>JAREIS010000113.1:15000-1215000 GCA_030060385.1 Muscicapa striata striata | reverse complement strand
CCAGGACAGGGCGGGCGCATGTCCCCTCTCCTGTCCCCATCCCCACCGTGTCATGACAATCCCATGGGGCTGCTGGTGGTGCTGCCAGTGTCATCTTTGTCCCCACCATGCCCCTCAGCCCCCACAGCTGTCCCCACCCCTCCCAGCTTGCTGCAGACTGGCATCCGTGGCAGAGATGGTGAGAGCCCAGCCGAGGGGACAGGAGCAGCCTGGACCAGCTGCCATCGCTCCAGGACAGTGGTGGGCTGTGACACTGGACAGTGCTGGGCTGTGACACAGCACATGCTCACCATGGCTAAGGGACAGCTGGTGTGTGTGCCTGGCACCGCTGCTGGGGTCCGGGGTGGCCGTTGCCATACTTGTATCTCCACATCAGGACCGAAGGACCTGGCTCTGATAGCACTTGTCCCAAAATAAAGCTCTATTTTTGTTGTACTCCACCCTCGGCTCCCAGTGATCTCCTGGCCAAGAAGGAAGGAAGGGAGGAACACCCAGTGCAGGGATAGGAAACTGAGGCACAGAAATGCCTCAGGATGTTCCAGCTCCTGGGAAGCTGTGTCCAGCATCTCCAGCTGCAGCAGGGACTGGCAGCCCCAGGGCTGACACTGGGACACCCCACAGCACACGGGAGGGGTGCAGTGACATGGAGAGCAGTCACTGACCACAATTGTCTGGAAAGGGCTGGGAGCTTTGCCCTGCCTTGGGGTGGCATGAGGCTGGAGCTTCCTGTCCCTTGACTCATGGAATATGCTGGGTTGGAAAGGACCCACAAGGATCATCGAGTCCAGCTCCTTGCCCTGCACAGGACAGCCCCAAAAGTCACACCATGTGTTGCTTGTCCCATCCCTCTCCAGCCTGGTGACTCACTTGAACACACAAGCACAACCTCACTTCCCCTGGAAAATCCCCACTGGTTCCCGCCCTCTTTCCCAAACAGCGATTTTTTTCCATTGTTGGGGCAGTGATTTGAGGCTGCTTCCAGCAGCACCTGAGGAACGACCCCTTCCCAGCACTGAGGTGAGGGGCAGCTCTGCGGGGTGTGCCCAGCTGCCCCCGCTGCTGCCACCTTTGCCAAGATGCCCCAGGTGTGGCTGGAGCCGTGCCCATCCCAGAAAGGACACAGAGGGCCGACAGTTATCAGCCAACAGCCTGTGCTCTGGCTGGGAGCCTGTTTGCTTTCTGGGCTCACATTCCAGAGGCTTTTTCCTAGCGGGGAGTGTTGGAAGGGAGGAGTGAGACCTGCAAACCTGCCACCTGCAGCACTGCTGGCTCAGGAGCCCTCCCCCCGGGACTCCCAGCCTGTCCCAGCCCCCTGACTCATTTGCTGGCACTGGGGTCTGCCTGGCTCCTGGCTCCATCCATGGCTTTGCCTTTTCCACCTTGGATTCAGTGCCTTGTGGTGCTCCTGGTGTCCAGCAGCTCCAGGGAGCGTGGCCCGCGGTGGCCACGTGTGTCCCTGTGCAGTGGTGACAGTAGCTGGGCTGGTCACGGGGCTCCCGAGGGCAGCACTCCCATGGGATTGGGGCTTGTGTTGCCCATGGAAAGCCCAGCAGTGGTGGGAGGGATGGCTGGGTGTGGTGACCCTCTCTCCGGGTATTCCAGGCCATGATCTCAGCCTGGTGTTATCCCTCTGCTCTGGCCCCAGGAAGGATTTGGTTTCCCGCCCCACTGACAGCTGCCCATGTGCTGAGTCCAGTGCTGCTCTGGCCAAGCTGGATGAGGGAAAGGCATCCCAGCCCCGGGGTTTTTTGGAAGGGGAGAAAATGGGACACCCTTCTGGAGAGCAGCCCCTGGCACAGGGCAGGACCAGCCCAGCTGGAGCAGGGATAAACAGGCACAGCCCTCATGTGGGCATGGAGAGGGATGGCCCCTTGTGAAGAGGGGTCACAGCTCTGAGGGATGGGTGGCATAGCCACATGCTTGGAGGTGCTGGCTGACAAAGAATCATGGAATCACAAGATGGTTTGGGTGAGAAGGGAACCTTAAAGTCATCTCATCCCACCCCCTGCCATGGACAGGGACAGACACCTTCCACTAGCCCAGGTTGCTCCAAGCTCTGTTCAATCTGTCCTTGAACACTTCCAGGGATCCAGGGGCAGCCACAGCTGCTCTGGGCACCCTGTGCCAGGGCCTGCCCACCTTCCCAGGGAACAATTCCTTCCCAATATCCCATCTATCCCTGCCCTCTGGCAGTGGAAGCCATTCCCTGTGTCCTGTCCCTCCAGGTCCTTGCTCAAAGTCCTCTCTTTAAAGAGCTCCAGGTGAAGTGTGAAAGTCCAAGGTGGGAGAAATAAACCTGTGTCCAGTAGGACAATGTAGTTATGACATTGGGCCAGGCAGTTTTTCATGGATCTGCAGCTGAACCCTTCCTTGGAAGTGGTGATGGAACGTGCTGGGATGGCGCTGGAGCAGGAGCAGCAGATGCCCACGCAGGGGAGAGGAAATCCAGGGTGGATTTACTGTGTGCCTGGGAGCACAGGGTGGAAATGATCTCTGTTTCAGGACAGGGATTAACTGCTGCCCTGGGGCCTGTCGGGAGCTCACTGCACTGGCACAGTGGGATTTGGGATCTGCCTCAGGGACAAATACTTGCTAAGCTGGGGAGCCTGAGCCAGGAAATTATATCCTTCCAGGATATGCTGGGCTGTGCTATTAAACCTACCACATCCCAGTCCTCCAGTAGTGTCAGGGACTGTCCTGGGTATGGAGCTGGAATTATGGCAAAGCTGGTTTTAGGGTAGATGCAGGAAGATTGCGTATTTCCTTGTAGGACAGCCTAGCCCAGAGAGCTGAGGGCATTTCAAGCTGCCCAAATGAGACTGGAGGCCAGGAGATGGACAGGATCATCCCTTCTAGCCCCACAGCTTCTGCCCCAGCACACAAAAGTCTCCCCCAGGCTTTGTCC
This sequence comes from Muscicapa striata striata, assembly GCA_030060385.1. Lineage (NCBI taxonomy): Eukaryota > Metazoa > Chordata > Aves > Passeriformes > Muscicapidae > Muscicapa > Muscicapa striata. The sequence continues at coordinate 1,212,095 of JAREIS010000113.1, read as the reverse complement.
TTAACCATTTGATGGCTTCACTGCTGGTTTCACTGCTGGCTCCCTGTGTCACAGGCTCCTGTCCTGTGCTGAGCAGGCTCTTGGCTAGAGTAGCTGAGTTTCTAAAAGATGAAATCACTGGAGCTAAAAGACATTTTAAAAGTCTTAGAATCAGAAAAAGATGGAGTGGTTAGGGTTGGATATGCTCTCTAAGATCACCAAGTCCAACTGTTCCCCCAGCACTGTCAAGGTCAGCACTAACCATGTCCCCAAGTGTCATATACTCACATTTTTTAAACATTTACAGGCATGGGGACTTCACCACAGCCCTGAGCAGCCTGTTCCAATGCCTTACCACCCTTTCTGTGATTAATGTTTCCCTAATATCCAACCTAAACCTCCCTTGGTGCAGCTTGAGACTATCTCCCTTGTCCTGTCTCTCATTCCCTGGAATTCCCTGATCCCCATCTGGCTCCAACCTCTCACATCTATTGAGGCTCTGGGACCCCACCAAGGAATGAGGTTCTTCATGATCAAGGAACAGCTTGCTCAAATCATAAGACATGGAATGATTTGGGTTGGAAGGGACCTTAAAGTTCATCTCATTCCAACGGGCAGGGACAATAACCATGGATCTCCCAGGGCATCTCCTGAGAAAGAGTTGTGGCAATTAGGTGGGGGAAGAGAAAGGGTCTCTGGGTCTCTCCCAAGCAGAGATGCTGGAGCCTGTGCTCTTCCTTCCCTCTCTGGAAGGCAGCAGATGATGGACTTTGAGTTGCTGTCTCAAAACCCAAAGCAGTATGCCAGTTAGGAAAAACAAGTGTCAGTGACATTCCAAGTCTTCTGACTCACAGCAAGTTGCTGTCCTGCCTCAGCAGCACATTTTGTGCTGGAATAAAAAACACTCCCTTTGCACGTGGTGGTTTGGAGTCCCTGTCAAGGGCCTGGTACAAATGAGATGTGAAAACGGTGCTGATTTTATTAATAGTAAAATTCACTACTCGCTGGGGTATCTCAAACCCTCTGTACTTTCAGATGCACAGACTTCATGTTCCAGCTCCTCAGATGTGAGTTTATTTTCAGTGCTCTGGCATGACCTGGAAGAACTGCTGCTGGCTTTCCCTGGATTTCTTGCCAGGAGGTCACAACAGCTCGTTTGTACTTGAAGCAGCAGTGTTTCTCCTACTTGTTTCCATAAACATGGGGCACCATCCCGGCCAGAGAGATGAGCATCTGGATCTGTTGGTGCTGAACTCTGCACTGGCCTGACCCTGCTGCCAGGAGCTGTTGTTGGGCTCTGTGCTGGGACTGCAGGATTTGACCATGGAAAAAGCAACTGTGTGCTGGGCTGATCCCCCAGCATGGGCAGCAGGGGATTCTGCACCTCTGCCCTGCACCAGCCCTGGGGCCCAGCACAGGCAGGACCTGGAGCTGCTGGAGAGAGTCCAGAGGAGGCATCAAGATGATCAGAGGGATGGAGCAGGAGGAAAGGCTGAGAGAATTGGAATAGCTTGGCCTGAAGAATAAAAGGCTTTAGGGTGACCTAATTACAGCCTTCCAGTACCTGAAAGTAGCCAACAAGAAAGAAGGAGAGAGACTTAGGATAAGGGTGTGAAGGGACAAGATGAAGAAGAATGGCTTCAAACTGAAGGAGAGTAGGTTTAGACTGCATATTTTGAAGAAACTGCTCCCTGTGAGTGTGGGGAGGCCATGGCACAAGTTGCCCAGAGAAGCTGTGGCTGACCCATGCCTGGAAGTGTCCAAGGCCAGGTTGCACACTGGGGCTTGGAGCACTGTGGGACAGTGGAAGGTGTCCCTGCCCATGGCAGAGGGTGGAACAAGATGAGTTTTAAGGCCCCTTTCAATCCAAAGTGTTCCATGATTCTATGATTCTATGATTCTATGATTCTATTCCCGATTCTATTCCCGTAGGGGATGTGGAATGGTGTCCCATCAGGCAAAGCAGCCAGTGGGGACTGACTCATCCCTGTGTGTCCCCCACTGTGGATCCTGGCTGTCACTGAGCCCAGCAGCTGGAGATGTAGGCAGTGGGGGTGTCCATCATGGGGACACACAAGTGCTCCATGTCAGGCCAGAGCCTGGCCACTACTCCAGGCAGGCATTGAGGATGGCACTGGTGCAGTGGGTGAAGGGCAGGAGAAGCTGTTGGGACCAGTGTGTCACTGAGGCAGAGCTTGGAGGTGTCAAGGTCACCGTGACAACTGACCACCAACAGCAGAGGCGGGGTCATGGAGGAGCCAGGCCAAACACGGCCTCGTGTCACCATCTTCCCACCACCCCAGAGCCAGCAGAGCTGCAGGCCCCGGTGCAGGGCTGGGGAACCCTCACACAACCCTGGGCTGGGGAACCCTCACCCTGAGGCTGGGGAACCCTCACACTGGGCTGGGGAACCCTCACCCTGGGCTGGGGAACCCTCACACTGGGCTGGGGAACCCTCACACTGGGCTGGGGAACCCTCACACTGGGCTGGGGAACCCTCACCCTGAGGCTGGGGCTGGGGAACCCTCACACTGGGCTGGGGAACCCTCATACTGGGCTGGGGAACCCTCACCCTGGGCTGGGGTCCCCTCACTCTCTGGAGCAGGTCCTTGGGCCCTGACATGAAGCCCTTTCTCACCCTGAGCAGCCCTGCAGATTGGGACCTTGACCTGGACTACCCCCTGCCCACCCCCAGCGGCCTCATCAGTGCCCATAAGCTGCAACTCCTGGAGGAGAAGGTGAGGTCTCCTCTTCCCTGGGACAAAGCTCATGGCTCCCTGTGGCACAAAAAGGCCTTTAGGTGTTCAGCCTGCTGGATCAGGAGGCAGTGCCAAGGCTCTCTGCAATGGCTGGGAGAGGCAGTTGTTGGATTTGGGCCACCTTTGACACGAGTGGCCGTGCCTCCATCCTAACCTCAGGACACAGCTGTCATATCCTGTCTCCAAGTCACCCGTGGTTTGGAATAAGATACAGGCATCATGGCCATGGACATAACCTGGGCTCAGACATTGTTCCAACGATTCCCTGGAAGAGAATACATTCAGACTGCAGATTGGGAAGAGATTCTTCCCTGTGAGGGTGGGCAGGCCCTGGCACAGGGTGCCCAGAGCTGTGGCTGCCCCTGGATCCCTGGAAGTGTTCCAGGCCAGGTTGGATGGGGCTTGGAGCAATTTGGTCTGGTGAAAGGTGGATTGAAGCAAGATGCCCTTCCAGCCCAAACCATTCTGTGATTCTGTGGTTCTGCATATTGGAGCTTTTTGCTGGGAGATCACCTTGGCCATAGTGAGGGATGTGGAGGGATCTGTCTCCTCCTGAAGACAAGCATCACTTTGGAGTTCTTTATTTCATGGTAGGAAAGTGGCAATAAGGTCTTATGTTTGCTCTCACAAAGGTAAAAAGCTTTGATAAGGCCAAAAAGAAAATCCGCCGTCAGCACAAACAATTACAGCAGCAGTTTTTGAAAGAACAGGACAGAAAGATGACGTTGAGAAAGAAGAAGGCCGAACAGTTTAAAAAGTCCCTGGAAGCGTTCGACCGCAGGAATGCGAAGGTGCCAGGTCCCAGCACCCGTTTGCCTGCCGGCGAAGCCGACGAAGCGGAGCCCGAGGAACAGGCAGGAGCTGCCGATGAAAAAGCAACCTAGAGACACGTCCAGAGAGCTCCTCCTGCAGGCCGAGCCCCGGCCACACAGAGACTTTAGGAAGTCAACGCTCCTTTTACAGCAATAAACCAGGGCAATCTCTCTGGTGTCGCTGCCTTTAAATCGATGGGAATGGGGTCGTTGGAGAGCCTGGGCTGGGAGGGAGCAGTGAGGCAGCTGCAGGAATGAAACATCTGTCAGGAAAATTAATCCACAAACACCAGAGGTTTATGTCCAAAAAAGGAGACAGAGGAGTCCTTTTTGCTTTATTCAAATAAAGAGAGGGGCCATGGGGTATTCCCCTGGGATCTCTCAAATTTTTGGAGCATGCAGCCTCCTTTTTATCCTAATTTCCCTCTCTCTTTCCCCATTGGCTGAGGTACTTGAGAGGTACAGACTACCCAAACACCTGATACCTGAGATTCCCTTCTAATGTATAACTCTCCCTTTTAATTTTGAATTCTTATGGAATTCATGGATTTTCCTCATTGCTTCTTTCATCTTTCAATATCCAGTTTCATTTATCAGGAAACCTGCAGTTTGTTTGTAAAGCCAAATATCTTTTCCATTCATCAATCAGTGGAACCCATCCCATTGTTTCTTTTATCTGTTAGTGCTAGTCTTATCTACCAGCAGATCTACAGCTCGTTTGTAAAGACAAATCTGACATTCCTCTCCCACCTCTTCAAGGACTGTTTTCCTGTAAGGGAGTAGGAGAGTGATGTGAAAGGCATGGAGTTTTTCCTTGGTTCAGGCCTTGGGGGTGGCTGGGCACTGCCCAGGCTCCCCAGGCAATGGGCACGGCCCCGAGGCTGCCAGGGATGGACAGGCTGGGAGTGTTGGAGTGTCTGTGCAGGGACAGGGGCTGGATGATCCTGGGGGTCCCTTCTAACTCAGGATATTCCATGATTCTGTGTCCTGGTTTTCCAGCCACCATTGCAGTGTTTGGATTTCATAACATAAACCTTTTCTTCTTGAAATGAAGCTGCTTATTTTTTATGCTTCCCAGTGACCTTGAGGGAATAATTGGACCTTGGAAGATATCTTCCACGTCCTCAATCATGTCATGTCCTCAGTCAAGTGTTTCCTTCCACTGGATTAAAAAATGCTCAGAACCTTCAAGCTGTGCCCCTCAGCTGGGATTTCTGAGGGGAATTCTCAGAACTGATGGGAGAGGTGTAGCTCAGGCACCACGACAGCACAGGCAAGTCACACCTCAGTGCTCAAAAATCAGGAGCCATCAGGCCTTGGCAATAAATTCTCTATTTACTGTTCAAACTGTTATTTAAAGAAGCACAAAACTTTCCCCTAACCTCTCCATAGACATAACTCAGGTGCTGAAAGGCTGTAGAAACACTGCATGGAAAATCAGGGTTTGGCATCTGAATTGGCTTCAAACAAGATCTATCAATTCTTGCTTTGCCAGAGTATTTAAGGTACCTTCCTGTCTTTTCTCCTCCCACTTGTGATAAATCTGCTCTGCATCCTTTCCTCTCCATGGGCAGACCCCTCCTTCTTGATCTCAGTTCTTGGCTGCTGGGTTTGATGAACTGGAGGATCTTTAAGGTCCCTTCCAACCCAAACCATTCCATGATTCACTGTGACAGCTGCTGGACAGGACAGACAGGGAACATCTCTGGTCCTGCAGGCACCAGTGCCAGGCTGGTGTCCACCTACACCAGCTGGCTTGGTGACTGAAACCCAAGAAGAGATGTATTAAAATGATAAAAATGAAATGCTGAAAAGCAAATAATCTCAGAAGTTTTTAGAGAGGAGCCTGGAGGTTGTCACCTAGGGGTGACCCATGCTGGCCACCTCTGGGTTTTCCCTGTGGGAAGATGCTGTGGGAAAAGGAGTGGTTTAGAACCAAGCATCCACCCTGCATATTGGGGGGGAGGGGAGGGGTCCCAAGTGGTTCTGGGCATGCAGCAGCACCCAGGGGGGAGTGGGGGATGTGTCCCCCTCCTTGCTGTAGAAGCAGGAGGGTTTCAGGCTCTAACAGAGCTCCTCTGTGTGGGGGCTCAGCCCCTCTGAGCCCCTCCCAGTCCTCCCAGTGCTGGGAGAAGCCTGTCACTGGTTTCTCCGGTCCCCCAGCTCAGTGCTGTCTTTAGTGCCAGCATTCCCACGGCAGAGTCAGCCCTGCCACACAGCAGCACCCCCAGGATGAAGAGCCTCAAGCCTGGGTGATGCCTGTCCCCCTTTGCCCTCTCCCTGCCCCCTTCCCAGTGCCGTGGCCTTGAGGCCTCTGGAGCTGCAGGAGCTGGACCATTCCCCAGGGCAGGCTGGGGGTTGGCACACCCTGGGCCTGGCTCTGCAGGGGCTGGGTCTCGGTGCTGGTCGAGCCCTGCGTGTTCCCACTCTGCAGAGCCAGGGAGCAGCTGGCTCTGCCTGGGAGATGGAGGTTGTGACTCGCTGCAGACTCAGGGAATCACAGAATCATTAAAGTTGGAAAAGACCTCTGAGAGCATCAAGTCCAACCATTCTGCCAGCACTGCAAAGGGCACCACTGACCCATGTCCCCAAACGCCACATCCACATGGCTGTTAAACTCCTCCATGGATGGGAACTCCAGCACTGCCCAGGGCAGCTGTGCCAGAGCCTGACCACCCTTTCCATGAAGAAATGTTCCCAAAATCCACCCTGAGCCTGCCCTGGCCCAGCCTGAGGCCGTTCCCTCTCCTCCTGTCCCTGTTCCCTGTTCCCAGAGCCCGAACCCCCTGGCTGTCCCCTCCTGTCAGGGAGTTGTGCAGAGCCACAAGGGCCCCCCTGAGCCTCCTTTTCTCCAGGCTGAGCCCCTTTCCAGCTGCCTCAGCCTCTCCTGGGGCTCCAACCCCTTCCCCAGCTCCATTCCCTTCCCTGGACACGCTGCAGCCTCTCCAGGCCTCTTTTATCGTAAAGGACCCAGAATTGGACACAGGATTTGAGGTTTGGCCTCAGCAGACAGACTGAGACCAAACTCACCCACTCTGGTCTCAGTGCCCTGACAGCTCCAGGAATATTTTTCTGTGCCACAGCTGGGTGTGTCCCTCTGCACTACTGCTCCTGCCACCCAGCTCCAGCTATCAGAGCCAATCCAGCACCTCCATCCCTCCCATTTTCCCTGCTGAGTCCTTTATCTCAGAGCTTACACCAGCCTCACTTCACTCATTCCTTTGGCAAACTCTGCAGGGACTCCCTGGTTTCTCTGTGCCCTGACTGGGTCTTCCTGACAGGCTCTGGGGACCAGGGAAGTACAAACTCCTTCCCACCTGTCCGGGATATGGATGCTGTCATCCCACTGACAGCATGACATGGGAATGAGGGAACAGCAGCCAAAGCTGCAGGAGGGATGTGGTCAGGGATCAGTTGGCCCTGTGGAGTCCTCCAGGGCTTGGTGTGGTGCCAGAGCTCCATGTTCCCAGCAGAGCACAATGTAAGGCTACAGACAAAGGACCGTGGCAGGAGCAGACTGTCCCTGCAGTGACAAGGTGGGGTGCTGCTGCCTGCAGCAAGGCTTCATTGTGTGCTTCAGCTCTTTCACATCATTTCACCATCAGTTCAAATCATCCCCCTCCTGGATGTCCCTTCCTAGGTCCCACACAGGTTGGGTGGTAGCAGGAACAGGGAAATTATTTGGGCAAACCAGGCTGGGTGAATGATGGTTTTCCAAGCAAATCAGTCAGCCAGCTCCCATGCACTGAGCTGTGCTTCCCTTTGCTGCAGAGGAGCAGGATTCAGTACCTGGAGAGGCGTTTGGGTGGTGGGTGAAGCCAGCTGGGGCACGGGTACATGACCTTCAGGTATCTGTCACAGAGTCCTGCTGTTGGAGCACAGATGGACTCAAGCTGTGGGGGACAGTGTGCCCAGGCTGTACCAGGGGCTCCTGGCTCTCCTTCCCTGCTTGGACATGCCCCACATACTTTGGATTCTTGGGCACCTCTGGCTCAGGCAGTGATGCAGTCTTGGTGAGTTTGGGTGCAGAGAATTGTTTGAGGATAGATCTGAGGCTTTTCTACATCCTGGATGAGGTGGGATTGACGCAGGTTTGGTGATGTTTCATCCAGCTCTCAAAGTGACTCGGTTTTCTTCCTGGCTGAAGAGCTGCTGGCCTGGAGCAGTGTGTGGAGCTGCAGGACGAGTCAGGGCTGCTCTGGACATGTGTCATCACCCCCATCTCCTCCTGCAAGATGGGAATGTCTGTAATTACCCAGATCCAGGAGGGAGCAGCAGTGATCCACAGTCTTCCCTACTTTAGAGAGGGTGTGGATGTGACCCACGGCTCCACCCCTTTCCTTCCTCTTTCCCTGGATGTCACACGGACTTGCTGTCCCTTCATGCAGGCTGTGCACACCAGGACACAGGGGACTCTGCTGACAGTCACTGGCCCATTGATGCCATCTCCAGGTCATGGCTGTCAGGAAGTCCAAGTCTGCACTTCTTGGAGAGCAGTGGCACATTTCAAACAAAGCAATCAGGACACTCCTCAATTTTTGGAAAGACATTCTTTTCCTGATGGATTTCATTCCAAAATATCTGCAGGGCATGTGGCAGCCTTTCAAGGGGGTCAGGGATCCCTTCTGAAGTCCTTGTCAAGAAAAGCAGCAGTTCTCCATGTCTCAAGGGCTGTTCTCTGTTGTGTGATGAGCTCCATGAGGACACATCCAACTGACAGCACATCCTTCTGGAGCCTCAAATCACAGCTCTGCTGTGGTCTCAATCATAGTGCAGCCAGGAAATCCAGAAGATTTAGATGCAGTGTGATCCCAGTTGCCAAATTAGAGCCTAAGAAGGTGTTCCTGGGCAGGGCAGTGCTTTCCTGGAGGTTACAGGACAGCCTGGCCCAGACTTGCAGTTCCAGCTGCCCCTTCTTCCCACAGCGGGCTGGGCATGTCCAAACCCAGACTCACTGTCACACTCAATCCCATTCTTCATTCAAATCAGTCTTTTGGCTGAGCCACTCAGGACAGGAGAGAAACCACATGGAGGTCACTGCTCCAGGTAAGGAGCCTGGAGGAAAATGACTTAGGGGTGCTGGAGATGGTGTCAGAATTGCCCAGGCATGCAGAAAGGCCAAGTGTCCCCTCATCCATCCTCACCAGTGCCACACCAGAGAGCCCAGCACTGCTGATCCCACTACATCTCCCATCACCAGCCCCTCATTTGCTTTGTGTAGGGAAGCAGTTGGGACTGCAGATTTATTCATGGCCTTGGACAATCGCTGCATAGAAATAAAGGAGCTGCTCAGGCCAGCTAAGGCTGGGATCCAGGACAAGGCTGCCCGTGAGGGCACAGCTACTCCATCACTGTGCTGTGCCAGCTCCTGTGAGGGACAGAGCATCACTGTGAGCATGGCCTGGAATTCGGCATTTTCCATGGTTCCAAATCCTCCTCTCCCCAGGGCATCCATGTCACTGCCTGGGCAGAGGGTGAGGGCACTGCTGGGGTGCAGCATTCAAGGGCCATCATGTTCTTTGCAGACATCATCAACTCACAGGTAATTAATTAACTCAGCCTGTACAACATCAACATCTTCATCAGCTGAGGTTCACTATGGCTTTTATGGCCCCGGAAAACCAAGTCGCGTTAACAGCACGGCTTAGGGGAACTCCCTTGTGTTCTGGTGTTTCAAAACAGCCCCCTCGGGGCTCCTGACACCCACTGGGCTGACCTGCGCCTGGCAGGTGTGAACTCGGGGGAATAAAGTTTATTCTTCAGGTTACTTGTCGTACTTTCATGAATACAGTTCTGGGCAGCCCAGAAGAAGCCCCTTTTCCTTCACCCCTCACAGCCCCCGCGGGAGCCATGACACACCCCGGCCCCGGCGGTCACCGCCGCGGGACTCCTCATTGGACAGCGGCACTGCCAATCAAGCGATGAGGGCGGGGCCACAACTGCTTGCCATAAATCACCGGGAAGGCCCCGCCCCCTTGGGTCGCCTGGCAACAGGAGGCGCTAGCGACTGGATCGGGATCGTGATCGGGATCGGGACCGGGACCGGGACAGGAATTGGAGCTGAGTGCGCTGCAGGGGGTGGACGCCGCCTGGGGCCGACATCCCCCAGTAACGACTCCCGAGACACCCCGTCCCATCCCCGAGTCCCACAGAGCCCCTGGATGCTCCCGCCCGGGCCCGAGCCGCCCGCCCCTCACACGGGCTCCTCCCCACCCGGAATCAGCCCCTGTCCCTGGGGTGCTCCTGCTGTCCCAAACCCACATCCCAGGGGACCCTGCACGCCCTGCCGGCCCGCCCGCTACAGCTGTCCCCACCCCTCCCTCTCTCCTCCCCTTTTCTCGGTCGCTGCCAGCCCTGCCAGACCCCCTCTCCCACCTCCTCCCTGACAGGGACAGGCCCGGAAGGGTACAGGTTTTTCCATAGAGGTTTCCCACTTGGGACCTTACCCTCCCTCCAGGGTGGCCCCAGGGCTCTCCAAGCCCCTCTCCAACATCCCCCTGGGGGCTGCAGGGCTGCATCTTGTGTTGCTCCTACTCAGAAGCTGCTGGGAGCTTTCTCCCCACCACCCTTCTGAGCCAGGAATCCATCACCCCCTTCCCTTGGTTGTTTGACAGCTTCTCTGGGACAGAGATCAGCTCTAATCCACAACCCCATGTCCTGACCCCCTGCCCAGACTGAGAGAGAACTGCGGGTAATCTTGTACTCTAGTGTTTTCCAAATTACATTGTTTCTCTAATGCTGTCACCATGTTTTCCTCTTAGAGATAAAATCCAAGGAGGGAGATTACATGACAGCAGCAGCACAGGGACGTCGATTTTCTTGCAGTCTCATCTTATGTAAGAGCTGCCGTGTCCTTTCTAGACCTCAAACCACCCAGGCCACTGGTGTTTAACTGAATGCATGGCAGCAGGGGATCCATTTGCATTCCAAGCATCCTCGTGAAGAAAAGAACCTTGGTGAACAGGGCATGGCAACTCCAAGGAAGGCAGAGATCCCATTAGGTGCCATGAAGGTGTTAGATCCACGCCAGTTAAAGCCTGATAGCACAGAGACAGAAAGAATCCTGACTGTCTTGGATGAGACCATTGTTAAGCTGGAGATCACCAGGCTGATCCTACGGATTATTGGCTCCCTGGAGAGGTATGCTGGGATGCTGGGACCTGAGATCACAAGCAGCCTCCTGGAGCATCAGAAGCTTTCAATGGAAGTACAGCGCCTGCTCTCCAGCCCTGGAGATGAGGAGAGCAGGATGGATGTGGAGCAACGCCTGAAACGTTCCCTGAGAAACATCCTGAGGCTATTCATGGCCAACCCCTTGCTTTACCATGGACTGAAATACGAAGTTCGGGTGAGAGAGTCACCAGCTGATGTGTTTATCAAAACCTTTATGGAATTCCGGGATTTCACACTTGAGAGGCTCCTGACCGGTCCTGAAGAAGAGAAGGAAAAGATTCAATTCATGGAAAACATTTCCCTCCAGGTTGAGAAAAACACAGAAATGATCTCAGCTCTACAGGAAGAGCTCGCAGCAGCCATCCAGACTCGAGATGAGGAGGTATGATCTTGTGGGAATGTGTTTTCCAACCAAGTGTTACTGGAGCAAAACCTTGGGAACTATAAACTGATCCCTTTATTGCAGTTCCTAAAGAGCAAGTTCCAGAAATCCTTTCTAAACCAGGTTTAAAACTTAAAAATATTTTTATTGTAAAATATAATGAAAAATGCTTATTGCTTGCTTGATTTTTTTTTTTTTTAACTTGAATTTGGCTTGTTTTGAACCTGTAATCACCAGCCAACTTAAACAACGTAAGTCCCTAAGTTCCAGAAGAGTGGCAGGCCAGGCACAAACTGCTGTGGTGCTATCCTGGCAGTGACAGTGCCAGCTGCATCATTCCCTGCTGCTGAAAGAATGAAAAATTATTACAGGGAGAGATTGCTCTGATTAAAATCCATTTTTAATATCTGCTCTGTCTTCACTCTTGTTAAAATGAACATTTCAGTGAATCCCAACAGCTGCCTTGGAGCATTTGTGATTAATCAGTGATTATACAAATTACATGAATCTTTAATTTTATCTGCAGCTGAGGTGCAGATAATTGACTGGGCACTTCCCAGGCACTTCCCCAGCCTGTGTGCCAAGCCCAGAGCTCCTGATAACAATCCTTTGTTTTCTACCTGTGCTTGTCTTTCTTCCCTGCAAGAGGGGTTGGCTGAGAAGGTTTTGCCCTGTGCTCACTGCTGGCAGAGCCAAGAGCATGCTTTTCCCTTTCCCTCTGCTCTGTGGAGTTCTGGGAATGGAGATTTTTATGTGCAATTTGGCAGCTTGTCCGAGACATAGTGAATAAATCTGTTTCACTCATCCCTACTGGGGATTTCCCTCTCTGAGCTGTGTCCCCCAGGCAGTCACTCAGAGCCTCATCCAGCTCTTGAGGGAGCCACAGGGCTACTCCAGGGAATCTGTTTTGACTGCTCCTCAGGTGGCAGTGCCAGTGGGGCTTGGGATGGTTTGTTCACTCTTTGCCCTTACTAACAGGTGGCCAGAGGAGCCAGGGGAAGGTTTCCAAAGCTCCTGTGTAAATGTAACTCTTCCCTCAACTGGCAGTGGCAGGTCCTTGGTGCTACCTGAGCCAGCCCCTGAGAGTCCCTTCTTTGATCTCCTCCATCTTTGCAATGTTTTTTCTTCTTCTGCCCACCATCTTTATGCCTCAGGGGCATTTCCCAAAGGTATTCCTCTTGTTTTCTGGTATAGGTTAAGAGGAAGGACGAAACAATTGAAAACCTCAAAACCAGCATAAAAAATCTGGCCAAGGGCTGCAAGGCTGAAATCCAGCAGATCATGAAGGAAGGGGAAAAGCAGCAAAAAGAAGATGAGGAAGCCTCCCAGGAGAGGTGTGCCAGGCTGAAGCAGGACATTCAGCGGCTGAGAGCACACTACAATGCACTGGTGCTGAAGCATCGAGCCTCAGAGCTGGTTCTCAGGAAGGTAAAGGGGAGGGGAAATCTGGGACAGGAGGTTTAAGCCTGTTTGCAGAGTTGTCAGCTCTGGCTGCTACCTGCTGCAAGGAGCTCCTTGGTCCCTGCTTGATCCTGGCAGGGTGCACATGGTGTTTGTCAGAGCACACCCACCCTGTCCTCATGCTCTGCTGATTGCAGTGGAAAGCAGCCCTGCAGTGACAGCAGGGACAGCCTGTCACAGGTCCTGCTCCTCGGCTGCCTTGGCTCTGGGAACACCTTCACACTGTGCTGTGACACTGGGCAGAGCTAAGAGCAGCAAGGCTGGAGCAGGACAGGTGTGGGATAGTGAGAAACCAGGGATGTGCAGCAGGGGGAGCAGAGCAAACAATACTGGTTTGGTAGGAGGCATCTTTTAGAACTGATTTAGTGTTCAAGGTGGAATGGGGCTGATGCTGAGGGCTCAGCAGGTCCTGCTCTGCCCAGCTTGGCAGGACAGACAAGCCAAGGAGTCAAGGCTGGGCTGCATGAGGGGGAAATGTGATTTCATAGAATTGTTCCAGAAGAGTTTGAGTGGGAAGGGACCTTAAAGCCCATCCAGTCCTATCCCCCTGCCATGGCCAGGGACACCTTCCACTGTCCCAGGTTGCTCCAACCCCAATGTCCAGCCTGGCCTTGGGCACTTCCAGGGATCCAGGGGCAGCCACAGCTGCTCTGGGCACCCTGTGCCAGGGCCTGCCCACCCTCCCAGGGAACAATTCCTTCCCAATATCCCATCCAGCCCTGCCCTCTGGCAGTGGAAGCCATTCCCTGTGTCCTGTCCCTCCATCCCTTGTCCCCAGTCCCTCTCCAGCTCTCCTGGAGCCCCTTCAGGCCCTGCAAGGGGCTCTGAGCTCTCCCTGGAACCTTCTCTTGCCCAGATGAGCACCCCCAGCTCTCCCAGCCTGGCTCCAGAGCAGAGGGGCTCCAGCCCTTGGAGTGTCTCTGTGGCCTCCTCTGGACTCTCTCCAGCAGTTCCAGGTCCTTCCTGTGCTGGGCCCCAGGGCTGGGGCAGCTCTGCAGGTGGGGCAGAGGGGCAGAATCCCCCCCTCTCCTGCTGCTCACACCAGGGGCTCAGCCCAGGGCATGGGGGGTTTCAGGGTTGGGGCAGGTGTAGCCCTTACCCACCAGCACCCCAAAGTCCATGTCCCAGGGCTGAGAGGAGGAACAGAAGCAGCAGGCAGGCTCAGGCCCCTGTAGCAACAGCCCTGCTCTGAGCAGAATGCACTGGTGACACAGAGAATCAAGAACTGGAAAAAGGGCATTTTCCTTCTCATTTTGCTCATCCTGGGTGTCCTCTCCAAACCAGCACAGCCTTCCATGGGCAGGAAGGCCACATGGTGATGGGGCATCTGTCACTCTTGCATTGGGTGGTGCAGCATGAAGGGATGGGCACTAACAAAACATCAAACCCAAGTCAGAGCTGCAGTACAACCCCCAAAATCTTTGGCAGAGTGGCTGTGTCAGGCAGTTCCTGCTGCAGTTCCTGCCACAGCAGGACTGCTTGTGGAGAGCTCAGCTCATTCCAGCAGCCCAGCAGATGCATTTACTGACCACAGAGGCCTCCTTTCCTCAGCAAGTACAAGTTGTACTTGTGGTCTAAATAACTCAGGTGGGACCTCGTGATGGTCTGGGAGCCCTTGGGACATCCTGGGGCAGTGCCACACAGGAAATGGAGCAGGAATGATTGCACAGAGCACACATCCAGAGCTGGAGGTAAACTGCCCCAGGTTGCACAGCAGTACAGCCACTGCTAAACTGTTTTACAGCCAGAAAATATATCTTTATTTTAAAAGGCACCATCTTCTGAGTACTTTCTGCCCCACATTCATGTTCTGCAGTTCTTTTTTGCTTCAGTTTTAGGCTGGTTGCCTCAGTTTGTCGATGACTTGCCACATTCCATAAGACACGTTCATTTCCTCCTGCAGAAAGCAACTTCCAGGTGCTGTTCAGCCTCCCAGCTCCATGCTGTAAAGCAAACAAAGCCCTTTGGGAATGTCTCAGGAGAATCCTCAAACCAGGGCAAACCACATATGTGTCAGCTGAAGGAAGCTTGTCACAGGGAGGAGGTGAAATACTTCTCCCTGATATAATAATAAGATATAATGATGCTGTGGCTCAAATTTTTCCTGTTTTCTCATTCAGGATACTTCTTACCAGGCCTCAGATGTCTGCAAGGATCTGATCTTGTTTTGTGTTTCAGGAAAAGTGCAAAACAGAGAGGGAAATTCAGAAATGGGTCCAGAAATATGACACAGACATGTCAGAAAAACAGGTATTGGTTTTAAGTGCTTTGTTCTGCCATGAGGTGATTTGCTCAGGTAGATTCCTGTCCAAAGGGACACATGGCTCTTACCTAGGAGGCCATGGAAGCGAGAGGCAGTTCTGCGTTCAGGTAAACTACAGGAAAGGGATCTTTTTCCTGCCTTGTGTCCAGGAGTCTTCTGCTGCTTTGGCAGCCACTGTTAAATCCCACAGTATCTGGGGGCAAAGGGGTAACCATGTTCTTTCTGAGATGTCCACCTAATGCCAGGAAACAAGTTTTTCAGTTTTGCTCCAATCCTCAATCCTCATGGCCCTACCTGGTGTCCAAATCCTGCTCCTGTTCCTGCTGAATCCTTGGGGGTTGTGGTGGGTGTTAGGAAACCCAACAGCCTGCACTCAGCTGAACCATAACAGGCTGAGGGTCACATCAGCACCCCCAAAACTTGGCTCTGGAAAAGCCTGGTGGCTTTCCTGTTCTTGCAGTATTTATGGGGGTTGGATAAAAGCTATTGGATTCCTTACAGAACAAAATGCAGGGATGTCCTGAAAGCTGCTACTAATTGTAAGGAATGATTGCCCTTGTCAGATGTTTAATAATGGGATTATTTTGGTTTCCTGTCCATGGAGAGGCAGGAGCCCCATGTCTGGGGCAGAATTTGTCAAGGCAGACCTACCTCCACACTGCTGGTTCTCCAAATCTTCCATTGTGGGGGCATTTTTCAGGGGAGCATCAAGGGACCCAGCATCTCATGAAATTCCCTGAGTACTGGGCACATGCCTTCCTTTTGAATCCCTTTGGAAAGGCTCCAAGCAGTTGAGGTTCTGTAACTTTGTGAGGGGTTTCAGGACCCTCATGTGGGGATGTGAGGAGGAGCTGCTGACCTGCTCCTGATCCCTGCTGTCCTGCCAGGCTGTCTATGATGAGCTCGAGGCTTTCTACAAGGAGGAGAAGGAGCAGTTGGCCGTGCTGATGGAGAAACACGCGCTGCTGCTGCAGGAGTACACCGAGATCGAGGAGGAGCGCAGGATGCTTAAGGAGAAGGAGGAGGAAGCTGCACGGGAAGAGGCCAGGAGGAACAAAGCTGCCACCACCATCCAGGCCTTCTGGAAAGGCTACTTGGTGCGCTCCATCTACAAGTCAAAACTGAAGAAGGCCAGGGGCAAAGGCAAGGGCAAAGGCAAGGGCAAGAAATAAAGCCCCAAATTCCTTTTCTCTCCCTGGGAAAGCTGTTGTGTCTGAGCTCTTCCAGATAAAAGCATTGAATTGTTAATGTTCAAAAAGACTTTTAAGAGCATTAAGTTAAGCCAGTACCACCATGTTCACCACTAACCCATATCCACATGTTTTATGTATACTTCCAGGGATAGTGACTCTACCACTTCCCTTGACAGTATGTCCCAGAGCTTTAGGACCCTTTCCATGAAAAAAAAAAGTTCTGCTAACATTTAATATAAACATCCCCTGGCACAACTTAAGGCCATTTTCCCTCATCCTGCCATGTCCTGCTTGTGTGGATTTGACAGCCCACTCCTGACTTTAGGGCCCTTCCTTGCAGCCTCCCTTCCCAGGAGGGCACTGGTGAGGCCCCTCTCCTCAGACATGGCCAAGGAAGGTGTGTTCCCTTCTTGGCAGCCGTAAGAGATGCTAGGATCCATGAGACTTTGAGAAGTTGGTACCCATGTGGATAGTTTGAGGTGTAGTCACATCAAGGATATTCCCTGTCCAGATAGGCTTCAGTCCTCAAACACCAACAGGCTCCAGGGAGACCTTAAAGCCCTTTCCAATGCCTAAAGGGGCTTCGGGAGAGTGGGAGAGGGACTTGGAACACAGGGAATGGCTTTCCACTGCCAGAGGGCAGGGCTGAGGGTGGGCAGGCCCTGGCACAGGGTGCCCAGAGCAGCTGTGGCTGCCCCTGGATCCCTGGAAATGCCCAAGGCCAGGTTGAACATTGGGCCTTGGAGCAGCCTGGGATAGTGGAAGTCGTCCCTGTCCATGGCAGGGGTGGGACTGGGATGGGCTTTAAGGTCCCTTCCACCCCAACCCACTCCATGGCTCTCTGAAAAGCACCCTTTGGAGTCCAAAGCGTTTTCAGGCTGTTGCGGATCCAGGAGTGGCCCCACAGACTTTAAGGTGCTTGGTGCTCCTGGCTGAAGCACTCTCCAGGGAGGGATCACTCACCCAGCTCCAGAGGGGCAGGAGCTCAGCCTAGGGCAGCACATGGAGCATCCTTCACCCTTGGAACTGCCCAGCCCGGATCCTGAGGCTTGGAGCCCAGTGCCCTCTCCAGAGAATTCCCAGGGCTGGGGGAGCCCCCTGAGGCCTGGCAAGGCTGGGACAGTGTGTGAAGGTGATGGGTGAGGGATAATGGGATCAGGGGGATCAGAGTGGATCAGGCGGATGAGTGAGATGTGATCTATGATGGGGGGGGGAATGATGAAGGGGAGACGATGAAGGGGGAAGAAGGAAGGGGAAAGGGAAAAAGGAAGGTGGAAAAAAGGCTGGGAAGAGAAAGTGGAATGGGGAAAGGGAAAACCCCTCAGTAGACACGGGGACACCTGGCCAGGCAGCAGCTGCCACAGGCCTCCACACTGCCCTGTGGGCAGGTACCTCCTCAGGCACAAAACTCAGGCCCATATGCTGCTGGAGGGAACAGGTAAGAGGGACAGTAGAATGGGGCTTCTCCTCCAAGCAGGGCAGGTGGTACCCAGGAGGATTTTCTATGGCACGATTTACACGGAGCAATTTCCAAACCCCCCCCCCAGCACGAAATGGCGGCAGGGGGCCAAAATGGCGGGGGCGGGGTGAGGGCGGGGGCGGCACGCGCTGCTCCCGCCCCGCTCCCGCCCCGCCGCCAGGGGGCGCGCGCCGCCCGCCCTCACCGCCTCCCTCGCCGTGGCGGTCACGTGGTGGCGGCGCCGCCCCGGTCGGTGCGGACGGGCCGGGGCCGCCCCGGGAGCGGCGGAGCCTCGGCCGGGCCCCGCGGGGTCTATGGGGAAGGCAGCCGCGCTCTGCGGCGGCGGCACGCGCGGGCTGGTCTCGCTCCTCAGCGCCGTCCCCTGCCTGGCTTGCCACGAGCTGCCGGCCATGAGCGCCGATCCGGGTGGCCGCGGCGGCGGGGGCCCGGCGGGGGGGCCGCCCGCCGCCCCCCCCGGCTCCGACACCTACAAGGGGTGGCTCTTCAAGTGGACCAACTACCTGAAGGGCTACCAGCGTCGCTGGTTCGTGCTCAGCAATGGGCTGCTCAGCTACTACAGGTACCGGGGGGCCGGGCAGGGGCCGCCGGGAGGGGGGACACACAGCGGGGGCTGCGCTGTTGCACAGCGCTGATCGCCTCGTGTTGCTTAGTTTGGGATTTTTTTCCTCTTTTAAAGCCGAACTCGGATTTTGATCCTACAGAGCCGCGGCGGGGTCCGCTGAGGGGCCCCGGGATGATGGAACGCCCTGGGTCTCCCATCCTTCTCTCGCTCCATCGCTGCGCTCCTGCTGCAGCGGCTCCGGCTGCTACAGCTGCCCAAATCACAACCTTCCAGCCAAACACCCCAAACCCTCCTCCCACAGCTCCTACTGCTGCTGTGCCCTGCCAGAGCCGGGGAAGCCGTCCCCCAGCAGTGGCACTGGCTGCGGGCGCTGCAGTGGCGGTGGGAGGATGGCCTGGGATGTTGTGCTGGGAATGTCGGGCTTGGGAAGCGAGCCCAGGCTGGGGGCTGTGCCCGGGGGGACGGAAGGAAGCTCCAGCAGCGGTGCCGAGCCGTGCCTGGCTCTGTCTGACGCGCTGGGTTTGTGCAGACGGGCTGTGGGCTCAGCCAGGAGCGTGTCAGACGCCCCGAGGCTGCATCCAAAGCGGTGTCATCTTATGTAGCTTCTCTCGTGCTGCTGTTCTCACTTGGGTGGTGAGAATACAAACATGGTTGTTGGTGTTTTTATCCTCCAGGAAGGTGTCCCTGTCTATGGCAGGGGGGTGGAATGAGAGGAGCTCTAAGGTCTCTTCCCACCCAGACCATTCAGGGATTCTGTGATTTGGCTCATGTTTATTCTTGTCACTTGGAACACAAGTGTTCTGTCACCCTCAGTGTTGTGCAGAAGATGTTTGCCGTACTTCAGGACACAAAAACAATCCTGGATATTAGAGATGATTGAGCTTTATAAAATAATAAGTCTCTAAAATGCCAAATCCCCTGAGACAGGAATTCTCTGTAAAGGTTATATGCCAAAGCTGTTTTTCCTCCCGACATAAAGTTCATCAGCTGATTCCCTCTCAGCTCCAGCTGCTGACATGCAGCCTGAAGCAGATCGCAGAACTCCAGCTCCCTGTCAGATGTGAATATAAACTCTTCCAGCTCTAAGAGACCTGGAACCTGGGTCCTGGGGTTGGACCACAGCAGGTAACAGTGCAGAAAGTAAATGATGTGTTTATCTAGCTGGCGTTGTTGAAAACCCTCAAAGAACTTAAGCCAAACAACCTCCCCCCCAAAAAATGTAATTACCTCTCAGTAATTCACCTAATTTGCTGTAATGCTTTCTGGAATGCCTTAACTCTGCTCAAAAATGCTGTTGGAGTTTAACACCCCACTTGTAACCGTGTCAGAATATTATTTTTGCGTGTTGATGCAGAGTCTGTCATGAGTGAACAAGCGGTTTTCTTCAACAATTATTTTGGATGGGAACAACCAGCTTTATTTTAAGACCATTTGATCTGTTTTAGGCTGAAACAACAAACAGAAACACCCAAGGAAATTATTCTGAGCAGCATGTGAAGGAGTTTAAACTTTTGAAGCTTTCAGGCAGGGCAGACCTTCAGCAGCTGCTTGGGGAAAGGGATGCTGGAGGGTTTTGTGCTTCTTTTCATCACTGGGCTTGATGACAACTGAATTAATTTGGTTGTGAGTCAGGAGTACAAAAATACAGTGCAGAACACGTGGTGAAATGTTTCTTAAATGGAGAAAACCCTCCATGATACTCTTCAAAACCAGCACTCAGAAATAGTGGCTGTGTCAGCTTGAATTGCTCATCTGGGAGCATTCCTTGGAGACAGTCTGGGTTGAAAACTGACAGTTCTGTTTTGATACGAATTCTAGCTCCATGACAGGAGCCAGGCAGGTGTCGGGCTACAGCCTGTTCACTGATAAAGAGCATGTATCTGTATTTGTCTGTCTGTATTCTGTAGAGGTCTCTGGCATTCTAAAGGTCACGGGTCTTGCTTTCTGCTGTCTCTTTGTGCTCATCCCAGCTCAGCAGGTCCACACCAGAAGTCTCCTTTCCTGCCCTTGCAGGTGAGCTGCTGTGCTCTCCTTGTGTTGTCACCTTTGTAGTTGCACAGCACACCTGATTTAGCTGTGGCTGCTCAGGAGTAGCTTTGTAGAAACTTCATTTTGCTTGTCTGCTGAAATCACCTAAGCTGGGAAAGCTGTCCCCTGGTGCCCAAGCTGCCTCCTTGTGTGGATTGATTTTGTTCCAGGTTGAAGCTTTTTTTTCCATTTGGATTTCCTGCTGCTCACTCTTTAGCTTTAAACCCCAGGCTGTCACGTTGCCTGGGAGGATTTTGGTTTGCAGAGTTGAGCTGCTGAAATCTCGGGTGTCCCCTTGGTGTCCCTGGTGGTGCTGGTGCATGGGTGGGTGCTGTGCCATCCTTTGGAGCTGTTCTGAGGGCTTTGCTCCAGCAGCCAAATCCAACGCCTGTTTGCTGCCCAGTTGGTTTCACAGGGACAGTTTGCTGAATTAAAGCTTCTAATTACAGCATTTTCCCCAAACGGAGCATTTAAAGCCTCCTGTATCTTGGCTACATCGATGAAGACATCAAATCTTGCTGCCAGGGAAGCTTCATGTGCCTTTGCTTTGTATTCCCTGCTCTGAACCTGTGAAAAATAACAACTGCTGAGGAATTCTTGAGGAGTTCCTGTGCACTACCCTCCTCTGGAGCGATGTGTGTGGGTTTAGGAAGTTCCTAAATCCACAGCAATATGATTGGACCATTTTACTTGCCCTTGGTTATTATTCCTAGGTTGTTTTTGACCAAGTTTTTTGGCTGATTCAGTGATGCCAGCGTGGGAAGGCAGTTTGGGGATGCAGGACTAGTCTGCTTGACTTGCTAATGATCCAAACTCTCTGAACTCCTCTTGCAGGCTGCCACTCAGATTAATCATTATCTATAATTAGCAGCTCTGTATGGGAGAATCTAATCACCTTGAACAGATAAGTGTTTTCAAGGAGATTAGAGAGGATCTTCAGGTGAGTATTAATTCATGGAAGATTGGTGTTGGCTCATGTGACCATGGATGCTCCAAGAGCGTAGTGTTCTCCCAGCAGCTCACTGATCTTTCTTAAGGGCTCTGGGCTGTTGGCTCCTCTGTGGGATGGGCTGGAGCTGTGTACCTGTGGGTTGGAGAGCCTTCAGCAGTGCTTTGTGTGGGCACAGGGTTTAGGAATGAAAGCAGTGACAAGTGGAGAGGGGAAAACCATGTCATTGATGGTCAGGGAAAGGCTTCTCAGGCAGCATTAACTCTCCTCTCAGAGCAGTGATGGGTGCCTGGGGCACTTTAGCTGTCTTGTCTGGGTCATCCTGCAGCTCATTTCCCTGGCAAAGCTTCCTTTCACAGAGCAGCATTCTTCATCAGCTCTGTTTATCCAGCAGTTGACCACACTCCAGAGGTTTTTTTCCTGTTTCTTGTGCTGAGACTCCACTGAAAGCTGAGGAGGGGACTTCAGGAAGGAGCTTGAAAACCACTGATGATGATGGAGATGTGGGGGGATTGAGGGGGGCCCAGTGGGGGAGATGTCTGGGAGCTTCTGATCCAACTGTTCCCCCAGCACTGCCAAGGCCACCACTGCCCCATGTCCCCAAGTGCCACATCCACGTGGCTTTTAAATCCCTCCAGGATTGGGGACTCCAGTACTGCCCTGGGCAGTTGCGCCACCCTCACCACCCTTTCCATGAAGAAATTTTCCCAATATCCAACCTGAGCCTCCCCTGGCACAACTTGAGGCTGTTTCCTCTCCTCCTGTCCCTGTTCCCTGGGAGCAGAGCCTGACTCCCCCTGCCCCCTCCTGTCTGGCCCCTCCTGTCAGGGAGTTGTGCAGAGCCAGAAGGTCCTTGCCGAGCTCCTCCAGATCCCTCAATTTCTCCTCATCACACTTGTGCTCCAGCCCTTGAAATCTCCAAGGTATGAGCTTGCAGAGCCTCTCCAGGTCCCTTTTCCAGTGTTAGACCACCCTTGGAGGGGAAAACATTTCCTTACATTTAGCTTGTACATGATAGAATGCACCAACATGCTCTCCTGGAATGGTTTATGTGGCACCCTGTCCCTCTGCAGATAAGTCCTGGACTGTTTGTCTCTCTTTGGGTGCTGGAGCACACAGGTTTCCAGGAGAGCTCTGCAGCTCCTGGTGACTTTTAGCTACTTGTTTTTAAACAGTGATGAATAATTGGTGTTCCCAGTCAGCTTGTTTGCCCATGGCACTCCCTGGATCCATATGGTGCTTTGCTGTTGCTCCTTGTTATTTGCCCATTCTGGAGGCAGCTCCTCGCTGTGCTTTGTTGCTGATGACACGGTGCTGCCACAGCTCTGTGGGGACATTTCATGTCCACATGGCACTTGAGGGGTGCTGTGGGGGTGGGGGGGATGCTCTTCGGGCTGCTGGTTCCAGGCTGGGTTGCTCTGTTCTCAGTTGAGTGCTGTGGAGGAGGTCAGGCTCACTTGAGTCCAGACAGAACTGCTGCTGACTCTGCAGGGGGGTGTGAGACTATCATTGAGGATGTTTCCATCATGGCTTGGTTATACGTGCTGGGTGAGGAGATTTACAGCTGTTGCCTGATTCTACTTGCTGGTTGCAGACTGTGACAAGAGCCATGACCCATCTTTCTGCTTTATTTCTATCCATATCATCTCCATGCAGCTAGGTGGGATTGATGCCATCCCTCATCCCATCCTTGCAAGTTCTAGGCTGAGTTGGACCAGCCTTGGAGCAGCCTGGTCTTGTGGAAGATGTCCCTGTCCACCGCAGGGGAGTGGAGCCTTTAAGATCCCTTCCCACCCAAACCATTCCATGATTCTATACTGGCCAAATACTTAATTTGATGTAATAGTTGAAGAAATAACTGGTTTGTGTTGTGCAGAACTAAACTTTGAGGGGGCAGAGCACTCTGGATTTGTGTGGGAGCACAGCAGCCTGTGCTGCTGTCTCGATGTTGGTCCCATGGCTCACATGGCAGTTTTCACTCCTGGAGCTGTTTGCAGATGTGGAGGGTGTTTATGGGCTCAGCTGCCTGGGTCCTTACCTGAGTGAGGTGTCTGTTACCCTTTCTGGTGTGCCCTGGTCCAGCTTCCTATGCTGGAGCACACGCTGGTGTAGTTCTGCTTTGCTGTGCCAGGCAAGGGCAGGGGGTCGCTGTCCAGCCCTGCATCTCTCCCACATGGTGCTGGAGCTCCCTCAGCTCTGTGGGAGTGGGACAGCAGAGGCTGTGCTGACCTTTAGGAGCAGAGGTGGGTGTGGACTGGCTCCTGCTCCAGGACATCATCCTTGGTCTTTTTGTTGTCATGTTGCTCCAGGAGCAGGATGGCTGTCCTTTGCCTGCAGAGGTGACTGGCATCACCTGCCTCTTCCTGCAGCTCCCCTGCCTGTCTTTTTCCAGGGAAATGTGTATTCAGCTCTGACTTGGCTTGCTCCAATTACAGGTTTAAGTTGGTGCTTGTATGGCCTGTCATCCTCTGTACCCACAGTGAGTCACGGGGAAGGAGCTGATCCTTCTCGTCAGGAGTATTGTGAGGAACTTGCTGTGCTTTTCCATGCAGTATCCCTTGTATCCTGCCTCATTTTCCCCTCAAAAGGAGTTTCCAATCAGCCCAGTGTGCTCTGAACTCACCTCTGAACAATGATGACATTCATTATCTGTAGGTTGAGTTATCCTGCAGCAGGTCAGACTACTGAATTTCTCTGTATTTTGTGCTTGTGTATCAATTGTTGTAGCTGGGTAACTCAGCCTGGTAATTTTAGGTGCCTGAACTCTTATCAGTGATATCAGAGCCCTCTGCTCCCTGTAGGTCTGTTCAGCTGATGACCAGCAGCTCAGGTTGTCTCCCTGAAATGTGAGTTGTCCCAGCCTGCTGTTAGGAGGGCAGGCAGCATCCTAAATAAAGATAGTGCTTCCAAACCTGAGCTAACTGGAGGTGTTAAATATCCCTTCTGGTCCTCATTATACTGTTCAATTATTGTAGTAGTTCCTACAGCACCGTGGCAGGGATCTTTCTGCACTTTGCATCAGCCTTTGTTTGGTTTCGATCAAATAGCTTGTTTAATAATTAATGACATAATATTCCTGTGTCTGCTGGCTGGGCAGGCAGAGCTGAAGCTGGAGGAAAACAGAGCTGGATGTGTGTGGTGCTGGGGCAGTGGCTGCTGACTCACAGCCGTGTGTGCCGAGCCTTGGGCTGCGAACGGATCAACGCTGGAATGAAACATGCAGATGGGAAACGTGGGACTGCGTGTCAGTGGAGCTGTGCCATGAAAGCAGAACAAATGGGAGCAAATCTCCTCTTTGGTCCCTTTCCAGGCACTTGGGATTCGCTCTCCCCTCTGCAAGCCAGGGCTCCCGGCAGGGCTGTTTTGTATCTGGCCTGTGCTGTCCCCAGGTGATGCTGCTCCTCGCTGTGAGCATCGCTGTGGGGTTGGAGTTGCTCACAGGTCACATTGTGACTGGGCACTGATAGAGCTGCTGCTGTGTCAGCACTGTTGACTGTGGCCAAACCCCTTGTCACCTCCGTTTTCCCTGCCCTTCCTTTCACACCAAGCTGTGTTAGTATCTGCTTTCCTGACTTTTTTTTTTTTAATTTTATTTTTATCTAACTCTTCAAGGCTATTTCTACTTTGAATCACGACCAGATAGATGTATGTCCCTGCAGTGACTCGGGGGGAGGTGCTTCATTCCCTAAAAATAGTCTTAATTCTCCAAATCTTTCTGGATGAGAGCACTGTCTGGGCACGCGTGGCTGTTTAAAGCTTCTTCTGCAATGCATGTGGGGGTAAATATGGTGAAGTGGGAGTCAGGGCCTTTCTCTTTTCCATCTTTAAAACACAAAGCAGTGATTCTTAATCTGTTATTAATAGCTAGAGCAGGTTTCTTCTAGGAACTTTATAAGAAACAGAGCAGGAAAGTGTTGTCCTGGGGGCTTGCTGGTTGTGTATTGCTGTTGTGAGTAAGTTGTTCTCGCTTCAGGCTGGCTGATTGGCATAGACACCTAAACACTGTGCCTGGGTGGGCTCTCAAAGAGCAGTGAATTCTTCTTCCCATGACACAGCCATGGATGTGACAGCAGGACTGGGTAGCCTGGATGGGGGCAAAGCTCCTTTGGGGAGTCACTTGGCCTCCTGGTGCTGGTGATGTTCAGGTTCACGGCTTAGTTTCCTCAGGGATGCTCCCAGAGCCGTGGGGCTGTGTGTGCTGTGTTCCAGCCGTGCTGTGTTGCTGTTCCCAGCTGACTTGGTGCTTTGTGCCTGTCACTCACCCCAGCACAGAATTAGACTATTTGTCACAGCAGCAAATATCCATGGCTACTAATTCCCCAGCTCTGGAAATCTTCATGATTTTTGAAGTTTCTCTTTTCCTGTGAAATGCACAGGGGTGGTTCCACAAACTTTTTTTTTCAGGTCTTCTGCAACTGTCAGAAGTGGTGGCTCTTCTTGGAAGCGCTTGAAAAATACACCGGTCCCAGTTCGGAAGATGGGGTGAGTTTGGGTGGATTTGGCTGGAGCATGGACATGGGTGACTGGGATGTGCTCATGACAGTGGGACACAGACATACCCCTTCTCTCCAGGGCTATGCAGGAGTGGAGGCCACAAGATTAAAGAAGCAGATTTTGGCTTTGAGGTGTGGAGATGCTGCGCAGCAGGTGAGGGTGGCAGCTATGCCCACAGCTCATGAGGAGTCAATGAAGTTGTGTCAGGGGAGGTTTAGGTTGGATTTTAGGAAAAATAAAGCACCAGAGGGTGCTGGCACTGCCCAGGCTCCCCAGGGAGTGGGCACTGCCCTGAGGCTGCCAGAGCTCCAGGAGCGTTTGGACAGCGCTGCCAGGGATGGACAGGGTGGGAGTGTTGGGGTGTCTGGGCAGGGACAGGAGTGGGACTGGATGATCCTGTGAGGCCCTCCCTACTCAGGAGATTCCATGATCCTGTGATTCTGTGTTCAGTTTCAGCCTTTGGTTTGAAGCCCTTTTTGGCAGGCTCTGTCCAGGAGTCCTTGGGTGGTGCCTGGTGTCAGGGCTGTGCTCTCCAGCAGCCCCATACATCGTTCTTGGAAGACTGAGACCTTCCATCTTTTCTGTGTCCAAGCGTGCACATTCCTGTGACTGATGCTGGATGCTGTTTATCTGCTGTTTATTATTCCCAAGTTTCCACTGCCAGCAGGGCTTGTGGAGCAGAAGGTACTGCAGGTTTATAGTGTGTGGTCAGGTGGAACTACTCCATGGCTTTATTTGACCCCAGCAGTGTTTTCCATTCTTTGTCAGTTGGGTCTCTGTGGTCTGTGCTGGGGAGAGTCTGCTTGAGGCTCCCTGGCTTTCCATCACTGCTGGGATGGGATTTTTATATAAGCAAGAGGATGAGAGTGCTCAAACTAAAAGTAATTTGTGATGGTACAATGGTGACAATCATCTTAATACCTCATGATTTACATTTGGCACACATGACACACTATCAGCTCCCACTTGGAATTGTACACAGCGTGCAGGACTCCCTTTGGGAGCTGGGGGGGTGGTGATGCTCCAGTTAGCTGTATCCTCTCAGGCATTGATTAGGAGTACATATAATTTGATTGGTTTTTGGTAGCTGTGATAAGATCACAGTTCATTAGTTGCAGTATTTGCTGTGTAATGTGGTTATTAACGGGTGAGTGCCATTGCAGCTCGGCTGTGGGTGATGCCAGGTGGAGCAGAGAGGTCACAGGTCTGGATTTCTGAGGGACCTGACAGGCTGGAGCAGCAGGGTGATGGCAACCCTGTGATGTTCAGCACAGGCAAACACAGCCCTGCCCTGGTGCTGCTGCTTGAAGCAGCTTTGCAGAGGAGCCCCTGGGGACAAGAAGGTGGCCAGGAGTGACCAGAGGTCAGTGGTGGCTTTGGCTGTGTTAGCAGAAGTGTTGAGGGAAGGACTGTCCCCTCTGCTCAGCAGAGGAGGGCCCTGGCTGGGCCATCAGTCTGGTTTGGGGCCTGCCAGGATGAGGCTGGAGCAGAGGAGACAGGAGAGCCACAGCTCCGTGGTGGAGGGGATGAGAGAGGGGACAGAGCCTGGCTCTGCTGCTGGCAGGGTGAGGCACAGGGCTGGGAGAGCACGTGGGAAATCCTGCATGGACACATGGAAGCATGTTGACTTGGGAGTGAGGGCTGAGTACTGGGATAGGGATCTGGCCAGGTGCAGGAAATTCATGGCTGTTGCAGCTGTGGATAGGCAGGGTCATGGGCAACCTTGTCTGGATGCAGATGCTCAGAGCAGGGGGCTGGACCTGAGGCCTCTTGAGGTGTCTTCCAGACACATTTCATGGACCATTCTGTGGTTATTTCTGATACTTTTTGTGAGTTTGCCTTCAGCTCTCTGGGTGCAGATGGGGGATGAGGAAAAGCCATGTCCTGTCTATGGCTTGTCCTGTCAGTGCTGGGGGAGTCCTGGTGATTTCTGTGTCTGAACCTTTCAGGCTGTTTCACAGGCCATCCTCCACTTCCATGGCACTCTGAATTGAGGGGGGAGCTGCCTGACACTGGGACAGCCTGAGGATTGGCAAGCCAAATTTATGGGATTAAGCTGTGCTTTACTTCCCTATCAGGCTTTTATCTGTTAAAGCTTATTTTAAGTACAGTGTTTTGCTGAAACACTTGGGAGGCAAAGACCCAGTAGTGTTTCTGATCCTTTTAGGAGTGGGATTGGCTTAGGAGCTGATGGACAGGAATTTTCCTATTTTTTTGCCTGTACAGTCTCTGGGATGTCCCAGCTGGGTGCTGCCCTGGAACTGTTTTCCCAGGAACCTGCATTTTTTTGGTGGGTAAACACTCACTGTGTGCTGGGTGAGGCATCTGCCTCTCCCTCTCTGTCCTCTTCCTTTTCACCACAAGGAAGGAAGTAAAAATTTCTGCTTCAAAGTGTGAAAACGTATGGATGCAAGCTCCTTGAAAATTTAGTTTTACATTTGAAAGTTGCCTTGTAAAGGTCTGGAAATTTGTGCTTTGTTGCTCTGTAACAAGCCCATTTTTTCCTCCTTACAGTTGCAGACATCCAGCCCGGAATTGTTCCTTGTAAGTACCTTGAGAGGCTGCAGCTCTATTTCCCAGCACAGATAAGGTCTGTAATTACTGGATTGGATTGAGTTCTGCTGCACAACTGCAGCCCTAAGGTGCCTTTGCAGTGCAGGAATGAAACCTCTGGCTGCCCATAGCTGGTATTCCCTATTTTTGGAATGTTGTAGGTTAATTGAAGCACAAAGCACATGCCTTGAGAACGGGACTGATCCCATCAAGATTTGTACAATTTATTTCCAAGTGCACAATACCTGAACAGGCTTAATGGTTGTGAGAGTCACATTCTGCAGGCAGTGGAGAGTGAGAGCTTTAGGGAGGGATCCCTGTGGATGCTGCAGGGAGGCAGTGATGTGTTTGTAGGAAGCAGTGGGATCGTGGTGAGGAGCTGGAGCTTCTCTCTGTCACGGGGCTGAGGTGACAGGCCTGGCGTGTCACAGGGTCAGACTTGGGGGGGAACAAAATCTTTAACCATAGCATCATGGAATGGCCTGGATGGGAAACCCATCCAGTCCCACCCTGGGCAGGGACACTTTCCAGCATCCCAGGGTGCTCCAAGCCCCATCCAGCCTGGCCTTGGGCATTGCCAGGGATCCAGGGGCAGCCACAGCTTCTCTGGGCCTCCCCACCATCCAAGGGAACAATTCCTTCCCAATATCCCATCCAGCCCTGCCCTCTGGCAGTGGAAGCCATTCCCTGTGTCCTGTCCCTCCATCCCTTGTCCCAGTTCCCTCTCCAGCTCTCCTGGAGCCTCTTTAGGTCCTGGAAGGGGCTCTGAGCTCTCCCTGGATCCTTCTCTCCTCCAGGCTGAACAATCCTAATTCTTTCAGCTTTAATATAGTGAGGTTAATGTTGGAAATTTGATCCAAGGTGTTTCCATGAAGATTTACAATTTCTTGGGTTTTTAGGTAGGATGAATTTGTAAAGTAACTAAAACATCAATATGAAGTCAGGCATTACCCTGAAATGAGGCATCCTCGTGGGTACAGAGGGAATTGGAGTTTTGTTTGATATTCAAGATACCATCCTCCAGATATTTCTGCTGTTTTCCATTTGCCTTGTAAAGGAAGTAAGTAGTGAGCCCTTTGTCCCATGGGATAGATACATGAACTCCGCTATTAGCATTAGGTATGGCTTTGACTTCCAAATTCAAAATGCCTCATTGCCATTCTACCATATAATAGACCATTATACCATTAGGTGTAGTTTTAATTTACAAATTGGTTTATTTATAGAACTGCTGTTTTGTAGCAGAGGTGCTTGAAATCCCTGTGTGGCATTAGTGCAGTCCTGTGCTGGCAGTTTGTGGGGGCACATCCTGCTGCTTCACCTTTATCCCTTAACACAACCCCATGAGAAGTGTTTGTGCCATGCCAGGTCTCTATAAAAAGAATCTGCTCCCATGTGGAAGTGTTGGAGTCGGGACAGCTTAGCTTAAGTGAGCCTGGATGTGATGTGATCGTGCTCCCACACTTGGGAAAAGGACACTGTGCTGCTTTTCACTGCTCTGTGCTGCTTAGTATCAGAGAGTCATGGAATATCCTGAGTTGGAAGGGACCCATAAGGATCGTTGAAGTCTTTACTCCTGGAATATGTTCCTATGGGAGAATTCCCTACAGTGGCCTGGCTTCTGTCCCTTCTTACACCATTTTTAAAAATCTCTGATAATATAAAAAGAGATACAAAATTGAATGTTTAAACCTGCTTTTCTTCCTGCACAAGATTAAAGAAATAAAAATGGATAGAGAAGGAAAAAAAAGAGTTTTCAAACAGTTTGGTGGATTCTGGGAAAAAAGGAGGATGGTCACAACTTTATTTGTCCTCTGCTTGAAGTCCTGCTCAGGAAAACCAGCTGAGCACTGGGCTCTGTTTCTCTGCAGTTCAGCTGGCCTCTTCCTTCTCTCTTGACACACTTCTGTGTCCTCCCTTATGTGCTTTGGGCTCATTTGGTGGAATCCTTCCAGCTGCTGAACCTACCAGGGTGAGACCCCCAGGGCTGAGGGTCCTGCTGGGGTGAAGGGCCATGAGCCACTTCTTGGAGTCATTCAGGGAGCACATGGATGCAGAGAGTGGCTTCCAGGCCAAGCATGGCCTTTTATCTGATTAAAAATTTGTATAAATAGGTGCTCTTCACCACGTGGGAGTTTGAAACTGGAGAGCAACATTTCATCTCCCTGCTGTTGGCTGGAGAAGATGAAAAGCTCTGGAAAAGCTCTGGAGAGCTGGATTGCCTGTGGTGCTGGCTGCACTTGTGGTGTTTGTTGTCTCACACCTCGCCGGGAGCGTGGATCACTGCACGGATCCTGCTGGGACACATGGCAAGTGTCTCTCTGCTTCTCCCATTTTCCTGTTTTTCTGCACTGGCAAAGCACCCAGACTGTGTGTGGTGCCTCTCTGCTTCCTTCCTCAGGTGGGATTTGTCCTCAGAGCAGCCAGAGCCCTGCATTCTGTCCCAGCAGTCTGGTTTTGCAGTTGTTGGAGAGGCAGGGGAGGAGGTGTTCTGTGGAAGGGAGCATTGGCTGCTGCCCCTATGGAAATGAAAGATGCTGAGGACTCAAAATAAATCATTCCCAGCCCTGTCCCTGTGACAGGAACTACTGGACACGAGCTCCAGGGGATGGAGGCTTTCAGTGTCTTCCATGAAGCACCAGGGCTTGGGCTCTAGTGGGATTTTGGGACCTTCTGGCACAACCCTGCTGCTTCCCAGGAGTCTGAGCAGCTGAGGGAGTTGTGGTGAGAAACAACAGCTAAAGGGGCTCCAAAAGAGCTGGAGAGGGAGTTCAGACAAGGCCCTGGAGGGACAGGACAAAGGGGAATGGGTTAAATGTGATAGAGTAGATTTAGATTGGATATTAAAAGGATTGTTCCCTGGGAGGGTGGGCAGAGAAGCTGTGGCTGCCCCTGGATCCCTGGAAGTGTCCAAGGCCAGGCTGGGCAGGGCTTGGAGCAAGCTGGGATAGTGAAAGATGACCCTATCCATGGCAGGGGATGGAACTGGATGAGCTTTAAGGTCCCTTCTGAGCCATTCCATGATTCTATGGATTGCTTGGTTGCCTTTGTGTGTACAGCAGCCTGCTTTGGAAGCCCCTTGGCTTCCCCAGACTGGCTGCTAAAGTGCCTTTGGGTAAAGTGCTGGTGCTGCTTTTGTGGATGTAAACCTTTCCTGCATGGAGCAGAGGGGTGGGATGGTAGCTGCATGTTGTGGGAGGTGAGAAGGTGTCCTGTGCAGGGAGATGATGGCCAGGCTTGGCTGCAGCCAGGGGAGCACAAAGGGTGAGACTGAAGGGCAGGACTCTGATCGTGCTGAAACAACTGAAATGTTTCTGCATTAAACCCTCAGAGCATTTATTGCACCACACAAGTTGTCTTGCAACACAATGCACTGAAATGACACAGAGAGTCTGGTCTGAGCAGTTGGGAAATTCACTCTTGTCTGTGTGAGAGAGCTGTCCCTCATGAAGGTCAATGACTTTGCCTTCCCTCTTGGCTGTTCCTGGTAGCTCTCAGTCAGTATCTGTAGGGTTTTTGCAGAAAATGTGCAGTCCTGAACACTGATCCCAGAGCATGTCTTGGATTACAGATTCATGGAATGATTTGGATTGGAAGGGAATTGAAATAGCATCTTGTCCAACCCTGCCATGGACAGGGACACCTCCCACTGTCCCAGGTTGTTCCAATCCCAATGTCCAGCCTGGCCTTGGACACTGCCAGGGATCCAGGGGCAGCCACAGCTGCTCTGGGCACCCTGTGCCAGGGCCTGCCCACCCTCCCAGGGAACAATTCCTTCCCAATATCCCATCCAGCCCTGCCCTCTGGCAGTGAGAACCCATTCCCCTTTGTGCACTGAGACTCAATGCAGAAGGATGTTGGGTCTCACAGTGAAGTAGCTGGGATGTGCCAGGCCTGTCCCCAAGTTGTTGGCCAAAATCACTTGGGCACCTGCAGGATTTGATTCAAAAGCACCCTCAGTCCCAGTCATGGCCCAGAAAATGGTTAACTCTTGATTTCTGTTTTAAATGAAAGTCTTGGTACTTCCAGCATCTGGAATACCAGATGCCAACATTTTTTATTTTATGAGTGGTGTTGTAAGGGCTGGGAAAGGTCTTGTGCTGTGCCACACTGCCCCTTGCTCACACTCACTGCTGCCATGTTGGCTGTGCTGCTTGCATTTCCCTCTGTTTCCTCAGTTCTCATGGGAAACCTGCTCTTCCCAGGGCTGCTGACCCCCACACTCCTCAGGAGCATGTCCTGCAAGGATCAGCTGATTGTTTCCTGGGTAGTGGAGGTCACAGAGGCACCTTGCATGCAATACTCAAGTTCATGCTCCCTCCTTCTGCTCTCAAGTAGTGATTTCCTGCCCAGTGGAATCTGTTCTGTTCATGCAGCTGCCTGCACTAACCACTTCCCCAGGGGTGACTGCTCCAGAAGGAGGATGTGCTGATTGTAGAGCTGAGCATGGATTTGTCAAAGAATAAAGTTCTGGGTGGTCACAGGAGGCTGCAGAAATTGCTGCTGTTGGCTGATGTTGGTGTTTGCCTTGAGCAGAGACAGCTGTGTGTCCTGTTCAGGGAGAAGATGGAACTGAAGGAACCTCTCCATGTCTGTCTTGGACACACACCTGAAACCTGCCTCTACATAAACGTGTGGGAAAGTGCTTTTGAACTGAGGAATTCATAGTCGAGGGCTCAGAAGCAACAGTTCAGCTTTTAAAGATAAAGTTTCATCTTTCTTCTCATGCCTTAAAATAGAGGAAAAGAATATATTTATGCACCCATGTGGGCTTTGCATCCGGATATCTATCCTTAAGGAATATTTCATCCAGAAGGAAATTCTGCCTCTAGAAATCTATCCCTAAGAAATATCTCATCCACACAGAGATCCTGAGCTATAATTGAGCATTGTTTGAAAGCTGGCAAGAAGTCAGGAGTGTGATGACTTTAGAATGATGTTTGAGGTCACAGACTGTAATGCATGTGCTGTCTCTGAGGGAAATTTATTGGGTACTGAAAACATTAACATTGACAGTAACTTGCAGAAAAGAGAGATGCTTGCAGCATGGAAAAATTTTTGGAAGTGAGCTCTTCTACCCACCCTCAATCTCAGAAAGATGGGATAAGTCTTGTGCTTGAAGCAAACACATTCCTGAAGTCTGTAGTCTGGAGAACCAGGATTTTTTTAACCAGTCTGAATATTATAAATGAGATAGGAATTGATGGGATAGGAATAAAAGTTGGGTTTTAATGCTGACTCAGTGTGCTTTGTGTCCTATTATGTCCTTGACTGGGGTGGTGAGAAAAGACAAACATGAGTTGACTGTGGCTGGTCTTTATACTGATCATTTAACACAATTCCCAAGGGCTGAAGCATTAGTAAAAATTTGAAAGCGAGGCTGGAATGAGAAAAATGACTGCTTGAGGCTCTCATCTGCTGCAGTGCATGTGTTTCTTGTGTAGAAAAGAGCATTTGTCAAATGAACTTTGTGTGTGGTCACTCCTTGTTCGTTCTTTATTACAAATGAGCCACTGAGCTCGTGAGTCAGGCCTGGCCCCAGCCTTGGATTATCCTGCTAGCTTTGGAGGTGATAGGGTCTGGACCAGAAAATCCATGATCGATGTGATATCACTGATGTAATAAACTCCTCAGCATTTGAAAGTCTTGGTGGGCTTTTGTGCCAGAGTTGTGGTGAGAGTTTCCATCTCTGGATCTTTGCATTTTTGGAAGATCTGTGTGTCCAGCCTGGCTCCCCACAGCCATTCCCAGCCCCATGAGCCCAGCCTGGCTCCCCACAGCCATTCCCAGCTCCATGAGCCCAGCCTGGCTCCCCAGAGCCATTCCCAGCTCCATGAGCCCAGCCTGGCTCCTCACAGCCATTCCCAGCTCCATGAGCCCAGCCTGGCTCCTCACAGCCATTCCCAGCTCCATGAGCCCAGCCTGGCTCCTCACAGCCATTCCCAGCTCTGCTCCATGAGCCCAGCCTGGCTCCCATCACAGCCATTCCCAGCTCCATGAGCCCAGCCTGGCTCCCCCACAGCCATTCCCAGCTCCATGAGCCCAGCCTGGCTCCTCACAGCCATTCCCAGCTCTGTGAGCCCAGCCTGGCTCCTCACAGCCATTCCCAGCTCCATGAGCCCAGCCTGGCTCCTCACAGCCATTCCCAGCTCCATGAGCCCAGCCTGGCTCCTCACAGCCATTCCCAGCTCCATGAGCCCAGCCTGGCTCCTCACAGCCATTCCCAGCTCCATGAGCCCAGCCTGGCTCCTCACAGCCATTCCCAGCTCTGTGTGCCCAGCCTGGCTCCCCACAGCCATTCCCAGCTCCATGAGCCCAGCCTGGCTCCCCAGAGCCATTCCCAGCTCCATGAGCCCAGCCTGGCTCCTCACAGCCATTCCCAGCTCCATGAGCCCAGCCTGGCTCCCCATTCCCAGCCATTCCCAGCTCTGCCATGCTCCATGAGCCCAGCCTGGCTCCCCAGAGCCATTCCCAGCCATTCCCAGCCATTCCCAGCCCCGTGAGCCCAGCCTGGCTCCTCACAGCCATTCCCAGCTCCGTGAGCCCAGCCTGGCTCCTCACAGCCCTGCTCAATGGCTTTGATGAAGCCAGTGAGCTGGTGTTTTGGTTTCTGGACTTTGAGGGACAGCAGTGTGTCTGTGCTGGGTCAGCTGAGGGCCAGTGGCCACCAAGGACACGCTCTTAGAGCATTTTCTGCTGGTCACATACTGAGATGCTCTCCCCATGCCAAGTTCTTTAATTCTGCTCTTGCAGGAAGGGAAGCAGTGAAAGCCTTTTCGGATGGGAGTGTGGCCAGGGTCATTCTGTGTCACACCAGCTCAGGGAGCTGCCCATGCCCTGCAGAGCTGGGGGATGATGGAGCAGGTGAGGCCCCAAACCAGTGCCTCCAGGAGCTTCTTGGCTGCCCATGTTGGCAGGGCTGATACCCTTATCAGGCAGGGCCACACTGGTCTCTGCAGAGGTGCAGAGGAGATAGCACAGTGTGCTGGGAGGAGTGGGAGTGCTTGCTTGTAAGTTTTTTAAGATTAAGTTTTTTTGGTTTTTTTTTTTTTTCCATAAAATCTCCAACACAAAGTCTCTGTGCTGACCATATCTGCTGATATCTGCACTATGGCTTAATTTATCTCCTGGCCACTTTCTGAGGTGTCCTGGCAGAAAACCTGCACCATGCACGAGAGAGGCAGAAATGTGGTATAAAAGGCAATCCCAGAGGTGTGTGCAGCAAGATGGGCTGACTTCAGAGTATCTTTGTATTTGGGGTGGGAGTCTTGTCAGTGAGAGCACTGCAGAAACAACACTGAGGAACGAGAGGAAGGGAACTGTGCCTTTTGCTGTGATTCTGATTTTGGCAGGGAGAGTGTTTTTGGGGTCTGAGTGCATATTTGCAGGTTTTACACAGCTTTTCAGGTAATGAGCCCCTGTACTTGGCACCCAGCTTGGATATGTTGTATATTGAGAGGAGCTTGCTCTGTCTCCCTCAGCCACCCAGCAGCTCAACCTCGATTTTATTTAGGAAACGAGGTGAGGGGTAGGTAGCTGGGTGTTGTTTTCAGAGCTCTTTCAGCTTGGCAGTGTTGGTTTTCCTGCCCTGAGCACGTCTTACACTCACTCTTGCACTTCCCCAGCAGGGTGTTCTGATGGAACTCTCTCACATCGAAGGTGCTTCTGAGCAGGAGGTGCTGGTGTTGGCAGAGCATCCCATCCTTCTGGGGTGTTGCATGGCACCTTCCTGGCAGTGCCAGGTCCTGCACTGTGGCTCTGAGGGAATTTGTCTGACAAATTGCCTCTCCTGAGCTCCTCTGGAGGTTTTTCCCCTCTCTGAAGCACAGAGAGACAAGGACTATTTGTGAATGATCTGAAGCAGAAGGTTCTTCCTGGTCCCTTTGCTGTGGTGGGTATTGCAGCCAAATTAAAGTGGAAAAGCACTGGAGAAAGGAGTGTGAATTCCAGATTGCTGTGCTTATTGCTTGATTACAGAAGAGCTGTATGGCCAAATCTTCCTTAAATCCATGCTTACGTGGTGTTGCTGAGGCTCTTTGGTGTTGGCTCCCAGTGTGGGCAGGAGTTTGTCCTGGAAACCGGCTTGGGAAGCTGCTGGATAGGTTGTTGGGGAATATTCCTGTGATCTGTGGAGGTGGTGAGTACCTGAGCTGCAGACATCCCTCAGGCTGATGAGGATTGCAGCCAGGATTGCATCCCTTAGGTTGGTGAGGATTGCAGCCAGCATTGCAGCCAGGATTGCATCCCTTAGGTTGGTGAGGATTGCAAGCTTTCCTTTAACCCTGATTATTCCCAATCTGTGCCCATCCTGACTGGAGCCAGTTACAGATTAGATGGCCTTTAAATAGATCTAAATCCTATGTTTTTACAGCAGTCTCAGCCCAACGCTTGCCATGTGTTTGTTTGGGGTTGGTTTGTGCTTCCTTGGTTTTGGGGAAGGGGAAAAGAGGAAGCAAAGGGGAAATCTGAGCTGTTTGTCACATGCAGCTTGTGGTTTGTGAGAGCCCTGCTAACCAGCTGTGGTGTGTTGAACTCACTGGGAAAATACCTCTGGAGCCACACGCCTGCATCCCCTTGGGTATTTGAGTTCTGGGGTTGAGTTGTCATAAACTCCCTTTTTCCTTGAACCCAGGGAGAGTAATAACCCCAAGAGGGTTGGTTTCAATGTTCCATGCCCTGACTTCAGGCGTGTGAGCTCCAATTCAAGTGTTTTTTTGGATTTCTCATGCCTGAAAGGGAAGCAGAGATTTCACTGGTTTTATACCCCCAAAAATGGAACAAAGGACATGGGAAATCTCAGTTTATTGGGAAATGTGTCTTGGAGCATTTGTGCAGATGGGCTCATCTAATATTTCAAGGATGGGAGTATGGGGTGGGGGAATTCAAGCTCCAGATGTGGGCATGGATGCTCTGAAGTGGGAGCTGAGCCATGAGGAGCTGTTGTCCCAGTAGTGACGCTGGGAGGGGGCGGTGGCACAACAGCCTTTTGTTGGCAGTGAGCAATGGGGAGTGCAGCTCCTGTCCCTGCACCCTGTGGGAATGCTGTGAGGAGTGCATGAGCTCTACCTAACCCAGGGAGCCCTGGTAGACTCTGAATTCCACGTGGAAATCCTTGTGCTGCATGCTGTGGGAAGAGTGAGCTCTGCTGCTCAGGCACAGCAGGGACTCAGGGCTGTGGCATCTCTTGTGCTGCCTCCCACTCTTGGGAAGGAAATAAAATACTGTCCCCAGCTATTGAGTTGTCCAGTTCTGCCTGATTTGTTCTCTGTCCTTGATTTATCTCCTTCCCTCTGCTGCAGCAGTCCTTGCACCTGATTCCAAAGGGCATTTCCCAGTTGGTCATGGGTATAAATATTTCTCTATAGCTGCAGAGACCTTAATGTTGCAATATTTTCCAGTATGATGAAGAAATGAATTTTGTAAATTGGTTTCTACTTAATCCATAAATGAAACAGTAGAAAAAACAGGTCTTAATCTCTGAGTCTGGAGAGGTCAGTGGTGTAAGAATCAGTGAGGGTGTCACAGAATGATGGATTAGATTGGGGTGGATGAGACTTTAAATATCATCTTATTCCACCCCCTGCCATGGGCAGGGACATCTTCCACTGCCCCAGGCTGCTCCAAGCCCCAGTGTCCAGCCTGGCCTTGGGCACTTCCAGGGAGCCAGGGGCAGCCACAGCTGCTCTGGGCACAGGATTTCCCTGTGGAGGTGCTTTAGAACACGGGTGATACTGGAGATTGGCCTTGCCAGCTTTGCAGGGGACTCTCAGCTCAGTGTTTATGTGGCTCCCTGCTGGGTTTCAGGTGGATAATCCACTTTGTAGACCTGAGTGTTTCTGGCCCCTCATGATGCTGGATGCTCCCAGCCAGGACAGAATGTCACAAGGTCCCTCCAGGTGTCACTCCTGCCCTGCTTGGCTGACCTGGGGCAGCTGGAGCTGCCAGGATTGCAGGAATGCTCTGGTCCTAGGGTTGGGCTGCTGGGAGCTCCCTGCCCTCCTGTGGATGCTCAGGCTGGAATTCTGCTGTGCTTGGGACACTGGGACAGTCTCAGCTCCCTGCTGGGTTCCTCTGCCTGATGCTGTCAGAGCTGTCAGACAAGAAGTCGAGTTTTAGGAGGGTCAAGGCTACCCAGAATAAGGCAAAGCCTTGCTGGTGGAATGAAAATGGTAAGAGAAGTTCCATGGGCATCCCTTGTGCTTGTTAAGTGTTGGGAGCAGAGTGAGCTGGGTTTTTCATTCCTTGCTGTGTCCTGTTAGCTTCCAGCAGAGCCACACAGTTATAATTACAGATTCTGTGTAAACAGCATATTCCCAGCATCCAGAGCTGAATCTTTGGTTGGGATAGCACCAAAGCCACAGTTGTGGAGCTGGCAGGCAAAAACCATTTTTCACCTTCTTCTTTTTGCTCTGTAGAAAAACCTGTCCTGTGAGCCCTTACAGGGAGATTTGTTGTTTATATCCAAGGAGATTTGGTACAGTTGTTAAAAATTGGGAGCATCTTTCTCTTGCACAGCACTAGCATGCTGAGAAGCATTCTGGAGCTCAAGTGTCCTTTCAGAAGTACGAAGCAGGTCTTTAAATTATAATTTGCTGCTCTTTTATGGCACTGCAGTGTGTCAGGCTGTAGAATCCAAGTCACTGAAAATCAGACTCCAGGAGTTTTAGACTGAAGCCCTTTTAAGGAACTGATGCTGTAAATTGTCTTGTCAAGCTCTCTGTGTTTAGATTTGTGGTGTTAAGGAGCTGAAGCAGCTTTTCAGTCAAAAAAGGGTGAAATGCTATAAATAATATTTTAAAAAGAAAATCTTTCAAGATTTTTACAGAACCTGTCATTGTGAGTGGCTGGGATACAGGAGCTGTTCTGGGCTGAGAGGTAGGGTGGGTGAATTTTCACCAGTCTGAAATTTCTATGATTCTGTTGAAATAAAAAAGGAAAATATATATTCAGAGCAGCAGCATATATATATATTCCCACAAAATCCATGTGGGAATTGGGACCTGTGTGTCCAAAAGAGGTTGGAGAGGAAGTTGAAATAGGGTCTTGCTGGCATCGTGGTAAAATATATCCATGGTTTTAGAGTAAGGGATCTCCTCTCTGATGATCTTTGCACATCCAAAAGAGCACTGCCCTTGCCACAAGCCTGATTTTGGGATAAGCCATGACATCTGTGTGTGATTCCTGTCCTGCCCTGTCTGGAGCTGGGTGCTGGGCTGGGCAGTGTTGCCCTGGGCCGATCACTAAAGGCTTCCATGGAGCGTGTCCTGCTGCTTTGGGATCTTGCTGCTGGGAGAAGGGACGTTCTGATGTTGATATGATGATGTTTGCTGTCCCCTGGCTGGGTGGGTGGATGCTTTAGTCCTCCCTATGGTATTTTGGGATATTTTTTCTCTCTGGTGTGTCCTGGCCAGGACTCTTTCCAAGGCTGTCATTCCCCCACAGCCTCCCATGCACAGCTCTAATTCTGGCTCTCTGAGGGCGAATCCCGGTGGTTTTTGCTCCCTCACAGAGCTAAAAAATCCTGGAGGCTCAGCTGTCTCCACCTCTGTGTGCTCCATGTCCATGTTTAACCTCCCTCAGCCAGGTGTTTTCCAAATGCAGCACTCCAATTGCTGTGGGAAGGGGAGAACTGGGGGATCTGCTGGGATCACGTTATGTAAGAGGCGAGTGTGAGCGGTGGATAAGCAGATCCAGCTGACCACGAGGGCTCTGAAGGGCACCTCTGCTTCTTTCTCCATGTGTGGACACAGGAGATTGCTGTTGGCTCCAGGCTGGGTCAAGTGCTTGCCTCGTGTGTGGGTGCTGATTGATAGGAATTGATTTCCCGTGCAGATTGGCAGGGGAAGGGAGTGGAGGGAGCAGTTTCCTGGGGTGGGAGAGCGAGGCTGTTTGAATGTCTGCAGTTGATTTAGTGGAGGCACCTCAGAGATCTTTGCTTTGTGGAGAAGAGAAAATTATTTTAGCAGCTCTCTCAAGGTGGGAGGGGATCCCTCCTGGGAACACAGTACATGCTGCAGTGTGAAGGGGTGACTTGGGAATGAAAACTGAGGCTTGATTCCTTTGGGGCCAACTCGTTTCCTGCAAAAAGTGTAACTACAGTGTGCACTGGGTCTGAACTTACCCTGTGGTGCTGAGAGACACGAGCTGTAAGTCTTTGGGAGGCATCTGGAAGAATTCATGTCCTAATGTCAAGCTTAGATATGGCCCTGAGATAAATCTGTCCCACAAATCAGCATCAGTCAGGGCTGAGCAGGTGAGAGATGTACTTGAGATGTTTGGGGGGTTTGGGGGCTTGAGTTCCTGGCCAGGCAGAGTGGCTTCTTTCTGTGTAAGAAGCAACCTCAGGAATCAGGTTGGCAGTGGGTATCCCTGGATTGCTGCCCATTCTTCCCTGGGAGGGACCATATCTCCATCCCTTAGTGAACTTGATCACTAGCACTTTCTCAGAGCAGCTCTAGGCTGTGCCTGTGAAACTTCCCTGCTCCCATGTTCTTGTGGATTTACAGAGACTTTGAGGTTGGAAAAACCCTCTGAGATCATTGAGGTCAAACATTAACCTGCCACTGGCAAGGCTGCCACTAATCCATGTCCCCCAGTGCCACACAACTGTTAAATCCTTCCAAGGATGGGGACTCCAACACTGCCCTGGGCTGCTGTGCCAGGGCTGGACAGCTCTTTCCATGAAGAAATGTTCTCAGTATCCACCCTGAGCCTGCCCTGGCCCAGCCTGAGGCCGTTCCCTCTGCTCCTGTCCCTGTTCCCTGTTCCCAGAGCCCGACCCCCCTGCTGTCCCCTCCTGTCAGGGAGTTGTGCAGCGCCACAAGGGCCCCCCTGAGCCTCCTTTTCTCCAGGTTGAGCCCCTTTCCAGCTGCCTCAGCCTCTGCTGGGGCTCCAGCCCCTTCCCCAGCTCTGTCCCTGCCCTGGACACGCTGCAGCCCCTGCAGGGCTCTCCTGTCAGGAGGGGCCCAGAGCTGCCCCAGCACTGGAGGTGCCCCAGCAGGGCCAGCACAGGGGACAGGCACTGCCCTGCTCCTGCTGCCACCCCAGGGCTGGCACGAGATCTAAGCACATTTGGACAAAAACAGCAATGGAATGGAGAGGGTAAAAAGAGCCACAAAATGCTGGATTCTGCTGGAGGTGAGACAGCTGGGAGAAGGGAGAAAAGCAGCAGTGGAAATGAGATGAGAAAGACAGTGTTGTGTATTTGGTAACTTTGCTTTTAGAGCAGCCAGAAACAGTGGACACAGTGAGATGTGAATGTGTAAGGAATGATGGAGTATTGCTCCTCCAAGGGAGCAAGCTCTATCTTAACAGCTCAGCCTGTCCTTATTTCTCTGTTTGGGGATCTTTTCCAGCTTTAGTGGATTGGATGTGAGTGCTGCCAGCTTGGGATGTCTCCACAGGTCTGTGCTGTGCAGGAGGATGCCTGGGAGGTGTTTTGGGGTCAGGTTTGGGCACTGACACTCAGCTCCTGCTGGGCTCCCGGCTCCTGCAGGGCACCAGCTCCTGTTGGGCACCGGCTCCTGCTGGGCACCAGCTCCTGCAGGGCACTCGGCTCCTGCTGGGCACCAGCTCCTGCTGGGCACTCAGCTCCTGCTGGGCACCGGCTCCTGCTGGGCACCAGCTCCTGCTGGGCAATCTCCTGCAGGGCACCGGCTCCTGCTGGGCACTCAGCTCCTGCTGGGCACCGGCTCCTGCTGGGCACCAGCTCCTGCAGGGCACCAGCTCCTGCTGGGCACTCAGCTCCTGCTGGGCTCC
Organism: Muscicapa striata striata; assembly: GCA_030060385.1. Classification (NCBI taxonomy): domain Eukaryota; kingdom Metazoa; phylum Chordata; class Aves; order Passeriformes; family Muscicapidae; genus Muscicapa; species Muscicapa striata. The sequence goes on along the minus strand of JAREIS010000113.1, from coordinate 1,170,249 downwards.
CGGCTCCTGCTGGGCACCAGCTCCTGCTGGGCTCCCGGCTCCTGCTGGGCACTCAGCTCCTGCTGGGCTCCCGGCTCCTGTTGGGCACCGGCTCCTGCTGGGCTCCCGGCTCCTGCTGGGCACTCAGCTCTCCCTGCTGGGCACCGGCTCTGCTGGGCACTGGCTCCTGCTGGGCACCCGGCTCCTGCTGGGCACTCGGCTCCCTGCTGGGCACTCGGCTCCTGCTGGGCTCGGCTCCTGCTGGGCACCGGCTCTGCTGGGCACCCGGCTCGCACCGGCTCCTGCTGGGCACTGGCTCCTGCTGGGCACTCGGCTCCTGCTGGGCACTGGCTCCTGCTGGGCACCAGCTCCTGTTGGGCACCGGCTCCTGCTGGGCACCGGCTCCTGCTGGGCACCAGCTCCTGCTGGGCACCAGCTCCTGCTGGGCACCGGCTCCTGCTGGGCACTCAGCTCCTGCTGGGCACCCGGCTCCTGCTGGGCACTGGCTCCTGCTGGGCACCAGCTCCTGCTGGGCTCCCAGCGAATGCTGGCCACCCAGGTCCTCTCTGCCTGCCCAGTGCTGCAGGACACACCCAGGTATGGGTTCATGCAGAGCTGGAAGCTGCTGGTGGTCTCCCAGGGACACAAGGGTTGGACAAAGCCCTGCTGCACCCATCTCAGAGATCTGAGCAGGTCTTTAAAGCCTTGGAAATGGCTGTGAATTGTGGAGAGCCATAACGATGAGCTACTGATGCTGCTTCTGGAAGGCAGAATGACCTGGAGACTTTGTGTTGGGAATGCTGGGAACACCGTGGTCAGAGGCCTGGGCACCACATGGGAGGTGTTCCATAGCTTGGGGAGGTTTGCTGGATGAATGATACAGATATTTAGCGGGCTGTTTCTGTGTGCATCTCTCTCTCTGCCCCTTTGTTGTGGTGTTCATTGGAGAAGATTTGGGACAGCTACCTTTTGCCCTGTGCCAGGTCCACAGCTCCTCTCCAGGGTGACATTGTTCTGCTCTATAGTGGGTCAGTTAGGCTTGACAAACAGAATATTTTAGAAATATTTCAGTGATTCTATGAGTCTGTATTTTAATGTTTATAACTCTTCTGGGATTAACATTGAGTTTTCTTCTGCAAGCAAGCACAGCTTCAAGCTGCAGTGAACAAACTTAAGAAATGGCAGAGAGAAGGCTCCAGGCAGACCTTAAAGCTCCTTGCAGTGCCTAAAGGAGCTCTAAGAGAGATGGAGAGGGACTTGGGACAGGAGTGCCAGGACGAGGGGGAATGGGTTCCTACTGCCAGAGGGCAGGGCTGGATGGGATATTGGGAAGGAATTGTTCCCTGCGAGGGTGGGCAGGCCCTGGCACAGGCTGCCCAGAGAAGCTGTGGCTGCCCCTGGATCCCTGGCAGTGTCCAAGGCCAGGTTGATCACTGGGGCTTGGAGCAGCCTGGGATAGTGGAAGGTGTTCCTGCCCATGGCAGGGGGATTGGACTACATGATACTTAAAGTCCCAACCCAGCCATTCTGTGATTTTCATTGCTGTGGACTTTCCCTTAAAATTCCAGCTCTGGAATATGCAAATACTGACAGAGAGCCTAGCTGATCCAGGAGAAGGGGGAAGTTTCTGGGCACACTTGTTTAGCTGGGCAGGGTGGGACACTGCTGGTCCTGGCTGCCCTGGGGTGGCTGTGGGGCCTGTTGAGTCCTCAGCTGGGTGGGTATGCGGAGAAGAATGTCCTGGAGAGGTGGTGTGTGGGAAAAGATCTCCTGGAGAAGTGGTGTGTGGGAAAGGATGTCCTGGAGAAGTGGTGTGTGGGAAAGGATCTCCTGGAGAAGTGCTGTGTGGGAAAGGATGCCCTGGAGAAGTGCTGTGTGGGAAAGGATGTCCTGGAGAGGTGGTGTGTGGGAAAGGATCTTCTGGAGAGGTGGTGTGTGGATTTACCTTCCCTTTGGGACCGTGGGGCTGTGGCAGTGCTGGGGCAGGGTGGAGCGGTCACAGGGGCTGTCAGCCACGCTGCCTCCTGAGTCAGGCACAGCTATTTTGGTTTGTATCTGCCTGTAAAAATAGCAAATGCAGAGCCTGGCTGTGCTGAGGCTGTGGCTGTGCTGAGCTCCTGGCTCTTGCTCCAGGGTTTCCAGGCTGAGGACAGTGCTGTGGATGTTGCTGCAGCTCTGCTGACTCAGCTCTGATCCAGGCCATGGAGCTGATGGGAGAGAAAATCCACACCAGATTCCTGCTTTTCCAAGCTTTCCTGATCTGATCAGAGGGGATAAGACACGCTGTAAATGGGTACTGAATCCTTGTGCTTTGGAGGTAGAGCTGAGCACATCAGTGAATTACTTTATGCCTTAATGTTCACCTGGCTCATGGTTTGTCCCAATTGGAGATCTTTTTAATTATAGTAAAGAATGACTGTATGTTTGGCTTGAATCAAAATAGAAATCCTGATGTTGTGCTCCTGTGAGCACTGGGTGGATGTTTACAAGTAAAGGGAAGAGGTTCTGGATTTGCTAGAAGTCCCTAGTCCTTCAAGTCTGCTCATTGCAGAATTGTCTGAGTTGCTGCCTCTTGCCCTGAGGGATCCTCAAAACCTATGTGTTCCCCAAGGACTGCTCTGCAGAGCCCAGGTGGGCTCCAGTGAGTGCAAAGGGTGGTGAGCAGCTGAAGGGATTTGTGCCCTCAAGGAGGAGCATCCATGGCTCTGGGAGGCCAGAAGGTGGGGAGAGGGTGGCAGAGGAGCTGGTAAAATGGGCAGAGGAGCAGGTTTGTGTCTGATGTTGTCTGTCTTTCTGGGAAAGGACACAGCATCCTTGTGGCCATCTGTGCTCATGGGCACTGCCTGCTTCAGAGGCCAGGGCCTCCCCACCTCCCAGGGAACAATTCCTTCCCAATATCCCATCCAGCCCTGCCCTCTGGCAGTGGAAGCCATTCCCTGTGTCCTGTCCCTCCATCCCTTGTCCCCAGTCCCTCTCCAGCTCTCCTGGAGCCCCTTAAGGCCCTGGAATGGGCTCTGAGCTCTCCCTGCTTCTCTCCAGGTGAGCACCCCCAGCTCTCCCAGCCTGGCTCCAGAGCAGAGGGGCTCCAGCCCTTGGAGTGTCTCTGTGGCCTCCTCTGGGCTCTCTCCAGCAGCTCCAGGTCCTTCCTGTGCTGGGCCCCAGGGCTGGGGCAGCTCTGCAGGTGGGGCAGAGGGGCAGAATCCCCCCCTCTCCTGCTGCTCACACCAGGGGCTCAGCCCAGGGCATGGGGGGTTTCAGGGTTGGGGCAGGTACAGCCCTCACCCACCAGCACTCCAAAGTCCTTGTCCCAGGGCTGCTTTCAAGGAGTTCCTCTCTCAGTCTGTGCTCATGGCTGGGATTGTCCTGACCTGGATGCAGGACCTGGCACTTGGAGCACTTGGACTTGTTGAACCTCGTGAGGTTCTCCTGGGCTCTCTCCAGCTCTCCACCCCCCTGGGTGTTCCCCGTCCTTCTGTTGTGTCGACTGCCACGCTCAGCCTTGAATCACCCACAGACCTGCTGGAGCCTGAGCTGGGATTCCATTCACTGTTTCTGCAGGAATCAGTGATCCCTCAGTGCTGTCAGGGTGTTTGAGATTTGATGGGAAATTTGATGGGTAGAAGGGCTGGAAAATTTTTGCCCATACCTTCACTGCTGGGTCACCATTTTGGGGTGGATGAAAAGGGTCTCTGCCCTAGGAGTTCTTCTGAATTGAACAGCTGTGGAAGTGTTTTTAACTGGGCTGCTGGCTGGAGCTGTGCACCCATGAGCCATTTCACAGAACTGCTTTTCATGTCTGTTTTTAACAGCAAAACCTGTCCCCAAACCAAGTATGGGACAGGAGACCTTGCTGTTCCATGCATGGGGGAGCTTTGGTTTCCCCTCTGCCCACTGTGGAGCCAGGAGTGTTTTGGCAGTGAGCTGTGACCTGGGACATTGGTACTGGGACATGTGACCTGAGCTCCCTGTCCTCATCCTGCTTTGCAGGGAGAAACCTGCCTGGGGATTCCGGGCGGATTAGCGGCAGAAAGTGAGAGCGGAGCTGAGCTGCTGGCTTAGCCCTCTCCTCAATTACCACGTGTGCTTAATTCCTCTCAAACACATGTAGGGTGTGACAGGAGGACAGGACAGTCCCAGACCAAGCTCTGCTCAGCCAAACCTGCCATTTCTGTTCTAGGTGGGATTGCAAAGTGTTGGTGAAGTTGTAGTAAACTCAGTTTATCCTCATCCAGCTCCATCACCTGCTTTTATCAGTACTGGCTGTGGCCCTGTGCTCTTTCCTGGCCTGAAAATCAGATTTCTGTATTCACCCTCTGTTTGGTGACTGTGGATGGTGGATTTTCTTTAAACAAATACAAAAATAGATATAAAACTATCCTTTCTTATTAGAGCAGTATCATGACATCCAGGATTTGTATTAGTGCTGAATATATGAGGATTGTTTTCTTGGCTCTGTAATAAGTGCAGAAGTGTGCATGAGAAGGGTGGAAATCTGTTGCTGAAATTTTAAACAACTCCTCAAAATGGACTTGGGCTGCTTAGAGAGGGAGTTGGTGACTCCTTTTGTTGCCTGCTCAGGGATCCCCGGCAGGAGGGGGTGAAAGTCGTGTTGTGATTCCAGTGCTCGCCTGATCCAGAGCAGACTCCAGGCTGACAGAAAGTGATTTTGGTGTTCATGGTGCTGAAATCCAGTTCACTGGACAGGTCAGTGCTGGTGTCTGTGCCAAGAACAACTCACCTGCCAACCACTCTCAGAGGCATCTGGTTCCTTTGGCTGAGGCTGGAGTCAGTGCAGAAAAGCTGGGAGTTGATACTCAGAGTGGAAAAGAAGGAATGCAGCTTTGCTCTGTGTGCTGCTGTGATCTTTTCCCTGGAGATGCCCTGTCTCTCCCCACAATAACTCACAGGGTTTTCAGCAGAACTTGAAAAGAAAACCCAAACAACCAAACAGGCACAAGATTAACCAGAGAAATAAAATCTCCTCTGACAAGGGAAGGAGAGGATGATGGAAAGTAAATTTTTCATCTGGGAGAAGGACAGCTGAAGGTGCCACATGGGTGATAGTCAATGATGCAGAAAATGTGCTGGAGCCCCAGGAGAGGCTGAGGGAGCTGGAAAGGGGCTCAGCCTGGAGAAAAGGAGGCTCAGGGGGGCCCTTGTGGCTCTGCACAACTCCCTGACAGGAGGGGACAGCTGGGGGGGTCGGGCTCTGGGAACAGGGAACAGGGACAGGAGGAGAAGGAACGGCCTCAGGCTGGGCAGGGCAGGCTCAGGGTCAGTATTAGGGAACATCTCTTCATGGAAAGAGCTGTCCAGCCCTGGCACAGCTGCCCTGGGCAGTGCTGGAGTCCCCATCCCTGGAGGGGTTTAACAGCCATGTGGATGTGGCACTTGGGGACATGGGTCATTGGTGCCCTTTGCAGTGCTGGATTAATGGTTAGACTTGATCTTAAAGGTCTTTTCCAACCTCAACAATTCTGTGACTGTCTGAGTCTAGGAAAAGTTGGGGACAAGTGCTTATAACAAGAAAAAGGAGGGAATTATCAGGTCATAGGTTTAAATGGAGCAGGAATAATTAATATTTTGTACAGCCTCCAATTAAATGGTGGCACTTGCTGCCAGGAGCCAGAAAATCCAGGGGGACTCAACAGATTTGGGCACAGTTTCATCCCTCGGGGTACAAGCTGTAACTATCTGGGTATGGAATGTGACCTGGGGGCTCCTTGTGCAGCACAGCTCTTAGAGTGAAGGATCAGTGCCCAGAGGAACCATTGCCTGTGCCCTGTCCCAGTATCCTGTTTTCAAAATACCAATTGCAGTTTGCTTGCTGGGGAAGAGATGGAATTTCCTGGGGGTTTAGACTGACCTTGTGTGACTATCCTGGGGAATTCACTTTGAAACCAGCACTGTGTGGTGTGGGTCAGTGATCTGGGATAATGAGGGTTGATTACCTGATTATTCCTCCTGCCTTAATCCATTGTTTTCTTCTTGAAAAACAGGGAGGGATTGCTTTTGGGGGCTTTCTGTGCACTGCAGGAGGGTGGGAGCTCTGGGCAGGGGGAAGGAAGAGGCTTGGTTGTGCTGGTGATGCCCTCTACTCTGGTCCTGGGGTGAATTCCTGTTGCAATAGAGTAGAAAGGGAAAATCCACCTCTGGAGAGGGACACTGGAGCTGTAGAGATCCCCCTGCAGGTTTGGGGTGCAGTTGAGTGGGTGGAAGCAAAGGGGCAGCTCAAGCCAGCAAGGAGTTCCCCTCTGACATCCCAGATCCTGCCTTTATGGCAGCATTAAGAAATAGCCATAATTAATTATTCCTCAGCTTTGCCTTTAATCACTCCACTGATAATGTCACTTTTGTTGCTCATTTTAGTTGTTTTTTGTCCTTTTTCCAAGGCAGGTGTTTGTTTGAAAAAGCCATTTTGATTTGGGCCTGTGATGCTGCAAAGCATCTGGCACCTTCCCTGTCCCATTCCATGAATTATCCCCTTGTTGCTCCCCCTGGCCTCACAGAAGGTCCTGGCCAGGTGGCTTGTGGCTCTGCTGGGGTTGTGGCAGGACAGGACAATCCCTGTCATTGTTGTCCCTGTCATGCTGGCTGTAACAGTGCAGCTATTCCCAGCTCTTTTGACAACAGCATTCCCTTTTCCCCTCCTCCCTGTGAGTTGCCCATCACTGTGAGCTGTTTTCCCTGTGCTGAGGGCTCGTGCCTGGAGGCACCGCCTGCCAGCGCTGTCACCTTGCTCTTCTCATTGGCTTTTTATCCTTGGAGCTCTGATTTTCCCAGGATAGCCAGCTGTTGGTAACTATGCCAGGAGCTGCTGCCATGAGAAATAGAATTGGCAGTGCTGCTGATGGAGTTGTTTGCTTGGATTTCCCATTCCTAATGATTCCTGTCTGCTCTCAGTGCCTTCTGCTCTCACTCGTGTCCCCTCCTGCAGTTGGCAGGATGCTCTGGCTCCCCAGTTTCCTGATGGATTGGGGTGGGCTAGTCCATCTCAGGCACCCCCAGTGAGCTGCAGCTAGCACTTCAGCTCCTCCTGCCACAGCCACAGGAGGGGTTTTGCAGAGGGATCTGGACAGGCTGGATGCTGTGCCAGGGAGAGGGACTTTGGACAAAGGCCTGGAGTGACAGATTAAATGAGATACTGGGAAAAAAATTTTCCCTCTAAGTTTGCTGAGGGCTTGGCACAGGTTGCCCAGGGAAGCTGTGGCTGCCTCTGGATCCCTGGAAGATCCAAGACTAGGCTGCATGGGGCTTGGAGCCACCTGGTCTAGTGAAAGGTATCCCTGCCCATGGCAGGGGGTGGGACTGGATGTGCTTTAAGGTCCCTTTCCACCCCAAACCGGTGTAGGGTTCTCTTCTCTACACAGCCTCCAACTGCTCCCTTCTCCTGGCTGCTGCCTGCTGGTGCAAACATGAGGAGGATGGGAGGAATCTTTGGATTTTTCTATTTCACAAGCCAGGAACCACTTCCCTCCCCTCCCTCCCCCACCTTGTTATTTTTCTAATCTGTTTTTAATTCCCTTGCTGCTGTTTCCCTCTCCACTTGCATGTGGGGATGGAGTAACCCCAGAGCTGAGCTCCCCTCCTGGCTGTGGTCCTGCTCTTCCCGTGATTCCCAGGTACCACTCCACATTCACTGTTGTTGTTTTGCAGATGTAATCTGTGATAATCACTCCCACCAGAGGAACCCAGAAAACAGTACTTACATAAGAGCAGGAATTAAACATTCCAGCAGGAGCTCAGAGCAGCCAGCAGTATTTAGGCCATTCCTGCTGCTCCTGCCTGATCCTCTGGTGTGAGCAAAGGAGCTGTGGCTGCTCCTCAGCACTGGATGGTGTCCATGGGCCAGTGCCAGGTGTCCCTGCCCATGGCAGGGGTTGGAACAAGATGAGCTTTAAGGTCCTTTCCAACCTAAACTATTCCATGAATCTGTGACAGGACACAGGGAATGGCTTCCACTGCCAGAGGGCAAGGCTGGATGGGATATTGGGGAGGAATTGTTCCCTGGGAGGGTGGGCAGGCCCTGGCACAGGGTGCCCAGAGCAGCTGTGGCTGCCCCTGTATCCCTGGAAGTGTCCAAGGCCAGGTTGAACAGGGTTTGGAGCAGCCTGGGACAGTGGAAGGTGTCCCTGCTCATGGCAGGGGAACTGGATGAGCTTTAAGTTCCCTTCCCACCCAATCCATTCTGGGAATCTGGGATTCAGAAGTGGGATGGGAATTGATGTCACAGCTCCTGCTGCTGTCCAGTGCTGCTCTTAGCCCTGCCCAAGGGCAGAGGCACATCCCCTCTGCCTCCCCTGACCTGTGCCACTGCCCAGGGAATCCTGGTGCTCCTTTCTCTGGGCACTCACCCTGTCCTTTCACCCTCTTGGCAGCCTCTAGGAATGTTTTAGGGCTCCTGAAGCCCCTCAGCAGGGCTGGCATTCAGCTGTGTGTGGTGAGCCAGACCCTATGGAAGTTTCTCGGTGGAGCTTTTTGGGCTCCTGTGTTTCCAGCATTCCAGATGAGTGTGCAGCAATAACCCCCTGGAAGCAAGCACAGGAACGTGACAGAGCAGAGGAGGGCTGGGGGCGAGGCTCTGGGAAGGGCTGGCCCAGCAGGAGTGCAGCAGGGGTGGGCAGGAGGCTCTGTGCCCACGCCAGAGCTTGGGAAAACACTCCTGCCAGAGGAGAGGGTGGGATGTGCAGCACGAGGATCCTGGGGGAGGTTAAATTGCATATTGGGGAAAATTCCTGCATGAAAAAGGGGGGGGTCAGGCTTAGGAGCAAGCTGCCCAGGTGGTGGAGTTGCCATTCCTGGGGGATTTAACAGGTGTGTGGATGTGGCACTTGGGTACGTGGGTGGCCTTGGCAGTGCTGGGGAACAGTTTGACTCGATGATCTCAAGAGGGCTTTTCCAACCTGAGTGATTCCACGATTCTCTGAGCTCTGCTGGCACACCAGGCCCCTTCTTTCCTCACCAAGGTGACCTGGGACAGCTGTGGTAAAGGAAAAGCACTTTTTTTGGCTGAGCTGATGCAGTTTGGTGCAGGGACACGGGGAGGAGAAATCCTTCTGTGTCCTTGCTCAGTCCTGCCTGGTGCCTGTGGGAGCTGGGAGGGTGGGCAGAACCCAGGGGCTAAAATATCCTGTTGTACACAGAGGGCTCAGTTCACTGTGTGGCAAGTTGGAGAGCAGATTCTTCTCCAGCAAAAACGGGAGGGAGAGGGATAAATTCCTATGGTGAGGATTGTGCTCCTGGAGTTGATAAAGAGCAGGGAAAAACTGGTTATAAATTGATAAAATACCAGGGCAGAATGGTCTCTTGTTGTGCCATGTTTGGAGGTACCACAAATCCATTCTTATTTCCAAAAATGCTGTGGACTGTGTTACCGGTTTGTGTTTCTTCCGTGCTCATCTCCTCTGATTCTTTAAGTCTGGGTTTTTTCCCCTTATTTCATTATTTATGGCCCTTTCCTCCTGTGCCCTGGACAAACACTGTGAGTGTGTGGCCTGAGTAAGGGGATTTCCATATTTTCCAGCTGTGAGTGAGTATAAGTGAGTGTTTCCTTTCTCATTCTCAGTACGGTTTTTTTTGTTTGTTTGTTTGTTTGTTTGTTTTTTTTTCCACAGGATCTCCTCCCTTCCACACATCTTTTTGACAAATGAATTTCCCAAGGTCACTTGGCAAGTCTGCAAAGCCCAAACCAGTGACCCCTGGTCAGCTGTGCCCACATTTCATCTTGACTCAAGGCTAATTATTTCCCTTGGGGAATTGCATGTGGTGCTTTGTGACCTCCAGCCAAAGGGGTTGGAACAACCTTTACAAGGTCATAGAATCGTGGAATGGTTTGGAAGGGACCTTAAAGCTCATCTTGTCCCACCCCTGCCATGGGCAGGGACACCTTTATCCAGAGCTTTCCCATTCCCAATGCCCAGCTGGTGCCCAGCAAAGAGGGACCATCTGTGCTGAGTTCATATAAACTCAAATGAAAAGTTCCCAAAATGACAAACCCAGTCAATATTAGCAAGTGCAGCAGGGAAGGAACAACAAGGATCATCCTTCCCACTTCTGCACCCACGCAGGAAGGGGGATTTTTAAAATCCCAGGGAATACACAGTGCTTACCTGGCAGGGAACCAGGATAGACTCACCCTTGGTGACAAGGCTTTGGTCTTTGAGCAAGAAAGCACTTTTATATACTACAAACTTGTTATTTTTCACAACAGGCGAAAAAATGTGGTTTCCCTGAGTACCACAGACACACCAGGTTTAGCTTGGGAAGACTTTCAAAAATATTTGTGCTAAAAATAATATCAAAACTTTCAAGCACTTCTAGTGCTGTCTAAAATGGGAGCATGCATCGTATTTATATGCTGGAAAACCTTATCCCCAAACTAAGGTTCACAGGTTTCTGGAAAAATTACACAGGGAAAGGGGCTGGAATCACAGATAAGGCAAAACTTGGAGAACCAAAGGATGAGAGTACCTGAAGGTAGACTGCAAAAAAGGTGAAGAGGGACTTGGGACAAGAGATGGAGGGACAGGAACACAGGGAATGGCTCCCACTGCCAGAGGGCAGGGCTGGATGGGATATTGGGAAGGAATTGTTCCCTGGGAGGGTGGGCAGGCCCTGGCACAGGGTGCCCAGAGCAGCTGTGGCTGCCCCTGGATCCCTGGAAGTGTCCAAGGCCAGGCTGGACATTGGGGCTTGGAGCAGCCTGGGATGGTGGAAAGTGTCCCTGCCCATGGGATGAACATTGCCAGTGCAGGGGTTCCTTGTATAGTGAGAGTCCTCATGGAGATGGGGCTGCAGGGAAGGGGACAAAGCTGGGTCCCTGCTCACCCTGGCACTTGTGCCCTGAACTCTGCCTCAGTGCTGGGAAAAGACTCTGGTTGCTGATTTTTAAGGCAAGTTTCATCTGCAAGTAGTTTTTAATGCCACGTTTAGCAGCACAACAGGGATTTACATACAATTGGGAGCAGCAGGGGGGAGATTCCCAGCTCAGGGAATCAGTTCAGTATCTCACTGCTATTGTCAGTCATTCAGAATTCCCACAGGCTTTTTTCTTTACCTGGCATAGAAAAAGGCTGTTGGAGGTAAATCAAGTTTAACTCTGGAAACAATAACAGTCCTTGCTAATTAGAAGTGAGTCACTGAGTGAAAACTGATCCTTCAGTGGGTCTGAAAGCATCTCTGGAGGGTTGGGCTGGGGCAGAGGGAAAGGTGCAGAGTTGTTGGACACTGAGGAATGAGGGACTGGCAGGAAAGCTTGTGGTGTTTGTGTCTAATGACACAGCAGCTCCTGCTCCTGGCCATAGAAGGGAAGATAGGATTTGGATTGGTGGGATACAGCAGCTCTGTGCAACTCTGGCTGGGCACAGGGAGTCCCTCAGGGTTCTCCCTGCACTTAAAGGAATGTGGGTTGGATGTTCATTTGTTACTCAGGTGTCAAGGAATTGCTGGCACTCACAGCTTGAGGGAGCAGAGCACGTGCAGAGCCACGTGTGGCTTCCATCCCCCTGGGATTTACCTCTGGACAAGGTACATGGCATATCTGAGCATACTGCAGTTACAGAATCACCGAATTGTTTGGGTTGGAAAAACCCTCAAAGATCACCTACATCCCTCTCTTAGCCTTGCCAAGGCCACCACTGACCCATGTCCCCAAGTGCCACATCCACATGGCTGTTAAACTCCTCCATGGATGGGGACTCCAGCACTGCCCTGGGCAGCTGTGCCAGGGCTGGACAGCTCTTTCCATGAAGAAATGTTCCCAATATCCACCCTGAGCCTGCCCTGGCCCAGCCTGAGGCCGTTCCCTCTCCTCCTGTCCCTGTTCCCTGTTCCCAGAGCCCGACCCCCCCTGGCTGTCCCCTCCTGTCAGGGAGTTGTGCAGAGCCACAAGGGCCCCCCTGAGCCTCCTTTTCTCCAGGCTGAGCCCCTTTCCAGCTGCCTCAGCCTCTGCTGGGGCTCCAGCCCCTTCCCCAGCTCTGTCCCTGCCCTGGACATGCTGCAGCCCCTGCAGGGCTCTGGCCCAGAGCTGCCCCAGCACTGGAGGTGCCCCAGCAGGGCCAGCACAGGGGACAGGCACTGCCCTGCTCCTGCTGCCACCCCAGGGCTGGCACAGCCTCTGGGACACCTGGGCACACCTGGCTCATGTCCAGTTGCTGTCAGCAGCACCCCCAGGGCCTTTCCTGCTGGGCACTCCACAGCCGTGTTGCTGCTCCCTGCTCCCATCCCAGGCCATGCAGCAGGAGCAGGTTGCCCTCTCCTGGCTCGCTGCTTCCATGAATTCCTGGCTGCCTGTGGAGCTTTCCCAGCTCTTACATAACCCTGTCCAAGCCCTTGTCCAAGGCCAAGCCCGGCCTTGGGGACACTGAGATTATTTGCTGCCTGTGCTTGACTTTGCAACTGGCCTTTAATGGATGTCTTGGAAGCCAGGGATTTGTCAGCCAGACCTTGCTTGGACATTCCAGTAGGGCAGGAGAGTCACCTTTCCCATGTGGAAAATCTGCTCCTCCCCTCCCAGCATTGCAGCCCCTTTCCCAGGCCCAGACAGAGCCCTCAGGCTGCTCACAGCATGTGGGGACCCCCAAATTCCCCCTGCACCGACCCTCCGGGCTGGCAGTGGCTCATCCAGCTGGGCTGTGCTGGCACCTGGTGGTGCCTGTGAGTGTCTCTTCAATTCAGCTTTGTCAGCTCCTGTGCTTCTGCAGCGCCTTGGCTCCTCCCACTGCTGGAATCTGATGCCAGCAGAAGCTCCTTTGGGCTATTTTCCCCAATCCACCTGGGAAATTTAGAATTCTTGTGGAGTTTTAGGAGTCTTTAAGCTAAAATTGTCACTCTAGGGAGTGAAGATCAACTTGCAGAGGCTATAATGCCACTTTTATACTGCTCAGCTTTTTATTTTATTTGAGGAAAATCTCTCATGTAATAACCTGGAGCCTCCTCCATTGGCTCCATTGGTGAGGGGTGGGATGGGATTCATGGAATGCTTCTGCTGGGAGGTCTGCTGGGGGTCCTGGCCCTGCCGGGCTGAGGACATTTGGTGGCCTGAGTGGTTCAGCAGCCTCTCCTGCAGGAACCCTGTCCTGAGACAAGTGTGAGCAGGGATCCAACTCCAGCTTCCCCCAAAGGCTGTGCTGGAGGTGAAACACAAACCTAGCATGGAGTGCAGAGCCACTTCTCCAAGGATGGATACAGCACCACAGCACCACAGCCTGCCTTCTCCCATGGAAAATGACTTCTTGTGGTGCTGTAATAACATCATGTTGGCAGGGATGCTGCTCCTGGAGATGGATAACCAGGGAGTTTTGACCTCAGTTATTAGATTTGTAGCTTCAGCTAAAAATTTAGCTCTAAAGAGTGTTTCCAATTTAAAATTAATCTCCTCAGGGAACAGCTCTCCCTCTGGCAGTAGCTCATTCATGAGGAACTCAAGTATTCATTTACAGTTAAAGCTCAGCAAGGGAAGGGGAAACAAAGAAAACTGAAAGCATGACAAGATGGTAAACACCCAGTTTGGGATTTTCCCTGAAATGTGCTGGTAGGAGCTTAAGCTGCTGCCAGAGCCTCACTGAGGGGTGTAGTGGGTGTTGGATTTAGGAGCACAGTGCTGGCAATGGCACACTGGGTTATCCCTCAGCTCCTGACTGAGGAAAGGCTGAACCCTTGGATGCAGAGAGCAGCAGCAAGAAGGATCTGATGGTGTGAGGTGGTGACACTAACATGGGAGAGGATGGGGGGTACAAAAGCTGTTAATCTTTTATAAACAGGGTCCTGGATGCTGCAGGTGGAGGTTTTCCAGCCATTGAGGTTGGGTTATGAAGAGGAAGTTCAGGCTGGACATCAAGAAAAATGTTCTTCATGGAAAGTATTGTGAAACACTGGCAGAGACTGCCCAGGGAGGCTGGGAGTCCCCATCCCTGGAGTGCCCAAGGAAGGGCTGGATGTGGCACTGAGTGCTCTGGGCTGGGGACAAGGTGGACATCAGGCACACCCTGGACTTGATGGCCTGGGAGGGCATTTCCAGCCTCAGGGATCCTGGGGTGTGTGGTGCTGAGGCGATTGGTGCTGCCAGGTTCAGAGCTGTGACCTGCAGCCAGCCCATGGGCACAGCCAGCATTGCTGCTCCTCTTCCCAGAAATGGTGCAGGGTGTGCTCCTTGCTGGCAGCATTCCCTGCTGGAGGAGCACAGCTCATTGCCATGGAGGAAAGAGTGGAGCAGACAGGACTGCCATCCCAGGGTGCTCAGTTACCTGCTGCTGCCTGGGCAGCATTGGGAGGGGGCTCCTGCCTGGATGTAATTCCTGCAGACTGCAGGGAATGAGGGACTCTGTGGATCCCTGTGTGTGTGACTGGCTCTGGAATTCCCAGCTAAGCCACTTCTCTCCTCCTTCTGTAGCTCTGTCGTTTTAAGGCAGCTCAGGTGGCTCCTCCCTGCTCTGGAGAGCCTGACCCAGAGGAGCATTTTCCTGCTCCTTTTCCCTCCTTGGCATCTTGTCAGTAAGAAGTGCAGAAGAAATGTGCTGGAGGGTGAATGTCTGGCTTTGAACAAGGAAAGGAGTGAAAAAACTTCAGATTCCCTCCAGGAAGAGGGAATAGCCTCTGCTCTTCAGCCCCTGGCTGCAGGATGGAGCTCCTGGATAAACCAAGTTTCTCCAGCAGTCTGGGAGCAGAATGTTGGAGTGGGATGGGAAATTTGTGTATGAGCTCTTCCTACTACCTATTTACACTGCAACAAGGATATTTTGATTATTCCACTGATTTCCTTCTCGAGGGTGAATTGTGTAACTGAAGAATCCAAGATTTCCCTGGCACCCAAGCCCACCGTGGGATTCAGTGTCACCAGGATGGGGCAGGTAGGAGTTTCTCACACTACAGCAGCATTTTTGAGAGGAATAAAATAAATGGAGTCAGGAGCAAACTGTTAGAAACATCCAGATGTTGGGCAGAGCTGTTGAAGAGCCTTCAGGGGGCTGTTCCTCTGGAGACAGCCTTTGTGCTTGACCTTGGACCATGCTGGATTCTGGGCATCCCTGGGCTGAGATCTGCAGCCTGCCTTAAACTACTCAGGACCTGCAGTGGTGTTTCCTGGTGATACCCAGGGGCTGGAATTCTTCTCAGGCAGGAAAGAAAATCCCCCCAGTATAACTGGTAGGTTTTTTCCTTTACTTTTTACTATGTGAGTAGTTCTTTCTTTGATTCACACAGAGCAAGAGAGAACATCCAGTGTTACCTCCTTGCCCAGAGAAGGTTTAAAGTGCTGAATGGGTTTCCTTTTGGGAAATCCTAAAAGTTTTCTGACAATGTAGGCACTGGGAGACTGGCTTTTCCTGGGAGGGAGGAGAGGACTGGGAAGAGGCCCTGGCACAGGTTGCCCAGGGAATTTGTGGATTCCCCTGGATCCTTGGAAGTGCCCAAGGCCAGGTTGGGCATTGGGGCTTGGAGCAGCCTGGGATGGTGGAACGTGGCAGGGGTGGCACTGGATGGGCTTAAAGGTCCCTTCCCACCCAACCCATTCCATGATTCTGTGATATTTATGGCACATTCACTTCACTCCTGTGTGTATGAATTTACATAGGGTGGTTTTGGGCATCATATTTTAAACAGACAGCAGGAATTTGGGGAGTTGAGGGACACCCACCCCTCTAGGAAACAGTTAAAAGAATCAAATTGTGTTAAAAGCCCCAAAAGCAGCAGAGGATGAAGGTGTGTTCAGTGTTTTCCAATGCAATGAAGGTTTTTGCAGAAGGAAGTGCCACTTCTCCTTTGTGTCTGCAGGGGGCAGGGACAATCTCTGCAGTTGGAGCAGGGAAATAATTCAAGTGTTGGGAATAACTCTGGCTACAAAACACAATCCCAAAGCAGGAACACCTGGAAACAGCACAGCTGTTTTATTTTGGGATATTTGGGCATTTCTGAAAAGCATATTTCAAGGTAATATTGGGAAGAGTATTTCAAGGCAATATTAGATTATATACAGTAAATTATTTAATATCTCATATTTAGTGTATTATGAGGTACTTCAGCGCAGGCACAAGAACCCAGAATATTTTTAGGTGGTTTTATCACCATAAGATTTGAATTAAGGACTTGAAATTGGGTAGGGAATGTCTGTGCTGCCCTTGATGTGCAGCTCTGCTCTGTGCTCCAGAAGAGACCCTGAAAAGGGGCTGGTTTGGGGTTTTTCCACTGGAAACTTGGAAAAGGTGACATTTCCCAGGTTTCTGTTTTTTCTGAGCCCCCATATGCTGGGGCAGCACAGCTGCTGTGAGTGAGGTGCAGGAGAGGGAGGAGGAGGGAGGAGGAAGAGGAGGAGGAGGAGGAGGCACTCCTAGCCCTGAGCACGGGGAATGAGAGCTGCAGAGAGGGGAAGAAATGAAAATATGGAGCCTGCGGAGAGCATCCCTGGGGAAGGCTGATCCCACTGCCCCTGTCCCTGCCCCTGTGCCTGCCCCTGCCCCTGTGCCTGCCCCTGTGCCTGTCCCTGCCCCTGTCCCTGCCCCTGTCCCTGCCCCTGTCCCTGTCCCTGCCCCTGTCCCTGTCCCTGCCCCTGACCCTGACCCTGTCCCTGCCTTCTCCTGTCCCTTTCCCTGTTCCTTTCCCTGTCCCTGTCCCTGCCCCTGTCCCTGCCCCTGTCCCTGCCCCTGTCCCTTTCCCTGCCCCTGACCCTGTCCCTGTCCCTGCCCCTGCTCCTGTCCCTTTCCCTGTTCCTTTCCCTGTCCCTGCCCCTGTCCCTGCCCCTGCCCCTGTCCCTGTCCCTTTCCCTGTCCCTGTCCCTGTCCCTGCCCCTGTCCCTGTCCCTGTCCCTTTCCCTGTCCCTGCCCCTGTCCCTCCGGAGCGCTGGATGAGGAAGAGGTGCTGTGGCGAACGCAGTGTGTAATTCCCTAATGCAGCCTAGGGAGGCAGGGGGGGCTGAGCATTCTGGGTGCAGCGTGTGGGGCTGGGCTCCTTTGGGGTGCTCACCGGGTTTGGGGGTGTTTGGGAGAGCCCCTGGAGCTGGTGAGACACTTGAGTTAATTATAGATGGATAAAGTGATGGGTGTTCCCATATGTGAGGGGTCCTCCAGTGGGGCAGCCCTTCCTCCCACTCTGCCCCTTGCTCAGGCTGGATGGGGCTTGGAGCAGCCCCATGGGGCTGGAAGGAGATGGGATTTAAGGTCCCTCCCCACCCAGCCCATTCCATGATTCTGCCTGGTGCAGGGAATCTCAGAACCAGGGAGAAGTTACTGTAACTGCTAAAATAAAGCTTTTCCAATCGATTTTAATGGATGAGCTGGAGATTGAGGTGGTTTGGTCCCACTAGTCCTAGCAGGGCTTTGTAACAATCACCTGATGTTTTTGTCAGGTGGTTCAGGAGGTGGATGTGGCAGAGCTGTAAAGATACTAGAAAATGAGGATTATGGAGGCTTTCAAGATGAACTAGATAATGATAAAGGAGATGTCAGGCTGAAAGGTGCAGTGACTGCAGCTGGGAGTGTTGTAGGGAACACTTGGGAATGGGAAAACAGAATTCTTGAAGTTCTGCAGTTTGTTTTGGAATTTCATCAAACTTGGAGAAGAAGTCAGATCAAACTCAAACTGCAGCCATCCTCTGGCCTACCTGCCTTGTTTTCTTCCAGGAAAAATATTTGGAAGGTAGAAGTTGCATTTTTAAATGGCTTTTAAAATTTGGTACAGTTTCTGGAAGGTGCATGGTCTGGTGTTGCTGGGAGATCCATGGTCTGGGAGTGTGTTGTGGGATGCTGTGTGTGCCATGAGGAGATGGATTGTCTCCTCCTGGTTCCCCTCATTCCCTGTGTTTATCCCAGCCTTTCCCTGGCCCCTCATCCAGCCCTGGCTGTTCACACCCTCACTCCTGTTGCCATCTGAGTCACCTCCTGAGTTTCAGTTGCTCAGCAAGAAGCAACATCTTGATTCCAGCATTCCCCTTGGAAAGAAATGAGAAAGCTCATCCTGACACAGAGCAGCAGGGCAGGGAGCCTTTCCCAGATACCTTCTGCTGTTCCTGGGACTCAGGTAACCCCTGATTTACAGCTAAATCCAGGGACAAACCTGTAATCTGTTGATAAATAGGGAACTTCAGGACTGATTTCTAAATGTTCAGATGAGTGACTGGGAGTTGGCAGGAGGAGGCTGGGGTCAGCTGGCAGAAAAGATGCAGAGCTGTGCAGAGATGCAGTGTCAGTTTAGGAATGTGATCCTTATGGAGAGGATCTTAGGGTTGGTTTTTTTCCATGATCCTGCCTTGGTTTCCTGCAGCAGGAGTGGAGCTGAGTTGTGTGACCTCCATCCCTGCTGATCAGGGGGTGGGAATGGGAACATAATACTGAATATAAATGTGTGTGTGTGTGTGTATGTATTGCCCTGAATAGGTATCAACTCTGGTCTCGGTGTCAAAACCCAGATACTGCCTCCAGCTGGTCCTTGCATCTGATATCAAAGCAGGAAATGTTTGTTTTGAGCTAAATCCCATCAAGACCTGCCTCTCCTCTCTAATTAAAAATCCAATCTCTTGTGGTGGTAATTTTCCCCTTAAGAACTTCTTACCCAAGGCATCAGTAAATGTGCCAGTAATTTAATAAAATCTTTTTGTGTATGTGCACTGCCAGCATTAGTTCCCCTGGCTTGAATGCACTGAGTAAAGATAGTGTGATCTGGCTGAATTTCTCCTTTTTCCCCATGGAATTCTTGCACACTCCCTGCCTTTTTATTTAAATATGTCTGCAGAAAGTGGTTCCAACTTAAAAGCTGGAATACAAACGTTTCCTTCTTGCTGTAAAATCCTCATAATCCAACTGGAGTGGGAAAAAAAAGACCAAATGCAAACTCTTAATCCATGGGGGTCCTGGAGATTCCCAATTCCTGCTCCATGCTCTGGACCCCACTGCACACATGCAGCAGCTCCTGGCTGCAGCTGCTGGGCTCTGAATTGGGATTTATGCAGCATTTTTCCTCCTGAATTACTCATTCCCTCGAGACCGGGAAAATTAAAGCTGGGAAAATCCAATGGTTTTGGAGTGGAGGGGTGAGAAATTGGATCTGAGGGAGGACAGGGCCAGAGGAGCTTCTGGGCTTTGTTACTGTTGGAGCTGTTGGGATGTAAAATGTGCCTGAGTGACTAAAATGGATAATGGACTTTCTGATTTAAAAAAAAAAAAAAAAAAAAGGAATTCTGATCTTTATTTTAAGCCAATGTCCTAAAAATAACCTCCAGCAGCATTTAAAGGGACAAGCTTCCAAATCTTGCCCTCCCTCCCTGAAAAAGCAGCATCCCTCTGGGTTTGGGGCTGGGTATCCGAGAGCAGCGCTCCGGAGCTGCCCCAGCCGGAGCTCCCCGTGCTGGGGCTGCTGCTGCTGTTCTCATGGCGTGGTTTTGGCAGGAGGAGGCAGTTTCCCGGCAGGGATGGGGTTAAGGGCTGCTCCGTGGTGCATGCTGGTATGAGGCTGGTTGGATGATGGAGCCGTAGTGCCCTGCTGCCGGCATGTGCCGGGGATGGATGGATGATGGCAAGTGTGGCACTGCAATAAGGACGTTTCCCTGGGCTGTTGTCTCTCCATTCCCGTGGGCTCTCCTCCATCCCAGAGCTGGCAGCCATGTAGGAGGCAGGCTCGGCTGAGTGATCCCGCGTGGGGATGAAGGGTAGGGGCTGCTGGGAGACAGGATCCCTCCGCTCCTTCTGCAACGCCGGCTGTCTGAATAAATTCCACAAGGGTCAGTGGCCTTCCCGGCCTTCCCCATGGATCCCTGGGCTTCCCTTGGGGCTGCTCTGCTGGGGTGTCTGCCCGGGCTGGGGAGGGGCTGTTTGACCCCGCAGGAGTATTAGGAATGCAGGTGTGGAATCACTGTACTATGTCCCTGCTGGGTTTGCTTGGAGATGGACAAAGTATGGGCTTCCTGCTTTATCAGGTGTTTAAAAAATCCAGATTGACTCAGTTTTAATACAAAAACCCCTTAAATTTGCTGATAATTTGTTCTTTTCAGGCACCTTTGATTGCACAGGTTATTGGTCTGTTTGTCATGGGTAAATCAGTCCCTGTGTTGGTGGCAGGATGTATTTTTTCCATTCTAAGCCAAATTCCTTTGGAGAAGGAGTGAGAGCATTGTTGTTGTCCTGTGCTGCTCCCTGCTCACACCGTGGTGAGAGGCAGAGATGTTCTCCAGGAACACTGAGCTGTGATTTAAGGTGTGCACTAAAATATCCTGTCTGTTACTGCCTTCTGTGTTATTCCAGGTGTTTCCCAGTAGAGCTCAGTGCTGGGTGTGCAGGAGCACTGTCCTTTATGGGATAAAGGATGCCCTGCCCAAATCTGCACTGCTTTGGGGCAGAAATCCCCATTTTGGTGGTTTTTCTGAGTGGGATGAAGCAGGAAAAGGTTGGGGGTGGATCCTGGTGGATAGTGGAAGGTGCCCCTGTCCATGGCAAAGACTGGGACTGGATGAGCTCTAAGGTCATTCCCAGCTCAACCCATTCCATGGTTCATCAGTGGAGGGGCTGAGCAAAATCCAGTGTCTCACAGTAAAGGCTGATGGTGAGAAATGAGGATTTGCAGGATGTTCTTTGCCTTCCTTGCTGACCAGAGACAGCTTCCCTGATTCTGGGCACTGGCAGCTCGTTATATCCCATGTTTTATTTCTATCCCTGCCTACAGGGACCTGGGGACACCTGGTGATTCACACCTAGGCCTTGTGATAGTGAAATCCAAATGTTGCTTCTTTAATGTAATTTGGGATAATGGCAGGACAAGTGGAAGTGGCTTCCCACTGCCAGAGGGCAGGGCTGGATATTGGGAAGGAATTGTTCCCTGCAGGGTGGGCAGGCCCTGGCACAGGGTGCCCAGAGCAGCTGTGGCTGCCCCTGGATCCCTGGCAGTGTCGAAGGTTGGACACTGGGGCTTGGAGCAGCCTGGGACAGTGGAAGGTGTCCCTGCCATGGAAGGGGTGGCACTGGATGGGCTCTGAGGTCCCTTCCTATCCAGGCCATTCCATGATCCCATGGTCCTGTGCCATTCTGCTCCCTGCTCTGGTCCCATCCTGCTCTCAAGCCTCACTTCACAATATTTTTTTTTTTATCTAAATGCAATTTCCTTCCCCCAGAAAAGGATGAAGAGAGGAGGAATGCAAATAGGTCAAATCAAAATTCAAGCGATTGAGGATTTACAGCTGGCTTCAGATGACCGAAAAAAAAATATCTTTTTTATCAAATCCAGATTGCCCCCTTCCCTTTGCTTTCCTTCTGGAGCTGTTTTTCCAGCTGGGTGATGTAAGGACATGTGTGTTCCAGGAGTTCTGCACAGAGCTTTACATAACAAGGCTTCAGTGGAGAATAAAATGCCCCAAACCAGAATTATTCTCATCAAAAGCTGAAACCAGCCTTGTGTGAAAATTTGGGGGAAGGTGAGTGGTGAGCACTGGAGAAACAGGGAGTGGACTTGGGAACTGCAGGGAAGAACCTGGGGAGATGTTTCCACGGGGGTCTGAGGTGAGACTGGGGTATTTCTGTGGCTGGCCTGGTCCCTTTCTGCCCCCAAAGTATCTTTCTCCCCTTTAATGGTGGTATTTTTGGAAAGCTTTGCAGTGACATGGAACACCCTGTCTGGTGGGGGAACATCCATTTCACACATGTGGAACAAATTTGACAAACCCAGAGGCTTTGGCTCTGGGACATGACAAGCAAACATTTGTCATGTTTTAACAGCAGACTGAACCCCAAAGCTGGGAAAACGTTGGTTTTAAAAACCAATTTACTGTAAAAACTGTGATGTGCAAAGTGTGTTGCTCTGGTGAGCACATTCCCCTTTGGAAATGCAATATTTTCGATGGGAAAATACATCCCAAGGAGGCTTTGCTTTTCATTTGGAAATCCTCATGCTGTGATTTTTTTTTTTCCCTACCAAAATTTTGTCCTTAAATCCGCTCATCTCCTCAAAAGGAGCTGTCTGAAGCATGTTTAAAATGCTGATGACTTTTAATGAGCAGCCTAGGGAAAAGCTGGGCCTGGCTCTGCTCGGCAGGAGATTCCTTGGGAACAGAAGAGCTCAGCCTGGAGGCTTTGGGTGGCTTTAGGAGTTCCTTTTATGCTTGTAAGATAAAACCAATTATTGAATCTTTGAGTTGAATGATTCAATGTTCCACAATGATTGGGTTGGAAGGGTCCTTAAAGATTCTCCAGTGCCCCCCCTGCCATGGGCAGGGACACCTCCCACTATCCCAGGCTGCTCCAAGCCCTGTCCAGTCTGGCCTGGGACACTGCTAGTGTCCAAATTGTGCCAGTGCTCTGTAGATTATACAGAGACAAAGGGAAGTGAAGATGGATTTAAGGAGATGTTTTGTTCTTTGTGTGTTGAGGGGTTGATCTGGCTTAGTCAGAGCTGATGGGATCTTGGGTTTTGGGCTCATGGCCAAATTAAGGAGGAAGGACTGGTGCTGAAGTCTTTAGGGAAAGAGGAATGCAGACACTTGACTTGCTGTGCACAGAAAGATCTGTGGGTAGCTTACAGATAAAGATAATTAGCTTATCATTAGTTAATTTTGAGGATCTCAAAGCTCTCACCAGTAGAAGCAGCACTGTTCTGGCTTTCAGGGGCATTTCCATCAGGAGTTTCCCTCTCCAGCTCCATGCTGTGTGTTTGGTGCTTGGTTTCTTAGCATGCCTAAATGCAACCTGTCATTAATATTTGATGGTAACATGGATGATTATCCTCAAAGGAATGTCAGATTCTGGGCTGCACCTGGCTCACGGCTTCAGCACACAGAGAGAATCATAAAATAGATGGAAAAATGCATTTCTCTCCCTACAGACATGCAGAGTGTATTTATTTCATGGCCCAGCTAGGAACCATTTAAATGAGTGTTTAAACTCTGCTCAGGAATGAGCTGGATTAAATTTCCAGGAGGACCAAGCACAGGTGGCTGCTGGAGTGTTGATGATGGACAGGCTGTATCCTGCTCCCAAAGCAGATATGTTGGTTCAGCCTTTCTCTAGATTTATTTAGAAATTTCTTGATTTGGGGAGCTCTTTCCTGAGAGTTTTGGCACAGGGAGGTGCTGAATCTATTGATGGCATTCTGGTTGTTCAGCTCCTGGGTTAAGAGTCTGGAGTTTGGGCTGGGCCTGTGCTTGGCTGGAGCTGCTGGGGAACTGGAGGTGTTTTGTTGCAGCTTTAGCAGTTGTGGCTGCTGATTTATTTGTAAAAACGCTTAAAATCTGTAATCAGAGCTGGTGGATTCACCTCATTTAAAATAAAGCTGTGGCTGAGTCATGAGTCACACAGGGTGCATTGAATGGGGCCCTGCCTGGTTTCCTTTGCTGTGGATGGTTTTTCCAGGTGAAATAACGATGTAGGAATGTCCATGGAGATGTTTGGAGATGTTTCATGTTGTGGAATCCTCTCACTTCAAGAAGTGGGAGCTCAGGGAGCTCAGTGTGAGGTGGGCTGGATGATCCTGTGGGTCAGCTCAGGGTATTCCATGATTCTATTCCATGATTCTATTCCATGATTCTCACTGGGATGAGCTTGTAGGGCAGCCAGTGTTCTGTGGGACCATCAGGGAATGTCACAGTGCCTGGAGCTGGCCAAGCCCATCCTTGGCAGCAGGGAGCCCTCAGTGCTCAGCAAAGCAGCAGATCATGTGCTGAGGGCAGGGCATGTTCATTTTCTTTCCAAATGATGCCCTCTCTGCCCTGTTCCCTCTCATTTTTAGCAATTGTGAAGGTGGATTCCTGCCCAGGAGCACACGTGGCTTGGCTGTGAGAGGATGCATCCCAAGGATTTGCAGTGCCATGGAAAGGGGTCAGGGACAAGGTTTAGGGTTGGACCTGGAGGTGTTGGGGGTTAAGGGTTGGACTCAATGACCTTAAAGGGCTCTTCCAACCCAAATAATGTGGGATTCCATGGCATGGATGCACTGCCTAGCAGCTCCTGGTGCAGGCACAAAGCAGGAGCTGCTCTGCACCTCGGAGCTGATCAGCAGCAATCACTAATAACAGCAGTTTATTAGCTGTATCTTAATTACAAAGCACAGTAATTAGGGAGGAAGTGGCCATCTTGACAGCCTGATGGTGTTAATTAGAGACCAGGAATGCTCTTATAGGATTGGAAGGGGATGAACTCCCAGCTCCATCAAAGAGCTCTGCAAATAGAGACCCTGGCTGCAGCAGGAGTGGATTTCTTTCTTTCTTTTCCTTTTTTTCCTGATCTGTCTGCACTGACAGCCAGCACAGCACTTCCTGGGGAGACTGTGCAGCATGGAATGCCCTTCTCCCTCTCCATGCCGACCTCCTGAGACATTCCAGGGATGGACTGGTTGTTCTGAGGAGCTTTTGGCAGTAAATCTTTGACAAGACCTGCTGTGCAGGGAGCTGAGCATGGCCTGGCCTCAGCCCTGCCTGCTCTGTGTCCTGCTGCTGGAGCAGCTGTCAGTGCAGCCAGTGCTGCTGTGCTGCTGCTTCCTGCAGGGATCAAACCTGGATTTACTTGTGCTCCCACAGCAGGAACTGGAGGGGGCTTGGGGCTGTCCTGGCTGTGAAGGAGGTCCATGTGGGATGGTCCATGGCTCACCACAGGCAGTGGAACTGTGATTTTGTGCTCTAACCTGGGACATGTGACAGTGCCCTGGCCTTGGGGACAGGTCGGTTATCTTGTGACACCCTTGAAATCACCTGTCCTTGCAGGGGAGGTAACCTAGGGACAGAGGGACTGGAAAGCTGCTTGTGGGAAAAGCCCTGGGGGTGCTGGTGACAGCACCTGGACACGAGCCCAGGTTTGCCCAGGTGTCCCAGAGGCCAAGGGCAGCTGGGCTGTGCCAGCCCTGGGGTGGCAGCAGGAGCAGGGCAGTGCCTGTCCCCTGTGCTGGCCCTGCTGGGGCACCTCCAGTGCTGGGGCAGCTCTGGGCCAGAGCCCTGCAGGGGCTGGAGCGTGTCCAGGGCAGGGACAGAGCTGGGGAAGGGGCTGGAGCCCCAGCAGAGGCTGAGGCAGCTGGAAAGGGGCTCAGCCTGGAGAAAAGGAGGCTCAGGGGGGCCCTTGTGGCTCTGCACAACTCCCTGACAGGAGGGGACAGCCAGGGGGGGTCAGGCTCTGGGAACAGGGAACAGGGACAGGAGGAGAGGGAACGGCCTCAGGCTGGGCCAGGGCAGGCTCAGGGTGGATTTTGGGAACATTTCTTCATGGAAAGGGTGGTCAGGCACTGGCACAGCTGCCCAGGGCAGTGCTGGAGTCCCCATCCATGGAGGTGTCCAGGGGGGCCTGGATGTGGCACTCAATGCTCTGGGCTGGGAACAAGGTGGGGATCAGGCACAGTTTGGACTTTATGGGCTTGGAGGCTTTCCCTGCCTGTGGGTTCTGAGGGAGCAGGATTGAAATCCAAAGGTAAAAGGGATGTAAGTTGGATGCCCTTTTTGGGGCTGCTGCTGCCCCACTGCCATCCTCCCTGAGCCTGAGGCTCTTAGCAGGGCAGGGGGGCTGGGACACTCCCAAGTCCTGCACGTCTCTGCTGTGCCTTTGGCATGTCCTGACCTTTGGGAATGGGAGTAGGGTGGATAACTGACACCCCTGGATCCTCTTACCCCAGGTAAGCTGAGCCCTGGCAGCTTGGGAGGGTTTCAGTGCCCATCAGGACATGTCTCCATCTCCATGTCTCAGCCTGGCTGCTTCTCCAAAGCCTGGGATCAGCTGGGGCCTGCAGGGATGTGCTGAGCCCTGATCCTGAGGCAAGGGACTCTGCTGGATGTGGGAGAAGGGAGGCTCAGGTGCTCTCTCTGAGCTCTCTGGGTGGCACAGCAGTGCTTTGGGATGGGCTGCCTGTGTCCCAGCACACCATCACTGCTGTTGTGCTGGTGCTGCTGGGCTTTGCTGTTCCCCTGTGATCCTGCACAACTGTGGCTGTGACAGGGACAGGGCCATCACAGCCTGTCCCTTCCCTGCCTCCCTCTCCCTCTGCTCCCTTCCCTGGGAATGAGGGCCCTTGCCATCCCCCTCCTTGTTCACAGACTTAGTGAGCAAGGAGGGAGCTGGCAGGAGTGTCCTTTTGTCCTTTGCACATCTCCCACTGCTTTCTGGGAGCAGGAGGAGGCCTGGGGCAGGACATGTGTTCTCTGCTGCTGGGAGACTTCCAGAAAAAAAGAAGCTCCTGGTAAAAAACATAAAATAAAGAAATCCTGGGCCAGATTCACAGTGGTGAACCCCTGGGGGTGGTGTTGGGTACACCAAGGATGATGTTATCCTCAGCGATGGGAGCTCCTGGAACTCTCCAAGGCCATTGGCTTCCACATCTCCTTCCCTGATGGATGTCAGGGGGAGAGGCCAGCCCATCTGTGAGCTCCCCTCCTCACCCTGCTGACACTGGAGATGGACCTAGGGCTGGAAAATGTTTAAGCATCATAAAAAATGGATGCTCAGTGATGCAAGAGGAGACATCCAAGACCTGTGATGGTTTTGTGAGCAGCAGCCAGGGCTTGCTGTTATCTGGGGAAGAGCAGGGTGTCACCCCCCAGCTGTGACAGTGCTCACTTCTGTGAGTTTCTGCTCTGAAAAAACCTCAACCTCATTTCCTCCAAAATATTTGAATTTTAGTTATTTCTGGGATTGTTCCTGGCTAAGGAAGCTGCTTGTGCCTGGCCTGGTGTCCTGCCTGTCACCTCTTCAGGGACTCGGGGACTTCTTGTCCCCAAGCTCCTGGTGCCACCAGACTGTGGCAGCTGCTCCATTTCAGTGTGGGGGAGTGATGCAAATCCGTAGTAATCATTAGATACTGAAGGATTCAGTGACTCAACGAACAGAAACAATTAATTAACAAGTTTTGTACATTTTCTGACCTGCTTTGGACAAAGAGCAAGTGACTGAATTATTTATGATGCCACTTGTGTCCATGGGCTAAATATTCCCTGAAGCTGCAGGCAGGGCAAGTCCTCCCTGCTGGAATATCCTGGATGAGATGTGGGCTGAGAATTCAGGGGGTACAGGGGAATAAGAGCAGGGATGGTACAGTGAAGGGCAAATGGGAGATGTTCAGCTGGATGTGGATCTTTGAGAAGCTCAGAAAGGGACTCAGAGGTCTGTGCCTCAGTCCTGCTGATATGGATCTATCCAGGGATGAGAAATGCTTTCACAGGCAGCTTTGGGAGGGGGTGCTGGGGAGGGTAACTGGATATCCAGGCTGACTGCAGGATTTTGGAGTGATGGGGCCTCCTGCAAGGTCACCATAGTTCAGAGTCATGGAATGGGTTGGGTGGGAAGGGACCTTAAAGCTCATCCAGTGCCACCCCTGCCATGGGCAGGGACACCTCCCACTGCCCCAGGCTGCTCCAAGCCTCAATGTCCAACCTGGCCTTGGACACCCCCAGGGATCCAGGGGCAGCCACAGCTTCTCTGGGCACCCTGTGCCAGGGCCTGCCCACCCTCCCAGGGAACAATTCCTCCCCAATATCCCATCCAGCCCTGCCCTCTGGCAGTGGGAGCCATTCCCTGTGTCCTGTCCCTCCATCCCTTGTCCCCAGTCCCTCTCCAGCTCTCCTGGAGCCCTTTTGGGCACTGGCAGGACCTGCTGGCATCCCTGGCCACTTCCTGGGCTTGCAGAAGTGATGAGGAGCTGAAGTTGGTGCTGCAGGCTCTGGAGCTGTGTGCTTGCCTTCTGCCAGTGGGGCCAGGTCCAGCTTCTCCCACAGGGATTCCTGGCAGGGAAGCATTTTCCAGGTGTGACAAGAGGCAGTCACTGTCCCTGGCCCCAGCTCTGCACCCAAACTGCTCCTGGAGTTCAGCACTTGGTGTGTTGCTGCTGTTCCGAGCTGCAGAACGAAGAAATTTCTATTTTTATCAAGCCATTATTTAAATTTTTAAAATTTTCTTTCCTGGCAAAGAGCTATGCTGCTGAGCCCCCAATTATCTGCTAATGAGCCGTTATTTCCCTGTAATCACTCCTTCCCCTCCGTGTTTTTGCCCATTGCTATTCACAAGTGCCCACAGGGGACAGGGGGGACATTTGGCTGTGTCCAGCAGGACTAAGTGTGACTCTCCAGTGCTCCCACAAAAGCATCAGCTGGGTTCATTTTATCTCCTCTCGTGTTCCCTGCCAGCTCTACTTCTCAGTGTCTGAGATTCCTCTTCAGGAGGTTCCAGGGCTGGATCCATATTTTCCATAGGGCTTCCCAACATCTTGTCCTGTTGGAAATAGGGAGCAGAGTATTGTAGTCAAAAGGCAGAGCAAAAAAACCAACCAAAAATCTTCCACCTCCTCCAAAAGCCTGCAAAGTGGCATCTTGCAAAGCTTTCTTGGCTCATCCTGAGAAGAGTTTTGGAAAAATAGTGAAGAAATCCACTGGAAAGACTTGTGGAAGTGGTACTGATGCCTGCCTGTGTTCCAGCCCACACACACGCACACACACATATATATATGTAGGTATTTATGGAATCACAGAATGTTTTTAGGTTGGAAAAGCCTCCTGAGAGCATCAAGTCAAACTATTCCCCCAGGACTGCCAAGGCCACCACTGACCCATGTCCCCAAGTGCCACATCCACATGGCTGTTAAACTCCTCCATGGATGGGGACTCCAGCATGCCCTGGGCAGCTGTGCCAGGGCTGGACAGCTCTTTCCATGAAGAAATGTTCTCAATATCCACCCTGAGCCTGCCCTGCCCAGCCTGAGGCCGTTCCCTCTCCTCCTGTCCCTGTTCCCTGTTCCCAGAGCCCGACCCCCCCAGCTGTCCCCTCCTGTCAGGGAGTTGTGCAGAGCCACAAGGGCCCCCCTGAGCCTCCTTTTCTTCAGGCTGAGCCCCTTTCCAGCTGCCTCAGCCTCTGCTGGGGCTCCAGCCCCTTCCCCAGCTCTGTCCCTGCCCTGGACACGCTGCAGCCTCTGCAGGGCTCTCCTGCACTCAGGGACATGGGGACAATGCTCTCCACCCCTCAGGGCTCTCTGTGTCACAGCTGCTCCTCCATAGCTGCTCCTTTCTGCAGCTTTGCTTCCCGAGTATCTCAAGTTGTTCCTTGTGCATTGTCGAAATCTCTCCAGTGGACTTCTCCCACTGCTGCCCAACCCTGTCCTTCCAGTCACTGTCCCTTTGGGATGTGTTTCCCAGCCCCAGTGCCATCAGGAGTTTCCTTTCCTGGGACACTCTGGGAGTGCAGGATCCCCAACCAGCCATGGGCTGGTGAGGACTCAACAGAAATCACCTCATGTCTCAAATTTGCCTTCTCTGTTTCTATAACCCTGAATTCATCTGCTCTTTTTATAAGTTTTTTTAAAGTTCCATTGGAATTTGTATGGATTTAGAAGTAGCCATCCTATTTGTAGTTTAAACCCTGCCTTTTGGTGTGTTTGAAACTCAATCTGTGTGACTGTGTAGCCTGAATTTCAACTTAAGAGGGGTTGTTCAGGTGTTTGGGTGTTGGGAAAATCCCATTTGTGCTGGGAACTGCATGACTGCAGTCCAGACAAAGTGCAGCCTGTGCTGCTCAGGATTATTGACCAGGAACATCATCATTTTGTAATTGCAGCAATAAAATGTTCAGTAGCCAGGCTGGGAATGCTGCAGTGGTGGGAATGGAGATGCTTTGTGCTTTCCCACTGCCCATTTTTGTATCCTGCTTATTTTCGTAGAATCATGGAAAGATTTGGGCTGGATGGGCTTCAAGCCCATCTCCTTGCACCCCTGCCATGGACAGGGACACCTTCCACTGTCCCAGAGTGCTCCAAGCCCCAGTGTCCAGCCTGGCCTTGGACACTGCCAGGGATCCAGGGGCAGCCACAGCTGCTCTGGGCACCCTGTGCCAGGGCCTGCCCACCCTCCCAGGGAACAATTCCTTCCAATATCCCATCCAGCCCTGCCCTCTGGCAGTGGGAGCCATTCCCTGTGTCCTGTCCCTCCATCCCTTGTCCCCAGTCCCTCTCCAGCTCTCCTGGAGCCCCTTTAGGCCCTGGCAGGGGCTCTCAGATCTCCCTGGATCCTTCTCCTCTCCAGGTGAACCCCCCTAGGAGCAGTAGCCTTTGATCTCTGGGTTTGCTCTGTGGATTCTCCCCACCTGCTCCCACTGAATGTGACTTCAGGATATGTCACAGCTTGTCACAAGCAGCCAAGTTTCCCTATTTTTAGGCTCCAATTTGCCTGTGCAGCTTTCCCTTTGCATTAGCAGGAAGAAGCAACAGCCCTGCCAGGTTGGTGGTAATTGCTGAGTGATCACCCGGATTTGGAATGATTTATGAATGATTATTTTCCCTACTATTTTGATGATTAATTCTCAGTGTAATTCTTTCTAACCACCAAAATTCTGCCTGTTCCTGCATCTGCAGCTGCTATAAACCTCATCCATCTCCCTGGCAGCCGGGCCAGGCTATTAAATATAGATCCCTGCTCCATTTAATATTCATAGCGATTAAAAGTGATGAAAGCAGCTGTGTCTGCCAGAGCCAGGGTGGAAATTGCTGTGCTTCAGGAGCAATGGGTGAGCAGCATATCCCAGAGATCTGGATAATTGCACACAGGAAGGGCTGGTGATTCTGAATCATACCCTTGCTTGGTGTTGGGATAAACAGGGAATCTGGAAGGGAGGTGGGATTGATTTCTGTGGATTTACTGTGAGGAGGAAGAGCTTGGAGTTTTGGCTGGGATGGCTTCAGAATTTGCTGCTGGCTGAACCTTGTGGACATCCTCCACTCTGTGGGAGGAAAAAGGCTTTTCCCAGTCAGTGGGATACTTTTCATACTTTTAGATCCAAAACTCCCAGACAAGCATGGGAAATGGCAGTTCCACAAGAGGTGGAATTGGGAATGGAGGCATTATCCATGCTGTGCTGGTGGTTGGACCATGTGGGCACCTGAAGGCTGCTTGTTCCAGGGATTTGGAACAGCCAGGGTTGGGGCTCTGATGCTTCCAAGCACAGCTCCCCCTGGCAGGAAGGACAAGAGTGTTGCTGAAAATGAGGATACTGGGAAGGGAAGGTTTTCTACTCAACAGGGAGAAGGAAGGTGAGGGATAGAGGGTGAGGGGAGCTGTGCTGGACTTGGAGAGGAAGATAAGCAGGGGTGAATGCCTTACCCCAGCCATGGTGTGGGGCTGAGGAGCTGTGGTGCTTTGGGCTGGAGACATCACAGCCAGACTCTGGATGCAGTTTGGGAATTTTGGAGTAAAAGGTCTAATGCTCAACCCTTCAATCCGTTCTCCTCCTCCTGGTTTATCCCTGAAAAGGCTCTTCCCAGCTCTGCTCATCCACAGGCAGCACTGGAACAGCCCAGCCATGAGCAGCAGCTCCTGGGGTTGCTCCCTGATGGTTTTGGGTTGGGAGCTCAGTGTGGCAGTGCCTCCTGTGGGATCCCTGTCCCTGGGATCCCCATGGACTGCACTGCAGAGCCCCAGCGTGTCCCCAGAGCATGGGCATGCTCTGGTGTTGTGCCTCCAGCCAGCAGCTTTCCCACCAGCTCTGGAGAAATTTCAGGCAATGGCAAACATTTATCTGAGGGAAGATTTCAAGATGGAAAAAGGGGTGGAAAGGGAGCTCTGTCTTGGTGGCTGTGGCAGGATGCTGCTCCAGGCACTGAGGTTTGTGTCTGGGCTGAGAAACAAGCCTGGGGAGGCTTATGGACAATGGCTGCCGATCCATTTTCCATAGATTAAATTGCATCACAGCTCCAAAAATAATCTGCCCAGCTTACAGTGAGGCTGCCTGTTCCTATAGCAACACTGCCAGCCCGTGCCCTACAAACCAAACCCAGCCTCGAGTCCAGACCAAGCACGAGGGCTCGGCTTGGGGGGTACTTGGGTTTGGGGGTGGAGTGAAGTACGGGCCTGGAGTGTTCCTGGAGAGGGGATGGATGAGAAGCTGCTGTGCTCTGTGTCTCTGGGATGTCAGCCTGTGCTTGCAAATGTTCCCCGAGTGCATGGAGGGGAGAGCAGGAAGCAGCAGCTGCATTTGTGGAGCCTTCCTGGAGTGAGGGGGGAAGGAGGAGGAGGAGGAGGAGGGAGGAGGAGGAGGAGGGGGGTGTTATGTGGGTTACTGCAGTTCCTGGGGCCAGCCCTGCTGTGCCACACTTGTGTCGTGGCATGGGGAAGAGGGATGGGGTTGGGCTTGGGTGGTGATGGCTGTTCACACTCTGCTCAGCCCAAATCCACTGCTCCAGCTCAGGGTCCTGAAGGTGTTGGCACCAAGCCCTGCACAAGGCCAGGACAAGGCTTGGCTGCAGGATGGAGAGGAGGATGAATTAAAATCCTGGATAGTCCCTCTGTGCACAGGCAAGCACAGGGGATCTCCAGAGGACATTGGGAATGCAGGAATCCTTAGGAAGATGCTGTGGAGGCTGGGCTGCCTCATGCACAGCACAGGAGCCAGAGGAACTTGGCAATTTGTTGTCAGATTTTTCCTGCCAGCCTTTCATGTTTGTTTTCTTGAGGAGCTTTTGTTCCCTGGGGAGGAGTGACAGGAATTCCTGCTGAATGTCTGCCTTTCACTCTGAGCAGGAGGAGCTCTGAGGAGGAGCAGGGTGAGCCGGGGTGAAGCTCCTGAGCTAAGGATGTGCTGCTTCCCCAGGGGATCCAGGCCCACCTGCATCCCAGCATGGGACTGGGAGTCCCCCACCACCCCCCAAGGGTTTGCTGCTCTAGGGAGGCTCTTTATTCCATGGAGAGCAGATGGCAGAGCTGCAGCACCAGGAGCACCACTGTCATCCTGCATGGCAAGAGGGAATCCATCACTGAGCCCTTCCCTCTGCAGGGACAGGGTGTGCTGGGGGCTGGGAACCATGGAGCAAAGCACTCTGTGTCCTTGAAGGATCTCCCTGTGTGGAGGGAGGCTCCTGCAGGGCCTCCAGGCTTTTTGCTGGTCCCAGACATGGTCCTGATCCACTTTGGCCCTGCCCAGCTGGGGGATGTTGGTTTGAGGTTTTTTGGGATTTAGGAGCTGCTGGGAGCTGAGGATCCAAAAGGACCAAAGTGGGGGAAAGGGATGAGGGCAGCATCCAGGGACAAGGAACATCGAGATTGGAATAGAATCCCAGAATCATTAAGATTGGAAAAGTTCTCTGAGGTCATTGAGTCCAACCATTTCCCAGCACTGCCAAGGCCACCACTGACCCATGTCCCCAAGTGCCACATCCACATGGCTGTTAAATCCCTTCAGGGATGGAACTCCAGCACTGTCCTGGGCAGTTGTGCCACCGTCACCACCCTTTCCATGAAGAAATGTTCTCCATATCCACCCTGAGCCTGCCCTGCCCAGCCTGAGGCCGTTCCCTCTCCTCCTGTCCCTGTTCCCTGTTCCCAGAGCCCGACCCCCCGGCTGTCCCCTCCTGTCAGGGAGTTGTGCAGAGCCACAAGGGCCCCCCTGAGCCTCCTTTTCTCCAGGCTGAGCCCCTTTCCAGCTGCCTCAGCCTCTGCTGGGGCTCCAGCCCCTTCCCCAGCTCTGTCCCTGCCCTGGACATGCTCCAGCCCCTGAGCATCCTCCACCTCAGCCAGTCTTCACTTCCCCTGTTCTGGTTCCTTCTCATTCCCTGCATGTTTGGAATTCTCATCCCTAAAACTCCTTCTGAGCTGTGCTGGAAAATGTTTCAGTCAGATTCTGCTCAGTGTCCCTTACCATCACCCTGTGGGAGTTGTGTTTCCCCTCTCCCCCTCCTCCCTCTCCTAAATCCTCCCAAGTATTGAGGAATCTGTGGTTTTGCAGCTTCCAGGAGGTTCTGTGACCCCGAGTGGGTGCCTTTAGGAATCCCCCATTCAGGTTGAAGTCCCAGTGCTGTGATCTCACTGCACTTTGGCTTCTTCAAATCTCCTGTGGTCCATCCTCGAGTGAGGAGTCCTGGATAGACTCTCTCTGTGGGTATTTCCTGACCTTCAGGGTGTTTTCCCAGCCTTAGCAAAGCCAAATCATTTTTTTCCCTGTCTGAGCTGATACAAAAGCTGGAATAAGGGCAGGATCCTCAAAGCTGTGGTGTTTGGCTGGGCTCCAAGCAAAGACCTCCAGGCAGAGGCTTGCTGCTTTTCCACCTTTCTGGATGAGTGAATCCTTCATCCTCAGAAATAGGATAAATATTTCTGCAGCTCTCTCCTGCAGTCTTTCATGATAATCTTCAGCTGTAACTACAGGAGTTGTGTCATGTGCAAAGGTTGGTCAAAGGTGGGACATGATGGTCTTGGAGGTCTTTTCCAGCCTAAATGATGCTGAGATTCAGAGCAGCTTCCCTGAGAGCAGCCCTGGTGGGGGAGTGGGGGGATGCCAGAGCCCAGAACCCCTGTCCTGTGCTGTGTCAGCATTCCTGTGGCAGTTTGTCCTGCTGCTACCAAGAGCAGCTGGAGAGCTGGTGGGGATGGCCTGGTGGGAGCAGGGCTCCTCTGCTGGGATCTGGGCTGCTGCTCCAAAGCTGGTGCAGCTCTGAGTGGCTGCTGCTTGCTGCAGGAGACAGAAGGATTCCTGTTTCTGTGGAGTGGGGATTTGGTCAGCTTTCCCAGGAGCTCCCAGGAGAAAGGTAGAAGCTCCTTCAGAGCCAGTGTCAGAGCTCCAGCCTGGGAATGGCAGTGAGGAGGTTTGGGTGCTCTGTGTGATCATTTGTGCTTTCTGCTGCTCTGATTTATTTGACTGTAGCTGTGACATTGGATTTCCTTCTTCCCATTCTTTGATTTGAGATAATTGCAACAAATTACGTTGCTTGAGATATTTATATATATAGTATTATAGAATTAATTATATACATGTATAATTAATTGGTTCCTGCTCTAGTGGAAGGTGTCCCTGCCCATGTCAAGAAGATGGAAGGAGGTGAGCTTTAAGGTCCCAACCCAAACCACTCCATGATTCTATGATTGCAGTTGCCCAGGCAGGAGGAGGAAGGGGGGTCCTGCTGCCCACCCTGGCAGCATTCCAGCATCCCACAGCAGCAGCTTTGGGACAGCAGGAGCTGGTGAGGGATGCTCAGCCAGCTCAGCTGGAATGAGCAGCATCACTGGGCTGACCCAGGTTCCTTCCCCCTTTTGCTGGGCTTTGAGGCGTTTATATAATTCTGCACAGTGATAAAAAATTAGGCCATGCTTCGTTCCTGCCTCAAGCTGAGCACTTGGGCAGGGATTGTTCCCACAGCCTCAGTCAATGGGCAGGAAATAATGTCCTGGCAAAGTGCAGAGCCTGTCCCTCTCTGTGCTCTGCCATCCCTGTGCTGGCACTGCCCAGGCTCAGGCTGGAGCTCAGGGAAAGGTTCTTCCCTCCCCCAGAGGTGCTGGCACTGCCCAGGCTCAGGCTGGAGCTCAGGGAAAGGTTCTTCCCTCCCCCAGAGGTGCTGGCACTGCCCAGGCTCAGGCTGGAGCTCAGGAAAAGTTCTTCCCCCCCAGAGGTGCTGGCACTGCCCAGGCTCAGGCTGGAGCTCAGGGAAAGGTTCTTCCCTCCCCCAGAGGTGCTGGCACTGCCCAGGCTCAGGCTGGAGCTCAGGGAAAGGTTCTTCCCTCCCCCAGAGGTGCTGGCACTGCCCAGGCTCCCCAGGCAATGGGCACGGCCCGAGGCTGCCAGAGCTCCAGGGTCAGGGACAGGGTGGGATTGTTGGAGTGTCTGGGTGATCCCTGTGGGTCCTTCCCAACTCAGGGAGAATCACTCAGCTGTGATTCTATGTAAAATCCCCTGGCTGTGGTCTGGTATTGCATCTGAGCCAGGTGATCCAGGATTTGCTATGGAAATCCCAGAGCACTGACAGCACATGGGAGCCAGGACTTTGGGACAGCATTTTGTGTAAGGCAGGATGGGGGAGAAATTAAAAGGAGGGATTTGGGGGTTAAGTGTTGCCTGGGGATTGGCAGAGAGGCACTTTCTCTTGCTTGGCACAATTTTTGCAGCACTTGTAAGCAGATAAAATTGTCTTTGTGAATTATTTTGATGTCTGCAAACAGTGAATTGGGAAATTTGGATTGTCCCCTGGAGTCCCTCAGAGGTGGGTTTTGCCATGTTCAGGCTCTTGTTGGCAGTGACAGCTGAGCCAGCAGGGTTGGCTTCTGCTCCTGGGAGCTTTATAAAACGTGGGACTTTATTATAAATTGGCTGTTCAAGTCCAGCCTCATTAGTGATCAGATCCCAGAGCTGTGGAAGACAGGTTCTGCCTTCTGGAGTGAAGGCAGCTGGCACAGCCTGCAGAGACTGCTGGGATGCTGGTGGGAAGAGCACAGCTTCTCACCTGGAGAGAGAGATGGTGAAGGAGGCCAGAGACTGCCCTGGAGAGCCCCAGGGACACAGCTCAGAGCAGCAGCAGCAGCCTGGTGTCCCTCTGCCAGTGAGAGTCCGGGGTGTGCATGCTCTGTCCATGGGAGCACTGGCTCAGGACAGGTGCAGAGACAATATCCAAGGCCAGGGAATGTGCCTACACTGCTGGAGACCCTCTGTGTGCCCCAGCACAGGTGGAATACTTGAAACTTCTGTATCCAGAAATGGACTTTGAGGAGGTTTGGTTATTTTCTGTATTAGTAGAAAAGTGGCTTTGATTTTCTCACCAGGTCTTTTGGAGTTGTCCTGTGGTGTGAGCCTGTGCCATGGCTGTGGTGCCTCTTGCACCCTCCTGGGATGGAGTCCTTGGAATCCTGCCTGTTCCTATTCCCCTTCCCCTACCAGTTGTTCTGGACACTTCCCTGATCCTGAGTTTGTTTTCAGACCTCTGGTGCTGTCCCCTGTCCAGGCTCAGCAGCTCCCCAGCCTGTCTCAAACACCCTTCCTTGAGTAGCTCTCAGCTGGTTTCCCCTGGGAGCTCTGTCCTTGGTGGCCTCTTCCTCTCCTGGCTCCAGCAGCTGCTGCTTGTGTTTGCTAGCTGGGCTGCAGAGGGACCAAGTGGTGGCATTGGGGAATGCTGTCCTGGTGCTTCATGAGCCACTTGTGGTTTGCTCTGTACTCTGTTTTCCTTGGATTTTCTCTGTTGTCCTTGGGCAGTGAGGTTGGTCCTGCTGTGGAGGATCAGTGCTGTCCCTGAGCTGTGCCTCCTGTCCCATCACATCCATTCTGGGGGGGCTCACCCTGAGTCCTGGTGTGACACTGTGCTGTGCTCTGCTCCTACTTCCACTCCAGGTTAATGATCCTGTCACATTTGTCCAGATCCTTGCCTTTGGATCACAGTAATCAAAGTGTGCTCTTTCTCTGGTTTCCTTGCTGTGGATTCAATCTGAGCAGTTCCTGAACACCTCTCCCAGTACCCACAGCATTTCCAGAGCTTCTATCAAGGAGCCAGGAATAGCAGCCAAACACCCACCTGCTGGGGAATCACGGGTTTCCTTCTTCCCTCACAGCCCTGAGAGGGAATGTGCTGCTCCCCCATTACCCCAGAGCCATCCCTGAGCTCTGTGCCTGGATTGTTTGGAAATTGTTCTCACTCCCCCTGGTCCCCCAGACCTAGCAGAGAAACTGCTGACAGGTTTTGCTTGTACCCATCTCTCTGAAATCCAGAAACAGAAGACTGAGGGAAGGGAGATACAGGAGCAGCTCCCAGCTCTGCTGCCTCAGTGGGTTTTGGGAGCACCTGGAAAGCTCTCAGCTAAACTTTGGAGCATAAACATGGGACACAGCTCCTGCCCAGTACCTGCTTCTCTCTGTTTGTATTTGCTTTGGGTGCTGCTGTATCCTGGGGCTGATCACCTCCTTCCTGGGGGAGCAGTGGGGTGATCAGCAATGCTGTGTTACCCCCAGTGAGTGGATTTGGATTACTTTCCTGGTTTTAAGTTCTGGAGTTGCAGGAACTTTTGCTGTAGCTGAGGTGCTGATCGTGGAGTCTTCTGCCCTCTGAAGATGTGGTGGTTTTGGGTAAAGTGTCACAGTGATTTTGGTGTCTGTGACCTTCCCTCAGGTGACACAGTTCACCCTGCTCTGAGCAGAGCTGGCAGAGCCCCCAGTGCAGGGTGGGTCCACCCCAGTGAGCCTGGGAAGGGCGGGTTTGGTGTGTGGCACCCCCTGTGCCACCCCCACCCAACCCTGAACCAGATCTTGGTGACAGCCACAGGAGTGGCTGCTCAGGGCTCTGGGTGCCACCCCCACCACACGGTGCTCCAGGGGGACCACAGTGACAGGAGGCAGGAGGGGAGGTCCCTGATCCCTGATCTCTGATCCCTGGTCTGGTTCCTGGTCCCTTGTCTGGCCTCTGCTCCTTGGTCCCTTCTCCCTGGTCTCTGCTCCCTGGTCCCTGGTCTGCTCCCCTCTCCCTTCTCCCTTCTCCCTTCTCCCTTCTCCCTTCTCCCTTCTCCCTTCTCCCTTCTCCCTTCTCCCTTCTCCCTTCTCCCTTCTCCCTTCTCCCTTCTCCCTTCTCCTTCTCCCTGGTCTCTGTCCCTGGTCCCTTGTTCTGCTCCCTGCTCCCTGTTCCCTTGTCCCTTGTCCCTTGTCCCTGCTCCCTTGTCCCTCCTCCCTTCTCCCTGCTCCCTTGTCCCTGCTCCCTTTTCCCTCCTCCCTCCTCCCTGCTCCCTGTTCCCTGCTCCCTTGTCCCTGCTCCCGTGTCCCTTGACCCTTGTCCCTGCTCCCTTGTCCCTGCTCCCTTGTCCCTGCTCCCGTGTCCCTTGACCCTTGTCCCTGCTCCCTTGTCCCTGCTCCCTTTTCCCTCCTCCCTGCTCGCTGCTCCCTTGTCCCTGCTCCCGTGTCCCTTGTCCCTTGTCCCTCCTCCCTGCTCCCTGTTCCCTGCTCCCTTGTCCCTGCTCCTGTGTCCCTTGTCCCTTGTCCCTGCTCCCTTGTCCCTCCTCCCTGCTCCCTGCTCCCTGTTCCCTGTTCCCTGTTCCCTGCTCCCGTGTCCCTGTTCCCGTGTCCCGTGTCCCTTGTCCCTTGTCCCTGCTCCGTGCCCGTGGCGCTGCCGGGCTCAGGCCGGGGGTAGCCATGGAAACGCTGTTCTCTCCATCCCTCCCCGTGCAGATGACTCGGGTGACGAGGAGCCCGCCTCGCAGTCAGACAAGAGCGAGCTGCACGGCCCCCTGAAGACGCTGTCGAGTAAGCTGGAGGACCTGAGCACCTGCAATGAGCTGATCGCCAAGCACGGCGCGGCCCTGCAGCGCTCGCTCAGCGAGCTGGAGAACCTGCGCCTGCCGGCCGACAGCGGCGAGAAGATCAAGGCGGTGAACGAGCGCGCCACGCTCTTCCGCATCACCTCCAATGCTATGATCAACGTGAGTGCTGCTTCCCCTGCCCCTGCCCCTCCTCCTCTTCCTCCTCTGTCCTCCTGCCCTCCCTGTTTGCTCCCCGTGGCTCGGCTCGTGTGCTCTGTTACCGCGGGGCTCGGCACGGCCGGGGCTCGGCACCGCGGTGAGGGTGGGAAGTTGGGAAGGTGCAGGAGGGAAGAGGGCATGGCTGTGGACTGCACTGAGACACAGATCTGCTGCATCCCTACAGAATGGCATAGGTCATTTCTGTAAAGCTGGCAAATGTGGATATTGGGGGATGCTGAGGGGCTTTCTCCTGCTCCGTGGAGGGAATTCTGCCTGGCACAGCACTTCAG
This sequence comes from Muscicapa striata striata, assembly GCA_030060385.1. Lineage (NCBI taxonomy): Eukaryota > Metazoa > Chordata > Aves > Passeriformes > Muscicapidae > Muscicapa > Muscicapa striata. The sequence goes on along the minus strand of JAREIS010000113.1, from coordinate 1,130,877 downwards.
AGCCCGCTGCAGGTTGAGACCCACATCCCACATCCCTCACATCCTCATTGCTTCCATGAAGCTGCTGGTGTTCCATATGGCTGTGGGATTTAACCCCCTTGGGGTCTCTGCTGGCTCTGCTCTCCCAGCTGGGTTGTTGGAGGTCAGGAAGCAGTGCTGGCACTGCCTCTGCTCCTGCCTTGTGCAGATCACAATGCTGCTCCTGCCTTGTACAACCTCCCAGTGCTGCTCCTGCCTTGTGCAGATCACAATGCTGCTCCTGCCCTGTGCAGCCTCCCAATGCTGCTCCTGCCTTGTACAATCTCACAGTGCTGCTCCTGCCCTGTACAGCCTCCCAGTGCTGCTCCTGCCCTGTACAGCCTCACAGTGCTGCTCCTGCCCTGTGCAGCTCCTAGTGCTGCTCCTGCCCTGTACAGCCTCCCAGTGCTTTCCAGTTGTTTTTTGGAGACAGCTTGTGTTTGGCGTGTGGCTCTGCCTCCATGGAAGTGATGCAGTCCTTCCTGGGAAGCCTGGTTTACTCCAGGGTGCTCTGAGAGAGAGCAAAACTGAATAAAATATTTAAAGGAAATTTTTAAAAAGCCAATCCCAGAGCTTCACTGTGCTGGAGTAATGTATGAAGACAGAGCTCAGGGAATTGTGAATGGAACAGTGCTGTCGCCGTGCTGTCCCAGCCCTGAGCAGAAGAAGGTTGGGTGGTGTTTGATTTGGGCTTTAAAAAATAACAGTAATTCCCAGCAGGAGCTGGAGGGTACTCAGAGCCCAATGGTCGCAGCATCCTTCCCATTCCCACTCTTGGGATTCTGTAGCCACGGAGTAAGGGGCTTCCTGAGTCTCTCTTTTGTGTTTCAGAGCAGTTTGGGGATGCTTGTGCAGCACTCTCCCCACGAAGAGTTTGTCTAAGTTTTGGGAATGGGGTTGGCAGAGTGATGGGAGGTGCCAGCAGACCCTTGGTGCTGCCCAGGTTTGCTGTCAGGAGCCAGAACAGCGATGGGATGTGGGCAGAGAATTGCCAGGGAGAGGATTCTCCAGCAGCATTTTCCCTCTTTGGGAAAGGATGAGCCGGGCAGTATTTACTGTGTCCAGCCCAGAGAGGAGGAGGAGGAGGAAGAGGAGGAGGAGAAGGTTGTGGTGATTGACACGTGATAAAAGCTTGAGCAAGACTGTCTGGAGGGTGGGAAATTCCACAAAAACCATTGTGCCGGGATAGAACAGCAGGAACATGTCTTGTCCAAAATCTCAAGCAGGTAAGAGAGGCTGGGGGGTGACAGGGCACGTTCTCACGTGGACGTTGTGGATCTGTATCCAGCAGCATCCTTTGGTACTTTGGCTCTGGATGGGCATCCTGAGGAGATGCCCGAGGGAAAAGCTGTGCCCTAGAGGGGCAGGACTGGAAGGAGCAGGGGGGGAGAGAGGGAAAGGCTGTGCCCTGGGAGGGCAGGACTGGAAGGAGCAGGGTGGGAGATGCCCAAGGAAAGGCTGTGCCCTGGGAGGGCAGGACTGGAAGGAGCAGGGTGGGAGATGCCCAAGGGAAAGGCTGTGCCCGGGAGGGCAGGACTGGAAGGAGCAGGGTGGGAGCAGCATGGCAGCTCAGGGAGGAGGTTGTTGCTCTCCCAGGTCTCTGCTGAGCCCGCTGATTCGGGAGGAGGTGATGGAGCTGTGGGCAGGGGGACAGTTTGAGGGGCTGGGTTAGAAAGGCAGGAGAGGGACAAGCAGTGGGGGGGGACCAGGTGGGAGGGGGCCAGCCTGACCCCTGTCATGGGGACTGGTGGCTCCCAGCCACACTATCACCTTTTCCAGCATGGATTCCTTTCTGTGCCTTGATTTCTCCTTTTAGATGGGCTGATGCCTTCTGGAGCTGCCAGGAGCTTCTCGTGAGGGGATGGGGGGAGCTCTGTGCAGTGCAAAGGTCCCAAAATCTTCTGTATAGAGCATGAAACATTGCTCCAGGGAAGCACGTGGAGCTTCCTGGTAAAAACACACCGTGCTCATGCCCACCTCCATCCCTGAGCATATATCCCATGGGAACACAGGGTGCTTTTGTCAGGCCAGGAGTTCCTTGCAGGAGAAATTAAAGTGTCTTTGCTCAGCAGTTTTTCCCGGAGAGATCCCAGCTGGCAGCACTGAGCTGGTGCTGGCACGTGAGTGCTCCGTGTCCAGGCTCTGCCCTGGCTGCAGCACCAAACCTCATGGACCTGTCCAGGAGAGTGGATTTGGATCTGTGAGGTTTGGTGCTGTGGCTGTGAGTGGAAGGGGTGGCTGTTCCTGGGAAGAAGGGATGGGTGCTCTGGGGAGGGGTGGATGCTCCAGGGAAGGATCAGGGAAGAAGGGATGAGTGCTAGGGGAAGAAAGGATGGGTGCTCCACAGTGAAGGAATGGGTGCTGTAGGGAAGGGATAGGTTCTCCTGGGAAGAGGGGATGAGTGCTCTGGGCAAGGGATGGATCCTCCTGGGAAGGAATGGGTGCTCCAGTGAAGGAATGGGCGCTCTAGGGAGGGAATGGGTGCTCCAGTGAAGGAATGGGTGCTCCAGGAAGGAATGGGTGCTCCAGGGAAGGGAATGGGTGCTCCAGCGAAGGAATGGGTGCTCCAGTGAAGGAATGGGTGCTCTGGGGAAGGAATGGGTGCTCCATTGAAGGGAATGGATGCTCCATTGAAGGGAATGGATGCTCCATTGAAGGGAATGGGTGCTCCAGGGAAGGGAATGGGTGCTCCAGGGAAGGGAGTGGGTGCTCCAGGAAAGGGAGTGGGTGCTCTGGGGAAGGAATGGGTGCTCTGGGAAGGAATGGGTGCTCCAGGAAAGGGAATGGGTGCTCTGGGGAAGGAATGGGTGCTCCATTGAAGGAATGGGTGCTCTGGGGAAGGGAATGGTGCTCCAGTGAAGGAATGGGTGCTCCTGGGAAGAGGGAATGGGTGCTCTGGGCAAGGGATGGATCCTCAAGGGAAGGAATGGGTGCTCCAGTGAAGGAATGGGTGCTCTGGGGAAGGATTGAGTGCTCCAGAGAAGGAATGGGTGGTCTAGGGAAGGGAAGGGAAGGGAAGGGAAGGGAAGGGAAGGGAAGGGAAGGGAAGGGAAGGGAAGGGAAGGGAAGGGAAGGGAAGGGAAGGGAAGGGTGCTCCTAGGAAGAAGGGCTGGGAGCTCTGGGCTGGCGCGTGCAGTTCCTGTGCAGCCGCCTCTGATCCGATTATGTAAATGGCCCCGGAGCCGCAGGGAGCGCAGCAAGCACAGGAAATAAATAAATAGAGATGGAAATTCAAGAGCTTTGCTGCCAAGGTGACCTTCCCTCTGTGATCTGGGTGCTGCCATGCCTGGCACTGGGTGCTCCTCTCTAGAGGTTGGGGACATCACCTGGGCAGGTGGTGCTGGGATTGATGGGGAAAGGTTTGGGCAGGGGCAGAGCAGGATGTGCTGGGCTGTTGTGCTACAGGTGAGGCTTTCAGATGTGCTGGATTTCAGAGTGGCTGTTGCAGTGCTTAAACTGAAGCCCAGAGCTCTCTGAGCCTCCTGTTGGCTCTGCTCCCTGTTGGAATCTCACCAGGCAGAGTCCAGGCTTGCTGGGATGGAGGAGCCTGGTGTCAGCAGGGCTGGGCAGCAGACACAGAAAGCCAAGGCACAATCTGCCACGGGGGAGGAGGGGGAGATGTGTAAAAATAAGAAGCAACAAATTACCAGAATGAGAGGCCCAAGGATCCAGAGCAGTGCGCTGAGTTGTGTAGACTCATCCAAGAGTGGGGAAAGCTCTGTCTCATTATTCAGCAGGAGACAGCAGGCAGGAGGGATGTGTGGATGCTCTGAGGAAGCCAGTTTGGGCATTGGGAAGAGCTCACAGGGCTGTGGGTGGTGATAGAAATAGGTTTTTAATGGGAATGGGGATGCTATGGCAGAGCTTTGTGCTTCCTCAAGGAACGGGAGCGTGGAGAGCAGCAGGGCTTGGGCTTGCCTCTGCCATTCCTGGGTTGGTTTGTGTTTTCCCTTGATGTTTTGGAGGAGCAGGGGTGCAGGAAGGCTCTGCCAGGCCAGTGCAGCCCAGACAGGGAAGGGTGTGTGAGGAGCAGGGGTGTGGTGTAGGGTGGGAGATGCTGCTCAATCAGGATTTGGTGAGAAGGGACCACCAGGGAGCAGGCAGTCCCAGGAACAAAGGACTCACCTGGCCTTGAGAGGCACTGTTGGCCACCCCATCCTGTCCTGCAGGGATGCCAGCACGTGCTTTGAGGCAGGCTGATTTCCCATCCAGCTTTTCCTTTCCCATGGGAATGAGCCTGTCTGGAGCAGCAGCACCTGAGACATTAGCACAGAGCACCCTCCATCCTTCAGGCCTGCCAGGAGAGCTTCCAAGAGTGTGAAACACAGAGCTGGAGCCAGAGTGAGGTGGACAACAGCATGTGCTGCCTCTCTCCAGGAAAGGGCCCCCAGGCTATCAGTTTAAGCCCCTCCAGGACACCCAGCAGCATCCCGAGGCTGCATCCTCCAGTCTCAGCAGGATTTCTCCCTTTGGATCCCTCCAGGGCTGTGCTCTGGCTCAGCAGCACTTTTGGGGTGGCCCTGTGCCGTCTGCCAGTGGCTCAGGGAACCTCTGGCCTCTCCCTGCAGCCACACTGGGCTCCTAGGGGACTTTGAGTGGTATCTGCCTGGTGGAGTTGGTTTATTTGGAGCCCTTTGGGTGCCTATGCTGGAGTGAGCTGCCTGGGTACAAGATGTGCTTTGCCAGAGCTGCTCCTCTGCCTCCAGCTTCCCTGTGGAGCACTGAGCTCCCTCTGCCCCATGGGGATGCTGCTGTGATTGATCCATACTCCCCAAACTGTTTCCATGTTACCTCTGGTGATGCTGAGCACCTGCTCTGAGCAGCCTCAGGTTGCCCAGCAGAGCCTTTAGCCTGGTGTGTGTGTTCTGGGTTTATCCAGTGGTAGATGATGGATGTACTCTGTGAGTGTGTCTGTGTCTGCTTGGGAAACTGCTCAAAGCTGGGAGGCACAGACTCCCTGGGCTCACCTGGCTGGGATGACCGTGGGGCTGGGTGATGCTGTTGGTCTGTACCTTGTTGCTGTGCTGAACTGCTTCCCGTGTGCATGGACATACAGTCTGTCCCTTGGGGTCCCCAAACCCACCGTGGCACAGGCAGAATGGTGGAACTGACATCCTCCATCTGGGCAGCAGGGAGGGACCAGCAGCCTGCTGGCTCCTCCCAGTTCACCCCAGTACAGCCAGTGGGCTGCAGGAGCTCTCCCTGTGCATTCAGGGTTAATTCCAGCACTGCAGTGACAGAATTCCATCTTTAACCCCTGGATTTGCTTCTTCAGGGCAGGGATTCCCTCTGTGACCCCAGGCAGCTGCTCTGCTGTCCAGAACTCCAGCCAAGCCCCCCAGGGGCCAGGGCTTGTGCCCGTGCGGGTGGGAGGGTGATGGCGCAGGAGCTCTCCTGGCATGTGGCACAGGCTGTGTTAATTATCCCTGCTGCGCTAACGACGCGCACTAATCAGCGCCTCGCAAACCATGTCACCGACCCAGAAAAGCCCGGCAGTGGGATTAAATCCCTACCCCAGCCCTAATCCCCCTGGGATGAGAGGGCTGCAGCGAGGGCTCTGGGTGTGCTGTGCATTCCTGCTGCGGAGGAACTGACCAGGAAATCACTGGTGGGTGCTTTGTTCTTACCGGGAGGGGGTGGGAGGGTGACAGTGACACCCTGGGGTCTGTCCCTGCCTCAGAGGGGCTGGGGGAGTGGAACGGGGGAGATGCAGAGATGGGGAGATGTGGAGCCTGGGCCCTGCTCTCGGGGCTGCTGCGCCTTTCCCAGAGCATCCTGTGATGTTTTTAAATGTAGAGGTGTGAGGGTATCTCTGATCAGATCTGTGCCTTCCTCCCACTCCCTCCTTATCATCTCTCACTGAGTGCTTCCAACTGGATTTTATCAGGTGTGTGGGTACTCAGCCCTCGTGTGTGGCCGTGGGGCCTCTCTGCTGGCTGGGCTTTCAGTGGGTGCTCCTGCTCACCCTGCTGCAGGAATTTTCACCTTTCTTCCCCCTCTTCTGTCTCCTTCTCCTCCTCCTTCTGTCCATGTGGCCCCCAGGAGGTTTCAGTCTGTCCCGGGGCTCCCCTTAGAACTTCATGCAAGAATAGGGAGGATGAATCTCTCCTCAACATCTGAGGGTTCCTGTTGCAGCTCTTCCCTCCTGGATGTTTCTGGCTGAGAGGGATGACTTTTCCACTGAGGAGAGCTGGGAGTGTTTGTGCTGTGCTGCTGGGTCAGCAGGGCTGTGACAGTGGGCCCAGCACAGCCCTGCAGTGTCAGCAGTGCCTGGGGTTGAGCAGCAGCTCTGCTGAGCCAGGAGCCAGCCCAGCCAGGCATCACCTCTGCCATTAACCTGTGCCCAGGGATCCTCTTGGCACCCCTCATCCCTGCCTGGAGGCTGGGGCAGGATGGGGCTGGGGAGAAGGCAATATCAAAGCATTGCTGGGTGAATCCCCTTGGGGTCACAAGGGCTGTGTCTCCTCTTCCCTGGGCTGCTGCCCCAAGATGATTTGCTCCAGCTCCTTCCTCCAGCATGTGCTAAAGGAAAAAGCAGTGGAATGGCAGCTCTGCTGTCCCCTGGATATACCCAGGAAGAAGTTATGGCACTGGGGGATGAGGGGATTGTGGAGACTGCTCCTGCAGCCCCTCTCATAGCGTGGGGGGTTTGCACAAGGCTGAGTGCAAGGGACAATCCGAGGCAGCTTCCTGCAGATCCCAGGGTTGGAGCTGCCCACGGGCAGTGCCAGCTGCTCTTGCCGCTGAGTGCTTGGACAGATGCTCCTCCAGCCTGGGATCTGCTCCATCAGGGGATGAGGGAAGCAGCCAGCAAGAGCCTCAGGAAATCTGTCATCCTGGGAGCCATGGGCAGGACAGAGCTCTCCGGGCACACCAGCACCTGGATCGGGGCTCCAGGGGCCTGGAAATGGAGATTGGGCTGCTCTCCTCGTGGTGGCTCTGCTGTGCACACCCTGGGAGGATCCCCCTCTGCTGGGGTGGGTCTGGGGGCTTGGGCAAGCAACGAGAATGAAGAATGTGCAGCAGCCACCTGGAGGTACCTCCCTGCAGGGAAGGAGCCAGTGCTGCGAGCTTCCCAGGGAGGGCATTTTTGGCACAGGTGGCTGTGGAGAGGCCCTGCTGCTGTGCAGGCAGGTGAGAGTACCAGGACCAGCCTCAGACTTTTCCTGGCTGGAGGAGCAGGGGATGCCCTGCAGGGACACAATTCTGGGGTGGCCACTCTTCAGCAGGAGGTCCCAGCACAGTCTCAGCTCCCAGGATACCTTCTGTACTGGTTCCAGCATGTCCTTGGCACGCTCTGGCATGGCCAGTGGAGGCTGCTGGGTGTTGCTCACTGAGGTTTGGGGTGGAAGGGTCGACACCCCCGAGTATCCAGCAAATTCCTTTGTTGTTTTCCCACCAGAAACCAGACCCAGATCCTTCCTGTGGCACAGCTGCAGGCTGGCATTGCCTTGGTCTGTAACCTGTGGGCAGTGTTGGCTCTTTCCCCTTCCCAGAGCCACAGTGAGCAGGTCCTGCTCTCCTGCCAAGTGCCGCTGATTCCGGAGCGGTCCGTGATCCTCCTCCATGGAGGCCGTGTGGGGTTGGGATTAGAGCCTCTTAGCACAGCCAGCCCGGCGGATTTGCCACTGTTCCCCACTAATCCCCTCTGTATTGCATGGGGTGAATTCCACAGCGCTGACAGTGGCACTGCAGGCGGGGTCTGGATGCTGAGCCAGCCCCGGTGCTTCAGGGTGAGCTTGGCTCTCAGGAACCCCTGAGCAGGGTGGATCTGGTTGGAGCACTGGTGTGCCCGTGGTCTTTAGGCAGGTGGCACAAAATAACATGGTAAGGTGGAAAAATTCCCAGATTCGCAACCAGGAAACAAGATCTGGCCCCACCACAGTGTGGATGTCTCCATCGTGGACATCCCTATCCCAGACTTCTCAGTCTTGGACATCTCCATCATGGACATCTCTGACTCCCAGGGAATCCATGAGAGAAGCAGGCACTGCTGGGACAAAGGTGCCAGGTGGAATGGGACCATCAGGGATTTTGGGAGCACCTTGTTCAAGCACTGTGGGTCTGGCTGAGCTGCTGTCAGTGGCACCACGGGTGGGCTGGAGCCTGCTCCAGTGTCTTTCCACTTTCTGTTGGGTCACTAAGGATCTTTTCCATGTCTGTGCTTTTTTGTAGCACCCTTTTCCCCTGGATGCAGAGGGAGTGGGATGATTTTCCCTGTTGAACTCACAGGGTTTTATACCATGTCACCTTCGTTTCTCAGGGTGTCAGGACATGCTGAAGCTCAGCGCAGCTCTCCCCACCAGCCCTGCCCCAGGGAGGAGCAGTTCCTGGTCCTGCATCCTGCTTCAGACAGCTGGGATGCTGGCTGAGGGTCACTCCAAGGATTTGGGACAGACTTGCTGTCATTTTAGCAGGCTGTGTTGATGTGGCTGAGCAGCAGCTTGGCCTTGGGCCCCAGCATGGCTGTGGGTGCCATCGCTGTCGAGCAGATGACCACACTCCAGACCATGTCTTGTTGACATCTGACTGTGTGTGAGATGATTTGGGATTCAGGTTGGCTCTATCTCTGTATTTCCCCTTTGCTTGCTGCTCAGAGTTTTTTTTTGATGGAGGAAGGACAAATTAACCCTCCCTGGGTGCAGTGGCAGATTGTGACTCTGTATCTCACCACTCTGAACCCAAATGGCTTCAGCCCCATCCCTGGGAGTGTTCAAGGTTGGACAGGGCTTGGAGCAGTTCTCCATGCCCGGGAGGGGTTGGGGAGACAGGCCCATGCTTGGATTCTCTGGTATCCTTCCCACAGCCCGTGCTCCTGTGATTCTCTGGTATCCCCTTCCCATGCCCGTGGAGGGTGATTCTCTGGAACCCCTTCCCACCCAGCCCGTGCTCCTGTGATTCTCTGCCCATGGTGATTCTCTGGTATCCCTTCCCACCCAGCCCATGCTCCTGTGATTCTCTGGTTTCCCCTTCCCACCCAGCCCGTGCTCCTGTGATTCTCTGGTTTCCCCTTCCCACCCAGCCCATGCTCCTGTGATTCTCTGGTTTCCCCTTCCCACCCAGCCCATGCTCCTGTGATTCTCTGGTTTCCCCTCCCACCCAGCCCGTGCTCCTGTGATTCTCTGGTATCCCCTTCCCACCCAGCCCATGCTCCTGTGATTCTCTGGTATCCCCTTCCCACCCAGCCCGTGCTCCTGTGATTCTCTGGTTTCCCCTTCCCACCCAGCCCATGCTCCTGTGATTCTCTGGTTTCCCCTTCCCACCCAGCCCATGCTCCTGTGATTCTCTGGTTTCCCCTTCCCACCCAGCCCATGCTCCTGTGATTCTCTGGTTTCCCCTTCCCACCCAGCCCATGCTCCTGTGATTCTCTGGTTTCCCCTTCCCACCCAGCCCATGCTCCTGTGATTCTCTGGTTTCCCCTTCCCACCCAGCCCGTGCTCCTGTGATTCTCTGGTTTCCCCTTCCCACCCAGCCCGTGCTCCTGTGATTCTCTGGTTTCCCCTTCCCACCCAGCCCATGCTCCTGTGATTCTCTGCTCTCGTGCTGTGCCTCGCTGTGTTCAGAGCCCAGCAGAGGCTCTGCAGTCGCCCTTCCCTCGGGGGGCTGTTCTGCAGCAAGCAGCAGCCAGCTGTGTCCCAGGGTTTTGATGACTCCAGGAAGGAAGGGAGCACTTATCTCCCAGGCAGGCACTCGAACGCAGAGCTCTGTCCCTGCTGAGTGCAGTGACGGCTCCTGCTCTGTGATTCACCCAAGAAAAGGAGATGATTGAACACATCTGCCTCTTGCCTCCTCTCGTGTCACTCCTGGGCCATGAAGTAGTCCTTGTCCCATCCTTGAGGAGCAGGAGGTGTTGGTCCCACAACAGCAGGCACTTCCCTGCTGGATTTTTCCTGCCCAAAGCTTGGATTTGTGTGGCTGATCCTCTGGGATTGCAGGTGTGAGCGTGTTCCTCAGCATCCATCAGCGTTGCGCTGGAGACTGGGAATGCTGAGCTCTGCTGGGGCTGCCCCAGAGGTTGGCACCCTGTGGTGCCCCCAGGCAGAAATTGTTCCCGGTGAGGATGGTGAGGCCCTGGCACAGGGTACCAGAGCAGCTGTGGCTGCCCCTGGATCCCTGGCAGTGCCCAAGGCCAGGCTGGACAGGGCTTGGAGCAGCCTGGGACAGTGGAAGGTGTCCCTGCCCACGGCAGGGAGATGAGACAAAATGAGCTTTAAGGTCCCTTCCAGCCAAGCCATTCCATGATTCCATTAAGTCTGGCAGGCCTTGCTGTGATCATTTACCCTTTCAAGCTAATTAACCTCATCTCTTTGTTCCTTCCATCCGATTTTGACTGTTTGCTCCACTGAGGAAGCAGAGATCCCCGCGGGTGTGTGACACCACCACCTTGGAAGGACATGGGAGACCTCGGGTGATTGTTTCCCGTTGCATGAATAATCTGAGGGCTGTTAACGACGTTCCCATTAGCCAGCAACAAGCTGTGAAATCGGGATATTTGCCGTGACAAATGTGTGAAAGGTGTTAAACGTGCCCTTGGCAGCGGCAGCTGCTGGGCTCAGGGAGGGACCACGGAGCTGATGGCACCAAGTCTTGCCTCCTGCTCCTGGGCAGGATCTTGATGGCTCTTTGCCTCTTCCTCCACGGGAATTTGCAGGAGCCTCGGTGGTGTTTTTCCATTTCTTTTGGCCACCTTGGCTGTGCCTCCCTGTCTTGGCTGGGATTTATAGTTCCATCGGCCAGTGCTGGATTAGGACCGACCACAAGTTTTTCAGCGATGGAGAGGAAGAGAAACAACCTCTGTCCCTCCTGCCACATGGCTGCAGGTGACACTGGGCTTCTCTGAGATCAGGGACTGCACATGGATGGAGCTTGCTTTTATCTCTGGTCACTGGTGACCTGTGAGCCTGGCTGCTGCTCTCCAGCCCTGTCTGTGCCGTGCTGATGCTGAGGCAGAGCAGCCTTCAGAGCTTTAGGATTTGATCCAGCTCTGGCCCTGGGGAAAAATCCAGGTCATGTTCTGTCACCTCCTGTACCCACTGCCCCTCTGTGAGTGGGAGGCAGCAGTTTGGATGCTGTGAAGGATACACCCAGTCTCCTGATGGGATGAGAAGCACGTGGGCATGGGCACAGCATCCTCTGCCTGTTCCTCTTCTCCACTCTCCAGAGGATGGATCCTGGGAGAGCTTTGAGAAGGTGGTGCCTCCCAAGGCTTCATAGCCTCGACTCCTCAGCCCTGCAGCTCACGGGGGAATCACTTTCCCTGTACTTCCATCCTTCAGCCTGGGCTCTGTGCTCTCCTTTGGGTGTATTTTTCAAGGAGACTCTTCCTGCTGTCCTGTGTCCCTGTGCCAGCCTCCTGTGGATTTGTGGCTGAGTCTTGCTTACATCCCTGAGCAAGTTCAGCTGGAGCTAAATTTAGCCACCTCTCCATGAGAATTTTATAAGCTGGATTTCGAGGTGTTGCTCCTGCTCTGTGGCTGGGATGGTTTGTACCTTGGGAGCATCAAGGTAGGGGATTAATGCTGGTAATAAGTGGTGAGCTGGGATATTCGTGTCTGAGCTCCTCACCCCAGTGCCCTGCAGCCCTTATTCCATCCAGGGAAGAGTTTTCGCTCAGGACTGAGCTCAGTTGACAAAGACTGTGAGAAAATATCCCCTGATCCCTGTTTGGTGCTGCTCCCACCTCCAGTGAGCATCCCTGTGGAACTTGGCACTGTCTGGCTGTAGGGGGTGTAAACCCAAATTAATCAGTTTAATTTTCCTGGTTGCTGGTGGCAGCCATGGGGGCTGAGTTTGGCAGATCCCTCTTGCAGGATATCCTCCCCTCTCCACCCTTGTCATCCCAAGGAGGAAACATGATTGTTTTTTGGGTTGTCCTGGATCCTTTGATTCAGTTTAGATCAAGCCATTGTCTGAATTACAGAGGAATAGGCTGCAGAGAGGGGCCCCTGCTGCCTTTCAAAACCTGGGAATAATCCCGATACGTATCCCAGCTCCTGAATCCACATGGACACCGTTGTGGGATGCATTGTGGACCATGCATTGCCCTGACCTGCTCCATGGAAGCTCCACAGCCCATGGTGGGGTCTGTGGCCTCATGAGGATTATCCTGCTCCTCTGCCCAAAACCTCCCCACGCTCTGCAATGCTGACAGTCGTTCTTCATCACTTGGATTTTTTTACATGGCTGTCAATGAAGCCCAGTGGTGCAGATTTCCCTTTGGGATACAGCATGGAATCCTCCTTGAAGCTTTGGGATGGGAGATTCCCAGGTGTTACCTGCTGTTTTTCATTAGATGTTGATTCCCATCAGCTGCTGGAGCAAGTTCTCCTCCCAGCTCCCAGCCCTGCCTCTTGGTGCCTCCTCCGTAATTACTTCCTTTCCCCCTAATTCCCTGTCATACCTTCCAGCCTTCCTTCCAGTGGTTAATTGCAGTAGGATAATTACAGGTGATCTCGTTTTAAAGTGCTCAGACCCTGAGCTGGGAGCAGCCAGCAATTCCCATCCTCAGTGCCAAACTGGGCATTTCTGTGCCTGTTGCCTGTGGAGCTGGGCCTTTGGAGCAGATAATGAGCTTTGCTGGGATGGGAAGGTCATGGCCATATCCCATTACTTACCCTGGTTTCATCCTCTTAGCCCAGTGCATCTGTGGGACACACAGAGCCAACGGCCAGCCCAGGATAGTGTCACTGTGAAGGGCCAGGGCAGGATCCCCATGGACTTTGGGCCATGAGTGGCTCCCAGAAGGATTTTGAAGTGGGGAGGAGCTGAGTTGTTTCCAGAGGAGGAGGTAAAAACACAGCCCTGAGAATGTGGGGTGTGGTGTGGCCCTCTGAGAGCATCGAGTGCAGCCATTCCCCAGCACTGATCCCTGTCTGCAAGTGCCACATGGCTGGGAAATCCCTCCAGGGATGGGCATCTACCCCTGTCCTGGGCAGCTGTGCCAGTGCCTGACCACCCTTTCCATGAAGGAATTTTCCCAAAATCCACCCTGAGCCTGCCCTGGCCCAGCCTGAGGCTGTTCCCTCTCCTCCTGTCCCTGTTCCCTGTTCCCAGAGCCCGACCCCCCCGGCTGTCCCCTCCTGTCAGGGAGTTGTGCAGAGCCACAGGGGCCCCCCTGAGCCTCCTTTTCTCCAGGCTGAGCCCCTTTCCAGCTCCCTCAGCCTCTGCTGGGGCTCCAGCCCCTTTCCCAGCTCTGTCCCTGCCCTGGACACGCTGCAGCCCCTGCAGGGCTCTCCTGTCAGGAGGGGCCCAGAGCTGATCCCAGTTTAGAACACATGTAAGATGGAAGTGCAGCCAGGAATTTGGGGGCACAGGATCCTGAGCCCTCCCTGCCTTCAGTGGGAAAAGCATCAAAGGGGTAATGGAGGGGACACAGTAGGGTCTGGTCCCTTCATGTTCCAGGTGTATGTGAAGCAAAGCCTTAAAGGAAAAGCGTCTTTCCCTGGATGAGTCTCAAATCCTGCTCCTATCCAAAGGAAAGGTTTGATGAAGAACAGAATTGGAGCTTTTCTTGAACAAATCCTGGTAAAATCAGAACAAATCATGAAAGCTGAAACCCTGAATCTTCTGCTTGACCAGGAGTTACCTCGATCCTCAGGTGCCACCTGCAGCCCAAATGCTGAGTAACCAAGCCAAGAGCTGGATGAATCATCTGTGGAATCCAAATAGCTGCAGACAGAAAATAAGCAAGTCCTGGGAATGCTGGAAGTCTGTCAGACATCCAAAACTCTCTGGTTTGAATAGGTTTGAGTTTTTCAGCTAGCATTTATCCTTTGGACTTCCTTGGTATGACAAGGAGTTGCACAAGCACAGTTAATTTCCCTTCGTGTTGCCAGCTCCTGGAGAATAAGCCATAAAAATCCTGTTTTCCTACTTTGAAACATAAGAAGAAGTTCAGTGTGTTGCATCTGGCAGAGATTTGGGGTGGGAGGAGCAGCCCTGCCTCCGTGCTCAGCTGCACGTGGCGCTGATGGCAAAGGAAGCGGCGAGGCCACGGGAACTCAGGGTTTCATCCAAGATGGAAAATAACCTAAAAATAGAGCTGTGAGGGCTGTTCTGTGCTGTGCTGTGCTGTGAGAGCATTGTCTGGGATGAGGCAGTGTGGGACAGCCAGCAGTGTCCCAGTGTCCTGGCCCTGGGCGGATGTCCTGCTCCCGGAAATCTCCTGCTGGGAGTCCGGTGCAGCTGGGGCTGATGCTGCCAGTCCTGGGGGGACTTTGGGAAGGGGCTTGGCACCAAGGGGTGCTCCTGCCAGCCTGGATTGTGGTGTCTCAGCTGTGCCCTGCCTGGTGGCACAGGATGGGGATGCTGTGTGTCCTGCAAGGCTTCACTTGGAGCACTCCCTGTGCCCTCATTCCCGGTGCCCGGCAGGTGTGCGGACTCCCTGTGGCTGGGGTCTCCTGGGGGGGAATGGGGGGTTCTGGCCATCGTGGATGTGTTCCAGGGGCCAGGCCAGGCCCTGTGCTCTGGGTAGGAGCTGGACTTTCTTCCTCTGTCCGTCCCTGGAGCACAGGGATTGCTGGCTCCTGGCTTGAGTAGCCCAGAGAAGCTGTGGCTTTCCCTGGAAGTGCCCAAAGCCAGGTTGGACGGCACTTGGAGCGCCCTGGGCTAGTGGAAGGTGTCCCTGCCCATGGAACTGGATGATCTTTAGGTGTCTTCCCACCCAAACCATTCCATGATTGTATGATCCTCTCCTGTCTGTGGCTGTCACCCCAGGGACCACTGTCCCATCCAGCTTTTCCTTATTTGCTGAATTTGGGCATGAGGGTGCCACCCAAGACCTGTGGGTTTGGCTGAGGGCTGTGAGAGCCCAGCCTGGGCTCCTGAGGACCACAGTGGGATCAGGGATGGGGACAGGGACAGGCTGTGGGCAGGCTCTGGCAGGTGCCATGGACAGTTGTCTGTGCTGCAGGCACCTCCTTGGGGATGGTTCAGTGTGAGAGTCTTAGTCAGGAGGACGGTCATCAGGACAAACTCAGGTGCTCTCTATAAGCTGGTTTTGAAGTTTGCAGTTTATTGCAAAGGGTGTTGGTGTAGAGAGTCCTGCTGAGAGCTGCCAGCCACAGCTCAGAGCAGGACGGAAAGAGAGTGGGGGTAAGAGAAAGAAGTAAGAGAGGGATGTAAGATTAAGGGGTTAAGAAGGTAAGAGAGTGATTTTCCCATTTACAATACAATAAATCTTCTTCTGTGTTGAATATTCTAATTTCCACTAACCAATCTAACACAAGATACAAATCCTATAGCATTTACATGCAGCCTGTAAGAATCATTACATTACCATAATGTGTTGTACTTTAAACCCTAAAAACTACTCTTTGGACCCCTTCTGCCAAGCTAGCAGGGTCTTCTGTGACCTTTGGAGCTGCTCTCCAGCAGAAGGCATTGTTCTATAAGAGGGGATTACTTTCAGCTGGCCATCCTCTTGTCTTCTAGTTATTTTGTAACTGAGGTTTGGTATCTCAAAGATGGCATTCATTTCAATCTCACTTATGGTTTCCATATTCTCAGAATCTTTTGCTAAGCACTCATATTTATAAGGTTTTTCCTGAACCATCCTTCCCAACAGTTCAGCTTTGGATGGCCGGAGCTGGACTGGGGATGTGGGGATGGAGCAGAGCTCTGGGAGCTGGTACAGCCACGCTCCTGGAGAGGAGCAGGAGGGGGTGCTGGGCGCCAGCCCCGGGGTCACCGTGTGCCGTGACACCTCCAGCTGAGCCGTCCCTTCCTGCCGCAGGCCTGCCGCGATTTCCTGGACTTAGCCGAGAGCCACAGCCGGAAATGGCAGCGGCTGCTGCAGCATGAGCGGGAGCAGCGGATCCGGCTGGAGGAGACCATCGAGCAGCTAGCCAAGCAGCACAACAGCTTGGAGCGCGCCTGCCGCGGGGCGCCCGGCCTGGCCGCCGGCACCGCCAGCAGCGCCGGCAGCGCCAAGGGTGAGCGCCGCCGCGGGCTGCTCAGGGATCCTGGGGTGGGACAGGGCTGCTCAGGGATCCTGGGGTGGGATGGGGCTGCTCGGGGATCCTGGGGTGGGATGGGGCTGCTCGGGGATCCTGGGGTGGAATGGGGCTGCTTGGGGATCCTGGGGTGGGACGGGGCTGCTCGGGGATCCTGGGGTGGGACGGGGCTGCTCGGGGATCCTGGGGTGGGACAGGGCTGATCGGGGATCCTGGGGTGGGACGGGGCTGCTCGGGGATCCTGGGGTGGGACGGGGGCTGCTCGGGGATCCTGGGGTGGGATGGGGCTGCTCAGGGATCCTGGGGTGGGACTGCTCAGGGATCCTGGGGTGGGACTGATCGGGATCCTGGGGTGGGACGGGGCTGCTCGGGGATCCTGGGGTGGGACGGGGGCTGATCGGGGATTGGGGTGGGACAGGGCTGATCCTGGGGTGGGACAGGGCTGATCGGGGATCCTGGGGTGGGACGGGGCTGCTCGGGGATCCTGGGGTGGAATGGGGGCTGATCGGGGATCCTGGGGTGGGACAGGGGCTGCTTGGGGATCCTGGGGTGGGACAGGGCTGATCGGGGTGCCTGGGATAGAACAGGGCTGATCAGGAATCCCTGGGGAGGGACAGGGCTGTTAGGGGATCCTGGGATGGGATGGGGGCTGCTTGGGGTCCGTGGGGTGGGATAGGGCTGCTGGGGTGCCTGGGGTGCGATGGGGCTGCTCAGGGATCATGGGATGCGACAGAGCTGCTTGGGGTCCTGGGATGGGATAGGGCTGTTTGGGGTCCCAACATTGGGACAGGGCTGCTCAGGGATCCTGGGGTGGGATGGGGCTGTTTGGGGTCCCAACATTGGGACAGGGCTGCTCAGGGATCCTGGGGTGGGATGGGGCTGTTTGGGGATCCCTGGGATGGGACAGGGCTGATCAGGGATCCTCTGGATGGGACAGGGCTGTTTGGGGACAAGGATGGGACCTAGCTGCTCAGAGATCCCAGGGATGGAACAGGGCTGCTCAGGGACCCATGGGATAGGACACAGTTGCTTGGGGAGCTCTGGGATGGGATAGGGCTGCTCAGGAGCTAGGATGGGACACCACAGCTTGGGGGCTCCTGGGATCGACCAGGGCTGCTCAGGGCCCACCCAGATGGATCAGGGTGTTCCACTCAGGGACCCCTGGGATGGGACACAGCTGCTTGGCGAGCCCTGGGATGAACCAGGGTGTTCCAGTTGGGGACCCCTGGGATGGGATAGGGCTGGTCAGGGACTCCCAGGACGAACTGGAGTGTTCCACTCAGGGACCCCCAGGATGGGACAGAGCTGCCTGGGGACCCTTGGGATGGAGCAGGGCTGTTCAGGGACCTCTGGAATGGGACAGGGCTGTTCAGGGACCTCTGGGATGGATCAGGGCATTCTGTCTGGCTGCTCCCAGCAATGGGAAGGGTGCCCAAGGCAATGCCGTGTATACCCATGGTATTTTTTAATGGCTCCCATTACACCGTAATTTTTCCTAATTGTCCTTGCTTGGGGACTTGAATGTCCCCAAATTCAGATTCGAGAGAGGGCTGTGTCCCTAGATCATGCTATTCCAGGCTGTTTTGGGAGCTTTAACCCTTATGGGTGGGCACATTTCCGGGTGCTGGAGGGCAGCATGGCCCTGGGAAAAGGCTCAGGGTCCCCTGGCACTACTCAGCTGGCTGTGTGGGATGGCAGTGGAACAGCCAGGGCTCGTTTAAATGAGATCCAACAGCTTTGCAAATTCTTGCCAAATGTCCTTCCCCCAGGGAAGCATTAGTTGCAGCCACAAAAACTGCTAATAGTGCTGGGTCTTATTTTTAAAGAAAATGCAGACTCGAGGGAGGGAGCAGTAGCTGCTGGAGGGGCGGGGGTGATGTTGGTGCCCTCATTCCTCTATGGACTCAACGGAGGTTTAGTTTGGATATTGGGGAATATTTCTTCATGGAAAGGGTTGTCCTGCTGTGTCCCCATCCCTGGAGGGATTTAGCAGCTGTGTGGATGTGGCACCTGGGGACACAGGTTGGTGGTGGCTGGGCAGTGCTGGGAGAATGGCTGGCCTTGATGTAATCCGAGGGCTTTCACAGACTAAACAATTCTGAGGTGCAGCTGGAAATCGCTGCAGGGACAGGCACAAATCTGCCTGAGGTGGTGACCCTGCTCCTCTGCAGAGTGGGAGCGAGGCAGGGATTGGGATTGGCAGGGATTGGGATTGGCAGGGATTGGGATTGGCAGGGATGGGCTGGGAGCAGGGAAGCTGCAGTGGGGCTCTTGCAGGGATGGGCTGGGAGCAGGGAAGCTGCAGTGGGGCTCTGCAGGCAGCGCCTACTCTGGGGGTCGCAGCCGTCCATCCCTCGCTCCCACCGCAGCCATGGAATGTTTGGGAATGCAGGGCTGGGAAACCTCTCCGAGCATCACCTGAAACATGTGACTTTATTTTCCTGCTTTGATGCAAAGCGGATTTCCTGGCTCACGGGGCGGTGCTGGAGCAGAGCTGCATCAGACACCAGCAGGGTGGGCACGCCCGTGTCACCCTTGGGCAGCCTGGGGGCACTTTGGGGCTGCTCTTGGCCATGGCAGGGTCACCTTGTGTGCCTGGGCTGGGGAGCAGGGCACATCCTTGCTTCTAGCAGCTGGAAATCAGTATGGCATCCTCGGGTGTGGAGCAGGATACAGAGGAGGGAGCCGGCGAGGAGGGGACACAGCGGGGCTCTGGGGACAGGTCCTGCCCAGTGGGCTCTGGAGGGGACAGCAGCACAAATCTCAAAGTCTCTGTGCCAGCAGGGAGTGTGCAGTCTGCCAAAGGAGAGGCCAGTGATGAAGATGAGGAGACGGAGTACTTCGATGCCATGGAGGATGCACCAGCTTTTATCACTGTAACTGCAGACCCCAAGCACCACAGGTACCACCCCGGCCTGCCTGGGAATGGGGAAGGGCTGGGAGGAGCTGGTTTTCCTGCAGAAGCCCCTCCCATGGGCTCACTCTGTGGCTGTGTCCTCCTAAACTTTCTCAGCCTCTGTCCAGAGGTCCCTCCTGGTCTGGCTGCTCCTGCATTCCTGGAGCAAGGCTGAGGATGGCCCCCAGTTGTAGTGGAGCAGGTGAGGAAGGGCAGGTGTCAGCCAGGGCTGTGGGAGAGCTGAGTCCTCTGATCCTCAGCTGATGGGAGCAGGGCCTTGGAGGGAAATCCGTGCAGTGTTGGGCAGAGGCAGGGAGCACTTTGCCTTGACAGAGTCATGGGATGGAGCTGGGAGGGTCCTTAAAGCTCCTTTCATTCCATACCCTGCCATGGACCTTCCACTATCCCAGGCTGCTCCAAGCCCTGTCCAGCCTGGCCTTGGACACTGCCAGGGATCCAGAGGCAGCCACAGCTTCTGTGAGCAACCTGTGCCAGGGCCTCCCCACCCTCATAGGGAAGAATTTTTTCCCAATATCCCATCAAACCCTGCCCTCTGTCTGCTGTCACCTGCTCTTATTCCTCCATGGACATCTGAGCTGGAGGAACCTGTGGTCTGACCCATGGTCACATCACCCAGCTTGGTTACAAAAGCAGAATATCTCTGTGCCCCCAGGGCTGCAGCTGGAGCATCCTGTCCTTAGAATCCCCTCCTGACACCCATGCACAGCCCCTGTCACCCCTTTTCTTTCCTGGCAGTCGTCTGGGGTGGTGCAGGGTGGTGCTCTGGGGTGGTGCTGCACCAGCCCTGGGTGTTCTGTGCCCTGCTCTGCCCTGCTCTGTGCTCACCAGCTGCTCTTCCCTTCCCACAGGCGTTCGGGCAGCAACCTGAGCGGGGCCAGCGAGGGCCACCCCGAGGACTGGAACCTGGAGGACAGTGTGAGTTGGCTGGGCAGAGTGGGAGGGATGGTCCTGCTGGGCTGCACCCAGGGAAGAGGGGATGGTTGTGAAGGGACTCTCCACCTGGGTCCAGATGCTCTGTGGTGGTTCCTCTGTGAGTCACGGGTGGGGGTCAGATGTCAGCAGCCATCAGCATCCTCAACATTCTCATGAGGGAAGCAGGAAGGTTTGGGGACAATTGTACCCCTGTTTCCCTGGAGAACAGGCTTCCAGCAGTGCTCCTCAGGTGTCTCCTGAGCTGTGGTTACTGTTCCTGCTGGGTCTGGTTGACTCCAGCTTAAACCTGAGCTCCTTCTGTTGCTCCCACAGGTCTTTGAGAGCTCAAATCAAAGCAGCTACAATGAGTCCACGGGCAGAGATCTCCTGCCGAGGAAAAGGAGACGGACTCGCATTCCCGACAAACCCAACTACAGCCTTAACCTCTGGAGCATCATGAAGAACTGCATTGGCAAAGAGCTCTCCAAGATCCCCATGCCCGTGAGTCTGAGTGTCCCTGGCAGCCAGGGCTGGCACAGGGGGTGTGTTTGGCCAGCTCTTGGCTGTGCACAGGCTTTGGGTTACAGCTCTGGGTGATCCTGCCGGTGCTGTGGTGGCACAGCAGCCCCAGGCAGGGACAGGAGATTGTCACCAGGGACTGGGTTTTGTGTTGGAAGAGCCCTCTGCAACTGCTGCATGCTTGTCATGGAATTGTAGAATGGTTTGGGTGGGAAGGGACCTTAAAGCTCATCCAGTCCCACCCCCATGGGCAGGGACACCTTCTACTGTCCCAGGCTGCTCCAAGCCCCAGTGTCCAGCCTGGCCTTGGACACTGCCAGGGATCCAGGGGCAGCCACAGCTGCTCTGGGCACCCTGTGCCAGGGCCTGCCCACCCTCCCAGGGAACAATTCCTCCCCAATATCCCATCCAGCCCTGCCCTCTGGCAGTGGGAGCCATTCCCTGTGTCCTGTCCCTCCATGCCTTGTCCCCAGTCCCTCTCCAGCTCTCCTGGAGCCCCTTTAGGCCCTGGCAGGGGCTCTGAGCTCTCCCTGGATCCCTCTCTTCTCTAGTTGAACAGCCCCAGCTCTCTCAGCCTG
Organism: Muscicapa striata striata; assembly: GCA_030060385.1. Lineage (NCBI taxonomy): Eukaryota > Metazoa > Chordata > Aves > Passeriformes > Muscicapidae > Muscicapa > Muscicapa striata. The sequence continues at coordinate 1,109,980 of JAREIS010000113.1, read as the reverse complement.
GCTCCAGCCCTTGGAACATCTCCATGGCCTCCTCCAGCACATCCTTGCTCCAGGGCAGGCTGCAGCAGAGGGGCCATTGCCCAAGTGTCCTCTGCACATCCAGCCATTGCAGAGGCAGGGAGGGAAGCAGGGCTCTGTGAATCCCTGAGGATTCATAAAGAAGGGATCCTGTTGCTGGTGATGTTTTCCCCAGTGTGGTCCAGGACAGGACACTCAGGGCTCAGCCCCACCTACACCAACCAGGGCAGGGCTGGGTTCCACCCCAGGGGCTCAGAGAGCCTCATTTTCCTTGCAGAGCAGCTTCTTGGTGCAGGAGGTGCTGGGGTGGGTTTTGGATGCTGGTGGTTCAGCCCTGGGGCAGAGACTCTCTGTCTGGCCGGAAAGGGTTTGCTGAGGGTCTGTGTGGAGCAGCCCCTCACATGGACTGCACTGAGCCATATTCATGCTCCATCCTCTGTTGGGTAAAGAACAAGGAGTGCATTCCAGAGGCTGGGATGCTGAATTGGTTGTGTTTTGTCTCTTCAAACAGAGCCTGAGTTAGAGCTCAGAGATCTGGCTGAGAGTGATGAGCTGTCTATTCCTTGTGCTATTTCCAGCTGGGATGGACAGCCCAGCACCATCCAGTTCTGCAGCAGCAGCAGATCAGGTGTGATAGGCACAGGAATAAGCTCAGGATGTGAAATCCTAGAAGCTGCTGGTGCCTAGAGAGAGAAATTTGTACTTCTCCTATCAATCAAGTCATCCTGGGAGCTGCTTGAGTCCAAACCTGAGGGCAGTGTGGAAGAGAGGTGGTTTAGATTAAATACATAAAGAAAAAATTGTTCCTCATGAGGGTCTGAGGCCCTGGCACAGAGCAGCTGTGGCTGTCCCTGGATCCCTGGAAGTGTCCCAGGCCAGGTTGGACAGGGCTTGGAGCAGCCTGGGATAGTGGAAGGTGTCCCTGCCCATGGGACTGGATGGGCTTTAATGTCCCTTCCAGCCCAAACCATTGTGGGATTCTGTGAAATCTTGAAGGATCCCACAGTGACTGTGAAATGAGAAGGAAGGTGCTGTCAGAGATGCACCAGGATCCATCCCACAAGCTCAGCTGCATGTGGACATTCTTTGGGGAGATTCCTGATAAATTAAGAGCATTTCTGAGATACTCTGAGGTCTTCTGAGATCATCCCCTTCCCGGGGATGTGATGGACTGACAAACGTCTTGTGGAAGCAGCTCCTTGATTTTTCCCTCTGGATGAACAAACCTGCAGCACTGAAAAGGAGGAAAACAGTTGCAGGAATTTGGGTGGATTAATCTTCTTCCCCCATGAAAGGGTTTTGCTCCCTGTTGCCCGAGTAGTGCTGAGGATGCAGCTGCTGACTTTGTTCTCTGCATCTCACCTGAGATTTGTCCCAGGTGATTTGCTCTTTATGTGGATTTGATGCTGCTTTTTCTCCCCAGCTCTCTCTTCCTCTGATGCTGTAAGATCCCTGCCACTTACAGGTTAAATCCCTGAGTGGAGAATCTCAAAAAAGCTAAATCCTGGAATCTGGAGTTTGTTTTTTTCTACTATGAAATATTTAACTTGGCTTACAGAAGCAGTTCTTCAGCCATCTGCTCCTCTTAAAATACACTCCTTTGTTTTGAACTGAAGTTAAAAAGGCAGAAGACCTTTTGCGGCTCTGTCTTGTTTTCAATTATTTTTTAATTTCAGTATTTTCAGAGTGAAAAATAGAGGTGTTGTCATGGGACTGGAGTGCCAGGAGTGGGGAGACCCCAAAATGGGTCTTTTCCAGGTTTTCTGGGCAGCTGTGTCACCTGGCACAGGGATGGCTTTCCCTGGAGGTGAGGGCAGGCTGGGGAGCAGCTCATCCCTGTCCTGTGGCTGGTGGGATGCTGGCTGGGAGGCAGCAGGGGCTGATCTCCTTGTTGAGGCTCATTTTGGGGTCAGGGTGATAACCTGGGGTGATCCCTGATTATCCCACAGGGCCTTTGGCTCCTCCCTGTCACAGCCTGAGGTGTCCCATTTGGCCTGGGATCACCTCAGGGGACATGTAGGTGCTCTGGGATCCAGGTTTTTCCCAAAGCCACCAGTGAGAGACTGCAGGAGATGATTCTCAGAGGTTTCAAAGTTGTTTATTGTTCCTTATCTCAGGAATGTCTTGCCCAGCTTGCAGTGGTCTGTTTAGCAGGGCAACCAGGGCAGAATCCTGCCTGGCAAAAGCAGGACTTATCTTTTATACTCTAAATTACACACTAGATATTTACAATAATTTTCCATATACAATACAATCTTGTTACACTGTCCAGCTTTGTCCCCATCCAATCTGAAAGTGCCAGCATGTCACCCAGCATGGATGACAAGAAGAAGGAGGAAGAAGCATACCACGCCCCAAATCCTCCATCTTAGCCCTAAACTTCTTATCATAAACAATTCTAAAAATCCATTTTTCTACCCTCTAACAGTCTAATTTACACTCTACTTATTTTTGTGGTTTGCTTCTCTTCGCTCTGTGTTGGTAATTTCTCCCAAGGGGTTAAATTCAGCCCCTGAGACACCATTCAGGGGTCTCTGAGACCCTCACCAGGGGGGTTTTGAGACCCCCAGGGAAGCCAGGGGAACACCCTGGACTCCCACAGTCCCCACCCCAAGCCTTGGTGCTGCCTGGCACAGATCAGGGAGCAGAGCACACACTCCCTTTCCTTTGGCCTTGCTGGTGCCTCTTGGGGATCTCTGCTGCTTTCTTAGCCCTGCCTTGTTCCCCTGCAGGTAAACTTCAACGAGCCCCTGTCCATGCTGCAGCGGCTGACGGAGGACCTGGAGTACCACGAGCTGCTGGACAAGGCGGTGAAGTGTGAGAGCTCCACGGAGCAGATGTGCTTTGTGGCCGCCTTCTCCGTGTCCTCCTACTCCACCACAGTGCACCGCACTGCAAAGCCATTCAACCCCCTGCTGGGGGAGACCTACGAGCTGGACCGCCTGGAGGAGCTGGGCTTCCGATCCCTCTGCGAGCAGGTCAGCCCTGGGGCTCCCTGCCTTCACCCTGCCCTCTCTGCACCACTTCAGCAGTGCCTTGGCTGCAGGCTCTTCTGGCTTCACTCAGAGCCAGGATTAAACACACACCAAGGAAATGGATTGTCTCATGTTCAGGCTTGGTTGTTTATTAAATCTTATCAAAAATACACAAAGTTCAGCGACACCTGTAGCCACCAGCTGGAAGTGAGCAAAATGCAGCGAGATCCAGCTGCTACAGGGTCTCTTAGAGCTAAACAGTCCAATAGAGAATTAACACCTGTATTATTTATACTTTTAACTCAGTAACCAAATTCCTGTGTTCCTCAGTGTAGCACTGACTGTCTAACCAAAAATTACCACCTGAAACCCATGGAGAAGGAGGAAGGACACTGAAGGAGACACCACCCAAAATCCTCCATCTTGTCCCATACCTATCATTATACTATAGAAACCTCAAATTCCAAACCCTTCACCAGGTGAAATCACACACTTCTATTTAACTGCACACCTGTGATTTTAACTTCATCCCTCAAATTTGGAAGCCTTATCCAAGGCCTCAGGTGAAAAGCAGTGTTCTTCTGGAGGTCAGGGTCAGAAAGCACAGAAAGCTCAACAAACCCCAGGTTTCTGGGATCCAGCACTGGTGCTGCTGGGCTGCTGGGGTGAGCCAGCACCTCTCTGAACTTTCCTTGGGCTCTTCTCCCAGCAATGGCATCAGGACAAGGTGGTGGAGTCCCCATCCCTGGGGTGTCCCAGGAAGGGCTGGATGTGGCACTCAGTGTGGTGGGCTGGGTGACAAGGTGGGGATGGGTCACAGGTTTGACTGAATTGGCTTGGCCCTCTGTCCCCAGGTTTGGAGCAGTTGCTGCAGTGGTGGCAGGCTCTGCCACCAGCTCCTTGCAGGACAGCCAGGGGTGGGCAAAGCCTTCCCTGGCAGTGCATGCCCAAACTTGTCAAGACCCCTGTGGAGTGCTGGCTTGAGGCAGGACATCCCATGCCATCCCATCCCATCCCATCCCATGCCATCCCATCCCATCCCCAGAACACTCACACAGGCTTTGTGGGGTGGCCTGGAAGTGTGACCCTGTGCTTGTGACACAGGGAAGTAGATAATCCCCAAAATTCCTGGCTCTGCTGTGCCCCTCAGTGCTGTGTGCCTGATGTGACCCAGCTCTGCACATCCCCAGATGGTCCATCCCAGCCTGGGAGCCATCCCAGTGCCAGTGGCTGCAGTGAGGTGGGACCCTGCCAGCCACAATCTGAGCCTGGAGCAGCCCCCAGCCACCCCAGCAGTGTGGCTGTCACAGGGCTCAGGTGCTCCCACCTCAGCAGTGTCACACCTTCATTCTCCTTGGCTGGCAGCAATTCCTGGTCTGTCACCTGCTTTAGCCTGGGCCACTGGAAGTGGATGATTCCTGGCCAGGATCCATCCCTTAGCCAGCTGCAGCCTTCACCTTCCTGGGGTACAGTTGGAGCTCCTGGGTGGGTTTATCAGCCTCATCCCAGCTGTGGTGCCCAGCCCAGGTTGCCTGTTGGGTGCTTCTGGATACCTCAGAGCACAGCAGTCCCAACCCTGCCTGTTCAGTACTGCTGGACACCCCTGACTGCATCATTCCCAAATTCTCTCATCCCTCTTCTTCTTCTTCATCTCCTTTTCACCACAGTCCTTTGTCCATCCCTGTTCTCTCCCAAATAAATAACTTGCCTGGAATTATTTTCTTTGATTGTTCCCAGTTTTCCTCTGTTTGTACCCAAATCTGATATTCCTGACCAATTCCAGACTCCTTTCCCAGTGCTCTGAATTTTCCTTGGGTACTGCCTGTGCTGCTCAGCCCACCAACACACCCAGCCAAGCAGTGATAATCCAGTGCCTGAAATCCAGTTATCCAAATAGGATTTCCTGCTGCTGGTGACTGGGATTTAATGGTGAGGCCTTGGCCCTGCCTGTGTGTGTAATCCAGAGCTCGGGGTGCTCAGCCTGTAATTACAGCAGGAAATCATCCTGGAGCTCTGGGGATCACTGGGGGCCTGTGCCAGGCTGTGCCATGAGCTGAGAGCCTGCCAGAGGACAGATATCTCTGTCTGGGATATTCCTGCTCCCACCTTTGTTTTGGGCAGCTTTTCCAGGGCAGGGTGATGTGAGCACCATCCTCTAAGAAGTCACTCTCAGGATTTAGGATGCTGTGTCCAGTTTTCCAGCCCGGTGTGTGTGAGAGGGAAAAGCCAAAGTCTTGCTGTGTGTTTTGGACAACTTGTGGGTCTGTGTCCTCTGGGATTTCCCAGGTGCTGTTCCACTGGGCTTACTGGAGTGCCAGCACATCCAAGTTTCTCAGGCAGGATCCAAGGAAATCAGGGCTGTGATCCTGGGATCACAAAACAACAGGATCTCACAGGGGGTTGCTCGAGTGAACATTTCATGGATCATTCTTTGAAATGAGCCTTAGCAAATCCTGGCAGGCTCCTGGTGTGTCTCCCTTTGCTGCCAGGGCACCATGTGGGTGTCCCCCCAATGCCCAAGAGGAGACTGGGGTGTCCAGAGCCTGGAGTGTCCCTAGTGCTGGGCTGATGTGGAGCTGTCCCCTCTCTGGGCTCTCTGGTGGCCATGTCCTCATGGGCTGTGTGTCCTGTCCCCAGGTGAGCCACCACCCCCCAGCAGCCGCCCACCACGTGTACTCCAGGCGAGGGTGGACGCTGTGGCAGGAGATCACCATTGCCAGCAAGTTCAGGGGCAAATACCTCTCCATCATGCCACTGGGTAGGTGATGGGTGCTGGGATTGGCTGGGATTGATGGCCTTGCACTGCTCTGCAAAACCCTGCAGCCAAAGAAACTGCTTCCTTAGCCTTTAGGAATTCCTGGGATTCACCTGGGGCACAGAGAATCCCCTGGGCTCACGTGGAACTCTGGGAATTCCTGGGGTTCACCTGGGGCTCAGTGAATTCCACCCCAAGCAATTAGGGAGCCCAGATTTGTGCTCCTGATCCAATGATCCAACAATAACCTGTCTGCCCTGGAAGTGGAAATTATGCCAGCTGCAAAGGCTCCTTCCCTTTGGAAATATCCTGCTAGCCCAGGAGCTGATTTCTCTTTCCATTATATTTGAAGTTAACTTGCTGCCTGTTTTAACCCTCTCCCTGCCAGTCAAATGCAATAAGCTGCCTCCTTCCAGCATTTTATTTTCCTTTTGCCTGTCCCTGGACTGGACAGAATTCCCAGAGTGGTGCCAGTGCCTGAATGAACCAGGCAGCACATTTCTGACCTGCTTTTAAAATGAGTGCCTTTGGCAGAGGGCCTGGCAGGAGCTGTATCTCCCTTCTGGAGCAGACTAAGGGAGGGATGGATGCAGAGGCAGACCTGGCTGGGGGATGCAGGGACAGGGATGAGCACAGTGCTGGGGTGGTGGTGGGCTCTGGGGAGCATCTGTCCCTGCTGAGCTCAGATTATTCCTGTCTCTGCAGGCGCCATCCACCTGGAGTTCCACTCCAGTGGGAATCACTATGTCTGGAGGAAAGTCACCTCCACTGTGCACAACATCATCGTGGGCAAGCTCTGGATCGACCAGGTGGGTGAGGGGACAGTTCTGCCTGGCTCTGGGGGCTGGAGGAACACTGCCCTCCTAGGGTGCATGCTCCTGCCATGATGGGAGTCTGTGCTTCCCTGCAGAGATGGGAAAGGCTTCCTGGAACCTTCCCTGGCTCTTCCCCAGGCCAGCAGATGGTGGGGGTGGCTGGTGTGGGGAGCAGCCACTGGTGCTGCTGTGCCCAGGGGTGATTGGTACCTGCACTGCAACTAACTCCTCCTCTGTCTCTCCCTGCTGTGGTTCTGTGTCTTTTATCCAGTCTGGTGAAATAGAGATTGTTAACCATAAGTCCAAAGATAAATGCCAGCTGAAATTTACCCCCTACAGCTACTTCTCCAGGGATGTTCCCCGCAAGGTGAGTATCCAGGAGGGACACTGCTCCTTCAGGGGTCACTCCTGGCTCTTCCAGGCTCCCAGCACCACTGGGATGAGCCCCAGCATGGGGCTGAGGGGCTGGCCAGGCACCTCTAACATGGGTCACCAGGGAGGGCTGGGTGGCACCTCCACGTCCTGTGGTTTGACTCTGATGTGCTGGAGCAGCAGCACTGGGACCTGGGTGGGGTTTGGTGAGTTGGACACCCACCTGCAAGGTCAGGGATGTCTCAGGAGACACAGCACCACCTCCAGCTGGGCACCTGGAGGCTGTGGTGTCCTCCTGGGCATTCCCAAACCCCAGCAGAGCCGTGTCCCCCTGGCAGGTGACAGGGGTGGTGAGTGACGCTGATGGCAAAGCCCACTACGTCATGTCTGGCACGTGGGATGAGAAGATGGAGTGCTCCAAGATCATCCACAGCAGCCATGGCAGCACCAGCACCGAGGGCAAGCAGAAAACTGTGTACCAGACCCTGTCCCCAAAGGTCCTGTGGAGGAAATACCCACTGCCGTGAGTCCCTGGGGGTGGGGATGGGGTGGGGATGGGATGGGGATGGGATTTCCCAGAGCCTTGTGGAATAGGAGCCTCACATGCTCAGGCCTGAGGACTTGTGGGGCTGAGTGGCTTTTTCTGAGGTGGGAGAGTAGGTCCCTGGAAGGGCAGGATGGCTTTGGGGACCCTTGTGGGTGGGTTTGGGGCACTTGTGGGGGCTGGTTGGGTTTTTGGGGCTGTGGGCTCTGGCAGGGAGGGCTTTGCCTTGCTGGTCATCGTGTCCCTGGCCATCAGGTGCCACCAGTGACTTTGTCCCCCTGGAGGCCAGTCCTCTCTTGGCACTCATGACCACAGCAGGGCTGGGCTCAAATCAGTCCCTGAGCTCTGGGAACACCAAAGCAGTCCTTGCTTTGGGGATATTCTCTTGGGATGGGGACTCAACCAATGGTCTGGACAGCCTGTTCCAATGCCTGACCATTCTTTCCAGGAAGGAATTTTCCCTAATATCCAATCTGAGACAGCTGTGGTGCAACATGAGGCCATTTCCCCATGTCCAGGCACAGAGCCCGACCCCCCCGGCTGTCCCCTCCTGTCAGAGAGTTGTGCAGAGCCACAAGGGCCCCCCTGAGCCTCCTTTTCTCCAGGCTGAGCCCCTTTCCAGCTGCCTCAGCCTCTGCTGGGGCTCCAACCCCTTCCCCAGCTCTGTCCCTGCCCTGGACACGCTCCAGCCCCTGCAGGGCTCTCCTGTCAGGAGGATCCCAGAGCTGCCCCAGCAGGAGTGTGTCAGTGGGGTGGCAGTCTGTGCCTGAGCTGTGCCCAGCCCGTGCTGAGCAGGCTCTCTGCACTCAGGGACAATGCAGAGAACATGTATTTCTTCTCGGAGCTGGCGCTGACGCTGAACGAGCCCGAGGAGCGCGTGGCGCCCACGGACAGCCGGCTGCGGCCCGACCAGCGCCTCATGGAGAGCGGCCGCTGGGACGAGGCCAACGTGGAGAAGCAGAGGCTGGAGGAGAAGCAGAGAGCCGTGAGGAGGCGCAGGGAGGCTGAGGCTGTGGAGGCCCTGGAGGAAGGTGAGCGCTTCGGGATGGGCTGGGATGGTCCAGGGTGGTTCAGGGTGGTTCAGGATGCAGGGCCTGCACTGTGGGATGATCCAGGATGGATCAGGATGGTTCAGGATGGTTCAGGATGGATCAGGATGGTTCAGGATGGTTCAGGGTGCAGGGCCTGTGCTCTGGGATGGTTCAGGATGGCTCAGGATGGTTCAGGGTGCAGGGCCTGTGCTCTGGGATGGTTCAGGATGGCTCAGGATGGTTTAGGATGGTTCAGGATGGTTCAGGATGCAGGGACTGTGCTCTGGGATGGCTCAGGATGGTTCAGGATGGTTCAGGATGGTTCAGGATGCAGGGACTGCACTGTGGGATGATTCAGGATGGTTCAGGATGGTTCAGGATGGTTCAGGATGGTTCAGGATGGTTCAGGATGCACGGACTGCCATGTGGGATGATTCAGGATGGTTCAGGATGGTCCAGGATGGCTCAGGATGGCTCAGGATGCAGGGACTGTGCTCTGGGATGGTCCAGGATGGTTCATGATGATTCAGGATGGTTCAGGATGGTTCAGAATGTTCAGGATGCAGGGACTGTGCTCTGGGATGGCTCAGGATGGTTCAGGATGGTTCAGGGTGATTCAGGATGCAGGGGCTGTGCTCTGGGATGGTTCAGGATGATTCAGAATGATTCAGGATGGTTCAGGATGCAGGAACTATGCTGTGGATGATTCAGGATGGTTCAGGATGGTTCAGGATGGTTCAGGGTGGTTCAGAATGGTTCAGGATGCAGGGACTGTGCTCTGGGATGGTTCAGGATGGTTCAGGATGGCTCAGGATGGTTCAGGATGCAGGGACTGTGCTCTGGGATGGTTCAGGATGGTTCAGAATGATGATTCAGGATGGTTCAGGATGGTTCAGAATGTTCAGGATGCAGGGACTGTGCTCTGGGATGGCTCAGGATGGTTCAGGATGGTTCAGAGTGATTCAGGATGCAGGGACTGTACTCTGGGATGGTGCAGGATGATTCAGGATGGTTCAGGATGGTTCAGGATGCAGGGACTGTGCTCTGGGATGGTTCAGGATGGTTCAGGATGGTTCAGGATGCAGGGACTGTACTCTGGGATGGTGCAGGATGATTCAGGATGGTTCAGGATGCAGGGACTGTGCTCTGGGATGTCTCAGAATGGTTCAGGATGCAGGGACTGCACTGCCCTTGCTGTGGGATGGTTGTGGAGGACAGACCCTGCAAGGGGAGGTGGCTCTGGGGGACCCTTGTGGGTGGGTTTGGGGCACTTATGGGGGCTGGTTGGGTTTTGGGGGCTGTGGGCTCTGGCAGGGAGGGCTATTGGCCACTTTGCCTTGCTGGTCATTGTGTCCCTGGCCATCATGTCCCACCAGTGACTTTGTCCCCATGGAGACCAGTCCTCCCTTGGACTCATGAGCACTGCAGGGCTGGGCTCATTCAGTCCCTGAGCCCTGGGAGCACCCTCAGACACTCCCAGCTCTTGGGGCAGCTGTGGGACTGTGGGACTGTGGGGTTGTGTGTGGAGCAGCCCCCCTGAGCCCCGTTGTGCCCCCAGGGAAGGACTACGAGGGGTACACCCCGCTGTGGTTCGAGCGCAAGGTGGACGCCCTCACTGGGGAGCTGCTCTGCGTCTACAAGGGCGGCTACTGGGAGGCCAAGGACAGGCAGGACTGGAGCGTGTGCCCCGACATCTTCTGAGTGCTCCAGGGCACCTGGGACACCGGCACAGCCCGAGGGACAGCAGGGACACGCTGGCAGCGTCCTGCCGGGCCGGCAGTCAACACATGCAGAGATCCAAACAGGGATTCCAAACCTATTTTTTTATGCACTAATAAATAGCACCTTTTTTTTTTTTTTTTTTTTTTTTTTGGGGTTTTGTTTTGTTTTGTTTTTAATGATGGCTTTTGTAGAGACTGCTTAGGAGTAAGGACGCTTGGAGCTGGGTTGGGTTTAGGATGTTCATCTCTGTCAGGAGTTGCTGCCTATATCCTCCAGCACCGAGATGTCAACTTCCAAAGATGTCTGGGATGTGGGAATGCCGTGCTTGTGTGAGCTCTTCTCTTTGCCATTTTTATTTTTTTGGTTTTTTTTGGGACCCCATTTCTGTGTGGACTTCATGGAATTATTTTTTTAAAAAAACAAATCCTGCTCCTGGTTCAGGTTTCCTTCAAAGACGGACACAAACAACTCTGCTTGGAAAGCTGTCCCCAGGAGCCGTGGCACTTGATCCTGGAGGCTCTTGGTGGTTCCACAGTGCCCAGTTATTCCAGTAACACCAAGTAGGATATTTCAGCTGGTGACTTCGGGGGTTTTGACCTGGTTTTTGTTCTTTTCAAGAGCGTTGGAGGTGCTTCCCTACAGTCTGATGTGTTCAGGCAAAGCTTGGGCCTGTCTTTATCGTGTGGGAGTGGTTTGAGTGAGGTTTGCCTTGGTTTTCCTGCAACCACATCGGAAAGGGGAAATGGCCTCAGCGAGGCTGGGAATGCCAGGCTGATGCAGTGAAGAGTTTTTATCCCAGTGATGCTCCTGGCTCCGTGTCCCTGCTCCATATCCCTGCACACAGGGGCTGGGGCTCAATTCCAATTTTTCCATCGGTGTCTCCCTGCTGAGCTGGGCCTGATGCTGGGTGGGAGAGGAGGGGAGAGGTGCCATTGGAGAGGAGGGGACAGATGCCATGGGGAGAGGAGGGGAGAGGAGGGGACAGATGCCATGGGGAGAGGTGCCATGGTGCTGCTGGGATGGAACCTTGGTCCCGTTCAGCCACACAAACCTGGCCACAGGCTGAGGCTGGAGGGTCCCTGCATCCCAGCACCTGCTCCCAGCTCCCATCCCTCTGCTCTGTCTTCCTGGGCTCTCCCTGGAGCAGCTGCAGTTTTTCAGGGCAGGGAACCCCTCTTCCCCCTCACCCCTCCTGGATGCCATCACCCCTGGGTGCACTGGGAGAAGCGGAGTGAGCACTGCTGGGGACAGGTGAGGACCAGGAGCACCGAGGGGAAGCAGGAGGTGGCAGCATCCCAAAGATGGGATCTGCTGGGCCAGGGAGTAACAGGGAACACCTGGAGATGTGCACTGGCCCTGCTGGATCTCATTTTTGCTGTCTTCTTCTCTGGCTCTCCATCATATCACACTGACCCTGCCTCTGGGCCGCCTCGAGCTGGGCCTGTCACACCCACGTGGAAATTAATTAGCAATAACAAGTCTTGAGGCAATGGTAACTGGAATATCCAGCTGCACACGGGACACTTATGCAATCAGGTTCCTCATCCATCAGTCTCCTCCTGATCAGCTTCCAGCACTTCCATTCCTGTGATCCCCACAGTGTACAGTCCTGGACGGCGTCACTGTGCTGCGGGGCAGCCCCCACTGCTCTCAGTGCACCCTTTAATCTTATTTATTTGCTTCTAATTTATACATATATATATAAATATATATAAAATTATTTTGCTTAAATTTCTATGGTACACAATAGATGTAAAATGATGAAGACAGAAGTGTCTGTCTGAGTTTTTACAGCACGAGTACGATTCCCCTTGGCTCGTCCCCGAGCTCGGGTGATAGTGATGGAATGATTCCCATTGCAGGGAAGTGAGTTTGCTCCAAAGCTGGATTCTGTAGCATGGAAAGGGTGTTCCAGAGACATTTCCACCTGGAAACGATGTGTTAGGGGTTTGAGGAGTGGCACTAGGGATTCCTGGGAGTGGGATGCTCCAAGCTGCTTCCCAGTGTCCCAGGAGTTGCAGCAGCTGCTCCGTAATGTTCACTCCTTCCTGGAGCTTTGCCCTGGCTCAAGAAAGCTGATCTTAAATGATCCAGCCTGGGATGTGGCCTGTGCAGAGCTGGCCCCAGGGGTCCTGCCTGGGAGAGGGAGTGTGCTCCCCACTGATCCTGCTGCTGCTGCTGCCTCGGGCTGTGGCAGCACCAGAGTGTCCCGGGGGATTTGTCCCACTCGAGGCCTGAGTTGGGTCTGTCACTGGCTGCAGTGGAGCTCTTCAGAATGCCTTATTTTCCTTTTTGCTGTGTCAATGCAAGTGTCACCTGGGAGCTTGGAGCAGGGAGAAGCTCCAGCACAGGCTGTTCCCAAGCTGGATTGGGGTGTTCCCAGGTGGAGCAGAGCAGGGAGTGGGATGCTGCTCCCTAAGTGCTGGCACCGAGGGTCCTGCTGGGCTCTGGGGCCCCGAGGGGTCCCCTCTGCTGTGCCCCCACGGCCTCATCAGTCTGGGAACCTCTGTCACAGACCCTGCACAGCTCCACGGAGTGTGGGGGAGCACAGGGAGCACCCCAACCCAGAAATCCCCTGGATTTTAGGCTAATGGAAAAAATTGCTCCATCTTCCAGAGATCATCTTAGCAGCAGCACTTAACCAGAGCACCATCTCCTGGTCCTTCTGTTCCTCCTTGAGGATTTTAATGTCATTCCACTATAAATGCTGTTGAATGTATTTTCTTTTTGAACAATAATATATTGTGAGTGATCCCTCTTCTCCTACACAGAAATAAAACTTGGATTCGGGAGTTTTAAAAGCTGTGGTGCTGAGATGGTCACTGGCTCCCAGGGCTGCAGGTCCTGGAGGGGCTCTGGGTGTGAGAGGGGACATGGACACGGGGTGGGGGACGGGGAGGGATCCTGGAAGGTGGCACAGGAAGGAGGAGATCCAGGGCATGCTGCTTAAAGGAGGAGGTTGCCCAGAGGGAAGTGGTGGTTCAGGGAAGGAGAAACATCCGGGGGAGAAGATGCCAAGGGGAGGAGATGGTGCAGGAGGGGGTTTGAGGGGCAGGAGGGGAGATGATTCAGGGGGAGTTATCCAAGGCAGGAGGTGTCCAAGGGCAGGAGGACCATGGAAGCAGGAGCATGGAAGGAGATTATCTGGGAGTAACAGCTTGAAGGAGGAGAACCAGGGCAGGGTTTGGCCCGGGAGGGAGAGGGGCCAGGAGAGGAGATCATTGGAGTGGAGATGTCCAGGGGAGTCTGGCCCAGAGGAGGAGGAACAGGGAATGAGGAACAGCAGATGGGGCTCAGGGGAAGGCAGCAGACACGGAATTCCCTGGGGATGGTGGCCCGGGGGAGCTGGAGCAGGGTCCGGGCAGTCGGGCAGGCTGAGACCCGTCCGTGCGGGGTGTTGCCGGGAGACAGGGACACACAGCCAGCCCTGCCCGTCCGGCCCTGCCGCTCTCACCGTGTCACCCTCACTGGCCGGCCCCAGGTGAGTCGGGGCTCTCTAGGGGGACCCCGGCGCTGTGACCCCGCTGTGCGCTGGGCACGGCGGTGCCCCGGGCACCTGCAGCTCCCGAGGGCAGCTCCAGTGCCCGTGTCCCTTAAAACCGGGACAAACAACCCGGGCCCCTTCACCCGCTGGCACCGCAGCTCCGGAGCTGGCAGGGCCGGGCTGGGCTGGGCTGGGCTGGGCTGTGTCGGTCTCAGCGCCTTCACTGAGCCCTGGCCCAGCACAGCTGGACCAGCCCACCTTTGCCCCGGCACGGACTTGCCCCATTCCCCCCAGCGTGCAGCGCTTTGGGAGCCCAGGGTGGTTCCTGCCCTGCCCGGCCCCACTGGAGAAGCCCCCTGGGGATTTCTGGCTCACCCCTAAGGGCTTTGAGACCCTCGGCACTTCTTTCCTCCTCCCTCCAGCCCTGGAGCCCGGCGGTTTCAGGATCTGAGATCTGGACCCTGCTGATGCCCGGCAGATCCAGGTGTGGGGTGTGGGAATCGGGGGGTTCCTTTGCGGGGCTCACATGTGGGGTGCAGATGCAGCACCAGCACTGGGGTGATCCTGCCTTGTCCCCCCGGTGAACACATCTGGCTGTGCCCCATGCCCTGTTCCATTCCCTGTTCGGGTCCCTGTTCCACCCTCTGCAGCACCCAGGTGTGACTGTGCTGAGTGCTGGTGGCAGTGGGGACAGTGACGGTGACATCCTTCCCAGCAGTGTCCCGGGATGGCCGGTGAGTGGGGACGGGGCACTCTGGGGCTTTCTCAGCTCTGCTTGGCCCCCAGCCCCCTCTGCCACTTCTCCTGCAGAGTAATTCCTGGCTGGGAATGATGGGGGGAGCTGGGGAAGGGGTTGGAGCCCCAGCAGAGGCTGAGGCAGCTGGAAAGGGGCTCAGCCTGGAGAAAAGGAGGCTCAGGGGGGCCCTTGTGGCTCTGCACAACTCCCTGACAGGAGGGGACAGCTGGGGGGGTCGGGCTCTGGGAACAGGGAACAGGGACAGGACATGGGGAAATGGCCTCAAGTTATGCTGGGGAGGTTTAATTGGATATTAGAGAAAATTTCTTCCTGGGAAGAGTTGACAGCATCCCTGCCCCAGCCTGGGCACTGCCAGCCCTGCCTGGCACTGCCCCCCCACCAAGCCCTGGGAGCATCAAGGTCAAAAACGACCCTGGTTTTAAATGAAAATAAGAATGATATTGTGGCTTTTCCTACTGGAAGCAGCTGAGGATTTTGCAGGAGAGGGTGGGATGTGTTCAGTGTCTGTGCTTTGGTGCACCCCAAGCGTTCCCTGATAAGAACAGGAATTGCAGCCCCTCCAAGGTGGTTCAGATCCAGCAGGAGGGGATGGCTCCTGGGTGGGCTCATGGCTCTGCTGTGCTCCACAGAGCTGTCAGGACATGATGCTGGATGTGCTGGGGGTGACAGCCCTGTTCCAGGGGAAGAGAAGCACTCCTGGGCTCAGCTCCTGCGCTCCCAGCCCAGCCCCGGGCACTGGAGCAGCTCCAGCTCCATCTGCACCGAGGACTTTGCTGCCACATTTTGGGAGGGAATGGTGGAGCCACTGCTGTGCCAGCAGGAGCCTGCTGGGGATGTCCCCACGGAAGGAGCTCATGGTGGGCAGGATGAGCCCCTGTTCCCCACAGGGAGAAGCCTGGACAGGCGGCCACAGCTGGCGATGGAGCTGGACAGACGGCCCTGGCAGGACAGATCTCTGTCCCGGAGCAGCAGGGACAGCCTGGAGTCCCTGGGAGCGAGGATCTCCCGCCTGAGCCAGAGCCAGAGCCATGTGGGGGTGGCCTGGGGGGTCCCCTGGGCATCCCCCTCTGCCCAGCCAGCCTTGGGCTGCAGGGACTCTGCCCATGGGGACCTGGTGGCCACGGCCTTGCCTGGGCATTCCTGGAGAGCTCCAGGGATCTCTGCTGGCAGGAGCAGGGCTGGGACAAGGACAGGCAGCAGTGTGCCCAGGGCCAGCAGTGCCAGAACCAGGGGCCATCCCACCCTGGGTGTGAGGCCACAGGAGCCACCAGCTCTCTGGGGACGTGGAGGGAATGTCACCTCGGCTGTGGATGGCATGGACAGGGAAGGAGCAGACAGCAGCAGGAGTGAGTCCAGACTGGCCCTGGGGCACTGGGAGGCGCTGGAGGAGGGTGCAGGGCTGGGACAAGCAGGGGAAGGGATGTGGCAGGGAACAGCCCCAGTTTCCTGTGGGGTTTCTGTGGGCTTGTGGGGCCCCCTCCCTCAAATGCCATTTTCCCCACAGGTGCTGGAACAGCCATGGGAGCCCCCGGGCAGTGGGGGTCACCTGTGTCCCCAGGGCTGCGTGGGGACCAGAAAAGGGGGCTGCCCTGCAAGGTACAGCCCTGGAGGGTGGGGTTTGGGCTCTGCCACGGGCACAGCCCCAGCTGGGACTGGGTGCTTTGGTGGGGGCAGGGATGGATCCAGAGATGCTCCTGGCTCTGCTTCCTGCTGCGATCTGGAGAGCAGCAGGATGAGGCCAGGACACCAAGCCTGGCCCTGGTCCTTGTGTCCCATGGAAATGCACAAGGAAATGCAATGGCAAAGGGGTAAATGGGTTTGTAACCCCAATGCTGGATGCCAGGGGGTGGCAGGGCAGCCGGTGCCACCACGCTGGAGGAGCCAGGAGGGGACACGAGAGCTGGGAGCTGGTGTCAAGCCTTGGAGCCAAGGGGACAGAGCCAGGTATGGGGGCTCCAGGGATGGCTCCTGCACTGGGGCTGGAGCAGAAGGTGGCACTGGAAGCCCAGGAGGAAATGGGCACCCTGAGGGCACAGCTGGGCTGTGGCATGACAGGGGATGTGGGTGATGGTGTCCCTGACACAGGACTGGCCTGGCACTGCTGGGACACACCTGGGACACCCACCAGCGGTGCCACACAGACCTGCAGAGCACGGTGAGGTGACCTTGAGATGGCCCAGGCAGGGGTGGCCTGGCACTGCTGGGGTGGCTGGGATGGGCTGGGGTGGCTGTGCCATGGCTCTGCTCTGCTGCTCCTGGCTGTGATGGGAGGGCCAGAGGGCTCCTGGAAGAGGCAAAGATGTGGGAATGGGAAAAGAGGGGCTTTTCCAGTCCTGGCAGGGGCAGGGAGCCTGTGTGGGCCAGGAGTGGCTGGACAAGGAGAGAAGGAGAACAGGATCTTCACTCAAAGAGAAGCTGGAGCTGCTGGAGGTCAGTACACTCCTGGCTTTCCAGAGGGGCCAAGATCACACCCGAAGGGCCGTGGGAATGAGCACACACATCACTCCCCTGTCAGCAGCTCAGCCCTTTTCCAGCCACACATATCCCATGGGAAACATTCTCTGCTGCCCAAATTCCTAAAGAGCCAGACTGGATTTATCCACAGGGAGGTTTTACTGAGGGACTGAGGCTTTTAGGAGAAGAACTTGTTGGGAAAGCCACCCTTGTAGCTGTGGGCAACTGGGGTGACTGTCTGCAGCTCAGAAGGTCCGTGGGGAGCCCCGGCAGATGCAGGGAGAGCTGGATTTGGGAAGGGCAGAGAAGCAGGCAGGGCTTGAGGGCGGGATGAGAATTCCTGGGCACTGACCCACAAACCTCAGCTCTTTTCCAATGGGCATCAAGGCTGGGCAGTGCCACCCTGGCAGGAGGGAGCTGGGCATCCTGCCTGGGCACTGCCCTTGGGAAGAGCCCCCAGGAGCTGCAGGGTGGCTCCGAGGGTGACTCCGGTTCTCCTGCAGAGGCTGCGGGAGCTGGAGCGGGGCAGCCGCGCCCTCCTGCAGCAGCGGCTGCGGGTGATGCTGCGGCTGCGGGGGCTGCTCCAGAGGGACCGGGCGGAGACCCTTGGGCAGCTCCGGGAGGCCCTGGAGCAGGTCAGGGAAGGGAGGAGGGGACGGGGGGATGTGGCTGTAAGGAAAATTACAGCATTCCTCTCATGGGGGAGCTGCCGGGACACACCCAGCCCCAGAGCCGGGGGCTGCGGGGCACAGCAGCCCAGATGTGCTGCTCCTCTAAGGCCAGCCCCAGGTTTTGTTCCCCCAGTGGTGTGGGGGACTCGGACTGCGCTGGGGATGGCGCGGGGGTCCGAGCAGGGTCTCCCGGGTGTTTCTGTGCTTGTTCCGCTCCTGCCAAGCATCTGCTCAGCCCTGGCGGCTCCAGATGTTCCAGATGTTCCCGGGAAGCTCTGACCTGGCCGCAGAGCTTTCCGAGGGGAGGCTGAGCGGGCTCGGGTGCAGAGCTGGCTCTGATCTCTCTCCCTGCTCCTCCAGGATGGGGCCGGCAGGAGCGCCCGGCGGGAGCATCTCCCGAGCCGCCCTCGGGACCCGGGCCTGGGGACCCTCCCGTGGGGACACGGCCCCCGCCCCAGCAGCGCCCCGGCACCGGGCCCCTCGCCGGCCGCTCTCGGGTGGGTCCCAGGGGCTGCCCGGGGGGACACGGGGGTCCCACTGGTGCGACCCCTCCTCTCCCCCTGCCCCCCAGCCCATCCCTGCCCTCCAGCCGCGCTCTCCTGGTCCTGCGGGGGCTCCGGCAGCAGCTCCAGCGGCGCCTCGGGCAGTGGCAGCGGGTGCAGGGAGCCCTGGGAGCCGCCGGACAGAGGCAGGAGGTGATTTGGGGGCTGGGAGGAGGACACGGAGTCTGTGACAGCCTCGGCCCCTGAGCAGCGCATTCCACATCCTTGGAGCCCCAGTCTGGGGGGGTGGGGATGCGGCCCCTCCCAGCCTGTGTGTGACAGGAATGGGCTCTGTGTCTCTGTCCCCTGCAGGAGGGCGAGCAGAGGCAGCAGCCGGAGAAGAGCCCGGCCCCAGGAGCCCCGAGGGAGCCCCTGGCCCAGGTGAGCCCCAGCTCCTGCTCCGAGGCTGGGCTGGGCTCGGGTGTTTGGGGTCTCAGGGGTTTGGGGTCTCGGAGAGGCTGGGGGACCCCCAGATGAGCTGCAGAGGCTCCGTGTCCAGCAGTGTCCGTCAGGGACAGGCTGTGTGTCCTGCCCCCGGAGCTGCCCCGTGCCCAGATCAGCCCAGAGGGGCCAGGAATGTGCGGGCAGGATCCTCCTGGAGCTCCCAAAGCTGCCCTGACCTGGCCTTCCCCTCTCTCGTGCAGGGACAGAGGGGCCATGCCCGTCCCTCCCCAGCCCTGAGCTCCGTGCCCGGGCTCTGCCAGCCCGCCCGGGGCTCCCCGGGGCTCCCGCACCGCCTCCAGCGCCGCTTCCAGGGGACACAGAGCTCGGGGAACCCGCCTGCCCTGCGGGGACACTGGGGCAGGGAGGAGGGACAGGGACAGCCCGGGCTGGGCCCTGCCCCTGTGCCACTGCCCTGGCGCTGGTGCGAGGGCAGGGAGAGGGGCAGAGCTCCGGCACGGAGCACAATTCCTGCTGGGAACAGCCCTGCGGCGGGGGCTGGCACCTCGGGCAGGTCCCGCGGCACCAGCGAGCCCGGGGGTGTTTGTGGGTCCCGAGGGAATCGGGTGGGATGGCTTGGAATGCCAGGAACCCTCTGCAGAGCCTGCCTGCATCAGGCACAGGGCTCCCACATCCTCTTCCCACTCTGCAGCTCCTCCTCTGCTCAGCCTCCCATCTCCCACCTGGGATAGAGCCAGGGGCAGGTGACATTTCCTTTTCTACCGGTTGGATATTTGGGAAAAATTCCAAGCTGAAAAGGAGGTTAAATAGTGACCCAGGCTGCCCAGGGCAGTGGTGGAATCACCATCCCTGGTTAGTGTCCAAAAAATGGATCTGTGTGGCACTGAGGGATGGGTTGGGTGGGATTTGGTCAAAGGTTGGACTTGGTGATCTTGGAGGTCTTTTCCAGCCTTAATGATTCTGATATTCTGAGTTTTCTCCCTGGACACTGGGTCCCAGTTATGGAATGCAGTGAACAGAACAAAGCTCCTGCAATATCATCCTTAAAAAGCACCACGAGGCTGTGACAGATCTTGAAGCTGCCAAGTGCCCTTGGACAAATGGGATCTGCCCACAGAGCCAGGCTGGGATTGCTGACCCTGGGATGGAAAGGTTTAATGGAAAAAACCCAGGGAATTGTTCTGTTTGGATGCTTTAATTTAATTTGGAAAAGGAGAAACCCATTCCTCCATCTCAGCCTGTCTTGGGAAATGCTGGTTTTAATTTGTAGGAGAATATCCAAAAAAAGTTTCTCCACGTGAAAAGGAGAAAATGGGAGTTTGCAGGATTTTATTGCTGTGCCTCATTCCAGGGGGAGGGAGGGGATGAGGATTGAAATATCTGTGTGCTTTCTTTCCAATGAAAATAAAAGTGGGTTTTATTATGTTTCTCTGCAGTGTGGGATGAGGGAAAATCTGGAATCCCTCAGGATGCTTGGCCAGTCCTTGGCTGAAGTTCAGGATTTATTATTTTCCTTTTAAGTTTCACAACCAGAACAGAGCCACAAACACATTTTTATACAGAGCTTTTAATTAAACCCCAACTGTTTGCAAGGCTCCAGGAATGTCTCTGCCAAGCTCAGGGCTCCTGGGCATGTGGATGACACCAAGGGACACCAAACTGATCCCTCAGCTGAGGATTGCTGGAGAAATGTCTCCCAAATCCCTGAATGGTCACAGCCAGGGCTTCATCCCGGGGGATTTCCCACCCTGTCCCAGTCCCAGGTGCTCCCTGTGGTGTCACAGAGCCAGGGAATGCTGGGGGCACCTCTGGGGCACAGCCTGGGCTGGTGGGGCAGGCACCCAGAGCTGGGGTCCCAAACAGTGCAGGATCCAAGTGTTGGGGTGCAGAGCCTCAGATAGTGCTGGGAGCCAATTCTGGGGTGCAAAGACCCAGGGTAGGGCTGTAGGTTCCAGTGTAAGGGTGCAGGGTCCCAGTGTTGGGGTGCAGGGTCCCAGACAGGGTTGGATGCCCAATTTTTGGGTGCAGGGTCCTGATGCTGGTGCCTGGGTCCGGGGTCCCAGATCCTTTGGAGTCTTCCCACTGCCACAAGAACCTGAGATGATTCCACAGGGGAAAGAAAAAAAAAAAAAAAAAAAAAAGGATAGAAAGGATGTGATTTAATGGAGGTTTTGGTTGGGTTTGATTCTGGAGTGGGATGTGTCCTTTCCAATGGGACGTGAGCTGGGAAGGCTCTTGGGATGGATCTTTACAGCCCTGTGCTGCCATTGGGGTTTTGGAATCAATTGGAGACTTTCATGGGAGGAACCTCTAAAAGAGGCATGAGGCAGCAGATGGAGTCAGAATTTTAAAAATATCCATTAATTCACCTTTCCCCATCCCTATTTTGGCCTTTTTTTCCATCCTGGGATGCAGTGGAATGTGCTCAGGATGGACACCCACAGCCACTGCCTTGCTCTGGAGCCATGCAGAGGATTGGGATTAGTTTGTTTTGGAGCCATCCAGAGCATCCCAGGGATTGCTTTGCTCCCTGGCCAGGGGAAGTGTTGCTGCTGCTGCTGTTGAAGGATCTGAAGCTCAGCACTTCCCAGCAGAACAGCTGGGAATTCCTCATCCTCTGCTCTGGAGCCAGGCTGGGAGAGCTGGGGGTGCTCACCTGGAGAAGGATCCAGGGAGAGCTCAGAGCCCCTGCCAGGGCCTAAAGGGGCTCCAGGAGAGCTGGAGAGGGACTGGGGACAAGGGATGGAGGGACAGGACACAGGGAATGGCTCCCACTGCCAGAGGGCAGGGCTGGATGGGATATTGGGAAGGAATTGTTCCCTGGGAGGGTGGGCAGGCCCTGGCACAGGGTGCCCAGAGCAGCTGTGGCTGCCCCTGGATCCCTGGAAGTGCCCAAGGCCAGGCTGGACATTGGGGCTTGAACAATCTCATCAGCCCCAAATAAAAATGAACCTCCCTAATTCCCACTTTTCCTGGACAACCCTGGTTGATCCCCTCAATTCCTTTGGTGGTGATGATGTACTCCAGCCATGCCATAGGGAACAGGGTGGGTTTAGGGAGGATATTGACCACCTGCTGATTAATTCCTACTATATCAGCCTGGAAAAGACATTTTCATTCTCCTGGTTAATTATTACCCACAGTGATGAGGGTGCAGCAGTGCTGAAGTGAAGGTGCATTTGCTGTCTCCTTCCTAATTCCAGGAATTCCTGTAGGATGCTGCTCCAGCAGTGTGTTTATTCCCATTTTAAGATATTTTGTAACTAAACCCTTCTGAAAGGCACAAGTAGCAGCGAGTGTCTTACTCCAGCAGGTAACTCTGCTTGGAAAGGGATTTTGGAGGTCCCACAGGAAAAATTCCCACCCAGCCTGGAGAATTCCACTCCTCCCACTCCTCAGGCTGCCCATCCCCAAGGAGTGCTGCTCCATCAGGTGTATGCTCTGTTGAAATCTCATAATTTCCATGGAATGGCTGGGATTGTTGTTCAGCCCTTGTCCATTATTGCCCATTAAGCAGGGCCAATTAATTCTCTTAATTTTGGTGTAATTAAATTTATTAGGTGCATTTTGTACTCCCACTGAACAAGCCCTGCCATCATTTATAGCTCTGGCAGCCAATTCTTGGGGTTTTCTTCTCATTCCCATTCTCTGTGGATGCTCCCACCTGATCATGCCCATGGTGAGAAATTCCCACCTTTCCTCATGGGGCTAATGAGGGTGGAAAAGGAGGAATTTGAAATTGGCTGATCCTGGAATCCCTGGAAGTGTCCCAGGCCAGGCTGGACAGGGCTTGGAGGGACAGTGGAAGGTGTCCCTGCCCATGGCAGGGGTGGCACTGGGTGGGATTTAGGCCCTCCCATCAGGAATGTTCTTTCATTCCTTGTGAAAGGAGAATAAGAGGGAAAAAAAAAAAACCCAAAGCAAACCCACCCACTCAAGCAGGGGCAAAGAAAATCTTTTTCCACTTGGGTGATGTGAGAAACTGGATGGAAAATTGAATGGG
This sequence comes from Muscicapa striata striata, assembly GCA_030060385.1. NCBI lineage: Eukaryota > Metazoa > Chordata > Aves > Passeriformes > Muscicapidae > Muscicapa > Muscicapa striata. The sequence continues at coordinate 1,087,435 of JAREIS010000113.1, read as the reverse complement.
AAAAGGAAATGAAAACAAAAGGAAAACACTGAAATCAACACAAAAAGATGGAAAATGATGGGAAAGAAATGAGAAAAACAAAAAGCAATATGTGCCACCATTTTGTCCGGGGATAAATGATAAGAAAGGAGATGAAAGTTCTGCTGCCCCGCTGGGATTTAAGATTTTGACAGCCAGGGAGCAGCAGAGCAGAGAAATTGCCCCACTTCCCAATTCCAGAGGGTAAAGAATAGGGGAAAAATTCCTTCACTTCCCCTCCACCTGGAAAAAGTAAAGCAAAAAAAAAGGTAAAATCTGGTGAAAAAACTTTCCCACACTTTACTGAAAAAAGGGAGAAAGTCTGACGAAGATGAGGGAACAAACGGGAGAATCAATTAGAAAAGCTGCAGAAATAAGAAAAAATTCATTTCATGAAACTTTCAAGATCAATTTTGCAGCATCATTGACAAAAACCAGGACACATGGCTGGGTTTGAGCAGGTCTGGGAGAAGTCTGAGAATGGAAAAGCCAAGCAGGGAGGGGCTGGGAGCCAACAAATGGAGCAGTTTGGGAGATCCTGGTGCCTTCCCCTGCCCAAACCAGGGCCTTACACACGGATTTTTAATGGGACTCTGGGACAGTGGGAGGTGTCCCTTCCCTTGGCAGGGGTGGGACTGGTGGGATTTAAGGTCCCTTCCCACCCAACCCATTCCATGACTCTGAAATCCCAGAGAATTCCTGATGCTTACTGGAAAAAGGTCAGTGAATTGTAACACCTGCCAAACCTTTTCAAAAAGTGGGATACTCATAGAAGGCAGAACTGTGGAATTCCCACCAGGAATTGCAGCCTGAGCATTTCTGGGGGTCTTTGGGGGTGTTTAGGGAGGGGTCCCCCTAAGGCTCATGGGAGCACCCTTTGTGTGCTGCTGATTTGTAGGAGCTGCCATTTGTAGAAAAAAAAATGTTTATTACTGTTTTTTTTTTTTTTTTTTTTTAAATCAAATTCCCTGCAGGAGCTGAATCCAATGGATGTTGGTATCACACAGAGCTCCTGTTTTAATTAGAACCCTGGAAAATCTGTCAATTAGAGAAGGAGTCAGAACAGCTCTGCAGCCACTGAATGCTGCACTGGATCTGCAGCTGCAGCTCAGAGCCCAAACCAAGCCCCAGACAGGCAGAAAATTCCCAGAACAGCATCCTGTGGCTTTTTCCTTCCCATGGCCACACACACAGAGGATCCATCCTGCCTAAAATTAGTGGAATAAAAGCAAGTTTGGGCTAAAAGCAAGGTGAGGGTTAAAGCTGGACATTTAATCTGTGCAGAGTTTGCAGGTGGAGAGGGGTGGGACATTGTGGGAGGCTCTGTGCTCATCCCAAGTGAGAGAAATCTCGGATTTGTCTTTACAAACGAGCTGTGGATCTGCTGGTAGATAAAACTAACACTGAAAGATAAAAGAAACAATGGGATGGATTCCACTGATTGATGAATGGAAAAGATATTTGGCTTTACAAACAAACTGCAGGTTTGCTGATAAATGAAACTGGATATTGGAAGATGAAAGAAGCAATGGGGAAAAACCATGAATTCTGTAAGAATTAAAAGTTAAAAGGGAGAGTTGTACATTAGAAGGGAATCTCAGGTATCAGGTGTTTGGGCAGTCTGTGCCTCTCAAGTACCTCAGCCAATGGGGAAAGAGAGAGGGAAATTAGGATAAAAAGGAGGCTGCATGCTCCAAAAATTTGAGAGATCCCAGGGGAATACCCCATGGCCCCTCTCCTTATTTGAATGAAGCAAAAAGGACTCCTCTGTCTCCTTTTTGGACATAAACCTCTGGTGTTTGTGGATTAATTTTCCTGACACAAGGGTGACCTGGCAGCTTTTCCTTTCGGGCAGTTCCCGCTGGGCAGGATCCCGGCGCCCTGCAGGGATGCTCTGTCCCACTAGATGGCAACTCCGCTCTGCGCAAGGCTCGGAGCGCTCGGGAAGCCGCAAAGGAGATAAAACCCAGCAGCTGCAGCTTCCCTGGGCTCTGAGAGGGGGTTTCTCTCCCGAAAGCAGCGGGACCCCGCCAGGCAGGGCACAGGGACAGCTCTGGGGCAGGGAATGGCTCTGGGAGCACGGCGGGTCCGTGCGCATCCCAAACATCCCAAACATCCCAAACATCCCAGACATCCCAGACACCCACCCTGTCCTCGGGAAAACTGCTCTTCCCAAACGCTGCCTTGGGGATTTATTTCTGTCAACCCAAACCAGGGGCTCTCTGCGAGAGAGTGGAGTGGAGAAATGGCCCCTGCCAGGGTTCGGATCCACAGGATCCCCCCCACACTCCGTACCTGAGATCCAGACCTGGGATGAAACACCCTAAAGCCAAAGCTTAGGCCTGGGCTTGTCGTAAAATCATGGAATATCCCAAGTTGGAAAAGACCCATAGGGACCATGAATCCATCCCTGTCCCTGCCCAGACACCCCAACACTCCCAGCCTGTCCATCCCTGGCAGCCTCGGGGCCGTGCCCATTGCCTGGGGAGCCTGGGCAGTGCCAGCACCTCTGGGGAGGGGAAGAACCTTTCCTGAGCTCCAGCCTGAGCCTGGGCAGTGCCAGCACCTCTGGGGGAGGGAAGAACCTTCCCTGAGCAGCCTGAGCTGGGGTGCCAGGGGGAGGGAAGAACCTTTCCCTGAGCTCCAGCCTGAGCCTGGGCAGTGCCAGCACCTCTGGGGGAGGGAACCTTTCCCTGAACCTTTCCTGGGCAGTGCCAGCTCCAGCCCAGCCTGAGCCTGGGCAGTGCCCAGCACAGGACATCTGTAATTCCCAGAGGAGGAATAAGGAAGAGTTTTCCCTTTTCCCTGGTGTTTCCATGTTCCCCTGGGCAGGTGTCTCCCCATTCACCACTTCCAACAGGGCAGCTTTGCCCGGCTCTCAGGCAGGTTTGAGCAGAACAGATCTATCCCAGAGCACATCCTCCATCCCAGGAAAACTCCATATGGATTTTCCCCACACAGCCAATGCAATGTGAGGAAAAATCTCCTCCACAAACCAGGAGATTTCCATGTCCAGCCTCACTGGGGGTTTTAGAGCAGGACACATTCTTGTCCTTTGTGTTCATCCTTGTTGGCACCTCTTGGAGCACTCCTGCTGGGCTGCTTTAACCTGGCTCAACCCTGCTTGGAGTCAAAGCCAGCAGCAGGAACAGGGAATTGTTCCCCACCCTCCATGATCCTCATCCCTACAACACATGGACAGAGTTCCCTGAGGTGTTTCCTCTTCCAGAGGCACAGGGCATTGCTGGCTCCTGTGCCCCTGGAAAAGTGTTAAACACTGCAGGTAGTAATCCTGCTCCTCACTGGCACTCAGGGCTGCTCACACAGAGCCCAGGGAGAAACCTGAGGCTGCTCCATCCTCCAGAGCAGGGGGAGGGAGGCACTAAAGGAGCAGTGGCACCTTCAGTGGCAGTGACACAGTGACCAGAATGTTAATGCTGGCACAGCTCCCTCTCCCAGGCAGGAAGTGCTTCTAACAGCACGGCAAATCCAATTTCTGCTGGGTACAAATTCCACCAAACAGCCAAAGCCTCAGTGAAATGCTCAACGAGGCTGGAATTGAATTGGAGCTGTGGGAGACAGGGAGCAGCTCAGAGCTGGGAGGGGCTGGGGGAAAGGGAGCTTGGGACATGGCAGGGAGATTTTGGGAGCACAGCTGAGGCTGTTGAAGGAGAACAGGAGAATCTGGATCTGCCTGGGGGAGAGCAAGGGGGTGTGGGGGAAGTTGTAGCTGGGTCTGCCCCATCCATCCCTGGAAGTGGCAAAGGCCAGGGGACATTTGGCCACTTGGCTACTGGTGCCTCCAGCCTTGCCTGGTGAGCAGCACATGGAATCATGGAATGCTTTGGATTGGAAGGGACCCTAAAACTCAACCTGCTCCACCCCTGCCATGGGCAGGGACACCTCCCACTGTCCCAGGCTGCTCCAAGCCCCAATGTCCAATCTGGCCTTGGACACCCCAGGGATCCAGGGGCAGCCACAGCTGCTCTGGGCACCCTGTGCCAGGGCCTGCCCACCCTCCCAGGGAACAATTCCTTCCCAATATCCCATTTAAACCCCCTTCTTTTAGTTTAAAACTTGATCTCTCGCTCTCTGCCCATGTAAAAATTGCTCCTCTGTGAAGATTTGGCTGCTGTTCCTGCAGGACCTGGGTTACCCCAGTGTTTATCTTGGGGAAAAGGAGGCAGCAGAGGAAGGAGGATTGGGCCAACACAATTTCAACTCCTGGATCCTCCATGAGGCTCATCCTCCACACCATCCATAGGACTCTCCAGTGGATCCCCCCAGTGCCCACTGGAAATTCAGGCATTGCCTCCCAGGGATATTTTCTTTCCCAAACACACCTGAGAAGGAATCTGGAATAATCCAAAGCATGGAACCAAGAGGATCAAACTGCAGCAGAGAACCAACTGCAGGTTTCCAGGAAAAAGGAGTTTCCAGGAATCCTCAGCCTGGAAATCTTGATGGGGGACGAGTCAGAAAATGTGGCTGAAAGCGATGTGGATGAAGTTATAAAACAACCTGACAAAAGAAACGGTAACACTCGGAGAGTGCCAGCAGGTTCTCATTCCAGAGCTCCAGAGGAATTCAAGGATGAAATAGCTGAGCTATTAACAGCATTAACTCTGCTGTGAAAGCTCTCACTTAACATTTCCTCACCATCAGAGGGAAAGAAAGCAGCAAGACCTTGATTGGAAAAAATGCTCCTGAGCTGCTCCAGAAAGGCAGATTATTAAAAGTGATGTTCAAATGAGGTAGAACTGCACTAAGGAGGGGGATTAAGGAGCATGGGAGACCAGTTCTGGGAAATTCAACCAGCCTTTCGTCCTGGAGTTTCTGAGGGAGGCAGCAAGGGAGGACATCAAGTGGCCCAGAGATCCAATGGGCAAAATCTACTTGACTTTCCTAAATATTCTTATTAAGTTCTCTAATCAAAGGACCTGTAATGACTTCAAAGACACATTGTCACAGGGGCATGGAGAGACCAGAACAAGGGGGATGGATTAAAGGTGAAGGAAGGGAGGTTTAGACTGAATATTTGGAATAAATTCCTCTCTGTGAGGGTGGGCAGGCCCTGGCACAGGGTGCCCAGAGCAGCTGTGGCTGCCCCTGGATCCCTGGCAGTGTCCAAGGCCAGGCTGGACACTGGGGCTTGGAGCAGCCTGGGACAGTGGGAGGTGTCCCTGCCCATGGCAGGGGGTGGAGGGGATGGCATTTAAGGTCTCTTCCAATCCAAACCATTCTGGGATTCTGTGAAGTCTTGGAGAATCCCAAAGTCCCTGTGAAATGAGAAGGAAAGTTCTGCCAGAGGTGATCAGGGTAAAGTCTGGGAAACAGAGAAAGGGTTCAGGCTGCACAGGGATGAGTTTCACAAGGCTTGACCTTCATAATGTTTGAAAGTCTAAGCTCAGACTGAGCCCACAGCTGAGACATGGGTGAAGGTGAAAGCAGAGCCCGACTGTCCCACGTTTGGACAGGAGACACAATTAATTCTGAGTGAGTGCCTGTGAGATCCAGAGCTCAGGCAGCCTCAGCCAGGGCCAAGCCTGGAATGAGAGCTCCATGTTCTGGTTCTTCTGTGATCTCTGCACCCCTCTGGCTCCTGGATTATCCCAAACAGTTCTGCCCAGGATCTCATTCCCTGGAGCAGCAATAACCACATGGTCCCTGCTCAGGGAAGCCTTGGAGAGCAGCACCAGCCTGCAGAGATGAGAATTCCCTTCCTCCAGCTGCCTGAGCCTTGGGGATTCCCTTTGGCCTCTCTTTAATAGCTCTGCACCCAATAATGTCTGGATTTCCTTCCTTACTGCTCCTCTCAGTAAATCCTCTGCCCTGTGCCTCTGGAAGTTGGGATGAGGACAGGGAAGACTCCCAATTCCCTGCTTGCAGCTGAACCTCTGTGCTTTACCAGGGTGGTTCCTTTTCATTCCCTGCCTGTCCCCACCATTCAGTTTTCCCATTTTTCTGACCCCTGCAAAGAGCTGTACTGACATTTCCTCAGAAATGCCCCTCATAACTCCAGCCCTCCTTCCTGAGAGGAGATTTTTCAGAGCCCATTATGGTCCATTTGGAGTCAGGGTTTGTTTTCTCTGTGTGCATCCATTTCCATTTGTCTCCACTGAATTCCAGCTGCAGTTCTGTCACCCTCTCACTCACCATTACGAGCTCCTCACAGAATTCTCTGAAGGCAGCTCCTGCCTTTTCCACCTTCATTTGGTTATGGCTCCATCCTTTCTTTCACAAGACTGTGGAGAGGTGTCCTGCCTTCAGCAGAGATCCCTTCACATTCCACTTCCTTGCACTCCAGGAACCAAGAACTTATACCTGTCCTCTGCTTCCTGCTTTTTTGGACTTTTTTAGAGTTTTTAGACATTTTTTTTAGCCCTTTTAGACATTAATCTATGATGACCTTCTCTTATCATTTCAGATCATCTCCAAGGCTTTGAGGAGACCACATTCCTGCTCCAGCAGCAGATTCCTGAGCCTGATGAAGTGTTCAGCACCCCTGGGTGCATCTTTCCTCTCCCACTTTTCCCATGTGCCCACACAGGATTTCAGCACTTGCAGTTTTCCTTGGTAAGGAGCTCAGCAAATCCAATACCTGCTGCATGAAGAAAGAGGATTTCTGTTTGTTTTGACCTTGATTCCTGCTTGTTTCCACTTTCCCTTCTTCAGGAAGAGAATCAAAAGGCAAGTCCTCTCATGATTTTGTTGACTTCTTCCATAGCTCTGTTACAGCAAATTCCTTTTCTCTACTGGACAATCTCATCCTCCAGTTTTCCTCATGCAAAACCATTCCAGACCTTTGACCACCTCCTTGTGCCCCTGTTTTCCTGGCTCTGGTGTATCATGGAATGGGATAGAAGGGATCCTAAAATCCATCTGGTTCCATGTGTCTGAGGAGAGGAAGTGACAATGGCACCAGAGACCAAGGACATGCTCCAGCCATGGATTTACATGGCACTGGAAGTGCATTTCCATGGATCAGATCAGATCATTCCCATGGATCAGACAATTTTCCATGGATCAGACAATTTTTCATGGATCAGATAATTTTCCATGGATCAGATCATTTCCCATAGCTCACCACCATTCCCTACAAGGTTTTCCAGGAGCCACCACTGGGTGTGTGGCCATCCCTGCTGACCAATTTGATGCTGGAGATTCTCCCTGACCAAGGATCTCCCTCCACCCTCGGGGAGTTCTGGGCTCCTCTTGTCACCCTCAGCACTCCCCTCCCAGCTCTGCTCCATGATTTCATGCTGTGATTTACAGTGCTCCTTGTTGCTCTCCCTGCCCAGAGCTCTGCTCTGACTCCTTCTCCTTCCCTCAGCATTTTACAGCTTTGGGGTCCCACACCAATCTGCAGCATTGTCCACTGGGGTGCCTTGCTCCTTGCTTGGGAAAGGCATCAATTTCATTATTAATTTTGGCACTTTTTAAAGAAGGATGTGAAGCCCTAAATCACATTCCAGTCTCAAGAGCTGAGTGACTCCCCCAAGTTGTGTCTGGCTCAGGTCATCTCTCAGGGGACACTCAAATGCTGCATTATTTGGTGCCTGATGGGGTTCCACAGCCTCTTTGTAACACCTCAGTGCTCATTTGCTGCAGAAAATGGTCCCTCACAGGGGGCTGGAGGAGATTCGTGCTGGGCACTTGGCTCTGAGGAGGTGCAAGGAGATGCAACAATGGATAAAGTTGTAATTCCTAATATTGCAAGAGATGAAAAGGATATCTGGGCTGAGCTGCCATCCTTTACAAAGTGGATGCAACCTCTGTTTCCATCCCCAAGGTGGTTTTTTTCCCTCCCTGCTGAACTGGTAATGGCTCCTTTGGAACCTTGGGAATGGAGGTTTCCTTACCAAGTGACCTGTGAAATATTTCACTGGAAGCTCCTCCCAGAGCCAGAAAATTGATTTTCAGATGCCTCAGCAATTCCTCTGAGAGAGCAGCTCTCCAGGACTCCTTGTTTTTGAGATATTCCAACACAGAGATAACAAGAGAAGGCACCTTGCCCACGGAGACAGAGTTTGGCAGATTTTTGTGATAATCTCGTTCCCTAGGACCAGGATTGGTCCCTGTGACCCCCTTTGTGTCACCCCTCAAGGGTCAGGAGCACAGCAGGAAGGGAGGGGACCCTTCAGACCATTTATGTATCAAACTCCTTGTCCATCATTAAGGAATGTTTGAAAAAACTCATGTAACAGAACATGGCCACTGTTCAAAGCACTCCTATAGGAGATAAATTGTTGAAATGCACAAAACCCATGTGGGGAAAAGAGACCCAAGGATAGAGCCCAGAAACCAGGGCTTGCATTTATTGAAATTATCTCTTTTATGGATACAGCCTCCTGCTTTTCAAAGTGGAGGATGCTCCCAAAATGAGCCCTGTGGCTCTGAGCTGCCTGCAGGAAGGTTTGATTTCTGGAGTGAAATGCTGACAGGGAACCCCTTGAGCTGAGCACACAGAGCCTCTCCTGAGATGTGATGAAAAACTCACGTTTGAACCTGTGCACTCAGCCATGCCCTCATCAATGACTGCAGCAGGCAGAGCCTTGGTGCTGCCTTTGGGCTGAGCTTTATCTCTCAGCAACCAAAGCCCATGGAGTGTCTGAACCTCTCAGGGCTGCAGTTTGTTCTTGTTTTTGCCCCTCACTAAGTCTCACCCAAGGAGAGGTTGGGGTTTGACCACAGCACATCTGCAGCTGTTCCGTGTTCCAGCTCATTCCACCCACTCAGGTTGGGTATTTTGTGGGAATACTCTGTGGGAGTCCAGGGTGTTCCCCTGGCTTCCCTGGGGGTCTCAAAACCCCCTTGGTGAGGGTCTCAAATGAGACCCAGGTGTCTCAGGGGCTGAATTTAACCCCTTGGGAAAAATTACCAACATGGAGGGAAGAGAAGCAAGGCACAAAAATTAGTAGAGTGTAAATTGGACTGTTAGGAGGTAGATAAATAGATTTCTGAGATGTCTGTGATAAGAGACTTGTGGCCAGCATGGAGGATTTGGGCTGTGGTTCACCTCTTCCTCCTTCTTGTCCGTGTCATCCATGCTGGTGACATTCTGGCACTCTCAGATTGGATGGGGACAAAGCTGGACAGTGTAAAAGATTGTATTGTATTGGAAAGTTATTGTAAATATCTAGTGTGTAATTTAGAGTATAAAAGATGAGTGCTGTCCAGCCAGGACTCATTCTGCCCTGGATGCTCAGCAGAACAGATCACTGTTTGCCAGGCAGACATTCCTGAGATAAGAGAAAATAAACAACCTTGAAACTTCTGAAAAATCATCTCCTGCAGTCTCTCTTTGGCGGCTTTGGGAAGAACCTGAGTCTCAAACCACCTGCATGTCCTGCTGAGGTGGTCCCAAATGGGACACCTCAGGCTGTGACATACTCAGAGGAAACTCCTCTGTCTCTGGCCAGCAGGAGCTGTCCTGGCTCAGCCCAGTGTGAGAGCCACAGAATTATGGAAAAGCTTTCCCAGCACTGGAGCTCTTGCTGAACCTTTCACAGGGCTGCTCTGCATCAGTGACCAAGGCAGTGCTGTTCCACATGGAATCATGGAGCTGTTTGGGTTGAAAAAATCCCTCTGAGACTGTTATAAAGGAGAAACAAAGTTTGGATATTTGGCAAAATTTAGATTGGTTTATTTTATACAGACAGAGCAAGCAGCACTGGGGAAAATGTGAGGGCTCACCACCCACTCCACGCTTCCACCCAACCTGGTTTGCAGCTCCCTTTTTATAGGATGATTTTCCTTGTAGTAATCAATAATTGCTGTTGTTTTGTTGTAGTATTTCTGCAAGGTAAGCAGTGGTGGTCAGAGAAACTTCCAAACTCCCGTGGGACAGCTCTTGGGACAATTGGTCATGTAACTATTTCATCTTGGTAGATAAAAATAAGAAAAGTAAGAAGCTTGATTTTTAGCAGATAGTTGCAATTGATTACACAAAGGCAAAAAATTTAATTCTGCAAAAAAACTTTTCAGACTGTAGGAAACTTCTTTTTTTTTACAAACTGGTATACAATATTTAATATACGAAATTCATAACAAAGGGATTTAAACAGAATGAGTTTAATTATATATATATTTTTAATCTAAGTTTATGTTGTTTCTAATTTTAAGTATTCTGGTTTATACAAACTCCAAAATTTTATGATTAACATGAATCATTTATCAATTATTACAGAGACCATCACTCCAATATCAGCCAAGCACCACAGTTGGGGTGCACTCAAGAGGAGAAGGAATCAATGCACTCAATTCTGAGAGGGAATCCTCAGCCTAAGGCTGTAAGAAAACCCGTGGCCATGGTGAGCACAAGGCTCACTCCCAAGATCCCCTGTTCAGGTATGCAGATTGTTACTAGAAAGTTCTCAGTGCTCTTTGTTACTATTGGTTACTTTTTGCTGCAGAAATTATAATATTCTAAATCGTTATTTCCCATTGGATCTCTGCCTTAACCCTCCCTGCCCCCAGTGTGTAAATATCCCTGTTCTGCCCCAGACCCTGCTTTGTTCTGGTTTGTTCCTGGTGCTCTGTGCACCGGCCTGTTTGTTGTTTTCACCTCTAAATGAAAGTTCTGTTTCCCAACAATCAGATCAGAGCTGTTTCTGTCCATAAAGCCCCCAGAGCTCTTTCCTGGGCTCAGACTGGGGGATTTCACACCAAATGTTCCCCCCTGATCCCTGCCCCAAGTGCCACATTCATGTCACTTTTAAATCCCACCAGGGATGGGGACTCTGCCACTGCCCTGAGCAACTTATTCCAGAGCCTGACCACCCTTTCCATGAAGGAATATTCCCAAAATCCACCCTGAGCCTGCCCTGCCCAGCCTGAGGCCGTTCCCTCTCCTCCTGTCCCTGTTCCCTGTTCCCAGAGCCCGACCCCCCCGGCTGTCCCCTCCTGTCAGGGAGTTGTGCAGAGCCACAAGGGCCCCCCTGAGCCTCCTTTTCTCCAGGCTGAGCCCCTTTCCAGCTGCCTCAGCCTCTGGGGCTCCAGCCCCTTCCCCAGCTCTGTCCCTGCCCTGGACACGCTCCAGCCCCTCCAGGGCTCTCCTGTCAGGAGAGGACCAAAACTGACCCCAAATTTGAGGTGAGTCCCAGGGGCACTGCCCTGCTCCTTCTCTTTTTAACAATGTAAAGCCTTGTACTGGAAGCTTAATTCCAACTAATGGGGGAGAGATGGTGTCAAAACATGGAACTTTTCCTTTTTTTTTTTTTTTTTTTAAAAAATATCACTTTTGGAAGTGCAAAACTTGGTAATAATATGGAAAAAATTGTATTCAAGCACAAACACACAAAGCACAAGCAGGAACATCTCAGGGTTTCTCCTGTAGCTGCCTTGTGAGGCTCAGCTCTGAAGGATGCTCTGGGTGTGTCCCCTGCCCTGCCAAGGCTGGCAATGCCCTGCTGCTGCTCCTGCTCTGCTGGGCCATGACTGGATCCTGTGGATCCACACAGTGGGGCTCTCATCCCACCTGGTGGGAGGATCCTCCAGGAGCCAGAGCTGAGCCTGGCTGGGCCCCTCCTGCAGCTGCATTTTGTGGTGAGCACCTCATGATTTCAGCTCTTTTTGAGTCCCTCGAGGTGTGCTGGTTATCCCACTGAATTCCAGTGGGGCTGAGGTTTGCCTGCTGCTCAGCCCCACCTGTGGAGGAGCCAGCTGAGCCTTTTTTGGGGGGTCTTTGGGGGACTTTGGAAGGTGACCTCAGTAAGGAGCATCTTCTCAGTGCCTTGGAATGATGCCTAGCACTGACTTTGGACTCAGGTGATCCCAGCTCCAGGTGTTTGCACCCAGTGTATTGGGATGTGCCAATGGCCACCTCTGGATTTCCCAGCAGGATCCTGCTTCTCCCTGCTCTCTCCTCACTTTCCAGCTTTATGGAATCCCAGCAGCATCCTGAGCTGCACCATCCCAGAGTGGCATGGCTTTGGCATGCAGCATCTTTCAGGGAGGCAGGGCCAGAATTTTGGAGTGATTCAGGTGCTCAGGTTACCTAAACATTTCCCTGCCTCTGTCCCTCTGCTCCCTCCCTTTCACTCCCTGTCCAGTGCTGGGGATGTGCTCCCAGAGACAATTCCTCCATGCAGAGGGAATGTCACCAGTCCTGAGCGTGTCCCACCCCTCTGTGACCTCGTGGGCAGCTGTTTCTCCCTCCCTGGCACAGGGAGCTGTGGGGGGACAGCCCTGTTTTCCCTGTTTTCCCTGTTTTCCCTGTTTTCCCTGTTTTCCCAGTTTTCCCAGTTTTCCCTATTTTCCCTATTTTCCCAGTTTTCCCAGTTTTCCCAGTTTTCCCTGTTTTCCCACCAAGGGTTAATTCCCCCTCCAGTGCCAGACCCAGGAGAAGTTTCCAGGAGCAGCACCCACCCATATGCCCAGGATTTAGCTTTATAATCATCCTGGCTTTAGCAGCAAAGCTGGAAAGAGAAGCATTTTTGTGTTTATTAGACATAAGAAGATCTCAGTGGTTAAGAATCCACAGGGCTGAAAATGGGAAAAAAAGAAGGGGAAAAAAAAAAAAACAACAAACTCTTTGATAAGCCTGAAAGATTTAAGAGCTGGAATCTGCATCTGTGTTGCCCAAAATATCCTGGATAAATCTGCTGGGGTAGGGGGAGCCATGTGAGTTGTGTCACCCCACTGCTCCTGCCCAGGAGCCCCAGTCCCTTCATCCTGCCAGGATCACTTTCAAATGGAATCTAAGCCCAGGCTGTTTGTTTTCACTGTTTTCTTCCCTAAATGAATCCTGACTTTCCTCAGGGAGAATCCCCAGCAGGTGTTGAGAGCACACAGGAGTCTCTTCCTTCCCCATGCTGAGGAAATTAATTTGGTGGTTGGATTTTCTTACTCCCAAACCCACATGTCCATAGAAGGCAGCACAGAGTGGGTGTCCTTTCTCCATCCCACCCCAAAACCAGAACAGAATCATGGGATGGGTTGGGTTGGAAGGGAGGTTAAAACTCACCCAGGGCCACCCCTGCCCTGGGCAGGGACACCTCCCACTGTCCCAGCTGCTCCAGCCCTGTCCAGCCTGGCCTGGGACACTGCCAGGGGTCCCACAGCTGCTCTGGGACATGCAGGGATGTTCCTGCTCCATCAGTGCTGTTTGCTGCTCCCTACAGCTGGAGAATCCAGGGATCCCAGAGTGGTTTTATTCCAATGGGTGTCATCAAACAAAGGGCTACAAATGAGAATAAACTCATCTACCATTAATGGCATTTTCATGGCTCTGCTTGAACAATTGTCCTTCTTGTCCATGGAATCCTCCTGCTGGCTTCAGCACATCCCTGGCACAGTGTGACCTGGCAGTTTCTGCAAGCAAATATCCAGAAAAAAAATTAAATTGGAAAACCTCCACCCTCCATTGTAGGCTTTGTGTAAAAGTCTTCTAACATGACCAGGCTCCATCAATGGCCTCATTTTTCTTTTCCACACTCTCTCCTCTGCTCCTCTGCCAGAAGATTTGTCTTTTAAAGGTTCATCCAGGCTCAGATGTGGCCTCAGGCCAAGGCTGGTACAAGTTTTAGGTGTTCTGGCTGCTTTCATAACTCAAACTGGGCTAATGCTCAAGGGTAAGGGCTCAGTGCTTCCTGGGCATCAGCTCCCTCTGGAATTGGCCACCCCCAAATCAGAAACATGTGGAATTAAACAGAAATAACAAACCTTTGGGTTGCTTCTCTGGGTTGTGGTGGAGGAGAAACCAAGGGGTAGGAAGTGGCCCTTTAGCTTCATGTCCATTCCCTTCAGGGTTTCACGCTTCCAAAACTCCTTTTACACACATGGGATTATTTTAGTCCAGTTCCTCCCAGTTCTTGCTGTCCTGTCACTGTCACCATGCTCTGGGACACGGACCATGGATGGTGAAAGCACATTTCCCTTTCCCTTTCCCTTTCCCTTTCCCTTTCCCTTTCCCTTTCCTTTCCCTTTCCCTTTCCCTTTCCCTTTCCCTTTCCCAGGTGATAAGCTTTGATTTCACAAATTGTAAGCCTTCTTAAAAATGTTAAAAAGCATTTACAGCCCTCAAACCACGTTTTTATGGAAAGTCACACATTTGTCCTTTGGAAACCCCTCTGGAGCACATTCCCAATGGTTTCCAGGAGGTTTCCATAGGTCCCTGGAGCCACCCAGGCCTTTGGTCACCTGTGCCAGGAGTTCCCCCAGCAGCCCCAGTCCCTGGGAATGGGGCAGGGAGCTGATGGAGACAGGCTCTGGATGTCCTGGTTGTATTTCAGGACTATTGTATTAAAATAACCTTTAATACATATTCTGTGTCAATATCCAATTAAATTTGGGAACAGGATCTTCCTACTAAAATTTTCAGCTTTCTCCCTTCAGTTAAAACAAAGGAAAGTTTAAAATGTTTATTAATTGTATCTTCCTTTCTTCCTACTGTCCTCAGCAAAGTCTTGGGCTTGGAGTTGGAATTTTCCTCTTTTATATTGAAATGGATGAATCTTTTCCAGTGGATCCACCCAAGCTGTGTTTTCCCCACTGAGTGAAGTTTTGCCTTCCATCATCCTGTTTCTCCATCCCTGGCAGGGCAGTGGGGCTTTGCTTAAGGGGAATCTGTGACTCTGGGGTGAAAATATGAGAATATGAAAATATCCACCATGGCCACTTTTCCTGCTGTCCCATCCCTGTCCATGCCCGTGCTCTTCCCTGCTGCACATCCCAGTTGTAGCTCAGAGATGCCAAAGTGCAAACAAAGGATCCTGGTGTGGGAAAAATGCTTGGGAAACACCCCCCACCTGCCTGGGATTGCAGGATCTCCTTCCTTCATCCCAAATCCCACAGTGCCCACACTGAAGGAGGCTGATTCTAGAGTGGAATCCAGAAAAGTTTATTTGGAGATAGGCTGGGCATCTGTGCTTTGTTCTAAAGCAAAACTCCTGAACCAAAAAATGAATTCTTTCCATATCACATTTATTATCCCATATCCACATTTATTATTCCATATTGTGGCCAAGCTTGGATTCTCCACATTGGCTGCATTGCCTCACTCTCCATTTATCACTTGGCTAGGCAGGATAAATTTTAAGTGGCATTCCTCCAAAATATTCCTGGGAGTTTCACTGTGGGTGGCTTCCCTCCATTTTTTGGGTTCCTCATTCTTGCTAGGCAGAAGTGACAGAAACAATTTCCATGGTGAGGTTGGGTAAACCTTTCCCAAATGGAGCCTCTCTCTCTTTTCTGCTTGATTTGATCTACAGTACTTGGACATCTCTGATTCCCCTCCCTGGAGCAGTTTGCTGAGGATGGAATGTCCCCAAAAGGTCATCAAGTTGTGCCAAATTGTCACAAGTTCCTGGGAGGCTGCTGGGAAAGTCTTGATCCTCCTCAACAATCCTGAGCCAGGGGTGCCTTAAATCACCCATGGATTTTGCACATGGCACAAACTGGTGCTCAGGGACAAGGGGGTTTGTTCAGAAATGGGAATTATGTGAGAAAAGGGGCCATGGTGAGCATGGATTTTAATCTTGGTGAATGCAGGTAAAGCCTTTACCATTTTTAGGGAATGAAGTTTATCCTTGGGAAGGGGAGGCTGTGCCCTGTGGAGAAAAAACTGGGAGGGGTCTCAGGGTGCTGAGGCCCAGAAAATGTGCAGTGCAGGGACTGCAGAACTGACCTGGTCCATAAAAATGCAGGTGCAGGTGGTGATCAGCAATGAAAGAAAAAGGATGGGAAAAAGGACAGGAGAAAACACTGATGGCCTTGTACAGAAATGTTGCTGCTATTTCCCTTTATTGTTGGCAGCAGAGGAGTGCCCTCAACCCATAAATAGAAATAAATTGCTGAAAAGTGGAAGATCACAAAATCACAGAATTACAGAGTGGTTTGGGTTGGGAGGGACCTTAAATCACATCCAGTGCCACCCCTGCCATGGGCAGGGACACCTCCCCTACCCCAGGCTGCTCCAAGCCCCCTCACACCTGGCCTGGGACACTCCAGGGTCTCTCCAGTGCCACAGGACAGTGAGGAGAGGGGCAGGCAGGGCTTTGCTGAGACAGCAGGAGAGGAGACCTGGCCAGGAAACCACTCCTGCAAGCTTGGCCCCAGCAGCTGTTTCCTCACAGATGTTTCCAGCTGTGGCTGCCCCTGGATCCCTGGCAGTGCCCAAGGCCAGGTTGGACACTGGGGCTTGGAGCAGCCTGGGACAGTGGGAGGTGTCCCTGCCATGGCAGGGGTGGCACTGGATGGGCTCTGAGATCCTTTCCAACCCAACCCATCCCATGATTGCGAGTGGTAACAGAAACAGGGACAAATGGAAATCCTGGATAAAATGGAGAATTTTTCAATCCCATTCTGGACAGGGAGAGTGAGTGCAGAGCTCCAGGTAAAAGCATTGACCACTGTGAAAAACACAGTTCACTGTCTTGGGAGAATTAAAAGGTTTAATAAGAAGACAACAGGAGACAAACATAAAGCAAAGGGTTAAAACAGCCGGGTGCTTGGCATGCTGCCAGGAGCACACCCTGCTTCGGGAACACCCCTTTAAATACCTTTTACAATCCATCCATTTGTTACATATTCACAGACCTTCATGCACAGTCAATTGTTTCTGGGAACTGTTTAGCATGGCCACTCCTTGGGTTGCCTTTTTACAGCATGTGTGTTTCTTGGCTTGTGGTTTTATTTCTCTCTTTATCCCTTTTGATTTGGGTGGTGGTCCCAGCCAGTGAGTGTTGATAATTGTTGTGTCAGCTGCAGGGCCCCCATCACCTGTTCACGGGCTGTTATCCTGACTGGGCAGGCAGTTTAAGCACACTATCTCTAAAAAACTCATGTCTAACTTTTACTATTAACAAAGACTATATCCACATAGAAATGCTATTTTAACATTATACATACAGCATTTATCCCAATGCTTGCAAAGAGCCAGCAATATGTCATACATTTATAACAGCACCGTGAGGCCTGGCCCTGCCCTGGGGTCAGTCACACCTGGGGGCTGAGGACAGCTGGTGCTGGCAGCCCTGGCTGGCCCTGGGTGCTGCAGCACCCCTGGATCCACAGGGAACACCCAGCAGAGCCCCCCATGGCCAGAGCTGCCTGCTCTCAGTCTCCAAACCCTCAGACATCTCCTGGCTGCTGCTTTCTCCTCCCCCTGCCCCATCCCTGGGTCTGTCCATCCCCATCCCTCCCCATCCCTTCCCCCTGAGCTGCTCTGTATTCATTTCCCACAGATCCCAATCCACAGCACGGCAGAAGGGGGGGGTTGTGTGTGGAAAAAGAGTTTCACATTTGCACATCAAAAGGAGGCCACGTCTGCTATCAGGAAAATTAATAAGAATTAAGACCCTTTCAAGAGCTGTGCAGCCCAGTTTTTGAAATGGAACCAATTAAAAATATTCTGGAGATGGGAATGCTCTTGTGGGCTCGGTCCAGGCTGAATAGGCATTTCATTGATGAAAGGAGCTCTTCCCCCAGCTCAGACAACCAGGAAAACATCCAAGCACCCGTTTTTTAGGGAGGAATAGACATCAATTTCTGCCTGGGAGCATGCTTCCCAGGAGCTGCAGAGAATCCTCTGCTATGAGAATAATGAGGAGACAATTGCAGGCACCAGCATGTGACAAATTAAGAAAACAATTTGTTTATAGGGTGAAAGAGCAGGAAGATGATCCTTTGTGACAGGGCTTGGAGTAGGGAAAAAAGGGAGTATGTGTCAGTCTGTGAGAACAGAGACTGGGCTTGAAACAAGAATACTCTGTAAATGCTCCACTCTGGTTTATTATTATTGTTATTATTATTTATCTGTTAGAGAAACTGAGCTGGGTGCTAAAGCTGCATTGCAAGATCTCTGATTTTTTTTTTCTGGGAGGGGCAGGAATGTATGGAAGCAGCAGGATGGATGTGGAAAGAACTTTGGGAAGAAGGAAGGCAGAGTCCTGAAACAACACTGACATTTCTGGGTTCTTGTTCTTCCCTCAGCTGGGCTCAGCTCAGTGGTTTGGTGCTGCACATCCTTAATTTGGGACTTGGATCCATGGGTATGGAATTATGGTGTCTGTTTTGGAGGTGTCTCTGTCTGAGCAAACCCTCCTGGGGCTTCTCCTGGGCAGTGGCACCTGTGGGGCTGCACCTGGGGCAGTTGGACTCTGCTGAGATGGGGAGGTGTGTGCTGGGCTGGGCACCACTGCCCGACTCTGTGTGTCCCTGAGGAACAGGGGCTGCCCATGGGTTTGTCCATGAGACACCTTCAGTCACCTGGAGAGACGCTGGGGGGGGGCTGGGACCCTGGGGGGCACTGTGCTGCCCCAAAGGCACCAGTTCAGCACAGACCTCACCATCTGCCTGGGCATCTCAACAGCTTGCACATTTCCCTTTCCCATTTTCCCTTTCCCTTTCCCATTTTCTATTTCCCTTTCTCCTTTTCCCTTTCCCTTTTCCTTTCCCATTCCCATTTTTGTTTCCCCTTTCCCTTTCCTCTGCCCCACACTGTGCCCCCCACATTCCCCAGGGATTTGTCCTTGTGGAATCACAGAATTCCAGATTGGTTTGGGTTGGAAGGGACCCTAAAGCTCATCCAGTTCTGCACCTTCCATATCCCAGGCTGCTCCAAGCCCTGTCCAGCCTGGCCTTGGACACTTCCAGGGACCCTGCACAGACACCCCAACAACCCCACCCTGTCCATCCCTGGGAGCTCCTGGACCTGTGCTGTGTCACAGGGATGGCTGCTGAATGATGCTGCTCTCCCTGGGAGGAAAAAGGACATTTTTTCCTGGTTATTTCCTATTATGCAGTGGAGGAAGGACCAACAGCCCAGCAGAGTAATGAGGACACAGCTTTGGAGAAAAATCAGCCTCAAATAAGAAGGGATGTGGAATAGGAGAGAACAGGATCCATTTGTTCCTCTCCTGATGTGCAGCTGTTATCCAGCATGGGACACCCAGGAAAGGGAAAAGGGGCTGGAATGGCAAAGGAACCTGCAGCACAGGGGGACAGTCCTCACCTGGTCACTCTGGTCCCTCAGAAGACACAAAAATGTCACATTTCTCCCTCAGAGCATTGCCTTGGGGTTGGATAAATTTCCTGCCTCATTTTAATGCAGCAGCAGAGCTGGAGCTGGGATGGGATGGGCTGTGGCACCAGTGCTCCCATTCCTCTGGAATGCCCATGGATCAGGAAGATCAGGCAGTTTTAATGAAGTGTCCACACAGAGCTGTTGTCCCAGGCAAAAAAAAAAAAAAAAGCTTCTCAGGAGCTAGAAAAGACACATCATCTCTCAGTGACACTTTGGGACAATCCAGGGTAAAATTCAATTAAATGCAAAATCCAAAAGAAGCCTGACAGAGTTTCAGGTGCTTTTCAATTCGTCACTTTTCAATATTTCTGGAAGTTCCCCAGGAACAAATATCCAGAGGTCATTGCAGAAGCTGCTGTGAAGAATGAGCCAGAGGAGCTTTCCTGGGGGAGCCACACTCTCCTTGTGATGGAAAACTCTCTCCATGAGCTGGGAATTTGGGAGCAGACAAATGTTTTGTTGTGTCATTACACCCGTCTGGATCTTCCCTGTGCATTTTGATGAGCCTGGAGCTGGTGCTGGATTGGAACCCACATCTTTCCTGGGGGCTTATTTGGGTTTGCTGCCATCCCCATCTCCTGGAATTTTGGGATTCTGAGCCTTCTGCACCCAGGGAAAACCTTCACACCTTGGGGTGACAATTCCAACTCTCACATGTTAATGAAACCATTTGCATTTTCCTTTGTGTTTGGAACACCAAGTAGTGGGAAAATTCTTCTTTCCACCGGGTAAAGCCCTAAACTCATCCCAGGGAGAATTAATCCTACATGTTGCATTTCAGGCCTGCTTGTTCCATAGATTATCCCATGATGTATTCCAGCACCAATAAACTCCATGCTGCCAATCCCAGTCCCTATCACAGCTGAATTGGCTGCAGTATTGATTGCCTACAGCAGTAATTGCTTCAATTTACTGAAGAAACATTCACAGGAAACAAGGGCAAGTTGTTAAAATGTTGTAAATGTGTAACTCCAAGGAGAGGAAGCAATGGATAAGGGCAGATCCAACCCCCAATCCCACACTTTTTAATGTGTAAGTTTGGTATCAAAACAGCACAAAAATTGTGGAGCTGGGAAATAACAGCTGAATAAGCTTGCCAGGGAGTAGAGGACAGGGATTCTGTCGAAATTCAGCCCCAGAAAGATTGGGAGGTTGATCCTGAAAAACATCTCCCTTAAAACCACTTCCTGACATTTCTGGGATCATCTCTTCCTCGGTTCTGCTGGTCCAGGGGTCTCTTGGTCTCTTCTGTACCATCCTGAGGCTCACTTCTATTATAAAAGCAAACTAAGAGCTCTCAGAGGACAAATATTTACATTTAATTCATCTGCAACCTCCTCCATTCTCTTCCTGAGCACAGCAATTTGTGGGAGAGCTCACTGCAGTCTGTGGGCTCACATGCATTGGAATAACTTCCAGATTTCCACAGCTTTGGCCCCAGGAATTTCAGTAGAAGGGAGATATCATCACTCCTGGGGAAGGAGCATCCCTCACTCCACCCCTCCCCTCATCCCTTCTGACCTGCTCAGACTTGGTCAGGGAAAGGATAAATGAGCACAATTAAATAAATCACACCACCCATCCTATGGGATCCATGCAATTCAGGGCATCTCTGCCCATGGCAGGGGGTGGAATGAGATGATCTTTAAGGTCCTTTCCAACCTAAACCATTTCACCATTCTGAGCTTGGGAATGCAGAGGAGCTGCCACCACATTGGTGTAACCAAAACCTGGTTGATATTTATCTTTGGGATAAATCACCTTTCCTAATGCAGATGTGGCATCACTTCACTTCCAGGTGCTCACTGGGAACTTAGTTCAAAATCCTTCTCTGCTGATTAACCCCTGGTAACACTGGGGAGACAGCCAACCTCTGAGCCATGTCCATTAACTCAGGTGATCAGTTTTAATAGGGCTGAGAGCCATGACTGGGCAGTTGGGATGTGTTCATCTCCTCCCTCCCTCTCCCTTCCTTTGCAGACACCAGGGCAGAGGAGGAGGGCATTTGGGAGCAGGTGAATTATTACACATATCCACTTTTCCTGCAAAACCTGCACTCAGGGCATTGTATTTTAGTGTTCTAGGGGTGCTCAGTGAGGCAGCTTTATTTGCCCAAAGCCCAGAGATGTCTGTGGAGAGATAAACCCCCCAAAGCTGAGAGCAGCAGGAGCTGCTGGACTCTCTCTTGTCACAGCTCCTCTGGTGATCTCCAGCTCATTCAAAGTGGTAACTGGACCCATTTTGCTCTTCTTAACAAAAGCCCTGAGGAATTCATGAGCATGAGAAGTCCTTAAGATGCCTCTGGACACAGATCTGTGAACTCCAGAGCTCTCCAGGTGCCTCCAGGCCCTTGGTCAAGGGCTTGTGTGAAAGGAAGGAGTGGTGGGTGGGCTGTGGAGTTGGGGCTTGCTGGTGTGTGGATCAAATCTAAATCCAAATTCTGCCATTGCTATTCCTGCAGTGGAAGGACCTGGACCAGCAGGGATGTAAAAGCACCCTGAGGGAGCCAACTCCCAGGCAAAGGCTCCACTCCTTCCCTTCCATCCCATCTAACACTGTCTTGTTTGCCACTGAACCATGGTTGGAAAAACCTCCAAGATCATCAAGTCCAACCTTTTTCCACCGAACCATGGAGAGCTGAGTCCTGCTGTTCTTTGGACACTTCCAGGGAAATCTCATCCAAGGTGACACTTCCAGTTCTGCTGCTGTGGCTTCAGCCCTGCCTTTTCCACCTGTTAGGGACCTGTCCCCAGCAAGGTCCCCAAGTTGTGGCAGTCCTGGAGGTGCTCTCAAGCCCCTTTGAGCCCCTGCACACAGCTGGACTGTGGCTTTCCCAGGCCAAGAGGTGGCTCTGGGGACATCTAAATTCCAGTCCTGCCCTGGAGCGTTGTAGCAGAGCAGGAGCACCAATCCATCACTGGGTTGGGACAGGTTAATCTGATTTATCAAGTTTCAGCTTGCAGGCTGGGGAATGATTGCTTCTCCCTGGAAGTGTGGGGGAGTTGTGTGCTTGGACACCCAGGCAGGATGCCACTGTGTCACTGAAGGAGCCACCAAACAAGGGAGCAGCAGGGCTGGGCTTTGGGAGGAGGGTGCTGGCTGTGTCCCCTGGCTGCAGGAGAGGCTGTGGAGCAGGGAGAAAACCCAGCCCAGGGACATGCAAAGGACAAATTTCCTCTCCCCTGTGCTTCCCCAGCTTCTCCAAAGCAGGGCTCAGGTGGCCCCAAGGGGGGTCTCCCATGGGCAAAGGGGGCTTTGCAGGAGCCTGGACAAGAGTGAAAATCCCACTTTTGAGAGTCACATGCAGAAGCTGAATTTTCCAAAGACATCATCCTCTGACAGACTTTAATCTTGGCCTGACAGCAGCAGGAAGTATAATTTTGGCATGAGGGGTGCCAGTGAATTTGAATTTTGGTTTGGTGGATGAACCCAGCCCTACCCCTGCCCCAGTGAATGCCCAGCTCCAGTTTTTACCTTGGCCAGAGAGCTGATCCTGCCTGGGGATGTGGAAGAGGAGCAGAATTCCAGAGAGTTGCAGTTCTGGACACAGCAGCCCGGGAGTTCACTCTTTAGACAGCTCCCTAAAAATAATCCATGCTCCACAAGTGACACAATTGGAGGAGCTGCAGTGACCAAGGGGAATTTTAGAGCTGTTATGGCTACAGACCAGCAGAGCTGCCCAGTCTGAGCATCTCCAGAGTGAAGGAATATTTTCCCTGCTTAGATCTACAGGAGAATGGATGGAAAGATCCCAAATGTCAGCAAGGCACCCTCCAGGGATCTGGTTTCCCAGAAAATGCCATGGGCATGGACACCTTCCACTATCCCAGGCTGCTCCAAGAATCTTGGAGAGAAATAGTTGAGGGTAATTCATCACCACAACTCCTTTCCAAAAGCTGTTTTTTGTTCCCTGAGATTGTCCATTTTTCAGTTTAGCCTTTGTTCTTCTTCTAAAGGAACAAATTTTGCTTCAGATAGCAGACTGGAAGAGGGACAAACACAGATAACACTGTGGAAAAGTGTTTACAGGTGATCACATCTTTCTACCTGTGAGGTTTCTTTTCCTTTGTGGAAAAGTGGGTGAGTAATGAAGGAATTAATTTTTTCCTGTCAGTATTTTAAAGCCCAGCTGTGAAGCAGAAATTTGATCAGATCTGAAGGAGGTGAAACTGTGAAATCCTTATTAGCAAATGTTATCCTGAGTGATTAATGGGGCTGCTGAGAGGACTTTACCTTACATGGGTTATCAGGGGCTGAGAGAAAGGGGAACACATTTATTTGCAAATGATTTGTCTGAGACAACTGATAAGAGGAACTGGGCTGAAAAGGTTTCTCTCAGCTGTTTTTATGGATCTGTTCCCAGGACAAAGGGAACAGGGAGCACAGGGGATCAGCCAGGGAATCACTGTCCCTGAGCAGCCCAGGGCTCTGGGGACAGAGCACACACAAATATTCTGTGTTTGGGACACTCCCTGCGAGGTTCACACCTCTCCAAACAACCTTTGCCCTGTCCCTGGTGGAAACAAATCTGGATTCCACCGTAGGGTGGCAACAAACCCACAAAACTCAGCCCACACTGAGGGAGTGTTCAGAGAATCCTGGAATATCCTGAGTGGGAAGGGACCCACAGGATGACCCAGTGCAGCTCCTGTCCCTGCACAGACACCCCCACAGCCCCACCCTGTGCCTTGGTGGCATCAGAAGCTCCTCTAGCCCTGAGGTGGCTGGAACATCAGCACTGCCTCTCCCCAGCAGCTTCAGGTGCTTCTAAGCAGTTCAACTCTGTGTAAAGGTTGCCAAAACTCCTGGAAAGAGTATTTTCCTTGGGCAGTTTGCTGAGAGCTTCCTAAGCATGGGAAGAGATTTAACTGGCAGTTTACAGAGCAAATTTACAGAGAGCAGCAGCTTGGGCTCAAGGGACACTGCCACATTCAAACCAGCAGGGGCAGATCACTTTATAGGCACAGGAAAAGCCAATTTTCCTCACTGCAGAGAAATAATTGGATGGTGGGAGGTGCAGAAGGTCCAGTTTGGATAAATATCAAAGGTGGGCCTATGGGATTACATGGAAGGGTTTTTAATATGGCAGTTCTTTCTGTGGGGACACACTGGGGACATTGAAGCCCCCAAATTCCAGCTGGGACACCCAGTGAGTTGTGAGTGCACCACCTACAGCCAGGAATTACTCATGGAGTGGAAGAAAAATCTAAACTAGGTTCAGTCCAGCTACTCAGAGCTTGTCTCCTCATAGCCAAGGTAACTCTGCTATGTATTTTGACAAACAAATCCTCCTTTGGTCTTTTCCTTGGGAGCAATTTGAGCTCAGGTTGCTTTAAGGCATTCTTCTAATGAGCTAGGAGGGGGCAGCACTCCTGGCTCCCCAAATCTCTGCTCCAGGTGCTTCTCTTCCCAAGCAGGGCAAGTGTCTGACACCTTCTGGGATGGGCCACTTGTCACTGGAGTCAAGAAATGGGGATATTTTGAGATGGGCACTTCTGAACTGCTCCAAACCTTCAATGTTCTCATCTATGAGAAGGAGGGCTAAGGAGAACTGTAATGGTTGATCTGCTGAGCTGGACTATCCATGGAATTTTGGGGATCAGCTTCCAAGCAGCATGGAAAAGCACTTCCTGAGCTGATGTTCATCAGAACCTCTGCAGCAGAAATATTCGTGTTCCTGGGAAAGCCTGAGGAGGGAGGGGAGGCCCAGCAGGAAAACAGGAGGTGGTGGGGAGTTCAGAGGGAAAGGTGAAGGAGAAAGAAGAGGAGACTGCTGAGGGACTGGTGTTGTAAATGAGAAACAAAGTCTCGATATTCAGCAAAATTTAGATTGGTTTATTTTATACAGGCAGAGCAAGCAGCACTGGGGAAAATGTGAGGGGTCACCACCCACTCCACGCTTCCACACAACTTGGTTTGCAGCTCCCTTTTTATAGGATGGTTTTCCTTGTAGTAATCAATAATTGCTGTTGTTTTGTTGTAGTATTTCTGCAAGGTAAGTAGTGGTGGGCAAAGGAACTTCCAAACTCCCGTGGGACAGCTCTTGGGACAATTGGTCATGTAACAATCTGGGCTTGGGAGATAAAAAACAGGAGAAGTGGGAAGTCTGATCTTTACAGATAGTTTGTGATTGATTACTCAAAGGCAGGAAATCTGATTCTGCAAAAAACCTTTCAGCTGTGGGAAACCTCTTTTTTTTTTCTTTTACAAACTGGTATACAATATTCAATATACAAAATTGATAATGGGGGATTTAAACAGAATGGGTTTAATGATATATTTCCCTTTACCTAGGTCCATGTTCTTTTCTTATTTTAAATATTCTGGTTTATACAGACTCCAAAACTTCTATGATTAACACGAATCATTTATCAGTTATCACACTGGGGACACCTGAGAGTTCAGGTCTGGCACACAGAGACACAGAGAGAGGGTGGGAGGGCAGCCTGGGGAGATGTGCAGACAACACTGAGCCCTGCCAGCTGAGCCAGGACACTCAGGGGACTGAGGCACAGCAAAGCCAGTCCTGCCCAGGCAGCAGCGTTTTGTCCCTCAGTGCTGCTGCCCCAGCCTTCCCCAGGCTCTTGGGAGGGGTGTGATGGAATGGGCTTTGCCAGCTGCCCAAAGAGCCACGGCAGATAATGCATTACCCTGCCAGGCCACAGCATAACTTCTGCCACAGTAATTACTTTCGATTTTCTCCCAATAAATACACTGCTCCTCTTCCCTGTGCAGTAATTGAGGGTATTTATTCCTCAGGAAGACTGACTGTCCTTTGGAGCCCAAAATGGATGGGGGGCCTGGGGGATCAATGGGAGTGCTCATCACAGTTGTCTCTTTGAGGACCTTCCAGCTGGCCTCAGGTGATCCCTTCTCCTTTCCCCCTGAGCATCCTGGCCCAGTGGGAGCTGTCCCTGCCCAAGATGGGCTTTTAGGTCCCTTCCCACCCAAGCCACTCCATGATTCCATGATTCTTTTGGTGGCCTCCCTGTGCTCCATCAGAATCCTGTGTTTAGGCTGGGCCTGGTGGGTGTGTGCTGCTGATTCACCCTGGGATAAACCAGAGATTTAGGTTCACCTCTCTTTTATTACTCTGTTATTTCCCCTGTTTTTCTAAGCTGTTCTCTTATGTCTTTCTCCCTGAGTGCTGTGGCCAGTGTCCCAAGGAAGGGAAGGATTTTCCCTTCCATGCTATGGGGTGTGTTCTCCCTGAGGAATGTGCATGGAAATAGGCAGTGAGGAGATGGCACCAAGACATGGAATTCTGGAGAACTCAGCCCTGGGGATGTCCTGCAACCCAGCTGATTGATTGTCCTAAATCCTACAGTTCTCTTGATCTTCACAGTAGAAAATGAGAGAATGCAGCTTGGGAAAGAGGCAAATCCCTGCCTTTGCTCCTGAGGTGGTTCCCGTAGGGATTTCAGCCATGGCTGGCTGGTAAGATTTTGTCACATTAAAATTACTTTAAAATCCATTAAATGAAAATGAAAATAAAAAATAAATCCCTGCCTGCTCAGCCCTGGAGTTGCTCTGCCTTCCCACTGCAGCCAGGACCGACCACCTCCTTATGGATGTGGAAGGGATGGTAAAACATGGACGTGAAAATCCCAAGGAAAAACAGCTTGAGCCCAGGCCTAAGGTGAAAGTCTGGACTTAAAACAGTGGGAACAAGGCCTGAGCTGTGCATCTTTCAGCATTTCCTACTCTTATTGGAGTAACATCCACTGGGAAAGGGGATCCTTCCACTGCCTTTCCCAGGGCTCAGTTTTCCCTTTGGTGACAGGGATGTGCTGATAACATGGAAGAGCTTAAGGAAAGCAGCAATCCTGTGGAGTATTTTCATGGGAATTGTTTTTTTCATGGGAATTTCATGGCTTTTTGTGGGAATTTTTGGTGCCTCAGGGTTCACAGAGTGATGCCTGTGCTTCCCATCTCCTTCTGCACAGGAAGGAGGATCTCAGCCTGTTTGAAAAACTCAGGAACCATGTGGTGGGAGATCTTTTGATCCACAAAAATCAAATTCAAGACCTTGTAGAGTTGACTGAGCCAGCTAGGATTGGCCTCAACTACTCCACCTCCACATCCAGGGAATACCCAGTAGGAGGGTGGCAGAGCTGACAGAGTTTTCCACGGATGCAAAGACCAAATTTTTGAACATTTTTTGGTCTATGCCAGGTGAATTTTTAATACAGCTTTAAAAAAAACACAAAATATGGGAAAGAAGTCCTGGCACCCCAGAAATGGTGCTCTCACCCCAGCAGCAAGGGGTGAGAGGGACCTACACCCCTGAAAACTCAGAAAATAAAAAACATCTCTTTGGACTTTTGCCCAACAACCTCCCAGAGGCTTCAAAATTTCCGCTGTGCTTGGGCAGGTATTTTTAGGACCACTATTAAATATTAATTGTAAAATCATCATATGAAGAATCCTTCCACTGTAGATATTCTTAACTACCTCGTTTGGACCTAATTACCTTAAAAAGTTTCCAGGTTTCTGGGTCTTCAGTAGAAGCCCTCTTAAATGCAAATTTGATTTTCTTTTCCCCCCTTTTCTTTCTGTTTTTGTCCCATCCCTGGAAGTGTCCAAGGCCACATTGGATGGGGCTTAGAGGCTCCTGGAGGAGTGGAAATTCTCCATTTAAGGTGGAAGGAGATGTTCCAGCACAGATCTTAGTGGGAGCAGAGGACAAATTCCACAGTCCCTGGTTCCTCTCCTTTTGGAGCCATTTGTAGCTGCTGTTAATGGAAGTGAAATAAAATAAGTGCACGTCTCATTTTCTTGTGGGGTTGGACTCAATGCCCTTAAAGGGCTTCTCCAACCACAGTGATTCCATAATTCCATAATTCCATGATTCCCTGTGCATTTCACCAGAGCACTGCCAGGGTCAGCTGAGCTCTCCTGAGAAACGCCTCAATTTAGAAATTTTCTGAGCTCCATCAGTCTGGATGGGCACCAGAGGGGTCTCTGTGATGAGCCAGTAGCAGGAATTTTGTCTCCTGTGTCCTGGGAACAGCCCATCCACCTCAGCACCGAGGTCAGGACAGGCTTGGCATGATTCTCATCAGGATTCAGTCCCACAGCTCCCAAAAACTTTGGCTTTCCTCTCACTTTCCTGACTCCCCCAAGGGAAAGCACAATGATTCCGTTCCCCCCATTAGCAGGCATTTGGTAATTACTGGCCAGCATAAATTTTAATAATTATTATTATAATTCCTAATGCAATCATTAATCAATTCCTTATTATTAAGATAGCAATTATAGAAAGATTAATAACTCCAGCTAATACTTTAAAATTAATGTAATTTGGGAGTGAAATGGAAACACTGCACTGCAGGCACTTCTCAGGGGGACTTTTTCTTTTGGGCTTTTTGCATAACTCCTCCATTTTCCCCCACATTGCTGGACTTTTCCTAAACTTATAAATGTCCTTAGTTTTGTTTTTTTTTTTTTTTTTTTTTTTTTTTTTTTTTTTTTTTTTTTTTGGGATAGCACAGCATGGTTAGGGAGCTTTTAGTCCACTGGAGAGGAGGAGTTTTCCTCCAAGTCTTTCCAAACACCTCCCTTATGCTATACAGAGGTTCTGCTTCCCAAAACAGAGCAAGAGGGATTAGAGTTGGGTTTCCCACTCTTGTTTTCCAGGCTGCCAGGTCACTTGGAATCTACCCTCTCCTTGCCATTCTTCCACTTTGAACCTTCTCCTGTGTCCACCCTGACTGGAAGAAGGACCCTCCTGGTGGAAAGCCTTTGGTGGAATCTTGGTTTTCAGAGGGAATTGTATCAATGCCTGAGGAACACTGCAGTGAATGGGATGAGCATTTGTTTCCAGGATAGAAGAAGTCTCTGCTCTGAAGACCATAAGACTCCAAAATCCTAGCTTGTTTTGGTTGGGATGTTCATTCTCTGAAAATGCTGTTTTTCATGCAAGAAAGAAAGAAGCAGGAGCTGGGAAAACCCGGAGCTGATGCTGCCCCACATCCTCTCTCCATGGGAGGAGCAGGGACAGCCTGGCCTGTGGCTTCTCTTCAGCCCTGAGCTGACCTTCAGAATTCCAGTTTAAACGTTTGGATGTGACTCCTGCAATTCCATGTTGGAATGGTAGAACCACAGATTGGATTGGGATGAGAAGGATCTTCAATCTCATCCAGTGCCACCCCTGCCATGGGCAGGGACACCTCCCACTGTCCCAGGCTGCTCCAACCCCAATGTCCAGCCTGGCCTTGGGCACTGCCAGGGATCCAGGGGCAGCCACAGCTGCTCTGGGCACCCTGTGCCAGGGCCTGCCCACCCTCCCAGGGAACAATTCCTTCCCAATATCCCATCCAGCCCTGCCCTCTGGCAGGCTCAGAGTCTTTTGAAAGGATTAAATTTCACACAGAATCCCAGAGTATTTGAATTGGAAGGGGCCCACAAGGATCACCAAGCCCAGCTCTGAAGTGGGTGGCTCATACAGGGATCAAATCCACGATTTTGGACGGATCAACACCCTGCTCTGACCCACTGAGCCAGTTCCAGGTGGTTTTGTAACCCAACACATCCTGTTCACCCACAAAGGGCTGATTCCTTCTCTGGGAAACTCAGGAATGTTCAAAGACAACCTGTGGAATATTCTGGAGTCCATCCATGGGGTGGATATCCAGCTTCAGGGGTGGGGACCCCTCCCAGCCTCTCCAGCCAAGCGTTCCCTGGATCACTGAGACTGGAAAAGACCTCCAAAATCATCAGGTCCAACCTTGTATTTGTGGATTTGCTTTGTTCTCCTTCCCTTTGCGCCTTCTCCTTGTTTTTTTCTCACTCCTCTGGAATCTCATGGGTGTTTCTGGTGAATTTTCCTCTGTGGGAAGAGGCTGCTCAGCCTGTCTCAGCTGGATTCCAATCTAACATCCCATATCTCCTTTTGTCTCCTAATTTTGGGTCATGGAACGTTCGTGGGACTCCTGAGCTGTTCAAACCCCCTCTGTGCTGTGAACAACCATCATTCCCTGGCTTTTTTTTAAAAAATTTTAATTGACTTCCTCATTTAGTATTTGCACAGAGTAACTCGGGGGCTGAATTTCAAAGAAAATCTGTGAATTTTTACCTGTTTGTGCTCTCCCTGTGCCGTGATAATTGCACAGAGGCTGACTTTTAATTAGCTCAGGAACTGTGTGATATCTTTGGGAGTCAATACAGTCTTTTATTTGTGGAAAACACATGGAAAATATGCTGAATAAGCTGCAGAGTTTCCCTCCAGAAAGCAAGGAAAGAACCAATCCTTGTTTATGTAAGTTTGCTCTGAGTTTGTTTTTGCAAGTTAAAAGAAAGATGGAAAAAGGGAAACAAAAAGAAAGGAAAACAAGAAGAATTTATTACACTTTAATGAGGGAAAACTGAGCCCACACAGCAATGGGGAAGCTGACAATAATATATGGCTTTAATTAGCAATCAGGATTTGAGGAACAGCTTATTATGCTAATGGATTCAAAGCTTCCCAGGAAAAAAAAAGTGCCTATGGAAAGAGCTGGTAATGACAAGACCTCCAGTTTGTAACAGAATCCTGGAATGCTCCAGACAATAATTTCACATTTCCTTGTGTGTTTGTGATGGAACTCTGGGTTTCAGATGTGCTGGGTAATCCCAGTGGACTGAGGCAGAACATAATGACCCCAAACTTTTATCCTTAAAGACAGGGAATTAGAGATTTTGCTCTCCAAAAGAAACTCTGCCAGTGCCATGAGTTTGAGTTGGAGTCGGAATCTGAGCTGAATTAATTGGAAATGCAGCAATTTAAATAAATTTGCTTTAAATAAAGCGATTAACCTGCTGGAGTCTGTCCAGATTGGAGTTCATGGTCAGATCTGTGGTTCCAGGCTGAGCAATGGAGAGGACACACTAATGAGGTGCTGGCTAATGAAAGTCCAGCTGCAGGACTGCCAGGGGAATGGGCTCCATAGCAGGGGTTTGGGGATTCAGAATAGGTATTTTTAGGGACACCAGGATTTATCCAGGAAGGACTGATGGGTGCTCATGTGAGAGGAGCAGGAGAGGAACTTCTCACAGGATGTTGGTGGTGCTTTCACACCCAGCTTCCCTTTGGATCTGTTCCTTCCCAAAGGATAATCAGGAAAGCTGTGCTAAGCCTTTTGCATTCCATTTTTTTTTTTTTGAAGATACCTTCCAACCATGGCCTGAAAGCTGCTGGCAAACAGGAGGCTTGAGATCTTCTCATGCTCAGCTTTCCATCCTCCTCAGGGTCTTCTCCCAGAGATTTCAAGATCTTCCCCGGGACAGCAAAAAAAAAATAAAAATCTGAATTTCTGTCTTGTCCCCACTGCAATTCAGTGGATCTCCTCATCCCTGCAATGGGATCCAGGGCAGGAGGAGCTTTGGGAGCATCATCTGCAGGCCAGAAGGTCCCACCCAGGTCCCTTTGGATGAGTCTTCACTTTGGTGTTTGAGATGGGTTTCCAGAAACAGAAAAATGTGTCTGGGGAGGGGAGGGGAAGGGAGGGGAGGGGAGAGGAAGAGAGAAGAGAAGAGAAGAGAAGAGAAGAGAAGAGAAGAGAAGAGAAGAGAAGAGAAGAGAAGAGAAGAGAAGAGAAGAGAAGAGAAGAGAAGAGAAGAGAAGAGAAGAGAAGAGAAGAGAGATCTCTTTTTTCCTGGAACCTTTATCCAATTTAACATTTCCACTTCCCTGCATTTTCCAGGTCAGGTCCATTTGATAAGCAATCCATGTATGCACTAATTCAGGAAGTGTGGCACTTGATTTGATGGAATAAACTAGAATTGTGTAGACTGAGATGTCTGGAGTGTGAAGGAGCCTTTCCATTTTCTATTGTAAAAATATATCTAAAGTAAAATACAAATAATAAATAGTGAATTTTAAGCACATTCTCCAGTTTGGAGGTTGTATTGCTGTATTAACTCACCCAATTCCTTTCAATTAAGCAATTAATTTTAACATTCCAGGTTATTATACAGCATCTTTAAGTTGCTCAGTGTTATTGCCCTCCTTGTGCTGGCAATTTCCTTGCATTCCTCAACATGACAAAAATTTAGGGGAAACAGTAAAATGCATTAGGTTTCATCCATCTATTCTTTTTTATATCCAATATTTTTCAGCCAATGTTCCTGATGATGGACACAGAACAGCAGTTAAAGTACAAGACAGATGAGCCACGTATAGAAAAACGCCTTTCTGAGTCATAAGATTAATAAATACACCGGGTTTTGGGCTTGGAGTCTGCGAGTTAATTAGGAAAATTGTTCTCCAGAACTTTTAATTTTCTGCTGTGTTTTTTTCCCCCCTAGGATGAGTAAAGTCAGCCTCATCTCCTTCCCTCAGTTCAGCTGGAAGGAGGAATCCAATCTGCTGAGCAAAACGGGCTCTTCCCACGTCATTCCCAGCTTGGAGGGGGAAATGGCAGCTGATGGCAAAGAGCTGCTGCAGAGGTTGGGATGCTCCATGATCCAGCCAGGAAATCCCAAGGAAATGCAACAATTGCCAAACATAACCAAGTTCCCAAGGTGTGCCCTGGAGTGGCTGCTCCTGCTCAGGAGGGAAATCCTGGAGCCACCCCGAGGATTGCTCTGCACATCCAGGCTTGGTGATGCCACAGGTTCTTTAGGTGATGTCAGGATGAAGGGATGGAGAGGACACCAGGGGCTCTGTCCTGGTTTGAAGGACAGGTGTCTGCCAATAAAGGCAAAAGCTTCTCTTTGAAATGGAGAATGTAAACCCCCTCCCTCCAAATTATTATAATTTTGGAATTAAGGGGCTCTCAGGCAAAGATATGGGAATTAGGAATGACAGTTCTTTACTGGGAAAATTAAAATAGAAATACAGTATTACAAAGAACAATCCCAACCCTGACAGAGTCAGAATCCAAGCTGACACCCGTCAGTCAGTCAGGGTGTTGGCACAGCCCCATTAAATGGTAGCTACAGTCTCCTGGCAGGTGTGGTTCAGCTGGAGCAGTGCTCCTGTAGAAGGTGCAGCCTTCCTCCAAAAGTCCAGAGATGATGTAGAAAAGTTCAGCTTCTCCTCTGGAATCCAGTGGAAAGAAGGTGTCATACTGTCCAAAATGTCAGTTTTTATCTGGGTAGGAAATGCTTGGCTCCTCCCCTGGCTGGAGCATCTCCCATGGGATGATGGAATTTTATCAGCCATGCCCTGGGACTCAATGGCCATGAACAGGAGATCTCTCCTGGAGGGAGGATGGGCTGTGGGAAAGATAAAGGTGATTGCCCCATCTTGTCTTAAAGCTGCCCATTAGCAGATAATGTGTGCCATGGAGAAAAGGAATCACTGCCCCACCTGGTTTAACAGATGGTGATAGAATACACATTGCTGGCCACATCAACCCAACACAGGCTCCTGCTCCTCCAGGGTTCACTCCTGATCCCTGGGCTGGAAGAGCAGGAACAGGCTGGAAAAGAGAAATTTGGGCAGAGAAAAGCAACAAGAGGGATGGAGACCTGGGATGGCCTCCAGGATGGACAAGGGGGGGGCTCAGCTGGAACAGACACAGGAGCAAATCCTAAATGCCAGAATGGAGTGGGAGTGGGAATTCCTGAGATCATCCAGTGAAAATAGGTGTAGCCAGGATGATGGGAGAGCAGGTATAGACCACATTCAGTGGAATGGTTTGGGTTTTTTCATTCAAAATGTCATTTAATTTGGTCTTTTTTCCCCTCAAAAAAAGGCTGAATTGCACAACTCTCGTCCTTGGTGTCTGGAAGGATCATGGAATTCCATCTGTGCCTAGAGAAACACCTGGAGAAAGGATAAGAGGTGTTATCGAGCAAAAAGATGCACCTGAAGCCCTCAGAGGATTCTTTCTCTTTGTTTCCTTTTTTCTCCTTTTTTTTTTTTACTTGTGAAAACAAAACTTGAAGTCCTCAGACTGAGTTCTGAGCTGTAGTCACCACGAGATGCTCCAAGTACAGGGATAAAGTTGTGTTTTCCTTCCCTCTGTTCTCTCATGGAGATCAGGGAATGGAAGATGGGCCTTAGTGCTGACAGAATATTTTGGTTCCATCAGGTGCTGGTGGGATCTCTGGGGAGTCTCTGCAGGGCTGGGAGCTGCATTTGATATTCCTGATTCCCCCCCAGGGAACAATTCCTTCCCAATATCCCATCCAGCCCTGCCCTCTGGCAGTGGGAGCCATTCCCTGTGTCCTGTCCCTCCAGCCCTTGTCCCCAGTCCCTCTCCAGCTCTTTTGGTCCCTCCCAGCTCAGGATTTTCCATGATTCTGAGGTTCCATGTCTCAGTGACAGAAATGAGCTGAAATCCCAGGCAGAGGAGCTGCCCTGGAGTGTTGGCCATGAGTGTGACCCAGGAGCTGCATCAGACCCAACAAATTCCACAGGACCAGAGCTCCTTCCACTCCTAAAGCCTACAGGATTTCCCTTGGCCTCCTCCTCTCCACCTGGAGGATTTTTGATCCCTGCAGGATATTGCAATGGAAGCTTTCCCCATTTTCTTTTCCAATTGTTGCCTGCCAGACTGCAGAGACCAATATGTTTATAATATAATATATTGTAATTGATTATCCAATTTCAGAATCAAAATCCCGCTGCATTGTGTGCAAATTAAATCCTTTCATTGGCTGTTTGAAATTTCTCCCTCAAGAATTACCCAGGAAGAAAATATCAATGTTTGGTTTCATGTTCCTTTTGGGACTATATTTGAAAATTTCTAAAATTCTTTGTGCTAAAACCCAATTCTTCTCTTCTGCTCTGGTTTTCAGAGCCTTGTTAAACCCACACGAAGCAGAGCTTTGTCCTTGGCAGGGAGAAGGATCAGATACTGCCTGGAGCTCACTGGGGATTTAATTCTTGTTATTTATTTTATAGAGAAGCTGTCCAGATACCACAAAGAAAGGGCAGGAGCATGTTCCCATCAAATAGATCATCAGCCCGAATTTATTAACAGGAGCATGTTGGAAAGGGAGAAATGGGGCTGGTTTTTGGGTTTGGATTCTGCTCTGGGTTTATTTTAGCCTTTGACACAGGGATAAGAAAAGACAAATAGCTCAGCTGTGGCTCAGCTGTGTGTTGCACCATTAGCAAGACATCAGGGTTGGGGTAGAAATAGGAGATTTGTTTTTCCATTTTTTTTTCCCCCCAGGGTTTGTAGCCTGTGACAAAGAGCTGTGCCAGCTCCAGGGAGGGAGATCTGTGAGATTCACCCCTGTAAGTCCCCATGGCTTGGGGACACTCACAGATGTGAGGAAAAGACCTTGAGCTGCCCCAGGGGAGGCCCAGGTTGGACATCAGGAGGAATTTCTCCATGGAAAGGGTGGTCAGGGATTGGCAGGGGAAGTTTGGAGTCCACATCCCTGGAGGTGCCAAGGAAGGATTGGATGTGGCACTCAGAGCTCGGGGCTGGGCACAAGGTGGGGATTTGGCACAGCCTGGACTGGTGACCTTGGAAGGTTTTTCCAATCTCAGTTGTTCCATGATTCTGGAATGCATATGAGAAGTAGCTGCACTGAATTTAAAGCAAGAATTAAAAGCAAACCAAGACATTAAAATCTCCATGGGACCATTAAAGCCTCAGTCTTTTGTAGTGTTTTTAGAGTTTTTTGTGGGGAGAAGTTTGATGATACCTGGGGCTCACAGCAATGGTTTTGGTGTGAAGATGTATGGAATGTCATTTCCATGGAGGAAGGTCCATAAGCAACAGTGTCCAGCCTTTAAGCCCACATCCTTTCTTCTGGAAAACCTCTGGAATGGGATCTCTGTGCTGAGCCCTTCCTGAGCCTCATCTCTGCTACTGGTCCAGAGGGAGGCCTGTGGCAGGGGCTGGAACTGGATGGGCTTTAAGGGCCCTCCCAGCACAAACCATTCAATGATTCTGTGACAATTCTGGGATTCTCTGTCCAGACTTTGCTTATTCTGTAAGTCCAGTGGCAGGCAGGTAGGATAAAGTGGAGGAATATCCTAATATCTGGGTGTTTTTTATTGAGTTAATGGGTTTATTTCTCCCTTTATTTTTATTTTCATTGTCACAGCAGCAACAGTTCAGAACCAGTTTCCATGAAGGATCCCTGCTTTTCAATAGAATTAAAATGAACATGTAATCCTGCAGGAGTATCTTAAAACAAATTAAACCCTGATTGCTCTTCCGATTCCCACCTAATGATTCATTAGAGATTATCCAAAGAAGTGTGGAGAGCACAGGGCTACACTCCCAATGCCAATCAAGTTTGATGGCTTTAATTTGGATTTTCATGTGTATGGAAGTTGGTCAATAGGGAGACTCGTCCAAAATGTTGTGCTGCTTTTGCAAAGTGGATGGGAAGTGTCCCCAGGTGATTTGGTGTCACACAAGTGGCACAGTTTTTTGGCAAACACAGAGTTTGGTCTTGAGTTTCTAAAAGCAAAAGGATGCAATAAATAATGAAACTGTTCAAACCTACAAGGACAGGTGCAAATTTGTATTTTGGGAATTGGGAGCTTCTGCCAGGCCTGGATTGCCTGAGGAGGGCTGAGATCTCCTGGGGGTGTTGAGGGATGGCACCTGCTGGTCTTAAATCAGGGCTGTGTCATGGAACCATGGAATGGTTTGGGTGGGATGGGACATTAAAGCCCATCCCATCCCATCCCATCCCATCCCATCCCATCCCATCCCATCCCATCCCATCCCATCCCATCCCATCCCATCCCATCCCATCCCATCCCATCCCATCCCATCCCATCCCATCCAGTCCCACTCCTGCCATGGCAGGGACACCTCCCACTGTCCCAGGCTGCTCCAAGCCCCAGTGTCCAGCCTGGCCTTGGACACTGCCAGGGATCCAGGGGCAGCCACAGCTGCTCTGGGCACCCTGTGCCAGGGCCTGCCCACCCTCCCAGGGAACAATTCCTTCCCAATATCCCATCCAGCCCTGCCCTCTGGCAGTGGGAGCCATTCCCTGTGTCCTGTCCCTCCATCCCTTGTCCCAAGTCTCTCCTGGAGCCCCCTTAGATGCCTGAAGGGGCTCTGAGCTCTCCCTGGATCCTTCTCTTCTCCTTCTCACTCAGCTGCTCCTCAGAAGAGTTTCAGCCTTGTGCCAAATTGGGAAGTTCTCCCCTGCACTTGTTGGACTCTTCCCAAATTTAAAAGCAGGAGCCTTTTCCACAACATCCAACCACAGGCTCCAAGGGCAGCAGCCATTTGGTCCCTGTTTCCTGCCTGGGGCTCTCCAGTCCCTGTGCTCACACTCCATAATGGAATAATGGAATAATGAGATAATGGAATAATGGAATAATAATGGAAACATGAGCTGCAACACCTGCACGTGTGTCCCTGTGGGGCTAGGAAGCAGTGAAAGAACACAGCAACACAACTCCTCTTCCAAGCAGCAAGAAGAGCAATTTATTGAAAAGCCACAGCATTTATATAAGGGAGACCATGAAAAGCAAAGTAGAAAAGCCTCATTGGTCAAAGAAGGCAACACCTCTTTGAAATCATGCTCTGTGCAAAACATCAGAGACACTCACACGGCTCGCTGGTCAACACCAGGTGTCTGTCTGTGTTTGCTTTCTACCTTCCCTTGTTTTGTCTCTAAGAAAGATCCCCCAGCCTGGGAAAGATCCTGGCTGGAGCTGAGAGAAGTCAACAATCTGGGAAAAAAACAGATTAGGTTTCTCCACGAGTCTTCAGCTGTGTGCACACACAGGAGCTGCTGCTCCTGTGGGAAGAGGGGCTCTCATCCATGTGGGAATCCCTAATGCAATTGATAATCCCTCCCAGGGTGATGCCCTCACACAAACACAAACACATCCAGAGCCTTTTCCTGCCTTCCTGCAACTTTGAATCCCCCCCATCACACCCTGGGAATGTTTCTATGGTTACCTCCTGGCACACCAGTTTGCCAACATCGGGTTATTTCCATCTTGGAACCTAAATCCAAGCTGGTTTTTCATCTGGGCTCAACTCTAGTGCTGAATTTTAGCCTCCTGAAGAGCTGGAGGTGTAAAGCTTAGACAGGAATGTGTCACCAGTTTTGTGGTGACTGTCACAACTTTGAGAGCAATGCAGAACTGAGTCTAAGAAGAAAAAGACAAAATATCATGGATTTCATGGGACTGTGGTGACGTGTGGCAGCTCACAAAGATGCTGCAGACATGGCCACAGAAACATTCTCCTGGTCATATCAGGTTGTCTTTGACTCCAGGTTCTGGGATTACTCTCAGAAAGGACAGAATTAGGACTATTTTAGAATTAACCTTGAATTTTAATGATTTTCAGCCAGACCCTGAGTGTGCCCACACAAGGAATTTCCACTGGGAATGTGGTGAGGTGCAGTGTATCCCTGCTCAGTGTGTTTCATTGATAAGGAGAAGTGGGAATTTTGCTGCTCTCTGTAGAAAGGCTGGGAGGGGTGGGATTGTCCAGCCTGGACAAGAGAAACTTTGGGTTGACCCAAATTTGGCCTTCCAGGACCTGAAGAGAATCAACAGGAGAGCTGGAGAGGGACTGGGGACAAGGGATGGAGGGACAGGACACAGGGAATGGCTCCCACTGCCAGAGGGCAGGGATGGATATTGGGAAGGAATTGTTCCCTGGCACAGGGTGTCCAGAGCAGCTGGAAGTGCCCAAGGCCAGGCTGGACACTGGGGTTGGAGCAGCCTGGGACAGTGGAAGGTGTCCCTGCCCATGGCAGGGGTGGGACTGGATGGGCTTTGATGTCCCTTCCCACCCAAACCATTCCAAGATTTTATGATTCAGCAGGTAATCCCAATAAAACATTCCCTAAGGCAAAACTTTTTCTGGCTGGAGTTGGAGTCCTTGTGCAGGGCTGGAATCCATCCCTCCAAGTGCAGTTCCCATCACTGAGCTGCATCAGGAAAACCCTGAGAATGTGAGAAAAGCTGTGAATCCTCATTGTCAGCTCTCAACAGCACAACCCCTTATTTTTCCTTCCAAACCAGGGGGGGCATGTTGCTGATAGTCACAAAAATGAGGCTTCTTTGTGTCAGCATCTTTGCCTGATCTGTCAAAAATGTCACCACTTGCTTGTAAATATTCTGAAAATCACAAGTCCCTGCTTCAAAGCCAATTATGGGTGGCTGGCTGACAGTAAAGCCCCTACTTAGCACACCTGGCTACTTAAAAGCAACAAAGAGAATGGTTTGGGACATCACAAACCTCCAAATGCCCACAAAACAACCCAAATCATTCTGATTAGGCATAAAATTTTATCCTTGCACAAGGCCCTTGATTGTGACCCAAATGGGATGTTATTGTTCCAGCAGCAAATTCAAAATGCAAACACAGCACAAAGGACTTCTGCAACAGGGACATAAAAATTATAGTGATGCAGTTTTGTGACATTTCCACCTAGCAGTGACAGTGTTCCTGATTCCAGTGCAAAACAAAGCAAAAATCAAAGTTTTTTGGCATAGAGCAGATTTATGAGCACAGTCAGAGACAGTTCTGTCAGAATTACATCTAAATCTGAGATGCAGGGTGTAAAACTCCTTCAGTAAAATAAAAGAGTGAAATTTTAGAGTAGACAGAGGGAGGAAAGGGAGTAAATAAAGATTTAATTATCCCTGGTTGTAAGGCTGACTGATGCTCCCAGGCACAGGGTGGGATTTGTGCAGGGCCAGGAGTTGGAATCCATGATCCCTGTGGATCCAGCTCAGGATATTCCATGATTCCATGATTATTGTGTTGCTAAAGGCATTAATTCCTGCTTTACTTTGATATTTCCAAGTGACTTTGGGTCTTCAGGAGCTCAAAGGTTTAAGCAGGAGGATCTGCAGAGAAGATCCCAAAAGAGGAGTTACCAGGCTGGATCCCCTGTTCCCAAAGGAAAAGGGCTCAGGTGCTGAGCTGAAGTTTTAAAGAGAGATGCAGAACTTGGCTAAATTTGGGATATTGGGAGGGAATTGTTCCCTGGGAGGGTGGGCAGGCCCTGGCACAGGGTGCCCAGAGCAGCTGTGGCTGCCCTGGATCCCTGGCAGTGTCCAAGGCCAGGCTGGACACTGGGGCTTGGAGCAGCCTGGGATAGTGGAAGGTGTCCCTGCCATGGCAGGGGGGGCACTGGATGGGCTTTAATGTCCCTTCCAATCCAAACCATTCTGGGATTCCATGATTTACTAGCACTTCACTAAGTGTCTTTCCAGAACTGAGGAAAGACTTGGATGTGGGCTGAAGTCCAGGCTTGAGGAACATCTCAGTGGTGTCAGCAGAAGCTCTGAGCATGGAGAGCCTGAAGGAGCAGAGGAAGGGGGGCAGCTCTTCCTAATGGAAACCATGGAATTAAACAATAAGAAGAGGTGGGAATGTTGTGAAACCTCAAGGAAGAAGTTTCCTTGAGCCAGGTGATGCCTGAGGATGTGTCCCTGGTGTCCCCCTGCTGCTCCTCAAGTGGGAATGGTGGGAGAGGAAAAGGAGGCATCTGAAAGACTCTGACTCTGCTGGAAAAGGCTCAATAGGGACATTAATCCAAAATGTTGTGCTGCTTCTGCAAAATGGATGGAAAGTGTCCCCAGGTGTTTTTGTGTCACATGAGTGGCACAGCTCTTTGGCAAACACAGAGTTTGGTCTCGAGTTTCTAAAAGCAAACCCCACAAATTTCACCTTGGCAAGAGTTCAGCCGAAGGGCAGTGAGGGAAATGTGAATTTGGGGTGGTTTGCTCTGGAAAGGGGAGTTCAGAGTGGTGGAGGAGCTAAAAGAGAGGACATTTCTCACCTGTGCAGGAGAGGAGGGCAGTGGTGCTCCAGGAGCCCCATCCTGGGGTGGCAGGCAGTGGGTGGGGGGGTTTGGGCTGGAATTTGGGGTGAGGTTTGGGATGTGTGGATCCCTCAGGAGCTTCCTGGTGCTCCCAGGAGTGTTGGGATTCCTGGGCAGCCCCAAAGGACAAAGTGCAGAGCAGGCAAGGGGCTGGGCCAGGAGCTCTCCCTGAGCCTGAGCCAAGCTCTGATGTCGAGCAGGTCCTGCAGGGGCTGATCCAAAGCTCCCCCACACTGAGACATCCTCATCCCATGGTCTGAGCACACTCAGAGCAGGGAATTACACATGCAAGGCTGTAATTGCCTTGTTATCCAATTAGCAAACCCCAAATGAGTTCCCAGTGTCACTGACAAATCCTTGCAGGAATCCTCCCCCTCCCATCCCCATCACAGCACGGCTCTGGCAGGGCTGGGAGGTTCTGCTGGAGCTGGCACTGGCCCAGGAGAGCTCTGGGCAGCTGTGCTGGTCACTCTGGGTGGTCACTGTGGTGGGCAGGGTGTTCTGGGCAGCTGTGGTGGTCACTGTGCTGTGGTCACTCTGGTGGGTGGGGTGTGCTGGGCACCCTGTGGTGGTCATGCTGTTGTGGTCACTCAGTGGGGGACATGCTGGGGTGGTCACTCCCTGGCACAGGGTGCCCAGAGCAGCTGTGGCTGCCCCTGGATCCCTGGCAGTGCCCAAGGCCAGGCTGGACACTGGGGTTGGAGCAGCCTGGGACAGTGGAAGGTGTCCCTGCATGACCTTTAATATCCCTCCCCACCAAAACCATTCCACGATTCCATGAAAGGAAGAAGAGTCCCATTTTCCTGCTGGTGAAGACAAACAGCACCTATGGCTCTAAAACCAAAATAGCAAAAAAAAAAAAAAACCAAACAACATGTTACAAACATCTCAACAAGACACAATCTGTGATCCAAGTGCTTTGTGCTTCTTCACCCCAGCTGCTGTGGGGCTCTGGGATGGGCATTCCTGAACCATTGCATCCCTGAATCCCTGCATCCCTGAATCCCTGCATTGCTGAATCCCTGCATTCCTGAACCATTGCATTCCTGAATCCCTGCATCCCTGAATCCCTGCATTCCTGAACCATTGCATCCCTGAATCCCTGCATCCCTGAGTCCCTGCATCCCTGAATCCCTGCATCCCTGAATCCCTGCATCCCTGAATCCCTGCATTCCTGAATCCCTGCATCCTTGAATCCCTGCTTTCCTGAATCCCTGCATTCCTGAACCATTGCATCCCTGAATCCCTGCATCCCTGAATCCCTGCATTCCTGAATCCCTGCATTCGTTCCTGAATCCCTGCATTCCTGAATCCCTGCATCCCTGAATCCCTGCATTCCTGAGTCCCTGCATCCCTGAGTCCCTGCATTCCTGAGTCCCTGCATTCCTGAGTCCCTGCATTCCTGAGTCCCTGCATCCCTGAGTCCCTGCGTTCCTGAGTCCCTGCATTCCTGAATCCCTGCATTCCTGAATCCCTGCATCCCTGAGTCCCTGCATCCCTGAGTCCCTGCATTCCTGAGTCCCTGCATTCCTGAGTCCCTGCATTCCTGAGTCCCTGCATTCCTGAATCCCTGCACCTGGCTCAGGGATAAGGTTTGGGATGCTGTGTTTCCCCAGGTGCTCCTCTGCTTTGGGAAGAAGAAAGTTGGGAGGAGAGCACTTGTGTTGTCAGAGGAGCTCCACCATCACCTGCTCTGTCCCTGCTCTCATTCCCACAAGGATATCATCTTCCCTAAGGTAAAGACTTGCAATCAATCCTAAAAATCCAAACAATTCCACGTTTGTGCAGCCCCAACCCTTCCATGTGCACAGCTCCATGAACACTTGCTCTAAGAAACCTGGATGATCCATAAGGAGATTTTTCCTGTAGCTCATTATTCCATGCACAGTTAAAACTCAGTTAGGATTGGATTTCTGGCCTTACTGTGTGTGTGTTCCCTTCCCATCCCAGCTGGGAGAGGAGTTTGTCCCAGCTGAAGGGTGGGAAGCAGGATGGGGCTCAGACACACAGACCTCACTCTGCCTCAGCAGCTGAGTGGGATTTAAGGTAAGTCTCTGCTTTTAGTGCTGCCACCAACACTGGGAATGCTTTTTCCCATTTTTCCCTGATCTGTGAGGCAGTGAAGGAGCCATTAGGTGGTGCCCAAAAGCAAGGAGGCTGAGAGAGAAACTCTTTGTGACAATGAGGGGACACCACGAGGACATTTCTGTGGCAGCCAAAGGCTCGTCCCAACATTCCCAGCAGAAGGTGACTTGGCTCCCACAGGATTTTCCCTCTCATTAGTGCTTCATTTGCCATTTTATGGTGCTAACAAGTGTCTGAAACTGGGGGAAGAAAAATCTCCAGATCCATTAAATAAGACAGAAATGGCATTACAAGGTCATTCTTTAATACATGATAATTAAATCTGATTGAGAATTTATGCCATGGAATCACTTTTTTTTTTTTTTTTCAGATGTTCCAAATAAAAATTAAATCCACAAGCAGGGATGACCCCACAGGATCCAACCAATATTAATCTCTTTCTGCTTTCTGGATTCAGAATGTCTGAAAGGTTTGTTCCTTTCTCCAGAGTTCTGCTTCCACTTGATCCCCATTTTGTGCAAGGCAAATGATCTGGATTTCTATTAAATCCCTGTTACTAAACCCCAATCACTGCTGTAAAGCTCAGCCTTCAGAACTAACAATGGGAATTGATTCCTCCTCTGGGTGTGGTGTAGCCACAGGGGCATAGCTGGGGAGGGAAATGCAAAGTTTTGAACCAGAAAAGCTTTTCCTTCCCTGGCATTCCAGCAGATCCTTGAAGGAGAAGAGCTCCAGGCTCCACGCCAGGCTCTGTGTCTGTACAAAAGCAGCCTTTTGCTTATTTCCCTTAAAATGGAATTAAAGGGCATTAATTCTATTTTTTTATTATTCTCCCTGCACTGCTGCCACTTTATTATCCCAGCTAGGCAGGCAGGCAGCCCATTGCAGGGAATGAGGATGGGAAAGGCACAGCCAAGAAGGTTTAAATGCCACCTGTAGGCAAATTGAAATGTTCCCCTCCAAGTGCTAATCTTTCCTTTATTGCTGTAGTGGCACAGCCCTTGTCGTTCCCAGGGAATTCTGCCACGTTTATTTAAAATCCAAGCTTAGAAAACCCTGAAATGCCTCTGCTAAAAACACCAACCCAAGAACCCAAATATTTTATTCCTTCTGAAGTGATTCCTTGCACTTGCAGGGAGCTGTAATTAAGACACTGCTGCTCGTGGATGCAGGGTTTGCAGCCCCTGTGCCTCCTGCATTGC
The DNA here is from genome assembly GCA_030060385.1 of Muscicapa striata striata. Classification (NCBI taxonomy): domain Eukaryota; kingdom Metazoa; phylum Chordata; class Aves; order Passeriformes; family Muscicapidae; genus Muscicapa; species Muscicapa striata. Next base: position 1,043,392 of record JAREIS010000113.1, on the reverse strand, counting down.
TGAATCCCTGAAAAAAGGGGTGAAAAAGGCTGGAGAGGTTTGCTGGCAGCCAAACAGGAGTTATCCAATGGAGAATTAATAATTGTGCAGCCCTAAGAGAGCCAATGTCCCATGAATGACTGATGTGGTCACACAGGATTCGAGTTGGAGGCTCCTTGGGAGGGCTCTGGACCAATCTCCTGCTCAGAGCAGGAGGAGTTTGAGGTCAGACAAGGCAGCTCAGGGCTTTTATTCCATCTGATCTTGGAGTCTCCATAGTCAGAGGCTGCACAACCTCCCAGACTCCTCCCCTGCACACTGCTGATGTGTTAATGTGGAGCTTTTCCCTGAGTTTTCCTCTCTCCTTGCTCTGGCTGGGTTTGTATTCCTTGGGTAGATTGGCTGTAGTCAGGTCCTGCTTGAAAGCTTTGCTCTCTTAAGGGCTCTACAAAGACCTGAAATAATTGGGGTCTGTACAAATGGCTCTTAATTCAATTACTTCTGATAACTGCTTTAATTAAGAGCATGGATGAGATGGGATTGCTTCTCCCAGAAGTCAAAGTTAGGACTCACACTCTGGAAAATTTGGGTATCAGGAGTGCCAGCACTTCTGTTTGAGAGGGATTTTGGACAAGGGACCTTAAATCCCATCCAGTGCCACCCCAGCCATGGCAGGGACACCTTCCACCATCCCAGGCTGCTCCAAGCCCCAATGTCCAACCTGGCCTTGGACACTGCAGGGATGCAGGGGCAGCCACAGCTGCTCTGGGCATCCACACTTTGTTCACTCAGGACCTTTCTCACCCTCTGGTCTCTGCCATGAATCCAGGATCCCTGAGATCTCGAAGCTGGAGCCCCTCTTCAGAGCTGAAGCTCTCCTGGCCATCATTTTCCAGGATGCTCAGGGAATTTGGGTCCTGCCTTGCCAAATCCAAGCCTCCTAAGGAATTTTTCCACAAGAACAAAGTGACTTAGGGCTCAGGGGATCCCAAATTCCTACCATTGCTCACCCCTGGATGCTGGAGCCATTATAAACCCCAGCTCATCCTGAAAAAGCAGGGTGGTTTGGGTTTAATTGCAGTTACTAATTTATTTTATCACTGCAGATTCTGAAGCCTGGTGGGAAAAGGGAAATTCCATTTAATGAATGGCTCCTTCTCTCAGCACCTGGTGGAGTATTTAGCACTCACTCTCCTGTCCTTGGCCAGAATTCCTGCCACATCCTCAGTTCCTCTTCTCCAAAATCCTCTCCAAGCTGGGCAAACGATCCTCCCTCACCCTCCTCTTCCTCCCCTCTGGGCCTCTGCAATGGCACCAGAGGGCAGGGAGTGCCCAGAGCTGGGGGTGAAGGTGTTTGGATCCTCTGGGCAGAAGGATTGTAATGGTTTTGAAATCAAAACCAGTGAGAGACTCCAAGTCAGAAGTACAATTTAATAGGAAAAAAAAAAAAAAAAGAGAAAAAATAAAATACATGCAATAGTACAAAAGAAAAACCACTGACAGAGTCAGAATACAGCCTGACCCCCTGCTAGTTAGGGTGGTGGCAGCAGTCTGGATGAAGTGCTCTTCCCAAAGCAGTGATCCTGTAGAAATCCTGGCAGTAATCCTGGTAGCTCCTGTCCTCTGGAAACCAGTGGGTAAGGGCTGCTTTGGTGTTCCAAATCTCAGTTTTTATCTGGGTAGGAAAGGCTTAGCTGCTCCCCCTGGGTGAAGCATCTCCCAATGGGATGATGTAATTTTATCAGTCATGCACTGGGACTCAAGGGCCCATTAACAGAAGATCTGTTCCTGGAGGAAGGGTGGGTGGTGGGGAAGATGAAGAACATTTCCCCACCTGGTTTAACAGGTGGCCCATTAGCAGAGGATATCTCCCACAGGGATAAGAATCACTGCCCCACCTGGTTTCAGCAGATGCTGACAGAATCCATCCCTTTGGGCACATCTTTGCATTGGAACTGAGGATGGGGTCAAGGCTGAAACTTTCTGGAGAAGGAGCCTTGAACATCCTGCTGTAAAGGAAAAGGGAAAAGTTTTGAACTCTCCTTCCCTGTGGGCAATAAAATGGAGCAGCTGATGGGAGGTTTCATCCTCTCCATGAAGCTTCACCCTTCCCTAGGATAGAAGTTTTGGTTCCCAAATTACCCCAGGAGTTGGTGTGAGGGGGCTGGAGCTGCTGCAGGCCTGACTGTCTCCATCACCCCCAGCCTCTGCCATGTGAGGTGACACTAATTTGGTCACTTGTTCCCACATTCCTGTTGGCCCCTTGTCCTCTGTCCCATCCTGGGCTCCTCTTTTCCTCCTCTCTGTGATGGTTCAAGCTTTGCCAGCTCTCTTCTGCCTCCTCAGTGCCCTGTTAGTCCTGTCACCCTCTCCTGGCTCCAGCAGACCTCTCCTGGCAGCACCCCCATCCCATTAATCCTTGTTTACCAGGAATGTACATATTTATTGCTTTTTATCTTGTTTAATCTCTCAGGTCTCACAGCCCCTATTCATTGTTGCTGCTTCCCTTCTAACTCCCACCCATTTATCTTCCTCTGCTGCTGCATCTGCTCCAGCACATCCTGATTATCTCCTGCCATTCCCAGTGCCAGCCCCATGCCCTGGCCTGGGATTCAGCTCCCTGGAACAGTTGGTATTCCAAAATCATCATTAGCTGAGTTATGGAGGAGACAGGAAGAGATTCTCTCCCTGGACCTGGTGTCCTGTCTTCCCTACTTAGGGAGCAAATGAGGTTAATATTTAATGGATGTGGAGGTCAAAACAAAATCCTGGATATTTTGTTCCATATTTTCATGCTTCCAAAAAGTAAATAACCATGAGAGGTCCATCTAACTTGGCATTTCTGACAATAACCTCTAGCAAATCCCGAGAGAAAAGTTTTAAGATGTCAGACACAGAAAAGAAATTCCCAGAATAGATTCCCTGGCTGCTGCAGTTCTGCCCATGCATCCTCCTGTTATGGAGCAGCAGGGGCTGCACTACAGCTCTTGGCTGGGATCAGTTCTTGCTGATGTTTTGAGGTGACATCTCCCTGCCAGGACCCAGGAGCTCCAAATTGCTGAACCCCTGAACCCTGTCCTGATCTGTGGGATCAGCTCCCGTTCACAGGAGTTCTGGGATGAACATCTCTGCTGTGGTGCTGCCAAAGGCCAAGCAGGGCTTTGGTCTGAGTAATAAAGAGCAGCTTTTTCCTCACAGATTGTCACCTCTGCCTCGCTCACCAGGGACTGAAGTGGGGACAGGACTTTTCTGGGGGGACAAAATGAATTGTGAGGCCCTTGGGACTTGGGGAAAATAATGGATTCCTTTCTAAACCTTCTCCATCAGAAAGGGGGATCAGAAATGCATCTGCAGGGACTGATTTGGGCTTTGAAACTGCACCACACCAATTCCAGCCACTTCTCCTTCCAGGAGCAAGGACATCCACAGTAGCAGCTGGACACACTGACAAGAGCAGAGCCACAGTGACTCAGGGGCCAGCCTGCCCTTTGGATAAACATTTCCCTTCCTTGGTGGCTTGTCCAGGATCTTTGGCTCACCCCTGACTCCTGCCAGGGCATGGTGTGATATTCCTAAAAGCCACAGTGGTGTTCAATCATGTAATTCATGACTGATTAGCTGGAATGGCTGTGGGATGCAGATTGAGATCAGGTGATGGCTCTGGGGACAAAGGCAAAATAACCACAGACATCTGCAGAGAGGCAAAATAACCACAGACATCTGAACAGAGGCAAAATAACCACAGACACCTGCCCAGAGGCAAAATAACCACAGACACCTGCACAGAGGCAAAATAACCACAGACACCTGCCCAGAGGCAAAATAACCACAGACACCTGCACAGAGGCAAAATAACCACAAACACCTGCACAGAGGCAAAATAACCACAGACACCTGCCCAGAGGCAAAATAACCACAGACACCTGCCCAGAGGCAAAATAACCACAGACATCTGAACAGAGGCAAAATAACCACAGACACCTGCACAGTGGCAAAATGACCACAGACACCTGCCCAGAGGAAGGGCAGCTGCCCCTGCCCCTGGGCTGGGATGGGCAGAGCTGCTGGAGTTGCTGCCTTTGGCACAAATCCATGGAGCAGATCAGGGGTGGGTGTGTTGGAGTCATTGTCAGGAAATCAGGCTGAGCCCAGCTGAGTTGTGTTGAACTGGGAGGCACTGGGATACACTGGGGGGAGCCAGTGCCACGTGCCACCGTGGCCTTGGATCTCTTGGGAGCTCTTATCTCCTGCACAGTGACACTGAGCCACTCCTGGGGCTGGCTGCTGGCCAGCAGCTCCCAGCATCAGCTCCCAGCAAGAGCAGCAGTTGTCACAAGCAGATGAAGAAAAATCTCCTGGTTGGAGCAGAGCAGAGGGAAAGCCCTGCTCGGATTCTGTCAGGGACTGGATGGGCCTGAAGCTCCAAAAGGGGATCTCTAATTAGGGGAACTCTCTGAGTCTGATGGATGAGCTCTGTGCTGCTCATCACTGCAAATCCAGCCAGAATCTGCAAATTTGGAGCTCAGAGGAAATGTCACCGTAAAAAAAAATCCTTATTCCTGAGTGTCTGTAAGTGCTGCCAAGTCCTCCTGCTCAGCCCAGACCTCCCCAAAACTGCTTCCTCTCCTGCCTGCTATGGTATCCCCTTTCCTGGGAGCACATCCTCCCTGGGGGCTGCAGCTGGAGCACAGAGCAGCTCCTCACCCTTTCCCAGGCTCAGAGAGATCAAGCAGTTTCCTTTCCTGCTGATGGCTGTGCTCAGGAATAGGTGGGAGAAGAAAACAAATTCCTTCTGCTTCTCCTCCACGAGCAGGGCAGATGCAGTTAAGCTGGAAAAATACAATAGGACAATAATCAAGTTGTTTATATGGGGGTGCTGAGGTCACTGAGGATGGGATGAGGTGGGATGAGGGCTCCAGGCTGGCAGCACTGACTGGGACATATCCTGAGACAGATCTTTGGAGAACCTATTTTGCCCTGTTGGGTGGGGATATGGTGTTGGCAGGAGGTGGAAATGACCCAGAAATCAGGGCTGGAACAATTCCCATCCCTCACACCACTGGATGGGACCCCAGTCTGGTTCCTCTGGGTCCATACAATGGCCTGGGAGGTAAAGAACTTTAAAATTCATCCCATCCCTCCATGGGCAGGGACACCTCCCACTGTCCCAGGCTGCTCCAAACCCAATGTCCAGCCTGGCCTTGGGCACTGCCAGGGATCCAGGGGCAGCCACAGCTGCTCTGGGCACCCTGTGCCAGGGCCTGCCCACCCTCCCAGGGAACAATTCCTTCCCAATATCCCATCCAGCCCTGCCCTCTGGCAGTGGGAGCCATTCCCTGTGTCCTGTCCCTCCATCCCTTGTCCCCAGTCCCTCTCCAGCTCTTCTTTAGCCTCCTGTGGCAGTGGTGACAACTTTGTCTAGGCCATTTCTAGCTGCATCCCTGGAGCAGAAGGATGCTGTGTGCTGGGATACTCCTCTGGCTCCCTGCTGGAGTTTGCCCATCCCACCCTGCTCCTGCCAAGCTATGCTCTGGTAGGACTCAGGAAGGGATGATTAATGGCTCTAATAAATATGTTAATCTGCAGAAATGAAATTTTCCTAATTAAGAAACCTCTTCTGGGGTTTTTCCTGCTCGTTTCCTGAGCTGCTGTGAGAGCAGCTCTATCCACTCTGGAGTGAGGAACAGCGGGACCAGGGGTGTCAATCACATTCCATTGATCCCAGTTTAACAGAGGGGATTATTCCACACTGGCAGAAAAGGGGAGTGTGCTGACTCCTTTCTCCTTGGAGCAGCCTCACCCATGCTGGAGAAGAGCAGGATTTAGGCCAATGACAGGATTAGGATGATCCCTGTGTAACCCAGGGCTCTGAGGCTGCTGGGATCCATCCCACAGAGCCATCCAGCAGCTCCAGCAGGGCTGGGCTTCCTCCTGCAGCCTCAACCCAGGCTCCTTCTCTGTGGGAGTCCAGAGTGTTCCCTTGGCTTCCCTGGAGACCCCCCTGGCAGGGGGCTCAGAGGCCCAGGACTCTTGGGGACTGGACTTAAGCCCCTGGAGAAATTTGCCAACATTGCAGGAAGAATTACAAGTCACAAAAAATAAGTAAAGTATAAATGAGAGTGCTAGGAGGTAGAAAAGTGAACTTTTAGAAATGTTTATATTAGGGGGTATGTAGCTAATATGGAGGATTTTGGGCATGGTATGTCTTTTCCTTCTTCTTCTTCTACATGCCATCCATGTTGAGTGCCAGGCTGGCATTGTTGGATTGGTCTGAGACAGATTTGGACAGTGTAATAAAATTGTCATGTATTGGAAAGTAATTGTAAACATTAGGTATGTAATTTATAGTATAAAAGGTAAGTCCTGCCCCAAGGGCAGGCAGTGTGCCCTGGATCTCATGCTGAACAGACTGCTGTTGGTTAGAGAAAGAATTTCTTAGATAAGAAACAACAAACAACCTTGGAAACCTCAGAAAACTCCTCCTGAATCTTCTTCAGTGCCCAGCTGGGAAAACCTGAACTCTAAACCACCAACATGTCCTGCTGTGGGGATCTCAGGCTCAGGAGACGCCACAGACAGTGACACTTCTCCACGTGCCATGGCCCTGCTCAGGACAGGAGGCAGCTTAAGGAGTCCCCTGTGCTGGGAAGGGATGTTCAGAGCTTCCTCCAGCCCTAAAGCTGCTCCTTCTCCATCCCCAAAGCCAGGGCCAGCCCTGGGTGTGGGTTTCATGCTCCTCCTCACATGGTGGAGAACTCATTCCCTCCTGTCCATGGAGATTCCTGGATATTTGTTCAACACTTTCTGCTCATATAAAACTGAGGGAAAATAGAAACATCCTGTATTTGAAGGCAAGTGAGACAAGGAGAGGAAAGTTTTCCACTAAAAGAGGAATTGTTCCTTGGCACAGGGTGCACAGAGCAGCTGTGGCTGCCCCTGGATCCCTGGAAGTGCCCAAGGCCAGGCTGGACAGGGCTTGGGACAGCTTGGGACAGTGGGAGGTGTCCCTGCCCATGGCAGGGGTGGCACTGGATGAACTTCAAATTCCCTTCATTCACAAAGTATTCCATAGCTGTAGGATTCTATGACCTCACCACACGTGTTGAGAGATTCCTTCAAGCAAAAGGAATAATTGTTTTCATCATCTGTCTTTTTATTCCTTAAATTCCAACACACAGAGCTAAGTCCTACCTTAGGTTGATTCCCCAGTGTATTTTTTAACATATTTATGAAAATCCCTCCTCTAGAAAAAGCTGAACTGGAGAACCTCCAGAGCAAATCCCAGAGACTGGAAAAGAAAAGCCTGGCAGATAACTCTGGGATTGTTGGGGGTTTCTTGTCTCTGAGGAGACTTCAGGACACACAGTGTTGGATGGGTCTCATCAGGCAGATTCCTGGGATGAAGGAATGGGGCTGAACATAGATGAGGAAGAGCAGGAATCTGCTCAGGGGGAGATGTTGGAGCTCACAGCCAGCAGAAGCATCCCAGGAGGAATATTTTGCATCTCTACATTGTTTCGATTGCTGTGCTCTTGTAAAAGTTGAGAGATTCCTCCACGTATTTAAATTTTTGATGTGCAATTTATTTGGAATCTCCTGTCTGGCACCTGAAATCTGATTTAGCAGGACACAGAAAGCAAGCTGGGGCAGGCAGGGTGACCTCCTTCCCCTCCTGCCTGCTCCCAGCCCTGTGGGGAAGGCTGGATCCAGGTTTTTCCATGTGTGAAGGGAAGATTAATCGGCAGCAGAAGGAAAGGTGTCACCAGGCTCTGTTCCCAATGTTTTTAGTAACAAAGATAATTCCCTGAATTGATGTTCAGGCCAGGGTGGGTTTGTTTTTCCACCTGTGTTGAATGCTAGTAGGAAAATGCCAAGGGGAGGATTGCTGGGTGCACAGCCCCTCATCCCAAGCATCACTGTGCCCTTGTGGGTGTCCCATCCCAGCACTGGCACCTCCCACTCTGCCCTTTCCTAGGGCCACTCAAGTGGATTTTGGGGTTCAGATTGCACAATCTTCCTGGAATAACAGGTTTTTATGTGGAAGCTGATGGAATTCTGCAGATCAGAGTCGTTATTTCCAGCCTGTCTCTCCAAATGGGAATAATTATTTCGAGCATCTTCCGTGGGCTTTAATAAAACAATCAGCTGGAACAACATCATTACTTAAAGTTTGATGCTGCTCCCTGAGAGAACATTCCTGGGAAACCCTAATCACTTTGGATCAGCTTGGATCTGCTTGGCTGCTTCCAGCTGTCTTGAAGCCACTGGGAAAAGTGGAATGGATTGATGGAAATCATTGGAGATATTCCCAGCTGGACGCAGCAGGGAGGTTGGGAGTCTCCTTTTCCATCCTCAAATATTCCATGATTTTGTAACAGGAGCCTTCTTTTTATGATCTTTAACCTGTGCCTGTGTGTAAGTCCAAAGGATGTGGAGAGTCAGGCAGGCACAGGGCTCTTCCCAGATCTGGCACACTGCTCCTGATTTTAATGAATTATTAAGGGAACAACATTTTCTGCTGGATGTTCCTTGTGAGGAGTGAAAGAGGCACCACCCCTGCATGCCAGAGCTTTCAGGACCTGTTCCATTCATTAACATGCTCCATTAATTAACATGTTTACATTATGTAACATTCCCATGCTGCATTTTTAATTGCAGCCCGTGCTAACAATCCCTTTCCTGACTCCTCATTATTGGGAATCATTGCACAGACCAGGTGGCTCATCAGGATTTTAATCTCTTCCCTCCCTTTCTGGTCCAGATTTTTGTGTGTTCCTACCAAAGGTAGGCTGGGGTGGGAGAATTCCCTCCTCCCAGACCCTGAGCATCTGCAAATCCTGAAGAATTCCTGCTATTCAAGGGGAAAAGGATCCTGTGGAGCTGGGCACGTCATTGGCACCATGGAAAAGGCTTTTTAGTGGGGCAGGAAAAGGTTTATGGAAATGTCAGAGACATCCTGGGCCCCCAAACCCCATCCTGGGCCCCCAAACCCCATCCTGGGCACAAAACACCACCCTAGGCCACCAAACCCTGTCCTGGCCACCAAATCTTATCCTGGGCCACCAAACACTACCCTGGGTGGTTATGAGGTTGTCAGGTGATGCTGGATTAGGAGATTTTGAAGGTTTTTCCAAACTGTGATCAGGATCTTTGTCCTTCATTTCTGAGATTCCAGCTGGGAAAACCTCACTGAAAAATGCAGTGCTGTCCCATGGGAACATAGAGAGGTTTTCCAGAATGGGATCTGTCCAGGAAACATTTCCTATTTCTTACTGTGTTGGGTTGATGTGGCCAGAAATGTGAATTCTGTCACCATCTGTTAAACCAGCTGGGGCAGTGCCCCTGATCTCCTGGCACACATTATCTGCTCATGGGCAGCTTTAAACCAGCTGGGGCAATCATCTTTATCTTTGCCACAGCCCATCCTCCCTGCAGGAGAGATCTCCTGTTCATGGCCATTGAGTCCCAGGGCATGGCTGATAAAATTCCATCATCCCATGGGAGATGCTCCAGCCAGGGGGAGGAGCCAAGCCTTTCCTACCCAGATAAAAACTGAGATTTTGGACACCAAGGTACCTTCTTCCCACTGGATTCCAGAGGAAAACCAGACCTTTCCACATCATCCCTGCACCTTCAGAGGAAACTGCCCCTTCTCCAGGAGCACTGCTCCAGCTGAGCCACATCTGCCACTGCAGGAGGATGCAGCCACCATGGAATGGGACTGTGCCAACACCCTGACTGACTGACGGGTGTCAGCTTGGATTCTGACTCTGGCAGGGTTTTGGGATTGTTCTTTGTAATTTCTATTGTTCTTTGCATTTCTATTTCAATTTTCCTAGTAAAGAGCTGTTATTCCTAATTCTCATATCTTTGCCTGAGAGCCCCTTAATTTCAAATTCATAATAATTTGGAGGGAGGGGCTTTACATTCTCCATTTCAAGCAGAAGCTCCTGCCTTTATTTGCAGACACCTGTCCTTCAAACCAGGACAGTTGCAGAAGGAATCATCAAGATTCCCACATCAATCCCAGGATGAGGAATTCCCAGAGCAGCTGTGGCTGCCCCAGGATCCCTGGAAGTGTTTCAGGGTCAGGCTGGACAAGGCTTGGAGCAGCCTGGGACAGTGGGAGGTGTCCCTGCCCATGATAAGTGTGAAATAGGATGAGCTTTAATGTCCCTTCCCACCTACATCATCCCAAGATTCCACAATTTTTATCTGACAGAGCCAAAAGGTGTGGAATGAGCACATTTTCCAAATAAACTATGGAAGAACTGGTGAATGCAGTGATGGAGTCACTGGTGCCACAACATTTCACACTCATGGATGCTTCCCTCTCCAAAGCACCACCACTGATATTCCCTGGAAAAGATCAGAAAAACCTCAGAACACACAGAAGAAACCCTAAATGTGCCCCAAATTCCACACTGCAGTGGGCAGAAAGTGCCACTTTTCTCTCCAGAGACCCATTTTGAGGCTCTGAATGAGCATTCCCAGGATCGAAACCCTCATTATCATCATCCCAACTTTTAGAGCACAAATTTTTCATTTTTCACGTCTAAAGAATAACTTTTAGGATTCTATTTTAAGGAAGGGCTCACACCTCCAATTTTAGCCGTAACCCCTCATTTCCAGCATCCAAAAATCCCAGTTTGAATGCCCAAAAGCACTTTCAGAGCCCCAAATTATCTTTCTTCAGGGCTCAGAGCCACATTTTTAGGACCCAACCCTTATTTTATGCTCCAAATGCTCATTTTAAGACCCAAAGCTTCATTTTAAAGGTTGAAACCTTCCTTTTAGGAGCCAAACTCCACTTTTATGGCCCAAATCTTCCTTTTTTAGGGTCCAAAGGCTCCATTCCATTTAAAAGTCTCATTTTAAGAGTCCAAATCAGCATTTTATTCTTCAAAGCCTCCAGAGGGGCATTTTTAGGATCCTGGCCATCATTTTTAGGATCCAAGCAGCATCTTCAGTCTCCAAATCCTCAACTGCAGCTTACAAATTTTAGGGCCTAGATTCTCCTTTTTATAGCCCAAAGTTCAGCTTTTAGGCTTGAAATCCTCCTTTTCAACATCCAACACCTCATTTTAGGGTACAAACTGCACAATTTGGGCTCAAAGATTCATTTTTGATGTTCAGAGCCTCATTTTGAGCATCCAACCCCCAATTTTTAGGTGATAAACAATGAGAGAACAGAAAGTCAGGACTGTGAGATGCTGCAGGACTGGGAACCAGTTAAACCCAGCCCAAAACCAGAAGAGGAATCCCCAAAATACGGGTTGAATATTCAGAAGATTTAACCACAACCTGTTTGTATTTATGGCTTTGGAGACCATTTTTTCTGATTTTCCTAAAAATCCCAAGGATCAGGGTCAAAAAAACCCACTTCAAATTTAGAAGTTTGTTGGTATTTTTAAGGGAAACAATTTTTTATTTTGCTAGAATGGTACAAATTGGTGATGTCCAAACTGCAGAAATTCCAAGTAAATTATGGAAGTGCTCAACCCAGAGGGAAACCTGGAATTCCAGCCTCTTCTGTGGTGGCCTATGATGTGTCTGGTATGGGGGGAATTTTTCCCCCTAAATATTGAATTCAATTCCCCCATAAAGGAAAGATGTGACTGATCCTTCACTGATTCCACATCTCCCACTTCAGCCCTGACAGGTATCCCTGGGGATGTTCCTGTGGAAAGCACAGACTCTCTGTTGTGCTCTAAATTTAAAAATTAGAGAGCCCAAAGAGAGGCTGGATGTTGTCCTGGAAGTCTGGGATGAGCCACTCTGCTGATCTGGAAATGGTTTTTGAGGAAGGGGATTGAGGGGACACACGACATCCATGACATCCAAAAATATTTACAAGCTGAGAAGCAAACCAAGGAATTGCTCCAAACTGCAAACTGAGATGCAGGGAATTTGGGAAGTGGGTGGAAAAGTTGTCATGGTGGATAGAAGGACAGGACTCTTCACAAGCTGGTTCCTTCCTGGGAGCAATTGGAAATCCAGTTCATGTTCTGAACTGGAATGAATTGCTCAGTTCATGCCCAAGCCGTTCATTCCCAAACAATCTTTTGGAAAAGACCTCTCCTAGTGGTGAGGAAGCCCAGGCACTGCAGACAAGACAAGGAGTGCTCCTGCCAATCACCTGCTCTCCTTTGGAATATTTAATATTTTCCCTAAAATCCTCCTGTCTTGAGGGAAGAAGGGAAGCTATGTTCCACTAAGGAACATCTCGTTAATCAGCTCCGGAATGAATGATTGAAATCAGGGATCATGAATGTCAGATTAGCTCAGTAATTATTGAAAGGCTCAGGTCTGTAATGGAGACATGGAAAATTACTTTTCTTCTTTTTAATCAGAGCCTTGTGCTCCATGAGGATTTTTTTTTTTTTTTTTTTTTTTTTTTTTTTTTTTGGGAGCAATGCCTTGGGAAGGGCTCATTCTCCCTCTGTGGAAGGAGGTGGGAGAGATTTTCTACCCAAGTCTGCCCTGAGGGAGCAGCTCCCAATCCAGGCAAAATTCTGAGCCCCAAAGTACTTGGAGAAGCAGAAAAAAAGTCAGATGGGTCACAAAAGTGGGATTAGAGGGAGAACCTGGCAGAGAATGCTCTGAGACAGGATCAGAGATCTTTTAACCCAGGTTTGGGGTTTCCGAGTGCCCACTGGGGAGGACTCACCCATTTATTCAGAACTCTGACCTGGGGCTCTGGCTCCCTCCTCCACCAATGTCAGCACAGCCTGATGGTATCAATGGGCTCTCAACATCCACTTTTATCAGAGCCAGACTGGGAAAAAAATGTTCAACTTTTCAATCAAATTAGATCTTAAAAAATCCTTCTGCAAGAACTTGAAAATGCTTCTGGGTTTGGTGTAAAAATGAAGGGCTACAAGGTGCCACACTGAATGTTGAGCTTTTGTCATTCAAAAATGAGAAATTATTGTTTAGAAAGGAAGAAGTAAAACATCCTTGGGAAATGTTTCACTTTTCCAAGTGGATCAGAACCTCAGCTGAAGGAATCCATGCAGTCAGGGCTGGTTTTACAAAAGCAGGCAAATGCAAACCCCAGGCTTCTCTCAGCTCAGAGGGTTTGATCCTGCCCCAAGGAAAACACATTCCTTCCAAAACTGGAGGACTGATGTCCTCCAAAGGGATTTTTATGGACCTGGACTGTCCCAGCCTTGGGAAGATCCATCAGCAGAGGTGTTGAGTGTGGTGACTCTCCCAGTTGTACTTGATTGTAGTTGGAGAATCCAGGAAAATGAGAAAACCTCAATGGGGTTGCTGCCAGCACTGGGACTCCAAATCCAGGGAATTTATCCTGGACCGTGGACCCATCCAGCTGCACAGAGCTGCCCAGGGATGTTTGGAGGTGACCAGGGCCAGGATGTCACTGTCCTGTGACTTGGAACCAGCCAATGCTCAGTGCAGGGAAATGGAGCCAGCAGGTGACCAGGCCTCCAGTGGAACCATCTCCAAGGTTAGACCAGAATTCCAGGACAGGAGGATCATCCCAGCTCAGACAAATAGGTTTCAATTGAACTAAAAAGCAATTTTCTGTCCAAGGCGCTGACCATGTCAGGTGTCTTTCAAGCCAAGAGCTTGATGGCAAGCAAAGACATTTCCTGGACAAATTCCTTATTCCCAGTGTAGGACATTGATCTCTCTGTTGGGTCTTCCTCAGAACAAGTTTTCCCACTGGATTCATGGGCAGATCCAAACTAGGATTCACTTTTCCCTTGGAGCAGTGAAGTTCCTACAGCATCTCTCATCTCTCCACAGATGTCCAGATGCTGTTGTGATCTGTGCCAGTGGGTTCTCCCTCTGTCCCTGCAGGAAGTTGGGACCCTCAGGAATGTCCCCTTCAGCAGAGGTGAATTTTCCTGGGTGCCCCACCCGCACTGGGCATCCAGAGTGCAAAGCTAAAGCCATACCCTGGGTGGGACCTGCCTGGAGATGATCCACATCAACTGCAGCCACCTCGAAAAGCAGCTCCAGAGCCAACAGCAGCTCCACCAAAACATCCCCCTTCTCCATGCAGGAGAACAGGAACGATCAGCAAAGGAGTGTGAACAGCTCTTTATTCAGTTAATGAATTCCCACCAAAGCCTATGGAAACGCTGCCACTGAGTGTTTATCATTAAGACAATTATTTGAGGCTGCCCTACTTTTGTTGGGCTCTTTAATAGTGTGGGCCCCTCATTAGCTGTGTACACGGCTAACGAAGACAGCGAGCTAATTGGCAGCAGCTCTTGAAGAACTGAAGCAGCCTCATCGTTTGCCTGCTCACGTTCTGCCATTCCAGCGAGGAACTGCGGAAGATGTTCCCTGATTAGGCTGTTGAATTATGAATTAGGCTCTGCTCCCACTGCAGCTGTTTTCTCCATGTCATTCCCAGCCCTTTATTTCCCCATCTGCTTATAAAACCAGGAGCTTGATCCTGCAATAAACACTTCAAATGGTTTCTTTTTTTTTCGGCACTAATTAATTGTGTTGCATTTCTTGAGGTGCCCTGGCTTGCAGCAAATTAACAATGCTAATTTTTCCTCTGCTCAGTGCCCAAACAATCTCTCCTAAAAAGGAGCTGGAAAGCAAAGAGGATTCTATCAAACCATTCCCGTGTTTCAGCTTCTTCCCGTTTTGATCCTTTCTGTGCACGACGCAGAAGGGGTGTCCTTGTTCACAAACCATTCCCAAAGCTGCTGGGATGGATCTTTCCAGGAAGGAGCCAAAACAAGGAGTGGGATTTGCAGCTGGCTCATTCCTGGTGCTCAGCCCTAATCTCCACTCCTGGCCACTGGTCCGTGTCAGCTGGAAAAGGCCCTGCTGGGGGGGCAGCTCCAGATGGAGACACGGGAATGTGAAATTGGGAATGGGAAATGTCTGACTGAGCAATGAGTGAGGCTGCATAAAAGTAGCAGCTAAATAAGAGACTGGGTTAAATTAATGACCCTTTAAAGGCACTCTGGTCCCCAGTGTCCTGGTTTAGGACAAATTAGGGGAAAATCTCCGAAAGGAGCCCCCCAGAAAACAAACCCCCACAACTCCTCCCCCCACACGAGTTCGGGAAGAATTTCCTCAGAGGAGAAGTGGAAAAAACCTGTTTATTTAGCAAACAAAAACACTCCCCAACACAAGAAAAAACAGCCCCAGATGACAAAAACTCTTTCACCAGTCTGAGAGGATGAACAAACTCAGAAAGTCTCCCATGCTGGGGAGGGCTGAAGCTTATCACGAAAATGCAGACTCGGGGTGTTCCTTGATGTTTCCAGGTCCCAGTCCGGAACAGGTTTGGATGGTATTCAGGAAAAGGGAAGAAGGAAAAGAAAGAAAACAGTCCAGAGAAAGGAACTGGACTGCCTAGCTAGCAAGCAAAAGCTAAAGCAAAAAGCTGGCGAGCTAAAGCTAGCGAGGTGTGGACACTGCTGCAAGCCTAGGCTTTTCTCACAGGCTCTGAGTTCCTTTCTCAGGCTGTGAAACTCTCTCAGGCCTAGCTGAAACCTTTCCCAAGCTAGGGCCTCTGTCTCTACTATAAACACAAGAGAAAGAATCATAACCAAGATAAAACACCTACTGGATCTATGGGAGAACCAGAAACAAGAGGTGTCTCTCTCTCTCTCTCTCCAATGAACTGTCTGTATTTTGTTTTGCACAAACTGTATTATAAAAAGCCATGGCTCTCTTCAATAAACTGCACTCTTTCTTGCTTTCCTGCATCAAGCAAGAAAGTTGCTTTGTTGCTGTTTTTCCTTTCGCCGCTCCGTGACCCTTTATTGCAGCACCAGCGAGGAAGGCAAAGCAAAGCGAGAGCAAAAAGCACAGGGCAGAGCGAGCGAGCCCAGCTAAGCCCAGTGATGGGGTGAGGGGCTGACTGGACAAAACAAACATTCACAGTCAGTTCTGAAAGCACCCAACAGAATTCCAGGCATTAACAGAACACATGATTGGGGATACAAAGCACTGTAATGTCACCCCAGGACACCCAGTGTGGACACCACTGAAGGCCCAGGCAGAAATTGCAAGGCCTTCCTCAGGCTCTGAGCTCCTTTTCTCATGCTGGGAAACCCTTTCCCAGCCTGAGACAGTTTCTCAACTCTGGCCTGAGCCTTTTCCCAGGGTGATAACATTTGGGAAAAACAGAAAGGAATTATAACAAAGATAAACACCTGCTGGATCCGTGGGAAAACCAGGGACAAGAGCTATCTCTCTCTCTGACCAATGAACTGTCTGTATTTTGTTTTTCACGAACTGTCATATTTAAAGCCATGGCTTCTTTCAATAAACTGCTCTTTCTTGCACCAAGTAAGGGAGTGCCTTGTTGCTGTTTCTCCTTTCTCCGCTCCGTAACCCACTATGCAGCAACACACCCGGTAATAGGGTGACAAATTGTCCTTTCCTGCCCCCACGGAGCTCAGCGTGGATCAGCTCCAGGCTGTGCCTGGGTGGGTGTACAGGGATGCTGGACGTGGCACCTGGAGAGAGCCAGACCCCTCCTGCAGCTGGGATTTGGTGCCAGCACCATCCTGGGTGTCCAAGGGAACGTGGGGCTCTCCGGGGGCTCACAGGGACCCCCTGAGCCAAGGGGCTGCACTGGGCTCTGCCTCTGGAGGTGGTGACAGAAGAAAAGCACACAGAGCATGGATCAACCCTCCTGAGAGGAGAGAGCTCCTTATTTAATCCCAACTAGGAGGAAAATCCATTCCCCCAAGATGTTCTACTGTCTCTCTTTCAATGCCTTGGATTCTGCATCGATGAGGAAAATGCTGAACATTTTCATGTTCCACCTTTCCACAAACAGCAAATTTGAGCTGGTGGGAGGATGGAAAGGAGAGAGGAATGTTCTGGAGTTGATGTGGAGGAGGCAGCAGGGCTGGAGCCTCCAGATCCAGCCTTACACAGCCCAGTGATGTGTTTGTGTCTGGTGTCCTCAGTCCCAGAGAGAGAAGTGCTGAGGGACATTGGCCTGAGATATCAGCCATTCCTCCAGGAGAAATGGAATATCCCAGATGTGCCAGCAGCTCTCAGGGGAAATTAGGAACTTGGAAAGGCCAGCTCAGAATGGAGACAGAAAATAGGAGGTGAAATGAGCTCTGCTCCTTCTGCTTGACCACTACTCAAGATGAGGTTATTGTGTGTTTTTTCCTTTACCCACTTCATCCTCTTTTCCCTCTCTCCTCCTTTTTTCCATAGGACCACTCAAAAATGGTGGAAGAGCCCAAATCCATGTTTTCACCACTGGGCAGCCCAGAATGGGAAGAGGTTTCCCATGGAGGCTCCACACCTGCAGGTTTTTAAGACAAACCTTGAAAAAGCTCATCTCATCTCATCTCATCTCATCTCATCTCATCTCATCTCATCTCATCTCATCTCATCTCATCTCATCTCATCATTGACCATGCTTGGACTCTAAACCTCCTGAAGCCTCTTCCAAGCTGATTATTTGACCATTTTTTCAGCTTCTAGAAAGTTTCCTAATTTTTAAATTATTTTAATAATTGTTTAATTTTTTTTTTAGATTTGAAAAAAAAATTAATTTTTTCAATGCTCATTTTTAAAATGACTTTATTTATTATAATCATTGTGTCAAATTTCAGTGGTATTTGTGACTTCCCTTCCTCCCTGTGCCATCATTCATTTTAGAGGGACTTTGCTAATTAATGAACCTTCCTCTTGGTCTAGTTGGTCCCTGCTCTGGGGACTGCAGACAGGGGCTTTGCTGTGACCCCTAAACCCAGCTGAGTTGGGATCAACCTCCTCTAGGTCCCACCTTGCTCCTGGTTGAACCTCTCACTGCTCCACCTTGGGCCAGCTGTGGTGACATCGAGGTAAGGCCAGCAAGGGCCACCCCAAAAAGGGCCAGCAGGAGCCAGACTGGGATTTTTGGCTCCTGACAGGACAATTTCTCCCTGCCTGGAGCTGCAGGTGATTTTCTGATCCTGCTGCTGAATTCTGGTTGGTTTTTGCAGCATTGAAACATTCAGGGCTGGTCTCTGAGTTCAGGGGTGTTCCTTTTCATATATATTTAATACATGTTTTTAAATGAGCTACATGGAACCCAATCAAGCAGTTAAGCTGCAGGATGAAGGCAAAGTCCTGCCTGACATCAGCCTTAGCTCCATTTCTGCTGCAAAGCCTCAGCTTTATGGGTTTAAATTTGTAAATACTCCTCCTAAACCCAATAAATTAAAAGAGCCCCTGGTGTATCCTTGGCATTCAAGACTGAATGAGCCCAATTAGCCTGTGAAGAGCTGTTCCCTGCAGAATAATTCCAGGGTTTGGGCCAGTCCATTGTGAAAATTATTTGCTGCTCTCCCTGCTCATTGATGGTTTCTCATTGAGCACGAGAAGCTCCAAAGGTGACTTGGTTTCCTGCCAGAGCCTCTGTGTTGATTAACTCTCTTCTCTCTTTTTCATCATCCTGCTCCTTCGATTCTTGCTGGGAAGGCAAGGAACAAATGCAGCTGTGAAGGAGGGGGAATATTTCTTTTGCTGCTCTGTGCTGTTTCCTCATCCCTGCTCCTGTGTCCTTTGCTGTTGCAGGGGTGCTGTTACATCCAGCCCAGGGCAGGGGTGACAGCAGTGCTCTGCAGCAGCCCTGGGCTCAGGAATTACCCAGGATGGTCCCTGCTCCATGGAATTTATGCCCCTTGCCCTCCTTCCCTCTGTCCTGTGTGACTTGGGAAAATCATGAGATAATGGAATGGTTTGGGAAGGGACATTTATTTACTCCACCTCTGCCATGGGCAGGGACACCTTCCACTGTCCCAGGCTGCTCCAAGCCCCAGTGTCCAGCCTGGCCTGGGACACCCCCAGGGATCCAGGGGCAGCCACAGCTGCTCTGGGCACCCTGTGCCAGGGCCTGCCCACCCTCCCAGGGAACAATTCCTTCCCAATATCCCATCCAGCCCTGCCCTCTGGCAGTGGGAGCCATTCCCTGTGTCCTGTCCCTCCATCCCTTGTCCCCAGTCCCTCTCCAGCTCTCCTGGAGCCCCTTTAGGCCCTGGCAGGGGCTCTGAGCTCTCCCTGGAACCTTCTCCTGTCCAGGTGAGCACCCCCAGCTCTCCCAGCCTGGCTCCAGAGCAGAGGGGCTCCAGCCCTGGGAGTGTCTCCCTGGCCTCTGGATTCACTCCTCAGGTCCTCATCCCTCTTAGCTGGGGCCAGAGCTCACTGTGGAATTGAGATCTGGCAGGATAATCTGAATTTCTGGTGACAGCCACTCATTTTAAGCTATAAAAGCCACATCAAACTTCCACAAAGCAGCAATGGCCTGCACGTGTTCCTGGCAATGTGTGGAGATTGTCCCATGAGCAGAGACACTCCGTTCATGGGAATTCCCAGGATTGAAGTGAAGGAATCTGGATATCATCATCATTTCAGTGATAAATCACATTCAACCCCTGATCAATGCCATTTCTCTTACTCTAATATAGGTACCTTGCCCTACTGCACTCTTTTATGTTATTCTATAATTTACCAGTAGTTCTTTTAATTTTAATCCTGTGTAGTAATTAATTCTGATTAAGATCTTTCATCTGTTATCTCTTGCCTGTTCATTTGTCTTAATAAATAATTCATTTTTAAAAATAGATCTGATTTGCCAGCATTAAGAACATGAGGGACAAAGTGATTCAATTATACCTCCATCACTTCCTTAAATTCAAACTGCTGCCAAAATCCGAGGCTAAATCCGAGGATTTAGCTCCATTTAAACCCTTTCTGAAGGAGTTTAAATACACACTGACACTTCTCAGTGTTTCTTTGGGATAATTATCCTTTTCCTGACATCTTAAACAGGAGAGTGGGCAGGAAAAACCTCAATTTACTCCTGGAAGGGGCTGAGATTGCTCTTGTGACTGGATTTTAAATTTAAGGCTGTAGGTAAATTCTGGATCAAGTTTTCCTCAGATTTACCAATGGAGCTCCCTCTGGAACCCTGCCAGGACCTGCTCCCAAAATCTGTGTAATAACAGAGCTTCCTAGTGCAGACAGTGCCACTGGTCAGAAAAAAGGTGGAATGCTGAATCCTATATATTCCTTTATTACCTTTTCCTGTGGAAAATGGTGTCTATTTTGTAAAAAAATACAGAAAATGTTGAATCAGATGCAAACTCTCCTCCCTCATTTTCTCCCAAATGCTGGGTGTGGGATTTCCCAGAATCACAGCTCACACATCCTGTTGGATGTCTCCTTCCCAGGGGATATTTTGAAGTCATCTGGCCACAGGACCCAGCTTGAGCAGGGAGATTGGACAAGATGAGCTCCAGAGGTGCCTTCCAAGCCTGGCCATGCCTGGTCCTGTGGGAATTTGGGATTTGTGTGTGTGTAACTCAGGAGTGGGGGCCTTAGAGCCAAATGAGACCTTGGGAGCAGCTCCAGGTTTTGTGGGATGACCAAGGTGAAGCCAAGCCCTCCTGCCATGCAAAGAAAATTATTTATCACCTTGTTCTAGCTCTTCCAGGTGATAAAGATTTGCAGGCAGAGGTGATTTTGAGCAGACTTTATAGAAAATGCAGGATTTCAAACGATGCTGGGATTTATTAGGTGTGCCACAACCACCCCAGAGACCCGAGGCTGTACTTTACTGCTCCTTTCCTGCCGCTCCCTGTGCTTTCCTGCTCAGAAGGGCACCTGGTTTCCTTCCTTGGATCAGCTCTCTGCCAGTGCTCAGTGTCCTCTCCTGGCAGGCTCTGGCTTCATTCCATCACCAGTGCCCAGCGTTCCTGCAGGGCCAGGGCCAGGGCCAGAGCCAGGGCCAGGGCCAGGGCCAGAGCCAGGGCCGGGGCCAGGGCCAGGGCCAGGGCCAGAGCCAGGGCCAGGGCCAGAGCCAGGCCAGGGCCAGAGCCAGGGCCAGGGCCAGAGCCAGGGCCAGGGCCAGGGCCAGGGCCAGAGCCAGGGCCAGGGCCAGGGCCAGGGCCAGGGCCAGGGCCAGGGCCAGGGCCAGGGCCAGGGCCAGGGCCAGGGCCAGGGCCAGGGCCAGGGCCAGGGCCAGGGCCAGGCCAGGGCCAGGGCCAGGGCCAGAGCCAGGGCCAGGGCCAGAGCCAGGGCCAGGGCCAGGGCCAGGGCCAGGGCCAGGGCCAGGGCCAGGCCAGGGCCAGGGCCACCAGGCCAGGCCAGGGCCAGGCCAGGCCAGGCCAGGCCAGGGCCAGGGCCAGGGCCAGGCCAGGCCAGGCCAGGCCAGGCCAGGCCAGGCCAGGCCAGGCCAGGGCCAGGGCCAGGCCAGGCCAGGGCCAGGGCCAGGCCAGGCCAGGCCAGGGCCAGGGCCAGGGCCAGGCCAGGCCAGGGCCAGGGCCAGGGCCAGGGCCAGGCCAGGCCAGGGCCAGGGCCAGGCCAGGGCCAGGCCAGGGCCAGGGCCAGGACTCAGACCTAGACCTAGACCCAAACCCAGATCCAAACCCCGACCAAACCCAGACCCAAACCCAGACCCAAACCCAGACCCAGACCCAAATCCAGACCTAGACCCAGACGTAGACCCTGACCCAGACCCAGACCCTGACCCAGACCCAGACTAAGACCCAGAGTCAGACCCAGACCCATACCCAAACCCAGACCCTGACCCAGACCTAGACACAGACCCAGACCTAGACCCAAACCCAGACCTAAACCCAGACCTAAACCCAGACCCAAATCCAGGCCCAAATCCAGACTCTGACCTAGACCCAGACTCAGACCCAGACCCAGACCCAGACCCAGACCCAGACCCAGACCCAGACCCAGACCCAGACCCAAAACCAGACCTAAACCCAGACCTAAACCCAGACCCAGACCCTGACCCAGACCCAGACCCAGACCCAGACCTAGACCCAGACCTAGACCCAGACCCAGACCCAGACCCAGACCCAGACCCAAATCCAGACTCTGACCTAGACCTAGACCCAGACCCAGACCCAGACCTAGACCCTGACCCAGACCCAGACCCAGACCCAGACCCAGACCCAGACCCAGACCCAGACCCAAACCCAGACCCAGACCCAGACCCAGACCCAGACCCAGACCCAAACCAGACCCAAACCCAGACCTAAACCCAGACCCAGACCCTGACCCAGACCTAGACCCAGACCCAGACCTAGACCCAGACCTAGACCCAGACCAAGACCCAGACCCAGACCTAAACCCAGACCTAGACCCAGACCCAGACCCAGACCCAGACCCTGACCCAGACCTAGACCCAGACCCAGACCCAGACCCAGACCCAGACCCAGACCAAGACCCAGACCCAGATCCAGACCCAGATCCAGATCCAGATCCAGATCCAGATCCAGATCCAGATCCAGATCCACATTCAGGTCCTCAGCCAGGGCCTCTGATGCTTTTCCCATTCTCTCTCTTGGAACATGGAAAAATCATAGAATCCTAGAATGGTTTGAGTAGGAAGGGACATTAAATCCTATCCAGTGCCACACCTCCCACTGTCCCAGGCTGCTCCAAGCCCTGTCCAACCTGGCCTTGGACACTTCCAGGGATCCAGGGGCAGCCACAGCTGCTCTGGGCACCCTGTGCCAGGGCAGTGTCCAAGGCCAGGCTGGACACTGGGGCTTGGAGCAGCCTGGGACAGTGGAAAGTGTCCCTGCCCATGGCAGGGGTGGAATGGGATGGGATTTAAGGTCTCTTCCATTCCAAACCATCCCTTGAGTCTGCAAAGCAAAGAGGAAGATCCAGACTGATAAAATTTTTAAAAAGGGGAAAATGGAATATAGTATAAAGAAACTGAGGTGGGATTTTCTTTCTCTTCCTCTACCCACATGAGCTGTTGAGCACACTGGAGCAGCGTGGAATAGGACAGGCTCAGAGCAGGAAAAACAGGGAATATTTTCCAAGTCACCAGTACAACCATGGCCCCTCAGTGGGAATGATGGGTCTCTGATGACCAAACATCCAATGACAGCAAAACTTTCCCAAAAACTTTTAGCTTCCGAAAAATTCCGTGTCCAATCGGCAAATGATTGCTAAGGAAGAGCCACACCTCTGATCACACAGGGGATCCATCCCACCTGCCTGAGCTGTGTCCCACCTGCTCTGTGCATCCCACAGCAAATCCCTGGATTAGCTGCACTAAGTTAGAAGCACTCAGCCCCCTGCAATCACTGCAGCAGACAGATGCTCATTACTTCTCTTGAAATCTCTATTTTTCATAAATTTCATTTTCGCTGTTTGCAGCTTGGGCTCGTTCCCAAATAAAGCAGGCAGTGATTGAGCCTGGCTTTATTGCTCCCACAATCCAAATTACAGCCATTATCCCAATCTCCCCCCTGCAATTATCCTCAGCCTGCACATTCCATCTCTTTATCCAGCCAGACTTTGTGCTGATGGAAGGTGATAGACGGGCAGCAGAGAAAGCAGCGAATTCTCTCTGAGCAGCAGATCCAGAGCTGCTGCTCCAGCCCCTCTCTCCCTTCCCAGGGTGCAGCTCTGTGCTGTTCTCCAGCTCTCAGGGACACCAGATAATCAGACTGATGAGAGGTGGCCTCTGTGAACCTCAGCTATTCCCCCAAGGATCAGGATTCCTGAATTTCTTCAGCCTTATTCCACCCTCCTGCAGGCTGGGCTGGGCAAACCTGCATTTCATGACATGGTCCTGTCATTTGATCCAGCCAGGTGGGTTTTTCTCCTCCAGAGAACCCATCCTGAACCTTCTGCAGGTGAATTTACTCCATCACACATGCTGAGAATATTTTTGCCTCAAGATTTGGAGGCATGAAACACAGGTGTAAACCCCAAACCTGCAACCCCATTGATGGCAAAACTCTTAATGGGGTTCTGGTCCCTCTCAGCTGCCTTGAAATTTAACAGAATCCCAGGATAGTTTGGGTTGGAAGAGACACTAAGCTCATCCTGTGCCTCCCCCTGCCATGGACAGGGACTCCTTCCCCTGGACCAGGTTACTCCAAGCCCCAAACCTGGACTGTGCTGGGTTTGTTGGTTTTCACCTTAAAATTCTCCTTGAAAACCATTTTCTCCATTTCCCTCTCAACCACAGATGGGAGGCAGCTCTTCTGTGCATCTTCCCAACTCCCAGACTGGTCCTCTTGGAGAAGAACTGTTAAGGTTTGGTCACCACAGAGCTGGAATGAGCTCCAGTCAGGTCAATCCCAGTGGGATGGGAGTGTCCTGGCCCCATATCCTGGCATGCAAAGTCCCCACTGCTGCTGCAAAAGGCCCTTCCTGCAGCACAAACATTCAGCTCCAGCTTCATCCCACATCCTAAATTCTGAGTTATTTAGGGGGCAATTTCCACAAAATAAGAGGAAAGTCCATGTTCTTTCCCTCCCAGCTTCCTTTTTCCCAGGAACCCACTTGAGAAGCTGTGAGAGCTTCTCGGGAAAGGAGAAGGTGTGCTGAAAAAGAGCAAATAAATACCCAAACTCCTTCAGGCTGGGTGAGTATTTTTGATTTAAAATCAAAGGTTGCTTGGTGTTAACAGTTGCTGTTGAGCTTCTGTTTACACTCTCCCTGCTGTCTCCCACATCCTTCTTTTAAGGACGTTCAAGAAGGAATTTTTGGATAATACAATTCCCCTGCCTCACGATGGAACAAGGGAGACACTTGAGTCCTGTCTTGTGCTACAAGGGGGATTGGTGAAACTGCTCTGCCTTTCCTGACAGCAGAACTGAGAGGGATCAGCTCCTGCTGCAGGGAATTAAAACTCCACAGCAACAACTCTGGGCTCTGGGCAGGATTCCAAATGGAAAAGGCAAAGCACCCTGACAGTCTCTATGAGCTGCACTGACAGCTCGTGTAAGGAAACTTCAGGGGCAGAATAAACTGATCTGGAATATTTTGCTCTGATCTGCATTTCAAAGTAATTCTGTGAAATGACCAGCCTGTTAAGAGGGAACAAACAAATAATCTCAAGAAGAGAAATCACTTTCTGTCCTTCAATTCAAATGTTAAATGTGTTGAAATCCACTTCTGTTGAATTCTAAGTCACTGGGGTGATCCAGCTCCCTGTTAAATTCTTCTCCTTGCAGGGGGATTTTGGGACAATATCCTGATTACTCCACTTAAGACCAAATACTTAACTTGGGGGGGAGGATGATCCTGTATCTCTGAGGGATGTGGAAGCAGAGGAGACACCTTTCCTTTTTGTTCCAGTGAGTAGAGCATGAGTGGGACAGGTTCCCTATGAAACATGAAACAGATTCCCAATGGAACATGGAACAAATTCCCCATGGAACAAGGAACAGATTCCCCATGGAACCGATTCCCCCAGAAATATGGAACAGATTCCCCATGGAACAAGGAATAGATTCCCCATGGAACAAATTCACTATGGAACAAGGAACAGATTCTCCATGGAATATGGAACAGATTCCCCATGGAACATGGAACAGATTCCCCATGGAACATGGAACAAATTCCCATGGAACATGGAACAGATTAGGAACAAGGAACAGATTCCCCATGGGACACATTCCCTATGGAACATGGGGACATTGTCCCTGTTTGGAGGTGGGGACACCAGACCTCGCTCATGCTGAATGTAAAGTGCTGTTGAGTGTAAAAAATACAATAGCTTTGCAGGTTCATTTTCCTCCAAATGGCCCAAACCAGAATAAACTTTGTTTTTAATCACTGAAATGGAATTGTTTCATTTTTCTTTTTGGCAAGGAAACTTAAAAACATCTGCTTGGGTTTGGATCAAATTGATTTTTTTTTTTCACTTTTTAACTCGGTATTTGAACTGAAAAATCAATTATCCACCCAGCCTTCGTCCCAGCACATGTCCAGGAGCAGAAACTCTGGGTTTTATTCAATAGCAGGTGCTCAGCAATCAGAGAATATGAATGTTGGGATAATAGGATTTACCTGACTCTTCCTGACTCATCTACAAAATCCAACCGGGACTGCAGGGATAAAATCCAAAGGGTTTCATTTCTTGGTGTCCACTGAGCCAGTTTGGCTGGATATACAAACCAGGACCTTGGTTCTGATCCTGATGGCTCCTGATGCCATTGTTGGGTTTCCAGCCTCTGCTTTAGGATGAAAAGAAGTTTCCTTGGACCAGACAACAAGATTCCTTGGAGAACTCAGACCATTCCTGCCTCATCATCTCCTGTCACAGCAGCCTCCAAAGGGAGGAGATTGCCACTAAATGGGAAGTTCTAAAGACTGTAATTCTGTGTCATAATAAGAAAAACAATTTAATCGAAGGCATGTTTCCAAATAAAGAGCTCTGCTGGCAAGAATCCTCCTTTCAGGCATCACAAATCCTGCTGTCCCTCATGTCCCAGCAATGGTGGAAGGGTCCAGTTCACAGCTGGCATGGTGCTAAAGATTTGGCTGTCCAGGAGGTGCCAAGATCTGCTCTGAAAGCTCTGCCTCCCTCACATCATTGCTGGAGAACTCCAGGAAAATGCAGGATTCTCACTCATGTCCTTTCTCATGAGACAGAGAGTTTTCTCATGAATGAGTTCTCCCATTTAATGAGTTCAGAGGGTCTGGGGGAGCCCCCAAGACAGTGCTGGAGGTTTCTGCTTCCTCTGGGTGCTTTGTAGATGATCTTGAGATTTCACAGGAGCCCCTGATCCCCTGCAGTGCCTGAGTCTCCTGCACACAACATCCCTCCCAGAGGGATGTGGGACATGGGAAGGGAAGGAATGAAGCAGTGCCTTCATCCTTCTCATCTCATGCTGGACTGGGGGAGCTGAGAGACAAAGCCCAGCACTGTGAATCTTGACCCAAGTCTGTCTCTGTCTCAACCCACAGGTGAATCCTGCCCCTGAGGGGAGGGTTGGGGTCATTCCTCTCTGACCAGGAGGCCACACCTGCCCCACCATGGGCCAAAGGGTCCTGCTGGACTCCAGAGGATTTTCCTGGGCATGGGGGCTGAGCTGGGTAGGGAAGGGCTCCCTCCTTCTCCATCTCACCACCTTCATCCTCCAAAGCGTGGAACTGATACCAAAATCAGCCAGATGCAAACTTTCTAACACAGTTTGGAGTATTAGAAATCAGGAATTCTGTATTGCAGTGCTGGGCACAGGGAGGATCCTTCCTCTGATTGAGTGTGGGGTGAACAGAGTTTTTATCTCACATTGATTACACATTGATGAGCTCTCCCTGATCACTTCACTCCAATTTACACAATCATACCCCTTATCAAAGTCCTTCTAGGCTTCTTTGGGTCTGTCTTCAATGTCTGCTGTCCTTCTAGGCAGCTGCTCCTCAAGCCCCATTTTTGAGGAAGCCAAATATCTTTGTTTTCCATAACTTCTGCTTTGTCAGCCTTGCAGATCTGGGCAGGCTCCTGCTTGTGCTTTGCCTAAATTACATCCTTTATCTACTTTATCTACATCCTGTATCTACTTCTCCAAGGCTGTGCTCTTCTCCTGCCCTTTTCAGAGTTCTGTCCCCCTGTCCTCATCAGAACCTGCCTCAGCCCCCCCAGCAGGGCTCCCATGAGAGCAGAGCCCTCCCTGGGCACTCTGCTCCTCTCCAGGTCATGGAATCCAGAATGGGCTGGGTGGGAAGGGACCTCAGAGCTCCTCCAGTTCCATGGGCACAGGCACTTTTTCCACTCCCCTCCCAGCAGTCTGTTGAGGTGAGAGGTGCCTGGTTTGTGCTCCAATTCCCGTTCCAGGTGGGATGCAATCCCTTTCCCAATGTTTTGGCTGTGTGAGGAGCTGAGAGCCAACCCATCAGCTGGCAATGGCAGCAGGAGCTGACAGGAGCTCTGAGGAGAACATAAAGCATCCAAAGTGCAGCCTGCAGCTCCTGCCTCCTCCTCTGACCTCCTTTAACCCCAGCCCTGCTCCAGCCTTCCTGGGCTTTCACCAAAATGAAAAGTCTGGCTCGTAAAACAGCTGGAAAGGAAAACTGACAGGAAAATAATAAAACCATCATGAGGTGAGAGCAGACGTGTGGCAGAGACAGCCCTGTGCAGCTCATCACGGGCTCTGTGGCTCTGGTGAGGAATTAAACCTCTCCATCTTCCCAAGGGATGCTCAGAGCTCCTGTCTTGTGCATCCTCAGGGAAAGACAGATGGCTCCTTTTCCCATTTTCTCCTCATGCTGCTGGAGGTGCTGCTCAAGGGATAAATCCAGGCTGGGCAGCACTGCAGGGAAAAGATTCCCTCGGGGAGCTCAGTGTGGCCACACGATGGTGACAGGGCTGGGGACAGCCAAGGGGGGCTTCACTTCCCCTTGGGTCTGTTGAGGTTTCAGCTGATGCCTCAAGGCTCCAAACTGGATCCCAAATCCACTCCAAGGGTGCTCAATCTGCTCTGGCTCTGCAGGTGTCCAGTGCCACAGTGTCCTGTGCCCCTCCTCCTGTGGCTGCAGCTCCTCCTGCACATCTGGAGATGGTCCTGGGAGCAGGAATCCAGCAAAGGGCCAGGAGAGAGGGAATGGGATGGGCCAGGAGTGAGGGAATGAGATGGGCCAGGAATGGGAATAGGATGGGCCAGGAATGGGAATGGGATGGGCCAGGAGAGAGGGAATGGGATGGGCCAGGAGTGAGGGAATGAGATGGGCCAGGAATGGGAATAGGATGGGCCAGGAATGGGAGTGGGATGGGCCAGGAGAGAGGGAATGGGATGGGCCAGGAATGGGATGGGCCAGGAATGGGAGTGGGATGGGCCAGGAATGGGAATGGGATGGGCCAGGAGTGAGGGAATGAGATGGGCCAGGAATGGGAATGGGATGGGCCAGGAATGGGAATGGGATGGGCCAGGAATGGGAATGGGATGGGCCAGGAATGGGAATGGGATGGGCCAGGAATGGGAGTGGGATGGGCCAGGAATGGGAATGAGATGGGCCAGGAGAGAGAGAATGGGATGGGCCAGGAATGGGAATGGGATGGGCCAGGAGAGAGAGAATGGGATGGGCCAGGAATGGGAATGGGATGGGCCAGGAGAGGGAATGGGATGGGCCAGGAATGGGAATGGGATGGGCCAGGAGAGAGGGAATGGGATGGGCCAGGAATGGGAATGGGATGGGCCAGGAGAGAGGGAATGGGATGGGCCAGGAGTGAGGGAATGGGATGGCAGCAACTTTGGTACCTTGTAGAAGCTGGGAGTGCTCAGCCTGGAGAACAGGAGACCTTTCCCATGTCCATCAAACCTGGCAGCATGTGGAGGAGTCAGATCCAGGCTCTTCCCAGTGGTGCCCAGTGCCAGGAACAGGGACAGTGCTCAAAAAATTGAAATTCAGGAGGCTCCACTCACACCTAAAAAGAAGAATTTTAGGGTTGCTGAAGCACTGATTGTTCCAAGGATGCTGTGAACTCTCCATCCTTGGAGATATCCAAACATGGACAATTTTGGGCAGAGCCCTTGGTGATCTCCAGCGGTTCCTCCACCTTCAGCAACCCCGTGGTTCTGTGGAAATGAGGAACAAGCAGCTGGAAATGCAGAAATTATGGTGTGTGTTTTGACATTTGGAAAACACTGTTTACTTTAGCCCAACATTTGTTTTTCTTTCCAGTAGATGTTACTGCTGCTCTCATAAATAATTCAAGTTTTATAAGCCGGAGTATATTATTTAAAATGGTACAAATTAATCACCTTTAGTGCATTCTGGGGCTCCTGTGTTATTTTTAATGAATTTGTAAAACACTCTTTAGGTGTAGGAACAGGATTCACTTCCATTTGCAGGCCAGCCTGGACAGATCAATATTTCATGGATTTCTGCAGTTCATTCATATTTAGTTTTTCCAGAAAATCTTTTTTTTTTTTTTTTTTTTTTTTTCCCAGTGATATGGGGACAACACAGGTCCCTGGTGTGAGAAATAGTGAAATAAATATTTAAAGAAATATTTAAAGTTTAAATTTCAGGTATTTTCACATCCAGGGCTCCTGGGCTATTATCACACACAACCTGTGCTGACTTCTTCTGCACAAAGTAGTCAAAAAAATCAACTTAAAGCCTCTCAAACACCTCCACATTATCCCAAAATGTGATAGAATGAAACTTCTTGGCTTTTTTCCACTTTACCAGGGCCTGTCTTTTAAACAGGAGCCATATTTGTGGCCAAATAATGTCACTTGTTCCTTTCTTTTTTTAGTTCCTGCTGTAATGTTTGCAATATCTTATAGAGAGAGCATGAGATGAGCCTGCTTTAATTAGCTGTGTCATGAAAAAACCCTATTTTGGGAAATAAATAAATAAATATATGCATATTAGACTATTAAAAAGAGGGTTTGTGCGCCCCCAGCTTTATTCCTGTGTAATAAAATTAAAAATTCCATGTGGAAAGTCCTTCTGGATGTGCAGGAGTGACCTTTAATGACTGCAAATCATTTAATGAGCCTGTTAGGTGCACATTAGAGAGAAAAAAATGCTTCTGGGGAGATACCTGGATTTCTATGGGTTTAAGGCTGGCAAATTGAAAGATTTCTGTTGTGTTAGAAGAACTTCCATGAGTTAAGAGGGTTAGAACTGGTTATTCACAGCATCCCAAATGGTTCAGGTTGGAAAAACCCTCCAAGAACATCAAGCCCAGTCATCAGCTCAGGTCCCCAAGTGCCACATCCACGGAGGTTGTGACATTTCCAGGATGGGGACTCCAGCCCTGCCCTGGGCGGCTGAGCCTGGAGAGGCTGAGGAGACAGAAAAATAATGGATGTTGGGTGCACCAGTGGATTTTTTTCCATAAGCAGTGACATTTTAGCAGATTACAGAGTGACTAGGGGGACTGGGTGGTTTGGGGGCTTTTGGGGGGTCCTGGAATGTGAGGGGTCCCAGGATTGGGGGATACTGGGAGGTTTCTGAGGGTTTTGGGGGGGTCCCAGGAGTTTTGGGGGTTCCCAACTCTTGGGGGACTCCCAGAACTTGCAGGGGGTGACTCTGGGGGTGCTGGGATTTGGGAGGGTCCCAGGTCTGGGGGTACTGGGAGGGTTGGGGAGTCCTGGGAGTTTAACCAACACCTCTCCCAGTCCATCCTGCACTGCACTTCTGGAGCATTTTCCAAGGGCAGGAAGGATGGCAAGGCAGGAAAATCCTTTTTTTAGGAAGGGAGAGCTGAGCTGGGCTGAGTCAGCAGCTGGAAACTTCTCCAGCCCTGAGCACCAGGCCCAGGAGTGAGTCTCAACCCCAGAGTGGTTCCAGCAGCCAGCCCTTGGTTTGGGGTGCAGGAGCCCCAGTGCCTGACTCCCATCTCCCTGGCACTGCTGGCACCACCAGCACATTGCACCCAGGGAAAAGGGGGGAAAAGTCAGGCTGGCCACAGGGGAAAGAAACCTCAGGGGTTCAGGTGTGTCAAAATCATTGAATTGTGAAGGCTGGAGCTGATCAAGATCAGCATCATCCAGTCCAATCTTCATCCAAACATCACCATGTCCACGAAATCACATCACAAAGTGCCACATTTTCCTGTTTTTTGGAACACCTCCAAGGATGGGAACTCCACCATGCCCTGGGCAGCTTTTTCCAGTGCCTGACCACCCTTTCCATGAAGAAATATTCCCAAAATCCACCCTGAGCCTGCCTGGCCCAGCCTGAGGCCGTTCCCTCTCCTCCTGTCCCTGTTCCCTGTTCCCAGAGCCCGACCCCCCCGGCTGTCCCCTCCTGTCAGGGAGTTGTGCAGAGCCACAGGGGCCCCCCTGAGCCTCCTTTTCTCCAGGCTGAGCCCCTTTCCAGCTGCCTCAGCCTCTGCTGGGGCTCCAGCCCCTTCCCCAGCTCTGTCCCTGCCCTGGACACGCTCCAGCCCCTGCAGGGCTCTGGCCCAGAGCTGCCCCAGCACTGGAGGTGCCCCAGCAGGGCCAGCACAGGGGACAGGCACTGCCCTGCTCCTGCTGCCACCCCAGGGCTGGCACAGCCCAGCTGCCCTCAGCATTTTTGACTATTCCAAAGATAAAATTTGGATCCATCCCTGGCATTCCCTGTTTTGGGCTGCTGGTTCATACAGTGCACGTTCATTTTCTTCTCCTGTTAACTTGGAGTCAAATCTACCAAAATAAATATTAGCACAGAAACTACAAATGATGATAAATAGACTCAAGCTCAAAATGTTTGATTTTTTTTTTCATATTCTGCAATAATACCTCTGCCACCTTTCTTATCTTGAAAATAATCAAGCAGCTGATAATGATGTTGTAAGGCAAATCAACAGATTTTGTTATTTTCACAGCATGAGGCATCAACAGTAAAGAAAACCACGTCCAACCTTTATTAATAATTTTCCTCAGATGTAGGAGAACTAATATATTGTTGGGAATATCCATCCTGCTTTTATCCCACAAGGATTTGCCATTTTACCACTGAGTGAGGTCTGAAAAAAAAAAGGTTTGATTTGCTGTTGCAATCCCCAAAATCCATATTAATGATTGCTGGTACTGTGGGGATTTTTCTGCAGCAGATCCCTTCTCCTTTTCCCATATTCTCATTTCCCTCACGCAAACCTTTCAAGAGTTCTTCTCTTCCAAGTTCCATGATAATGATATGAAAATAATCACATCAAAATAATGATATACAAAAATATTTTGTAATTATAGTCCATAAAATTCTAATGCCATCATTTGAACATTTGCACTTGTCCCATTTGCATAGTGACTTATATCTGATGAACCACCCCAAGCAACTGAGGACCTACTTCCATATCAACTTCCAAGATGCATGGAAATTGCTGTTCTATTTAGGGATTGATGGAGGAGCTTCCCACTTGGGAGAACAGAAAAATTCTTTCATTTTAGAGGCATCTTGTGCCTTGCTGCAGTCCCTGGAATGGTCACAATCCACGTGGGACATGGGAATTGCACCGTGACTGAGTCTTGGTCAGTAGGGACCTGCTTTGGCCAGCCAGGACTCAGCTAGGGATATTTAGGGCTTAAAAATCCCCTTTTATTAAGAAAAGGTTTATTATGTAGAGTTATCTCAGCTGTAGGTTATTGAAACACATTCCAAGCTGAACTTGACCCCAAAATTTCGGGAAATCGGGCAGTGCTCAAGGAAAACAACCCCAGCCCAGCTCTGAGCCCTTCCTGTCAGCCAGGGATGGAGATTCTTGGAGTGCCAGGCCAGGTCCTGTCAGGGTGATGAGTTTGTAGGATGTCCCAAAGCCCTGTGCTGCCCTTCATCCTCACTAAATCCTTGGAATAAAATGTCATTGTCCAGGTGGGCTGTGGTGGTTTAATCCCACTTGGAAACTGAGCCCAGCACAGCCCCTCTCCCACTGCCCTGCCCTGCCCTGGGGTGGGGGGAGAATTGAGAGGGTGAAAGTAGGAAAAATCCTGAGTCAAGGTAAGGACAGTTTGGTGAGACAGAAAAGGAAGAAAATAATGATGATGACAATTGTAAAAAAATTAGAAAATACAAAAGAATTGATGCTCAGTTGCTCAATGTTTGCTGATGTATTTTTCAGTGCACAAGGAACACCAACAACACAAAAAGAGCAACCCCTTTCCCCCCTGACTTTGTGATTAGTTCCTGTTAAAAGACAAGGTTCCTCCAGGCTGAATTCCACCTCAGAGCCAGCTTTAATCAACGGTGGGGCTGCTTCCTCTGCAGGCTCTGCCTGATTGATGCAGCCTCCCTGGAACTCGTGGAGCAAATGAAATCAGGGTCATCTGCTGGAAGAAGCAATAAAAAATCACCTCGAGGAAGGAATCAAGGCCATCAGGGATCTGCCTTTAAAATATGGGACATGGAGCCAGCATAACTCTGGCTGTCACTCGCTGGTTCCTGTGACAAGGACCCGCCTGTGTGGACAAGTCTCCTGCTCCTGTGTCCCTGCTGAGCATGAAGAGACAATTTCAGGGCTAATTTCTTTCCAGTCACTGCTGGAGTGACCCTTGGGTGACCTGAGCACTGCAGTGTGGGGTAAAAGAGTGTCCCTCCATCAGAGCCACCTGAAAACTTCCTGTCACCCCAATTCCTGGAGGTCCCTGGGGTCACCTGCAGCCCCTGGAGATGTGACAGCAGAGCCCTGGCAGGTTTATTGGAGCAGAGAAAAGCAGGAGCAGAGATCCTGCAGCAGCTCCCAGCCAGCACTCACCTCACTCTTGTGGGAATAGCTTGGATAAACAGATGGAATATGAGGTTCCAGCCTTGTCTGGGCACATGAAATCTCACTGGGCATGGTGGTGTTTGATGAGCTGGAGGCTTTTTCCAAGTTTAAAGATCCTGTGATTCTGTGGAGGCCCCAGGAGATGATCCTGAGCCCAAACTGGTGCCACCCATGCTGGAGCCATCCCCTTAAACACCCAGCTCCACTGGGAATGTCCCTCTCAGGCCAGCACTCAGCTCAGGACCCCCTGGCACACACAGTGAGAGGAAAGCAAGCTGCCTCCTCCTGTCAGGATGGGCTGACACAGGAATTACAGTGATCTTACCTGAGCCATTTCAGATGGATTTTGCCTGATTCCTACTGAAAATACAATCCCCAGATCCTGCTGCAGTGAGCTCCTCTGGCTTGTGGTGTGTTGTGACTGAACAAAACAGCTGTTCCTTGCTCTGGCTTTTTGGGGATTTGTTACTGCACCCAGGAATTGTGCTCAGCATCCTCCCTTTGAGCTGCACTGCCCCCTCATCCACTGCTCCCCAACTTTCTCAGGAACCTGGGTCCTTCCTCTGGATGTTCCTCCTGATGCCTTATCTGGAATCAAGAAGCTCTAGATGCTTGGCCAGTGTGGGGACAATGGTGATGCTTCACAGATGGCCCCAAAATCCTGGCAGGCAGAGAAAGAAGCACTGGGAGGTTCAGGTTCCCAGAGGGGCAGGGAATTGTGCTCTCCATCAAATAAATGCAGCAGCTTCTCAGAGAGCTCCAGCTCCTTTTCCTAAGAGCCCTTTTCCCTGCCTGCCTGGGATCCATGTTTCAGCACAGCTCTGCTGATACTGGGTTGTGTTCCAGGCAATAAATTGAGCTCCTCCCTGGCCACTCCTGAGCTGCTGCTGGGTTCTGTGCTCACAGAGATCAGAGGAGGAGAAAAAATAAATCCTGCATTTTTCCCTGTGTAAAATTGCACTGAATGTGTTGCAGGGGAGGAAAGGTCCTGCAGGAGCAGGACTCTCCACATGCTCCTGCAGAAGGAGGGAAAGGGTGAAAAATGAGCTCTGCAGCCTTTTCTGATCCCATTTGGTACCAGATGGACACGCCAGGATTCACCCAGGATGGCCCCAGCTTTTCAGGCACCTTCCTGCAGACACAGGGCTCTCCAGACCTGGGAATAGCTCTGGGATGGCACCTTTTGCTCTCTACTTTTCCTCAGGTAAAAAGGATTTGTTTCTACACTCCCGAATTCCAGCACTGACTTTGCCCTTTAGTTCCTCCTGTCCTGCTTTGAAGGACAGTTATCTGCCAATAAAGGCAGAAGCTTCTCTTTGAAATGGAGAATGTAATCCCCTCCCTCCAAATTATTATCAATTTGAAATTAAGGGGCTCTCAGGCCCCTTATGGAAATTAGGAATAACAGTTCTTTACTGGGAAAATTAAAATAGAAATACAGTATTACAAAAAACAATCCCAACCCTGCCAGAGTCAGAATCCAAGCTGACACCCTGTCACTCAGTCAGGGTGTTGGCACAGTCCCATTCAATGGTGGCTACAGTCCCCTGGCAGGTGTGGTTCAGCTGAAGCAGTGCTCCTGTAGAAGGTGCAGCCTTCCTCCAAAAGTCCAGGGATGATGTAGAAAAGTTCAGCTTCTCCTCTGGAATCCAGTGGAAAGAAGGGGAACTTGCTGTCCAACAGCTCCGTTTTTATCTAGGTAGGAGAGGCTTGGTTCTTCCCCCTGGCTGGAGCATCTCCCATGGGATGATGGAATTTTATCAGTCATACAGTGGGACTCAATGGCCCAGCAGCAGATGGTATCTCCTGGAGGGAGGATGGGCTGTGGAAAGATAAAGGTGATTGCTCCATCTTGTCTTAAAGCTGCCCATTAGCAGATAATGTGTGCCATGGAGATAAGGAATCACTGCCCCACCTGGTTTAACAGATGGTGACAGAATACACATTGCTGGCCACATCAACCCAACACACCTCCCCATCAGGGTCACCTGGCCCAGGTTTTCCCCACACCTCAGGGAATACATGGTGATCCCTCAGGAGGATCCCTGGGGGAGAAAAGACTGGGTTGTGTCTGGAAGGGGTGTCTGGGTGACTTTCCCTGGCCTGACCTGGCTCTGGTGTCACCATGCCTGTCCCTGTGGGATGAACACACCAGGACACCACATCCCAGGGATGAACAGCTCTAGGGACAGACTGAGCAGTGTCTGTGTCTCCTTCTATTGCTTTTTGGGATTGAATTTACCCTGGGATCAACGATGCTGCTCAGACACACGGGCAGCAATTCCCTGGGGGATTTATTCCTCCTAATTTTGAATGCCTCTGTCTGATCACATTTCTGTGGGTTCCCTTTGCAGTGTCTGGAGGGACAGTGACACTTCCAGGTGCTGTTCACTGACCTATTTTAGGCTTTAGGCCAGGATTAATGCAGCTTGGGCTCTCTTGCTTATCCTGCTGAGAGCTGCAGAGGGACACATGGAGCCAGATGAATCCCACTCCCAATAATTGTGGGATGCAGGGGACATTACCCACTGACAAATAACCAGACAGATGCTAGGTTTTTCACCATTTTTCCAGAGTTATGACTTCATATTTTCAGCAGACAGCATAGGTTACACCTGCTTCCCATTGGAGTGGGTTGTTTACAGCCATAATGGATTAAATTTTAGCTTCAAATCTCTTGGAGAAGAGCTCCATCCTGGCAGCAGCCAGGAATTATTGCTGAGCCTTCAGCTGGGCTGTGGCCACGGCTGAATTCAGGCCCCCTCTGAGCAGCACAGTTTGACACTGTCCAAAGCTGTGTTGTGGGGAGCAAATTAAGGAACAATTACTCCTGAATAATGCCTGCAGTTCAGGCTCCTGGTGTAATTACCTTCACTGGGATGTGACCAGACCTTTCTTACGGGGTGAGGAAGGTAATTAGCAGGGAAAGCAGGACATGAACTTAATGTTTAATTGCAAGGAGCCCCGATGCTGGCGGGGCTGTGTTTGCTGCTCACTCTGCTCTCACTTCCCCAGGATCACCCAGAACCTCACCCTGCACCCACAGAAGGGCAGGAGAGAGCTGATTTCCTGGGATTGCACTGAGCCCCTCTGCCCTGGCATCCTGTCCCATCCTCTGTCCAGACTGGGAGCTGATCCATGTGCTGCTCTCTGCACTCTCCCATGGGCTGGCTCCAGAAAAAACAGCAAGTTTTACTTTGTTTTTTTCCCTGCTGTGCCCTACTGAGAGCCATCCCAGACCCCACTAATCCCCTTTCCAGGACAGCTCTCTCCTGTAGCTCCTCCAAGGCCCAGCTCCTGTTTGCTGTGCTGTCCCACCCTCCCTCACCTGTGACTGAGGCTCTGTCCCCTCCCTGTGTGAGGTCCCAGTAAACGATGGTGTTCTGCATTTATCCTCCAGGGCCAGGTTGGATGGGGATTTGCAGTGGTTGAGGGCTACTTCCTCTCTTTTCTGTGCATGTCTCCAAGCAGGATGCTCTGGGAGTGTCCAGAAGCTCCCTTTGAGACATTCCTGACCTGTCTCCAGTGTTCCCCTGGTCTGTCTGGACCTGTCACCTTCTCACCTTTTCCCTGATTTTTATATTCTTTACAGTCACCTCCACTCTGAAATTCTCTGAATTATCCAATTGCTCCTTCATGACCTTCTTCACCCCACCGTGCTTTTCTCCACCTTTTTCACTTCTCCTGCATTCCTGCTCCGGATGGGAGGGCTCAGAACTGCCCCAGAAACAGGCACAGGTTTATCATGGATTTACCAGCAGAGGTTTATGATGGATTCCCTAGTATCACACACAGATTCCTGTGTGTCTGCCCTCTCTTGTCCTGATAATTCCACAATTTGATTTGCTTGCTTTGTGTGCTGAGCTGGTGTATTTATGGAACTGATAAAATCTCACTGCCTCACTCTGGAATGACAATAATCCACTTGGAGCCCATCCCTGGAGATGCCTAATTAGGATTTCCCCCCTTGCACTTGACTTTACATTCATTTAAATTAAAACTTCACCTTCCTTTTCCTCACATGGTGATTCCATAATTCCTTCACCTTGGTTCTCTGAGCAGTGATGCCCCAGCAGCAAACCCCTCCCTGGGCACTCTGTTCTTCTCCAGGATGTTTATCCCAAAATTCCAGGATGGTTTGGGTTGGAAGGGACTTTAAAGCCCATCCTGTTCCACCCCTGCCATGGGCAGGGACACCTCCCACTGTCCCAGGCTGCTCCAAGCCCCAGTGTCCAGCCTGGCCTTGGACACTGCCAGGGATCCAGGGGCAGCCACAGCTGCTCTGGGCACCCTGTGCCAGGGCCTGCCCACCCTCCCAGGGAACAATTCCTGCCCAATATCCCATCCAGCCCTGCCCTCTGGCAGTGGGAGCCATTCCCTGTGTCCTGTCCCTCCAGCCCTTGTCCTGAACAATACCAATAGCATTAAAAGCCACTTTTTTAAAATTTATTTTTAAGTTAAAAATTATATACATTGCTTTAAAAAATATTTTTATTAATCATTTCAAGGCTTTTGCTCCAAGTCTTGTCCAGCTTGGCCTTGGACACTTCCAGGATGGGTCAGCCACAGTTTCTTCTGGGTGTTTATAAGAAGATGAGCCCCAGGCACAGCTCAAACCCAGGCAGGTCCCTGCCACCCTCCCTGGCATGGAGGATAAAAACTGTGATGCTCCTCATTCATCCCCAACCCTTTCCTTCCTTCCAGCCCCACACTCACCCCTTGAGGACTGTCCCCTCTCTTCCTAAGACAGCACAATTCCCCAAAAAACCCCTTGTGAGGTCCCTCCCCGTGTTCTCCTCAGACTTGGGGCAGACAGAACCACCCAGGGCTCCTCTGGGCTGTGCCTGTTGGGGCTCCTTTGGTGACATTTGGCTTCCCCTGAGCTACTCTGACTCTTCCTCTGAATTCTGTGGACTCAGATGTGTTAGATAAACCAGCAAGCTGGAGAACATTCCCTGGTCCTGTGCTGGTTTTGAAGCAGGCTTACCCAGCTGGTTTGTCCTTGAGCTCCCTGGGAACCCGTGTGGGGGCACTGCCCAATTTGGGGAGGTTTCCTGCCATTTTATCATTTTGTCCTCCAGCTTTCCTGCCTGGGTTCCTGTTAAAAACCACATCCTTGATAAATAGAGGCAGCTCAGGGGCTGATTTATTCTGAGACACCTCCAGGGTCTCTTCAAAGCCTGCAGTGGATCAGCAGAGCACATCCTCCTGCAGGTGTAAAAATGCAGGGCCAGGCCTGCAGCACAAACAGTTTCTGTTCTCTGCAACCTCACTGCAGTAAAATCAGAGGGTCAGGGCCTGAAAATTAAACTGACTCAGGGTTCAGGGTTTAAACACCCTGCCCAGGGTGTGTGACAGCACAGCCAGGCTGGGAAAGACCCATGAAACCTTTATGGGGCTGAATCTTATGAGCCAGCAGTAGCAGGCACAAATATTTTATCCCAGGAAAAACTTCAGCTTCCATTTGCTTCCCTCTCCTTCTTTGTTAGACTCAGGGTTGCCAGGCTGATAAATCATCACTCTATTAATTTAATATTATAGGGGAGAGTCATAAACACCTGACTCCTTCTCTGGAGACCATGGATCTCTCTGATGAATGGAGAGTTTCTGCTTCAAAAAACTTCCTGTTAAATCCTGTGCCTTGGGAATGCAGATGAGCACTAATGCAGCAGGCTGTGGTCAGTGGGTGTGTGACTGTCCCAGCACAGGTGGCTCTGGAGCAGGGCTCATTTCTTCTGAGAGGGGCTGTGTTCATTCATGAAGCAGTTAAATCCTCGAGGGATGGAAAACTCTGAGCATGTGGCACTTGGGGACATGGCTTAGTGGTGGCCTCAGTGATGTGGTTCTGTTACTTCAGGAAGAAATCCATGCAGCAGTAGGGCAAATGCTGGAAAATGTTAACTTTAGGACAGTAGTTTATGATCCCACATTTGGGGTTAATGCTGAGTTTTGTACCCTACAAAATACCAGAGATTCATGTGGCTTTGTGCTAATCCCCCACATCTGTGACTGAAAGATCTCGTGCCAGCCAAGGCTTCTCTATTTCCCTATTTGCCTGTATCCATGATTAATATGTATTGGGAGACACCTGAGTTTTGAGAACAAAGATCAAATAAAGAATAAAGAATAACAGAAGGTGCACGGTGACCTGGTCACATATTTGAGACACTCTCAAGAGGGAAGATCCATCAGAAGATCCAGGACCATACAAGGGGATTTTGAGGAATGGGATGCTCCAAATGCCACCAAAGACCCTTGTTCATATCCAAATAAGTTCATAATGAGCACAGAAATGTAATAAATATGGAATAGAAATGTGAGGAATGTGTATTAATTTCATGGATATAACCTGGTCTGTAGGCTGGAGAATTCCCACACACCCAGCACTGCTAATTACATAATAATTAATAACTTTCTAATCCAGCAAATCAGTTGGAGAGTTTATTCCCTGTTTTTTTTTGTAACACAGTGGAGCCAAGCCTTGCTAGAGGAGACACTGAACCCCTCTTCAGAAGCACTAAAGGATCACGTGCCTTTTTCCTTTTGTCCCTATTTCAAATAGGAACTCAAATCCCCTTTATCCCATAGGATCCCTGGCCCTGCTCTGAGGCAGTGGAGCCACTTTATGCCTCCAGAAATGACCATACTGCCCAAATATTCCAAATTCCCTCCTCCTGAAGGGAGGTGCTTCTGCTGGAAGGGTGAGACCTCCTCAAACTTCTTCTTGGCTGGGAGCTGAAGGGTCCCTCCATGGGGATGTTCCTGCCATGGGTTGGCCAAGGGGGTGGTGGAGCCAAAGGATTTTGTGCATGTTCCAACTGGCCCCTGATTTTGCTCCTACATCTCTCACTTTGTATTCCAGACCTGAACACTTGGAGAGACCTGGAAATCATTCCATTCATCCAGGAGGGTTTTGCTCCTTACAGATCCTTTGTCATTTTGTCCTTTAAAATCTGAGGATCAAGGTTGGAATTGCTTGTCCACACAGGAATCATGACAGAGAAATTCCATGTGTGTGACACCCATGGATTAAAAATAATCTGGGATTTCCTGGACAAGGGGACACTGAGCACGACCAAAATGCTCCGTGCAGGGATTGTTTGTATGAACATGGAATTCAGCCCAGGGAGTTGCTGCAGTTTTTAAAGACTTTGGAGTTTTCTGCCTGAATAAATAACCCCAAAATCCCTTTAGAGGAAGATTTTTCACAGTGTGCAAAGCAGTTCTTTGAGACATCACCATGACACCAAAATGAGTTGGACTCAATGATCTTTCAGGTCTTTACCAACCTAATTCTGGGATTTGGAGTTCTGAGAGAATTGATCTGGTTCAACATCCAACCCAAGACTGCTCCATCAGCACTTTGAACCTCCAGCTGGGGGGATTTTATGATGAATTTTCTCTCTGCTTCTGTTGTCTGAAAGATCCTGAACAAAAGTCCTGAAAAAATGGATTTGCTGAGAGGAAAACATCTTAAAAACAGTCCTGGAAAAAGGAGGGAACAAATTTTAAATATGGGTGTGGAAAGAGAAGGGAACAACTTGGATGAGAGCAGGGAACAACGAATGAAGGCAGTTGGGAATTCCTGGTGTTAAATCTTCCTCTGAAAGGTAACATTTGGAATTGCTGACTCTGCAATTAAGGATATAATTCATATATATAATCATAATCCAACCAAAATGCCCCTTTGGAAATGTCAGGACAAGCTCCAACAAAGAGGTTTAGAGGAATCCTGGGCTGCACTGGGAAGGATGGAGAGCAGGAAGCAGCTGAGCAGGGAGAGGTTTGTATTCCCCAGCCTTTTCCATCCTCCTGGCTCTCTCAGTTCTGTTGGAGGTGACAGGAGATGCTCTGTTGGCTGTTCCTCTCTCCTGCAGTGGTGTGTTATGAACAGAGGAGAAATCCCAGCTCTCTGCTCATTCCAGGGATCTGTAACAATTCTGCAGGAGCAGCTGGGTCCCACTGTGATGGGAGGACACCAGAGGAAGGACAGGGACAGGATGGAAGGAACCAAAGAAAGGGAAAATCCCAAAGCCTCAGAGGGTGGGTGGCTCAGGTTTCCAGCTCCTCCCTCCACTTTTGTGTTTCCAGAGCACCAGTCCCTGTCAGACCAGGGGTGGATTTGGCTGTGCAGCCTCCCTGGGACAGACAAACCTGCAGGAGTGGGAAACAGAGGGGCTTTTCCCCAAGTGCATCATCTTCCCTTCCTCTGGATTCTCTGCAGGCACTCTGGAGCCATCAGTGTCCCACAGCTGCTCTGGCATCTGCACATCACGGAATGCCAGGAGGGGTCAGGATGGAGGGAGCACAGAGAGTCACTGGTGGCACCTCCCTGCTGCAGCAGGGCCATCCCAGAGCTCAGCACACAGCACTGTGTGCACACAGCTCTGGGATATCCCCAGAGGAGACCCCACAGCCTCTCTGGGCTCTGCTCAGGGCTGGGCACTGCCCAGGGCACAAGTTGTGCCTCCTGTGCAGGGGCAGCTCCTGGGCTCAGCCCCTGCCCGTGGCTCTGGGGCCATTGCTGGGCCTGGAGCAGAGCCTGGGGCTGCTCTGAGCCTGCTGCACACACGGACACACACACAGGGACACACACAGGGACACACACACAGGGACACACAGGGACACACACACAGGGACACACACACAGGGACACACACAGGGACACACACACAGGGACACACAGGGACACACAGGGACACACACACAGGGACACACAGGGACACACAGGGACACACAGGGACACACACACAGGGACACACACACAGGGACACACAGGGACACACAGGGACACACAGGGACAGACAGGGACAGACAGGGACACACAGACAGGGACAGACAGGGACAGACAGGGACAGACAGACAGGGACACACAGACAGGGACAGACAGGGACACACAGACAGGGACAGACAGGGACAGACAGACAGGGACACACAGGGACAGACAGGGACAGACACACAGACAGGGACAGACAGGAACAGACAGACAGGGACAGACAGACAGGGACACACAGGGTCAGACACCCAGGGACACCCAGGGACAGCCAGGGCTGAGCCCCTCTCTCTGGGGCTCCTCTCCAGGCTGAGCAGCCCCAGCTCCCTCAGCCTTCCCTGGGCACTGAGATGCTCCAGCCCTTGCTCAGCTCCAGGAGCTCCTGTCCCTGTCCCTGTCCCTGTCCCTGTCCCTGTCCCTGTCCCTGTCCCTGTCCCTGCTGTGCTGAGGATGCAGAGCTGGGCACAGCACTGCACAGGAGCCTGCAGGGATGGGCACAGGGGCAGGAGCACCCCTGACCTGCTGGGAATGCTCTTCCCAATGCACCCCAGGATCCCATGGGCTCCTTGTCCCCAGGACAAGTCAGGGAGAGCTCGTTCTCCACTGGGCACTGCTGGCCCTCATGGATATTCCTTAGCTCCATTTCCATGTTTTATTCCCTATAATTAGTGCAATATGGGGGCAGAGCCTTTCTCCAGTCTTTTCCTGCAACTGCACAAATCAAAGGAAGGAGTGGAGACAGCAGCCTGAAGAAGGGCTGGAAAAAT
This sequence comes from Muscicapa striata striata, assembly GCA_030060385.1. Classification (NCBI taxonomy): domain Eukaryota; kingdom Metazoa; phylum Chordata; class Aves; order Passeriformes; family Muscicapidae; genus Muscicapa; species Muscicapa striata. The sequence goes on along the minus strand of JAREIS010000113.1, from coordinate 999,945 downwards.
GCCTGATGCTTTTTATAATTCCCTGAATTAATGGGGAATGAAGGAGTTCACCTGATAAGCACCCAGAGAATCATCAGGAAGAGTGATGGTGGTAATCCCTCAAAGGACAACGCAGAGGTACAAAAGCCACCTGAGGGATTGATAAGACACCTGGGGGAGAGATAAGCAGGACAGGAAATATCCAAATATATCCTCCAAAAATAACGGTGGCATTCCTGTGGAGAAAGGTAACCAATAAAAAAGAGCATAATGACCCATGATGGACAATTCCAGCCACTGGGAATGCAAAATTTGGGATATAAAGGACCCATTTTGGGTCTCTAATAAGGAATCTTATCTCAGTGTCTTTGAATTTGGTCAGGTGGGAAGCTGAACCACACCTGGTGTACTGGTGCTGCTGGGAAGGATCTCGAGTTGGAATGAATCCCAGAGAGGAAGCTGCCCAGAGATGCAGCTTAACACAATAATGGCCAGGAGGAGCGATTGGAAAAGGAACCAAAAAGTGTGGAAGAATGGCAGGAACAGGAGGAGACACAGTCAAAAAGGGCTGAGTGCTCCCTTGGTGATGACAGTCTGTGGTGTTCACACAGCCAGGGGAATTCCAGGAGGCATTTGGGCTTCCTGAGGCTTCCCTGAGCACCCTCTGTTCCAGAAAACCAACCCTGCCTGGCCCTGAGGAGCTGAGCTCTCCCTGTTTCTGCTCCCATTCCAAGGGGGATGAGCAGGGACCCATCCTGGTGGGATGGGGCTCCAAAGGTTGTGCTTCAGGAGAGCTCCAGCTCCTTCCAGCCACAGGTTTGGGGGTCAGAGACCCCCAGGATGGCAGGACAAGCAGCACTCCTGCTCCAAGAGAACATTCCCAGGGAATCTATTTCCTTGCACTGCAGGATGTTGTGCAGTTTGTGAGGCTGCCTTGCTGCTAGTGAGTAATTTATGTATTTATTATGTCCTCTGGCAGTGCTGTTTTACTAAAGCTGTCCCCTTTTTTTTTTCTGGTACTCTTTCATCCCTCTGGGAATAGAGCTGATATATCCTTAAAGAAAACAGAGTTCTTTCATATTTCCGCAATGGGATTTTAAGTGGAGTAATGCAGATGAAGGGCAGCACACAAACACAATCCTGCTTTGTATCTTAAATAAAAAATACCTTTCTCACAGAGGCAGGCAGTGGGGATTTTTCTCCCAGGCTTTCCACACAAAGTGTTGGCTCTTAAAGGACTTCTCTCTGTGTCTCTAAGCAATTCTGAGCACATTTCTCCCACACAGTTCTGCTGGGTAAAATACAGGGAGGCTTTTATCAAGTGTCTTTTGTGTATCCCAGGGCTTCTTCAGGTGCAAAGCAGGGCTTAAGGAGATGTCAGAGTGTTTAGAGGGAAAGAAAGGGAGAGGGGAGCAGGGGTGCTCCCAGACACTGAACCTGGGAAATCAGAGACTAAAGCAGCTCCTCCTTTCCCTGGTGAGGATCTTGCTGCTCTGGGTCACTCAGGTGCCTGGATCTGCTCCTTCTCCCAGGCTGGCAAGAGCTTTCAAGGCCAGTGACACCAGCAGGAATCTTGCAGTGCTGCTCTTTGCTGTGCCTGTGGGATGAAGGGAGTGCAGAGATCTCCCAAACCCCCCCCAGAGCCAGGGGAACATCCATGAGCTGCCCTGACAAGCTAAGGATTGCAGCAAGGTCTGAGCCCACAGCTGTGTTCTGACCCTGCTCCTTGGTGAAGAGCCCAGGCTGGGAAACTGGGAGTGGGACTGGCAAGGGAAGTGCAGGAAGAGGAGCAATTTTCCTGAGCCTGTGCTGGATGTGGAGAGAGAGGAGCCGTGAGGGAAAACTGCCTTTGCAGGGAAGAATCCTCCATGGCCTCTGTCCTGGCATGGATTCAGGATGGATTCCCCCTCTGCCATGATTCCAGTGCTTTCAGGGGAGCTGCTGACCCTGTGTCCTGCTGTTTCTGGGCAGTCTCACTGACACTGGGCTTTGAGCCTTGTGTTGGGTTGATGTGGCCAGAAATGTGTATTCTGTCACCATCTGTTGGAGCTGGGTGGGGCAGTGATTCCTGATCTCCTGGCACACATTATCTGCTCATGGGCAGCTTTAAACCAGCTGGGGCAATCATCTTTATCTTTCCACAGCCCATCCTCCCTCCAGGAGAGATCTCCTGTTCATGGCCATTGAGTCCCATTGTATGACTGATAAAATTCCATCATCCCATGGGAGATGCTCCAGCCAGGGGGAGGAACCAAGCCTTTCCTACCCAGATAAAAACGGAGCTGTTGGACAGCAAGTTCCCCTTCTTTCCACTAGATTCCAGAGGAGAAGCTGAACTTTTCTACATCATCCCTGGACTTTTGGAGGAAGGCTGCACCTTCTCCAGGAGCACTGCTCCAACTGAACCACATCTGCCACTGCAGGAGGATGCAGCCACCATTGAATGGGACTGTGCCAACACCCTGACTGACTGATGGAGTGCCAGCTTGGATTCTGACTCTGTCAGGGTTGGGATTGTTCTTTGTATTACTGTATTTCTATTTTAATTTTCCCAGTAAAGAACTGTCATTCCTAATTCCCACCTCTTTGCCTGAGAGCCCCTTAATTTCAAATTGATAATAATTTGGAGGGAGGGGCTTTACATTCTCCATGTCAAAGAGAAGCTTCTGCCTTTATTGGCAGATAACTGTCCTTCAAATCAGGACAAGCCTCCACTGCCACTCACACACGATGCTCTCAGGGTACAGATGTGAGGATTTGCCCCAAAATGTGAGTTCATGGCTCTGCTCCCTTTCTCCCACCAACCTCATCCCTGCTCATCCTTGTTTCAATAAAGGAGTGACAAAAGTGGAGTCAGCCCTCCCCATTTATCTCAACCCTCCACTTTTTCCCACTTAATTTCATCTCTAAATCAACTGGAGCAGACCAGAACCCCTCACCCTTCTCGAGGTATTTGAACACATCTGAAGTGTCAGAATGGAAGATGGGATTGAAAATTACATCAGGCAGATCTGCCAAGGGCCTGGCTCTGCATCTCCCCTTCCCTGCTCCAGGCTCAGGGAACAGTGAGGTGTGGGGAGAGGGGCACAGAGAAGCATCAGCTGCTGGCAGGGACTGAGGGAGGTTACACAGGTTATGTGAGGGTCTGGCTGAGCCTGTGGACAATGAGCTCACCCCAGCACTGCCCAGCTCACCCCGACCTCCCAGCAGGGCCATAATCCCATTTGGGAGGGGATGGTGTTATCTAAATACAGGCCCAGCAGAAAATGGAGATGGAAACCCAATCTTGGCTGGTCCAGGCTGCAGCCAGAGGCTCTGGCTGCAACCACAGCACCACAACCTTGTTTGCAGCACACGTGGGACATCCTCTGCACAACCACACAAAACTTTGGATCCAGCTGCTGCTCCCCATATTCCCATTTGGCAGCACAGGCAGAGGGAGCAGCAGATCCTGCTGGAAACATGGCACTGCCCCAGCCCTGCCCAGCAAGAGGTGAGGTGCCAGCAAAGCCATCCCAGTGCCCAGGAGCCCAAAGCCCTGCACAGGAGCCCCTCATTTTCCTGGCCCCACGGACCCCTGTTGAGAGGAATGTCAGATTTGTCTTTAAAAACGAGCTGTAGATCTGCTGGTAGATAAGACTAGCACTGACAGATAAAAGAAACAGTGGGATGGATTCCACTGATTGATGAATGGAAAAGATATTTACCTTTACAAACAAACTGCAGGTTTGCTGATAAATGAAACTGGATATTGGAAGATGAAAGAAGCAATGAGGAAAATCCATGAATTCCATAAGAATTAAAAATTACATTAGAAGGGAATCTCAGGTATCAGGTGTTTGGGTAGTCTGTACCTCTCAAGTACCTCAGCCAATGGGGAAAGAGAGAGGGAAATTGGGATAAAAAGGAGGCTGCATCCTCCAAAAATTTGAGAGATCCCAGGGCAAAGCCCCATGGCCTCTCCCTTTATTCGAATAAAGCAAAAAGGACTCCTCTGTCTCCTTTATGGACATAAACCTCTGGTGTTTGTGGATTAATTTTTCTGACAAGGGTGACTGGATAGACTGCAGCCCTTGGTGGGGATGGTCTGAAGTTGGTTTTTAGCTCTCTCTCACATCCCAGGCTTAATTTAGGGTTTCAGAGTCTCAGCCAGGACCTGACAACACCCACAGTAGGAGAGGAGAGGAGAGGAGAGGAGAGGAGAGGAGAGGAGAGGAGAGGAGAGGAGAGGAGAGGAGAGGAGAGGAGAGGAGAGGAGAGGAGAGGAGAGGAGAGGGAGAGGAGAGGGAGGAGGGAGAGGAGAGGAGAGGGAGAGGAGGAGAGGAGAGGAGAGGAGAGGAGAGGAGAGATCCCACATCTCCCCCAGAGGAGGGTTCTGTGCTCAGGAGCTGGTCCCCAGTGCCAGGGTGGTTTGTGGAGCTCTGACCTCGTGTGCTCAGTGAGAACCCCCTGGCAAGCAGTGGCACCAATGCTCTCCTGCCATTCCTTTGACATGGAAAGGAAGGGATCTGCAGGTAACATCAGGTTGAAATCCATCTGCTGGGTGTGCTCCAGTGGGAGCAGAATGGGTAGAAGGAGCTGCTGCTCTTTGCTTCCATGGGCAGGATCCCAACTTTCAGCCCAGCAGGATTTCCATCTGAGGCTCTGCAGCCCAGGCTGAACCCTCACCAGGAGAGGGACCTTGCTGGTCAAACCCCTTCTGTTGGTGGCCTTGGTTTTGGAGGCCCTGAGCCAACGGTGGCCACATCAGCCATGAATCCCTCTCTTCCCTGTGGGGATCCTGGGCACTGCTGTGGGTGGCCCTGCCTGAGCAGGGGGGTTGGATGAGGTGTTGTCCACCAACCTCAGCCAGGTGACCCTGGTTGAGGCTGGAACCTGATCTTCAGGGGCCCCTTCCACCCCAAACCATTCGTGATCCTGTGCTCCTGCCCTCCAAGGCAGCAGCTCTGTGCTGGAGGCATTTTATCCCCAGAGCAGTTATCACTGACACCACGAAAACCTGAGGCTCAAATCCCAAGAAATGAGATGTTCAATCCCAGCCCCAAAGTCCCAGGATGAGAAGCAGAGCCCCAGAGAAACCCTGACACAAGGTGGGAGGTGCAGCAGCAGGAGAGTGAGCACAGGTTCAGCTGCCTGCAAACTTCAACATTCTGGGCTCATATCTGCCCATAATTTATCACTCTGGTGAGCAGGACTAAATCAGAGCTACAGCAACACCCAGCTCTCAACAGCCCCCTCAATCAGGGAGCTCAGAGCTCTGTGGAGAACACAATTAACCTTCCACCACCAAAGGAAATTACAACAGGAGGCAAGACCAAATCAGAGCCTTCCCTCAAAAAACCAGGGCTGGATTCCACCCTCATGCTGGTGCTCAGCCTCACTCACTGGAGCACAAATAGGGAATAAGGGAAGGAAAATGGAGAAAAGAGAAGAGCAAAGGAGCAAACAAAGGGAGAAGAGGAGCGGGTCATATGGGGAAGGAGGGAAGGAGGTGAGGGATGGTCTTGGGCTCGTATCAGGCAACATCTACTCTTCCATTCCTGCAGCTTTTTAGAAGTGTACTGGCACCAGGTTTGAGATCAGATCTTATCAGCTAAAGGGATGCAGCATTTGCAGGGGAGCACAGGGAGTCTGATGAACACCCCCAGCAAAATCTTGATTTAATTTCCCCCATCTGGGTTTTCTTTCCCAAGTCCCAGAGCATTGAGTGCCCTCAGGAGCAGCACCTGCAGCTCTGCTGGGACACACTGGGACCTCACAGGTCCCCATTTGTGTGACTCATGGAAAGCAATTCACTGCCAGGAGTGTCTGCAGTGACAGCTGAGCTGCAGGTTGGATTTGCCTGCTGCACCATCACTTGGTGTTTACACGGAAGGACAAAGGGCTGTTTATCCCACACCCATCCCACTCATTCCCTGTCCCCACCCCGTGGTTGGACAGCTGAGCTCGGGGCTGTTATTCCCCTTCAGGCTGGTGACATCTTTGGAGCTGCAGCAGCATCACAGTGGTGTCACCCAGCACAGTCACAGCAGTGACTCACCCACGGAAATGATCCATTTCTCCTTATTAAATCTTGGGCCTTCGAGAGAAAACTTCTTTCATGCTTGTGCCACAGAAACAATTCCCCTAAACTTCATTTTGTTGCTCCCTTGGATGCTGGGCCATGAGGGAAGTGTCAGCAAGGATGGACAACGGAGAAAGGAAAGGAAATTGTGGATGCCCAGAGCAGCTGTGGCTGCCCCTGGATCCCTGGCAGTGCCCAAGGCCAGGCTGGACATTGGGGCTTGGAGCAGCCTGGGATGGTGGGAGGTGTCCCTGCCCATGGCAGGGGATGAAATGGGATGAGCTTTAAGGTCCCTTCCCACCCAAACTGAGATTCTGTGTGGAGAGAAGATGCCCAGGGGTTACTGGACAGAAAAGAGACTGGCACAGACACCTGCAGTGACAGCCACACCTCTGGGACACCTGGCACCACAATTCCACTTTCAGAGCTCTCTGTGGTCACCTTCATCCCCCAGCGAGGTTGTCTTGAATCCAGCAAACAAACAAAGCTGATTTGGTCCTTTATGCAAATTCAGAGAGGGGATTTTGTCTGTCATTTTTTGAATAAATTACTAAAATCCTAGGTTTGCTGGCTGGAACCCCGAGGCAGGGCACAAAGGTGGTGTCACACCCCAGGCACAGCCCTGGACCTGCTGAAGGAACATTCCCGAGCAGGACTTGGACAGGAGGTGAAGCACCCACAAGGGAGAAAAGGCCATTCCCTTTCCTAAGGATTCCCAGATCCCTGGGGGAAGTCTGTGGTGTCTCACAAACAGGTTTGGCTGCACTTGGCTGGAATTTGTGGCAGAGGCAAGTCCTGCTGTGGTACTCCAGTAGTGCCAACAATGTCAGGGAGTGTTATAAATGTATGACATGTTGTTGGCTCTTTGCAAGCATTAGGATAAATGCTGTATGTATAATGTTAAAATAGCATTTCTATATGGATATAGTCCTTGTTAATAGTAAAAGTTAGACATGAGTTTTTTAGAGATAGTGTGCTTAAACTCCCTGCCCAGTCAGGATAACAGCCCGTGAACAGGTGATGGGGACCCTGCAGCTGGCACAACAATTATCAACACTCACTGGCTGGGACCACCACCCAAATCAAAAGGGATAAAGAGAGAAATAAAACCACAAGCCAAGAAACACACATGCTGTAAAAAGGCAGACCCGAGGAGTGGCCATGCTAAACAGTTCCCAGAAACAATTGACTGTGCATGAAGGTCTGTGAATATGTAACAAATGGATGGATTGTAAAACATATTTAAAGGGGTGTTCCTGAAGCAGGGTGTGCTCCTGGCAGCATGCCAAGCACCCGGCTGTTTTAACCCTTTGCTTTATGTTTGTCTCTTACTGTCTTTTTTTATTAAACCTTTTAATTCTCCCAAGACAGTGAACTGTGTTTTTCACAGGGAATCGTGAAATTCCTGCACATGGGGCAGGAAGAAACTGGAATCTTGCTCATCCCCTGCCAGGAGCTGAGAGAATCCCGTGTGGTCAGCTCAGACCTTTGCACCAAACACCCAGTGAGAGACACCTTAAAAATCCCACTCTCTTTCTTCATCGGGATTTTCCCTCATTATCGCCTCACAACACCCACTGCCACCCTGCTCCCACACTCAGCTGACAGGATGCTCTGTCACCTGCTTCGGCAGCTCCTTTCCTACAATTCCAAGAGGCACCAGTCTCCCTTCATCACCTCCCAGCTTCCAGTGCTAACAGTTCTGATTTCCTTCCAAAATCCTGATTGCTCCCACTCCTGCACCTCCAAACTCAGCCTGAGCTGAGCCTTCCTGAGCTGAGCCCATCCACACTCAGCTTTCCAGGCAAAGCTTGGCTGTGTGCAGTGAGCAATCCTTCCCCAGCACACATGGGATGTTTCCCTGCAGTTCTGGGTGTTCCCTGAGCTCTCCCCAGGGCAGCTGAATTTTCCTGTCCACTGGAATCCTGATCCATGCCATCCATCACTGCTCACCTGAGCACCAGGCCTGTTTTCTCTGCCATGAAAGGGCATTAAATTGATTTTATGTGATTTGCTCTTGACAAATCAAACTTGGCTGTAATTCTCTGCCTCGTTATCTCCCAGGTGTTCACAAGCACTTTGCCAGATAATACATTCCCGTTCTTGTCCTGGGTATTTCAGGCAACAGATCCCCATTTTATCCCTTTTTAAAAAGCAGTCTTAGCATTTATTTTTTCCAGACCTCCCAAATTTTCTCCACACTCATTCTAAGATAAAAGCCAAGTGCTCAGAGATTGATTCAGCCTCCTTTAAGCACCACACAGAGAGCGCTGGCAGGGCCAGGCAATTTGGGATCCCCTAATGGCCCTAAGAGCTCCCTGCCCCATCCTTCTCCTGCTGCAGAGTAAATTCTGTCCCCTTTGTCACCGGAGCTGTTTGTTCACCCTGTCATTGTCACTAACTCCCTTAGTGAGGGCTGAAACAACAGCAGGGGAAATTCCTTTGCCTGGGGCATCATTGCTTAAGACTCCAGGAAAAGTCTCTTTTGCCTTTTTCTCACTGCTGATTTCATTACAGAAATTTTCCTCATTAATTTTTATCTCCCTCACTGCTTGTCTCCCTGTGCCTCGTAAAACCCCAGTTCATTCACGGAGGAGACATGGTCCAAGTGGAAGCTGAGGCCTCATCCATGCTTAATTTTTCCAGTGTCTCATCTCCATCACATTTTAACCTCAGCTCCTAGCTGGGAATGTGACTGTACCCATTTCCCACGGCATACAAACTGAGCAAATCCCTTTCTCCCATGGTCCTGACCTTCCTGCTGCTGGGACAGCAAATTCCCTCAGCATTTCCTTGGGTGTGTTTCTACCACACCAGGTCAAGTTTTGTGGCCATCCAGAGAAAGCACTTGAGACTGGAACCCAGAGATTTATCCCAGCTCAGCTCAAGTGGTGCCAATCCAGGGGAAATCCCAAGAAGAGCAGAGGGGCAGCTCCAATCTCTGGAACAGGGACAGGGACATGGACAGGGACAGGACCAGGGAATGGCTGGAGCTGGGCCAGGGCAGGCTCAGGCTGGAGTTCAGGGAAAGGTTCTTCCCTCCCCCAGAGGTGCTGGCACTGCCCAGGCTCAGGCTGGAGCTCAGGGAAAGGTTCTTCCCTCCCCCAGAGGTGCTGGCACTGCCCAGGCTCAGGCTGGAGCTCAGGGAAAGGTTCTTCCCTCCCCCAGAGGTGCTGGCACTGCCCAGGCTCAGGCTGGAGCTCAGGGAAAGGTTCTTCCCTCCCCCAGAGGTGCTGGCACTGCCCAGGCTCAGGCTGGAGCTCAGGGAAAGGTTCTTCCCTCCCCCAGAGGTGCTGGCACTGCCCAGGCTCCCCAGGCAATGGGCACGGCCCCGAGGCTGCCAGGGATGGACAGGCTGGGAGTGTTGGGGTGTCTGGGCAGGGACAGGAGCTGGGATGATCCCATGCATCCCATCCAGCTCAGGATATTCCAGGATTGTGTGATTTTGGTAACTACTCCAGGTAGCAACCATGGGCTGGGACACACAGGTTCATTTTAAAATAAACCAGAAGGATCCTGCTCAGGCCTGACTGGAGTTTAAAAGTGACATCAAACAATGCAGCATTTCCACATTAAGGTGGTGACAGGGCATGGGGGACATCTGTGGGGCACATGAGGGTTCCCCAACCCCAGGTGGCTTCCAGAATTTCTGAGTTTACCAGGAATGTGAAGCTTTTCCTTCCCTGCAGAGACCTCAGATGCAGCCCTGGCCGAGGTTCCTGTGCTCTGACACTTCTGTTAATCCCCAGCGCTGTCAATTATTCATTGTCCCTGTCCGTGGTGCTCTGTCACAGGCTGGGCTGGAGCAGCTTGTGCTTCCTGACAGGCTGTCATGTCTGTGGCTATCTTTGGAGCTCGTCCCACTTTGGAGACGCCAGTGGAGAGATGGAGGCTCCTTGTCACACTGAGAGCCACTCGTGCTGTCCCTGCAGCGCTGCCAGGGAACAGCACAGAAAATGCCATTTGCTCTGGGTTGAAAAGTCCATTGCCTGCTTTTATTCCTGGCAGGAGAGAGGATGGAATTGTAGGAAACAGGAGCAATCAATCCAGGGCTATTAAATAAAGCACTTTGATAGGACCATTACAGCAATTAATGCGGAGCTGATCATTCAGTTTTAGGGCCGTGCCTTGCCCCGCCATTCCAGCCGGTGTTTCTGCTTTGTCACCTGTCACCCTGCAGGACAAACATGTCCCCGAGGGTGTCTCCAGCACAGGAGCATCACTGTGCAGCCTTGGCTGAGCCCCGGGCAGGGCTGTTCATCCCTTTATGATTCTTGGCCGAGGTCCCCCTGCTCCCATCCCCTCCTAATGACTTCACTGTGATGATGATGATGATGATGATGTGATCATTAAGAAGGTGATTTGCTCAGGGCTGCAGTGCTTCAATGAGGAGAGTAAAACATAAAAGGAAGATGTTCAGAGCCCTTGCACAGCCACCGGCTTTTTGTGGTTCCTAATTAATCCAAGGTGTCCTTAACGAGTGGCAGCAGCACAGGTGGCTGCTGCTTTTAGGGGTGCACTGGGAATCTGGGGAGGACTGGGAGAATGAACCAGCAGAGGAGGAGGAGGAGCAGAGCAGAGCAGAGTGTGTGAGCCCTGCCTTCCCTGTGGTCCTTGGGCAGTAACTGGGCATTTACTGGGCAGTAACTGGGCATTTACTGAGCATCTACAGGGCGTTTACTGGGCAGTAAGTGGGCTTTTACTGGGTGTTTACTGGGCATTTACTGGGCATTTACTGGGCAGCAACTGGCCATTAACTGGACATTTACTGGGCATTTACTGGGCAGTAATTGGGCATTTACTGAGCATCTACAGGGCGTTTACTGGGCAGTAATTGGGCTTTTACTGGGTGTTTACTGGGCATTTACTGAGCATTAACTGGGCATTTACTGGGCATTTACTGGGCAGCAACTGGCCATTAACTGGGCATTTACTGGGCATTTACTGGCCAGTAACTGGCCATTAACTGGACATTTACTGAGCATTAACTGGCCATTAACTGGCCCTTAACTGGGCATTTACTGGGCATTTACTGGCAGTAACTGAGCATTTACTGAGCATTTACTGGGCACTTACTGGGCAGCAACTGGTGTGAGGGCCATGTCCTAGAGTCCATAGCAGAGCAGCATTCCCTGCCTGCCAGCCCTGGAACAGAGTGTCCCTCAGCAAGGATTTTGCTGCTATGAAATGCTCAGGGCCATGGGTAGGTGACAGAATCTTGGAATATCCTGGGTTGGAAGGGATCCACAAGGACTATCCAGTCCAGCTCATGACCCTGCCCAGACACCCAAACAATCCCACCCCATGCCTGAGGGTGCTGCTCACTCTTCATTATTGGAATGAAAATGAAGGAGCTCCCAAACTTTGCTGCATCCCAGTGTGTTCACAAACAAACAACTAGTGTTTAATTTTCGTTATTAATGGGATAAATATTTGTTCCAAGCATTTTGGATGCTAAAATAGAAAGCTGCAAACACGGTTGGAGCTGGAAATGGGCTCTGTGGGTTGATGAGAGAGGAGGGTCTGGCTCAGGGGGCTGGTTTGGCTCCAGGGTGCTCTGGCTGATGGGGGCTGGAGTTGTGTTGAGCTCAATCATCTCCTACATCCCCCAAAAGTGTCACACAGGCACCTCTAGGGAGGCTGGGGAAGAGCTGACAGGGGTCTGTAAGGTGTCACTGCCATCTCTGTCCTTTTTCTGGTGTGCCAATGTCCAAACTGAGGAAAGCCTTGCTGGTGCCATCCTGAATTTCTTTGTGTGGAGTAGGAATTTCTTTGTGTGCTGTCTCCATGCCCCATGCACCCCTTTGCAGTGGCTGTGGGGGGGATATTCCCATGAATATTCCTTGGGAGGCCATGACTGAGCTTTCCAGCAGAAATCCCCTGAGCAGGGAGTGCCCTGGGTCTCCCAAACTCAGACTTCCACAGCTCTGCAAGGGGCAGAGCTGAGATTGCTGCTGTGCTGCAGCAATGCTGGCAGCATCTCCTGCAAACCCCGTGTCCCTCAGGAATTCTGCTGCCTGACCTCAGCTACAGATCTTTGGATTTGCTCATCTGGAATATTTCTGTTTGGCCTTTGCCATTTGAATGTGTGTGCAGGAAGTGTGGAGGAAAAATGGATGAAAAGTTCCCGACTCCTGCGGGGCCAGGCGGGAGCAGAGCACTGCAGGAAGGGCTTCCAAGGCACTATTGATTGTCCAGATCCCCCCGGGTCAGCTGTGGCCTCATCAGCTTCAGACAGAACTGATGGCTCCTTCTTTGGCTCCAGGGTTATGAATTTGGCTTGTTGACACTTCTGCCTTCCCAGGATGGATTCCCAGAGCCTTTGCTGGGTTTAAATCAGGCCCTTTACTTTCCTGCTCAGGATGTGGAGCATAGAGAGCACTTTTTGCCCTTTTTAGCTGATCCCCACTTTGCTCCTTGGACTATCAGGTCCATAATTGCTCCAGCAGAGCATCCCTGCTCTGCTCTGGCACTGCCCAGCAGCGTTCCCAGGGAGCAAAACTGCCAGGGGTGCTCTGAAGAACACAGGAACCTTGATGGAAATGGCTCATCCTGGGCTGTGTTCAGATCCTGCCCCTGTGCCCAGCCCTGCAGGCTCCTCTGCAGTGCTGTGCCCAGCTCTGCATCCTCAGCAGGGACAGGGACAGGGACAGGGACAGGAGCTCCTGGAGCTGAGCAAGGGCTGGAGCATCTCAGTGCCCAGGGAAGGCTGAGGGAGCTGGGGCTGCTCAGCCTGGAGAGGAGCCCCAGAGAGAGGGGCTCAGCCCTGGCTGTCCCTGGGTGTCCCTGGGTGTCTGACCCTGTGTGTCCCTGTCTGTCCCTGTCTGTCTGTCCCTGTCTGTCTGTCCCTGTCTGTCCCTGTCTGTCTGTCCCTGTCTGTCCGTCCCTGTCTGTCTGTCTGTCCCTGTCTGTGTGTCTGTCCCTGTGTGTCCCTGTCTTTCTGTCCCTGTCTGTCTGTCTGTCCCTGTCTGTCCCTGTCTGTGTGTCTGTCCCTGTCTGTGTGTCCCTGTGTGTCCCTGTCTGTGTGCCCCTGTCTGTGTGTCCCTGTCTGTCCCTGTCTGTCTGTCCCTGTCTGTCTGTCCCTGTCTGTCCCTGTCTGTCCCTGTGTGTCTGTCCCTGTGTGTCCCTGTGTGTCCCTGTGTGTCCGTCCCTGTCCGTCCCTATCTGTGTGTCCCTGTCTGTCCCTGTCTGTCCCTGTCTGTCTGTCCCTGTCTGTCCCTGTCTGTCCCTGTGTGTGTGTCCCTGTCTGTCCCTGTGTGTCCCTGTGTGTCCCTGTCTGTGTGTCCCTGTCTGTGTGTCCCTGTGTGTGTGTCCCTGTCTGTCCCTGTCTGTCCCTGTGTGTCCGTGTCTGTGTGTCCCTGTGTGTGTGTCCCTGTGTGTCCCTGTGTGTGTGTCCCTGTGTGTCCCTGTGTGTGTGTCCCTGTGTGTGTGTCCCTGTGTGTGTGTCCCTGTGTGTGTGTCCCTGTGTGTGTGTCCCTGTGTGTGTGTCCCTGTGTGTGTGTCCCTGTGTGTGTGTCCGTGTGTGCAGCAGGCTCAGAGCAGCCCCAGGCTCTGCTCCAGGCCCAGCAATGGCCCCAGAGCCACGGGCAGGGGCTGAGCCCAGGAGCTGCCCCTGCACAGGAGGCACAACTTGTGCCCTGGGCAGTGCCCAGCCCTGAGCAGAGCCCAGAGAGGCTGTGGGGTCTCCTCTGGGGATATCCCAGAGCTGTGTGCACACAGTGCTGTGTGCTGAGCTCTGGGATGGCCCTGCTGGAGCAGGGAGGTGCCACCAGTGACTCTCTGAGGTCCCTCCATCCTGACCCCTCCTGGCATTCTGGTTTCTAATATTCAAACTGTAAAAAAAACTTGGGAAGAAGCAAGCAGAATCCTAAGTGGGTGCTCTGAGTGATCCATACAGTGACACCATTAAGTGAAGGCATTTCCCAGGTTCTCCTGCTGGGCACAGCTCTGAGGGGCTCAGGATGGAGTGGGCCCAACTGCCCCAAAGCACTCGAACAGTGAGGAGTGGGAATAACTGAACCAGAACATGGGGAAACACAAATAATAGGGGGCTTCCAATCATATCCTGGACCCAAATGCTTCCAGACTGTCACTTCCCTGGAAGAAATGGAATGGGAAGCAGAGCAGAGGGATCTCAGTGGTTGTGCATTGATTTGGTTCAGGCTGGTTTTGTTTGGAGCAGTTGAAAGATGCAGGGACATGAGATTGTGGCTTGTCCCGTTCCAGGAGTTGATGTGCCCACAGTGGCACCCTAAGATCATGGAATCATGGAATGGTTTGGGTAGGAAGGGACCTCAAAGCTCATCCCATCTCACCCCTGCCATGGGCAGGACACCTTCCACTATCCCAGGCTGCTCCAAGTCCCAATGTCCAACCTGGCCTTGGACACTGCCAGGGATCCAGGGCCATCCCTGATGTTGAAAACAAATCCAGCATCAGAGGAAATGTGTCCAATCCAAAGCTTTCTTCTTCTTCAGGGATCCCAAGTTTGGATGAAGGCAGAGGAAACCTGTAACCGTGGTGGTGTTTGGCACCACTTAATTAGTGCCTTGGCTGCAGTCTCTTCTGTCTTCACTCAGAGCCAGGATTAAACACACACCAAGGAAATGGATTGTCTCATGTTCAGGCTTGGTTGTTTATTAAATCTTATCAAAAATACACAAAGTTCAGCGACACCTGTAGCCACCAGCTGGAAGTGAGCAAAATGCAGCAAGATCCAGCTGCTGCAGGGTCTCTTAGAGCTAAACAGTCCAATAGAGAATTAACACCTGTATTATTTATACTTCTAAGTCAGTAACCAAATTCCTGTGTTCCTCAGTGTAGCACTGACTGTCTAACCAAAAATTACCACCTGAAACCCATGGAGAAGGAGGAAGGACACTGAAGGAGACACCACCCAAAATCCTCCATCTTGTCCCATACCTATCATTATACTATAGAAACCTCAAATTCCAAACCCTTCACCAGGTGAAATCACACACTTCTATTTAACTGCACACCTGTGATTTTAACTTCATCCCTCAAATTTGGAAGCCTTATCCAAGGCCTCAGGTGAAAAGCAGTGTTCTTCTGGAGGTCAGGGTCAGAAAGCACAGAAAGCTCAACAAACCCCAGGTTTCTGGGATCCAACAGAAACCAAGCAGATCTGGACCCTTCAGCCCAGGAGCATTGGGTGATCCCATTTCTCTCTGCACAAAACACCCAAAGGGATGGTTTGGAATTCCCATCCTGCCCCAAATCCTGGCAGGATTTGCCTGTGGGCCCTGTCCTGAAGTTGGAACCTGGAGATTTCTGGATGTCAACAAGTTCCAGGCTGTTTTTTTCTTATCAAAACCTTCCTTTGTTGAGTTTTCAGCACAATTTAATTTTCTCCTGAAAATACTCAGCCTTCCACATGGAAAAAAAAAAAGGAAAAAGATTTTGTGATGAAAACATGAATGACAGAAATTTCAAATAGTTTTCTTAGGAATCAAAATGTATTAATATGCTATCTAAATACCCCTAAAATCCAAAAAGGATGCTTATTCCATTTTTATTGGATTAAAATACAGTGAAAGGTTGGAATTACTTCCTCCCCTGCCCAGTTCTGAATGATGGGCCAAGGACAGACCCTGCTTCCTTCTCTGGACCTGGGAGACATTCCCAGGTGGAAATGAGGATTTAATGTGGAAACCATGCAAGCAGAGCAAGCAGGAGAGGTGAAATCCTTCTCCAGGGATAGCTTTGCACAGATTTCCAGAAAAAAGGCTGGATGCTGATCCTATATAAATTCCTTTTGTTCTGTTTTTGTTTTTGGTGGAAAACGTGGCCTGTTTGGTAAAAAATGTCTAAAAACTTGGAAAACAAATGTGTTCAATGGCTAACTCTCTTCCCTCTTTTTCCCTGAAAAGTTGCATCTCACTTTTCTCAGGAATGCTGGAAAACAGTGAAGAAAATCCTAATTTAGCCACTGGAACATTTTTGTGTGGAAGGAAGCACAAACTCCACACACACTCTGTGGTTGTGGTTGCCTTCTTCAGCATTTCTGGGCTGGGAGGATGTCACTGCCTGGGGTGTCTCTTTAGGCTTGAGATCACCTCAGGAGGACATAAAGGGGGTCTGAAATTCAGGTTTTTCCCGATGCCCACCAAAGAGAGACTGCAGGCAGCTGTTCTCTGAGGTTTCAATGTTGTTTATTGTTTCTTATCTCAGAAACTCTTTGTCTCACTAACAGCAATCTGTTCAGCTTGACATCCAGGCTGGAATGTCTGCCCTTGGGGCAAGACTTATCTTTTATACTCTAAACAACATACTTAATATTTACAATTAATTCCCAATACACTACAATCTTATTACACTGTCCAGCTTTGTTCCCATCCAATCTGAGGATCCCAGCATGCCATCCAACATGGGTGACATGAAGAAGAAGGAGGAAGAGGCATACCAGGCCCCAAATCCTCCATGTTAGCTAAAAACCTTCTAACATAAACATTCCTAGAAATCTACCTTTTCTACATTCTAACAGTCTAATTTCCACTTTACTTATTTTTGTGGATTGTATCTCTTCCCTCAATGTTGGTAGATTTTTCCAGGGGGTTAAATCCAGCCCTCAAGACTCCTGGGTACCATTCCAGGGTCTTTGAGACCCTCACCATGGGGGTCTCGAGGCATCCAGGGAAGCCAGGGGAACACCCTGGACTCCCACAGGAGAATTTCCTCCACTTGTGTTGTCCTGAGGCTCAGGATCCATCAATCCACGAACTCGGAGCAGCATCCAGAGTTCAGCACTTGCCTGGCAGGAGGGGGGCTCCCAGGAATTGGGGAGCAAGCCATGAAAACATTGGGAACATGGGCTGTTTACTGTGGGTTTTTTTCCCCACTGATTTTCACTCCCAAATCCAAGGCAAATGGGTGCTGTGGCTGTGGGAGCCTCCCATGCTCTTGGGAAAAGCTGCCAAGAATTCCCATGGTGGGAAAGGCTCATCCAGCCTTTCCAAAGGGCTATCCTGACCTTCACCTCCTTAGCAGCAGTCCCAAAATAAATCCTTTCCTCTCCTGCCTCTGGCTGTTCTGCTGGAGGAAGCTCCTTTCACTTGGAGTCTTCTCTGCTGGGAAAAGGTAAAACTGGAAAATGAGAGACTGAGGGAGTGATGGAGAAATCCAGGGTCTGCTCCTGATTTGTTTCTCCTTCCTGAGCTGTTTTCCTGGGATGTTTGTCCTCAGATCTATCTCCCACAGCCCAGTAGAGCAATGCAAATAATGCAAATAATAATTATGATAATAATAAAGGGATCATTCCCATGGATCTGGGCCCTTCATGGAGGATGATGTCAGTTCACCTTGGAACTGATCCAGGGATTCTGGTTCAAGGCAAACAAGGGAAAAAACAGAAGAAATCAAAGTGAGACAACCAAAAATTCCCAACAGCTTTGAATCCTTGCCTCCTGACTCTCCTCCTCGGTATTTTAGGGATTGAGATCAGTCCTCCAGAACCAGACATGCATCCCATCCCTGGCAGGAGCACCCATACTGTCTTGGCTTGCAATAAAGGATGTGACCAGCAATGTGTATTCTATCATCATCTATTCAAGGCAGGTGGGGCAGTGATTCCTTATCTCCGTGGCACACATTATCTGCTCATGGGCAGCTTTAAACCAGCTGGGGCAATCACCTTTATCTTTCCACAGCCCATCCTCCCTCCAGGAGAGATCTCCTGTTCATGGCCATTGAGTCCCAGGGCATGGCTGATAAAATTCCATCATCCCATGGGAGATGCTCCAGCCAGGGGAGGAGCCAAGCATTTCCTACCCAGATAAAAAATGAGATTTGGAACATCAGAGCAGCCTTTGCCACTGGATTCCAGAGGAAAGCCAGACCTTTCCACATCATCCCTGCACCTTCAGAGGAAACTGCACCTTCTCCAGGAGCACTGCTCCAGCTGAGCCACATCTGCCACTGCAGGAGGATGCAGCCACCATGGAATGGGACTGTGCCAACACCCTGACTGACTGACGGGTGTCAGCTTGGATTCTGACTCTGGCACTGTTTTGGGATTGTTCTTTGTAACACTGCATTTCTATTTTAATTTTCCTAGTAAAGAACTGTTATTCCTTATTCCCATATCTTTGCCTGAGAGCCCCTTAATTTCAAAATTATAATAATTCAGAGGGAGGAGGGTTTACATTTTCCATTTCAAAGAGAAGTTTCTGCCTTTCTTAGCAGACACCTGTCCTTCAAACCAGGACACATACCCAGGGAGGATGAGGGGGAGGAGGCTCCATCTCCTTCCTATCTCCAGCCCATTCCCTTTGACAGGACAGGTTGTGCTCTCCTCTTCCCACTTCCAAGGATTTCCCTGGTGGGCTCTGCACATCCTGAGTGTCACTGCTCCCATGTCCTGCTGGATGCTCCATGGTTGGAATGCCTGATCCACAGCCCTTGGATTTCCAGGCAGGGAGATTCCTTGGAATGCTCCTCTCCAGCAGCTTGGAGCTCTGTGAACAGGGTGGGGGCCGTGTGTTCTACCAGGAGATGATCCAGGTGAATAATTCCCACCATTGCTGCTCACACACTGCTCTTTTGGGGTAAAATCCTTCATTGGTGGCCAATACATCCCTTATTGTCCATATGAGCAGAGGAACAGCTTAGAAACCCTGAATCCTGCTGTCCCAGCATGTCTTCATATCCCTCACATACCTTGAATCACTCACTGTCCTTGTACCCTTCAGGTATGAGCTGAGGGCCAAAATCCCTCAAGGTAAAGATTCCAAAAAGTCAAATATAAAAGAGGGACTTTGGAAGAATTTTGCTGGAGCTATTAATCATGGAATACAGCAAATTACTTGGAATAATTATTACAAATATTTAAAAATCCAGTGAATGTAATTTTTAACTTAATGGAAAAAAAAAAAAGATGGCTTTTAATACTATTGGGATTGTTCAGCCTGGAGAAGAGAATATCCAAGGTGATTTTATTGTGGCCTGCCAGGGCCTAAAGGGGCTCAGGAGAGCTGGAGAGGGACTGGGGACAAGGGATGGAGGGACAGGACACAGGGAATGGCTCCCACTGCCAGAGGGCAGGGCTGGATGGGATATTGGGAAGGAATTGTTCCCTGGGAGGGTGGGCAGGCCCTGGCACAGGGTGCCCAGAGCAGCTGTGGCTGCCCCTGGATCCCTGGCAGTGCCCAAGGCCAGGCTGGACATTGGGGCTTGGAGCAGCCTGGGACAGTGGGAGGTGTCCCTGCCATGGCAGGGGTGGAACTGGATGACGTCCCTTCCCTCCCAGACCATCCCATGATTCCATGATCCTATTTCCATTCTCACAAGTTCTGAGGAAGTGTCTTGGTGAGGAGGGAATGGAAGCCTCCAGGAAAGGTCTGTCCATGTGTTTCCCATGAGGAGAAGCAGCTCCTGCCTGATCTCCCGTCTCCTCCAGTCCCACACAACTTCCCAAAGTTCCTGTTGTCCAGCAGAAACATCACCTGCCATGAGGGAAAATCTCCAGGTGATTTCCAGCCATGGAATGGGATGTGGATGCACAGGAAGGTGGAGGAACCATGAACTGGGTGGGAGCCTCAAGCCCAGCAGGGCTCCAAGGACAGAACTGGTGGTGTACAAACATTCCTGGCTAATAATTAGGATTACTAGGAAAGGATTTTGAGGGAAGAGAAAGCTCAGGGTGATTTGTGCACCCATTAAAACCAAGCTTAAATCTGAGTTTGGCTGAGCACTGGTTAAGGCCAGAGCAGCACACTCACATCAGCTCTGCTGTATAAAAGTAATTTATGGATTTCTCCATTCCTTAACTTCCCATGTGCTGTCACATTTTGATTTCATACCCAAATAAAAATCTATTGGGCAGGAATGAAGTGCAATATCTCCAGAATGGATGCAAACAATTCCAGCAGCCAAGAATGAAGTGCAGGGGCTCAGCTGGGGGTGGGAATCCTTGGACTCCATGAGGCCAGGGGGGAATGAATCCTTCACTCCCACTGAATAAATAAAGGCTTGCAGAGAATAACTCAGGGGATGCCAAAATATATTTGAGTGGGGCCATTCCAACATGGAGCTGTGGAGCAGAGCAGGGAGGTCTCACATTCCCCTGTCCCTCAGAAACAGGGAAGGAACAGGGAAATGGAGAAGGAATAGGGAAATGGGGAAAATGGACTCTAAAAGATGAGCTTGTGGCTCTGCTCCTCAAAAGGGAAGAGTGGGATCAGGGAAGGCTTTGGTGCAGGAGCTGGAACAGGGGCAGGGGTGGAGTTGGGACCTCTTAATCCCAAATCCAGCCATGGGGCTGCAGCCCTAAAAACACATCCCAGCACATTCCCTGGAGCTCAGTGTGGACATTGAGGAGCACAGTGGGATGGAAGAGCCCACCACGGATGCTCCAGCTGCTGCTGGGGCTAGGAGCCACTCACCCCAAACCAAAAATGGATTTGATTCTCCTAATGGAGCAGGGCAGGCAGGTGGATAATGCACAGAGTTTGCAGGACACCCACAAATTCCCTGTTTTCCCCAGGGATTAAAGGAATCATTTCCCTCTGGAAGGTCCCAGCTGGCAGCCCTGGACTTGAATCTTGTGTTTTGGGGCACCCTCAGAAATCCTAAACCAGCCTGAGCTGAGCAGAGAGCAAGGAAAAAGCCCAGAATTCCCAATCCAAAGGGTTTTTAAAGGAGCTCAAAGCTCCCACAATTTCTGAGGCACAGCTGCCAGAGCTCCTGGCTGCCAAATGAAAGAGGGATAAAAACTGGATAATCTGCACCAGATGCTTGAATTTTTTTTCCAAGCTCATTCACTTCAGCTGAAATGCTGGTGGGCTGGAAGCTGGCCAGGGAGCAGCTGGAGGCATTCCCAGCAGGATGCAGCAGGAGGGAAGACCTTTCCTGTTTCCTGATCACTGTCAGCAAACAACTTGTCCCTGACAGGGAGGCAAGGAAGCAAGTTTGGGTGTTTGGGGAAACAAAACACCCCAGACACGTGTGGTGGTTCCTGCAGGAAATTATCTCCTTGGAAAGGCTTCCTGCCTCCTCCAGGCCTGTTTCCAGCATGGTCAAGGTGGGCTTTGGGTCTGTTTACAAAGCTTTCAAAATAAAGGAATAAACCTCCAACCTGTCTAGTTTTTGGATGGAGGGAAACCTGCAGTTTTCCCTGTTGTGTTTTAATCTCTTCCCAAGAGAAATGTGATGGATGCAGCACTTGGGGTTGGAGTTCTGATGTCAGACAAGTGTCTGCTGCTGATTAATTCATTTTGGAACTGCTCCCTCTCTGAGGGATGGAGGCTGCACCCTGCAAAATACCCCTGGAAAAGGGTTTTCCTTCATGCAATCCAATATGCTCCCTATTAAAAAAAGGAAAAAAAAAAAAAAAAAACCAACCAAAACCCAAGTCATTCCATGATTTCATGATTTGATCTCCTCCATTAGAGCTGCTCATGAATTTGGGAACATTTTTTTTAGGAACAAGGGCTTGAGATGAGGACACATGGCCAGGATGCAGCAGGACAGATCCTTGGGCAATTCAGGACTTATCCATCATGGAAAACACTGGAAGAACATGGATGCTCATCCCCTAAATAATCTGCAATCCCCACCTCCCCCTCCTTGGTGTGTGAGGAGTGGCAGAGTGAGGCTCTTTTCCCATTTCCCAGGAGAGAGCCATGGTCTGGGGACAGCCTGGATTGTGGGAATGTGCAGCTCCTGGTGCTGGGGCTGACAGTGGGACTCAGGAGCAGCAAATTCCAAAGCTGAGACCCCAGAATGCAAATCTGAGACCCCAAAATATTCACCTGCAAATTAGAGATGGAGGGAGAGCCCTCAAAGGTACCAGGTAGCAGAGACCTCTCAGCATCATCATCACAGCTGATCCCATCACTGGAGCAGCTTGGGAGGCTCCATCCTTGCAGATTCCCAAGCCCAAACTGGATAAAGCCCTGCCCAAACTGTCCTGATCTTGTGGCTCACTGTGCTTTGAGCCTGAGGCAGGATTAGAGACCCCCTGAGATCCCTTCCAGGCTGA
The DNA here is from genome assembly GCA_030060385.1 of Muscicapa striata striata. Taxonomy (NCBI): domain Eukaryota; kingdom Metazoa; phylum Chordata; class Aves; order Passeriformes; family Muscicapidae; genus Muscicapa; species Muscicapa striata. The sequence continues at coordinate 977,905 of JAREIS010000113.1, read as the reverse complement.
ATTCCCCTCTTATCCCATGGATATCCCTCCTCCCAAGGCTTCTTGGTCTTCTCCTACTTCCAGAAATGGAAATAGAACCCAGAAACCTCCCTCCTCCTTCTCCAGGTGCTCCTGGAGACAAGGAGGAGCAGCTCAGACCTGCCTGGAATGCTCAGAGCTGAATTGTGGTGGGCTCAGAGCATGTGAGAATCACAAATTTCTGGAACTCCTCCCTGCTTTTTCCTGTTCCAGCTCCATTGCCTCAGCTCTGCCTCTTTCCCAAGCATTCCAGTTCTGCAAAGGCAGAGGGAAGGCACCAAACACTTCCCTTTGTGCTTTCCCTTGGGAATTTTCCCTGCCCAAGGAGTAGCAGATGAATTTTTCCTGATCCAGGTGCCTACAGTGCCCTCTCAGCACTCCTCATGTCCCTGCAGATTGTTTCCCTTCTCCTGCCCTTCCCTTGATTTTTACACCTGGAAATGTTCCTCTTATTTCTGTGGGGTTTTTTTTCCTCCAAGTTGGCCCAGTTTCCATCCCCTTTTCATGGATCAGCTTCCCTGCACTGGGATGGTTTGACCTGATACACTCAATAAATTCTCCTTGTGCTACTCCCACAAATCCTCTGCAATTATTTTTCCTTATGTTATTTTTTCCCAAAAAAATCTCCCCTTATCCAGTTCACTTTAAGATCCCTGCCCTATTTCCTGGCCCTCATCCCTGAAGCATTTCTCACCTCTGAGCTCCCTCTCCCAAATTCCCTGGGTTTGCAGCTGTTTTTTATGGAGAACTCACCTGCCCCATAGGATTGACTCCAATTTCCAAGGATACCACGGGGAACTTTCTCCAGAGCTGGAAGAGAGGAGAGCAAATTACCTTCAGCAACACCTGAAATGCAAATAAGGGATAATGAAATGCAAATATTGGGCCAATTCAGGAAGGAAAAAAGCAAAGGGCCCCTCCCAAAATATCCCAGCAAACACAAACAGCAGAGGGGAATGTTTGGGAAGAGCACAGCAAAGGCTGAGCTTGAGGGCTTGGCAAACACCAGCTTAAAGCCCTTTAGCAAAGCCCAGGGTTAGGATTAAACCTGTGTGCAGGTTTAATCCTGGGTGAGGTTTAACCCTTGGTGCAGGTTTAGCCCTGAGTGCAGGTTTAATTATGGGTGCAGGTTTAACCCTGGGTGAGGTTTAACCCTTGGTGCAAGTTTAGCCCTGGGTGAGGTTTAGCCATGGGTGCAGGTCTAACCCTGGGTGCAGGTCTAACCCTGGGTGAGGTTTAACCCTGTCTTTCCTGTCTCTGGTCCCATCATCCCCCTCCCATCCAGCTCCTTTCTAGGAAACTCTTGTCAGTCTCTCTTCCTTCTTGACTCTCCAGGAAGAGATTCCCCTTCTAATTCTTCATACTGGATTTATGGAAAAAATTAGAGAGGCAGAAGGGTGAGATGATCCAGAACTTCAAGTTGGGCAGAGCTTCCTGAGTGGAACTGGACAGGGACTTTCTCAGGAAAAGTCTCCCAGTTAGATTGGTCATGATGGAGTTCCAGGTGCCAAAATTCCTGTTTTTATTAAATGGCTGCATCCCTGATGTGATGCAGATGCTGCAGAGCCAGCAAAGCCATGGAACCCTCCCATCAGCCTGGTTATTCCAGCATTCCACACTTCAGCACCTCATTTCCAGCCATCCCCCTTCCAGCTGCACCTGCAGCAGTTCTGGGGGCTCTCCTCCCTCCCTCCCTCCATTCATTTCCAGCCCAGGAAATGTCACTGGGAAAGTGTTGTTGGAAGTGACACTCCTGGGCTGGTGCCCACAGGGATCACCAAAGCTGCCAGAAGAGCTCTGGGAGATGGAAAAAAAACCCTCTGGAAAAGGACTGATAAGGTTCAGAGCTCACTCAGGGCAAAAACTGTCTCAGCCCTCAGCCCCAGAGCCATGGCTGAGGTCAGGGTGGGATCCAGGGAAGCTCCTGGTGACAGTGTCAGTGACCTCAGCAGGGCTGGGCACTCTGGGACACTCAGGATAAATCCTGGCAGCTCCAGGACCTTGTCACTGCCCACCCCCTTGGGAAGCTTTTCCCACATCTTCTTCTTGTTTTAACTTTTTCCCTTTTGCTCTTTATGCTGATTCCAAAACTTTCAAACTAGGAGGAATTTAAATGAGAGGAGAACACTGCAATATTTAGAAATCAGATGAAAAACCTTGGGATGACACTGGGAATCAGCTCCCATCTCATATGATCCAGAAGCTTTCCAGAGGCCACAGGAAGCTCTTGGACTGCAGAATTCCTGCAGCCATCCAAGAAATCTCCATTAAAATCCAAGAAATCCCCATTAAAATCCAATTCCAGTGGAAAGGCAGTTTTCCAGTGACAAGAAGCAAATAGAACAAGGAAGAAATGTTTCCAGAGGAGCTGTCTCATCTCAAGGTGGGAAGAACAGGCTCTCATTCCCATGGGATCCAGCAGAGCCCACTCAGCCCTGGGAATGCAAATGTTGGAAAACAAATCCCTGCTGTTTGGAGGGGCTGGATGGGGAGGAGCTGTGGAACATGAGAGCTCTCAGCACAGACACAGACTCCTCTCCACTCTGCCTGGAATTCTATCCCAAACTGCAGTGTTGGAGCAGCTCCCTGTGATATGGGGCTCATCCCAGAGCATCCCAGAGTGCCCATTCCACTCCTGCTGGACACAGGGAAGAGCCATGGGAAGGGCAGGTCATCTGTCCAAAGTGTCACCTGTCCAAAGTGACCTCTCCAGGTCACATAAGGGCTGCTCGTGGCTCCTGTGGGCACATTCCTGAGTCATTCCAGCCAGAGCTCCTGTTTTTTTCCAGACTCAGGGATCCAGAACAGCAGCATTTCCTGTCTCACACCTTTCAAGCACTCATTAATGAGATTGGGATTTCTTTTGAAGATGAAAAAAGCCTGGATAAACAGGCTTGGTGTGTCAATTTTCCTGACATAATTTTTGGAATGTGTGTTTCAGCTGGGAGTGCTCACCTGGAGAGGAGAAGGATCCAGGGAGAGCTCAGAGCCCCTGCCAGGGCCTAAAGGGGCTCCAGGAGAGCTGGAGAGGGACTGGGGACAAGGCATGGAGGGACAGGACACAGGGAATGGCTCCCACTGCCAGAGGGCAGGGCTGGATGGGATATTGGGCAGGAATTGTTCCCTGGGAGGGTGGGCAGGCCCTGGCACAGGGTGCCCAGAGCAGCTGTGGCTGCCCCTGGATCCCTGGCACTGCCCAAGGCCAGGCTGGAGGGGCTTGGAGCAGCCTGGGACAGTGGGAGGTGTCCCTGCCCATGGCAGGGCTGGCACTGGATGGGTTTTGATGTTCTTGCCAACCCAAAGAATTCCAGGATTCCATGATTTCTACCTGTGCAGGGGTTTGAAGGATGTGCCATACAAAGGACAGAATAAGCACAGCCCTCAGCAGAGAAGTTATTTGGGATTTCTTCCATCCTGCAGATTCTGAAGGAGCAGCTTGTGCAACCTCTTCCCTAAAATAACCTCCAGCTTTCTGTGTGTGGCACTGAAGCAACAATTTTCTCTTCTCTCCCTCTTTCTTTCCCAGAGAATATTTTTTTGAGAGAACTTTTGATTCTCAGCTGTCTCAAACTGTCTTGAAATCCCACATTTCCCCATGTGAGCTGCATCCTGCTTTTATCTCACTTTATAGGGCCTTCATTAGATCCTGTTCATTTATGTGATTCCTTGACAGAGCAGTAATGGAGTGGGATAAAATGTATGGCTGGCAGTGTCTTCTGGCATAATGGGATCAAATCTTTTACATTCTACAGAATTTTACCTGGTATTATTTTCCTTTCAAAACCATGGAGAATGGATTAAACCACTTTTTTTTTTTTTTTTTTTGGTGTGTTTTTTTGGGGTTTTTTGAGAGGGAGGTGTCTCTTGGCATCGGGATGAGTCAGTGTGAAAACTCACAAAGGTTTTTGGTGTCATCACTCAGGCTCAGCACATTTCCTTGAGGCTGCTCCATCCCTGGAAATGGCCAAGGCCAGGTAGGACAGGGCTTGGAGCAACCTGGGATAGTTCCACCATGGAAAGGGGTGGCACTGGATGAGCTTTAAGGTTCTTTCCACCCAAAATTTCCACATTCCATGATTCCATGAGCATTCCATTCATCCTTCCCTAAAGCCCTTTTCATCTCTCTGGTTAGCTCAGCAGCTTTGGCTTGTCCTGTTTTCACTTTAGTGAGTCCTTTCTCCCCACTGGGAAGGTAAATCCATCTGTGTCACCAGGAGAGTCTGGCCCAGAGTTTCTGATGGAGCTGAGAACAAACTCCTCCAGGCCCTGGGAATACAGAGGCACTCAATGGGAACCACAGCTGTCTTGAACAACACCCTGGAATTTTTACCTGGGCAGTCAGTGCCAGGATGCAGGGAATGGCTCCCACTGCCAGAGGGCAGGGCTGGATGGGATATTGGGAAGGAATTGTTCCCTGGGAGGGTGGGCAGGCCCTGGCACAGGGTGCCCAGAGCAGCTGTGGCTGCCCCTGGATCCCTGGCAGTGCCCAAGGCCAGGCTGGACATTGGGGCTTGGAGCAGCCTGGGATGGTGGGAGGTGTCCCTGCCCATGGCACTGGATGGGTTTAAGGTCCTAAATGAAAGGATTCAGCAGATCATCTGTGGGCCAGACAATCCTGGGCATCCATGAAGTCCTGATGGCAGCATGGCCCAGCTTCCCACCAGGAGCTGCTCCTCGTGTCCCCTGACGGCTGCAGGTGACAATTCTGTCCTGGTAACAGAGCCAGGAGGTGACCAGTCACCAACCTGATGGCAGCACCAAAATAAATCCTCCAGCTGGCTCCTACCTGAGGTGACAACTGTTCAGTGACACCTGTCAGGTGTCCCAGGTGGTGCCAGCAGGGGCTGGGGACATGCAGAGGTCAAGCAGAGGCTGTGGGAAGCTGATGTGCCTCTGGCATTTCCTGGGATCCTCATCTCCACTCCCCACCCTCACACAGGCTCTGCGAGGCAGAGACCCTGCCAAGCTCAGTTCCAGGCCAGGATTAAAAGGCTCCATGGTAAATCATCCTGGGAAATTGCATCAAGCCAAGGCACATGGAAAACCTCCCCAGACTGATGGGATTTATTAGTCCCTCTCTCCCCAGCCCCAGAGTTATTCCATTAGGAAGGAATTGTGTTTATCTGGAATGATTTACTCCTCACAAAATCCCACCTTTTCCAAACACTTTCCTAAATGTATCCTGAAGCTCCCCAAACCCAGCAGTTCCTAGAGTTGCCCCTCACAGGGCTTTGGCCCCACAGCATTCCCAGGAGCAGGGATTCCCTGTGGGAACAGGGCACAACCTCCCTGTGCCATTTGCTGTCATTGAACATAATGCTCATTAACATCTCTGTGATCCCAAATTCTGCATCTCATTTCAGGATGTGGCTCCTGAACCTTTCTTTAGGACTTCCCTGTGTTTTCCTGGGAACGTCTTTGTGGATGTTTGCTGTAATGAATACAGATTTGCAGAGCACTTCACACACCACTCTTCCAGTCATGAGTCCTTTCCTTCTTTCCTACCTCCTGACAACTCCATGATTTTCATGTTGTTAATACCCCTGGATTATGACACAGATTTAGGAGGTGTTACTCTGGCAATAATAATCAGTGGCTCTATGCATCATTAGGGACTGAAATATTCCACAAAAAAAAAAAACAACACACAATTTCCCAGCAAAGTGTGGAGCAATGGTGATGCTAAAATGGGAATTTCAGGCTTCTCTGTCACAATTTGCTCTGTCCTTGGCAGGTTTAGTTGGGATCAGGGCCCACATTGCACTGGATAAATCCCTGGGCAGACAGCCCCTGCTCCTCAGGGAATCTTTGGGCACTTTGGGATTGGGAGAGGCAGCTGGGGATGGAGCACAAGGGGTAATGATGCTGTCCCAACTCACCTGTCACTGTTCCCACCTAAACCCATCCCTGCCCACCTGAATTGTCCTGGGGGCCATTCCTGGAGGGCCTGTAGGGTTTTCCAAAGGGTATCTTTGCTTCCCCCAAAAAATAGTGTTTCCTTTTCACACACCCAGCCTCTTGTCAGAATACAGAGATCCTTTGAGGAAAAGTTCCCAGTTCTCTGCAAAAACAGGCTACTGGGTGATTCCCAAGGAGTATTTGCTCCCCTGAGATCCTAAATTGTGACACTCACACATATTCCATTATTCCCATCCAAAGGCATCTCATTGGTGTGTGGGGGTTTAGGTCCTATTATGAAATCCCATAATCCAGAGAGACCCCTCAGTTCTGCTCCTGAGTCCCACTGTCAGCCCCAGCAGCAGGAGCTGCACATTCCCACAATCCAGGCTGTCCCCAGACCATGGCTCTCTCCTGGGAAATGGGAAAAGAGCCTCACTCTGCCACTCCTCACACACCAAGGAGGGGGAGGTGGGGATTGCAGATTATTTAGGGGATGAGCATCCATGTTCTTCCAGTGTTTTCCATGATGGATAAGTCCTGAATTGCCCAAGGATCTGTCCTGCTGCATCCTGGCCATGTGTCCTCATCTCAAGCCCTTGTTCCTAAAAAAATGTTCCCAAATTCATGAGCAGCTCTAATGGAGGACACTTACTAATGAAATCGTGGAATGGTTTGGGTGGGAAGGGACCCTAAAGATCATCTCATTGCACCCCCTGCCCTGGGCAGGGACACCTTCCACTGTCCCAGGCTGCTCCAACCCCAATGCCCAACCTGGCCTTGGGCACTTCCAGGGATCCAGGGGCAGCCACAGCTGCTCTGGGCACCCTGTGCCAGGGCCTGCCCACCCTCCCAGGGAAGAATATCCCAGAAAATCTGGGCAAAGCTTCTCCTTACAGGAGAACCCCATCAGGCCCAGGGATCACTCATTCCTGACACTAATTAGCCTCAGGACATGAGTGATATCTCCTATTAGGAAGAATTTTACCAGGGAAAGACAACTTCTTACTTATTTCTGGAGTGAATCAATCACTTTAATTAAAGCAGCCAATATCTCTGGAAAAAAATCCCAAAGGCATTTTCAAGATTATACCCCTTTGTCCATCATGGGTCCCCTTCATTTTCCCCCCCCCATTTCCCAGTTGGAAACTTCTCTTTCCCTTTGTTCCTTGGCCTCCCTCACATCCCTGGGATATCAGTGTTTATATCAATAATTTCCACAGTTTTGTTCCAATCCTGGGCATCTTTGTATTCCCTTTGTTCTGGGAGAGCCAACAGAAGCTCACTTGGGATGCATCCATCTGCTCTGAGATCTTTTCCATGGCTCTTATCTCCATGGTAACTTGGGAAATCGCTCCCTCTGCCAGTGAAGAGCTGGACAGAAGGTCCACGAGAATCACTGGAAGCTTCACCAGACATGGAATCACAGAGTCACTGTGGTTGGAAAAGAGTTCCAAGATCATCAATCCAACCTTTTCTCAAACATCCCCATATCCCTCAACCACCCAGTGAGGTGCTTCGTCTGCTCCTTTCCCGAGCAATTCCAGGGATGGGGACTCCACCCCAGCCTGCCCCAGGGCTCCATCACTCTGTCAGGGAAGAATTTTCCCTGGTATCAAACTTGAACCTCCTCCAGGCTCTTTCCCTGAGAAACTGGGAAAATTCTTGTTGCTCCATCAACAAATCTGTGGGACCAAGGCTCTCCTTCAGGAGAGGGGCAGGAGAAGAAATGTTTTCCTGGGGTTTGTAGCAGGATGCCTGAAGCCAGAACAAAATCTTATTGGAAGAGACTTTAGTGGGAACTTGCTGCTGGAAGGAGCCTGGAAAGGATGAGGAAAGGGCAGAGCATGAGGAACATCCCGAGGATCTCACTCAAGTTACCCATGAGGAGACTTTTTATTTTGGGGATTGAAGGGGAGGAGATGGTGATAAAAATGGGCTGATCTGCCCAGCCTGGATGAGTCACTTTGTGCAGAGCTTGCATCCAAAATCCCTGCAGCTTCCAGAGGCATCTCCATGGGCTTTGTGAAGGGCCTGGGTCCCCCAGAATCCAAAGGGATCAATGCACAAGCCAAGTGAGATTCAGGCTGTCACCTTGGCATTCCTGGGAGGTGGAATTGCTGCCCCACAGGAAGGAGAGGGAGAATTGTGTGGAAAGAATTTCTGGAGCCACAGGGAAAAGATCCCCAAAAGGACAGGATCCCCATGGCAAAAGGGTCCTCAAAAGGAAAGGATCCTCAAAAGGAAAGGATCCCCAAAAGGAAAGGATCCCCAAAAGGAAAGGATCCTCAAAAGGAAAGGATCCCCAAAAGGAAAGGATCCCCAAAAGGAAAGGATCCCCAAAAGGAAAGGATCCCCAAAAGGAAAGGATCCCCACTTTTGTGATCTCAGACCTCCCTCAGCCTCCACCCTCTCGCTGGGGGATGTGCCTGGCTCCAGGAGGTACCAGAAGGATGTGAACAGGGATGGAGGGAAGGGAGGGACACTCCTGAGCTTCCCTAAACCTCTGCCCAACCCTCTCCTCCAAAACCCCACCCCAGTGCTTCCAAAGGCTGATTCCTCCTGCTCTGTCCTTGCCTTTGCCAGCCCCCTTTGCAGGGAGAATCTTCCCAAAATGTTTCCATGAAGGAGAACAGTCCATCCATGATCCACATTGTCCTTGACTCCAGCAGGAGCCCTTTCCTAATTGCAGGAATTTACTGCTCCCTCATTTCCCTGTTTCTTTGCCCGTTGCTGGGGGTGAGGGATTGTCACTGTCTGTGGGGTCTCCTGAACTTGAGTTCCCCACAACAGGACATTTTGTGGTTTAGAGTCCAAGTTCTCCCAGCTCAAGCACTGAAGAAGAGTCAGGAGCCGTTTTCTGAGGTTTCCAAGGTTGTTTATTCTTTATTATCTAAGAAGTTATTTCTCTAACACAGATCTGTCCAGCACATCGATCCAGGGCACCCTGCCTGCCCTTGGGACAGGACTTACCTTTTATGCTATAAATTACCTAATGTTTACAATTACTTTCCAATACATGACACCTTTGTTACACTGTCAAATTTTGTCCCAAACCAATCCAGTGATGCCATCCTGACCCAAAAATGGATGGCATGGAGAAGAAGAAAGAAAAGACACACCACACCCAAAATCCTCCATCTTAGCTTTAAACCCCCTAATATAAACATTTCTAAAAATTCACTTTTCTACCTTCTAACAATCTAATTTATACTCTACTTATTTTTTGTGACTTGTAATTCTTCCTGCAATGTTGGCAATTTTTTCCAGGGGCTGAGATCCAGTCCCCAGGGGTCCTGGGCACCATACCAAGCCCTCTGAGCCCCCTGCCAGGGGGGTCTCGAGGCATCCAGGGAAGCCAGGGGAACAGCCTGGACTCCCACAAGGGATCATCTGGCCTGGCCTCCAGCTCCCTTTGTGGCCCCCAGTCCAATCCAGGGAATCTGGGTCAGGGCACCTGGATCTGTTCTGTTCCACACCCGTGTCTCCCTCAGAGCCTCAGTGGAGGCTTCTGTGGAGTCAACACTTCCAGTGCAGTGCAATTAATTCCAATTAAAATGATTGCCTACATTTGATCTCACAAATCCCAGCCTGAAAGCTCTGATTTTTTTCTCCACTGGGATAAAGGAGAGTGGGACATGCTGGGAGACTCCACATCAGAGCTTCCTGTTGTCCCTTTGCTCTTTGCCTGTGGATTGTAGTGCTGGTGAAAAGGATTCTTTTATCTGCCTAAGGACTGATGAACGCATCTCTCAATGGCTCTCCACTGAAAGGACTGGAGCAGGAATTCATTTTAAATTGATAAGTGCTGAAAATACACCTAAAGATGAAGATTGAAAGAGGGAAATGCAGGAACAGGAAAGGAAAATGCCAAGATTTTGAGGCTGTTCCATGGGAATGGGGGGTTTGCAGGAGAACAAAAACGAAACAGCTCGAGAAGGTTGAAGTGTGTGAGTTTGTGGGCAGATGGAAAAGGGAGGGATAAGATCAGTCTGGGGTGCAGGTGAGAGGCAAGAACAGCTGGGAGACAGCAGGGATCCAGCCAGGATCCAGCTGGAAAACCCTGCTTGGGACTGGGATCCTTCTGGGCAGGAATGTGGGCGAAGGGGATTCCTGAAGGAGCAGAATTTATAAAGAAATGAAAAGGTTTTTCAGGGGTAATTTCCACAGCCTGGCCTTGCCAGGATGGGTCAGAGGATTGTGCTCCCAGACCCAGGGGCTGAGAATTCCCATCTCAGCCCATCCCAGCCCTCCAGGAGCTGGGATTGGGGTCCCCCCAGCTGTGGGGACAGGGGGGTTACAGAGACCAGGCTCCAGCTCCAGCTGCTCCCTCTGCCCCTGGGCTGGTGCAGGGAGCACTGGAATGAGCAGTGATTTCCTGGGACACAGAATAAGGCTCTTGCAAGGGAATCCAAACCCAGCAGGAGGAGTTGAGCCATGTGGTGGCAAAGATTGAATTTGCTGTGGAATCTGTCACGGATTTTTGTAAATAGGAGTTTCTCCCTGGGAAAACTCTGGATCTCCCAAGGAGGCCAGCAAGCCTGTGCTGGTCCCAGTGCCATCCCACCACTGGAATGGCAGTGCCAGCTGCCCTCCTGCCTCCAGGAACTTTGGGAGGAACATCTTCCACTTCACCAGGAAACCAGAACACTTCTGCTTTAAGGATCCAGAACTCATTTCTCATTTAATTCTCATCTCCATGATTCCACAAAGTGAAATGGAAATGAATTTTCTTTTCATTCCCCACATTGGAAAAAAAAATTGGATCAAGCAGACTATTCTGTTTTGATAAAAGAACAAGTTGAATTCCAATTTTAGGGAGTTTTAAACTTTTTTGAGGGAAGTGAAAAGAAAATAAACTATTCAAAAAAGGATTTTGGGAAAAGAAACCCAAACATTCCCTTCTCAGGAGACAAAAATGTTTTGATTTTCTTCAGTTTTAATTCACATGAAGAATCAGATTATCCAATTAATGGGGTTGGCCTAAGAATGAGTTTTGAGTTGCATGAGGAAAGAGGAATGATGGATCAGGGAGCCTGGAGAACCTGCCTTGGGAAAACACACTTGGAAAGCTTTGCTTTGTCAACAGTGCAAAATGACTTGGAGGGGCTGGGTGATGGCTCTTAATAGAAACACATCTGGGGGATAATATCCAATGTGGAAAAGCTATTAAAGGATAACATGGAAATAGATCAAATAGATATAAACCAGCCCTGAGTGGAGCAAGGCTGGAAATTAGAAGATTTCTAACAATCCATGGAGGGAAATTCTCCCATGCTGTCCCAAATCCATTTGTCTCTATGGAGATGAGGAGAAGCAGACAGGAAGGAGGGCCCATAAATTATCTGAAGATGGAGCTGTGATGAAAGGAGTTGTTTGATAGAGTGAGAATAATGCAGGGGCTGGAAGTGAAAGGCCTTGGCCAGGTGATTTATTGCTATTTCAGGATGCAGATTTGATCTTTGCATTCCAAGTGCATTTCCCTGTGTTGTATTTATGGCAGGTTGAGCCTGAGTTCTGGGTTTCTGCTGGGCACTTGTGGGGTTTGGGACACCTTGGTCACCCCTTGGTTCACAACTAAACTTCTGTTTAGGCCCTGTTAAGGCCCTGTTTTAGCCTTTTTGTGGCCCTAAACCCAGCTCAGAGCTGGGGTGGGAAAGTCTTTGGGATGAGAGGTGTTTGAGCCCAGTTTGCTCACCTGGGATTGCTCCTCAGATTTGGGGTTGGAGTTTCCCTGGTAGAGTCTAGAATTGTTGGGATTTTTGTTGTAATTTCATATGAAGATGGAAATGATCCATTTCTTAAAGTCACTTCTGAGGAATTATCTAAAGGAATTCCCTGCTTTTCCAGGAATCCACAAGGCAGTTGATGTCATGGAAAGCTGGGAAGTTTATCAGAGGAGGATTTCCTCTCTTCATGCAGGGCTTTGCTGGGCTCTGCCTTGGAAAGAGAACTTCTACTGAGCCCTGTATCCAGCACCAGGAGCATTTCAAGGGATCAGTTCTCAGGTTCAGGTCTGGATCTTTGGTTCAAACCCTGCCTGCATCAGGCCATGGCCACGGAGCCCAGCAGGCTCTGGCTGTGGGTGGCTTTGTGGGGTCAGCTCATGGTGGGAGGGTCTGTGCCACTTGTGAGGGGGGGACAGGTCACCCCTAAAAGGGACATGGCTCTGCAACATCCTCCTGAAACTAAAATATGAGCCCAAAAATGGGATAGGGGAGGTCTGACCTGCAAGAGTTCCTCATTGGGAATGACTTTTGAGGACAATCTGGTGGAAGACCCTGCCCAGGCTCCATCCATGTTCTCCTTGTCTGGCTTGGGAGCACAAACCTGACTGCCAGACCCTGGCAGGTCCCCTCTGAGCTGACCTCAGGAGCAGCTAAATCCAAACTCTGACCAACCTGTGGTGGCTCTGCTCCCATTCCTGCAGTCTGGCTTATCCCAGGAGTGCCCTGGAGAGAAAGGCAGAATGTTCTCCCTGCTCAGAGCAGCTCCATTTCCTCCTGAGCTCCCAGAATCACTGAATCATTCACTCATCATTCACCCATCAAATCCCACCATTCCCACTAAACCATGTCCCCAAATGCCACATTTTAGACACTTCCAGGGGTGGTGACTGCACAGTGCCCTGGGCATCCTGTGCCAATGCCTGACCACTCTTTCTGGGAAGAATTTTTTCTTAACTCCCCTAGTTCAGGATTCCCATGCAGACAGTCTTGGCTCCATGCTGGGCTCTCCCCAGGAAGCTGAGCTGGGATTCTCCAGGTGGGATTCCCTGTTTGCTGTGCTGGTGGATCTCAGACTCTTGTCCAAGAGCTCCACAAGCAGCACCCAGCCCAGCAGCAATGGATCAAAGGAGCTGCACCTGTTATCCATGGATTTCCCAGCCCTGCTCCAGCACTTTGGAACTGCTCACATTTTCCTTCCCCATGCTGGGGGTGAGGGAAGGTCGAGGACATGAAGGCTGAGAGGGTCCCTCTGCCTCTGCCTCTCCCCTCTTCCACCCCATCCTGGCTAATCCAGAGCCACTCCAGATCCCTCCTGTGTGATCCAACATGGATCATCCACATCCTGCTTTCAAGAAACTTTTTTTTTTTTTTTTTTTTTTTGGGAGTGTAGCAAAGCAATCAAAACCAACTCCTGGCTCTCAGATTTCCACTGCTCCCATTTTCCAGTGGGAATCCACTCATTTCACAGTCTATCTCAGTAATGAGCTGAGTGAATTTATAAGGAAGAAAAACTTCCCAGGTTTCTAAATTATTCTTGGAATGATATATTGTAAACCTGCCCCACCAAACCATTGGCTGAGTTGTTTTACATTTATGGCAAAGATGATTTAGACCTCGAGTGGGAAATAAAATCTGGAGATGTTAAGTTTATTATAGAAAAATCCATTAAGAAGCCACTTTTCAGGAGGGGCAGTGGGGAAGGAGAACCTAGAGCAGGGCTGGTTGTTCCAAGTGCTGTGGAATGCTGGTTCCCATTCCCAGTTTAGCTGAGTGTGCCTGTCAAACAGAGGAGCTGCAGTGCTGCTCCCTGAAGCTGAACTTGCTCTGCAAGTCCATTAGAGCTCTGTCATTCCCAGGGGCTGCCAGGATTTACCTGGGAATTTGTTGTATCTGTGGTTTGGAGGCTTTGACAGAATCAATAATTCCAGGCTGGTCAAACAGCTCTGACAAGATGTGGTGGGCAGGCATCATGCTGATTATTTGAGCAGCTACAAAAGAAGCCTCTTCCCATAAAAAAACCATGACAAAAAGGGAAAAGACTCACCTAAATTCAAGTGCAAATGGAATTTTTTTTTTTTTTTGAGGGAAATCTAAACCTTTTTATTTTGGCTGCATATCCTGAATTGCTGCTGTTGGAATGAGCTTCAGGCTGTTCCCTCATGGCCCTGGAGGCATCAGCCTCCCAGTGGGGAGGAGCAGGAGCCCATCCCAGCATTCCAAGGTTTTCAGCACAGGGCAGGACAGGCAGGAGCAGCTCCAGCTCTGGGATCAGCATTCCCACAGTGTCTGAGCAGGGAGCTCAGCCAGGATCACGTTTCCATGGAGCATCAGCTCATTCCTCACACACAGAAATGGGTTTAGACAAACCCCCGAGTTCCCTTCAATCCATTTGAAACAGATTTTCTTTCTTTAATGAGCCTTTTCTGCATCATCCCATCATCCCAAACTGCCGTGGTTTTCCTTTCCCAGCTCTCCCAACCTTTCCCTTTGTGCACCTGCTGAGCCCAGAGCCATTTTCTCCTCGTGGATCCTTTTTGCAGCAGGATTCATTTCTCTGTTCAATACTCTCACTCTTCCTTCTTGGTGGTTTGTTTGTTTTGCTTTTGGGTGTTGTTTTTGGTTTTTGTTTGTTTTGGGGTTTTTTTGTTTGTTTGTTTTTGTGGTTGTTTTTGTTTTTGTTTTTGGTTTTTTTTTGGTTGGGGTTTATTGGGGTTTTTTTTGTATTTTTTTGTTTTGTGGGGGTTTTTTTGTTTTTCTTTTTTTTGTTTGTTTTGTGGGGTTTTTTTGCATTTGTTTTTTGTTTTTCTTTTCTTTTTTTTTTTTTTTTTTTTTTGGTTGTTTTTTTGCTTTTTTGTGGTTTTTTTTTTTTTTTTTTTTGGTTTTGTGTTTTTGGTTTTGTTTTTTTTTTTTGTGGTTTTTTTTTTTTCTGTTTTTTTTTTTCCCGGTGAGGGAAAAAAATCCAAGTGGAGAGAGGCTGCTTTTCCTTCCTGGATCTGGAAAATAAACAAGGAGCCAGGAGCTCCAAGATCCCCTGTAGTGGCTGCCTTGGAGTGATTGGAAACTGCTCCTTTCAAAGCAGATTTCTGCAAGTGCTTCCACTGAGGATTAGAGTCACTCCAGAGCTTTGGGGAGACTCGAGGCTGGTTCACTCCATGAATTAACTCCACCTCCCTGGAAGCAAATGGAAGAAGGGAAGCTGTTTGTGCTCTGTGAAGCCAGCCCGGGGTTTCTCAGCAGGTTCATTAGGTGAGGGTGATAATTGGGATCATTGAGCACTTCCAGCCTCTCTGGCCATGCCCATCCAGCCCTGGGAAGCAGCGATGCTGCTGTTGCCATGGCAACAGGGATGCTCCTGGAATGTGGGAATGTGGGAATGTGGGAGCTGGGGCTGGGCCCCAAACTGTGTCAGAAACACCAAAAAAACTCCTGTTCCACTCTCCAGCAAGGCTGGGAGCGTTTCAGTGCCCCAGGGGAGCCCTTCCCTCCCTCACCCTGCTCCTGGCTGGGAGATTTTCCTCCTCAGGGCTCTCCCATGAGCTTCCAGAGCCCCTTCCTGCTGTCCCTGGGGAGGGGCTGCTCTCTCAGCTTGCCCTCCGAGGGTTCTGTGGGAATTCTGGGCTGCAGTGATGTCTACAAAGAGCTTTGCTGTTTCTCTACACCCTTCCTTCCCAATTCACAGCAAGGACTTCTGGTAGAGCTGGAAATGTTGGCAGTTGCCTTCACCCTGTCCCCTCAGCTCCCTGCTCTCCTGGATTTGGGCTCTGGGGCTGGAGTGTCCCTCTCCTCTGAGCTTCCAGGCAGCTCTGCTGAAGAGTGGAGCTGAGATTGAAGCCAGAAATCCCCTTCTGCTCATGCAAAAAGGGCCTCCAGTGTCATCACCTCCAGCCCGTCTCGCTCAGACTCTGAGTTCCACAATTCCCTCTGCATTTAAGTTCCAACTCAAAACTGCCTTAGTCCCTTCCCTTCCTGTGGGAGTCCAGGGCATTCCCCAGGCTTCCCTGGGGGTCTCAAAACCCCCCTAGCAGCCTCTCAGAGACCCTGGAATGAGACCCAGGTGTCTCAGAGGCTGAATTTAACCCCTTGGGAAAATCTGCCAACATTGCAGGAAGAATTACAAGTCACAAAAATAAGTAGAGTATAAATTAGAGTGTTAAAATGTAGAATAAGTAGATTTTTGGATTGTTTATGATAAGGGCCATGTGCTCAGCATGGAGGATTTGGGGCGTGGTGTGCCACTTCCTCCTTCTTCTCTGTGCCATCCATGTTGGATGATGTGCTGGCAGCCACAGATTGGATGGGGACAAAGCTGGACATTGTAATAAGGTTGTGCTGTATTGGAAAGTGATTGTAAGTATTGAAGACGTAGTCTAGAGTATAAAAGATAGGTTCTGCCTCTCCCAGGAGGGCATTTGGTCATGGTCACCTTGCTGAGGGACCTCTGTCAGCCTGGCTGGGACACTTTGAAGATAAGATACAATAAACAGCCATGAAAAACCACAGAAGATTGTCTCCTGCAGTCTCTCTTCGGCGGCTTCAGAAAAACCCTGAATCACAAACCACCTACATGTCCATCCAAGGAGGTCTCATGCCTAAAGAGACCCTCAGACAGTGACACATTCCCTTCCCTTCCCTTCCCTTCCCTTCCCTTCCCTTCCCTTCCCTTCCCTTCCCTTCCCTTCCCTTCCCTTCCCTTCCCTTCCCTTCCCTTCCCTTCCCTTCCCTTCCTTCCTTCCCTTCCTTCCCTTCCCTTCCCTTCCCTTCCCTTCCCTTCCCTTCCCTTCCCTTCCCTTCCCTTCCCTTCCCTTCCCTTCCCTTCCTTCCCTTCCCTTCCCTTCCTTCCCTTCCCTTCCCTTCCCTTCCCTTCCTTCCCCTTCCCTTCCCTTCCTTCCCTTCCCTTCCCTTCCTTCCTTCCCTTCCCTTCCCTTCCTTCCTTCCCTTCCCTTCCCTTCCCTTCCCTTCCCTTCCCTTCCCTTCCCTTCCCCATCCATCTCTGAAGCTGTACCTTCATTTCCCAGCTGTTTGGAGACTCCTTCCAATTCCCAGCCTGAATTTATCTCTGGTCACTTTGTAGCCACCCATCCTTGAGATAATATTGCTTTTAGCTTAAATGCTTCTTTCCCTCCTTGAGATTTCTCCAGTGGATTTATAGGGAGCAATATCCCTCTAAACCTGGCTGGATTTTTAAAAAAGCCACCCCAAACTCTTGCTGTTCCACATCCAGAGCCCATTTTTTCCTCACTGCTCATCATTCAAGGAACACCTTCTGGAATTTTAGCCCTTCTTGGACATGATGGGTTGGAAAATCCCAGGGAGGGGCAGATGGAGAGAAAGGCTGTCCCCATCTGCTGGGAATTCTCTCCTGTTTCATTCTGGGGCTCCCTGAAATGCTGGTTCCATGTAGGAAATCTTCATCCTGTGATCAGCCACTTCCAGCTCCATTTCCTCAGTTTTCCTGGCCAATCATCACTGGGAGGAGCAGTTTGGAGGGATCACCCTGGAGCAGGGAATGTTCTGTGTATGCCCCACAGGGCTCTGTGGTTTTCTCCAAGGCCTCCCACACGTTCCAGGGTGACACTGGGGGGAAATGGGATCAGTGAGGCAGTCCCTGCTCAGAGCACCTGGAAAAGTGCACCAGGGGAGCAGCAGTTTTCTAGCAGATCCCCTTGTGATTTCCTCCCCTTGCTCCCCTCCTGCTGCTCTGGATCTGTTCCTGCCCCAGGGGATGTCAGGATGCAGGGAAGGGATGCTCAGTTTGCTCCCCTGGATTGCCAGGCCTGTCCAGATGGGAAAACACCCAGTGGGAAAATACCTGCTGGGTCACCACAGCCTGAGCTTCCTCCCAACAGGGATCACAGAATCCTGGAATTTCCTGAGCTGGAGAGACCCACAGGATCATCCAGCCCTGTCCCTGCCCAGACACCCCAACAATCCCAGCCTGTCCATCCCTGGCAGCCTCGGGGCCGTGCCCATTGCCTGGGGAGCCTGGGCAGTGCCAGCACCTCTGGGGGAGGGAAGAACCTTTCCCTGAGCTCCAGCCTGAGCCTGGGCAGTGCCAGCACCTCTGGGGGAGGGAAGAACCTTTCCCCTGAGCTCCAGCCTGAGCCTGGGCAGTGCCAGCACCTCTGGGGGAGGGAAGAACCTTTCCTGAGCTCCAGCCTGAGCCTGGGCAGTGCCAGCACCTCTGGGGGAGGGAAGAACCTTTCCCTGAGCTCCAGCCTGAGCCTGGGCAGTGCCAGCACCTCTGGTGGAGGGAAGAACCTTTCCCTGAGCTCCAGCCTGAGCCTGGGCAGTGCCAGCACCTCTGGGGGAGGGAAGAACCTTTCCCTGAGCTCCAGCCTGAGCCTGGGCAGTGCCAGCACCTCTGGGGGAGGGAAGAACCTTTCCCTGAGCTCCAGCCTGAGCCTGGGCAGTGCCAGCACCTCTGGGGAGGGAAGAACCTTTCCTGAGCTCCAGCCTGAGCCTGGGCAGTGCCAGCACCTCTGGGGGAGGGAAGAACCTTTCCCTGAGCTCCAGCCTGAGCCTGGGCAGTGCCAGCAACTCTGGGGGAGGGAAGAACCTTTCCTGAGCTCCAGCCTGAGCCTGGGCAGTGCCAGCACCTCTGGGGGACGGAAGAACCTTTCCCTGAGCTCCAGCCTGAGCCTGCCCTGGCCCAGCTCCAGCTGTTCCCTGTCCCAGGGAGTGGAATGATATTTTCCAGTTGCAAGTTTTGACACTGGGGTTCAAGGGTCTAATTTTTGCAGGTACAGAGAATTTTCCTATAGGGAACAGCACACCTGGCTCAGAGCTGCCTGGCCTCCTCACTTATTCTTCCTTTGTTTTTTCACTGGAGTTTTCTCTTCCCTGAGCTCATCACTCCCTGTTTACCTTTCTGAATTATCTCTTGCTTATTTTGCAATGTTAATCTTTATTTAGGGAGGTGAGATTTGAATCCCAGACCTGTTCCCTGAGATCCTTCCAGCTCAGTTTGGAGATGTTAAGCACATCTCCAGCCCATCATTTGTGCCATTAATAAAAACTCGAGCAGATCCTGACCCTGCAGGGCTCCCCTGCCCCGACAGAGCCGTGTTTCTGCCTCTGGTTGTCTCCTGCACCCGCAGCTTCCCTGGCTTTGTTTATTCCCATTGTCAGGGCATGTTCCCTTCTGGCCTCTGTGTTTATGGACAGGTTTTATTGAGTGTTCAGCCTGAGCAGGGACAGCACAGCCCTGCCAGAGCCTACATCAGGCAGCTGAATAAATCACAGGGCTGGGTAACAATCTGTGTCCTCTGAGCTGGGGCAGGAGGAGCCACGGGCACAGCAGCTGCTGAGCTGCCTTGTCTGTCACAGGGGCTGGCTGCTGGCACTGGGACTGCCACCAGCTTTGTGGGGGAATGTGCAGGTGGCTCTGAGAGCCTGTCCCACAGAAATGGCATCACAAAGGAGGATTTTAGTTTTCCCTGAAGCTCCTCTGCAGAGATCTGTGCTGCACACCCTGCCAGGGTGGCTCTGGGGCGAGCGAGGCTCAGGGATTCCTAAAACAGTGGCAGTGGGAAGGGTCCTAAAAGCTGATCCCATTCCACCTCATGGCCAGGGACACCTCCCACTGTCCCAGGCTGCTCCAAGCCCCAATGTCCAGCCTGGCCTTGGGCACTGCCAGGGGATCCAGGGGCAGCCACAGCTGCTCTGGGCACCCTGTGCCAGGGTCCCCCCACCCTCACCCTCTTCTTAACATTTCATCCAAGTCTCTTTTAGTTTAAAACCATTCCCATTTGTCCTATAACTCTCTGACCATGGAAAAATCGCTTTTCTTAATTTTCATCAGCCCCTATCAAGTACTGGAAGGCCATGGGATCATAATTCCCAATGGTTTGGGCTGTTAGAGACTTTAAAGCTCATCTGGTTCTAACCCTGCCATGGGCAGGGACACTTCCCCTGTCCAGCTCCAAACCCCCTCCAACCTGGCCCCAGGGAGGTGTCCCTGGAGCCTTCCCATCTCCAGGCTGAACAATCCCAGCCCTCTCAGCCCAGCTGGAGTGCTCCAGCTGCATAAAACTGGTCTGCTCTGGTCCAATGGACAACATCAGGAGGAGAGGGAAACAAAAGGGCAGGAGCAGTGTAGGGGACTTTTCTGAGCAGGAGCAGCTCAGGATCTGTGTCCTCCATAGGAAATCAGAATCCCCTGCAGTTCTCTCTGCTGTTAGCAAGGGAATCCCTCAAAAATCTCCCAGTTCTAGGGATTCCTGGCCCCTGGAGAACGCTCTGCAGGCACCACCCATGGATCTGATGACGGGGATGTGTGAATGGCCCAGCAGTGGAGGTGCATTTGCCTCTCAAAGGCTCCAGCTGCCCTTGGGACAGGAGCACTGGGGCTGCTCCTGGCAGGGGTGCTGGAGTGCCAGCAGCACATCTGTAAGGAAAATTAATCCACAAACACCAGAGGTCTATGTCCAAAAAGGAGACAGAGGAGTCCTTTTTGCTTTATTCGAATAACGGGAGAGGCCATGGGGCATTCCCCTGGGATCTCTCAAATTTTTGGAGGACGCAGCCTCCTTTTATCCTAATTTCCCGGCCGCTTTTCCCTCTCTCTTTCCCCATAGGCTGAGGTACTTGAGAGGCACAGACTTCCCGGAACGCCTAAGATTCCCCTCTAATGTATAACTTTTCCCTTTAATTTTTAATTCTTATAGAATTCATAATTTCCCCCCCATTGCTTCTTTATCTTCAGTAACCCAATTTCATTGATTAGCAGACCTACAGTTTGTTTGTGAAGGGAAATCTCTTTTTCCATTCATCAATCAATGTAATCCCTCCATTGTTTCTTTAATCTCTAGGTGCTAATTGTTTCTACCAATAATCTACAACTTGTTTGTAAAGACTAATGCTACATTCCTCTCACATCCAATCCCCAGGGGAGCAAAACCAGAGGGACTGGGCACAGCAGCTGCAGGACAAGCCCTGCCCTGTCCCCAGCCCTGGGCTGCTCCTCTGGCTCCAGCCCCTGCTGCTGCTTGGGTGGGAAACCAGGAGGTGCCTCAGCCTCCCTGGGGAGGGAATGAGGGGGAATGGATTCCTCTTCCCTGCTGGCAGAGCTCTGCTCCCCCAGCACAGCTGTCCTTCTGTTAATGGTCTCACTGGGAGGGGGCTGTGAGTCCTCGGTGGGGACAGTCCTGGGGAAGGTGCTGGACTGTCCCGTGGTGGGGAGGGCACAGCTGGAGGGGAAGGCTGCAAACAGCAGCGTTTGAATTCCAGTTGTGCCAGCTGTGTCCATGGAAATCCTGGAGGAGCTGCTGCAGATAATGTGCAGAGCAGCTCTCACCATCGTGCAGAGCTCTTATCTCTTATCAGAGAGCTCTCCTGAGCTGGCAGCAGCAGGAGGAATGGCTGATGTGCAGCCATTAAAAATGGGAGCTGAAAATTCCTCAGTCTCCCTCTATCCAGGGAAAAGGGGCTAAAACAGGCTCTGTGTGAAACCCAGAGCAAGGATACACAAACTGTGGCAGCAGTGACAACAAGGGTTTGTCCCAAACGCTTCCCACCCCTCCCTGCCCTTTCCAACACTCCAAATGCCCAAATATCCCTCAGCTGTGTGTGGATCAGGCTGTGAATGAGACCCAAGACATGGAAGAAATCAGGAATATCAGTGAGGCTGATTTGCACCAGCCCTGCTGCCTTTCTGGGGGGCAGTGACCCCCATGCAGGGCTGGGAGGAGGATTTGGGGCAGCCAGGGCTGGGTTTAACTTACAGCAGAACTTTAAACTTTTTCTGCCCAGTTTGGCACCTGAAATCCCCCTGTGATGAGCAAGGCTCAGCCCTGGCAGGGCCCAGCCTGCAGCAGAGCCCAGACTCACACAGAGCCAGGCTTAACCCAGCCATGCTCCAGCCCCTGCTCTAAAACTGCCCCAGCAAAGGCTGTGCAGATGTGGGGGCTGCCATGGAATCACAGAATCAATTAGGCTGGAAAAGGCCTTGGAGATCATCTGCTCTAAGCCTATCATGGCCTAGATTCAATCTTTAATTTCTGTGTGACCCAGCCCTGTCACCAAATCTCTGCAGCCCAAATAATCAGGCTGTAAGCCCAGGTTTGTGCTGAATCTGGAGCACATTGCAGTGAAACTCAGCCCTTCCACTTCTCTTTGAGCCTGGCTTTGAGGTGTTGAGCCTAATTTTGGAGTTTTGAGCCCACAGAAACCCCATGTGAGCACCAAACATGGTTTGTTTTTAACCCTGAAGTCCAGGAAAATCTACTCCACTCCTAAGTCCCCAAACTTAGCCAAGCCATGAACCTGTTTATTTCTGTTTGGGGTTTTTTGTGTTGTTTTGTTTTGTGTTTTTTTTTTATTTTTTTAATTTTTTTTTTTTTTTTTTTTTTTTTGTTTTGTTTGTTTGTTTGCTTGTTTTAGGTGGGTTTTTTTTTTGTTTTGTTTTTGTTTGGTTTTTTTGCTGGTTTTTCCAGGGTCTCAACAGCAATACTGCACTGGGCTGAACTCAGAACT
Source organism: Muscicapa striata striata (assembly GCA_030060385.1). Taxonomy (NCBI): domain Eukaryota; kingdom Metazoa; phylum Chordata; class Aves; order Passeriformes; family Muscicapidae; genus Muscicapa; species Muscicapa striata. The sequence goes on along the minus strand of JAREIS010000113.1, from coordinate 955,787 downwards.
CAGATCCATCCTCAGAACTGAGGATGGATCAGAAAATCTGGTGTTTCCTCCTCAGAAATTTCAGCTTTGTCTCTCCATCATTCAAACAACCAAAAATTTCAACATCTCACTATAAAACCTCAGTGCCTGCAGTGAGCAAACCTGGCCTAGAAGGAGGTTTCCCTGTCTGTGGTGGGGTGTGGAATGAGAGGAGCTTTCAGGGACCTTCCAAGCCAAACCCTTCCACGATTCTGTGACCCTGTGAATGGTCTGGAGGCCAATCCTGTGCCCTTCATGCCTGGGAGCAGGGCTGGGACTGATGTGCTGCAGTCTCTGTGACAGTGGTGTCACACACATCAGTGCCAGTGCAGCCTGGGGGGTGCTGTGGCAGGAACACTTCATCACCTTTTCATTCATGGACTGTGCTTGTCATCTGTCTCTGTTAGAGGCTGCTGCTTGCTCTGCCCCGTGCCAGGGGGCTGTAAATTCATACAATAACCACAAGCAAATCCCATTTGTCTTCTCTGGGATGTGGGAAATGTGCTAGAGGAGAGGAGAGGAGAGGAGAGGAGAGGAGAGGAGAGGAGAGGAGAGGAGAGGAGAGGAGAGGAGAGGAGAGGAGAGGAGAGGAGAGGAGAGGAGAGGAGAGGAGAGGAGAGGAGAGGAGAGGGAGAGGAGAGGAGAGGAGAGGAGAGGAGAGGAGAAAGGGAAAGGAAAAAGGGAAGGGAAAGGAAAAAGGAAAGGAAAGATGAAAGGAAAGGAGAAAGGAAAGGAAAGGAGAAAGGAAAGGAAAGGAGAAAGGAAAGGAAAGGAGAAAGGAAAGGAAAGGAGAAAGGAAAGGAAAGGAGAAAGGAAAGGAAAGGAGAAAGGAAAGGAAAGGAGAAAGGAAAGGAAAGGAGAAAGGAAAGGAAAGGAGAAAGGAAAGGAAAGGAGAAAGGAAAGGAAAGGAGAAAGGAAAGGAAAGGAGAAAGGAAAGGAAAGGAGAAAGGAAAGGAAAGGAGAAAGGAAAGGAAAGGAGAAAGGAAAGGAAAGGAGAAAGGAAAGGAAAGGAGAAAGGAAAGGAAAGGAGAAAGGAAAGGAAAGGAAAGGAAAGGAAAGGAGAAAGGAAAGGAAAGGAAAGGAAAGGAAAGGAAAGGAAAGGAAAGGAAAGGAAAGGAAAGGAAAGGAAAGGAAAGGAAAGGGAAAGGAAAGGAAAGGAAAGGAAAGGAAAGGAAAGGAAAGGAAAGGAAAGGAAAGGAAAGGAAAGGAAAGGAAAGGAAAGGAAAGGAAAGGAAAGGAAAGGAAAGGAAAGGAAAGGAAAGGAGCTGCTCCACGTGTGCCTCAGTCCCAGTTCCACCCCTGATCTCCCCTGCACAGCTCCCACCCCATCCATGCCCTCCCCAGGCTGCTCCCAGTGTTTGTCCCAGTCCTTCAGCCCCATCCCTCAATCCCAGACCCTCCTATCTCACACACACATCCCCCTCATGCCTTGGCTCTTGTTTGTCACCCTCCCACCCTGCCCAGTCACTGTGGGGTACCTGGTACCCATTTATTTTTTTCTTTTCTCTGGGGTGGAGAGGGCCCTGTCCCTTCCATGCTCTGAGCAGCCCTTTCAGCTCCTGCCCTGTTATTTAGGGGAACAATTCCATCCCAGCTGGGCTGGGCCTTGGCCAGCTGGGTCCATCCTGGAGCTGCTGGAATTGGCTCCTTTGGATACAGGAGAGGCTTCTGGCAGCTCCTCACAGCAGCCACCCCTGAGACCTCCCTGCTCCCCAAACCTGGCCACACCAACCCAAAACACACATCAAAATCCCACTGGAAAAAGGGTTCCTGTTATTAACAATAATTGCTGTATCTGCAATCCAACCCCTTTCTTTAGAATTGTTGCTGTTTTAACATAAGGAAAAACCTCTGAGATTAAACTCAGCCTGCTCAAGCTTTAAAACTGGTTTTTAACACATTCAGTACTCCAAGGTCTCCTTTTAATGCAGCCTCATCCTCCTCCTGTGCAGGAACTACTGGGGCACCTCCCAGGTGATGTAGACTTGGACAACAAAGCCTGGAACTGTTTGAAAAATAAACTGAAGTCAGAAAAAGGGAAAACAAAGCTTCAAGATCCAACTGATCTTTCATAAAAATGGGAGCCCCTCAACAAAAGTGGGAAATGCAGGTGATCCATTGGGATAAATCCCATTACTTTTAAGGAAGTAACAGGCAAATGTGACTAATTGTGGCTGGAGAGAAAAGGAAGGCAGGCAAAAAGGGGGGTGAGAAAGGCACAGAAGAGGAAGGAAGGAAGGAAGGAAGGAAGGAAGGAAGGAAGGAAGGAAGGAAGGAAGGAAGGAAGGAAGGAAGGAAGGAAGGAAGGAAGGAAGGAAGGAAGGAAGGAAGGAAGGAAGGAAGGAAGGAAGGAAGTGGTTTCAGAGGATTATGGTGGTGCTGGGGTGATTGGAGGTCAAGGTGATCTTGCAGGCTGGATATTTCTGTGATTCTGTGGGATTCAGTGGGGGCATCACTTTTGCTGTCCCCTCAGGACACAACAAATGCTTTATCAGGGCTCAGCAGGCAAACCCTGTGTGTCCCCAGGCCTTGCCCTGTGTGTGTGACTGTGTCTGATGGCAGAGCACCAAAGAATTCGGTTCCTCCAGAGGTCCCAATGCTGGGATGTGGAACTAAAGTTGCCTGTCCCAGGGGGCAGAGATCCCAACTGAAGGATGTTCTGTGACCTCCCTGTCCTAAAACAAATGCAATGGTTTGTGTTGGAATGGACCTTAAAGATCCTCAAATGCAGAACTGAGGGTTGTGGAGGCTGAGGGGAGCAGGAGCTGGGCACAGTCAGAAATTCTCCTTCACATTCCAGCTCTCCCAAGCTCTCATTCAGCCCAGTCTCTGTTTTTCCTCCCATCTCTCCTGTCCTCTTCTCACAGCTGGGAGCTGTGGGGGTGGGGAGCCCAGTTAGCCCTGATTTCCATGGCCATGCAACAGAAAATCCCATCCCAGTGCAGCAGCTGGGATCCCCCAGCTCTGCAGCAGGGCAGGGCAGGGGCTCAGTGGTGCCTGTGCTGCCCAGCTCTAATTCCTGCCTGCTCATCTGCTCTTGGATAAATGCCTGAAGCCAAAGGGCCGAGTGCTCCAGTGCAGGTTTCTGTTGCTCCCTGAACCCTTAATGGCCACTTAAGTGGTTTATGGGCACCTGCAGGGCTCTGCCAGCAGCTGCTGTGAGCAGGGCACAGAGTTGTGGCACCTCTGCTGCCCTGCTGCCCACTCAGATGTGGCTCCTTCATTCCTGACACAAACGGGCCCCACAGGGAGGCTCCTCCTGCATGAAATGTTGGCTCATTCCACCTGAGCTCCAGGATCAGGAGTGTGTCAGGCAGGAGAGCTGGGGGCAGCTCAGGGGGCTGGGATGTGACACTGGTGTGGGTCATGTGGGAAGAGCAGATGGAGCAACAGCTCCAAATCTGAAATGCCTCTGATTTGCCTTCATTGGATTTTATAGGGATGGAAAATCATTTCCAGACAATTACAGAAAGCATTCCCATCTTCTGAGCCTCAGGCTGGGAGAGATCAGAGAATCATAAAATGTCCTGAGCTGGAAGGGACCCCCAGGATCACCCAGCCCATCCCTGTCCCTGCCCAGACACCCCAACACTCCCAGCCTGTCCATCCCTGGCAGCCTCGGGGCCGTGCCCATTGCCTGGGGAGCCTGGGCAGTGCCAGCACCTCTGGGGGAGGGAAGAACCTCTCCCTGAGCTCCAGCCTGAGCCTGGGCAGTGCCAGCACCTCTGGGGGAGGGAAGAACCTTTCCCTGAGCTCCAGCCTGAGCCTGGGCAGTGCCAGCACCTCTGGGGGAGGGAAGAACCTTTCCCTGAGCTCCAGCCTGAGCCTGGGCAGTGCCAGCACCCTCTGGGGGAGGGAAGAACCTTTCCCTGAGCTCCAGCCTGAGCCTGGGCAGTGCCAGCACCCTCTGGGGGAGGGAAGAACCTTTCCCTGAGCTCCAGCCTGAGCCTGGGCAGTGCCAGCACCCTCTGGGGGAGGGAAGAACCTTTCCCTGAGCTCCAGCCTGAGCCTGCCCTGGCCCAGCTCCAGCCATTCCCTGCTCCTGTCCCTGTCCCAGGGAGCAGAGATTCCAACTGAAGGATGTTCTGTGACCTCCCTGTCCTAAAACAAATGCAAATCATGGAACTGTCCAATGGTTTGTGTTGGAATTGACCTTAAAGATCCTCAAATGCAGAACTGAGGTTTGTGGAGGCTGAGGGGAGCAGGAGCTGGGCACAGTCAGAAATTCTCCTTCACATTCCAGCTCTCCCAAGCTCTCATTCAGCCCAGTCTCTGTTTTTCCTCCCATCTCTCCTGTCCTCTTCTCCCTTTGGTCCAGAACAAGCTGTGGAGCTTCACATTCTGCTCATGGATGGCAGAACATCCATAAGATCTGATTGGAAAGGCTTTTCCATGGGTGCTGGTAGAAGCTGGAGCCACAGCCAGGCTGCTGCTCCCTCCAGCAGCATTCCAACAGCACCTGGAGCCTTCCCACAGCAGTGCAGAGCAGGAAAAGGAGATCTCAGTGCAAATCCCTGTTCCCTTTTCCCTGCTGCCCTTGTCAGCTTTGCCCAGATCCAGTTTAGGGATGTGAATGGAGCAATTCCTGTTGTTAAAATCATTGCCAATATATCTCTCCTGAGATATATTCCCATTGCCATGTGGAGATTGGTACCTGCCCCAGAGCTGGAATTGCAGTAAATCTCCTCCCTGGCAGCCAGGGAATGTCCAGCCTGTCCCCAGGAGCTCTCCCTGATGTGCTCCATCACCTGCTCACTGATCCCAGGCTGGCTGCTCCCCCTCATTCCCTTCCATCTCCCTGAGCATTTGGCTTCTCCAGTGTCCAGCCCTGCCAGCACTGATGACACCCAAGTGACAAAATCAAATAGAAATTATTAATTTCAAGCTCTGCTGGTAGAAGGAAAAGAAAATCAATGCTTGGCAAATGGGATAAGGAGAAACTGGAAGAAAAGCTCAGCTCTCCACTGGCTTCACTTGGCTGTGACAAGTGACAAAGGCAGGGACTGCAAATAAAGGGCAGGAGGGTGTTGCTGGTTCAGCCACTGGATTTTAACGGTGGGCTTTTGCATTTTAATGGAAAATAATTCACCTTTTTGCTTAAGCAGCTGTTGCCATTCACTAAGGAGTGGGAGAGGAGTGGCTGCTCCAGCATCACATCCCTGTTTTTGTTTGCAGCCAGGTGTGGGAGCCCTGCAGGAGCAGATGGGAGGGCCCAGGGCCAGGAGGGCTTTTCCTGGTGTTGTCCCTTGGCTGAGCACCCCAGAGACCCCCAGGGCTGATCCCCAGCAGCTGCAGCCACATGTGGGAGGGTCCCCAGCAAAGCCAAGAGGAGGAGAAAAGAAAGCACAGGGAATATAAAGATGTTATCTAATTAAAGACAGGAGTTGGTCCTGCATTGGAATATTTGGTTCTGGGCAGGGCCAGGAGTTGAACTGGATGATCCTGGTGAGTCCTTTCCAACCCAGGATGTTCTGTGATCCCAGCATTTGCAGGAACTCACAGAATTTACAAACACCAAAAGTCCAAGAGGATGCTGGGACTTGGACACAGATCCAGAGCCAAATTTCCAGGGCACAGCTCCTGTCTTGAGACCCAAAACAGGAGCAGGTGTTTGAAAGGGCCTTGGTCTTGTGGCTGTTGCTGTAAAAGGATTTTTTAAAGGCTCTGGGTCCAGGGCTAAACAAATGTGACCAAGGGCTGGACAAACTCCCCCTGAAAGAGGCTGGAGAAGATTTGAAATTCCTTGGCTGAGCAGAAGAATAACAAAAGGTGTTTTAACTGTCTGTAAAACAGACAGGTACAGATAAGTCCTCTCTTGCTCCTGACACAGACAGCAGCAGATTTTTCAATTAAACTGAGAGGTGGCAAATCCAGAATTGATGAAATGACATTTTCTTCTGCACACTGAGACAGAACTCAGCCTCACCAATGAGACAGATCCACAACACAGACACCTGCTCCCAAAATGGCTCTTCCAGGCTTCTCTGGGAGACAAGGAGGGGGAAAGGGCCCTTTCAGGGAGCAAATCCATCTGCCCAAATCCAAATATTCATTTGTGGGATGGGGAAAAGGGCCCTTTCAGGGAGAAAATCCTGCCCAAATCCAAATATGCATTTGTGGAATGGCCTGATTCCCTGACATGCTCTGCTGATGAGATCCCCACTGATACTAACACTGACAATGAGCCAGCCCAGAAAAAACTGGGCTTAGTCAGGTGAGCTGTTTCCTTGGAGTATTAAACCGTGGAACTTGTTTCCACAAGAGGTTGTGGAAGGCGAAAGATAAACTGCATTCAAAACCTGGAATAAATAAGAAAAAAATCAGAATAGCCCCAGTTATCATAGCTGGTGTTAAGAGCATTTTGGACTGGATATAAAACTGCTTGCTCCAAGGCTTAAATCCATTTGAAACTCTCAGGATTAGGATTAAGATCTTCACATGGGTCATTTTATTTCCTATCTACCTGCTGGGGATCACAGGTTGGCTGCTCAGCTGGATGGACAGGAAGCTGCTTTAGTCTGTCAATATTTTCAGCTGCACAGAGTCTCCCAAGGTTTCTTGAAAATCTGGCAGCTTGTGCTGAATCACAAGCAGAGGGAAATCAGAATTTTCATGGAATAGTCCTGTTTAGAATGGAGTACAACAGAACAGAGCAGAATGAAAAAAATCCAAACAGACGTGGAAAGATTTAAAAAAGCAAATAAAAAAGGAAGTTTTGAATACAGATCCCAAGTGCAGGGCATGGCAAACCTCAGGCAGGGAGGTCACTGATGTTCTTGGTCTCACAGTTGTTTCTTTGGGAAAACAGCAGAGTTGATGGGTTGGCCTGTGTAACCTGTGTGGAGCTGGGAGCTTTATGGGTACCCTGAGGGAGTCAACACAACCAGCCACCCCCAGCACATCTGTCTGAGGCAGGAGAGCAGAAGAGAGGCAGCACAGGGAATGGGGGTAGGGGGATTTAGACACCACCTGCCACTGCTGTGACAGATTTGGGAGTCTGGGCTGAACTGCAGGGAGATTCAGAGCCTGTGAATGAACTGGTTTTGGTTTTTGAGCTGGAACTGTGGGGATCTGTTGTTAAAAAATGAGAAGCAGCTCTGTGCTGAGGATTGGTTGTGCACCAGGTGCCTGTAGAACAGTGGGAAGATCAGCCAAAATCTGGGTACAGAGGAGAGCTTTGGCCACTGGGTGATGCTGAGGGAGAGCTTCACCACTTCCCATTCCAGAGGTGTGAGCAGAGCAGGTGTGAACATCAGCCTGGCTGATCTGGGGTCACCCCAAGCCAGTCTGACTGAGTTCATCACTGCAGCTGGAGCAGGGTATGGGAAAAAACCCAGACCAAATGCTCCAGGTGGGAATGCAGGGGCACATTCCACCAGTCCCATTTTCAGGCAGGTGTTGCTCCCAATCCATCTCCATTCCTGAGTGTAAATCCTGTAAGTGAAATTAGAGTTGGCTGGGTGAGTTATACCCTCCTAAAGCATGGCCCAGGCATGTGGAATCTTGTTCTGAAACAGCAGCAATCCCACATTTAATCAGAAAAGGACACAAGGATCCACATGCCCAGGGCATAAATAAGGGAGCTGTGGCAGGCACTGCTTTGGGGGGATGGGATACAGGAAAACCACAGGGAGGGCACTGGGGGGAGTTCAAAGCCCTCCTCACAGAAAATCCAGCTGCTGCAACAAAAAACCTGCTTGGAAAAGTTCAAATTCACATCCAGCCTCAGCCTGGTCCCTGGGGATGGAAGGAATTGGACACATATCCAAACCTGATGGGATAACCCCAAAGGCTGAGGTCTGGCCAAGGTTTCTGACCGAGGAATGTCTGATACGGTGGAAGGTTCAGGGACCATCTGTTCTCCCTGGCAGGGCAAAACCTTTTCCTGCAGCAGGAATGGAGCTGATGATGGATCAGGTGGCACTGGAAGCAACAGAAATCCCATCCCATGGATATGAGCAGGAAAATGTGGCATGGAGTTTTAAGTCCATGTCTGGAAAAGCAGCAAAACTGGGCTTGCCAGCTTGGGGAAGAGCCCTGGGAACACCAGGATGTATTCAAGGGAGAAGCTGGAGGAACTGAGCACTTCTGTTTCAGAGAGCTGGTTTAACAACAGGGGTGGAGCTGAAGAAAGGAATTTTGGGGAATGAACAGGACTTGGCTGAAGAAAGGAATTTTGAGGAATGAATGTGCAATGGAGATCCAGCAGTGAAGGCTTGGACACATCCTGAACTTGAGAACTGTGCAACTCCCTCCTTGTTGGGGTGTCCCTGATCCCCAAGAGCTTCCAGGCAGCCTCTGGCTGTCCCAGGAGTGCCCTCTCCCCTTTTTCCTCAGGCTGCAGCTCAAGGAAAACAATCATCACCTTCCAAATTTGCCTGTGGGGCAGCTGGGCCTGAAGTTTTGCCTGTGAAGTGCTGGGACCAAGCAGCCACTTCCCTCCTGGAAGCCTCATCCCACAGGGCAGGCCAGCTTTTGGATTCTCCAGGAATTCATTATTGATGCCCTTGGAATGCTTTAAAACCTTTAGCACAGGGCTGAGGAGCAGTGGGGCTCTCCTGGCCCTTCCCAGCCATCTGGAAGCCTGGTTTTGGTGCCAGTGAATTCTGTTTGGAGCCCAGCATGGCTCTGAGGACCTGGGAGGTGTTGGATGTGCTCTGCTCCTGCTTTTCCTGCCAGCAGAAATGTGCAACTCTGACAATCCAGAACTCAATCCCAGCACTGAGCAGGAGAGGTGCTGCTGTATAAAGGGTTACAGAGCAGTGAGAGACCACAGCAACAAGGCACTCCCTGGCTTGGTGCAAGAAAGAGCAAGAAAGAGCAGTTTATTGAAGGAAGCCATTGCTTTAAATAAGACAGCTCATGCATAACAAAAACCAGACAGTTCATTGGTCAGAGAAGGAAACACCTCTGGTCCCAGGCTTCTCACGGATCCAGCAGGTGTTTATCTGTTGTTATGATTCTTTCTCTTGTGTTTACAGTAGAGAAAGAGGCTCTAGCTTGGGAAAAGTCCCAGCCAAGCCTGAGAAAGTTTCACGGCCTGAGAAAAAGACTCAGAACCTGAGAAAAAAGACCTGGCTGAAATGTGCCTAGGCCTGCAGCAGTGTCCACAAGAGGAGGGATCTGGGATCTGCCCCCAGAGGTTCCCAGTCCCTCTCTGCTCCTGGGCTTCCCCCTCGGTGCCATTGTTTTGTCAGGAGCAGGAGGGAAGGATTTGCTGGGCCTTATCTCCTGATAACTCCCTAATCCCCCCAGATAAGAGCCCTGTGAGCAGATTGGCAGCCCTTAGCATGCAATGTGTGCAGGGATTTGTGTGGTTCTTGCAAACAGTGAAATCATTTTGCTGTGAGAGCCCCAAACTTGGTGTCAGTGCACCAATTAGCTCCCAGGATTGGGCTGGTTTCAAACAGCATCCACCACTCGAGCAGAAAAAGTGCTACAATAAATTCAAAATAAGATCAGATGAACCAGACTTTTAATGAAATATTGCTTACATCACTTCAAATGAGAGAAACAGAGTTATAAAATATAGGGGTTTCATTTTGTTCCTATCCCAGTTGTTGTTTTGGCTGCAATTTGGTGGTGGTGATGAGGAAGAGAGCAAAGAGGCTCTGGAAAAACCACCAGGTTTTGGGGAATTAATGTCTGACACAGATGTTGCACATGAATAATCCCTGACAAGTGATAGCTCTGGATATAGGGGATTCATCCCCAAAAGGCTTTCAGGGCTGAACAATATCCCAGAAGTTCAATATCCCAGAATCCCAGAATGGTTTGGGTTGGAAAGGAGCCTAAAGCTCCTCATGTGCCCCCCCTGCCATGGCAGGGACACCTTCCACTGTCCCAGGCTGCTCCAAACCTGCCCAGCCTGGCCTTGGGCACGAGCTCCCCTCTGCCCCTGAATCCTGAAACCCTCTGGCTCACTGAAGCTCCCTGAGGGAGGTTTTATCTCTTATCTGCAATGACTATGGCTTATCTATGGGTTACTTTTATACAGTTGGGGTTTTAATTTCTTTGGGGCTTTTGGATTGGTTCTTTTCAATCCCAATTCCTTGGGTGTCATGGTCTGAGCTGTCTCTGACTCCATTCTGCCCTTTTGTTCCCAGGAGCTGTCCACTCACTAAAACTTCATTTCCTTGCCTGTCAAACACCCCAGAGATGCTTCTTTCCCACCTGGAATGGCACTGGGAGGTTTTTGATGCAATTAAACTCATCCAGAACCTGTAGAGAGCATCAAGGGTTGGGATGAAAACAGCTCTGTTCAACACTACTTTCCCCTTACAAGCAATTAGGTAATTTTTTGGGGACTTAAATAAGGATTTAAAGGTAAGAAGAAGAAGTTAAATATGTCCAAGATCTCATTGACTCAAACCAGTGGCTCTTAAAGGACATGGTTTAAACAGCCAATGATGGAGAAAAAAAAACCCAACAGCTGGTCAGGGAATCTTCATGGAATCATCAAGGTTGGAAAAGCCCTCTGAGATCAATCAAACCATTAATCCAGCACTAACCCACATCCCCAACACCACTCTACACATTTTTTTACCATTTCCAGGCATGGCAGTTCCACCCTGGACAGGCAGTTCCAAATGGCAGCAGGATATTCTTTGTGGCAGCAGCTTCCCTTAGGATTCCTCTGAAGTCCAGTGCTGGTGCAGCTCCTCCCAGTTCAGAGGCCAGAAATGTCATCTTCCTCCAAAAGAGCTGTGTCTTTCAAATGGTCCTGGAGGCTGTGTTGGGTGCACAAACTCAGAGAGAGCTAAAGCTGTTGGAGAGAGACCAAAGGAGGGACTGGAAGAGGGTGAAGGGAGTGAGGAGCTGAATGAGGAGGGGCTGAGGACACTGAGCTCAAAACTGACCAGGGGCTGCAGCTCCTCCCGAGGGCAGCTCCAATCTCTGCTCCTGGGACAGGGACAGGAGCAGGGAATGGCTGGAGCTGGGCCAGGGAAAGGTTCTTCCCTTCCCCCAACACTCCCAGCCTGTCCATCCCTGGCAGCCTCGGGGCTGTGCCCATTGCCTGGGGAGCCTGGGCAGTGCCAGCACCTCTGGGGGAGGGAAGAACCTTTCCCTGAGCTCCAGCCTGAGCCTGGGCAGTGCCAGCACCTCTGGGGGAGGGAAGAACCTTTCCCTGAGCTCCAGCCTGAGCCTGGGCAGTGCCAGCACCTCTGGGGGAGGGAAGAACCTTTCCCTGAGCTCCAGCATGGGCAGTGCCCAGCTTCAGCCATTCCCTGTCCCAGGAGCAGAGATTGGAGCTGCAGCCCCTGGTCTGCTCTGAGCTCAGTGTCCTCTGTTCCAGTTGAACATTCCAAGTCCCTCAGCCCCTCCTCATTCAGCTCCCCCTCCAGGCCCTTCCCCATCCTCGTGGCCTCCTTTGGACTCTCTCCAGCAGTTTTGTGTCTTCTTTTATATTGTGGTGCCCAAAACTGCCCCCAGCATTGGAATTTCATTGAATGGAAGCACGGAAATGCAGTGCCACAACAGCACTGGAGTCTTCCATGAGCTATTCCCTATCTCTCCTAACAAAAACCAGTGTGAAGATCTCCAGGAAAAGTACAGCCTGGGCTATCCTGTGCTTTGTAGTAGCTGGAAGCAGACCATGTGAGCATGGAACAGCACATACACAATTCCAGTGAGCATGGCACAGCTTGGAAGGGGGGCCACAGGGACTCAGGAATCCTTTCCAGAGCCTCCTGGACTCCCAGCTCTCCCCTTTTCTCCAGCATTGCTCTGTGGCAAAGCCCCCCCAGGCAGTGGCAGTGCTTGTGCTGTTTCTGACCCTGTTCCTGAGTTCTCTGACTTCCCAACCTGCTGATGGAAATCCCAGTATTTTCCTGGTTTCTCCCACCTGCAAAGGGCTGCTGTGTTCCCAGGCACAGACCTCGCTCTCCAAGGGTCACTTTGGCTGCTCTGGGCTTTGTGGGGCTCTGGCAGCTTTAATTTCCTGGGAGTTCAGGCTGAGGGGAGGGCTGGCTTTAGCCTTAGGAATAAAGAGCAGACCCAGAGCCTGTTGAATTAAAGGCTAAGCAGCAGCTTCTCTAATCACTCTGTGGATTCCCTGGGATCTTTCCTCATTTAGGGAGTGATTTTTCCCTTTAACTCACTCCCTGCTGTCAATTAATCCCTCTCTGCCCAAGTCATGTCAGCATCTGGCCCAAAGTTCCTGGCATGGTGACTCCAAGACTTCCTAATCCAACATTTGCCAGCTGCTGCACCCCTGTGCTCTTTTGTGAACCCCAGTAATAACTTTAATGACCCCAAACTGTTTGTGCTGCCTGATGGGATGCTTTGCTCCTCCCAGCATGGATGCCTGGTGCTCCTGTGGGAGGCAGGGTTTGGAGAGGGAGGCACTGACACCAGTTTAGGGGTCTCCTCCCAGGTGAGGGAGCTGACTGGTGTGCTGGAGAACACCTCAGGGAGTTCTGGGGAGCTGAGGAGGTCCAGAAGTGTCACAGATCATCCTGAGCTTCAGCTCATCATGAGCTCAGGGTTCCCAATCCATAATAGGTACAAAAAGAACCCCCAGTCTGGGGCCTGAGGAATTCTGAGCATTAAAAGATCTTCAGCTAGCCTGGGGGATGTGTGGTACTGCAGATATAGAGCTCTGCATCCCAGGACAGAGCTTTCCTCAGCATGGCAGCACCACAGGTTTCCATGGAGAACCTGGTTGTGCACAATATTCCAAGCTGGACATTCCTGGGACAGTGTGAGGATGTTTGTGGCTTGTGATTTTCTCTCTTCTGGCTTTGCCACTGCCTCCACTGCCCTTCTCCCAGATTCCTGGTCTCCTTTCCTTGTTTATAAGATGCAGCTGGAATTTCCCTTGGCTGATAAACAGAGAATTCCCTCCCCTTTGTTTGCTCAGTAGCTGAACCCTCTCAGGAAGCAGTGGAATAGAATTTATCCAGGGTGATGATCATGGCAAAGAGCCACTCCAGGGCCATTATCCCTTGGATGGGAGGAGAATGAGACATCCATGGGTATGGAAACCTTGGAGGAGATGTTGGAGAACAGGAGGTGTCACCCTCAGAGCCAGGAGTGGGATGCAATGCTGGCGTGGATGAAGTGAACCATGGGTTTAGGTTGGGATGAGCACAGTGTTTTTCAGCATTCCCCATCCTGAGAGCAGCAGGGTTGGAAGATCCTGAAGATCCTGACAGTCTCCAGCTTCTGCTACCCATGAGAATTTCATTTAAATGCTGTAAAACCATTTCCACTGCCTTGGGTACATCCAGGGGGGGTTTGGAAGAGGAAAGTTTATCTTCCTTGGACACCATTTGAAAAGCATCCTGCTCCGTAAGGGAGCTGCAATTTCCAGGGAATATCTAAGTCCAGGCAGTCTCTTTTACTGAGATGTGTTTTTATCTTGTCTGGAATTACAGGGACTCACAGAACACAATGCCAGGAGCCTCCTACAAGGAATACAAACACTTCCACTCTGATTTCCTGCTAAACTCAACCCTTTCCTTCAGTTTCTGGAATAACCCAATCCATAGGGATAAACCAGCAGGGATAAATAAAGAAATTGCTTTTTTACTGGTTTTCAGTTCAGCTGTCTCTTGCTGGTGGTGCTCTCAGGGGTCTGGAGAATGAGGAAATTGTTAGGGTTGTTTTGGAAAAAGAAAAGCAGCTCCTGTAGTACTGGAAACCTCTTTGTCCCTTTTTGGCAGGGCAGATTAATAATTCAGCTTCTCCTTGGTGAATTCCGGGGCTGCTGCCTCAGCAGAGCCCTCCAGGTGCTGGGAATTCACGTCCTGGGGGGGAAGTGCTGGAGTGGACACAGCCAGGTCCTGTCTCCAGCAGCTCCATTAGACAAACCAAGTAAATCAAAAGGCTGCAGGAGATCAATGCCCCTGGCAGGGAGACTTTGCAGGTGGAATGGCACTAGTTTGGAACATGATCCATCATTCCTGAGGGATGGGATTGAGAGGGACTCTGGCAGCTGTGTGTCCTCCCAGAGACAGGTCCTGCATGTGAGCAGAGAGCACTGAGAGGGAATCACAGCCAGAATTCCCAGTTCTGGCTCTTCTTTGTGCCAGCCCTGGGGTGGCAGCAGGAGCAGGGCAGTGCCTGTCCCCTGTGCTGGCCCTGCTGGGGCACCTCCAGTGCTGGGGCAGCTCTGGGCCAGAGCCCTGCAGGGGCTGCAGCGTGTCCAGGGCAGGGACAGAGCTGGGGAAGGGGCTGGAGCCCCAGAAGAGGCTGAGGCAGCTGGAAAGGGGCTCAGCCTGGAGAAGAGGAGGCTCAGGGGGGCCCTTGTGGCTCTGCACAACTCCCTGACAGGAGGGGACAGCCGGGGGGGTCGGGCTCTGGGAACAGGGACAGGAGGAGAGGGAACGGCCTCAGGCTGGGCAGGGCAGGCTCAGGGTGGATATTGAGAACATTTCTTCATGGAAAGGGTGGTCAGGCATTGAAAGGGGCTGCCCAGGGCATGGTGGAGTTCCCATCCTTGGAGGTGTTCCAAAAAACAGGAAAATGTGGCACTTTGTGATGTGATTTCGTGGGCATGGTGATGTTTGGATGAAGATTGGACTGGATGATGCTGATCTTGATCAGCTCCAACCTTCACAATTCGATGATTTTGACACACCTGAACCCCTGAGGTTTCTTTCCCCTGTGGCCAGCCTGACTTTTCCCCCCTTTTCCCTGGGTGCAATGTGCTGGTGGTGCCAGCAGTGCCAGGGAGATGGGAGTCAGGCACTGGGGCTCCTGCACCCCAAACCAAGGGCTGGCTGCTGGAACCACTCTGGGGTTGAGACTCACTCCTGGGCCTGGTGCTCAGGGCTGGAGAAGTTTCCAGCTGCTGACTCAGCCCAGCTCAGCTCTCCCTTCCTAAAAAAAGGATTTTCCTGCCTTGCCATCCTTCCTGCCCTTGGAAAATGCTCCAGAAGTGCAGTGCAGGATGGACTGGGAGAGGTGTTGGTTAAACTCCCAGGACTCCCCAACCCTCCCAGTCTCCCTAGTCACTCTGTAATCTGCTAAAATGTCACTGCTTATGGAAACAAATCCACTGGTGCACCCAACATCCATTATTTTTCTTTCTCCTCAGCCTCTCCAGGCTCTTCCTATGATTCTCCTGGATGCACTGGGAATATTGGCTATTTCAGGTACCTTTGGTGTCTGGAAGGATGCAGAGAAGGGAGGAAGATGCAGGTGCAACCCCAGTGTTGGATAAAAACATTTTGTGCAGGAGCCTCTGGATGAACACCGGGAGCCCTGCCAGGTTTGTCTGAAGGTGATTTTAAAAGCTCCAAACTCCTCCTCTAAAGTGGGATTGATTTGTTGGTTGGGTGATCCCTGGAGAAGGTTCAGTGGAAGAGAGGGAAGCAGTTACATGTTAAAAAATTTAGTGGGGATGTGTGATGGGAACTGGGGTCAATCAGAGCTTGCAGATGGATCTGTCTGAACCATCTCCTGCAAACAAACACGTCCCAAACACCAACAGAGCGAAGCAAAAAGCCTCAGACAATGAATGCTTTAAAACCAGAGTGAGACAGAACAAAAGAGGGAATGTTTGGAACAAATCTCCCTCCTCGCCTCTGTTTTCCTTCTTTGTTTCAGGTTTGCTCTCACACCAGAAGGCTTTGAGGCCTGCATGTAAACAAACCCCAGTTGTGGTGCCTGATCCCAAGGAAAAGCTTTTCTTTTCAGATGTGAACCTGTGGCTGCTGCTGTTCTTGGAACTTCCTTTCCCTGGATGAACAAACCAGCTGATCCCAGAATCATGGAATTGTTAGGGCTGGGAAAGACCTTTAAGATAACCCAGTGTAACCCCTTAACCGACCATTGGCGCCTTTCCTTTTCTTCCACTCCTACTCCAGTATTCCACATTACATTCCTAGAAACTGGGGGGAATTTCACATTCTTTCCAGATTCTTTGGAGACATAATTTCTGACCTTTCCACCTGCTGGAGGGTTCTCCTTGGAGAAATGACCAATCACTCTCACATTTCTCCTAAGCTGGAGGTCTTCAGTCATTAATCTCTCTTCCTTACACAGATGCCATTTCACACCTTTCATCATCTCTTCTATGTTTTATTGCCATTGTATAAAAATCTTTCTGAGACCAGGATATCAGGATAGCAAAAGGGAATATTCAAAAAAAATATTCCAAAAGGGAAAACGGTGTGGATTTACACAGTAGAATGAGGTGGTTCTCTGTGCTATTCTCCATTCATTTCTTAGCAGCATCTCCTTTTTCAGGCTAAAAATTGGGGAAAATCACATTTTGGATCAATCACTGGATTCTCCTCTTGAAGTATTCTTCAATCTTCAGTGCAATGCAATGATCAGCCAAGGGTGTTGTATCCATTTATTTATTTATTTCATGGAATCAGAGTCATGGAATGGTTTGGGTTGTGAGGGACCTAAAGCTCATCCAGTGCCACCCCTGCCATGGCAGGGACACCTCCCACTGTCCCAGGCTGCTCCAACCCCCAATGTCCAGCCTGGCCTTGGACACTGCCAGGGATCCAGGGGCAGCCACAGCTGCTCTGGGCACCCTGTGCCAGGGCCTGCCCACCCTCCCAGGGAACAATTCCTTCCCAATATTTACTGGGACCTTGTTGACTTGAGCAAGATCCATGAGATGATTTTTAATAGGCAATCACACACAAGGCCACTGAATATTGGTGATTTAAACTCCATTATCATCTTCCTTATCTCCCTCCATGTTCAAGGCCTGAGAGTAGCTCCCTGTCCCGCTGTTTCCCCTGCACAGATCCACATTATTTAACAATATGAGGAATCTTCACAATTATCCCAGTGTAATTATCTGTAGCAAAGCTACATTTGGAGAGGGAGGAGGCATGAGTAATTAGTGCCACAAATCCATTGTAATTATAATTCAGTTCTGGGAGTATTGGATTCCCCTCAGTGGCCAGGTCATTGATCCCCTCCCCGTGGCATTTGTAATATTTTTTATTGTTATTTTTTTTATTTTTATTCTTAACTTTCCCTTGTGAGTTTTGTTGGCGTTTCTTTTTACATTTCACTTGAAAATTCAGCCCCTCCTTACCCAAGAGTTCGTGTGCAACTAAAACTTCAAAAAGTGCCTTTAATCTTCAAGATTTTACTGGTTATTTATAAGCAATTTAAACAATTTAATGGCTTTGAGCTGAATGAGGGAAATCATTCCTTGTTAGGGTGGGCAGGCCCTGGCACAGGGTGCCCAGAGCAGCTGTGGCTGCCCCTGGACCCCTGGCAGTGTCCAAGGCCAGGCTGGACACTGGGGCTTGGAGCCACTTGGGATAGTGGAAGGTGTCCCTGCCATGGGAGGGATGGGATGAGATGGTCCTTAAGGTCCCTTCCCACCCAAACCATTCCATGACTCTATGAACTCATGACCACCAGGATTTTTCCTGAATTTAGAGAAATAACTGATTTTGTGCTGGTTTTCTGCTCTGAGGGATTGCTCTGAATGTTCCCATGGTGCCAAGGCCTCCACCAAGCCTTACCTTTAAAATTCTTTGTGGATTTATCCAGCCTGTTTTTCCTTGGAATATGTGCTGATCTTTCACTCATGGGGAGCTGAATCCACCTCACCCACAGCCACACTTCTGAATTTGGGGGAATCTGGAATGCAGGCATCTCTTTTTAAATAAAGACTTGTGTTTGCTCAGAATGTAGGCCCAAGAACTTGGATAATGCAGCACCCACGAGCAGCCTGTGGGGAACCTTTCAAGAAAAGACCAATCCTTCAATATCACATTATGGATCTCTGGTCAGAGACAGAAATGACACAGGACTCACCAAGGGTCATCAACAAACAGCACTGAGTTTATTATGGCCACACTTTTTATAGGTTATAATTTATGGGTTATAATTTCCCTTACACAAGTAAGTACTTAGGTTGAGGTCCTAACACCACCCAGCTCCCTGGCCAATGACCCATCTGAATTTAGGGATGGATGAGATTGGCTGAAGTCCCTGTTTGGGTTTGAATCCAACCCATTCTTGTTCACCCAGGGACCTGTTTATCCAACCAGGCAAGCCCAACTGGATTTCTTATTTATGGCCAAATTATTTGCACAGCTAAAGACTGGCTGTGCTGTGACACTTCAAAGATTTTGTTTCTTTCTGGTAGAATAAATCTCTATAATGCCCTTCCAGCTGCAGTATTTTAAACTGAAGTGAGGCACCCCCTGGAATATTGAGATTATTTGGGGTAGATTATTTTAAAGAATTTAGTGTGTCCATGCATCTCAAAAGCACACCCCAGAAAGCCTCAGACATGAGGAAATGGCATTAAATTAGCAGTTAAATGTTTGGAGAGTGAGTTTCTTAATATTGTTTAGCCAAGCATATCCTAGAGATTGTGGCCAGGGCTTTAATCTGCAGCACACAGCAGCTCCCGAGGGATTAGCAGCAGCCCTGATATGGTAATATTGGGAAAAATGGATGATCCAATTAAGTTCTGCTAAACCATGGCAGGATCTAAGGTCCATATGTTGGTTTATCCTTACGGGTTGTGTATTAGGCTGGAATTGCTCAGAAGGCTGTGCTCAGAATCACTGCATTCGGAGGTTTCATCACGGCTGGAGAGAGAAAAATGAGGCTTTTGTCATTCCCTTGTTGTTCCCTCACCCCCAGGGCAATTTTCCAAGGAGAGAAGCATCTTTCATTGAAACTGTGACCAACTCATTTTTTTTGCAGCTGCTCAGTGAAGCAAAAGTTTCTCTCTGTGCTTCCTGATCCAAAGAGCAGCTGAGGATGGGGAATTCTTTCCAGCAGCAGGTGGGAAAGGTTCTTGGTAACTTTGATAACTCCACTGAAGGGAGCACAGACCTTGCTGTGACTCTGGAATCACCCGGGCTCCAGGTGATGCACAGGACTGAGCTGCTCACGGCCAGGGCACATGGAAACGTCTAGGCAGATAAAGAAATTGGGAAGGAAAGCAAAGGATTATAGATCCCTGAGAAAGTCTTTAATGTTCAGGTGCTTAAATTAAAATTCTGAAGTACACATTTCTGTTAGGTTGATGTGGCCAGCAATGTGTATTCTATCACCATCTGTTAAACCAGGTGGGGCAGTGACCCTTATCTCCTGGCACACATTATCTGCTAATGGGCCAGCTTTAAGACAAGATGGGGCAATCACCTTTATCTTTCCACAGCCCATCCTCCCTCCAGGAAGATACCATCTGCTGCTGGCCCATTCAGTCCCATTGTATGACTGATAAAATTCCATCATCCCATGGGAGATGCTCCAGCCAGGGGGAGGAACCAAGCCTTTCCTACCTAGATAAAAACTGAGCTGTTGGACCTTCTTTCCACTGGATTCCAGAGGAGAAGCTGAACTTTTCTACATCATCCCTGGACTTTTGGAGGAAGGCTGCACCTTCTACAGGAGCACTGCTCCAGCTGAACCACATCTGCCAGGGGACTGTAGCCACCATTGAATGGGACTGTGCCAACACCCTGACTGACTGATGGGGTGTCAGGTTGGATTCTGGCTCTGTCAGGGTTGGGATTGTTCTTTGTAATACTGTATTTCTATTTTGATCTTTCCAGTAAAGAACTGTTATTCCTAATTCCCATATCTTTGCCTGAGAGCCCCTTAATTTCAAATTGATAATAATTTGGAGGGAGGGGGTTTACATTCTCCATTTCAAAGAGAAGCTTCTGCCTTTATTGGCAGATAACTGTCCTTAAAACCAGGACAACATTTTATTTACATGTTAATTGTGAGCTCTTGGCTAATATGCAGTTTATCCTAGTGGCTGGAATGATGGAACAATGTCCTAAGGGCATTTAAAAATGGGAATGAGGGAAGAATGGAGTCATTTCCTTGATCCACAGTCTCCCATCATTTGCACCTGACACCTTAGGGCAAGGAACATTCCTGGTTTTCATGGAATCATGGCTCCATCCTCTTGGGACATGAGATTTCCACAGGAATATCAAGATCTCCAGCCAGGAACAGATGCAATCCTCAGGCTCCATAAGATGTTTGTGAATCTCTCTTTTCCTTCCTGAATAAATCAACCATTCCATTTGGGATTGGATGGGATAGTTCACACTGAATGGAACAATGTATTTGGTTTAGCAACAAAAATAATATTCCAGCATGATCCAAGCAATTTTTTTTTTTCCACTTGATTTTTCAATTTTGCTGTCAAACTGAAAAATCAGCTCTTTCCCCAGACCAGTAACAGGGAGCTCTGTTTTTCTGCATGGAACAGCAGATCCCTGATGCTCCACACAGGAATATTTCCTGGCAGCATCATGTGTTGTAAGGCTGAAAAGATGCTCTGATCCCCCCCCCAGAAAAGTGGAGCAGACTCCAGCCTTCCCTCCCCAGGAGCAATTCCAAGAGGCAGCAGCAGCAGGAGCTCCTTTCGCTGCCTTGAGATCTTCAAAACATCCTCAGGAAAAGTTGTTTTATTCCTGTTTTTAGCTTGCAGGCTTTTAAAACAAAGGACTTTTCCCATCAGGAGCTCTGGAGAAGGTATTTGAAACATGAAAATGAAAGGAGCATCCTGTAAGCACTGTGGAGTTGTGGGGAATATCTGAGAGGTCTGATCCCATGGAGCAGAGAACCAGTGCCAAAAGAAACATTCCATGAGTTCTGCATCATCCAGGACCTGCTTCCAGATCTTTTGGTGGAAGGGAAAGCTCCAGGCTCATGGTGACTTTGTAAAATTCCATTGGAAGCAGCCGAGATCCTGCTGGCCATTCCCATGTTCCCTTTGGTCCTGCACTTAGAGCTGTGGTGGGATGGGAATGCCATGGAAAACCTCACATAAACCTGGTGGGAGAAGGATTCCAGCAGGGATACAGCCACTCCAGAAAAAATACCCTGGAAGTGCTTGTTTTGTTTTGGGGACACTGCAAGTGGACAACAAGTTCCTTTTGTGCTGCTGCTCCCAGTTATGGATGAGTTTGAATTCCAAGTACAAAATTAGGGATCCAGCAGAAATTCAAACTTGACTTGAGACATAATGGAAAAAATCATTCCACAGTGGGATGGGCAGGAGCTGACAGGGATTGAAGGATTTCCACATTTCTCCTTGAGGCATTTCCAGGTTCCTCCTCGAGCATTGAAACAGTGGGAATTTTTGGAATAAACAAATCAGCTTGGAGGTAACGAAGCACCACTCACCTTGAAGGACTCCTGGGATGGCCTGGAAATCAGGAGTCTTTGTGGGAGTCAAGACCCTTATAGCTTAACTGGGAGCTCAGCTGATTATGGAAAATCCTGGTTGATACAAACCCTGTGCCGGGAAAATCTGGACAGAAGGGATTTGGGTGGTCCAGCCAATCTCTGTGATAAAGGCAGGGACTCCCATCCTGCTCTTCAGATTCCATGGGGATAAAGGATTTTTCTGGGAAAACCTCCAGTTCTGCCATGGTTTAACCCTAGCTGGAAATTCAGTACAATGGAGCCAATCCATCATGGACACCCTATGGCAGGAGGAGGAGGAAGAGAAGCTGAAAATAAGATTCTGAGATAAGAGCAGTTTAATAATTGAAACAAAATAAAATATAATAATAATAGCAACACTAATCAGAGTAATAATAATAATAAATCAAATCAAATCAAATCAAGAGAAAAAAATGATTCCTGATGCAATTGTTGATCAGTGTGCCACCAGTCCCTGTGAGTGCCCAGTGACTGGGAGATCTGTGGAGAAGTTCCTCATTCTCTGATGTATCTTTCTTCCTTGTGCCTGTAGTTTTTCATCCTTATGGCAAACACCTCATCCCACTCTCAAAAACATGCCCAGAACTATGCTGAGGTTGGAGAATTGGCTGGAGCAGAGGGAATTCCTTTTGGACAGGATATTTGAGAGCATTTATGAACAATCCACTGATAATGAACTTTCTGTGGGTGATCCCAATGAATCCTGTTGCTAACTGGAGCTTCCTCTCCCTTTGACTCCTTCTTCCCAAGGCCTGATGCCTGTTTCTGAAGCATTTGAAATTTGTCTTCTCACAGCTCCTGATCTCCTTTCCACATAGTATTTAATTTGTGACTTGATCTCTTTTTTTTTTTTTTCTCTGATAATCTGTTTTATTCCACAATATTCTCCTCTACAATGACCTGTTTTTCCTTCTTTCAAAAAAAAAAAAAAAATTCCCGTTACTGACTTAACCAACCTGGTCATTCCTGGTTCTCCTCTCCATTTCTTTGCAGAAAGAAATTTCACTTCCACCCTTGCTATCAGTTGATTTAAGACACCTTCATTCCTCCTGAGCTCCCTGTCTTGTTCCAGGGCTTTGATTAGGAGCACTAATCAGCTCCCTAAAGTTCCCAGTCTTTTTCCCAAAACCTCCATGTCTTTGCTTTCTTCCTTCCGTGCTCATTTAAGGATCGTTAATTGCTGCCCTTCCTTGAT
This sequence comes from Muscicapa striata striata, assembly GCA_030060385.1. Taxonomy (NCBI): domain Eukaryota; kingdom Metazoa; phylum Chordata; class Aves; order Passeriformes; family Muscicapidae; genus Muscicapa; species Muscicapa striata. Next base: position 933,436 of record JAREIS010000113.1, on the reverse strand, counting down.
CACACTTTGAGTGTAATTCTCTCCCTCTTTCCTTGTTAGGATCAAACACGATCCCAGTGTCCTTCCTGTGGCTTTTCCTATGTCTCAGTGGAATTATTTTACATTAAAACAACCTCTGGAGAATTGAGCCCCACGACCTCTGGAGAACTGAGACCCTCCTACAGCCTTTGCCCAGGTTTTATCAGGATGTTTTAAGCCCCCTGAAAAAATTAACTTCAGGTTTTTGGGGGTTTCTTTTTGTGGTGTGGAGGAACAGAGAATTTTCTACCCCGAACTCTCTGTGAGGGGAATGTGGAGGTGCAAAGTGAGGAATCACAAGGTCTTACAGTTGCTTTTGCATTTGGAGGTTTTTAATATTCCTGCACTTTTCCACCTTCTGGGTTCATCTCCAGCCTCATGGCAGCACTAATTCTTTTTCCCATCTGTGTGACTTTCGCGGCTTTCCAAAATTAAATCGTATTTTTGGGCACCACTTGAGACTCGGAGTTCCTTCTATTTATTCCCCTCTCCTTTTGAACTGCTATAAAGATATTTATCAGGATAGCCCATCCTCTCCTGTTGCTCCAGTCCTGCTCTGTGTCCAGGTTTCCATCCCCCCAGGAAGGTTCCTGGCAGACCTCTTGGTTTGAAGGACAGGTGTCTGCTAAGAAAGGCAGGAGCCTCCCTTGAAATGGAAAATGTAACACCCCTCCCTCCAAATTGTTGTAATTCTGAAATTAAGGAGCTCTCAGGCAAAGATATGAGAATAGGAGTAACAGTTCTCTACTAGGAAAAATTGAAATAGAAATACAGTAATACTAAAAGCAAACCCAAAACCCTGCCAGAGTCAGAATCCAAGCTGACACCCGTCAGTCAGTCAGGGTGTTGGCACAGTCCCATTCCATGGTGGCTGCATCCTCCTGCAGTGGCAGATGTGGCTCAGCTGGAGCAGTGCTCCTGGAGAAGGGGCAGTTTCCTCTGAAGGTGCAGGGATGATGTGGAAGGGTCTGGCTTTCCTCTGGAATCCAGTGGAAAAGGCTGCCTTGGTGTTCCAAATGTCAGTTTTTATCTGGGTAGGAAAGGCTTGGCTCCTCCCCTGGCTGGAGCATCTCCCATGGGATGATGGAATTTTATCAGCCATGCCCTGGGACTCACTGGCCATGAACAGGAGATCTCTCCTGGAGGGAGGATGGGCTGTGGGAAAGATAAAGAACCCTGCCCTGCCTGATTTTTAATGGATGGTGATAGAATACATTCTTGTGGTTACATCCTAATTTACAAGCTAAGACACCCTCAGAGAGACCAACAATTTTGGAATCCTTGTACCTCAGTCTGGCTTCCCACCTGTCTCCACAGGGATGCAGAGATGCTGCCGTGCCATGGTCTCTCTTGGATAAATATCAGCCTTTTCCAAGTCACCTCCTCCCTTGGGATGGAGCATTGTCCTCATGGCACATCTGGAGCAGCTGTTTGGAATTCCTGCTGTGGGCACCTCTCCAGGATGCACCTGTGTGACTCCTTGAAGGAGAGAGAGGTCCCTCCTATGAGGATTGGCTTTCAAAGGCAAAAATCTGGAGGTTGCTCTGCCTCTCCAATTTTCATCCAATGTGCTCAGTCATTTTCAGCTTTTCCAGAGCATTTCCTTGTTGATTGTCCCACTGGTGACGTGATTCCAGGTGCCCAGGGAAAGCTGAGTCCATTTAGAGAGTGAAGTGTCTGCTCCAAAGGGTTTTCCTGGGGATTCCCCACATCACTGGGTGCTGATGCAGCTCACAGGGATCTGCAGGATGGTCCCAGAGACAATTTGGTGTTGGGATTCTGCAATGGGTTTAATCCTGTGGTATCCAACATTTCCTGATTTTGGGAAGAGGGCTGAGCTCAGCTCCTGCTGTTGGTGGCTCATGGCCCTGGAAGCAGCAGGAATCCTTGCCCAGCACATGGATCCCAAATCCTGCATCCTTTGGTCAAATCTGGGCTGGGGAATATCGGACATTGGGATTGGAGACATGTAAGGGAGCAAAAATGAGCTTAGGAGGAGCTAAAATTAGTGCAGGGTTTGGACCATCAGGTCCACAGGCTGTCAAATATCTTGGATATTTTAAGGTTATTAATGGAAATGTTCAAAATGTGGAGTTTTTGGGAATTGTCTTCTGAACAACCCAAGAGATTCAGTTTTTAGAGCTTAGGGAACAGCAGGCTACTTGTCTGGAAATGGATTTTTTCTGTGTCTCAGGTTATTTTTATGCCTTTTCATTTTATTTTGATGTTATTTTAATGCCTAAGCCATCTTGTCTGTCTGTGTATTTGTGTCCATGTCCACAGAGCACCTGGAATATTGAGGCTCCAGTCCCACACTGGGCTTACAGACATTTCTGATGCCAAAACATTTTTATTACTCACTGTACATCTGGTTTTTCTATCAAATAAAACACTACCAGGCAATTATTTTTATTTTATTAACAGAAAACAGTGGGATTTCTTTAAGATAAAACATTTCTCTCTTCCACCTGAGGTTTTGGTTTTTTTTTTTTTTTTTTTTTTTTTTTTTTTTTGTCTGTAGAATACCTTTGGAATCTCATGGAATTTGGGAAAACTGAGAACCAGCTCTCTCAGGAGCTTAATTATTTCCTAGGCCTAATCCTTCACAAGTTTATTGCCAAAAGCCTTAATTAAACAAGAAATACCTGGAGAAGTTTAGCACAAGGAGCTCTAGGGAAGGCAATTCACTCCTCTGGAAAATCTGGAGGTGTTAACTCAGGTTTTACTCCATACTCAGTGTATTGGATGGACTTGAGGTGTAAACAGGGTAGTGGCAACAACTGAAAATCCCTGTTAAAACCAGGAGGAATTTTGGGATGGCTGTTTTGGGGATGACTCTGTGATTTTGTGAAGAATCTCCTTCCTCCTGAGAGCAGAAACTCTCCCAATTTTGTGGGATGTGATTGTTTTGCACTGAGGAATAAAGATCTTTTATCCTTCCAGCTGAGCCATGAGGTGGGAAATAAGGAACAGGGGCTCTGTTCTTGACCTTTGCACTTCTCTCAGACAGGTCACATTCATCTGACGTGTCTCACACTCCCAGTTTTTAAATGGAGCAGAGGATGCTGCATTTTCCACTGTGAAAGCTCTGAATGAGTGGTTGAGAGCTCCCATTATTCCAACAAACAGGAGCTGGAGCATTGGAAAAGGCTGAAAACAAAGGATGGAAATGTAATTCCTGTGTACTCCTGGAAAACTGAGGCACCTTGCAGAGGGCTGTGCTGGATCTGACTCATGTGCTCAAGGTTTTGTTGATCCAAATTCAGGCCAGGAAATACTTTTCCCCTGTTCACTTTTGTTTGTCCATTTGTTTGGCTTCCTCCTTCTGGGATAAGGTGCTGGAATTACCTCTGCCCCATCTTTTCCTGGAGGACACAACTGCTTTGCTTCTTTATCTTGGGTGTGTTCCATGGAGTTGGGAATTCTGTGATCCCTGGATATCCCCTGGATATTTCTTACCTGATGCCCTGAGGCTGGAGCTGTGCCAGTCGTGGTTGGGTTTTCCTGTCCTGTTTTCCCTGTGGATGATGCCCCTGCACATGGAATCAAGGAATCCTGAAACGACAAAATCATGGAGTCATTGAATGGTTTGGGATAGAAGAGACCCTAAAGCTCATCCAGTGCCACTCCTGCCATGGCAGGGACACCTCCCACTGTCCCAGGCTGCTCCAAACGCCAAGCTGTGACTGCCCCTGGATCCCTGGAAGTGTCCAAGGCCAGGCTGGACATTGGGGCTTGGAGCAGCCTGGGGCAGTGGGAGATGTCCCTGTCCATGGCAGAGAGTGGAACAAATGTCCTTTAAAGGCCTCTCCCACCCAAACCATTCCATGGTTCTGTGATTTTGGATCCAGCCCTTATCTCTACAAACCAGGCACTTTTGTGTGTCCCTTTTTAACCACTGCTGAAATCATCAGCAATTCCTGAAAACCAGAGCCAAACCAAAGAGTTTTTTCCAAGTTCAGGGCAAGCTGTAACCATTCCAGTGTAGGAATCCAGGTGCCTGAACCTGTATGAACAATAGATGTGGAAAGCACAATGGCCTTTGCTTGGAATGTAGGGAAAGAGGTGGCAAATCCTTCACTGGTGAAAATTATTCCCCAAATCCATCAGCTCCTGTTTATCAGCCTTGAGCAGCTCCCAATCCACTTCCACTCTGGCCTCCACCAGGGAGCTGTGGCTGGGCAGATAAGCCAGGGGTGGCTTTCTGTGATAGAATGGCTGAAAAGCACTTCCAGCACAGAACCCTCCATGGGAAGCAGCTGAATAAATCCTCCTGAATATTCAGGTAGGGAATTTAGAATTTCACTTTTCTGTGCACTGGGGATGCTCCTCTGAATGATCTTGGGGAGCAAACAGCAGCAGGCACCCAACACCTTTACCAGAACTGGGGTTTCCTGCAGGAATGGGAGTCTTGGGAAAAATTTCTCTTTTAGTCAGTGTAAAGATGGCAGGTGACAGATTCCTGGGATTGTCCCATCCCAGTGCTCCTTCTCTGCCCAGTTCTGCCTTCCTGGCCATCATGGGGCCTCATCCTCATCCCACTTGTAAGGAATGAAATCCCACCAGGATGTGCCTGAGAAGATGCAGTTCTTTGAGTGCTGCTGACTTGGCCCAGTCCCTCTGGTATTACTTCTCTCAAATTCACTGGAACCAGGAAAACCCCTGGTGCTCCCAGAGCTCCCAGATTCAGGGGAGATCCCACACGTGTGTCAGTCCTGGGAGCTGCTGTGCCAATCAGCACACAGCTGCTTTTTTTCCCTGTGTTATTCAGGGAATGCAAAATTAAGACATAGACTTAGTTCCAGAGTTAAGCCAGAGCGGAGAGAGTGCAAATAATCCCCGTCCTAATTAGTCTAATGACTTCAGAGATAGCAGTTTTCCCCAGGAATTTTCACTCAGTTGCTTGGCAAAGTAAACGTGTGGTGAACTCAGGTGCTGTGACTGAGCAGGGACATCCTCAGGAGCTGCTGGGAAAGAAGAGAAGGGAAATGGGATGGATTCCCAAGATTTAACTCCCCTCTCTCCAGCAGAGTGGGAAAGGAGTTTAAATCCAGAGAAGTTGTGCACAGGAGGAGGAGACACTAAAACATCACCATTCCTGATGAGTCCACAATGGATGACTGAGCTCCCACCCTGCTCCCACTGCTGGGAATTCTTTCCCTGTCCTCCCACCCTGCTCTGCTAACTCCATGCAGGACACTGGGATTCTTCTTCCTCACAGATGTTCCAAGAACCTTCCAGGTTTTGACTCCTATATAGGACAGCCTGAGCAAGCTCCCATCATCAGGCACCACTGGGCTGGAATCACAGGATTTCATGGGATGGTTTGGGTGGGAAGGGACCTTAAACACCATCCAAGCCCATCCTCTGCCATGGTTAAGCAACCCCTTTGAGGTTAAGCAACCTCAAAATCGAGGAGTTGTTTCTCCTGTGAGAAATTTTCCCACTCTGCCCATGTTTGGACCAGATATGTTTTCAACACCTGCCACACTGGGTTTGGGTTTAAGTGTTTTTTTCTTTCTCGTTTTTGTGAAGAATAGGAAGTGTGATTTTTGCCTTCCCCCCTTTTTCTACTTTGTAACTTCACAAATGTTTTCAATACATGAAAGTGACACTGTGACAAATTCGCTTTCCTGTTTCAGCTCTGTCACTTTTACAAAGTTGAGAAAGTTCTGAGAAGCTGCAAAGGAGAAGGGAAAAAAGAAATGAAAGGGTCAAGAAAAAACATTGATTTTTCTGGCATTCATCTGCAAAAACAAGAAAGGATAAAACTCCTATCCCAGCACAGCTTGATGTTGGAATCTGGGGGGACAGAAGACCCTAAGAAAAAGCCAGCTGGGGCTGCTGAGTTGATAATTGAATTGTGGAATGGTTTGGGATAGAAGAGACCTTAAAGACAATCCCATCCCATCCCCTGCCATGGCAGGGACACCTCCCACTGTCCCAGGCTGCTCCAAACCCCAATGTCCAGCCTGGCCTTGGGCACTGCCAGGGATCCAGGGGCAGCCACAGCTGCTCTGGGCACCCTGTGCCAGGGCCTGCCCACCCTCCCAGGGAACAATTCCTTCCCAATATCCCATCCAGCCCTGCCCTCTGGCAGTGAGAGCCATTCCCTGTGTCCTGTCCCTCCATCCCTTGTCCCCAGTCCCTCTCCATCTTTCTTGAAACCCCCTTTCAGGCACTGGAACCCCAAAGCTTCTCTTTTCCAGGCTGAGCAATCCCAGCTCTGTCAGAGCCTTGCCCAGGTCCCACGTTCTCCATCCCCATTTCTTGTCCAGTGAAATCATTCCTGACTGGAGCAGATGTGGAACCTGCAGCAGATCAGGAGCTGCTGGCTGGACTTTGACAGCTCCTTCTCAGGGCAGGCAGCACCAGCCTGCCTGGAGAAGATGCTGCCTCTGCCCTGGTTTAATGTTCCTGGGTGTTTTCCAGCTGGAGCAGAGGGGTGATGGCAGCTACACCTGCCAGAATTCCCACAAATTGGAGACCACAGCCCAGAGGAGAACATGGATTTACCTGCCAAGGTATCAGTCCCTGCAGGGCTCCTCCCTGTTTCTGGAGGTGTTTGTCTTGTCTTGTGCAGCCTTTTTCCCTCCTGAAACTCTGCCAGTTTGGGTCTGTCACTGCCAATTTTTCATCATGCAAACAGCCCCTCTTGCCTGCTTGTCTTCCCTGTCATTCCCATTTTCCCCTCATTTGGCTGCCTGCTCCATCACTGGAGACTCCTGCAAAGAAACCCTTCACCCTCCCCCCAGTTTAATAATCCCCTGGAATATGGAGAGGTTCTGCCTGGGCAGCCGTGCAGATCTGCTTATGAATAAATTAGCTCTGCTTTGTGGGACTAAACACATCTGCACGCCCTGGGAACATTTGTAATTCCATTGGAAATGGGACCACGTGCTAGGGATGGCAGGGTGGTTGTTGCCATTGTGATTTGTTTTACTAAAAAGAGGAAGTTTATGCCACCCTATCTAAGCTGATGCTGGGAGTTTGGGAAGGTGGTTCCTGAAAACTCTGTTCCTGCTGGCTCTGCTGAAATCAGCATTTCCCTGGCCTTGTCCCCAGCAGTGAGAGCTGTAGTTACTACAAGGTGCAGTTACTCAGAGCTGTAGTTACTAAGCTGTGATTTTATAACCACCCACACTCAGGCTCAACATGGCCTTTTCTCCTCTCTCAGCCTCTGCTTTCCCCAGTGTTTTCCCTCATGTTCTCCCTTTGCACAGTGATCTATCCTGTGTGTTCCCCAAGACCTGAGGGCTTGCCATGCTGCCAAATCCATCCTGGCCTCTCCTGACTATTGGTGGCCCCAAAAATGTGGAATTTGAAGATTCCCCAGCAATCCTGGTCAGCAGCCCAGCCCTCAGGCCCAGTCAGTGACTTTCACTTGTCCCCTGCAAAATGACCCCAAAGTGGCAGGAAGGGACCATTTCCAGGGACTTTGTTTCCTAAAAAGCTCTTTGCTTTCTGCCTGGCTGGTTTGGATATCAGGGAGCAGCTTCCTCTGCCCAGTCCTACTTTGGGCTGAGTTTTGTTTTCTGCTGTGAGAGACCTGTGAATTCCCTGGAGTTCCAGAATTCCCTGGAGTTCCAGGCCAGTGGCCAAAGCTGTAGCAAGGATTTGGCCTTGTCATGGAATCACAAAATATCCTGAGTTAGAAGGATCACCCAGCCCAGTTTTGCCCTGCACAGACACCCAACAATCCCACCCTGTCCAATCAAACCTATAAACCCCAGTGTTTTTTAACTGTTCATGTTCAGAGCACCAGCAGCTCCCCAGGAAGGCCAGGAAGAGTTTCACTGCTCATCAAACCCACGAGAGCTCCACCAGCACTAAAAGTGGCACTGCTGGGTGGGGTCAGACATCCCCATGCATGAGGGGCTAGGGTAAAAAAAAAACAAAATAAAACAAAATGAAACAAATAAACAATAACAAAATAAAAGCTCAAGGACCAAAAGCTGGAACATTCCAGAACTGAGGAGACAGCTGGGAGACACTCCCAGGAGTTTGGGGTTTCAGTCAAATGAACAACAGAAGTGAAGGGTTTGTCAGGCAAGTGAGTCCCAAAAGTGAAGATGAACCACTTTTTATTTAGCAAGATCCAAAGCACAGGGTTTAGTTAGAAGTGCACGTTTGACTCAAAACCCAAAGCTGGTTATCAGATGGAAAATGTAGGAAAAAGGTCTAAGCTTAGATTGTCTGCACCTTGGAAAAAAAGCATTTGTTGAGAGTCACACAAATGAGCTGCTCCTGGTGACACTCCTGTCACCTTGAACACAGCCAGCCCCAGGTGTGCTCCTCAATGTGACATCCAAGGTACAGCCCCGAGCTGGAGGGAAAAACTTGTCCATTAAACACAGGCTCATCACATTCCCTCCATACATCATGCCCAGCACAGGTGTCTGGGAGCTACCTGGAGAAGAAAAGATTGGGAGTTTATCCCTGGCTAACAATGAAAGCAGTAGATCTTGATTTAGGAGGATGAGAAGGCCTAGAAATAAAGAGAAAACAGAAGTAAATGAAAGTGTAGAAATAATAAATGAAAAAAACCCCCAAATAACAAGGCAAAGCTCACACCTGTCTGTAAGATAAAGAACAAACACAGCTGGAATTTGTCAATTTTAAAGAAAGAAGAAATAACACCAAAACCTCCTACCCATATCCAGTTCCAAATTGGAAATATAGACACACTAAAAGAAATAATTTCAATTAAAGGAGGCTGTAAGCTGACAAAAAATCTGCATTACAAGTGTTAAATCCCTTAAAAATGAGTTAAATCATTAAGTCTGAGATATAAAAGTAATATTCACTATACATCATAAACTTACTGTCTAAAGGACAGGCAGTGGGAGCACCAAACAAGCAGAGGACAATTAAATTGTTTAAGATTATAAGACTTTAATTTGAACAATTCTGAATACAGGGGTTACATACTCCTGGAGAAAAGGTGCTAAAGAAAGATGTTGTATATTGGAAAGTCAAAATACTGCCATGAGCAGGGACACCTTCCACTGTCCCAGGCTGCTCCAAGCCCCAATGTCCAGCCTGGCCTTGGGCACTGCCAGGGATCCAGGGGCAGCCACAGCTGCTCTGGGCACCCTGTGCCAGGGCCTGCCCACCCTCCCAGGGAACAATTCCTTCCCAATATCCCATCCAGCCCTGCCCTCTGGCAGTGGGAGCCATTCCCTGTGTCCTGTCCCTCCAGGCCTTTGTGAAAAGTTCATTTTGAAAAACACCAGTGCCAATGTCCTGCTCCTTCCTTGGATTTCCACAGCCCTTCCAGGAGGGATCCTCAGCAGCCAAAGAAATGCAACATCCTTGGGATAAAGTGGCTGATCCTGACACAAATGGGGGCTTAAGGAATGAGAAAATCACTTCTCAGGGGAGGGATTTCAGGAGTGGGTGCTGGTACATGATGTAGAAAGCCCAGGAATGGTGAGATCCCAACACTCATGGCATCAAGTGATCCAGGACTGGAAAATTCAGCCTGGTTCAGGCTGCCAGCAGTGACTGGATTGGGAAATGCCAGCTGGGATTTGGCATGGGTGAACAGGGAATTCTGCAAGAGCAGGAGCAGGGCCCTACATTTCAATCTGTCCTGAGGGGCTGGAGCTCACAGTTACTGTGCAGGAAATATCCATGGAACCAGGGGATCCCAAGAGATTCAGAGTTTGGGAACAGATGGTCCTGAAATATCAACTCAGACAGGATGGAAATGGGTGCTGGAATGTGCCAGGAAAGGAAAAGAGGGCCAGAGCAAAGGCAGGGGTAAATCCCTGTGTCCTGAACACTGCTCAGCCCTGGGATGGAATGGCTGGAGTGGGGTTGGGAAAGTTCAATCTGTGGGATCAGGAATCTGGGATGAGGAGCACAGCAGAGAATTTCCATACAGAAATAACGGATGTGAGGGGGGGAAAAAGGCAGATTTAGGACTAGGAATAAACGGATGAACTGGAAATAAGGCAGCAGGATGGGATGTTGGGAGCAGCCTCAAAACCACTGGAAGATAAACTATGGAATCTTCATCACTGAAGGCTGCAGAGGCAAAAATCCAATGGGAAAATCCAAAAAATAAACAAAGCCATGAATGAAACAGCCATTCAAAGATTCATTGAGTACAAGGACACCACCTTCCATAGGTCCTCCCTTCAATTCCCTACGTCCTACAAGGACACGTTGGAGCTGCATCCCTGCTCCTCCTCTGCTGGTTTCCTTTGCATCCTGTGACCATGCCTTGGCTCCAGGACAGCCATCCAAACACAAAGGAAAAGTCTTAGGCTGAATGACAATAATTCCAAATCCCATCATTTCACAGGAGCTGAACCTCTCACAAGCAAGAGCTGCAGATATTTCATTTTCCTTTCCAAAGACCTTGTTAGATTAAATTATTTTGCAGATATTTGCTCTCTTTTACTGCTCTAAGGGGTTACAAGACTGAATTGAGAGTTATTTATTGGAGAGATAAAAGGGAAAAAAGCTGATTTTAATGTTAAAATCTGATTTATAGTCTGGATGTGCATAACCAAGAGGAATTATTAAATATGGATAAAAAATTGTGGAGTTTGAGCCCAGGTGACTGAAAGATTCCTGTTGTCTTGGTTTGAAAGACAGGTGTCTTCTAGGTGTTATAAGTATGTATTATATTATTGGCTATTTGCAAATATTAAAATGAATGCTATATATATAATGCTGGAAAACTTTGCTGTATGGATATAGTTTCTTTTAGTACTGTTATTAACAAAACTTAGGCATGGTCACAGTGTGATAAATACGTATTTTTCTTAGACTACAACATGGTGATGTAAAAAGCTTTTGTTCGTATAATTAACTCAGAGAATGGCAAAAAGATAATTGGGAAATTCTTGGATGATCCTATCTGGATGAAGATAACCAGAACTCCAGGGAAAGAATTTATTGATCAGAGAGTAGCTGATGGAATGACGCCACAAAAATGTTGATTTACAGGTTGGGGAGTGATTTTGAAAAATGCATGAAGGTCTATGAATATGCAACATGTTAATGCATTTAACAAAGTGTTTTCTGAGTTTTCTGAGTTCCAGCCACACAACCTTTTGCTTTGTTGTTTGTCTGTTATTGTCTTTTATTGGGGATGGGATGGGATGGGATGGGATGGGATGGGATGGGATGGGATGGGATGGGGATGGGATGGATGGGATGGGATGGGATGGATGGGATGGGATGGATGGGATGGGATGGGGATGGGATGGGATGGGATGGATGGATGGGATGGGATGGGATGGGATGGGATGGGATGGGATGGGATGGATGGGATGGATGGATGGGATGGGATGGGATGGGATGGGATGGGATGGGATGGGATGGATGGGATGGGATGGGATGGGATGGGATGGGATGGGATGGATGATGGGATGGGATGGGATGGGATGGGATGGATGGGATGGGATGGGATGGGATGGGGGATGGATGGGATGGGGGATGGGATGGATGGGATGGGATGGATGGGATGGGATGGGATGGGATGGGGATGGGATGGATGGGATGGATGGGATGGGATGGGATGGGATGGGATGGGATGGGATGGGATGGGATGGGATGGGATGGGATGGATGGGATGGGATGGGATGGGATGGATGGGATGGGATGGGATGGATGGGATGGGATGGGATGGATGGGATGGGATGGGATGGGATGGGATGGGATGGGATGGGATGGGATGGATGGGATGGGATGGGATGGGATGGATGGGATGGGATGGGATGGGATGGGATGGGATGGATGATGGGATGGGATGGGATGGGATGGGATGGGATGGATGGATGGATGGGATGGGTGGATGGATGGATGGGGGATGGGATGGATGGATGGGATGGATCAGAAGCTCTGTGTCTGCAGCTGGAGCTGGGATGTCCCAGCAGGGCAGGGGCTGCAGGGCCCCGAGGCAGAAGCAAGGCAGCTCCCGGCTGGGTTATTGTGCTGGAAGCCAAATTCCTTTCCCCAAGCAGCAGCTCGACCTCCTAGTCAGAAACCCGAGAGTCAGAGAGCCAGCAGCTGCCCCCAGTCAGAACCTCTGGTGTCTCCTCCCTCCAAGAGAAATTCACAGAGAAAAAAGATGCTACACTCCTTAACTACTCTTTTGTTTTCCTCAAGTACCCCTAAGCAGGCTGTAGTTTAGTTTCCTAGCAACTTATGGAAAAAAATTCTGTAAGTAAAAAGAAAGACACCCAAGCCCAAACACCTGTGCAGAAGTAGCTCCGTGCACAGGATGGAAAACAAACACCTCCCAGCAGCTATTTCTCCAATTAGTCCCTGAGATTGAACGATTTTTGGAATAAAATCCAGATCCGGGCTGGATGCTGCATTTTTCACTGGATTTTTGCATTCAGTTCCCTTCATATCCTTTTAAAAATGAGTATTTCCCACATTCCCCATTTTCCTCCCCCTGCTTCTGCCTGTCCATTCATTATGATCCACACTCGTGGATTTTAGATGGATAATGCTGGAATGGCAGTTCTTTGTTTACCCAGCTCATTACCCACCATCCAAATTCTCATAACAAATATTTTCCAAGGAATAATTCCATGAAATATTCATGGATTCTAGAGCTGTTCTACCTTTGTTTGATTTATTAAGCGTGGAAGCTGAACCTTCTGCTTCCACACAAACTCCAGACAAAAGCAGGATAATCTTCCCACACAACAACTCTCGCTTTACCCCAGAGCCACACCAAGTTTGCTTTTAATCCTATAAAATCATAAAAATCCCTAGGGGGATGAATATCCTGTTTAACCAGAGATCAAACCCACTTTTTCATGGAGTGCACCCCTTTTGCATGAGAAGTTGCCTGGTTTTACTCTGGCAGAAATCTTTCAGGATATTCCCTTCTTTTGCTTCACTTTCCACAGAGAGAGGAGATCCCAGGAAATCCAGCACAGTCAGGTTCAGAGGTTTCCAGTGTGTTTTATTCCTGCTTTTCTGCTATCAAAACAAGGAAAAGATTTGATTTTCAAAGGGATGTGTGAGGAACCCTGAACTGCTGAGGGAGCCAGGCTGGAATTTCCTGAACAATACTCTTTGTACCTTCCTTTGATCCCTTTGCTGCTTGTCCCAGGGTGTCAGGTCCGGGCTATCAGGAAAACCAGCTCCAGGAGAAGCATGTTCCTATTCAGGAGACATCTGGACAAAAATTGGGGATGTAGAAGGAGTTATTGGGATGCTGGGTCTTGGATTAGGGAAGGAGCAGCTCCCTCAGTCTAGGAAGCTGAGTCATGTCCCAACACCTGATGCTTTTCCATAGGTTTTGCTGTTTCCCCTGTGGTTTCTCCAGTGGCAGCTCCCTCTACATCCTCTAAGATGCCAGGGGTTGTGGCTGTGATGGAACTGGGATTTTATCCCAGGAAAAGAGATCCTGATCCTGCTGGAAAATCACCTCTGTGTGAAGGAGCTCAAGGCCCTCAGGGCTGTTGGATGCTGGAAGGATCTGCCCTCTCCTCATCAAGCCCCAAAAGCAGAAGGAAAAGTCTCTGGGAAGGCTGGTTTAGGGATCATTTTTTGGGATTTTCTGCCCTCTGAGACAGGATTTTGCTGCCTTCACAGTTAATTGGATAATGAAGAATTTTGCTGCTGGGGTGACAAAGTGACCACCACAGTTGGGCTGATGGCACAAAATGACTGATCTCGGGAAGGTGTGGGCAGCCCTTGGAGCAGGAGGCAGGAAAACGCTATGGAAACTTCCAGAAAAATGGTGACAACTGAGGATTGGGACATTTATCCCAGAGAGATGAAAAGCAGCAGTTCCTGGAGCCAGGAATGTTCTCACTCATAGGAGGAGGGTTGTTACTTTGGGGTTGTTGGTCAGAGATGACATGTATTTCCTGAGGCTCCTCAACAAACAGCACAGAGTTTGTGATGGCTGCCCTTATGGGGGTTTGAATTTCCCCAGCTCAGACAGCTGATTAGTTGGGTGCTGGAAAATCCCAGCTCTACAGAGACAGGGCAACTAAGAAGTGTTTTTCAAAAGATTTTATTCCATTATCAGTCTCATTGAAGGGTGAAACATAAGAGATGTAAAACCCAACGCCATTCTAGCAGAAGCCAACTTATTTCCTGGTTACAATACCTTAGAAATGGTTTTCAGCCTGTTAGCTTTTGCCACACAATGGTGCTAATACTTCTAACACCAATCATCTTTCACAGTTCTAACTGTCAAAAAAACCTGGTCTTCTTGCAAGGCCATTGTTTGAAATTTGTTTCTAGTTCAATCTCTCTCCCAACAATGTCCCCTCTTTTCCATGGCCTTATTAAGTCAGCACACCTTATCTCAGAGTTTGCATACAGATGTGCAAGACTGTGTGAGATTTCGGTCAGGCTTGGGGAATCCTTTACAAATGCATTTCTCACAGCTGGGATCTCAGACTGCCCAGCTCTCTGACCAGGGAGAAGTCTGCAGCCTTGGCTGAAGTCCCTGTTTGGGTTTGAATCCAACCTCTCCTTGTTCCCCCAGGGACCTGTTTGTCCAACCAGGCTAGCTGAACTGAGTTTCTTATTCATGGCCAAATTATTTGCCCAGCTACAGACTGGCTGTGCTGTGGCAGGGGATGAGTTTTGTACATTCTGCCCATGTGCAGATCCCAAAACATTTGGAAAGAAAAAAACAGGCAAGAGGAGCTTCTCAGGATCTCCAAGGTTTCCAACACTGGTCATTCCCAATGTGCTCTTTGTGGAGGTCCTGCTCCACCCCATGGTTAAGTGGAAAAAACATTCAAGGTTTTAAATGAAAACAACCTGAAGAAAATAATTGGCCATTGAGGCTTCCCAGAATCCTAGGAATCTCCTTAGGAAAATCCTGCAGCTTGTCTTGAACATTCTGGCACAGTGAGAAGTGGAGAGGATCTGAAATTTTAGATTCTTATGGATGATTTAAGATCTCACCACAGGGAATTATTATAATATAAAAAATGTGCTGAATCCTTTAAGAGGTACCTGGGAATGGGAGCTCCAAGGAAGGAAACTCCAGAAATCTGGTGAATTATTTCATGGGAAAAGGGTGCAAGCTGAAAAGGAAGGAAGGAAGGAAGGAAGGAAGGAAGGAAGGAAGGAAGGAAGGAAGGAAGGAAGGAAGGAAGGAAGGAAGGAAGGAAGGAAGGAAGGAAGGAAGGAAGGAAGGAAGGAAGGAAGGAAGGAAGGAAGGAAGGAAGGAAGGAAGGAAGGAAGGAAGGAAGGAAGGAAGGAAGGAAGGAAGGAAGGAAGGAAGGAAGGAGGGAAGGAAGGAGGGAAGGAAGGAGGGAAGGAAGGAGGGAAGGAAGGAAGGAAGGAAGGAAGGAAGGAAGGAAGGAAGGAAGGAAGGAAGGAAGGAAGGAAGGAAGGAAGGAAGGAAGGAAGGAAGGAAGGAAGGAAGGAAGGAAGGAAGGAAGGAAGGAAGGAAAAAACTTACAAAAAAAGGGCTGTCAAAAAGACCAGGAGAAAAGTAAATAATAAGAATAGAAAAAACTTGGAGCCACACTGGGGAATTTCCAGGGACTTGGGAAGAAGAAAGGAATCAGATCATGAATGGAAACTAAATGTAAAAATAAATTATCAGAAGGTCTAAAATGAATTTGAGCTGGAAAACGAAATAAATCCATGGATTTATTAACCTATATGAATAGGAAAATGAAATAAATCCTTGGATAATCCCACAGAGAGTAAATAATGGATGATATGGATGAAGCTTAAGGATTCTGTGCATCCCTTTTAAAAGGGAATTTTATCTTTTGGCCAATTATTGATATAATTAATTTGGGAGAGGCGGGGAGAAAATAGGAGCTGAATCCTCAGCTTTTACCTGGGAGACAACAGGGAGGAAGAGGGAATTCCTGGAAGAGTAGGAGGGAATAACTACAGTATCTGCCATTAAAAAGGAACAACTGGGGAGCTGGGGAAATCCAGATGGGTCAGTCCAAGCTCAGCACCTGGAAAAACAGTGGAATAAGCAGTGGTTTGTAAGCACCTGGAGGATAATGAGGGGATGAGATAAGAGCCCACTTGGATGTGGCAAAAACATTTCCTGTGGGAGAAGCCTCATTTCCTCTCCTTGGCACAAGAACTGCTCTGGTCAGAGGGGGAAGGGGCAGATGGGATTTTCCCTGGCTCTGACATTGTCCCACATGGCAAATCTGGGAAATCTGAGCCACTCTGGGGATGAGCATCCCTGAAAACCTCACCTGGGCAGAGCCTTGGGTGATTCCCAGCTCAGTTTGGGGGTGCTGACAGACAGGGCCCTTTCTGGGGTCAGCAGCTTTGGTTCCAAGCTTTGAAGGTAGAAGACAGCAAAATTCTCACTAATCTGGCAAGGTAGGCAGTGTCTGGACAGGTGAGATGGATCCTGGTGCCTGCTCTTGGAAAACTGAGTGGATTTGTGCTTGGTCCCTCCCAGACCTTGCAGTTATCAACCCAGACCTTGCAATTATCAACCCAGACCTTGCAATTATCAACCCAGACCTTACCCTGACCTTACAGAGATTGGCAAAATGCTCCTCCCCACCCCAAATACTCAGCCCCCTCCTCATGGCCATCCCTAGACAGGGATTTTCCAGTATTCCAGGCAGCAGCAACATCACTAATGGGAGGGGTTTTGAGCCCAGAAAGCACATGCAGCACTAGGGAATGTTCAGGGGAATAGTTCCCAGATTTGGGAACAGAAAATCTGATGAGTGAAATTAGCACAAACACGATGGAATTTGCATCCAGTTCCAAGGAAATATTTATTTTGACCCCACAAAAATCCCAGATTTGGGAACAGAAAAGCTGAGTGGTGAAATGGTCACAAAACATGATGGAATCTGTATTCAGCTCCAAGGAAATGTCCAAGGAAGTTCACTCTGGTGAGCTCTTGTGTGGCTATTGTTCCTGGCTGGTCCATCCCTGGGATAACTCTTAGATAATCCATCAAACCTTCTTCCTTTGCTCTTAAGTAAATGGATTTCCTGGAAAAAAATCAGTCTAGGAAGGAGCTGCAGGGGTTGTGTAGGAAAAACCATACCTGACACATTCCCTCCAGACCTCCAGTGATGGAGCTGCCTCACCCTTGTGTCCTACATCTTTGGGGACACCTCTGTGCCACCTCTCCTCCTGTTCCTGTCAGGGCACCTTTAAATCTTGGCCTAAAGTGTATCCTGTGTGCTCTGGCAAGTGATTGACACCCTCAGTACCTCACTGATGTGCCCAAAATGTCCACAAAAATGTGAACTGCACAACTCTTTGCTGTGTCAGCTCTGGTGTCTCCTCACCTTTCCATGGAGTTCACTCCCAGCCTCTCAGTAGTTCAGAAGGGAGAGAACAGGAATTGTTCAGGGGTTCTGAGGCAAAAACTTGTGGAATTTTTCAAAGTGCTCTGGAGGATGGAATCTGAGCTGAACGTGATCCCGATGAATTGGAGGCATGACCTGGAATAAATCAAACCAAATTCCACAGAGATGAAGGCAAGCAGCTCTGTTTGGTGGGTTCCAGGTGAGCCCCCCTTGCCAGCAGAGCTGCTTTGAGAACTCTCTCTGCCTCTCCAACCTGCCCCTTCCTGCCTTGGCTGAGTGTGCTGCCCTCTGAGTGATGCTCACTGTTTGTGGGGCTGCATCTGAGCCAGCTCGGGGAGAAATTCCCTCAGGAAGAGAGAATCCATGCCAGTGCCCACTGGGGATCAGCATGGAAGCAGCAGGCAGGAACTGGAAGGTGGAGAGAAGGTCCCATCTCAAGCTGTCCTCTTCCAGCCTGAAGCATTCCCTGTGTCCCAGACATGCTCCAGTTCCCGAGGATGAGTGGATGAAGAGCAGCCAGAAACCTGAACCTGAGCTTGGAATGCAGCAGGAGGCATTAACACATGGAAAGCCACCAGCTTAGTGCCATGGCTTCTCTTGTCAATGGACTTTATTGTTATGCTGTGATCTTGGAGGAAAACCAGGAAAAAAGGTTCCCTATGGAGAAATTAGTAAATGAGAGGAATTGGTAAATCTTCCTGTCCTGGTTGAAGGACAAGTGTCTGCCAATAAAGGCAGAAGTTTCTCTTTGAAATGGAGAATGTAATCCCCTCCCTCCAAATTGTTATAATTTTGAAATTAAGGGGCTCCCAGGCAAAGATATGGGAATTAAGAATAACAGTTCTTTACTAGGAAAATCAAAATAGAAATACAGTATTACAAAGAAAAATCCCAAAACACTGCCAGAGTCAGAATCCAACCTGACACCCCGTCAGTCAGTCAGGGTGTTGGCACAGTCCCATTCCATGGTGGCTGCATCCTCCTGCAGTGGCAGATGTGGCTCAGCTGGAGCAGTGCTCCTGGAGAAGGTGCAGCTTCCTCTGAAGGTCCAGGGATGATGTGGCAGGGTCTGGTTTTCCTCTGGAATCCAGTGGCAAAGGCTGCTCTGATGTTCCAAATCTCATTTTTTATCTGGGTAGGAAATGTTTGGCTCCTGCCCTGGCTGGAGCATCTCCCATGGGATGATGGAATTTTATCAGCCATGCCCTGGGACTCACTGGCCATGAACAGGAGATCTCTCCTGGAGGGAGGATGGGCTGTGGGAAGGATAAAGATGATTGCCCCAGCTGGTTTAAAGCTGCCCATGAGCAGATAATGTGTGCCAGGAGATCAGGGGCACATAGATGATGATAGAATACGCATTGCTGGTCACATCCTTTATTGCAAGCCAAGACATTTTCCTTAAAAAAAAAAAAAAAAAAAAAAAAAAAAAGATGGGGAGGAGGAACTGACGGAAAACATTTCAGTCTCCCACAACATAAATATACTTAGAAAGACCAGAATAACAACTTGATGTGCACCTTGTGTAGAGTGAAACAGTCAAAAATGATCAGTAGAAGATATTTCAGTAATAAAATAAGGAAAAACCTTCAGCCTATCAAGAGACAAACACACAGGGACAGATGAAGGACGCTTAAATGGGGACAATTGCAGGAGAGATCTTATTAATCCATCTATTAAGAGTTGATCCCTGACTGTGCTGCAGTTCCAGTTCTGGATTAAATGATCCCCTGAGGCTCCTTTCAGCTTTGTTGTCCCATGATCTGGGCCATTTTTTTGGTGGCAAAGGAAGTTGTGGCCTAAAAAACCAAAAACATAAAGAAAAGAGCTCTTTGGTAATGACAATCTCCAAACAAGGCAACTTCATCTTGGACCCTGCTGGAAAAGGAACTTCCAAAAGGTGGGATAAGAATACAGGAGGCTGCAGGAACAGCAAAAGGATGAGTGGAGACTTAGGAAACAGCAACAAGGTTTTAGTGGAGATGAAATCTGGGAACATCATCTTAAGCAAACTGGAGGACAACTGGGTGTGCTCAGAATCTTGACTCTGCTTGTTCAGAATTAAACTTTATTGACATTTATCAAGGCAAGACTAATGAAGAAGATTGGGCAGAAGCAGGGCCTGGCTTTTGTTTGTTTAATTGTAATTGGTTTTTCCAACAGATAATTAACTGTGGAATTCATTGCTCCAAGACATGGGAAAGACTGGGAACTTCTCAAGGGGAGTTGGAACAGCAGAGATGTCAACAAGTGTGAAAGGCAGAATGTTTGTTTAAGGGGAATAAATTATTCCTGCTCACAAATTAAATCAGCCACGGAGCCCTGTGGACAGCAAAGGGGGAGTTTGGAAGATCAGGTTTGAAAATTTGCTTATTTTGGTGTTTATTCCATGTGGTACTGCCCACCACAGCTGGCAGGGGAGGTCACCAGGTACATCCATGGCATGGAATCATGGAATCATGGAATCAATCATGGAATCATGGAGTGCTTTGGGTGGGAAGGGATCCTACTGATCATCCCATTCCATCCCATCCCATCCCATGGGCAGGGACACCTTCCAATATTCCAGTCTGCTCCCAGCCCCAATGTCCAGCCTGGCCTTGGGCACTGCCAGGGATCCAGGGGCAGCCACAGCTGCTCTGGGCACCCTGTGTCAGGGCCTGCCCACCCTCCCAGGGAACAATTCCTTCCCAATATCCCATTTAACCTCCTCTTTTTCAGTTTTAAGCCACTTTGTCCTCTCAGTTGTAGTTGTGTCTTCACAACTCCAGCAGGAATAAAAGCCCTGTGGTAGCTGGAATTTGCCCTTGGAGCTCTGGGCACCAAAAGGAAAACAGCTTAAGCTCTTAAGAGCACCAACCAAGTGCTGAAGTTGGGAATATTTGGGAATTCAGCCCCTGGAGGAATGTCAGGCCAGGCTGGTGCCCCAAAAAACTCAGAGCCTCCATGAAGCATCTGAGGGTGTCTGAGGAAGCTGCTCAGAGGCTGCTCCATGGAGCCTTTCTGAGGGGAGTTAATGACCATATTGGAGGAACTGGAGGGGAACATATGGAATTTCAAAGCTGCATGGAAAAGGACATCAGTGCTCAATGCTTGAATTCACCACTTACTAGAAATGCCTCTCCATGCAGCCAGCACTGCCCTGGCTCTGCCTTATCTCTGCCTTATCACCGTGAAATCCAAGCACAGATCAGCTCCAGCCTGATGGCTCTGGGAGGAATTGCTGGCTAGAACCTGATGATAATGAGTAGCTGAGATGTGGATGAAACTTCTCCACAGATTGAATATTTATTTCAAATTGTAGCCAGACACACCAGTGGGCAAAAAAACACTAAGACACAACCCTTATCTTTTCAATACAGGAGTTTTATTTTTATTTTAGGTCTTCTTGCCCTGCTAGCAAAGGTCATAAATTATTTAACTGCTGCGGCTCAGCTTTCTCTTTTTTACTGTCTAATAAAATCAGAGAAATATAAATCTATTTTAGGTCTTTTTTTACAAATAATTGAGAGAGGTGACAAGCAAAACAAGAATTGAAGCAACAATTCACGGCAGGATGGCAGCAAGTTGTGAGCACACCAGGAGGTTTCAGTAAAAAGCTTGTAAGGTGCATTTTTGCTTCTTCCTTGCCAAAGATGCCTTGTTGCCTTTTTAAATTTAATAATTTATTGATTCAACGCCTGTATTTTTCATCTCCTGGCTACTTGCTGCCTATTAAACACATAATTCAGAGGGTTACATTATTGTACTTTGGCCTGCCCACATTTCAGGCAAAAGCTGGGGAAAGAGGCACTGAGAACTTTGTGGGAATTAATCAGGCTGTGGAGTTGTGGGATCAGATCCCTGCCTGGTTTCCCTTGGACTGTTTGGCCTGGAAATTTTAAATAAGCAGAAGTTTTTTGAGTATGGACCTGTTTCTGTTGGCATTTGGAATTGCTGCAGGAAAAGGAAGTGGAAAGGTCAAGAAGAAATAGGAAAAGGGATATATTTAGCACAAGGAAAAAGGAGAGGAGCAGTGTGGGAAGAGGGGGAGCAGCAGGGTATTTCAGGGTTAGAACCTTTTCCATGTGGGAATTTTCCCTACTATCCAATCTAAAACTCCCCTGGCCCAACATTTCCCTTTCCCAAGTGGGAAAAACCCGAACTCTTCCTCTGCCCCAGAAGGTGGGATCTGTTATTCCCTGTCCCACAGGAAATCAGTGGAACCATAGGACCATGGGATTTTTAAAGCTGGAAAAGACTGGGAAGTTCATCAAGGCCAACCCTTGAGCAGCACCACCATGTTCAGCACTGACCCTTGTCCCCAAGTGCCACATCCAGAGGTTTTTGAGCACTTCCATGGATGAAAATCCATCACTGCTTGGGCAGTTGTGTCAATGTCCAACAACTCTTTCAGTGAAGAAACTTTCCCAGAATCCACCCTGAGCCTGCCCTGGCCCAGCCTGAGGCCGTTCCCTCTCCTCCTGTCCCTGTTCCCTGTTCCCAGAGCCCGACCCCCCCGGCTGTCCCCTCCTGTCAGGGAGTTGTGCAGAGCCACAAGGGCCCCCCTGAGCCTCCTTTTCTCCAGGCTGAGCCCCTTTCCAGCTCCCTCAGCCTCTGCTGGGGCTCCAGCCCCTTCCCCAGCTCTGTCCCTGCCCTGGACACGCTCCAGCCCCTGCAGGGCTCTCCTGTCATGGTCTTGACCCCTCCCAGATTTTCCATTCAGGTCGCAGAGCCAAGAAGGAGCAGCCTCTCCCAGCCCCACTCATTTCCCACCCTTGCTCTGCACAAGCTCTTTCCAGAAATCTCCACAAAGATTTGCCCTTCCAGCCCTCAACCCTCCCAGAATTTCCTCCCGTCACTTTCTCCCAGGATTGATCTCCTTCACTTAAAGACCATAAATGATCAGGGGTTTGTTTAAGCACACAGGAGCAGAGATTTCAGGATAAAAATAGATTTCCTCCTTCCACATGAATTCCTGCAGCTCCCTCATCATTTCTGCATGAGCAACATTAATGACTCCCATCAGGAACCCCTCCAGAGGATCCCTCTGCAGAGCAGGGAGAGGAATTCAAAGGGCACCAAGGACCCCTTTCCACCTTTCCCACTGTCTTTCACAGCTCAGTCTGAGCTGGGAATGAGGTACAGGGATTTAAATGGAGGAATTAAAGGTTAAGCAGGTTCCAAGCAGCACAAAGCCTGGTTTAAGGTGGCTGATGAGAGGCTGGGGCAGAAGTGATTCTTGATTCTGTCAGGAGCTAAGGGAAAAATTCAACTCTTCCAGCAAGCTCGGGGGGATAGCGGGGTGGAGAAGTTAAAAAAAAGTCCCTAAAATACAGAAAAGGGATCTGGAATGCCAGGGGCTCCAAAAGTGACAGAAGGGAGCTGAGGGTGGAAGGAAAATGTGCTTCTGTGCCAAGATTAAACTCAGTGTTAATTGCTGGCTTAGGCAGGAAAAACTCATCTGCACCCCCAAAAGGGGCCTTCTCAGAAAAAGGGGTGGGGAGAGCTCAAAGAACCTCCTGGGCCAGCTGTCCCTGGCCACTGAATGAGCCACCAGCCCATCCAAGGAGCCACCAGCACATCTAAGGAGTCACCAGCACATCTAAGGAGTCACCAGCACATCTAAGGAGCCACCAGCCCATCCAAGGAGTCACCAGCACATCTAAGGAGTCACCAGCACATCTAAGGAGCCACCAGCCCATCCAAGGAGCCACCAGCCCATCCAAGGAGCCACCAGCCCATCTAAGGAGCCACCAGCCCATCCAAGGAGTCACCAGCACATCTAAGGAGCCACCAGCCCATCCAAGGAGTCACCAGCCCATCCAAGGAGTCACCAGCCCATCCAAGGAGCCACCAGCCCATCCAAGGAGTCACCAGCACATCTAAGGAGTCACCAGCACATCTAAGGAGCCACCAGCCCATCTAAGGAGCCACCAGCACATCTAAGGAGCCACCAGCCCATCTAAGGAGTCACCAGCACATCTAAGGAGTCACTAGCCCATCCAAGGAGCCACCAGCCCATCCAAGGAGCCACCAGTCCATCCAAGGAGCCACTAGCCCATCTTAGGAGTCACCAGTCCATCTAAGGAGTCACCAGCCCATCCAAGGAGCCACCAGCCCATCTAAGGAGTCACCAGCCCATCCAAGGAGCCACCAGCCCATCTAAGGAGTCACCAGCCCATCCAAGGAGCCACCAGCCCATCCAAGGAGCCACCAGCCCATCTAAGGAGTCACCAGCACATCCAAGGAGCCATCAAACGGGTGTCAGCACGTGGATTATGCCCGTGGCCTCAGGGACCTCAGGGAGTGGTGGCACTGTCCCCTGTATACATTTACAGATGTGTGACTGTGCTCCAGAGGTGTGTTTGTGTGCCTGGGGAATTCCCTGCTGAGCCTTCCTCCTGCTTGGAGCTGAGCTGAGCTTTCAACCTCTTGCATCTGCTGTGATGCCCCTAAAATTCCCATTTTTCCATTGTAGCCTGTGGAGGAGTTAATGTGGTGTTTATCCTTTCCTGCTGTTTGACCTCCCAGGTTTTTTAAGGAATATTTTAGGTCTCAGGAAAAGCTGGTTAATGGAAAAGGGAGGGCACTGATGGTGTAGTAGAGTAATGGCAGCAAATCCTCAAAGGATTGGGATAAGGAGAGTGTTGATTTTTCATATTTATGTTTTTAAAGTGAATTCAGAGAAATAAAGGGAGAGGTGGAAATCCCATAACCCAGAGAGCAGAGAGTGAGGGAACCATGGCATAAAATATTGGGAAATACAATAAATGGGGAGAGGGCTGGGGAAAGGATGACTCCAACATGCAGAGGCACAGGGAAAGGCAGAGCCTGGGGAGGTCAGGGCTCAGGGATCACCTCACCCCCACCTAAATCATCGCTGCAGCAGCCAGGCCTGAACAGACTCACGCTCCATTTCCCCTCCTTAGGTCGGAGGGAGATTGATTTTTCCATAGGAACTGATCCATGCCCCCTGGCAGAGAGCTCCATATCTCACTGGAGCTGTCTGCATTCTCTGTCTGCCACCAGAGGAGGGAAAGGTGCTCCCACAGGAGCCCATCTGCACTGCTGGTGGAGCAGAGAGAAGGAATCAGCAAAGGATCAGGAGGATCAGGATCAGGATAAGGCTGATTTTTTGTATTTATGTTTTTAAACATAACATTGCATTCCATGAAATGAAGGGAGAGGTGGAAGCCCTCTAACCCAGAGAACAGAGGCTGGGGAGCCATGTCATAAAATATTGGGAAATACAATAAATAGATTGATTTTTCCATAGGAGCTGGATCCAACCCCCCTGGCAGAAAGCTCCATGCCTCATTGGAGCTGTCTGCATTCCCTCTGTGCCATCAGAGGAGGGGAAGGTGCTTCCAGAACAGCCCTTCCTGCCTGTGGTGATCCCAAAAGTGGGGCTGGATGATTTTGGGGGGTCTCTGCTCTCTGCAGGGATCAGAGGAGCCCCAAGACCCCACTGAGCCTTCCTACATTGTGGGGCTCCAGGTCTGCATCTGAGGCTCCCACTGTGCTCTGGATTTTGTAATCCAGGATGGAATTCCTCCCCAGGATAAATGTAGTTCATTCAGCTTGGCTGGTGCTGGGAGATGGTGGATAAATCCTCTGAGCCAAAACCTATTTTTTCTGGAAAGGGTTCAGATACAGTCATTCAATGCCTGAGAGTTGAGGTGGGTTTGGGGCCCCGAGGAGCTGGGACCTCTCAGGTTGGAAACTTGGAGCACCAGGAGATGCAAAGGAAATTCCCAGAGGCTCTGAGTCTGAGACACAGCAATGTCACAGTGAGACACCTCCACTGCTGGGGCTGGCTGGCAGAGGGAAAACCCTTCCCAATACATCCATCCTGATGGACCTGGGCTTTGAGAATGCTTGGTCCATATTTCAGTGCCTCCTGAGACACCTCCAAGGCCTCCCTTGGTTGGATTTCCCACCTGCACTTTAACTGTTAATCCCAAATATTTTAACAACAGTTTTATGTCTCAATCAGTGTTGGGGGACACAAAGTGGTGAGGATCAGGATCCCCAGGAAAAAGCCTCATTACCTGATTATTCCCAGATCATTCCCTGCTGAGGATTATTTTGTCTGTGAAACTGGAGAAGAGCTTTAATGGAAGGATGCAGTGCTGGATTTAAAGCAGAGGTTTGGCAGGTAAATCCTGAACTTCACAGGAGCTAAAACAACACCCAGGGAGTGCTCAGGTATTTCCTGGAGCACAAGGAGAAACTCTCAGCTGACAGGGAAACTCAGCTTTCCACGGTTTGTCTGCACTCAAGAAGAGAGTCTGGGTTTTCCCCACCTGGACACAGATCCCCAGACACTACAGGTGTTCATTAAAGGTTCAGAAGTTGTGGCTGATCACAGAATCCTGGAATGGGTTGGTATAGGGAATAAAACAGAGTACAATGGAGTTAATGAAGGGCCCTGGCATCTTAGGCCTAATGGAGCAGAAACTGTGGGATAGACAGACACAGACAAATGCTCCCTGGGCAAGAAGTGACCAAGAAACACCTTGTGAAACTTTGTGATAAGATAAGGTTACCAGGTGTCATGATGTTGTGAAAAATAAGTAACCATTGGGAAATTGTTACCAAAAATAGAACCCTATATTAGTGCCATACAAGTAAAACCCTATATAAACACTTTGTATATTCAAGAAAACTGGCTTCTGATCCAAACTCGGATGTCATCCTCTCTCCATCACCGATAGGTTGGGTGGGAAGGGACCTAAAGCCCATCCCATCCCATCCCATCCCATCCCATCCCATCCATCCCATCCCATCCCATCCCATCCCATCCCATCCCATCCCATCCCATCCCATCCCATCCCATCCCATCCCATCCCATCCCATCCCACCCCTGCCATGACAGGGACACCTCCCACCATCCCAGGCTGCTCCAAGCCCCAGTGTCCAGCCTGGCCTTGGGCACTGCCAGGGATCCAGGGGCAGCCACAGCTGCTCTGGGCACCCTGTGCCAGGGCCTGCCCACCCTCCCAGGGAACAATTCCTGCCCAATATCCCATCCAGCCCTGTCCTGTGTCAGTCTGAAGCCATTCCCTGTGTCCTGTCCCTCCATGCCTTGTCCCCAGTCCCTCTCCAGCTCTCCTGGAGCCCTTCAGGGACTCTCCACCCTCACAGGGAAGGATTTCTTCCTAATAAGAACATTTTCCTCATACCCTCAGTTCCCCTGGTGTTCTCTCCCACTGTTTGGCTGCTTCTCTCTCTTCCCAATTTCCAGGTGTAGCAATCCCTGCAATTGGAGACTCCCCAGTCCCTCTTCCCTCAGTGCTCAGCTCTCTCATTGGGAATTGGGTCTGTTCCTAAAATCCATTTATGGAATATAGCCTTGGATTCCACCTGGAAGCTGCCAAATTCCAACCACCCTGCTGTTCATTCCAGTTTATGTGAGGATCAGCCCATTCTTGCAGTGCCACTGCCCTGCCCTCCATTCCCTGGAAGTGCAGGGAATGTTTCCCAGTTTCCTGCCCAGTGATCCCCGTGGTTCCCAGCCTGTCCTTGAAGGGAGCTGCCTTTATCCACTGCAGCATTCCTGCTCATCCATGTTGTAATTCCATGTGCTCAGCGCTCCAGAGCTGCTGACAGATTTGGGGAATTAGAAAGGAAATGTCTGTCAGTGCCTTCTCTTCCACAGGCATCCTGACAGCCTGGATCAGCTGGATCCACTCTGGGCTCTTCCCTGGCTATCTTCAGTCCCTGCCTGCACTGAAAGGTTTCGTCCTTTCCAAAGGCAGCTCCACATCCACACTGGTCCCAGCTCTCCCTTCCTCTTGCCCTACTTTCAGGAGAACAAACATTCGTTATTTCTACCTTTTGCATTTATTGCTCTCCACACAAACCTGGCTGAATCCCACGTTCCCTGACCCATCTGTGCCTTTGCTCCCTGCATCCCGAGCCTCTGGCAGGTTCAGCTCCTGTGGGGGCACGGAGGGACCTGGGCTCTCCCTGCTGCTAATCCTGAGCAAGGGCAGCTCATCTGTCCTTGCTGTTTGGAGGCATTTCCTTAGGGAAAGAGCTGCTCCTCTAAAAACATCTCCCTCGTAATTAGGAGTCACATGGCCTCATTCATGCCAGTCCTGTCTCCTGTTCCCCACGGGAAATGCCAAAAAAAGGCTGCATTGTCTGGATCCAGCATTCTCAGGTGCTTAGAGCTGTCCATGGGCCCTGCTCCTGCTTTTTGTAGGGGCTCCTTTGTTTCCTCCCCTGCTGTGGGGTTCATTAGGCTGTTCCTTAATGTGCTGGGAACAGAAAAAACCCTCCAATGTTCCTAAAATTAAAATGGTTATTCAGCAAGGAAATTATCCATAAACTCTGAAATTGTGATTTTGGAGCTGCCAGGTGGAGCTGGGCACAAGCAGAGCACCCAAGTTACAGGACAATGAGATCCCAGAGCAGCTTGGGTGGGAAGGAATCTCACAGGACATCCAGTGCCAGCCCTGCCATGGCAGGGACACCTCCCACTGTCCCAGGCTGCTCCAAGCCCCAATGTCCAGCCTGGCCTTGGACACTGCCAGGGATCCAGGGGCAGCCACAGCTGCCTGGGCACCCTGTGCCAGGGCCTGCCCACCCTCCCAGGGAACAATTCCTTCCCAATATCCCATCCAGCCCTGCCCTCTGGCAGTGGAAGCCATTCCCTGTGTCCTGTCCCTCCATCCCTTGTCCCCAGTCCCTCTCCAGCTCTCCTGGAGCCCCTTTAGGCCCTGGCAGGGGCTCTGAGCTCTCCCTGGATCCTTCTCCTCTCCAGGTGAACATTCCCAGATCTCTGAGCCTTTCAAAGGTCCTCCAGCTACTTCCCACATCCCACTAGGTCTGTGGCTGGAATGACATTTCCATGGCTCACACCTGGGCCCGGGGCTGAGGGGACACATCTGGGCAAGGAGCCCTTCCTGGGGAGGGGAGGCAAAGGCAAAGGCAAAGGCAAAGACCAAGGCAAGGCAAAGGCAAAGGCAAAGGCAAAGGCAAAGGCAAAGGCAAAGGCAAAGGCAAGGCAAGGCAAGGCAAGGCAAAGGCAAAGGCAAAGGCAAGGCAAGGCAAGGCAAGGCAAAGGCCAAGGCAAGGCAAAGGCAGCAGCAAGGCAAAGCAAAGGCACGGCAAGGCAAAGGCAAGGCAGGGCAAGGGCAAAGGCAAGGGCAAAGGCAAGGGCAAAGGCAAGGGCAAAGGCAAAGGCAAAGGCAAAGGCAAAGGCAAAGGCAAAGGCAAAGCAAAGGCAAAGCAAAGGCAAAGGCAAGGCAAAGGCAGCAGCAAGGCAAGGCAAAGGCAAAGGCAAAGGCAAAGGCAAAGGCAAAGGCAAAGGCAAGGCAGGAAAAGGCAAAGGCAATGGCAAGGCAAAGGCAAAGGCAAGGCAATGAGAAAGGCAAGGCTGTCTGGAATTAATTCTCCATTTTCTTACTCATTAAAATTGACTTTCTCTTCCATGAGACGTTTGAGGATAATTATTGGTGACAGCTACACTTGAAATGAATTTGCAGCTCAGCTCAAAATGAGGAGTCCATCACTGCTTCATGATAACCCTCATATTTCCCTCTGCTAAAAATACAAGATTTCTTCATTTTGTCCCTCTTTTCCCATCAGCATCCCAGTGGTTTATTTGCTGCAGTTACTCCTGGATGACTACAGACTGTTGTCACTACTGGGAAGTTGGAATTCTCTTGTCTTGGGAATGATTTGCACCTCCAGGTGCTGACACATTCAGGTAGAGCCCCATCATCATATCCCTAAAAATATCTCCAAATACTTGAATTCCCTCTATACATCATGCATCTGAGCATTTAGCCAGGAAGAACGCTCTGTCCAAAGGAAACAGCAGAAATTCTATTTAATTTTAGCCATATCAGAACAGATTAGAGCCTCCTGTGCTCCCAAGTTTCCGTGTTCCATGTGTAGGACACCAACACAACCCTTGGCATTTCCCACCCCACAGATTCCCCCGTGCTCCCCCACTTTCTCTCCATCCCACTCCAGCTCTGCCCAGTCCTCATCACTTTTGGGAAAGCTCCAGAATATTCCTGTGGTCAGAAAATTCAAGCCATCCCTGCCCTTGACAACTGAAAGAAATAATTGCTGAGGGGCAGGGCTGAGATGTCCCAGTCCCTGCTCCATTCCTGGCACTAGAAAAGGGCACTTCCCACTCTTTCTCTCCTCCACCCTTCCCAACCAAGGCTTTGAGGGAATTTCTGTAGGAAAAAATCATTCCCTTGCTGTATGTGCCTTTTTCCTGCCCAAACAAGCTGCCAGACCAGGGACCCTGACTCCACAGTCATGGGACTAAAATCTGACAAAGAAAGGATCTGTCAGGTGGGAATTCCCAAAATTCCTTCTTTCCCTCTTCAGAGATGTTCCCTGAGGGTTTCCCCTGCTGCCTCTGCTGCCAGCACTGTGTGGGCCAGGAGAACAAACCCAGTGTCCCAGACCCTGAATATTCCTGGAAAACAGGGGGAAAACACAGCCCTGGAGCAGCTCCAGCATTTCCATGCTCAACCCAGGCTGGTTCAAATGGGAAAGGAGCAAGTAAAAATAATAAGGGGCAGAGGCAGGAAGAAAAGGAATCCTTGCTCAGGGCTTTGATCCCACTCCCTGTCCTGCCTCCACTCAAGTGATGTCCCACTAATCCCTGCAGGGCAGAACTCAGAGCTCAGATCAGTTTAGTTCAGAGGAATCTCCCCAGCTGTTAGAAAATCAGATTTTTTCCACTAGTTTTACAATTCCTGGGAAATCAGGTCAACAACCCTACGATAGATATTCCAGCTTGACCTGGCTGTGGTTGTTTTTGCCATAGTTTAGCAGCCAGATCTTCATGAAATAGGAAAAAACCCTTTTACTTTCATTTTTCACTGGCTGGATTTGAGAAGGCCAAACCATCTTTGCTTTTCAGCTCTTTATTAAAGTTCTTACAGGACCTCTTTGTAGACAAAGGGAATTTTAAACTGGAGAATTTGCTTTATTCCAGTGAATTTTGATATTTCCTCATGTTTTTGGCCCAGCTGGGAGATCTTCCAGGCAGAAGCCCTGGTTTATTAATGGCTTAAAACTCTCCATAATTTCCACAGTGGATCTGAAGGGAAATGCAGATTTTGGACTTTCTGGGGATCTCATATCCAGCTTTAAAAATCCGATTCCATGTTTGTTCAACAGCAATAAACTTCCAGGGTTTTATGGAGCCATAAAAACACTCGAACTGCTCCCATTTATGGCCTGGGTGTAATTTACTGGGGGAGGTTTCCTCTCTAATGGGGCAGTGCCAGTGATTGGAGTTCTATTAGGTGGAAACAGCACAGCTCCATTTGCAGAATTCCCATCAATAATTCCTGGGCAGGGAAGGGAGGGGCAGGGGAAGGACAGGAGGGGAGAGATGGCAGGAATAGAAAGAAAAGGCTGTGAATGGTTCACAAATGAGGAGTTGGGGAAGCTCTCCTTGCAGGTGGGATCAAAATCCCATTTTCCTGCTTAATTTGAGCTGGAGCTGCAAGCACAGCTCATTCTCCCTCCTTGCAATGGCACAAAGGCATCCATGGAAAATGCTGTCTCCCAGAGAATTCCCAGGCATTCAGACAGGCATTGGGCTTTCTCCCTGGAAGCTTTAGAGCAATAAATGAAATGCTGGAATGATTTACAGCTCAGGAGATCTTTGGGAGCAAGGGCAGGGAGAGAAGAACCATGTCCAGCTTCAGGATCCCTGACCAGGCTGGGATGGGGCTGGGATTGGGCTGGGATGGGGGTGGGATGAGGTTGGGAAGGGCTGGGATCGGGCTGGGGATGGCTGAGATGGGAAGGGACTGGGATGGGGCTGGGAAGGGCTGGGAGGCTGGGATGGGGTTGGGAAGGGCTGGGAGGCTGGGATGGGGTTGGGAATGGCTGGGATGGGGCTGGGGTGGGATGGGAAAGGCTGGGAAGGGCTGGGATGGGATGGGATGGGATGGGAATGGATGAAATGTGATGGGAAGGGCTGGGGTGGGATGGGAATGGCTGGGGTGGGGTTGGGGTGTCCAAGCAGTAAAAGAGGGAATGTAACACCCTGCAACCCCCAAAACAGAGGGAGCAGCACCTTTTCCATCCTCCTGCATCCAGAGGTGAAACCCCTGGGAACTGAGTGTCCCTGGGGCTCTCTGCCATCCATCACTCTGGATTCTCATGAGCAAACAAGCTAATCAATTAATAAATTAAATAACATCAAGGCCCTTTTTGACAGAATTACCAAAGAAATGCTGGGCTATTAAGGCAGGACTGGAGGATGCTCCAGGAAAATGGAGAACTGGGATAGATTTGTTATTATTTACATTATTGGCTGTGTGGTTGATGCGAGTTCAGAGCTCAAGTGCCACTTCTTCAACACCCAGAGGAGAAAATCCCAGTGCTGAGGGAGCAGCTCTCAGGCTGCAATGACTCCAGAACCTCTCAAGGCTATTAAACCCAGGAAAATAAAGCCTTGGAGTCGACACAGTGGCTCTTTAAAACACACTGGGTGAGTAACAACAAAAAAAGAATATTTAAGTTAGAGGATAATGCTCCAATAATGTCAAAGTGGCCATGAATAAATTTACACTGGAATATAATGCAGAAAAAAACCCAAACCCCAAACCACTATGGAATTATATCCTGGAATGACTTTCCAAGGAGTACGGTAGGGGCAAGAAACTGAAATTATTTTGAGGTGAAAAAAAAGGAGGAAAGCTTGTAAGGCAGGTATGGGTCAGCCTGGGGGAATAAATGGAGCTGTTTTTTCGTGACCCACCTTGGGCTGGAATGGGGCAGGGGGAGGGGAAGGAGCTGGCCTTGTTCCTCACTGATTGTATTTATTTGTTCCTTGGATATTCTGGGTTGTACACACTGCAAACTGAGCTGTCCTGACAAATATTCCTGTAGCCCTGCCTGCTCTGCTTGTAGCAGCACAGCTCCTGTAATGGAAAGAGGATTTATTTCCAAAGGCTTGATGTCCAAACTGGAATTAGACAAGGACTCGTGGATTGTACCCACTTTGTTCAGCACTGCTGGTTCAGCTTTCCTGGCTCAGGGAAAAGAGGGATCTGTTTGCTATTCCTGCACATTCCAGGACCTAATTCTTTCCCAGCACAATCCTGTCTTGCTGTGAGAAGCACGAGGTCATTTCCTTGGTGTTCCCAGGCAGCTTTACAGGGAATGGAATTAGAGAAGCCAATAAACTGATATCTATGGGTAACATTCCCTCCCTGCTTTATTTCCTGGGCTGGATGGCAGGAAATTCCCATTACACAAAAAACAGGGAAATCACTCAGAGCAACAGCAAGAGGAAAACAAATTCTCAACCTGGCTGCAGCCAGGGTACACCTGAGCAAAATGTTCTTGGAAAAGCTATTCCAAGTCATCAGGAAGTGCTGATATTCAGGGGGGGATTAAGAAAAATAGGTTTAAATTTAAAAATGGGTGCTAGATTATTAAATGGAAATTATTTCTTACTATGTCTCTTGTTTTGAAATAGAGAATAAAATAAAAGGAAGGGAAATAAGAGAGTGAAATGAAAGAACAGTCATAAAATCCTTGTCTGTGGTGTAGAAAGCAGAGGTCACACTGAGATTTTGAGCAAATAAATTTCACCACCAGGACTTTGGAAAGGCCAAGAGAAGCAAGCAGGACTATTCATAGGCAAAATGGGTACTGGAAATGCTAAAGGATCATCCAAATTTAGGGAAATAAGTGCCCAACAAAAACTAATGCCATGGACACAGGGATAAGGGAGACCCAGCTGGTAAAGGACTTGCATTTCCAGAGACATCCTACAAAGTCTTTCACCAAAAAGAAAAATTAAAAATACCTTAAAGAAGTGAAGCTGCCATGGAATGAGGGGGAAGGTCCCCACATGGATAAAAAATTGTTGAAAACAGAGAAAACACAGCCTGGGAATTAAATTATCAATGCTCACAGAGGGGAAGTGACTGGAATTCACTGAGAGAATGGAATTAGGGAAAAATGCTGGAAATCCTTGTAACAACAAAAGGCAGCAAACTCATCCAGGGTGCAGGTTCCTGATCCCACTGTGGGGTTCTCCTCTTTTCTCCTCCTTTTTTTCTGCTAAGAAAGAGGAACAAGACTTGAACCAACCAGGGAGAAAAGGGCAGCAGATGGGATTAAACTGATTCAGAAATTTATGAGTTTTTATTTCAGAAACAGCAACAAACACCAGGATTTTGCATCCTGAAGGTGTCTGGATTAGGAAAGGGAGAGGTGGAATGGATCTCTAAAAACCCATGGCGTGAAGGAAATGGCCAGCTCAGGAATAATTGGGATAATTGTTCATTTTCTCTTCCACTGCAAGGTGCAATTGGAGAGGGAAGGGAGGAGGGGAAGGAAGGGAGGGAGGGAGGAAGGGAGGAAGGGAGGGAGGAAGGGAGGGAGGAAGGAAGGAAGGAAGGAAGGAAGGAAGGAAGGAAGGAAGGAAGGAAGGAAGGAAGGAAGGAAGGAAGGAAGGAAGGAAGGAAGGAAGGAAGGAAGGAAGGAAGGAAGGAAGGAAGGAAGGAAGGAAGGAAGGAAGGAAGGAAGGAAGGAAGGAAGGAAGGAAGGAAGGAAGGAAGGAAGGAAGGAAGGAAGGAAGGAAGGAAGGAAGGAAGGAAGGAAGGAAGGACTGGAGCTGCAGGGGTCCTTGTCATCCATGGAACTCCTTCTAGGAGAGACACCCCCCATCAGCCTCTCCTGGCACACTCAGGTCCTGGCAGGAGGTGATTATTGACAGCAGATGCTGCTCCTCAGAGCAGCTTTTCTGTCACCACTGGCAAATCAAGTCTAGAATCACCCAAGAATTGGTACCACTGTGACTTCTCTGTGTCTTTTGAAGGAAATGTCTCTAATCTTACAAGCTGAGTTTAGTTAAACTAGAGCTGTGCAGAGCAGGGGAGGGTGGTGTCTGCACAGAAACCAAGAAGAGAAACACCCTCCCTTCCTGGTCCCACTTAATAGTTACAGCAAAGCTCTGAGATCTCCAGCACATCCTTCACACACAGATGTCTGCATGGAAAAATCTGCTTGGAGACAACTCTTCCAATGGATAGAACCTCTTGTCTTGGCTTGCAAAGCAG
The DNA here is from genome assembly GCA_030060385.1 of Muscicapa striata striata. Lineage (NCBI taxonomy): Eukaryota > Metazoa > Chordata > Aves > Passeriformes > Muscicapidae > Muscicapa > Muscicapa striata. The sequence continues at coordinate 899,103 of JAREIS010000113.1, read as the reverse complement.
GATGGAACCACAAGTGTGTATTCTATCACCATCCATTAAAAACCAGGTGGAGCAGTGTTCATCTTTCCCACAGCCCATCCTCCCTCCAGGAGAGATCTCCTGTTCATGGCCATTGAGTCCCAGGGCATGGCTGATAAAATTCCATCATCCCATGGGAGATGCTCCAGCCAGGGGGAGGAACCAAGCCTTTCCTATAAAAACTGAGATTCTGAACAACAAGGTACCTTCTTTCCACTGGATTCCAGAGGAAAACCAGACCTTTCCACATCATCCCTGGACCTTCAGAGGAAACTGCACCTTCTACACCCCGTCAGTCAGTCAGGGTGTTGGCACAGTCCCATTCAATGGTGGCTACAGTCCCCTGCAGTGGCAGGTGTGGTTCAGCTGGAGCAGTGCTCCTGTAGAAGGTGCAGCCTTCCTCCAGAAGTCCAGGGATGATGTAGAAATGTTCAGCTTCTCCTCTGGAATCCAGTGGAAAGAAGGGGAACTTGCTGTCCAACAGCTCCGTTTTTATCTGGGTAGGAGAGGCTTGGTTCCTCCCCCTGGCTGGAGCATCTCCCATGGGATGATGGAATTTTATCAGCCATGCCCTGGGACTCAATGGCCCAGCAGCAGATGGTATCTCCCTGGAGGGAGGATGGGCTGTGGAAAAGATAAAGGTGATTGCCCCATCTTGTCTTAAAGCTGGCCCATGAGCAGATAATGTGTGCCATGGAGATAAGGAATCACTGCCCCACCTGGTTTAACAGATGCTGACAGAATACACATTGCTGGCCACATCAACCCAACACAGACAACATTCCATGGAGTGTGAAGGGTATGGGATAGGAGCACACCAAGGACCCTTCTCATGGTTACCTGAGACAGGAGGAATTGGCCCCTTGAACCCCTCTGCTTTCAGCTTCCCCGTGCCAGAGCCCCAGAGCAGATCAATGGAAGCTCCTGTTCTAAATCCTGGGATCATTAAAGATGGATCAGCCCCAGCTGATCATCTCATCCCTGTAACTGCTCCAAGAATTCCTAATGAGGGAGGATTTCTAAACCAACACAGAAATCTCCCATAGAAATTCTCCACTAATGCCCTGGATACTAGTGATCATGGCTGGGATTCTCCTGGTGAATTTTTTCCCTTATTTTGGAGTACTGGACTACATTCCATGGTGTGTTGAGGATGTGGGATAGGAGCACACCAAGCACTTCCCAACCAATACCTGCTTACCCAAGTCAGGAGGAATTTGGCCCCTTGAACCCCTCTGCTTTCAGCCTCCCCCTGCCAGAACACCAGAGCAGATCAATGGAAGCTGCTGTTCTAAATCCTGGGATCATTAAAGATGGATCAGTGTCTGCTTTTATCCCAAGAATTCCAAATGAGGGAGAATTTCAAAACCAAGACATAAATATCCCATAGAATTTGTTCATTAAAGCCCTGGAAAAGATCCTGGTGATTATGGCTGGGATTCCCTGGGGAGACTGGGACACTTCTGGCAATTGTTGCCTCCAACCCAGCCCCGGAATCTCTCAGAGGCAGATTTGTTTTATTTCATCATTAAGTATGGTCAGGTACAGAAGGAGACATCAAAATTTTGGCAAACGTGAGGAGAACCTGTGCCCACCCCCCCCACCACCAGGACAAAGCACCAGTGTCCCATTAATATCACAATTTTGACATCAGCAGCAAGGTTTGTGAGGAGCCTTTGCTAAAGGGGCCAGCCCTCTCGCTGTCTGCACACAAACCCCATCTCTTTCCCCCTAAAATCCAAGATTTCCATGGGATCTCCCCAGCCCAGGGATAAAAACACTGGGGGGTGATCCACGAATAGATAAACCCGGGATTAGTTGGTTATTTTACATCTCACAGGGCAATGATGGGATTAATCTTGGAAAAGTGCATTTAGTCAAGTGAAAAATTGAAGCTAGAAGAGTGAGCAGCAATACAATTATTTGGAAGCTTGGGAAATGAGTTTTTATGAAACACAGAAGGAATTCAATACATTCTTGCTATCAAAAAAAAGTAGACAAGGCTGAAAAACAATTTGTTATGTGATGTGTAAACAGGCTCAGAGGGAAGGACGTGGGAACGTGCTCTGTGAAGCACCAGCAAAGTGACCAGCAGTGGGTGGTGAAGAAGCACAAATTCGAATTAAAAATAAAAGTGTAAAAAGTGGGAAAGGCTCCTGAAGGGCCAAAAGGGCAAACCCACCCAATAAGAAACAGATGTTGTTTGCAGGATGTTTGATTAAACACAAATTATCAGGCTCATTCCATACTTAACAGGGAAAAAAAATTTCCATCCATAAAATCAGTTTAAATATCACAGTGGTCCTTTCAGACCCAAAATTCTGTGTTTGGTATCAAGGTGTTGTGTTCAAGGAATGCTGACACAGCTCATTCCAGCAGGCAGCACTTGGAAAATGGCCCTTTGTGACATTGGCTCCATCCTCCTGGGAGCATGAGCCATGGAGACCATGGAATCACAGTCATGGAATGGTTTGGGTGGAAAAGGACCTTCAGGACCATCCAGTGCCATCCTGCCATGGGCAGGGACCCCTCCCACCATCCCAGGCTGCTCCAAGCCCCAATGTCCAGCCTGGCCTTGGGCACTGCCAGGGATCCAGGGGCAGCCACAGCTGCTCTGGGCACCCTGTGCCAGGGCCTGCCCACCCTCCCAGGGAACAATTCCTTCCCAATATCCCATCCAGCCCTGCCCTCTGGCAGTGGGAGCCATTCCCTGTGTCCTGTCCCTCCATCCCTTGTCCCCAGTCCATCTCCAGCTCTCCTGTAGGTTGCCAGAAAGCCACACTCCTAAGTCTTAACCCTAAGCCTAAGTCTAAGCTGACCTCTCTGTTTTCCTTTCCCTAATGAAAATTTTTCCCTGGATCTGGTTTCTGTTCTTCCAGGGCAGTGCAAGCTTTAGTGCCCCTGGAATGAATCAAGATCACCTCACCTAAAATCTGCCACTGCCTTTTCTCCTGGCAGCACCTCCAGGTTCTACCCAGTGGGAAATTTGACTTTTTCACCTTTTGTTTGATCTTAGTTGGGATCTGAGTGTTAAAAGGGAGTTTATTTTGAATTAAATGCTGCAGAGTCACATGACTCCAGAAATAAATTGTGTGTGGCTGCTGGGGTTGAACTTCCCAGCATTCCTACTGCAGAAGATTTTTTCCATTTGGTTGAAGCATCCAAAAATATTTCTCAAGATTCAGTTCAACTCAAATTTTCTTTTTTTCCCCCCTATCTTGCAAGGGCTGAACAATTTCATCCCCTGCTCAGCACAGCTTTGAGAGTGAGAACTCCACCACCACCACCACCACTGTGGTGAACAAACCACTTTCATCCCATGGAAATATTGCACTATAAAGAGAAATGTAGCTTTATCAAAAGTGAGTCTTATTTTAAGTCAATTCCTTGGGAAGGAAATATTTCTTCCAGCTGAACATATTTCTTCCTGCCAGAGCCTTTGACTTTGGACAAAGAACTCTTGAGCTGAGCTTTAGCCTCCCTCACTCACTGCATCAAGTTAAATAATGCTGAGGGGCTGAGCCTTGGATTCCTCATTCTGAAACAGCCAATTTTTCCAAAACAGCCAATCTTTTTCCGAAACAACCACTCTGGGAAGTCTCAGAAGCCGCTCTATGAAGGCATTTCCCATTGTCTGTGTAGTGGAACTCCTTTCATCAACAAAACAGGACAAACTCCTCATGGAGCAAAGACAGAATTCCAGGAGAATTGGCTGAATCCACATGTGCCTGGATGTGAGACAGTGAAGAGATCAAATGAGTGGCAGATGTTTAGGGCAGGAGGTGACTTTCACAGAAAGTGGGCACTGAAAAAGCTTCAATAAAAGCCTTTGGGCACTTTTGGTGGGATTGTTGGGGTGTCCTGGGCAGAGCCAGCACTCACTGATCCTTGTGGGAAGGATCCTTCCAGCTCAGAAGATCGTGTGATTCCATGAGAAGGCTGATCCCTGAGCATCCCCTGGATCCTTGCAGCAGGGGCAGGAGCTGAGGGTGGCCCTTCCCAGCAGCAGGACCCCAGAATTCCCATCCTGCCTCTGCTCACTCACCAGCCCTGCACAAATAAGGCTGCAGAGTCCCTGGGGATTTTTTCCTCATTAATTCCATGGAAAGGATTCACCTGGGACAACCCAAAACGAGCTGTCTGGCTCCTTTTGCTTCATTCTGCATGGAGAGCAGCAGCCTGTTAAGGGCAGGAAATCAGCCTGGGTTTGATATCTATTTTCAGGGGAGGTGAATCCTGCCTTAAATCCCCTGGGGCTCTCACCTTCCTCTGCAAGGCAGAACCCACCCAGCCCAACGTGCTCTGGAAACAGAGATCCCTAAAAACCTGCCAGTGCTAAAGAAAGCCATGCCAGAGAGCCAAAACACAACCCCCAAAATCAGATTGGTTTGACTTTAATCCTTTTTGCATGCATTGTTTTCCCCCACCCATGAACTGAAAGCTTTTCATGGATTCTCCCCTCAGATGCATTGTTCAGATAAATTCATTAAATTTGGGAAAGAAGAAAGGTTGGGTGGGGAAGCACAAAAAAAAAAAAAAAAACCTGGTAAGAAATTAATAATTCTGTATTCCGTGCTGTCTGCAGTAAATAATGCATGGAGCCACACACTGAATGATGAGACCCAATGAAATATTGAAGAGCTGCTCTTCCAGGAGTGAGTCTATTCTGAGCCTGGAATGAGCAGGATCTGCCTCAGGAGCAGGAATGATCCCATATTTAAGGCTGGATTAGAATGCACACACACAGCAGGGCTAAATGAAGATTTTCCAGGCAGCTTAAATCTGACACCTCTTAATTTCTGACTGCTTGACTTTTTGACCTTGGGAATGGTTTCAGGAAACATTACAGGGCTTTTTTATTATTATTATTATTTTTTTTTCCCTGTCTGTTGTTTCTGTGGTTTGTTTCAATTTTTGGAGGAGGAATCAGACCCCTGTTTTACAGGTGGGAGCAGAGACAGGAAATCCCAGACTGGGAGCTGAAGGGCAGCTCAAAAACTTGAGGAAAGTATAAAAAATTGGGCAAGGCATTGATGTAGAAAAGGGATGTTATTCTTTGTTTTTATGGACAACTTCTCTGTCCACCTTTGACAAATAGAGGCTTAAAAGCCACCAGAACCATGGCACAGAACCTCCTTAAATTCTTATCCACATCTACACTTCTTTTCTGTGTTAAATAAATATATATCCCTGTTTCTACCAGCACACAAAGCCTGACAGGCCAGGAGGTGGAATTCTTTTCCCTGCAGTTCTGTAGGGCTTCAGGATGTGCTAATTTTTAAAACCAGAGAAGGTTCCTGCTTGTTTGGGGTTGTAGAACTCCCACAGTGCTTGGGCTCAGCAATAATCTGAATATAATTTGTCTGAATAACCAGCCCCTTCTCCTGCCTGCACCTTCCCAGGTGACAAATGCTCATACATGGCTCAGAGATTGCTCTTCATTTTTTCTGATAAATAAAGGTTTATGAGGAAACATCAGTTTTACATGAAAAACTGTGTTTTCCCTGGAATTTGTGTCATTATTGTGTTTGCAGCTCAACTCTGCATTCAGGCCCTGCTTTCCCACACCAGGGCCCATCAGTCATCCTCCCACACACAAAATAAAATTTCTCTGTCTTCTCCAGGTCTGCTCCACCCTCCCTTCTGCATTTCCCCTCCTCCTCCTCCATGTCCTTGCTCATCTCCCAGTTTTTACCCATTCCCCAGCACTTCCCTTCTTCCCATTCCTCTGTGTGCAAGCCCTCAGTGCTGAGTCCTTGGACACACATCCATCCCCCCCTGGCTGTCACCTCATCCCACGTGGAAACCTCTGGGATGGAGCAGCATTGCTGTGAGGACCTTTGGCTGCAAACAAGACATGTCAGAATCATGGAATGGTTTGGGTGGGAAGGGACCTGAAAGCCCATCCAGTGCCACCCCTGCCATGGCAGGGACACCTCCCACTGTCCCAGGCTGCTCCAAGCCCCCTCCAGCCTGGATGATGCCCAGCCTGAGGCCGTTCCCTCTGCTCCTGTCCCTGTTCCCTGTTCCCAGAGCCCGACCCCCCCGGCTGTCCCCTCCTGTCAGGGAGTTGTGCAGAGCCACAAGGGCCCCCCTGAGCCTCCTTTTCTCCAGGCTGAGCCCCTTTCCAGCTGCCTCAGCCTCTGCTGGGGCTCCAGCCCCTTCCCCAGCTCTGTCCCTGCCCTGGACACGCTGCAGCCCCTGCAGGGCTCTGGCCCAGAGCTGCCCCAGCACTGGAGGTGCCCCAGCAGGGCCAGCACAGGGGACAGGCACTGCCCTGCTCCTGCTGCCACCCCAGGGCTGGCACAGCCCAGCTGCCCTTGGCCTCTGGGACACCTGGGCACACCTGGCTCATGTCCAGTTGCTGTCACCAGCACCCCCAGGTCTCTTTCCTGCTGGGCACTCCCCAGCCCCCCTGCCCCAGCCTGGGTGCTCCATGGGGTTGTGAGCCCAGGACAGGACCTGGCACTCGGCCTTGCTGCCCTCAGTCCATGGGTCCAGCCTGTCCAGACCCTTCCCCTGCAGCAGATCCCCACTCCCCCCCAGCCTGGTGTCAGCTCTGAAGTGGCTGAGGAAGTTCCCAATTCCCTCATCCAGTGAAATTTAATATCAATGAAGGTATTAAACAGACCTGGCCTCCATCCTGAGCCTTGGTGCACCCTTGGGCCTTGTCACCAACTCTATTCACCACAAACACACAACCCTGGGCACTTCCATGTCTCAGTTTCCTATTCCATGGAAACAACTTTTGTAACTCCAATGGGATGAAGCAGCAAAGTTCAGTGGAAAATCCTGTTCCTGTACAGGCCAGACTGAGATGGATGAGCCACAGAGAAACACACAACTATTAATTTAAAAAAGAGAATTATCCCATATCCATTCCTTTTCCTATCATGTTTCTCTCCCACTCCACATTCATAAATAGAAACGAAGGAGCTAATGTGCCTTTAGTTACTGGGTCTGTCTGTTTGCCCAACATAATTCATGGGCTGCTTCAGCAAACAGGAGAACAAACAGATTTGTTCTGATAAATGAAAATGCTTTGATGCATTTCTTTACCACATGCCTTCCTTTCTTCTTTTTTACTCCCCTCTTCTCGGTCCTCTTCACTGTTTTCCTTGCAGGGATTCTGTTCCTGTGTTCCCATGGCCACATCTCAGGCTGATCCCGGTGTTTGTGACACCACAGGATTGTCAAAATCACTCCCTGCAGTGCATTCACACTGGGATCATTTTAACAGCTGAAAATGAGCAAAACTTTATATGGTTTTTATAAATCAAAACCTTGCACTGGCAGGAACAATGGGGTTTTGTAATGAGCCAAGGGGAAAAGGGAAGTTCTCCATCTGGGATATTCATCCAGGCTGGACAGACCCCAGCCAGTGACTCAAGAGCATCCATAGAATCAGGGAATCCACAGAATTATTAAGCTTGGAAAGACCCCCCAAGATCTTGGAGTCCAACCACTAAAATTGGCATTGCCACATCCAGCAGCTGAAAACCCCCAAAAAGCCTCAGTGCAGAGGATCTGAACTTGTCAACAGAGCAGGATGGGACAGGAGGGGTGACAAAGACAGGGGTGTGACAGGGACAGGGGTTGTGACATGGACAGGAGGGTGTGACAGGGACAGGAGGGGTGACAGGGACAAGGGTGACAGGGACAAGGGTGACAGGGACATGGGGTGACACCCCTGCAGTGATTCTATCAGGATGTGTCCCAGGTGAGGAGCTGGGTCTCCTGTTCCCAGAGGCTTCAGGTGTGAGAGGTGGAAGAGCCTGGGTTGATCAGTACTCAACACAGAAAGGGCATTTATTGGGAATTTTTTCTTGAATAGTGACAGAGGAATTTATTTTCATTTTGGGTGCTCAGGATGGGATTAATTTCTCCTAATTTAACCTAAGGAAGAACATCCACAGCTAAGCAAGCCCGTGGATTGCCTGGAGTTCCAGGAGGGAAACAGGCATTTTTAGGATCAGCTGTTTCAGATCCCTCCTTTAGGATGGCTCAAAACCCCACAGCCCCCACGTGTGTCCCCTGGGCAAAATGACCCCCCTGGGGACACCTGGACCCCATCCTTGGGTCCTGGAAACTCACAGGAGCCAGGAGGATTTCTAATCAAGTTATAGAGATCTGGGTTCAGATTAATTGTCCCACATTAATTGTCCCACATTAATTGCCCCACATTAATTGTTCCAGTGACCTGGAGCAGTTGTAAGGAAACCCCACAGTTCCAGAAGTGTCGAAGAGGCCACTGGGCACCTTTCCTTGCCAAGAATTCCTGTGTCAGACTGTTCCACTTGCATCAGGCAGGTGTTTTTTATTAAGCAGGTGTAATTCCAGAAGCTTTTTTTCACTAAGATGAATCTCATGCAGCAAGGAGAAAATGGAGTCTCCTCCTGCAGCTGGTATTTGCATTGGCTGGAGCTGATCAGGGGTGACAGGAATGAAGTGAATCGTTCCAGGAGAGTAAAGCAGCACGGGAAGAAGAGTTATTACAGTGATTATTTTCTATCTGCTATGGCCACAGTCCTGAGCCTGGTTTGTCACAATCCAGCTCTCAAAAGTGATTCTGAGAAGAGTCATTACAGGGATAGGAATGAAAGATTCCACCCAGAATTATGATCCAAGGTGGAGCAACACCTGGGAGCAACACCTGGAGTAGCACAAGGCTCGGTGCAGGTGTTTGGGCACTCAATCCCTCTTACAAATTAAGAGCTGTTGCCAAATCCTAAAACAAAGGATCCCACCAAATCTGTGGGGTCAGGATTCTCTACAGGATCTCCTGATGTTTGGGTGCAGTTTTGGGATTTACAGCAATGGGGCAGGCACTGGTCTCCCTGGGACCCAGGGAACATCTGGAGCTGGGCCAGGGCAGGCTCAGGCTGGAGCTCAGGGAAAGGTTCTTCCCTCCCCCAGAGGGTGCTGGCACTGCCCAGGCTCAGACTGGAGCTCAGGGAAAGGGTCTTCCCAGGCTCCCCCAGAGGTGCTGGCACTGCCCAGGCTCAGGCTGGAGCTCAGGGAAAGGTTCTTCCCTCCCCCAGAGGTGCTGGCACTGCCCAGGCTCAGGCTGGAGCTCAGGGAAAGGTTCTTCCCTCCCCCAGAGGTGCTGGCACTGCCCAGGCTCAGGCTGGAGCTCAGGGAAAGGTTCTTCCCTCCCCCAGAGGTGCTGGCACTGCCCAGGCTCCCCAGGCAATGGGCACGGCCCCGAGGCTGCCAGGGATGGACAGGCTGGGAGTGTTGGGGTGTCTGGGCAGGGACAGGGATGGGCTGGGTGATCCTGGGGGTCCCTTCCAATTCAGGATGCTCTGTGCATCTCTAAAAGATGCCTCTGGAGGGTTCCTCCCTGTCAGGAGCACAGATGTGACATTGCTCTTGTAGCCTCCTAGCTCCTGACCACCATGAGCACGTGGGAATTAAGAGAAAGGAGCATGGGTGGGATATCCCTGACTGCCACTTCCTGGGTCACCCTAGGGGGGTGAGGATCACCTGTCACTGTGACAAAATCCTATAGGTGCAGTTGGATACAGATTCATCTTAATGAATTAATGAATTAATTTTAATTAATTAATATTTACAATGTCTGCCTGGGTCAGTTTTCAACTGCAGGACTAAATTAGGATGAGTGTTTTTCTGCCATGATTAGGTGGGATTTGGTTAAATGACACAAAAGAGGAACTTTCCTCCTTCAGGCTTCAGTTCTTCATGTGGAAGTGGCTATGGAGGTTTTCTCTGGAGAGAAGGTCCTGCATTCCCCCTGGAATGGGCTCCCTCTGCTCCCCTTTCCCTCGGGGTGCTCCAAGGCTGAGGGAGCCAGGCAGGTTGGTGTTCCCTGCCCCAGACACTGTTTGAGTTAATTGATGGGTAAAGGAATTGTTTCCATTTTAGCCCTGGGATTTATTTTTGGTAAGAACTCCAGAATAAGTGGACAGAGAAGAATCTGCCTGGTATGAACAAGACTCTGAAGAGAGTCTTCCTTCCATTATTGATAAAAAAATCTTCCCAGAATAGCAGATGAGGGAAGATTGACATTTTGAGATAAGGCCCTGATTATGGTCTGTGGATTCCATTACATCCTATTATTTCTCCCAGATGAAACTTTAAATCATCTTTCCTAACTGCAGACAGTTGTGAGTTATTCCTGCTACAGAACAACTATGTTAATCCATTAACTTCATTCTTGTTTATTTTTCTATTTTGTTTTAATTAATACAGTACCAAACATTCAGGAATTCCAAACTAAATTCCTTAGGTAAACACTGGTCTCCAACAAACTGCTGGAAGAACATAAAGTCATGAGTAAATTATTTAATAGCATTAAGCCAATTCATAATTCAGCATTATTGATACCAGTGACTGCTGGTGAGGAAGGAGAGGAAGAGGATGGTGGAGGTCAGCCAGGTGGGAAAGCAAAGCTGTGTCCAGCAGGATGAGGGAGGAGGGAGTGGATCCAGCAGGAGAACTTTGGGATGACAGCAGCTGCTCTGGTCCTGAAAGATTTAGAAGAAGTTCCACCTCTTTGGGAGAGAAAAATGCAGGGTAGGTAAAGTTACAGATGCTGGAAATGGAAATTAACAGGAGTCAAAGTTTATGGGAAGGAACTGGAATGAAAGGAAAATCCAGAGGAACCTGTAAGGCCAAGGAAAGGTAAAATGGACAAAGAGAAGATGCCCTAAGAGGACTTGGCAGCTCCAACTTGCAGCAGGAGGGAACGTTGGGGATCTGGGAATGGTGAGAGCTGAGCTGTGCAGGGTGAGGAGCTGAGGAGCAGCAGAGGAGGGTTTGGGATTTGAGGCAGGATCAGGTGGAATGTGCAGCAGGGATGGGCCAAATCCAGCTCCTGGTGTTGTGTGAACCATAAATCCTCTGGAACAGGATCCTGGAGCCAGGAGGGACATCCCTGTCCTGGGGGCTCCAGGGGGGATTGTCCTGCTCTGCTCCAGGCTGGGGCAGCCCCACCTTGAGAGAAAGATCTAAACATGCTGGACAGAGACCAAAGGAAGGACACAGGGATGGGGAAGGGTCTGGAGGGGCTGAGGGTACTTGGAATGCTCAGCTGGAGCACAGGAGGCTGAGGGGGGACTCCTCAGGGGCTGCAGCTCCTCCAGAGGGGCAGTTCCCATCTCTGCTCCCTGGGACAGGGAACAGCTGGAGCTGGGCCAGGGCAGGCTCAGGCTGGAGCTCAGGGAAAGGTTCTTCCCTCCCCCAGAGGTGCTGGCACTGCCCAGGCTCAGGCTGGAGCTCAGGGAAAGGTTCTTCCCTCCCCCAGAGGTGCTGGCACTGCCCAGGCTCAGGCTGGAGCTCAGGGAAAGGCTCTTCCCTTCACCTCACCCTTCCCTGACCATCCCTGCCACAGAAGGACACTTCCCACATGATGCTGCTCCTGATGTCCTGCCAGGACTTCCAAGGGGCTCAGTTATTGGTGGTTTATATAAAAATATAAAAAAACAAATATTTACATTAAGGTATCTCCTCAGAAAGTTTCTGTTCAATTAACTCTATATTAATAAAGCTTTTCTCAATGACAAACCCCCTTTTTGCTTAACCCATGAAATTCCATGATCCATTTAGCCCTGAGTGCACTTTTAGCACTTCCTGCAAATAATTAATCCAAATTGGATTAATAGGATTGTGGATGGTCTGATCCTCACTTGATAATGCTTCATTCTTACTCAGCACTTCCAATTTTGCCTGAAATTATGAGATCTGGGAGGCAAATCAGGAAAGGCTCTTTGTAAATGCTCACAGATCATGATTTAGGAGGAGAATTGCTACTCTCAATGAAGAATTAGGGACAGAGAGAAATTCTTGCATGAATTGGATGACATTTATTACAAAAAATTGGGCACAGCAAAGGAGCAAATGGTTGGATTTTATGTTCAGAGGCCAAGGGAAAAAAAAAGAAGATTTAAGGAAAAAGAAGAGAGATGTGAACTTTAAGGAAAGCTTTATGGTCCACATTAGCAAAAGTTATATTTTGGAACAGCTGAATGGATGTTCCTGAGCCCTGATCCCAAATTTGAGCTTTAACTTGGAACTCTGGCTCCTCTTAAATCCTAACCTATTTAATAACATTTGTGGAACTTCCCTCTCCCACCTCCCAGAGCCTCAGGAGCTTGGGCAAACATCCAGAATGGGATAAATGGAGCCAGAGGAGGCTTTACTGCTGGTGCTGAGCTTTCTCTCCACTTGCCTTGGGAGCTGAGTGCTCCCAGTATTCCCAGTGATGTCCACTGGGGTCACTGGTCTGCCTGGCAGCCATGGGGAGAGCAGAATTCCATGGGGATTCCAGCAGGAAGGAGCAGAGTAGATGAGACTGGACTCACTGGGACTCACTGAACTCCCCATTTGGGCTCTGGCTGAGAAACCTACAGATATTCCTTGATAACTTCCCAAAATCTGCACAAGCAGTGGAGAATGAGCCAACAGGTAAGAGAACAACTTCCTTTCCCTTCCCTTCCCTTCCCTTCCCTTCCTTCCCTTCCTTCCCTTCCCTTCCCTTCCTTTCCCTTCCCTTCCTTCCCTTCCCTTCCCTTCCCTTCCCTTCCTTCCCTTCCCTTCCTTCCTTCCTTCCCTTCCCTTCCCTTCCCTTCCCTTCCCTTCCCTTCCCTTCCCTTCCCTTCCCTTCCCTTCCTTCCTTTCCCTTCCCTTCCCTTCCCTTCCCTTCCCTTCCCTTCCCTTCCCTTCCCTTCCCTTCCCTTCCCTTCCTTCCCTTCCCTTCCTTCCCTTCCCTTCCTTCCCTTCCCTTCCCTTCCCTTCCCTTCCCTTCCCTTCCTTCCTTCCCTTCCCTTCCCTTCCCTTCCCTTCCCTTTCTCACCTGTTTTCCAGGGAATTTCCCATGAGAGGAACTTTGGACCTCCAAGAGGCCTCACAGCCCCCAAACCCTAAATTCCAAATCAACTTCCAGCACACTTAAACAACCCAAAGTCCAAAATTGTTCCTTCAGATCTCTGGGGAAGCCCTGCAGTGCTCTAAGGAGTGCTTTGCTCTGGGAGCCAGACGTGGTCAAGCCCTGGAAGGGCTGCCCAGGGCAGTGGCAGAGTTCCCATTCCTGGAAGAGTCAAAAAAAAAAAAAAATGGAGGTGGCATTTGGGGACATGGATCAGTGGGGAACATACTAGTGGTTGGACTTGGTCATCACAGAGGGCTTTTCAACCTGAAGAATTCCATCATTCTAAGGGATAACTTATAAAAATCCCTGTTTTTCCAAAGCCTCATCCTGGAGTGAGATGGGTACAGCAGATCTGCAGTGTCCTTGCACACCTCTGGAGCATCATTCCAGCAATCTGTGAGTGCCAGAAAATTGTCCAAGGAAATAAAACCTAAAAATCTCTGGAAATTGAATTAATGCATTGGAGCTAAACCTGGAAATTCAATTTTATTTTTCCCTCCTGGAGAATGGAAGCTCAGCTCGGAATCAGTTAGAGCAAGCCCCAGGCAAATCTGGAGGCTGATGAATGAGGGACCAGCTCCATTTGTTTGGTCCATTGGTGTGGATTGGGAATGGCTGGGAAGGTTTTCCACAGCAGGGAACAGCAGATCCCCCACCATAGGTTCATTATTGCCTTTTCCTGGCAAATAAAAGGCATCTATCCTGGATTTGTTGCTATTCCAGTGGTGAAGCTCCAAATATTTGCAAAGGGGAGAGTCTTCCTGCACCAGAAATCCATGTAATTGCTCCAGAAACTTGGGGAAAACTCCTGCACTCCTATGGCTGTTTTTCCATTCACACCTGGGGTGGGTGCTGAGATCAGACACCTCCCATCTCTGGTGACATGAGCATAAAAACATGGAAAACTTGGATGTTCCTGTACAAACCCTCCCAATGTCCCTTCTTGGTGTGGTTATTGATTATTTTGCCTCGGTCAGTAATTGAGAGTATTCCATATTGATAAGGCAGGTTCAGACCAGGTGTCTGGGGTTGCAGTACAGGATGGAACCACAAGTATGGATTCTATCACCAACTGTTAAACCAGCTGGGGCAATCATCTTTATCTTCCCCACAGCCCATCCTCCCTCCAGGAGAGATCTCCTGTTCATGGCCAGTGAGTCCCAGGGCATGGCTGATAAAATTCCATCATCCCATGGGAGATGCTCCAGCCAGGGGAGGAGCCAAGCCTTTCCTACCCAGAGAAAAACTGACATTTGGAACACCAGAGCAGCCTTTGCCACTGGATTCCAGAGGAAAACCAGACCTTTCCACATCATCCCTGCACCTTCAGAGGAAACTGCCCCTTCTCCAGGAGCACTGCTCCAGCTGAGCCACATCTGCCACTGCAGGAGGATGCAGCCACCATGGAATGGGACTGTGCCAACACCCTGACTGACTGACAGGTGTCAGCTTGGATTCTGACTCTGGCAGTGTTTTGGGATTGTTCTTTGTATTACTGTATTTCTATTTTAATTTTCCTAGTAAAGAACTGTTATTCCTAATTCCCATATCTTTGCCTGAGAGCCCCTTAATTTCAAAGTTACAATAATTTGGAGGGAAGGGGTTTTACATTCTCCATTTCAGAGAGGCTTTTGCCTTTCTTAGCAGACACCTGTCCTTCAAACCTAGACACCAGCTCAGTGCCAGGTGGGATCCATGTGTGGATCCAGGGCATGGATGAGCCAGATGGCACCTCCAGGATGGTGGGAATGAGGCCTGGCAGCTGCCAAATGGATCCCTGTGGGCAGATCCCCACGGCCTCAGCCTGGCCGAGGGAAATCTGGGAGGAAACCTGAAGTTATGGATGTGGAGGAGCCACTAAAGCTCCAACAGCTGATTCGTCCCTTCATGACCTGGCACATTTTATTCCCACTTTTCCTCTGAGTTCCATAAATGCAGGACTTTTGTAGAACCACATTCCTGGAGCCCAGGGTGAGTTAATTTGTGCTGGCACCAAGGCCATGCTCCAAACTTGATTAAACTTCAACAAAGTTTGGGGTGGCAGGAGATCCAAGAGCTGCTCTATCCAAAAAAAATGTCCTCATGGCAGGGTCAAATCCAAGCCACTCCTGGGAATTCAAACATTGCAAGATTTTAGGGCCTGAGTTCATCCACAAACCAAACCCCTGTGCCTGGTTGGTGACAAATAATCCCAGTATCACCCACACAATGTCACTCAAGGCTTTCCCAGATGAGAAATTCCCATTAAAAAATCCATGGCTGCTTTTTCACCATTCTGTGAGAGCTTTATTCCTATCCAAAGGGGTGGATTTGTCCCTGGATTCTGCAGGAGAACAGAATGTCACCTTTGCAAATGACTAATTTGGACTGAAAATCAGAAGAGGGATGCAAATGTTCAAGGGAAAGCTGGAATTTTGCCTTTTAACCAGGAAAAAGCCAAATATTCATCTTGGGAAAAGCCTGAATGCCATTTTTATCTTAGAAAAAATCAGGAAAAATGCAAGGAATAATAAAATAATGTTTTAGAAAAAATATTCAGCATCTTTACCTGTGCCTATGCCTGGAATCCCAGCTGAATTCCTTCCAGCAAAATGTTCCTTTTCCATGTTTTTCCAGTGGAAATGGTTTTGAAACCAATCGTAAAGCAGAAATGGGGTTCATTTTTTCCATGTGCTTTTCCTTTCTTTATCCTTTAAGAACTTTTCTCTCTCTCTTTTTTTTTTTTTTTTTTTTTTTTTGTAAGGGGCATGGGGAGCAGAATAAAAACCCCTCCATTTTCAAGGAGCAGCCCACATATTTTAAATAATTGGCACAGAAAATACATTTCTGATAATTAATAATTAATAATTTCTGATAATTTAAATTTCTGATAATTAATGTTAATTAATTCAGCCAAACAGAGCAAATTTGGGCTGATTTCAGTCATCCTTGTGCTTTGTCCTTTTCCAGCTTCCAGGCTTGTGCCAGGACCTGGCTGCCAGAAACAATTTTGGGGTTGTGGTGGGGGGATGAATCTTTTTCTCAGCCTCCTTTTCCTCTCATTCTGCCTCCTTTTTTCTGTGCTTTTAAGATGTTTTTCTATTTTCTGTTTCCTGGGAATCTCCCTTTATTTCCAAGCTCCCTCTCTTATTTTAGGGGGAACCTTGGATAGGAAAATGGGAATGGGAACGTGTCCCCAAAAGGAAACCAGCGTGTCTGATCTGGATGTGTGCCAGGGCTCTCCTTCACCTCCTGCACACCAGGAAAATTAGGGAATCCTTCTCTAGTGACATTTCTGGAAGCTGCACTGCCCACTGGAAATGTGGAAAATTTGCTTTTGATGGATCAAATCCGAAGTGTTCAGATTGATCTGGATCTGATTTTCCACCTCCCAAAAGAGGAGCAGCTCCTGAATTTTGTGCAGGAGCCATGAGTGGTTCCATGGGGGTGGGATAACCTGGATGGGCCATGTTTTATCCCAGTGGGAATTCTCCCATCAAGGTCCCTTTGCATTCCCTGTCTGTCTCTCTCAGCCAGTTGCTGACTGCAGGGCCCTTCCCTTTCCATCAGACATCCCATCCTTACTCCCAGCCCTGCCAATCACCCGTGGCTGCCCCTGGAGGTCTGAGCCAAGAAGTTGGATGGGAATTCCTGGTGGAATCTGTGTCAGGCATCAGCCAGAACTGGATCTGGCAATGCCTGACAGGCTGCAGCTCCTCTGTCCCAGTTTTTTGAAAAGAAGGAAGAGTTGGGGAGGGACTCCAGAGTTGTTCCTGGCTGGCTCAGAAGGAAAATTTATTTTTCGGTGCCTTTCTTTCATGGAAAGGTGGAAAAGGAAACCAGGGAGCCCTTTAGTGCCTCCTTCTCTCAGTCCCTCTGAGCTCCTGCAGCCTTTACACCCCAATCCCTGCAGCCATGTCCTTGCCTGGCACTCTCCAGATCCATGGGATGCTGCCATGGCCATTTCCTTACTCCTGCACATCACAGGGAAGTTTTGGAATCCCCACCATTCCTGGAGGTGTCCAGGACCCACACAGATGTGGCACCTGGGGACATGGGTGAGAGGTGGCCTTGGCAGTGCTGGGGAAGGGTTGGACTGCAGGATCTCAGAGGATTTTGCCAACCTTCATTCCATGAATGGAATTCCATTCCATTTCCAACCATGATTCCATGATTCCATGATTCCATGATTCCATGATTCCATGGTTCTCTGACTGCTTTTCCACCCACACCAACATCCCTCTGCCACCACTCTCAGCCCTGGGACTGCTGTGTGTCCCTGCCCTGCTCTGTCCCAAATTTAACCAAACCTGGGCAGTCCTTGAGCTCCATCCATGAGTGACAGCTCCTGTAGGTGTGTGACCATGTCACAGAGAGTCATGGAATCCTGGAATGGCTTGGCTTGGCTTGGGAGGGACTTTAAAGCTCTTCTCAGGGACACCTTCCACTGTCCCAGTGTCCAGCCTGGCCTTGGGCACCCCAGGGATCCAGGGGCAGCCACAGCTGCTCTGGGCACCCTGTGCCAGGGCCTGCCCACCTCCCAGGGAACAATTCCTTCCCAATATCCAGACTAAATTTACCCTTCTTCAGCTCCAATCCATCCCCCTTTTTCATGGCTGTGCCTTTGTATCTCCCCTCTCCCACCAGTGACATTTGCACAATGCAGCTTCCATTTCCCAGTTTGACACTTTATTTATCGAAGCAAAAACCAGAAGATAAAGAATTTCCAGCAACAGCCTGGGATTCTTGGATTCTTCCAAGGTTACCTCTGGAGCAAATTTTCCCTCCCTCCCTTCCTCGTTGCAACACCCAGTCAATATTTGAGTTGATAATAAAAATCTATTTTCTTTTCAGCTTCCCTGCCTCAAGAACAACATGTGCCTTGTCTTCCCTTCGCTTTGCTTATCAGATTCCAGCCAAAATGAATGGGCAGAGCTCTTACAAACAGAGAAATTAAATGAAAACAACACCAGTGCCAAATTCTCTGCAAACACAGGAGTGAAATGAAAAATGCCACTCGCTGGAGATTCACCCAGCATGTTGAATTATTATCTGTCATGGCCTGTTCCTACATTTGTCCTTTCCCTGGGGTTGATAAATAAGACTTCCCACAAGTTCCGAAGCTGTAGCAGGAGTTGGGGAGCACATTTTGTTCATAAATCTCAGGATTATCTCCCTGACTCTCCTGGCAGCCCCATTGCTCAAAAGTCCTGCACTTCCCATGTCCTGCTTTTTTAATGGATCACTCAGAAATCTTTCTTTCCCTGATGCAGTGCCCAGGTTGATCCAGCTGTGCTCACAACTCCTGATTTCCAAGGGAAGGCCTTTGATGCACCACAGCTCTTTGGGCAGGTTTTGCCCCTTTATGGGGTTGGGTTCTGGGGCTGGGGCTGGTTTTGGCTGAGCAACCCCAGGGGCTGGTACAGCTGGAAAAAGGGAAAAGAGAAATCCTCTGTCCTCAGCTGAGATCAGTCCTGCCAAATAATTCCCAAATCTCATCTCTCATGAAGGCCAGGCCTTGGTGGCACCTTCTGTAAGCAAAGGGCAATCCTGCATCCCCAAATGGGCTCACTGCTGCCAAAAAAACCCAAATCTCATCTCTCATGAGGGCCAGGCCTCAGAGGCACCATCTGTGTCCTGCCCTTTGTTCAGGGAGCAGGGAAAACATCCTCCAGCCAGAGGAGAGGGAGGGGATTTAGGTGAGGAAGTCAGACTTGGACCACTCATTTATGGACACTGGAGGTGAAATGAAATCACTGGGACAAAAAAAACCCAAAAAACAAAAAAAACCCCAAAGAAACAAAAAAAAACCAAAAAACCCTCCAAAAAAAAAAAAAAAAAACAACCAAAAAAACCCCAAACAAACAAACAAACAAACAAACCCAAAAAAAACCCAACCAACCAACCAACCAAAAAAAAAAAAAAAAAAAAAAAAAAAAAAAAAAAAAAAAAAAAAACCCCCCCAAAAAAAAAAAAAAAAATCCCAAAAAACCTCCAAAACTCCCAAAGAAAACCCAATCTAAATCAGGTTTATCAAGGTTCATCCTAAGAATTTTTTATTTGGGAGCAGAGCCCTGCAGGCCTGGAGGTGAAGAACATCTTTGCTCATATTTGCCCATCAGCCCCTCCCTTCCCCTGATTTTCTCCTGGCTGCTCCCTCTGCCCCATTTCCACAGGCAGGTGAGGATTCCAGCTGAAGTCTCCTCAGTTCCTCCTCATGGAGCAGCTGTCCAGGCTGTCTCATGGGATGAACTGGGACCTTTTCATTGTCTGCTGGGCCCCACCTGCAGAATCCTGCCCTACATTTGGTTTGGAATGTGCCAGATCCCTTCTCCCTTATTTCTGGGCACCCCTGGCCACCCTTCTGCTCCAGAGCTTTTCCATCTTCAGGGACCTCTTGGGTGACAGCACCTCAGGGTTTGTGGCTTCCTTGTGGAAAAATGGCTTTATGCATTAGTTCAGTTTTTAAAATTGTGCTTGAAATAATCCCTATTTCTTCCATGTGCTGGTGTTGTGGGAAATATCACAGAATCATGGAATGGTTTGGCTTGGAAGGGAGGTTAAAAATCATCCAGTGCCACCCCTGCCATGGGCAGGGACACCTTCCCAGCCTGTCCCAGGCTGCTCCAAGCCCAGTGTCCAGCCTGGCCTTGGGCACCTCCAGGGATCCAGGGGCAGCCACAGCTGCTCTGGGAAACCTCTGCCAGTGAGATCCCAGCTGGTTCTGCATCCCAGTATGAGCTGGACTGGTCGCTGGTGCCACAGCAAATCTGAGCAATGCTTTGGGTTGGCAGATCCTTCAGAAAACTGCCCATGGATGTGCTGGACTGGCTGGGAAAATCTCTTCCCAGGGAAAGCCAGACACCTGAGCTGTTCTCACTGTGGCTGTGCCATCTGGAAAATCAGTGGCATCAAACAGAGAGGGAATCTGAATTTCTTGGGGAATGATTGGTGGCCTCAGATGTCTGAGGCTGTGACAGCTGTGCCTTGGTCACAGCTCTGAGTGGAGGACACTGAGGACAACCTGGAAAAAATCCCTGTCTTGCCATGGCAGGATCTGCCTCTGAGGGCAGTTTAATTCTGCAGTCAGGGAATTAGATTTGATTCTCCAAACCACTTTTACCTCTGAGGTGAAATTACATGCCCAACAATTTCCTTTAAATAGGGGAACTTTTTCACTTCCAAAACTCCATGTGGCTGCTGGAGTTTTGCCCTCCAATGTAACTATTTATTCCCCTATTCTTGCTTTTTTTTTTTTTTTTTTTTTTTTTGTATTGAGAATAGTTTCCATCTCCTGTCTGCTCCTGGCTGGAGCTGCATTGTTCATCAGACATTTATTAGCTTGTCTGGTGCCATGGCTATTATTCCTCCCTGAGATTTCTCACTTCCTCGAGTTTTTGTTCCTTGACAAAATAACAAAAGCCTCCCTTTGCCTGGCTCATTTTTATCCCTTCTCAGCTTCTCCTTATCACACTCTTTTCTTGTTTCTATTACCAACACGCTCGGGCAGGGCCTTCTGTCGGCACACCCCGAGTCTGTCTGGCTGCACAGCAGGGCTGGGCTCCTGCCAGCTGGAATTTCATTTTCTTCTCATTTCTCCAGGCTGGTCTTGCTGGACTCTGGTGCTCAAATCCATGAGCTGCTGCTCACTAAGGGTAGGATTCTATATTTCAAATATTCTGGGCATTAAATACTTCTGGAAACAGTGAATAGCCCAGTTCTGCGTAAACTTGAGCCTTAGAGGGATCCCCATTTCCTTCAGATACATGGTTTTAGAATCACAGAATGTCCTGAGCTGGGAGGGACCCCCAGGATCACCCAGCCCATCCCTGTCCCTGCCCAGACACCCCAACACTCCCAGCCTGTCCATCCCTGGCAGCCTCGGGGCCGTGCCCATTGCCTGGGGAGCCTGGGCAGTGCCAGCACCTCTGGGGGAGGGAAGAACCTTTCCCTGAGCTCCAGCCTGAGCCTGGGCAGTGCCAGCACCTCTGGGGGAGGGAAGAACCTTTCCCTGAGCTCCAGCCTGAGCCTGGGCAGTGCCAGCACCTCTGGGGGAGGGAAGAACCTTTCCCTGAGCTCCAGCCTGAGCCTGGGCAGTGCCAGCACCTCTGGGGAGGGAAGAACCTTTCCCTGAGCTCCAGCCTGAGCCTGGGCAGTGCCAGCACCTCTGGGGGAGGGAAGAACCTTTCCCTGAGCTCCAGCCTGAGCCTGGGCAGTGCCAGCACCTCTGGGGGAGGGAAGAACCTTTCCCTGAGCTCCAGCCTGAGCCTGGGCAGTGCCAGCACCCTCTGGGGGAGGGAAGAACCTTTCCCTGAGCTCCAGCCTGAGCCTGCCCTGGCCCAGCTCCAGCCATTCCCTGGTCCTGTCCCTATTCCAGGGAGCTGAGATCGGAGCTGCCCCCAAGGATTCTCCTCTCAGTTTCCTCTTCTGCAGCTGAACATTCCAAGGGATCTCATCCTCAGCTTCCCCTGAAGACCCTTGCTCATCCTCCTGCCCCTCCTTTGAACATTCTCCAACAGCTTCAAATCTTTCTTACCCTGTGGCACCCAAACTTTTCATCCCACTTCAGTTGGATTGCTGCCAGCAGGGACCTGAGCTCTGCCTTGCAGGCCACGAACCCTCCAGGGGCTCCAGGAGCAGGACAGGCTGAGCCCTTGGGATGCTTTTCCCAGTGCCAGACAGACCCTGGGACTGAGGACTGAATGTCTTTGGGCTGAAATGGCCCCAGTTGCCAGCTTTGTCTGGCTCAATATAGCAAGACACACATGTCACATCCATATTTATACCCAAAATGTTCATCTTCCAGGCCCTTCAGGTGGCATTTTCCCTCGTTCAAAAATAAAGGAGACAATCACATCTTGCTCTACTTTTTTTATGGGAAGCATTGCGCAGTTTGGCTCCCAAAATAGCGTGTTCTCTACTCCCATAAGCATCACCTGATGGAGAAATCTGGAAGAGCTGGAGATCCCTGTTCTTTAATTAAATAGTCAAGTTGATGGGAACTTGGGAATACTTTGAGTACTGGCAGGTAACTGAGCTTCCCTCGTGCTCTTCCTGCTCTCCTGATCAGTAGCAGCTGATCCTGAAACCACCAGAGCAGTGTGAGAGTGACACATCCAGCCACACATGGGGACACTTCTAACACGGGAAAAATCCATCCTCAGTCCTCTGGTCAAGGGCTGAGTGAGTTGGGAAAGACAGAACCTCCCCAGGGGGCCAGGAGGGTGACCAAGAGTCTCAATGGCTCATGCAGAGAATGGTTTTGCCCACTTGGGCACTAAAGTCACATCTCTGTCTACACAAAACTCACTTGGAGTCCTGCACATAAAAACAAAGCAGATTTATCCCAGGCTCAGAAGGTCCTGCCTGCAGGAGCCTTCCCATGGATTTTAAACTGAGCCTCAGGGAACTGCTTCAAACTCTGCCCTGCTCTTTATCCTGTGCTGGGCTGGGCAGGGTCCAGCCAGGTTCTTCAGGAATTTCACAGCAAAGGTTCCTTTGCCTCCTGCCTGCAGCATCAGGGACAATCCCTGAGCATGTCCCAGTCCCCTCTCCTCTGGTCCCTGTGCAGCTGAGGGTGGCAGGAGCCAGGAGAGCCTGGAGAGGGATTCCTTGTGTGGGGATCCCAAAGGGCTCAGGGACAGATCCCAAAGGGCTCAGGGACAGATCCCAGCTCCCAGGCCATCCCTGCAGCAGCAGCCTCCCACTGGCACCAGGGGCTGAGCAATTGTCACCCTGAGCCAGCTCTGCCACAGCTGTGATTCACAGAGCTCTGCAGTCACCTCCTGTCCCAGAATCACTTGTGGCCTTTCATTCCCTAAATCCTTCCAGGGAGAGACCAAAACTCCGAGCAGGAGAGCAAAGCAGGGAGGAGTTATCTCCCAGCTCTTTTGCTGTGGGGGTCACACTCCAGGCACTCTTGTGGGCAAAAGGGAATGGGCAGCACATATGGAGCTAAAAATACTCTGGGACTGTAATTAATGTTTTGACAGACTGATAGTGCAAATGATCTGATAATTACAGAACAGCCTCATTAATCGAATGGTCAAAATCATTATATGTAAACATCTCTCTGTCCTGGAGCTGTGATGCCCATCAGGGTCTCTGTGTGCTCCTTGTCCAAGGGATGGCAGAGCTCAAATTCCATCTCTGCTCCTCCTCCTGGGGATGAAGATGAAACGGACATTCCCCAGGGATAGCAGACATCCTGGGAGTGATTTTTGTTATCCAACTGAGCAGCACAGAATGAAAAGGAGTTTATCACCTTTTCTTTGGGGTCACAGGCACTGAACCAGGTTAATCACAGCTCCAGATGTGTGGTGTGATACCACAACAGGGCAGGATTAAGGTCATTGAAAAGTCTTGTAAACAGATTCAGTAGGTAGGAATTGGACTTATCTTTGGAATAAAATGATTGAAACACAGAATCACAGAGTGGTTTGGGTGGAAGGGACATGAAAAATCATCCAGTGCTACCCTTGCCATGGGCAGGGACAGCTTCCAATATCCCAGGTGGCTCCAAGCCCTGTCCAGTCTGGTCTTGGACACCCCCAGGGATCCAGGGGCAGCCACAGCTTCTTTGGATAACCTGTGCCAGGGCCTGCCCATCCTCCCAGGGAGGAATTTCTCCTGAACATCCACCTAAATTCCCCCACTTTCAGTTTGAATAGCGACAGACATCCACAGGAGAGAGCTCAGCTGCTTTGGGAAATGGGTACAATTATCTGCAGGGTAATGAAGTTCAGAAAAGAGCCCCCTGGCAGCTCCACGTGCTCCAGGTTTTCCTGCAGCCACCTCTCCCAGCTGGAGGGAGATTCATTTGCCTTCCATCAGCCAAGGCTGATCCTTGCAGAGCTCCTGTGCAAGGCTGTGCTCAGCTTAACCCGTGATGGATGGAGGATATAAAGGTGATGGATTAAGTTGTTAATTATAAAATTACAGGGAAGGTGGAACAGCGTGCTGGATAAAAGGAAACTTACTTTGCAAATTGATACCAGCTCTTGGAGCAGAGGTAGAAAATGCAAAATAGGACAAGATAGGACTCTGTCTGAAGCAGGATCCCTTGAAAACTTAACCACAGTAATTCCAATGGGGCTGAAGCTAGTGGAGGATGGAGAACTGGATATTTTAATTTTATGGCCATGGCAGCCTCGGGGCCGTGCCCATTGCCTGGGGAGCCTGGGCAGTGCCAGCACCTCTGGGGAGGGAAGAACCTTTCCCTGAGCTCCAGCCTGAGCCTGGGCAGTGCCAGCACCTCTGGGGGAGGGAAGAACCTTTCCCTGAGCTCCAGCCTGAGCCTGGGCAGTGCCAGCACCTCTGGGGGAGGGAAGAACCTTTCCCTGAGCTCCAGCCTGAGCCTGGGCAGTGCCAGCACCTCTGGGGAGGGAAGAACCTTTCCCTGAGCTCCAGCCTGAGCCTGGGCAGTGCCAGCACCTCTGGGGGAAGGAAGAACCTTTCCCTGAGCTCCAGCCTGAGCCTGCCCTGGCACAGGTCCAGCTGTTCCCTGGGTGCTCACCCTGTTCCAGGGAGCTGAGATGGGAGCTGCCCCTTGGACAGCCTTTCCCAGCAGATTTCTTTACTCAGCAATAAGCTTTAGGAGATTGAGAGCCTGGAAAGGATGGAAATGAGCCCCCCTGGGATGAGGAGTCCCCTCGGGACAGTCTTTGCCCATCCCGGTGCCCATCACAGTCAGCTCACGCCTGGAATTGCTGTCAGGGTTGGGAGTGCCCCAATTTGTGCAATCAAAGCCTTCCCGAGATTTGCATCCCGAAACGCAGATGCTGGGAAAGAGCAGATTACATAACACCCAGCTTTGTTTGTCTGCTTGGATCTGGGAACAAACAGAAAATTGTCCTTTTTCCCCCCCCAGAACAGTCCGGGGGCAGCACGGAGCAGAGGGAAACCTTCCCGTGACTGTTCCCTGCTTGCTGCAGGTGCTGCCGGGGCCGGTGAGCAGGGCTGGAGCATCCCGGCCCAGGGGGCTCTCCCAGCCTGTCAGAGATTGCCTGGGAATCGCCTGGGAATTACTGGGAATAACTGGGAATTACTGGGAATTATCGTCACCAGAGAGCCTCAGCTCAGGGCTCTGCCAGGGAAACGCCATTACAAATTCACAGCTAATGCAGAGGGCTCATCCAAGGAACACATTTGCATTTCTCCGCTCCTTTATCCCGCAGATCCCCTCAGAGCGCGGTGCTGTGTTCCCACATACAAAGCGCTTTTATTCCCGGCTGGATTTCGCTGTACGGGCAGGGGTGGGGGGGGACCCACCAAAAGATTTCTCTCACGGACACGATTTCTGGGAGAAAGCACAGCATGGATGCGGCAGAGCCAAAATTTTTGTGGATCCCTATGTGAATCCCTGTGTTGTCTGTTCCTTGAATTAGGGAAGCTGAACCCCATCTCCGGGCAATTCTCCCTCCTGCTGATCCCTTTGCCAGGGGAAAAGCAGGAAAAGCTCCCTCTGCACAGTGGGGACACCGGGAGTGGGGTGATGGAGGCGCCTCCTCTGCTGGGCAATTCCCTTTGGAAACGAGATGAGTCCAGCGTGTGATTTTTGGTGAAGATTTAGAGTAAAATCCTTCAGGAATGACCATTTGCAAGGAATTCAGGAGAAAGGGAATGTCAGGAAAAATAATCCACAAGCACCAGAGGTTTATGTCCATAAAGGAGACAGAGGAGTCCTTTTTGCTTTATTCAAATAAAGAGAGGGGCCATGGGCCATTCCCCTGGGGTCTCTCAAATTTTTGGAGGATGCAGCCTCCTTTTATCCTAATTTCCCTCTCTCTTTCCCCATTGGCTGAGGTACTTGAGAGGTACAGACTACCCAAACACCTGATACCTGAGATTCCCTTCTAATGTACAACTCTCCCTTTTAATTTTGAATTCTTATAGAATTCATAGATTTCCCTCATTGCTTCTTTCATCTTCCAATATCCAGTTTCATTTATCAGCAAACCTGCAGTTTGTTTGTAAAGGCAAATATCTTTTTCCATTCATCAATCAGTGGAATCCATCCCACTGTTTCTTTTATCTCTCAGTTCTAGTCTCAGTTACCAGCAGACCCACAGCTCGTTTGTAAAGACAAATCTGACATTCCTCTCAGGAATGACTTAACACAGTCTTGCCAGGACAAGGCGCAGCAGAGTTTTGTCACCTTGTCCCCTAGAGCAGCACATTCTCACTCCCAGGCCACGGGGCTGGGAGAGAAAATCCCTGGATTTTCCATGGCTGTGGTGTTTCCTTGTGTGAAAAACACGGTTCACTGTTTTGGGAGAATTAAAAGGTTTAATAAAAAGACAACAGGAGACAAACATAAAGCAAAGGGTTAAAACAGGCGGGTGCTTGGCATGCTGCCAGGAGCACACCCTGCTTCGGGAACACCCCTTTAAATACCTTTTACAATCCATCCATTTGTTACATATTCACAGACCTTCATGCACAGTCAATTGTTTCTGGGAACTGTTTAGCATGGCCACTCCTCGGGTCTGCCTTTTTACAGCGTGTGTGTTTCTTGGCTTGTGGTTTTATTTTCTTCTTATCCCTTTTGATTTGGGTGGTGGTCCCAGCCAGTGAGTGTTGATAATTGTTGTGTCAGCTGCAGGGTCCCCATCACCTGTTCACGGGCTGTTATCCTGACTGGGCAGGCAGTTTAAGCATACTATCTCTAAAAAACTCATGTCTAACTTTTACTATTAACAAAGACTATATCCATATAGAAATGCTATTTTAACATTATACATACAGCATTTATCCCAATACTTGCAAAGAGTCAACAATATGTCATACATTTAAAACACTTGAAGGGCTGGAAGAGCAGGGCAGGGATCCACACAGCTCGGGATAAAGTCCTGGATAGGGGAGCCTGCTGTGAGCACAGCAAGTGGTCCCTGCTCCCAAAATCCTCTGGATCAAAGCAGGCAGGCCCTGGAACGTGACCTTTATCTGAGCTCAGTGGCTCCCATTGATGTGTGTCAGGTTCTTGGAGAGAAAGGGCAGCGGGAGATTGACTGGGATTGATGGAAAGCGTGTCCCTGCCCGGGCAGGGAGGGGCAGGAGCTGTGCCCAGGCAGGGCTGCAGGGGAATTCCCGGAGCCTGCACAGGTTTAGCCTTTGCCACACGTTCATTCAGCATTTACTGAGCTGAGGAAGGAGCTCCGTGTGAGGGGATTGTTTCAGCAGCAGGGATCTGAGCCAGGATGGGGAGATCAATCCAGAGCAAATGGAGAGGATGAACCTGCTGCTTCCATAGGGCAAATATATCCCAAAATCGTGGAATGAGGGGCCTTAGAGCCCATCCAGTCCTATCCCCCTGCCATGGACAGGGACACCTTCCACTGTCCCAGGCTGCTCCAACCCCAATGTCCAGCCTGGCCTTGGACACTGCCAGGGATCCAGGGGCAGCCACAGCTGCTCTGGGCACCCTGTGCCAGGGCCTGCCCACCCTCCCAGGGAACAATTCCTTCCCAATATCCCATCCAGCCCTGCCCTCTGGCAGTGGAAGCCATTCCCTGTGTCCTGTCCCTCCATCCCTTGTCCCCAGTCCCTCTCCAGCTCTCCTGGAGCCCCTTTAGGCCCTGGCAGGGGCTCTGAGCTCTCCCTGGATCCTTCTCCAGATGAGCACCCCCAGCTCTCCCAGCCTGGCTCCAGAGCAGAGGGGCTCCAGCCCTGGGAGCACAGGGAATTTGTGCCCACAAACACATTTTTCCATTGCAGTTTTCCACTGGCTCCTGGCACTTTCCTCTCCTGCTCCATCCATGTTATGTCTCCCAGCCCTCCACAAATGTACCTGGCAATTCTCTTTTCAATAACCGATTTTTTTATTTTTTTTTTATCTCTGCAAAGATCCTCAGCTGAGCAGCCACAACCCCAGAAAACCAGGACTGAAAGGAAAACAGACAGGAAAGCAGGGACATGGTGCCATCAGAGGCCTCAGGGCTGGGCTGTGTGGGTTGGGAGGGGGTCTTGAGCTGTGATAGCTCTGAGGCAGTGCAGTCCTGACTCTCCCTGACCATTTTCCTGCAAAATCCCAACAAAAGGTTTTCCTGGGTCACTCTGCACATGCTCAGCCAAGCAGCAGCTCCAGTCCCAGCTCACATCTCCTGGTTTTATTGATAACAGCACTTGACAGAGATAAAAGGAGATGGTATTTTTCCCAAAGAGACTCCTCAAGTGTTGGCACCATCTCAGATTCTGAGAGAAGAATCCCAGATTCATTTCAAGATTTTTTTTTTAATAATCCTTTTAAATTTCCTTTTCCTTGCCTGTATTTCCTGTACCTTTAAGATATAAAAGGGCCACATTTTCAGATTTTTTTTTCCAACAACCTCCAAACTCCCTCTCCCAGGGATTCCTCCCTGCTCCTTTCTTTTCCTGCCTTGCTGGAAGTTACAACACGAAACCAGGATCTTGTGGGAAGAGAAAACAAAAAAAATCCCATGAATTATGGGAAAAATATGGAAAATTAACCCATCAGGAAGCTTTAGCAATAGCAGGGGTGACAAGCAAGAGAATAAGCAGCACAAGCATCCCAAATTAATTTCTTGTTTGCTGTCAGCCCCACTGTGCTGCTCCAGCAGGGGGACAGGGTTTCATTTTCCCTTCCACAATTCCCTGGGATCACCACTCCAGGATTTGATGAAGTTATCTCAGCCCAGGGACTGAAGGAAACAGATCTTTGATTTAGAAATAAAAGGAAGCAGAAAGAATCTTCCATTAGGGAAGAGAAGACTCCTCAGTCATGCCCAGCACATTCCTGTGTTATTTCCCTCCCGCTCCTGTCTGGATGTTGTACTGGTACTGGATCCTGTATCCCCAGGTCTGTCTCCTATTCCCAAGCCATGAGCATTCCCTGGCTGAATTCCCTCCCAGGCTCTGCCCTTGGCAGTGCCATTTCTTCAGCAGCAGCACACGGATGGCACCTTCCTGAGAGGTGGGATTCCAAAATCCAGAGGTGGACATGGGGTAGGAATAACTTCAGATGTCCGGGGTTCATCTGAGTCATCGTTGAGGAGTTAGGGAGAGAGAGGATCCTTGTGGAATCACAGAATCCTGGTTTGGATTGGAAGGGGCCTTGAAGCCCATCCAGTGCCACCCCTGCCATGAGCAGGGACACCTTCCACAGTCCCAAGGTGCTCTAAGGCCCTTCTAGCCTGGCCTTGGACACTGCCAGGGTATTCAAGAACAATTCTCAGTTCTTCTGTGTGGGAGTCCAGGGTGTTCCCCTGGCTTCCCTGGATGCCTTGAGACCCCCCCTGACAGGGATCTCAGAGTCTCTGGCAAAGTGCCCAGGACTCCTGGGGACTGAATCTCAATCCCTGGAGAGGTCTGCCAACATTGCAGGAAGAATTACAAGCCCCACAAAAACTAGTAAAGTGTAAATTAGACTGTTAGAAGGTAGATAAATAGATTTCTGAGATGTCTGTGATAAGAGATTCGTGGCCAGCATGGAGGATTTGGGCTGTGGTTCACCTCTTCCTCCTTCTTGTCTGTGCCATCCATGCTGGGTGACATTCTGGCACTATCAGATTGGATGGGGACAAAGCTGAACAGTGTAAAGATTGTGTTGTATTGGAAAGTTATTGTAAATATCTAGTGCATAATTTAGAGTATAAAAGATGAGTGCTGCCCAGCCAGGACTCATTCTGCCTTGGATGCTCAGCAGAACAGATCACTGTTGGCCGGGCAGACATTCCTGAGACAACAACCTTGAAACTTCTGAAAAATCATCTCCTGCAGTCTCTCTTTGGCGGCTTTGGGAAAAACCTGAGTCTCAAACCACCTGCATGTCCTGCTGAGGTGATCCCAGGCCAAACAGGACACCTCAGGCTGGACATTCTGAAGATTTAATCCATGGTTATTTCTCTCTCTTAGCACGTCAATATATAATATTTATTTCTTTCTCCCCCTTCTAGCAGCAGCTGGGAGGACTGGGCTCACCTGAGTGAGCACCTGATCCACATCTGGGCTGTGGCCACTGATAAGAATAGAAAAAAATCCAGGCCTGTAGGACACCTATTAAACACAGGAGATCCAAAAGGATCCTGTTACCCAATGCAACAGCTCCCAGAAAAAAACACTGACTATGGTCCTGGTGTTGAGGATGATCCCAGTGTGGAAATCAGGAGAAAGGCATCATAAAAGCTGCTAGAGGGGAAAACCTGAGTATGGCCAAGCAAGGGGGCACACTGCTCAGAGTTTTGGATTTGAGCATCCACATGGAAGGCGATGCTGGACCTGGGTGGAGAAGGAATTCTGGAGCTCAGTCTGTCAGAGGAGCAGGTGCCTACACTGGTGTTGGAATAATCATTCCTACATTGGGTGTGTCCAGTGTGAGCTGCTTCAGAGGCAAAGGCAAAAAGCTGCCAGCTCTAAAATCTGTACAGAGGCAGAGCTGTCCATCTGTCCATCCATCTGTCCATTCATCCATCTGTCCATCTATCATCCATCCATCCATTTATCCATCCATCCATCCATCCATCCATCCATCCATCCATCCATCATCCATCCATCCATCATCCATCCATCATCCATCATCCATCCATCCATTTTAACCTCAGGAGGCAATCGCAACTGCAAGGAAAACCCTTTACGGAAAGGCTATTCTGATGTGCCATTAATCCTCCCTTTGGAATTTCCATGGCCTGGCTCTGGCCTTAGAGGTTCCCTGGAAGGCACAGAGGCAATTCCCAAGTGATAGGAAATGCAGGGAGGTGAGGAGTGGCTGCTGTGCACCTGGAGGTCAGCAGGTGTGGGTGGTTCCCCAGGTGCAGCTTTGCTCCCCTGTCCCAGTTTAGGCTGACTGGGTCCCAGTAGAACACTCCAAGAGCAGTTTTAGTGTCAGATCAGTTATTCCAGAGCACTCCTGAACCCATCTGGCCAAGACCCTTCAATGGGGTGTTCCAAAACTCCATTTCAGCCCAGAGCATAGGAACCTCAGCCAAAACCTCATTAACTGACCCCTGAAGGCAGAAATCCCCCTCTCTGTGATTCATGACCCTTAAATATCCTTCCCCTCCCTGCAGCCAGAAGCCTGGTTCATGCTGATGGGATTGCTCCAAGGGACAAATTCTGCATTCCCTTCCTGCACATTCACTTCCAGCCACAGAGAGCTCTTTAGCCAGCTGTTTCCAGCTGTGCAGGTTCCCAGGAGCAGGGACTGAGGCAGAACTCAGTTATTTCTGGACTATGTCCTCACCAAAAAACATTCCTCATCTATTTTTGTCCCAGGGAGCTCCGATTTGGAGATTCCTGGAGATTCCAGGCATTGGATCTGCCCCATCCAGCAGCACAGCAGGAAAACTGGGCTGTGTTTTCATTCTCCCTGGGCAAACAGAGTGACCCCAACATCCTGCCTGGCTTTAATCCAGTGCTCCAACCCCCCTCTCCTGTCCCTATGGATAAATAAATTCACATCACTGCTCCCACTCAGATCATGCAAATACTTCACTGGCTCTTCTTCACAACCAAGGAATTTCTACCCCTTTCCCCATCCTGAAGAGCCCAGTTTGGTTCCTTACTCCTTCCCTCATCACAGATCATGGAATTGTATCGGCTGGGGAAGACTTTTAAGAACCTGACTACTTCTCAGCACTGCCAAGGCCACCACAATGTCCCCAAGTGCCACACCCACACATTTTAAACCTCTCCAGAGGTATCGGAACCTCTTCCAGGTATGGGAACTCATCCAAATTGCATCAGTGGGAGAGCCTGGAGCAGCCGATCAAAGTGGAATACTGCGTTTTCCTCCCTAAATCCCACACCTGACATTCCAACAGTCATTGCCCCATTTCAGTCCTTCCCCTTAACCTGGACTCCTCTTGAAACCCTTCACATGGGACTTGTGATTCCCAGAAAACTGCTTCCTTCCAGAGCATTGGGGCTGAATTCCCAGCTCTTAAAGGATCACAAGAAATCACATGTTCTCTGATTTCTATTTGGATCATCTAAATCCCACAGTGCCTCCTATTCACAGCTAAGGAATTTCTACCCCTTTCCCCATCCTGAAGAGCCCAGTTTGGCTCCTGTCTCCTTCTCCCACCACGGAATCACAGAATTGTTTAAGTTGGCAAAGACCTTTAAGAGTCCAACAGTTCCCCAATGCTGCCAAGGCCACCACAATGTCACCAAGTGCCACACCAGGGCTGTTAAACCCCTCCAGGGATGGTGATTCAACAAATTGCATCAGCTGGAGAGCCTGGAGCAGTGGATCAAACTCAGTACTGTATTTGCCTTCCTAAATGCTACCCCTGACTCTTCTGGCAGTCACTGCCCCATTTCACCCCTCCTGGATTTAATCCCTTCACCTGGGACTCACAATTCCCAGAAAACTGCTTCTTCCCAGAGCATTTGGGCTGATTTCCCAGCTCCTGAAGGGTCACAATAAATCACATGCTCCCCACTCCTTCTTCCCTCCCGAAGTGCAGCCAGGCCCACTCCTGCTATCTCTTAAATCTGTCCCTTTTTATGGGAAGAACATTGATCCTGGCCCCGTTCCATGCTGTAAATGGGGCAGACTGGATGTAAGTTTTCAGCAGTGGGCTGGGATTTGCTTATGGGACTGTTTGCAGCTATTTAATCAGGGCATGACTGAGCCTGGGGATAGAGGAGCTCCAAGAAACTGGTTTTAAATCCTCCCAGGGATCCAGGAGCCAAAGGTGTGGAGGCAGGGAGAGGCAATGTCCTCACTGGCAATGGATGCACTTCCACCTGAGCCACCAGAGCAGACTGTAACCAGGATCATCCAAAAGCCAAAAAAATTCTGCAGTGACACATCCATGATTCCTCCATTTGGAATTTGCCTGGCCAAGATCCTGGCTCTGCCTCAGGCTTTCCCTGGGAGGCACAAATCCATGGTCCAGGCAGGAATTCAGCAGGACAAGCTGAGGGCAGTGAGCACAGCAGGGCCTGGAGCAACATCAGTGAGGGCAACCCTTGGAGGGTTCCCCCAAAATCTCACCCCACCCCTGGCAGTGAGGACAGCCCTTCCAAAATCTCACCCCATCCCTGGCAGTGAGGACAGCCCTTCCAAAATCTCACCCCATCCCTGGCAGTGAGGACAGCCCTTCCAAAATCTCACCCCATCCCTGGCAGTGAGGACAGCCCTTCCAAAATCTCACCCCATCCCTGGCAGTGAGGACAGCCCTTCCAAAATCTCACCCCATCCCTGGCAGTGAGGACAGCCCTTCCAAAATCTCATCCCACCCCTGGCAGTGAGGACAGCCCTTCCAAAATCTCATCCCACCCCTGGCAGTGAGGACAGCCCTTCCAAAATCTCACCCCACCCCTGAGAGTGAGGACAGCCCTTCCAAAATCTCACCCCACCCCTGACAGTGAGGACAGCCCCCAAGGCTCCTCCAAGGTCTCATCCCACCCTGACAGGACAGCTGAGCCCCAGGGAGGGTCAGAGCCTCTTGGTGCCCTCAGGACCTGCTCAGGTGAAAGGAGCTCCAGCTCAGATCTCAGCCAGGAGAGCTCCAACCCTCATGGCTCCATCCAGGGCTTGTTCAGAGAGGTTATTTTATAAAATGGATTCCCTACCAACAGCAATCCTTGAAGGGTGAGGTGTTCCAGGGCACAACCTTCACCTGGCAGGTGACCCCACACTCCCTGGGCTGTGGTACCCTGACCATACTGGTTAAATCAGGTGAATTTATCTTCTCATTTGATGCCATTTATCATTTTTAGGAATTTGATCCTCCCACCTCCCCAGGTGTCCCCTGAGTTCGGTCACAGAGCTCTGACTGCGCAGGTTGGCAGAAAAACCCTCACCCAAAAGAATCAAAACCTCCTTCAAGGTGCCTGGCACAAAAATCACAATTTTTCCAGCCTTGATTTTTTTTTACCTTGTTCTCTCCTGTATCTTTAAAAGTTTGTCAGGTTTCACAGAATAAAGGAGAAGATCCAAATTTGCTCTAAACCAGGGGGGCTGTCAAAGAAACTCGCCTTGAATATAGAAAAGCAACTCTTCCAAGCACTAATTCCAGGTGCAAGGAGAGTTCATGGTCCACCTGACGAGCTGAAAATGCTCATTTTCAAACCTGCAAACTCCTAATGAGCTCCTTAAGTCCCAGTGCTTTGCTGAGGATTCATTTTCCCAAATGTTGATTCTGGGCCTATCCTTGTGCTCTTCTTAAAGTCCTAAAAAGAGCTGAAAAATTCTGATGTGGCAATGGGGAAGATCCCAGGGACTGCTGGAATTGGGAGGGTTTAGTTGCAGCTGTGCTAGCAGTTCCTGAGGGGTCAAAGGGAGTTTTGCAGAACTCCTGGGAATGTCACATCCCATGAAACTCAATCCCATTCCAGATATTCGGGCATAAGGGAGCAAAGTCCTAATGCTGAGGGGGGCTGTGCTGCAGCTTGGGAATGTCAGCTGGGGTGGAATGATGAGGAAACAGAAGAGGTGAATTAAAATACCCAGTAGTGGATATCAGAGTCATTCCAAGGAAGGATCCTAGACTCTGCTGCAGTCACAGCATTTGGAGCTGGAAGCTCACACAGAGAGATGTTTACATATAATGATTTTGACCATTCGATTAATGAGGCTGTTCTGTAATTATCAGATCATTTGCACTATCAGGCTGTCAAAACATTAATTACAGTCCCAGGGTATTTTTAGCTCCATATGTGCTGCCCATTCCCTTTTGCCCACAGCAGTGCCTGGAGTGTGACCCCCACAGCAAAAGAGCTGGGAGATAACTCCTCCCTGCTTTGCTCTCCTGCTCCGAGTTTTGGTCTCTCCCTGGAAGGATTTAGGGAATGAAAGGCCACAAGTGATTCTGGGACAGGAGGTGACTGCAGAGCTCTGTGAATCACAGCTGTGGCAGAGCTGGCTCAGGGTGACAATTGCTCAGCCCCTGGTGCCAGTGGGAGGCTGCTGCTGCAGGGATGGCCTGGGAGCTGGGATCTGTCCCTGAGCCCTTTGGGATCTGTCCCTGAGCCCTTTGGGATCCCCACACAAGGAAGGCTCTCCAGGCTCCTGCCACCCTCAGCTGCACAGGGACCAGAGGAGAGGGGACTGGGACATGCTCAGGGATTGTCCCTGATGCTGCAGGCAGGAGGCAAAGGAACCTTTGCTGTGAAATTCCTGAAGATCCTGGCTGGACCCTGCCCAGCCCAGCACAGGATTAAGGGCAGGGCAGAGTTTGAAGCAGTTCCCTGAGGCTCAGTTTAAGATCTATGGGAAGGCTCCTGCAGGCAGGACCTTCTGAGCCTGGGATAAATCTGCTTTGTTTTTATGTGCAGGACTCCAAGTGAGTTTTGTGTAGACAGAGATGTGACTTTAGTGCCCAAGTGGGTACAAAACCATTCCCTGCATGAGCCATTGAGACTCTTGGTCACCCTCCTGGCCCCCTGGGGAGGTTCTGTCTTGTGAAATTCCTGACCAAACCTGGGGTTATTTCTTTTCCATTTTCCCCAGACTCAGGCCATGTCATGTTGTGTGGGCAGTGAGAGCTGTAAGACCAATATTGGCATTGAGAATTTGTATTTTGACATTCCAGAGCCTGAGTGCTGGGCTGGCAGCCTGAAATAAGAGCCCAGACAGTCCCTGGCCCAAAGACCTCGCTTATCCCATTCCAGGACTGATCCAACAGCAACTCCCCCTCCCAGGGAGTGCTTTTCTAGCACATCCCTATTCCAAAGTGATGGATGAAAATGGGATCCTGCAAAAAGTCCATTTACATGCTTCATCAAACTCCCAGCTCTGCCAAAAGTCCCCAGAGCAGTGATGTACAGCCAGGCCTGCAGACTCCACCACATCTGCTCCAAGAAGAATTAGCAAGACCTCCCCAAGCTGGGGATGATTTTCAGTGCATCAGACACTCTCCCAGGAAATCCATCATGTTTATGGACAAGTTCTTGAGACACTTCAGAGGAACTTATTACAATAAAAAAGGAAGTTCCCAGCCCTCCAACTGCACATCTCCCTCTTACTCTCACCATCCATGATGAAAAATGATGGGATGAGGTGGATGTGTATGGCTGGAAGCAGTTACAGCCTATTCCAAGGGAAGATTATGCCACAAAATTATTTTTCCCAGACTTTCCTCCTGTGTTTCAAACTAAATCCTCCCCTCTGCCTGGGAGCAAACTCACTGTGGACCAACAAATATCAAGTGGTGTTGGGTTTGTAAAGTAAATGTAAAATATGGGAAATCTGTCAAAGATCAAATCCCAATGGTCCTGCACATTTCAATGCCAAAAGTGACAGGCTTTATCTCTGGGAGCTGCTCTCCCAAAAGCTCTCTGAGGTCACCCAGTGCCCACCACAACAAGCTCACACAAACAATCTCCTAAGCCCAAGTTAAAGCAGTAATTACTGAGAGAACATTTCTCACAAAATGCCTTCCCCACCCTTGACCCCTCTGTCCTGGTCTTCAGAGGAGACCACAACCTTCACAAGCAGAATGTATGAGCTGGGATTTTACAGCTCTGCTGGTGACTGGAAATCAGGGATGCTGCAGAGACGTGCATTTCCAGCTGTTCCTGTCAACCCTTTCCTGTAATACAAATACCAAGGACTCCTCTCTTCTCTCTTCTCTCTTCTCTCTTCTCTCTCTTCTCTCTTCTCTCTTCTCTCTTCTCTCTTCTCTCTTCTCTCTCCTCTCTCTCCTCTCTCTCCTCTCTCCCCTCCCTGCTCTGCAGACACAAATAGGTTGTGACATTTTCCCCTGCACACTCTGCAGGGGTCACCTTTCTCCCCTTTCATCTCAGCACTTTCCAAACCTTTCCCTGCCATAACTCCCTATGCTCTTCTCATTCCCCACCTGTGTTTGAGTGCTCACTCCAGCCTTACCTCGAGTCCTTGGGGGTAGTTTGAGGCAGAAGAAGGATATAAAGGTATTAAGGAGCATCCTAAGAGGGATACAGAGGTGGGAAAGGCTCTAGAAGGGTGAGGGCACTTGGAATGTTCAGCTGGAGGACACTGAGGGCAGAGCTCACCAGGGGCTGCAGCTCCAATCTCTGCTCCTGGGACAGGGAATGGCTGGAGCTGGGCCAGGGCAGGCTCAGGCTGGAGCTCAGGGAAAGGTTCTTCCCTCCCCCAGAGGTGCTGGCACTGCCCAGGCTCAGGCTGGAGCTCAGGGAAAGGTTCTTCCCTCCCCCAGAGGTGCTGGCACTGCCCAGGCTCAGGCTGGAGCTCAGGGAAAGGTTCTTCCCTCCCCCAGAGGTGCTGGCACTGCCCAGGCTCAGGCTGGAGCTCAGGGAAAGGTTCTTCCCTCCCCCAGAGGTGCTGGCACTGCCCAGGCTCAGGCTGGAGCTCAGGGAAAGGTTCTTCCCTCCCCCAGAGGTGCTGGCACTGCCCAGGCTCCCCAGGCAATGGGCACGGCCCCGAGGCTGCCAGGGATGGACAGGCTGGGAGTGTTGGGGTGTCTGGGCAGGGACAGGGGCTGGATCCGTGATCCCTGTGGGTCTCTCCAGCTCAGGAGGTTCCCTCTGCACACCCAGCCTTGCTCGACAATTCTGCTCCAAATTCAACATTGAATTCCTGTTTCTTTCCTCCCCTCTCCAGCCCTTGCTGTCCATGGCACTCCTGGGCTCAGCACTGGCTCTGCTGTCCCCTGCAATCCAGGTGGTGCCTTTTACACAACTTCATCAGAATCCTACCAGAGGGATTTTTTTCCTTCCCCTTTGCACCCCAGTTTTGTGACCAAGTTGTTCACTCCCTCCCATTCTTATATAAAATCCTATATAAAAGCAGGAAAAAAGTGTTGTTGTGTCTTTACACTTTGCTGGCCAAGCAGAACTAAATGAACTTGAAAAAAAAAATTACATTCAGGTTAATGTTGAACTCTTTTTAGGGCATTTGGTTGGGTTGGCACTGTTCTGTTTGGGTTTTTTTGGTTTTGTTTTTTTTTCTACCACAGAATAAACCCTTTTCTTCTTTTGTTGATGCCATTTTTCAGGCCAACCATGAAATTTCTTCGTGAACAGAAACGAAAAAAGGTCGACTTTCAGCTCTTCTGGGTATCCACTGGACCTCTGGGGATTCTGCTTCCATTTTTTGCTGTTCCTGTCAGACAGGGAGGATTTTTAGCTGCATTTCTTTCACTCCAGGTTTGTGCTGCAATATTCTCCCTCAGCCACTCTCCCAGGTCTGGATAATGACATTTATTCCAGCTGAGCAGCTCCAGGAGGAGAAAATGATGGACTTAAATTGAGGTAATATTTTGCTGATCTCCATGTCCTAAATTCTCTGTAATGACAGGAATCCATTTGAGCTGGGAGATCGTGGGATCATCATTAACAAAACTTCGGGGTGGAAAGGCTGAGTTAGTCCTGAGGAAAATGGCCAGGGATAAGAGCCAGGATCCCTGGCAGATTCCTGTGAGGAATGGAGGTGATGCTGGAAGGGGATAACTGAGCTTGGTTTGGCATGAGGCCACACAAATTCCTGGGAATGGGGCTCTCTTGCAGCAGAAATGCCCCAATGTCTCCATCCCTGGTTGGAAGATGAGGCTCCCTTCCAGTGAAAAACTGGTGTCTGATGGAATTCTTTGCTGTTCCATGTCTGGGAAAAGCAAACCTGAGGCTGTCCCAGATCCATGAGTGCCTGGCAGAGGGCAGATGGTTACAGGACCCTGCTGGAACTTCCAGCTCAGGGAGGAGCAGCCACCTGAGAGGACTTTTAGCAACTTCTGGGGTTGGGGAGGGACTGGCAGAGTCGCCTTCAACTCCCAGAGTTGCTGAGTTGATCCAAACAACAGGCAGGACCGTGATAAAATGGGGTTTTCCTTCAATCCCTTGGAACTTGGCAGTGCTGGGAGCAGGAGGCCCAGCCTGTCCCCTGAGCCCAAGTGTGCAGGAGAAGGCAGAAATTGCTAAACCATCTCCTGGTGCATGTGAAGCACATTCCTAGAGCAGCTCATTTCAGGTGAGTTTTGTCTTCTGTAATGGGTTAGCTGCATCACCTAAGTAATGGCTTGTCTTCATTTTCTTCTGTCTTCACTCACAGTCAGGATTAAAAACATGAAGGAGACGAATTTCTCGTTTGGGCTGGGATGTTTATTAAATCTTATCTAAAGTACAAAGAGTTCTGCAACACTTCTAGCCACCAGCTAGAAGTGAGCAAAATGGAGATGAATCTAGGTAGTTACAAGATCTTTCAAAGCTAAGCAGTCCAATAAAAAGCTAACACCTATATTATTTATACTTTTGACCCAATAACCAAGCACCTATGACCTGCAGTGCAGCACTAACTATCCAACCAAAAACTATTACCAGAAACCATGAAGAAGGAATAACACAGAAATGAGACAACATCCAAAATCCTCCATTTTGCTCCATACCTATTACTATATTCTAAAACCCCAAATTCAAAGCCCTTTACCATGTGAAATCACACACTTCTGTTTAACTACATACCAGTGATTTTAACTCCAGCACTCAAATTTGGAAGCTTCTCCAAGGCCTCAGGTCAAAAGCACTGTTCTCCAGGGGGTCAGTGCCAGAAAGAACAGAAAGGTCAAAATTCCCAGGCTTCTGAGTCCCAACAGTCTTCTGGTGATTTGGGAATGGGAGCTCCAGTCTGGCACAGCCACACCTGGGACACTGGAATTTGCTCTTTGGCCTGCCCCAGGGCCATTTCCAGTTTGATCAAGGTTCTCTTTTTTTTCCTATCATGGATAGCCCAGTGACTGTAAGCTGGTCCTGTGGCACTTTTAATGCCCCTGTCGTTTAGGTGTTGGGATATCTTGGCTTTAGAGCTGCCCCAAATCCCTCATTATTTAAACAGAGGCAACAACCTGAGCTGGGCTCCCAGCAGAACCTCTCCCCTGCCCTGCAGCTGTCCCAGCCCAAACCCAACCTCGGAGCTGCTGTGGGAGAGCTCTGCCTTTTCCAAAAATTCTCCAGCCCTCCTGAACTTAAAAAGCATGATCCCTGAATCATTCCCACTTGTCCTGGTTTGAAGGACAGGTGTCTGCCAATAAAGGCAAGAGCTTCTCTCTGAAATGAAGAATGCAAACCTCCTCCCTCCAAATTATTATCAATTTGAAATTAAGGGGCTCTCAGGCAAAGATATGGGAATTAGGAATAACAGTTCTTTACTGGAAAAATTAAAACAAAAATACAGTATTACAAAAAACAATCCCAAAACACTACCAGAGTCAGAATCCAAGCTGACACCCATCAGTCAGTCAGGGTGTTGGCACAGTCCCATTCCATGGTGGCTGCATCCTCCTGCAGTGGCAGATGTGGCTCAGCTGGAGCAGTGCTCCTGGAGAAGGTGCAGTTTCCTCTGAAGGTGCAGGGATGATGTGGAAAGGTCTGGCTTTCCTCTGGAATCCAGTGGAAAAAAGGCTGCTCTGATGTTCCAAATTTCAGTTTTTATCTAGGTAGGAGAGGCTTGGTTCCTTCCCCTGGCTGGAGCATCTCCCAATGGGATGATGGAATTTTATCAGTCATGCACTGGGACTCAATGGGCCAGTAGCAAATGGTATCTTCCTGGAGGGAGGATGGTTTGGGGAAAAGATAAAGGTGATTGCCCCAGCTGTTTTTAAAGCTGGCCCATTAGCAGATAATGTGTGCCAGGGAGATAAGGAATCACTGCCCCACCCGGCTTCAACAGATGGTGATAGAATACACATTGCTGGTTGCATCCTGTGT
Organism: Muscicapa striata striata; assembly: GCA_030060385.1. Lineage (NCBI taxonomy): Eukaryota > Metazoa > Chordata > Aves > Passeriformes > Muscicapidae > Muscicapa > Muscicapa striata. Next base: position 858,614 of record JAREIS010000113.1, on the reverse strand, counting down.
TGCAACCCAAGACACCCCTTCCAACCACACTGAAGATGAGTTTGGGTAGTGCAAAACATGCAAACCTTCCCAGGATGCACAGCACCTTAAAGAGCAGGAATATGTTACCAATCCCCTCTGAAAGTCCTTCATTGGTGTGTTTTTCCCAGATTTCTTAAGGGGGGTTTTATTTAACCATTAATTTGAGACTGATCCTTATTTTTAGCAGGCAGAATGGGTTCTGGGGCTCTCAAACCCAAAGCAGAGCCAAAACCCCACTCAAGTCCTTTAAAAATAAAGAAGGTCTTGTATGTTCCTGCAGGTGAATACAGTGTGGAAATATCCATGAAAAATAGACAACTTTGAGCAACTTCTCCCTGGAACTCATCCTCTTTTGTTAGGGAGAGCAGATTCCCAGTAGAAAACTGGATTCAGTGGATGACAGGAATTAACCTCTTTTGGAGAGGAAAAGCCAATCCATGTCATCAGGTCATGTTACAATCCCCACCATTGTGATTCCAAACATAGAAGCATGGCAGGAATTTGCATAAACATGAGATGTTAATATTTAAATACATCAAGGGGGGACCCAGTACCAGTTTTTCAGCCTGCTCCAGCCCAGAAGGGCAGGTCTGTGGGCACAGCTCCCTCAGCCCCATGTCCAACATTCCTAATTATCCATTTGCAAGGACAATGATTCCATTTGCAGGTCTATGAATATTAAACAGCCACTTTGCACCTGGGTTTGCACATTTGGAGACACATTTTTAGCCCTTAGCCACCACGTTGGTGTCTCCTGTTTCACTGCCCATTTTTATGGGGGAAATGGATCAATTTGGGAAAACTCCTGTGTGACATCTCTTTTCCATGATTTTTCCTTCTGCACTGCAGGAAAAGCTGTGGCTGATCCACTGCAGTGGCAGATGTCACCAGATGGCACTCTTACATTGATTCTTCCCCATCCTTAATTTTTGTTTTTGTTGCTGTTATTTGGGTTTTATGGACGAGCAAATGTTCAAGATGGAAGAGCCACACTCCAGCCAGCAGCGTTGGTTCACAGGGATTTGTTCTGGGTGGTGGAAAATGTGGGAAATTTGGATGTTCTCCAGGAGCCAGCCATGTTTTTTGGGGTGGAATTCCTGGAAGAAGTGGCCCTACATGCCCCAAAAATTCAGTGTGTGGGTTTCTCTGTTGACTGGTGGCACTCAGAATATAAAAACAAAATTCCATTTCTGATCTCTCCCTGAAATTTGGTGTCACTCTGGGAATATGACACAGGTGACAAAAAAACCAACTCTATTAGAAGGGGATATAAAATTGTCCCTAAACCTCACACTGTTGAAAAGAAAAAAAAAAAAAAAAAAAAAGAAAAAAAAAAAAAAGACTGGAAGTGCATTTTTCCACCCTACTATATAAAATCATGAATTTTGGGTTATAATGAAGGTTTTCTCCCTAGTGGGACAATGACTAAATGCTAAATATAAAATTATCATGATGGTTCTTCACCCAAAAAAGTTGAGTTTGATTTTTCCTGTCTCAGAGGAGAAGAGTTGGACAGGGATGTGTCAACTCAGGAATATCCCAGGAGAGCCTCCAAAATATTAAAAAAAATTGTTCTGAAATGAAATAAAATGTGAAACAATAGGTCAAAAAATATTAGTGATAACATTCAACAGAACATTCCCAACAAGTTGTGAGGAGTTAAAATGAATCCCCACAGGAGAAGGTAAATCCCACTGCTCATTTTCTCTTATTGCTCCAAGCAAGCAAAATCCATACTCTGGGATATTGATTCCATAAAATATGGGACCCCTTCACCATGGAGAAACACCTGAAATTGAGAAAAAACAACAATAATTGTGTTTTAATATGACATCAGTTATGATGCTAAAATTCCAGTGTGGTTTCCATGGGAGGAGCAGCTCTGGGGTTTCCCCAAGAGGGAAAAAACCCTCTTGGCATGGAAAAATTAATTTATATTCCATTCTCTTATTATTGTTGTTTTCTCCTTACAGCAGGGCTGTAGTCACATCTGGCTGTGAGCACCAAACACTTGCACTTGCTCTTTCCTTAATACCAAAATATTCCTTGGTAGACATTCTTGTTTAGCTTCACATTTCCTGTTGAAATCCAGGAGCTCAAAGTGCCTCAAAATTCCAATTATGCAGCTCGTTTGTGCCATTATTATTAATTTATTACATTCTTGTTGCCACACAAGTATCCCAACAGCTCTTGTGGGGCTAGGAAGCAGTGAAAGAACACAGCAACACCACTCCTCTTCCAAGCAGCAAGAAGAGCAATTTATTGAAAAGCCACAGCATTTATATAAGGGAGATCATGAAAAGCAAAGTAGAAAAGCCTCATTGGTCAAAGAAGGCAACACCTCTTTGAAATCATGCTCTGTGCAAAACATCAGAGACACTCACACGGCTCGCTGGTCAACACCAGGAGTCTGTCTGTGTTTGCTTTCTACCTTCCCTTGTTTTGTCTCTAAGAAAGATCCCCCAGCCTGGGAAAGATCCTGGCTGGAGCTGAGAAAAGTCAACAATCTGGGAAAAAACCCAGTTAGGTTCCCCACGAGCCTTCAGCTGTGTGCACACTTGTGCATCTCCCTTTCCCCAGTGAGAGCTGGGGCCTCACAGATCCAGCCCTGACCTTCCAAAGGGCTGGAAAAAACCAGGGAAGGTTGGAGGAAACGCAGCAATCCAAAGCCTAAGGAAAATGCCTTGCCCAGGGTGATTCCAGAGCTCAGCCTGGCTCATTAGGAGCAGGACAGGAGCTGATGTGATTGCAGCAGACAGATGACCTTGGGTGGTTTTTTCCCATCTCTTAAGGAAAGACTTTGCCTGGAGAGTGGTTTGGGAGCAGCCCAGGATTTAGCAGGGGCTGTAAAGGAGCAGCTGCTGCAATAAAGCTGCAGTTTTACAGCTGCAGGCAGCCTGGGAACGCTGCTTGGATCTGCTGGTGAGGGCAGGAGGGCTCCAGAGGCAAGGAGAGATTTGGGGAGCCCGGCGGGAGGCAGGTCCCACAGTGAGGAATGCCCCAGAGATGCAGGGAAATGGTGCTGTGCCCACAGCCCTGGACCCTTGGGGGTTTGGATTCAGCTCCTCAGGAGCAGAATTCCGAGTCCATCCCCACCCCAGGGCTCCTGAGCCCTGCCAGGATCACAGGGGTGGAGGTGTGAGCTGGGGACATCCCAGTGTAGTAACAGGGAGAGATCTTGGGATCAAACCATCCCTCTTCCTTTTTCTCCTTCTCCTCCTTCTTCCTTTTCCTTGTCCTCCTCACTTTCCTTCTCCTCTTCCTCCTCCCCCTGCCTGCCACAGAACAGTGGGAAGAGCCTGGTGCAGTCCAGTGTCCTTCCCAGAGGGAATGTGGGAGCTGCAGGATGCACCTGGCTGCTCCTGGAATCCCCAAACCATGCAGGTTGGAAAAGCCTGAATTCCAAATTCATCAAACCTAAAAAAGTGCCCAGGCCACCACTGCCCCATGCCCCAAGTGCCACATCCACTTGGCTTTGGTGACTCCACCAGTTCCCTGGGCAGCTGTGCCAGTGCCTGACGACCCTTTCCATGGATCCACCCTAAAAACCTGATATCCAAAATCCACTTTTCCCTCTTTTTGCTGCATTTGGTGAATTTTCCATGACTAAAGAACCCCAAACCCTGAGCTCTTGTTCTGCTGTCAGGCTGGACGAGTGCTTGGAAGAAAAGCCTTCCCAGCTTATTATGGATTCAGACATCTCTTCATCTGGAGTTGCCTGAGGTCCTGGAAATAATTTTCTTTCAGGAAGAACATCATTCTGAGGTGAATAAAAATCACTCAGCACTTTAACGAGACCATTACATTTCACTGAAAGTGTCTTTCCCTCTTCCACAAGGTCTTCCAGGAGGAGAAACAGCTCAGATCCACCTGCTCATGGAAACATGTCCATGAGTCAGGGATTTATCTCACTGGGAATTCTTCCCCATCTCCCCAGATTCTGCATCTCCACTCCCACCCTGCCCCTGGCTCCCCTGAGTGAGCTTTGTGCCTCTCCTTTTCCTGGTTCCCACTCCTGGGACAGTCTTTTCTGGGTGCTGAAAGATTGTGGAGCAGGAATCCTGTCAAACCTCACTCCCCCTGAGAAAATTAAATAATGAAAATTCTGGAAAAATCAGATTTCTAAAAAAGAGACTGATTTAAAACACACTGGCATTGAGGGAACCTGGAACAGTCCTTCCCAGGGGGATGCCCCACAGAAGGACCCAGCCAGGAATGTGCCTGGGGGGAGGAGGAGGAGGATGGAGCTTGGAAGCCCCAATTAACCCTTTGCAGACTTCATTCATTTCAAGTGATTCCTGATAATCAGATTATTTTCCATGCAGAAGTTTAATCCTATTACTTCTAATTATGCCCCAATGTACAAAGCTAAACAAATCCCATCTTTTTGTTCTCCATGCCCTCCAAGAAAGTGATTATATTCCATCTCGAGTCGTTATCCATAAGTATCTCTTTTAATCATTTCTGCATTCAGCCCCTCCAGACCTCAATTATTTCTGCTCCCTCTTCATGTCTTGCAATGATTTTGCTTCTACAAACTCCTACAACTTTTTCTCTGGGTCTTAGAGACCCTAAAGAGATACCCTGGGGTCATGAAATATTTTCCAGGTACAGTCTACAAGCAATATTTTAATTTTTTCATGTGTCCAAACAGCAATTTCTTTGGAAAAGTGGAGGGTTTTAATAAGAAGCAGCAAAGCTCAATGTGATAATTATAGGCAGAATTATTTTTGTTGTTGTTATCAGCATTTTGTTCCTGCAATTTGCATAATTGCTGGGTCTTGATTAGAAAGTCCCATTTTTCTGCTAAAGGCTTTGGCAGGAGCCAATCATTTCAAGGTTCCTCACAGAACAGAGCTCCTTAGGGAATAGAGAAGGGAAGGAGCAATCCCAAGCCATTTTTCCTTGGGAGGATGATTGAAATGATTCCCTGGTGTAGGACACAGGAGCTGCCCTTTAGCTGAAGATTTCAACTCTGCTCTTACAGAGATGGGGAAATTATGCTGAGCTGGGAGGTGCTAAATCATGGAATCATAAAATTCCAGGCTGGTTTGGGCTGGGAGGGAACTTAAATCCCATCTCATTCCACTGGAAGGGACAGCTTGCATTATCCCAGGCTGCTCCAAGCCCTGTCTAACCTGGCCTTGGATGTCCCCAGGGATGGAGACCCCCTGCCCACGGTTCTGGAAGCACTGTCTGTGTCCAGCCCCCTCAAGGACACAATTCTGGAGCAGAACAGTGATGGAAATGTTCCCAAAGCCCCTAAAGCTGAGAGTGAGTGAGGAGAGGATCAGGATGTGAGCGCACAGAACACACCCATGAGGCTGCAGGGAAGAGATATTTGCCCAGTTTTTGGTGAGAATTCCCAGGATTTCACATTTCAGAACAGAGAACTTGTTGGGTTTTTTTTTAGTTTGGTGGGGTTTTTTTTGTGTTTGTTTTGGTTTGGTTTTTGTGGTTTTTTTGTGGGTTTTTTTGTTTGTTTTTGTTTTGTTTTTTGTTTTTGGTTTTGGGGTTTTTTTTGTTTGTTTAGTTTGGGTTTTTCTTGTTTGTTTCTTTTCTCCCACAAACTGTCTCCAGAAACTCTTTGAGTCCCTGCACAGCAGTGTTGGTGTCACCCCCTAGACATGGGTTGTGAAGTGCTGTTGTGGCTGGGTGTCTCTGCCACCTTTGTCACCTGCCAGGTGTGGTATCAATGCCACAATGCCACCAGGAGCAGCTGGAGGTCATTTTCCATGGCATTTCCCAGTGATGTGACAGGTCAGGGGCAGCACCTGCCCAGGGTGAGAGCACAGGCAGGGCACACACTGAGGGACTCAACAACAGCTTCAGGTGTGCTCAGCAGGCAAAACTATGGGAAAATATCCAAGAATGCACAGCAGCTTTCCTCTCTTGCCCAGAGACAATTCCCTGGTGTCAGGGAGTTATCCCAGGAAAGCAAAAGGAGGGAAAAATCACTCCCAATTGGATCTCTGTGCTTGGATCTACCATTCCAGGGGAACTGAGTCTGTCATAGGGGAGGGCTGAGAGTCAGAGCAACTTCTGCCCTCATCAGCTCCACAGCCTGTGGAGTTTTCCTGAGCTCCTTTTCCCAGTGGCAGGAATCCTTTTACATCACAGCCAGAGCATTCTGGGATTCTCCTGGGCTCCACCTCGCAGCACCAGGAATCCTTTGGCTTGACCTCCACAAATGTATGCCCCAAATGTAGGACTTATGGGTGGAATTTCCAAGGAATTCACTCGCACAGGGTTGGAGCAGGTTTACACCCTGGAGCTGTATTTGCTGCCCAACAGAAGCACTTGAATTCCAGGGTGGCTTTTTCCCTGGAAAAGATGGCTGCAGCAGGGAGGTGGCACCAGTGACCCTCTGTGGTCCCCCCAACCTGAACCACTGGGGTGATCCTGTTCCCATTGCAGCAGAGACTGTGCTGAGCCCGGAGCTGTGGGAGCTGTGCTGCATTCCCTCACCTCCTGCACGGGGAGAACAGCTGTGTTTTCCTGCCATCTCTTGGGGCTCTTCCATGCCTCACCAAATATCGTTGCAGAGAGACACATTACTGTGTTTACAGCGCTCTGTTTACAGAAGATGCTCTCGATTTAGGGTTTTTATGATGATATTTTATTTTTATGGCTCTCCGCATGATCTGTTTGTTTGCATTAACTTGAGTCGAAGGTTTCATAATCTGATTATGGGGAGCAGGGCTCGGGATGAAGTTATAAAACAGCCAGAGTGCAGTGATGCACCTGCATTCCTGAGCACCAGCTGGGCTTGCTCCTTGATCCTCAACCGCTTCCTTTCCAGGGTTTTTCTGGAGATGAAGGATTCTGCTGGATCTGTGGCCAGGAAAAGGTACAGAAAGGTAACACAAGAAGGGCTTTGAGGACTTGTTCCTTAACTTCCAAGGTGTTCCTGGCCCTGTGTGTTGGGTTGATGTAGTCAGAAATGTGTATTCTATCACCATCTGTTAAAACCAAGTGGGGCAGTGATTCCTTATCTCCAGGGCACACATTATCTGCTAATGGGCCAGCTTTAAGACAAGATGGGGCAGTCACCTTTATCTTTTACACAACTCATCCTCCCTCCAGGAAAATATAATCTGCTGCTGGCCCATTAAGTCCCATTGTATGAATGATAAAATTCCATCATCCCATGGGAGATGCTCCAGCCAGGGGGAGGAAGCAAGCCTTTCCTACCTAGATAAAATCTGAGCTGTTGGGCAGCAAGTTCCCCTTCTTTCCACTGGATTCCAGAGGAGAAGCTGTCATCTACATCATTTCTACATCATCCTTGGACTTCTGGAGGAAGGCTGCACCCTTCTCAGGAGCACTGCTTCAGCTGAACCACATCTGCCACTGCAGGAGGATGCAGCCACCATTTGATGGGACTGTGCCAACACCCTGACTGACTGACAGGTGTCAGGTTGGATTCTGACTCTGGCAGGGTTTTGGGATTGTTTTCTGTAATACTGTATTTCTGTTTTAATTTTCCTAGTAAAGAACTGTTATTCCTAATTCCCATCTCTTTGCCTGAGAGCCTCTTAATTTCAAATTGATAATAATTTGGAGGGAGGGGATTACATTCTCCATTTCAAAGAGAAGCTTCTGCCTTTATTGGCAGATAACTGTCCTTCAAAACAGGACACCCTGCCAGTGACCCAGGACCTGCCTGTCCATGACTTGAATGGGTCCATGGGTTTGCCCAGCCCAGCCCTGGACAGTCATGGATAACAGATCCATGGGTTTGATGGCAGTGGGAAATGGTTCTGCCTGACTGTGAGGGACAGAGATGTGCCTGTGTGTTCCTGACTCCCTATCCCATGGTCCTGTCCTTGTGTTGGATGTTATACTAAGGTAACAGGATTCTTTCTTTTCAATGGGTCCATGGAATGGATTCATGTCACTTATTTTTCTTGAAAGAGGAAAATTTAATATCTAAAGCAGCATCTGGTCCTGGAAAGTGGAGCTCCTGGTTCAGTTTGGGGTTCCACAATATGGGACAGATCTAAATCTTTGAGAGAGCACCCAAAGGAGGCTGTGAAGATGGTAGAGGGTCTCGAGGGGTATCTGAGGCTGAGGGCACTTGGAATTTTCAGCTGGAGCAGAGGACACTGAGGGCAGAGCTCACCAGGGGCTGCAGCTCCTCCTGAGGGGCAGCTTCGATCTCTGCTCATGGGACAGGGACAGGAGCAGGGAATGGCTGGAGCTGGGCCAGGGCAGGCTCAGGCTGGAGCTCAGGGAAAGGTTCTTCCTTCCCCCAGAGGGTGCTGGCACTGCCCAGGCTCAGGCTGGAGCTCAGGGAAAGGTTCTTCCCTCCCCCAGAGGGTGCTGGCACTGCCCAGGCTCAGGCTGGAGCTCAGGGAAAGGTTCTTCCCTGTCTGGGCAGGGACAGGGATGGGCTGGGTGATCCTGGGGGTCCCTTCCAGGGGACATTCCATGATTCCATGACTCCATGCCATCCCCAGCTGCTGATGGAGGTATCCCAGGTGAGTGTGATCCCTACTTAGCCTTCTTTTGTCCCCCAAGTGTTTGTGTAGGGAAAGAAGGTTCTGGAGTGGGTGACCTCAGGCCAGGTTGTGTCACCAGCACCTCAGTGCCACCCCCTGCCCTGAGCTGTGGCAGGAAGGACCTGGCAGAGCGAACTTTTGCATCTTTCCTGAGTGCATCACATTTACCTCCAGCATCTTTTCTTTGACTATTTGGATCCAAGCAGAGAAAGAGCTCAATAATTCTCTTTCTCCCTCATGCCAGTAACTGGCAAATTGCAGGAAAGATGAACCTGGAGCCAGATGTTGGCCAGGAAATAAATTTGCCCTTGAGCAAAGGAACTTCCAGCCATTATGTTCCACTCTGAACATGCATCAGAATAATGCAGGAATTAAAGTCAGGAAGGCTTTTTCTGGTAATTTCTTCAAAAAAAAATTCAAGGAAGGGGTTGACCAAGATCTCAGATATGCCAGGACTTTTTATTACAAATCACAAGACTTGCAAATTTCCACATGAACATTGGGAGTGAGCTGTCCCAGAGCCAACTGATTTAGGGCTTCAGCCTCCATCTGCTGGGGAATTTAAAAGGAAGGGAGATGCTTGAAAGAGCAAATCTAGGATGGGGTTTCCATAAGCTCAAAAGCCTCTGTAACCCAGAAAAGTGCCTGGCAGAGTTTGATGGGAACAGAATTTCCTGAGGGATGGAAGAGGAGGTTTTTACCATTTTCAGAGCTGCAGGAGGTTGTGGTAGGGCAGCTGTTCTGCACCCCAGGAAATATTTGTTTCCCAGATATTATTCTCTCCAAGAAGACCCAAAGTGGAAGTGGTGATTCTTTTGGGTAAAGAGAGCTCTCCAAAGGCATCTGGTTTTGCTGCTTAAGGGAGGGGATTGTCCTGCTCTGCTCTGGGCTGGGGTGGCCTCACCTCTGATCCTGGGGCAGTTTTGGGTGCCCCAATACCAGGAAGATCTAAAGGTGTGGGAAAGCATCCAAGGGAGGGACACAGGATGGGAAAGAGTTCAGAGAAGCCATGGGAGGAGCAGCTGAGGGCACTTGGAATGTTCTGCTGGAGATGCTGAGCTCAGAGCTCACCAGGGCTGCAGCTCCTCCCTAGGGCAGCTCTGATCTCTGCTCCTGGGACAGGGACAGGAGCAGGGAACAGCTGGAGCTGGGCCAGGGCAGGCTCAGGCTGGAGCTCAGGGAAAGGTTCTTCCCTCCCCCAGAGGTGCTGGCACTGCCCAGGCTCAGGCTGGAGCTCAGGGAAAGGTTCTTCCCTCCCCCAGAGGTGCTGGCACTGCCCAGGCTCAGGCTGGAGCTCAGGGAAAGGTTCTTCCCTCCCCCAGAGGTGCTGGCACTGCCCAGGCTCAGGCTGGAGCTCAGGGAAAGGTTCTTCCCTCCCCCAGAGGTGCTGGCACTGCCCAGGCTCAGGCTGGAGCTCAGGGAAAGGTTCTTCCCTCCCCCAGAGGTGCTGGCACTGCCCAGGCTCCCCAGGCAATGGGCACGGCCCCGAGGCTGCCAGGGATGGACAGGCTGGGAGTGTTGGGGTGTCTGGGCAGGGACAGGGATGGGCTGGGTGATCCTGGTGGGACTTTTGCAGTTCAGGATATTTCATAATTCCATGATTCCAAGATAAAGGGCAACAGCTCTGTGCTCTGCCCAGGACATTCCATCCCCACTTTCCTGCAGCTGACTCCCAGCTTGGATTTGGAACAGCGCAGGGAATCTGCTGAGCACAGGAACATCAGGGATTGTCCCTCTTCAGTCTGCCCCTTGTCCTCAGAGTTGCTGGTGTGATTGTGCCATGAGGGAATCTGCATCTCCTGCAGAATGGAGGGAAATTTGGGATGGAGAGGTTAAACACCATAAAACAGAGGAACTATGGGAATCTCCATCCAAAAGCACCAGGAAAAGGGAAGAGCCAGCACAGAAGTGCTGCCAGAGCACAAAGGAGCTGATCAAGGCAGCCAGCTCAGAAAATCAGCCCTCCCTGCTCTCCACAGGGCAGATGGAGCATCCCTGTACTTAACCCCACACTTCCCTCTGAACCTCCCTGCTGGAAGTGCTGCCTCCATCCTCACTTTCCTTTTAATTGTTTCAATCCCTACTAATTGCAGGGACAGCTGCTTCTGCAGGGGATGAACTCACAGGGTCCAAAGGCAGCCTGGTTGGTGCCAGCAGCAGCTGCTGGACAAACAACAGGTCCCAACTTCATCCCCTGGTGGTTTCCACTGGAGAAATGGCATTCCCTGCTCACCAAGAACTGCAGGCTGTTGCCAAATCAGTTGTTTGATCCTGGGCCAGGCTTAAATACGAAGTTCTCCAACATCTCAAAAAGCATTTCTCACCTGAATTATCACATCCCTTTCTCCCTTAGAAGAGGGGAAATCAGTGAAGGCTTGAACATCCTGTCCAAATCTATGAGCAGAGGCAGGGCCAGGCCCCACATTTCCCTTTCTTCATTATCAGAGACTACGAAAGCATGAAGAAAAGTTTTTTTGTTAAAAAAAAAAATCGGAAAAATATTTTTGAGGGAAAACATGCTCCAAATTGTGTATTTTTAAGATAAGTCTTTTTTCATCTCAGACCTTGTTGTCTCATAACAAAACTGCAATTTTTGCCTACACACACCTTATTTTAAGCAGAAAAGAGGATTTCCCCCCATTTTGTGCAGAAATCATGGTGAGATTCATATGGAATTCTGGTGACAAATTGTGTTGGGTTGATGTGGCCAGAAATGTGTATTCTGTCACCATCTGTTAAAACCAGGTGGGGCAGTGATTCCTTATCTCCATGGCACACAATATCTGCTAATGGGCCAGCTTTAAGACAAGATGGGGCAATCACCTTTATCTTTCCCACAGCCCATCCTCCCTCCAGGGAGATACCATCTGCTGCTGGCCCATTGAGTCCCACTGTATGAATGATAAAATTCCATCATCCCATGGGAGATGCTCCAGCCAGGGGAAGAACCAAGCCTCTCCTACCTAGATAAAAACGGAGCTGTTGGACAGCAAGTTCCCCTTCTTTCCACTGGATTCCAGAGGAGAAGCTGAACTTTTCTACATCATCCCTGGACTTTTGGAGGAAGGCTGCACCTTCTCCAGGAGCACTGCTCCAGCTGAACCACACCTGCCACTGCAGGGGGACGTAGCCACCATGGAATGGGACTGTGCCAACACCCTGACTGACTGATGGGGTGTCAGGTTGTATTCTGACTCTGTCAGAGTTGAGATTGTTTTTTGTAATACTGTATTTCTATTTTAATCTTCCCAATAAAAGAACTGTTATTCCTAATTCCTATATCTTTGCCTGGGAGCCCTTAATTTCAAATTGATAATAAATTGGAGGGAGGGGGTTTACATTCTGCATTTCAAAGAGAAGCTTCTGCCTTCATTGGCAGACACCTGTCCATAAAACCAGGACACAAATGTGATGAACACAGCAATCAGCTCTGGTTTGAGCACTGCAGAATGGAAACAAAGTCAGCATTCCATGTTCCTCGGCTGGAATGTTTTGTTGCACTTACCAGGAAGTGAGAGCAGGTGGATCCACAGCAGCCTGTGCATCCCATGGAATGCTGAAGATGGAATAATTCTGCAGTTTTGGGGCTCCTCTCCTTGGGATGTGCACCATGATGAGCTGTGGGTGCTTCTCGGGATGTTGGAGTGGGTTCGGAGTCCAGCTCTGGGGATTTTGGGCTTCTCCAGGGCAGAACCAGTAGGAAGATAAGAACATTCCCAGTAAAATCAGGTTATTTTTAACAAATACTTGCAGAAACTGCCTGAAACTCCAGAGAGTCTGATGGAATGGCTTCAAATGACCCTCAGGCTGCTGCCAGTCCCGTTTCACTCACTTTTACACATCCAGGGACGGGGACTCCACCCCTGAGCAGCTGTGTCAGTGCCTGACCACTCTCTCTATGAAGAAATGTTCCCAAAATCCACCCTGAGCCTGCCCTGCCCAGCCTGAGGCCGTTCCCTCTCCTCCTGTCCCTGTTCCCTGTTCCCAGAGCCCGACCCCCCCGGCTGTCCCCTCCTGTCAGGGAGTTGTGCAGAGCCACAAGGGCCCCCCTGAGCCTCCTTTTCTCCAGGCTGAGCCCCTTTCCAGCTGCCTCAGCCTCTGCTGGGGCTCCAGCCCCTTCCCCAGCTCTGTCCCTGCCCTGGACATGCTCCAGCCCCTCCATGGGGACTGGGGTTAGTGCTGGACCTGGCAGTGCTGGACTGGATGAATCTTAAAGGTGTTTTTCCACTTTAAGGACCCTGAGATTCCCTGATGCAGAGCTCCAGCAGTAGCTCTGGACAGGCTGCAGAAGGAGCTGTCACCATGTCACCACACCAATAGTCCCACTGGGCCTCAAAAATGACTCCAATCTCCACAATCCCTTCCCACTTCCTTCAGGGAACCTGATTTTCCTGTTTTTCCTGGTCTGAAACATCCCCCCTGCTCCTCCCTGGCCCTGCTATGGGTGGGGGGCTGTAGAAGGAGCTCTGGCCTGTGAAATGGATAAACCTAGAGAAACCTCAGTCTGTGGCACTTGTGTGGTTGAGCACTATGTGTTGCATGGTTGGAGTGTTATGCTGTCACTTACCATTCGTTCTTGTTGAATCTGTACTCCCCAGTTCCAGTCTGTTGTGTCCTGAGTTGAACCCTTCCCTGCAATTCCTGTGTCCTCCATTTCCCCCTTACCTTCCAGCCAGGCCTCTGCCGCCTCCCACCTGCCCATCAAACCGCTGACTCCGCCCAATAATAAACAAACTGAGGGACTCCCATGATGCATAGCGCCAAGGCGGAAGTTTAACTAATACAGAAAACTCCTAAAAGCAACGAGCAGGCATGAGATCTAATCTACAAGACACACAATTAGGTCGGCAGAACTTTAAGCTACATGTAGATAGTCTCCATCTTTCCATGATCACCTCACCATCACCAAAAGCACCATGACAGGATGACCCCTTAGACAACACAATCCAACCCAAGTTCTTGGGAACCCTTGTGAGGTGAAACCTGTGAATGTGCAGTGGGAGCAGCGGGTTTGACTGGTGCCTCCTCCTCAGTGGTACCCAGTGGGAGCAGCAGTGGTGTGTGCAGCCCCTTGAGTTCCCCTCCCATAGCTGTGCCAATAAAGGCCTTTGAAAAGGAGATTTGTCTCCTGGCCCTGCTCTTGACAGCCTATTTTTCCTGATGCTCAGGATGGAAAGTAACAAAGCCTTGGCACTGAAATGTGGCTTCTTGTGCAGTTGTGCTATGGGAACCACTTTTCCTTAATTTCAGTGGTCTTTTTAAAGGAGGAGGAGAGGAAGAGGTGGAGGAGGAAGGGGCTGAGCATTATTGGAAAGTGTTTTAATCCACAGCCACAACTGGAACCAGTCCTGGGCCCTGATGAGACAGCTCTGGCCAGTTCCTCAGGGCAGGAGTGCCTCTGACCAGCTCTGCATCTTGTCACACCCAAATCACACATTTTTAGTGTTAAATGTGAAGATTTCTGGCCTTATCTCCAGCAGTTCTCTTGAATATTGCTTAAAACCCTCCCCTAACTTAAAAAACCAAACCCAAAATAAAAAAAAACCCAAATAAACCCAATTAAAATTAAAGGCTTTATTAACTTCCCTTCTTAAACAACAGGGGGGATCCTTTGGGATGGTCTCAGTCTGATTATGGTGCCTCATTTACTTAACCCAGGTTTAAGGTAGAACAACTGTCTTCATTCACTTAAACCTGGCCTAGGACAGAGCTTTGCAAACCCTGAAGATACAAAACACTCCTGGCTCTGCACAGGTCAGGGATTATCAGGCTGATTTTAATTTAAGAATCAAAATATTCCAGCCAGTAAAAAGGAAAGCCCCCACTTTTCTCCTGGAGCTCCTTGCAGTTCTGATATCCTAAAATAAACTGCACCCAACAGGGATTATAATTAGAAAGGAGCTTTACAAGAAAAAGAGGGAAAATTGCTCTGTCAGCCTCAGGTTTGTTTTGGCTGAGTCTGTTTCCTCCAGAATGTGCTTTGTCAGGAATGCTGCACTGGGATGCTAATGGCTGTCGAGACTAATTCTGGAATTCCTTCCCCAGGATGCTGCTGAGATGAGGGATTTCAGAGTTATCTTAAGAGGAAAATGAGCTTCCATTGCCTGGGAATTGTCCTGCAGTGAGGAAACCTGGAGAACCTGGCTTGGATTTTCTGGATGAGGCAGGAACATTCCTCCTCTGGGGGCTCCTCAAACCGAAGTTCCAACTGCACACAGGAAAATCCCCACTCTCCATCTCCTCCTCTGACAGGAGAGTGAAAAAACTTCCGTGTTTCCTGCCTGGCCTGGAGCATTTCCTGAGGAAACTCTGGATGCCTGAGCCACTGGGATGTGTTTGAAGAGGCATCAGATGGGACAGAGGTGGATTTTCCATGCTGCAAGTGGCATTCCCATGGCACTCCCATGGATGCTATTCCAGCACGGGCCCCAGGATTCCTGATGGACACCAGGCACTACAGACATTCTCTGGCTAGATTTTTTTCCCCACTTTGCAGATATTTTGTGGCTAGAAATTTCCTTTTAAATATCTCAGATATCTGGGAGAATTCCCTGCAGAAGCTGCAGTGGCCACAGAAGCCTGGCAGCAATGCTTTGAGCACTTGTCTGGACACTTCACTGAGTTATCCCTGGATTTTTTAACCATCCCTCCTTGCTGCTGCTGCTGCCATGGCTCTCTGTGTTTACAGTGTTTTGTTCCCTCCATTCATTAATATTTCACTTAATGAAGACAATCCCTGTCTTTACACCTGGTTGTAACTCCAGGCTTGTGCTGGGAGGTTGTGATTGCTTTTCTGACCTGCTGGGAGTGTCTGTGTTGGTTTATGGATTAAATATCCATCTGTGTTTCTCCATATTTTTATTCCTGTGCCTATTCCATTCTTGGAGCTTGGCTCCTTCCTCCAGCTCTCCAAGAACATCTTTAATTCCCAAGGGTGGTGCTTAATGAAAGACTTTGCAGCTTAATTTAGTGACAACAGTATTTGTCTTAAGGTTTGGGAGGGAGTGAGATCAAATCCAGGAGGAGTTCCCTTTTTATTAAAAAATAACTCTGAATTCTTATCCTCTGCATGTCAAAGGGATCCCAACAGGAGCACTTCATTATCTTTATCTACTCCTCCACTATTTTTAGCATTACTTAAACAGCTCCTGTTTGAGAGGCAAAACCTCAACTGCAACAGATTCTTGAGCTCCCAGCCCTGATTTTTAGATGTTGAAAGCTGCATCCCTGGAATTTTTCTGCCACTGGGGTTTTTTTGTTTGTTTGTTTGTTTGTTTGTTTGTTTTTTCTCTCACTTTTTTTTTTTTTTTTTTTTTCTTTCTGTGTGTGTAATCAGCTGCCCCTGGGAGCTGTGGGGTTTTTCACCCCCTGCTCTTCATTGAGAATAAACAGAGGAGTATCCCAGGAGGAAAATATTCAGCTACCAAAAGCTTTGGGTTTCTCTGGAAGGGAATACAGGAATGCTGGAACAGGATCTTTTGTGTCCCACCAGTCCTGGATTGGACATTCCCAAGTCCAAGCAGGGAAATTTTCACCTTGTGCTGCTGTGGGAGAGAGATTTTCCAAACAATTCTATGTTTTTCCTCCTTCCCAAGTTTTCCTCGTGCAATTTCAGGGTTGTAAACCCTCCAAAGAAGGGCAACACAAACCACAGGGGCTCACTGACAGGCACTGTTGATTACAAACACATTTGGCTGTGCTGGGAATGAAGTATGGATGAGGAATGTGGTGTCATTATCACCAAAACGATGGAAAAACAGAAACTCTCCAACAAAATCTTCTTAAGTGTTCAGAGAATCAGGCATTACTTTATTCTGGCCAGGAAGTGCATTAGAAATTATTCCATCCACACATGCCTGGGTTGTGCAGTGAAAATCATCCCGTCACACCTGGTACTTTACAGGACTTTTCACAGATTTATACAGACAAAATACAAAGAAACTGTTGTTCATTGGTCCTAAATTGCACAATTTTTAATATTCCATCTCCTACTGGTTATTGATCCCTCTTCCTGCAGTGCTAATTTGGTCCTCATTCTGTGGGTCTCTTATCCATCTTTTCCCAGCCCAGGTGTCTCACACTGCCAATGGTGATGTTTGTTAAGGTTTTTTAATCTCCTCTGCATTTTCTGGCTCCGGGGATTTTCTTTTCATTGAATGAAGCCCATCAGGCCTCAAAACTGAATTCAAACACAGCAAACCCCAACCCCTGAAAGAGCCTTTTAAAGAGAAAACTTCAATTCCCTTCCACCCAGGCAGAAGTGAACAAAGCCCTGACTAAAGTTAGTTAAGAAGATTTTAAGAACTGTATAATTTCCAAGGTGATGAGGGAGAGGGGAGATGTCCCTGTGCCTCACAGCTCAGCATTCCTACATTCCTGCCATGGCTCCAGCACATCCCAGGGATGCTCCAGGTGCTGCTCTCACTGCCCAGTGCCAGTGGGGGTGTGTTGGGTTGATGTGGCCAGCAATGTGTATTCTATCAGCATCTGTTAAAACCAGGTGGGGCAGTGATTCCTTATCTCCTGGCACACATTATCTGCTCATGGGCCAGCTTTAGGACAAGATGGGGCAATCACCTTTATCTTTTCCACAGCCCATCCTCCCTCCAGGGAGATACCATCTGCTGCTGGGCCATTGAGTCCCATTGTATGACTGATAAAATTCCATCATCCCATGGGAGATGCTCCAGCCAGGGGGAGGAACCAAGCCTCTCCTACCTAGATAAAAATGGAGCTGTTGGACAGCAAGTTCCCCTTCTTTCCACTGGATTCCAGAGGAGAAGCTGAACTTTTCTACATCATCCCTGGACTTCTGGAGGAAGGCTGCACCTTCTCCAGGAGCACTGCTCCAGCTGAACCACACCTGCCAGGGGACTGTAGCCACCATTGAATGGGACTGTGCCAACACCCTGACTGACTGATGGGGTGCCAGCTTGGATTCTGACTCTGTCAGTGTTTTGGGATTGTTCTTTGTAATACTGTATTTCTATTTTAATCTTTCCAGTAAAGAACTGTTATTCCTAATTCCCATATCTTTGCCTGAGAGCCCCTTAATTTCAAATTGATAATAATTTGGAGGGAGGGGCTTTACATTCTGCATTTCAAAGAGGAGCTTCTGCCTTTATTGGCAGATAACTGTCCTTAAAACCAGGACAGGGTCACACAGGTGCAGAGCAAAAATGAGAATTAGTGACCAGAGACAATCCCTGGCGCAGTTAAGGGGGATGAGTTCAATTCAGAGTGCTCTGAGCTGAACCTGTCAGGGTCTACCACAGATCCCCACATTTTTCTAAAATTTTTGTGGAATTTCCATCACCAGCACTTTGCCTCCAAGTGCTCCCCACACAGCAAGGAGGGTTTGAAAGGATTATTGAGCTGGAGGAAGGAGGGGTGGGTTGGGAGGGATCAGGGAAATCAATGAGCCACAAAGAACTTCAGGGCCAGCAGATGAGTCTGGGCCAGCTCCAACACCCCAGAGTGAGGAGAGCTGCTCTTCTGAATGTGTTCCTGGAGATTTCCAGGGGCAAACCTGGACTGAAACAGTGGAGAGAAGGGTGAGCACATTGATTTATTGGAATTACTTATCCAAGCCCACAAGTCTGGGATGGAGCAAGGGTTGAAGAATTATTGAAGAATTATTTCTTGATGAAATAATTATGTTTTTGCAAGGAATTGGTCATGAATTTCAGCCCCTACTCAGCTTTTTCTTCTGTCTTGACTTTAAGGTGCATAAATTCCCCAGTTTGTTTCTGGGGGCTCAGACTTTATGTGGCTTTGCAGGAATATTTTGTGATCAGCCCCCCTTCAGTCCCTTCCCAGCAGAGCTCCTGTAGCTCTTCACAAGGTGGGGCAGAACCAACTGCTTTGCACCAACTGTTTCCAGCTCGTGGCTCCATCCAAACGTCAAGAAACAGAAAGATTTTTCTCCTGACACCTACAGAAAGACTTAAAAATTGAAGTGTTCTCATTGCAGCAAGAAGCAGCTTTTGGATCCCTTAAAATGCTGTCACTTCATCTTCCCAAACCCAAGAAAGAACAGGAAAAAAATTGCCTCCTAATTAAAATCCAGTCACAATTTTTGTAGCTTGTTTCTATAAGAAAGATTCAGTTAAAATTGTCCCCTTCAGTTATTTTTTCCTGTCACCTCCCTTCCACTGATGACAACTTTGTTTGCCCAAATAGCTTTGATGCCTTGGGAAGCTTTTGCAGTGGAGCTAGAGGGTTAATTCCCCCTAAATTTAAATCTGTTCTGATATAAAATGTAATCTCCTACCATCAGCAGCTCCCAGAAATGCTGCTTTGCTAAACTGCCCCGTTTCCAAGCTGTGCCTTGATTTACAATTTATCCATTCACTGCTCCTTTTGCATTGCTAGTAAAGGCTTTTATTAAGGATGACAGGAATGTTTTATCCACCATCATAAACAGGGTTTTATTAAAGAGAAAAAAAAACCCAGAAAGAGTTGGAATGATAAAAATGCAGGTTCCCAGTCCTCTTTTCATAACTTATTGGGGGAGACTTTCCAGCTGAATCAGCTGCTGAGTTGCTGTGTTTTTCTCCAGGAGGATGCAAATTTAAGGGATTTGGGGTTGTAACTGTGATACTTTCAGGCTCTGGGGCATGCACAGTTACTGTCTGAGGGCTCAGGATTTTGGGATAGAAATGGGCAGTTTGTGACATTCATCCTGCTGGGAGTGCAGGACTCCTGCCTGGCACCCCAGCCTTCTTTGGGATATGCCACATTTATCCTTTCCACTCCTGCTTTCTCTCTCTCTCAAAAAAAAAAAAAAAAAAAAAAAAAAAAAAAAGGATATTTCATATTTTTAATCTCTCCTGTGAATTTGCTCTTTCAGGATTGACATTAAGTGAGGTCTTGCAGTAAAGAGTTCCTGGGATTTTCCAGAAGCCCTTCAAGAAGCCAAAGGACAGAGAATTATGATGTATTTCAGGACCAATCCCTATCAGTGACACTCCCACATCCTGCTGAGCTTTTGCCAGTATTCCCTGCATCAATCAGAGAATTCCAGAATGGTTTGAGTGGGAAAGGACCTTAAAACTCACCCAGTGCCACCCCTGCTATGGGCAGGGACCCTCTCACTGTCCCAGGCTGCTCCAAGCCCTGTCCAACCTGGCCTGGGACACTTCCAGGAATGGAGACTCCACATTCCTCTGCTCCACCACCTTTATAGCAAAGAATTTCCTCTTAAAATCTAAATCTGCTTTCCTTCAATTTAAGGCTGTGGGGTTCAGGTGCAGACATTTTCCAGAAATCTTCTGGATGTGCCTCCAAAGAGCTGTGCTCAGACTGGCTCTTCATTGGATGAGATTGGTGCTGTTCTTTAAATGTTAATGTTTTTAAATGTAATGTTTTTAAACTTCCCTGCTGCCCAGTGCAGCTCAGTGTCCTTGGCTGGCTCATTGAAATCTGCTGCAATTCCAAAAAATGCTCAGGAGACTCTGAAGAATCTAAAGGAGCTGCTCACCATGGAGTCTTGGAATCAGCAGGGTGGGGAAAGACCTTGAAGATCACCAAGCCCAACTGTCCCAATATTCACCACTGACCCCTGTCCCCAGGTGCCACATCCACGGTTTCTGGGACACTGCAGGGATGGGGACTCCAGCACTGTCCTGGGCAGCTGTGCCAGTGCCTGACCACCCTTTCCATGAAGGAATATTCCCAAAATCCACCCTGAGCCTGCCCTGGCCCAGCCTGAGGCCGTTCCCTCTCCTCCTGTCCCTGTTCCCTGCTCCCAGAGCCCGACCCCCCCGGCTGTCCCCTCCTGTCAGGGAGTTGTGCAGAGCCACAAGGGCCCCCCTGAGCCTCCTTTTCTCCAGGCTGAGCCCCTTTCCAGCTGCCTCAGCCTCTGCTGGGGCTCCAGCCCCTTCCCCAGCTCTGTCCCTGCCCTGGACACGCTCCAGCCCCTGCAGGGCTCTCCTGTCAGGAGGGGCCCAGAGCTGCCCCAGCACTGGAGGTGCCCCAGCAGGGCCAGCACAGGGGATGTTCACCCCTGGTGATGTTCACACAACATCTCAGCTCCCCAAGAGCCTCCCCAAATCCATCCTCTGCAATGCCACCATCAACCCACCCTCAGGAGAGAGCAATTCCCAAAACCACCCTTCCCTGGGGCCTCTCCCCATTGCAAGGGAGGGATGGAGGAGTTTGTGACTCCACCTGCTTGGGCTGGATCCCACCAGAGGCTTCAGCACCTGCCCTGCCCATCTGCCACATCATCACTTTGGGGATCTTCACACTGTGCTGTCCTTTGCACATGGATCCAGCTCCAGCCAATCCCTGGATCTGCTGAGGACATACCTGTGTGGCTCCTGTCCTCCCAAGGGCATCCCCAGGCTCCTGGAGCCCCTGCAAGGCTCCAGTGAAGAGAAACAAAGCAATGCTTGAGAGATGAATTCGTCAGCATGAGGGGACGGTGATGTTTATTGACATCAATGGAATAAATAAACAAGACAATAAATTTGGAATTGCTGCTGGAATTACTTGCTAGTGCTGGATATTGAATTTTACCTCTTTTTATTGTTTGTGGAATGGGCTGCTGGTTTATGCATCATCATCTTTTTGATATAGTGATTCTGGATGATTTGATTGTGTTTCCTGGGAAAGAAAGAGGGGAAAAAAATATCCCTGCCAAGCCTGAAATGTGCAGATGAACCAAACCAAGGTCCCAGAGATAAAAATGGAATTATTCCATCCCAGTGTGACAAAGTGACCTGGCTCATCCTGGGAAGCAATATAAGAGGAAATGCTCCAGGAGCTTCCAATTCACAACTTTCCTCCCAAATTTCTGAGCACACATCATTTAGAACTGGGAAACTAAACTGTTCTAAATCTTGTGGGCTTTTGCTCTCTGACAGGCCTGTGTGATGGCAGGAGTGATCCAGGATGGCCTGATCTGGAGATTCCCCCCAAGAGATTTGATTTTGCAGAACCAAGACTTGCTCAAATCCTGCCCAGAGACCTTGGTTTTTCCTGGGAATTTTTAAAGATTCTTTAGTTTTTTCCCCCATTTTGATTTTTCCCTGTCTTAAAACCCCTGGGATTTTGCAGCTGTTTTGCCTGAGCTCTTAGGGAATAACTTGCTTTGGCTTAGTGTCCATATTCCCTTGTATCCAAGGAGTTTATGGGAAGAACTGTGACTGTTTGGTCCTGGGTACCTCTTACTCTTCCCAAATTTTTTGACTGGAAGTACCAACCAGGGGCACAGGTCCCTGTGGGATCTTGGTAGCCAATCCTGATTCCCTTAAAATCCTTATAAAATGGCTTAAAGCCATTATGAAAAAAGTTTAAAATTCATGTCAAAGCAGCATGGGAAGGCTTTCTGTGCTTCCCTTTTCCTCAGGAACACCCTCTGCTCCATGGTTGGGACTGGCACTGAGTTCCCAGGACCTCCCACCAAAGATGACCCTGCCAGGACCCAACCCCCAGGACATGGCAGGAAGGGACAACAGGCCCTGGCATCCAGGAATGGGGAATTTTGAGATGGGAACCTCTGAACTGCCCCAAACCTTCAATATTCTCATCTGAAAGGAGGACAAGGAGATGTTTGGTGCCAAATCAATCCGTGCCAGGCTGGCTGT
Organism: Muscicapa striata striata; assembly: GCA_030060385.1. Taxonomy (NCBI): domain Eukaryota; kingdom Metazoa; phylum Chordata; class Aves; order Passeriformes; family Muscicapidae; genus Muscicapa; species Muscicapa striata. The sequence continues at coordinate 836,497 of JAREIS010000113.1, read as the reverse complement.
GACCCCCAGCTGGGCTTCTTGTGCCAAGGAGAAGGAATTAACTCTGGGATTGGCCCTTCTCCAGCAAGAACAGGACACTGCTCTGCTTTCAGTCAGGCCCAAAAAAAGTAAATAAAAAATCCAGTGTTCAATGGTTAGCACCAGTCATACCCTGAGGTTTGCCTTAAATCATCTCCTGGTTCTTCCTGCTTTTCCTAAATACAGTTTTCCCTCACATCAGCTTCTGGTTCTTCCTGATTTTCCCAAATGCAGGATTCCCAGCACAGGAGCTGATCCCACAAAACTGTGACAGCTCTGGATTCTCCTTGGAGAGCTCCACGGCTCCTGTGCCTTTGTTCCACTCCTTGTGGGGAAATTTATCCAGGAATTTTATATTATTTGAAAAGCTGGTCTCAGGAATGTATTTCTTACCCCCTGGCACCACTGCAGTGACATTGGCAATCCTGAGCACAGGAATTCTCTGCCAAGTGCTGTCCCACTGCTCCAGAAGATTTGAAACTCTTCAGCTTTATGGTTTCCTTTTTTTATTTATTTCTCCCTGAATCTCTCCTCCTTCTTCCCTGGCACCTGCAAAAAGCTGGAGAGCTCCAGAGGAGCTTCCAGAGCTAGAGCAGCTTCTTCTCCCCTGTCACAAGTGTCAGACAGGAGTTGGATGGGATCTCTTCTTCCCAGCCAGGGGTGGGATCTGATTTCCCAACTTTTCAGCATGATTTGTGTTCAAGCCTCTTGATGAAAATCCTGGCTTGCCCAGTGGATCTGATTGTTCTCTATTTCCAAAGTGACCTCAATTTGTGTTTGAGTAAAAGCAGCATTAAAGGGAACCTTGTTGGTTGTTTTGGTCTTCTGGCTTGAAGGAGAATTTGGGGAGTTTCCATTTCGAGGCTTTGGAAAAGTAAAAGTCCCAGCAAGCCCGGATATTATTGACTAAAGCTGAGAAATAACATCCTCCAAAGGCCACAAATCTCCCTGTGAGGAGAGAGAACGATCACAACTATTAATCCTACCTGGATATGGTTGTGCTGATCGTGCTGTAAAAACTCGTTTGGAAGAGAAATTAATTAATGAAGGTAAATTCAGGAGTCCAGGACTATTTAGCAGTGACAATTTATGGTGACCAGGTGAGTGTCAATGTCACCACGGGCTCCCCATAGCTGCACATTTGGGGTTATTAACCCTCTGAGGGTAATTGGCTGCTGCTGTGTGGTTGAATCCAAGCAGCTGGCACTTCATCTTTTAAAGAAAGGAGATGTTAATGAGCTTAATTGTCTCCCTGCACCCACAGAGTGATTATCCCGCTGAGATAAGGGAGGGGAGCACTCAGCACTTCTGAGAGTTCCTCAACCTCATCAAAAGCCTGCGCTGGGTTTTTTAATGATCTTCTGAGGCTCACACTGATTCTCCTCCCGTGCAGGGGCTGACAGCAGGACAGAGCAGCGCCAGCCACACATTCTCTGTGTGTCAGGTTGTTCAATAATAATCACAGTGCTCACCCACTTAAAACCAAATCACTCCAAATGAAAATGTCCTGCCTGACACGCTGGATACGGCCCTGTGTGCACGGAAAGAAAACACATTCCCAATCTGAAAAATCTGCTTTATATTAGCCTGATGTTTAAGTCATTTGTCTTAGGCTGTAAAAAGACACAGTTGGAAGAAGCATAATGTGATGGGGGAAATATTGAAGCCTGTAAAGATCAATTTTAGGAGCAATTATTCTCTTTTCAAAATCAAAATTCAGTGCTGCTGGTCTTTGTACAGAGCCAACAAGAAAGCTCCTCATCCCCCCTGCAGTAAAAGTCCAAATGCTGTTTCCTGCAGCTGCTCTCCCACACCCAGGTGCTGATCCAGCAGATGTTTGGGCAAGAAAAGGTGGTAATGAATAGGAATTGGTGCTAATATTAAAATTAGCTGTTTTCATTTCAGCCTCCTACAAGCCCCAGGAACAAAATCAGTCCCTGTTTGCCAACTGAAGGGCAAATTTCCAAAGAGAAAGAAGCGCTCGTTTTCAGGTCATGCCAATTTTCTGGGAAAGCAGAGAAGGAAAGAAATGTAATCCTAGTGCTTGTTACAGATTTCTTAAGACTGTGCCTCTTGGGAAGGCTCTGGAATGGTTTTCCATGATGGATGTAAAGGACATTGCTTTGCAAGAGGTTGAGCTCAAACACAATGATTTTATGGTCTCACATTTGCCATACAAATATGGAGAAGGGTCTGGAGGGTCCATAGGAGGAGCAGCTGAGGGCACTGGGTTTGTTCAGCTGGAGGACACTGAGGGCAGAGCTCACCAGGGGCTGCAGCTCCAATCTCTGGGACAGGGACAGGAGCAGGGAATGGCTGGAGCTGGGCCAGGGCAGGCTCAGGCTGGAGCTCAGGGAAAGGTTCTTCCCTCCCCCAGAGGTGCTGGCACTGCCCAGGCTCAGGCTGGAGCTCAGGGAAAGGTTCTTCCCTCCCCCAGAGGTGCTGGCACTGCCCAGGCTCCCCAGGCAATGGGCACAGCCCCGAGGCTGCCAGGGATGGACAGGCTGGGAGTGTTGGGGTGTCTGGGCAGGGACAGGGGTGGGCTGGGTGATCCTGGGGGTCCCAGCTCAGGATATTCCATGATTCTATGATTTATTTAAATCCTTTCCTACTGCAGTTCCCAATGGGAAATGACCCTGGGATGAGCTCTAATGAGCAGCCTGCTCTGGGGTGCAGTGGAGATTTCCTCCTGACAGAGCCCAGCTGGGATCCTCCCCAGGGACCCTCCCCAGGGCTCCACAGGTCAGAGCTCAGTGTTGGGGATGCAGCTGGGACCAGCTTGGAAAACCACCCAGATGAGGGAACTGGGACATGAACCATTCTGGGTCACCCCCTGCAGTCACTCCCTGCTCAGAGACTTTAAAGCAGGAGCAGAGTGAGGAGTCACCGAGGAGAAAGGGACCTGAAATGGGATCCAGGAGATAGAAATGGATAGAAATGGATTTACCGCTGGATCGGGGTTGTTGTTCAGTGGATATGGGGATAAAACAGTGCTGGGCCTAAAGTCCCCTCTGATATCTTTGGGGAGCACTTGGCTTAGACTTTGTCACTGCTCTGTCATTGCACTGTGTGTCACTGCTCTGTGTCACTGCCCTGTGTCACTGCTCTGTGTCACTGCTCTGTCACTGCCCTGTGTCATTGCTCTGTGTCACTGCTCTGTCACTGCTCTGTGTCACTGCACTGTCAGGCCACAAGATTAATCCCAAGACAGTCTGATCCACTCTGTCCTGTGCATCATTCCAAATCCAACATTCCTTGTCCACAGAGGAGCTGGAAGGGAAGCCTGGGGAGAAAGCTGCTGGTGGTGGAACTGGGTGGTGCCCAGCTCCAGGTGGGGAGGGTCCCACCCTGTCCCTCCCCCTGTCCCAGGTGTGCTGGGGCTCTCTGATATCCAAGCCAGAGTCAAGGAGCAGCGTTTGAAGCATTGCTGGAGGGGCTCCCCACAGGAGCAGCTTTTCATTCCCTGATCTGAAGAGAGCAGCTGTCCCTGCCTGACTTGTGTTAGCCCAGCAGCAAGGAACCAGCCAGGAGGGGCCAATTCCCAGCAAAACTCCTCATCCATCAGCCTTCAACCTTTTCTCTTTCTCAGCTCTGTGTCTTGCTGCTGTCTTGAGCCAGCTTTTCTCCATCAGGGATTCCTCACCATTACAGGGCTCTGTGCAGTGAACCAGGTGCAAGGTGGATGTGCCAAAGCTTTGCAGGAGTTAAAGGGTTCCAGTTTCCCAGGGGAACAGCAGAATGTGTTTTCTGAAGTGAGTTTTGTGTTTCTTGGTGCTGGGGGATGGCTCTGTGTGGCTCGAGCCTGGTGGGTGGGAGATGTCTGGAGGCTGGATGTGGAGGATGCTGGAGCAGCTCCAGCCATGCCCAGCAAAGCCCCCAGTGCCAGCAGCCCTGAGCCCAGGGCTGTGCCCTCAGCCAGAGTTCATGGAGCTGTGAAGGTGCCTGACTCAGACTTTGCTTCATCCTGCAGAGTCCTAAGGGAAGGGCCCCTGTGGTTTGGATTTATTGCCTGCTTAGGCCAGACAACATTGGTGCAGCAGGAAAACAAAGCACTAGGTAGTCCCAGTCCTAGTTCTAACATGGCTAAACCTCAGTATATTTCCATGAGCAGGAGAAGTGAGGACTCATTTTGAACAAAACCAACACAGTTCAATGGCTGGAGCTGAGACTTCAGTGGCCCAGAACAAGCTTGGACAACATTTTAAGTTCAGGGAGAAACCTGAGTAGATTTTTGTCTTCCTGCTAACTGGGAATAGAAATTTGTAGCCAGTTTTCCAAAGGTGTTGTTCCATTCTTTCCAGAGTGGGATTTGAAGCAGCTGAGGAAGTTGCACAGAAAAAACCAGAAAAATAAGTAACAGGAACATGGCCTGACCCTGAGGGTTTGGTGTCCACAGAGAGGAGGTGACACCAGGGAAGGGCAGGATTTGTGCTGGCAGAAATCTGTGCCCAGCCATGCCACCAGGCAGGACAGGGCTGCTGTGGCTTGGCAGCCACCACTTTGTGTGTGTGACAGTGACACTATTGTGTCACCCAGCCCATCCTCTCTGGTCCCTGACAACCACAAAAATACAGAGCCATTGAAGGATTTTGCTTTCTGCTCCCAAGGAAAAAAGGGAGAAACTTTGGATGGGGCTCTGGGTAACCTGAGGTACCTGTTCATTGCAGGGCTTGGGATTAAATGGTCTTTAAAGCTTTCTTCCAGCCCAAATATTCTGTAATTCCATGATTTTGTGCCCTCTCCGCCTGCTCTTGTCCTTTCCTGACACATTTATTGCTTTGGCCATTGCAGCCTCAATTTTTGGAGGTTTCTGATCTTTGTAATCTTTTGATCTTTGGTCTTTTAGACAGCAGCATTTTGTCATCACAGTGTGGGCAATAATCATTCGATAACTGCTTCTGTCTTACAGCAAAGGAAAATAATTCTGACCTGGACTTAAAGAAAATGTCACACACCTCAGGCCAATGGGGGAAAATTGATCCTTGTGCTGACAATTGAACAGCCTTGGAGATGTTCTTTTGCCACCTGGAAAGGTCATCCTCCCCCTTCCTCATGTCCTCACAGACACTGTCTGGCACATGCCATGGACTGCGTCTCCTTCTTGGTGATGTCCCCAGATCTTCCAGTTAATTGTCTTGGAATATCCACCAGAATCCTGGCATATCCTGGGTTGGAAGGGACCCCCAGGATCACCCAGCCCATCCCTGTCCCTGCCCAGACACCCCAACACTCCCAGCCTGTCCATCCCTGGCAGCCTCGGGGCCGTGCCCATTCCCTGGGGAGCCTGGGCAGTGCCAGCACCTCTGGGGGAGGGAAGAACCTTTCCCTGAGCTCCAGCCTGAGCCTGGGCAGTGCCAGCACCTCTGGGGGAGGGAAGAACCTTTCCCTGAGCTCCAGCCTGAGCCTGGGCAGTGCCAGCACCTCTGGGGGAGGGAAGAACCTTTCCCTGAGCTCCAGCCTGAGCCTGGGCAGGGCCAGCACCTCTGGGGAGGGAAGAACCTTTCCCTGAGCTCCAGCCTGAGCCTGGGCAGTGCCAGCACCTCTGGGGGAGGGAAGAACCTTTCCCTGAGCTCCAGCCTGAGCCTGGGCAGTGCCAGCACCTCTGGGGGAGGGAAGAACCTTTCCTGAGCTCCAGCCTGAGCCTGGGCAGTGCCAGCACCTCTGGGGGAGGGAAGAACCTTTCCCTGAGCTCCAGCCTGAGCCTGGGCAGTGCCAGCACCTCTGGGGAGGGAAGAACCTTTCCCTGAGCTCCAGCCTGAGCCTGGGCAGTGCCAGCACCTCTGGGGGAGGGAAGAACCTTTCCCTGAGCTCCAGCCTGAGCCTGGGCAGTGCCAGCACCCTGGGGGAGGGAAGAACCTTTCCTAAAATCCAACACTAGGACCATGTCATCTCCAGCTGGGTGATACCTCTAAGCCTCATTCAGGATCTCCTGGGTTCCTGTCTCAGCTGTCCAAGCTGCAACTTTGCAGTATAAAAGCTTGGGATGTTCTTCACCATCTGCCTGATGCTCAGCTCCATGTTCCTGTGGCTGTCCCTTCAGTCACGCTGTTGCCAGGCTGCAGCAGAGCTGCCAACACAGAAATTCCTGCAGGGAAGCAGCTGTTTTCCCTCTAATCCTACCCAGGTGTGTCCCAGGGAGAGGCTGCTGCTCCACCTGACAGTGCCCTGCAGAGCAGCCCTGTTCACACTTCAGCAGCGAAGCATTTTAATTAATTGTCAACAGTTTTTTAATATATAGATTTAGCAGCTCTGCCTGAGTAAATGCTGTTTGAGAGATTAAATTCTGTTTGGATTAATGGCCTCTGACAGCTTTTCCTACTTTGCAAACAAAGTGGGTTTGAAGTGTAATAAAACAGAGCGTGGGATGCATTGAACACGGGAGCTGCTGGAGCTGGGAGCCTCCATTCAGAGGAGCCCTCAGGGAGAACAAACACAACTTCCAGGCACAGAGGGGTTTGTCTGATGTGGTTTGTGCTCTCCCAATGCCTGGTGTCCTGTTTTTCCACTTCATCCTCACTCCAGACACACCTTGGGCTGTTCCTTCTCCGTGGGCCACGGTGGAGAGGAGAATAAAGCACATAAATGGGAGTTCTCCTTCCCAGGAAAGCTCAGAGGAGACAGGGTCCCAGGACCTGGTGTGGATTCCCCCTGGTTTTGCAGCCAGTCCCAATTGGATCAGCCTTTTAGACAGAGCATGACAGTGATTAGTGAAGGCTTTCCAGCAGGGCATGGCTTCTGTTCCATGTGCAGTTCCCATTCCATGTTCTTGAGGCTGAGGTGCAGTTTAGAGACCCAGAGCACAGAGAGAGGGGAGTGAGGAACCAGAATCACCAGCAGAAGGCAAGCACTGCTGCATGGGCTGAGCCAATCCTACAGGAGGGCTGCAGCCAGCTGGGAATCTGTGTCTCCAAACCTTGGGAAAATGCCCTCACAGCCTCCTTTCCATGATACAACATAGATTTCCTCCTTCCCATTATAAAACACAGATATCCTCTGGGTTACTGGGAAGAGCAGGAAAGACCTTGGAGACAATGCCCACATATCCAGGGATAGGATTAAGGCACCTGCTCCTTTATGCCCCAGGTTTATAAACTCCCTCAAGATAGAGATAAGGCTCAGGAGCTCTGGAAAGGATATCCCACCCAAAATAACTCTGTCATTTGCATGGAAATGTGGCACATCCTGTCCCCAAGGCACCTTTCACAACCCTGAGGTGCCTTGAATGCACATTTCACAGAAATGTTTCAGTGCTTGATGAAGTTGTGGTTCCTCTTCCCAGGAAACTCGGGTTGAGTTTGTGTAGCCTTGGTTTGGATCTCAGCAGGGGTGCTGGTTCAGAGCCCACCCACCCTGATCTGCCCTGATCTGCCATCACTCAGAGAGTTTTAGGACACCTTGAGTTTCCTGCTCACAGAATTTGGGAGTTGGGATGCACAAAACCATCAAGACAAAATCCAGGAGAAGGAGGAGCAGCAAGCTCCCTTCAGCTGAGCAGATGCCCAGCTCCTCCTTTTAATGAACTTGTTGAATTTCTGAGTGTTTTAAAGTAGAGACTGGAGAACCCTTAAATGTGGATATATTTTATTCATAAAAGTAGAACTTAAAGACATTAAAGCACATGGCTTGTATGACAGTTTTATGAACTTGAAATGAATGATCGTAACAAAGGACTCCAAATGTATTAGGAAGTAATTATCAAATAACTTGTTAATGGCATCCAGGAGCTCTATAATGTGACAGAGCACTGCTCTGAACTCTAAACCCTCATGTCATTATTTTGGGGCTGGGAAGGAGCAAATCTCAGCTTCAAAGGCAATGAAAATGTTCATTACAAATAACAAATTCAATAACTAACAATAATCAGGATTAATGGCACTGTCAATGCTGATTCAGCCAGAAGGAATTTTTTGAAGTTAAAAGTGTACCTAAAAATCATTTGAAGCAGAAGTTGTTTTCCCAAATCATATTATTTCATAGCAAAATCATTTCCTTGGACACACACAGACCTTCTCAGTGTGGCTGAACATGGATTGCCTTTCACCCAGGACGAAGCGGGGGGGAAAATGTGGAATGATTAGAGATAAGGGGTGTTATCAACAGTAATTTACTGGAGCATGTGCTAGATCAATGGGAGTCTTTAAAGTGAAATTGTGATGTCTCCTTCCTAAAGCCCTGCTTTAAATAAGCCCCATGTGGAGGCATAGAACACACAGTGCAAACTCTGCTGTTGTCAAACTGGGAAACTCCAAGACCTCAAAATGATATTCTACCCTATGTTAATTCCCAAAGCAGGTCAGAAAAATTCCCTAAATATTTCATTTTGGCACTGCAAATATTTTGCTTTGGCTGCATTTTTAACATTTTATATCGACTCTTGTATCCATTGGTAGATTATCCATGTTATAGAATACCTGTGCCTGTTAGCATTGGATTGGCCTCAGTGCTGCCATGAAGAAATTGATCCTAATATCCAACCTGACCCTCATTCCTCCTGTCCCTGTTCCCTGTTCCCAGAGCCCGACCCCCCCGGCTGTCCCCTCCTGTCAGGGAGTTGTGCAGAGCCACAAGGGCCCCCCTGAGCCTCCTTTTCTCCAGGCTGAGCCCCTTTCCAGCTGCCTCAGCCTCTGCTGGGGCTCCAGCCCCTTCCCCAGCTCTGTCCCTGCCCTGGACACGCTGCAGCCCCTGCAGGGCTCTGGCCCAGAGCTGCCCCAGCACTGGAGGTGCCCCAGCAGGGCCAGCACAGGGGACAGGCACTGCCCTGCTCCTGCTGCCACCCCAGGGCTGGCACAGCCCAGCTGCCCTTGGCCTCTGGGACACCTGGGCACACCTGGGCTTGTGTCCTGCCACTGTCACCAGCACCCCCAGGGCTTTTCCAGCTTCCAGCCTGGAGCATTCCATGGTGAGGGTCTGACACTTGTCTGTCACAGCCTGAGGTGTCCCATTTGGCCTGGGATCACCTCAGGGGACATGTAGGTGCTCTGGGATCCAGGTTTTTCCCAAAGCCACCGGTGAGAGACTGCAAGAGACAATTTTCAGAGGTTTCAAAGTTGTTTATTGTTCCTTATCTCAGGAATGTCTTGCCCAGCTTGCAGTGGTCTGTTCAGCAGGGCAACCAGGGCAGAAGGGTGCCTAGCAGGGCAGGACTTATCTTTTATACTCTAAATTACACACTAGATATTTACAATAACTTGCCAATACAACACAAACTTGTTACACTGTCCAGCTTTGTCCCCATCCAATCTGAAAGTGCCAGCATGTCACCCAGCATGGGTGACACAAAGAAGAAGGAGGAAGAAGCATACCACGCCCCAAATCCTCCATGCTGGCTGCAAGTCTCTTAACATAAACATTCTCAGAAACCTATTTTATCTACATTCTAACAGTCTAATTCACACTTTACTTATTTTCGTGGCTTGCATTTCTTCCCTCAATGTTGGTAAATTCTCCCAAGGGGTTAAATCCAGCCCTTGAGACACCTGGGTCTCATTCAGGGGTCTTTGGGAGGCCTGCCAGGGGGGGTTTTGAGACCCCCAGGGAAGCCAGGAGAACACCCTGGACTCCCACACTTGTCCTTGTTGACTCTCACCCCATTGTCCTAGGCCCATGGATCCAGCCTGTCCAGATCCCTGTGCAGACCCTTCCCACCCTCCAGCACATCCACACTTCCCCAAATTGGTGTCATCATGAATTTGGGAAGTGGTGAGATATTAAAGAGGAAGATTTAACCAGGGCTGGCTCCAGTCCTGAGCCCTGGGGACACCAGAGAGGAGCTCTGCCAGGCCCCAGAGGAAGAAGCAGTGGCTGGGGTTTCTGACACGTCCCTTGTCCCTAGGGAGGGTGACTGGGCCAGATTTGGAGCACTACAAACCTCCAGATGTGGTGGTTAAGGCAATGAGAGCCCCAGGCTGTGGAGGACATCCAAATTCACTGATGTGACCCTGCAGGAGGGTGCCATAAGTCTGGAAATGCTGCACCAAACCCTCAGTGTGCTGGTGTCATCCTGGCATTCAGTTATCCAAGGTGTCCTGATTCCCCAGTGCCCTCTGAATGGAGAGCTGGATGAGTCCAGCAGCTGCTTTTGTACCAGATAAAAAAGGCCACAAATAACAAATCAATGACTCAGGCCAGAATAAATAATCTTTTTTCCCCTGTGTTCTTGGCAAACGGGCTCAGGATCACAGCAGAGCCCAGAGGAGATGCCCACGGCTGGGAAGGATTTAGGAATTCAGGAGCCTTTTGTGGATCAGGCAATTATCAGAATAGAAGGACCCTCTTTAATTATCTGTTTGTTTTTCTGGGAGTGCCAAGCAGCTGCTCCTGCTCTAATGAAGGCACTGAACCAAAGGGACTCCTCTGAACTCAAAGGCACTTAGTCCTCAAAACTCCAGCTAGGGCCTTAATCTGCCTTTCTTTGGAGCCAGGAGCACAGCAAATGGAAACTCTCTGGAAAGATGGATGTGCCCCACTTGCTCCTGCAGAAGACACTTCAGTGCCCCTCTCAGAAATATCCCTTAATTCTTTCATCCATGGAACCATTTTGTTATCACAGAACCACATCAGGTTATTCTGGCCCAATTTATCAGTGGCAGCCTTTGATCTGTGTAATTCCATTTGCCATTCACTGAACCAGCTTTGATATTTTTCGTTCAACCTTTATTGTAGAGCTCTTAACACTCAGGTCCCAACAGCAACCAGAGGCACTAATTTTGGGGTTTTAGACAGAGGTGCTGCACTTGTTACTCTGCAGTCACCCCAAACCTGATCAATCTGCTGGACAAATTTGCTGCAAGTGTGGCTTGGCTTGCTGTCATTCCAAATTCTGGATGGAGGCTCTGGAATCCCTTTCTCCTGAGTTCATCTTTTCAGCTTCTCTCTGCTGCAATTGTGACCTCTTCTCCCAGCCAGGACTTTGCTCCCTTTGGCAATTCCTGCACCATTTGAGCACCAAGCATGGGTTTCATTCCAAATGTGCCTGAGCCTCCCTTGATCTCATCTCTACCCCTCCATTATCACACCTACAGAGCCTTCCTTGCTCTCATTTAAATGGAATGACAGGAAAAGTCCCACCTCTTTGCCCTCAGTACCTTTTAAAAGTCCAACCCTGACACTTGGGGTTTTTTTTTGTATTTCTGCCTTTCCCAATGGCAGGAAATTATTCCCCATTCCTCAAGCCCCACTTCAATGCGCTAAACTTTGCTGAACTATTAATTACTTATTAATTGGATGTTGCAAACAATAAACATGCCAGAGTGTCTCACGATCTAAGATTTAGTTCTTTAATAAGCACATCCAGGAGCTGAAAATCTGCTGGTATGAAACCTTTGGAGACAGAGCAAATTATAACTTCAGCTTTCTTTCTCAAACATGTTCTTAATGTTGGAGATTTTAAACAGAGGGAAAAAAAATCACACCCACATAAAAGCAACTGTGAACAAATTGGTCCTGAAAATGAGTAGTTCAGCAATAAAAAGTTCTTAACCAGGAGAGCAATGGCAGATTTCAAAACGCTGGGCTGAGGGACTGTGAATCACTTCCCATCCCTTTAATCTCTAAAGAAATTGGTCTCAGCGGGATGATGTGAAGGACTTCACCCAGGAAATATCATCACATTCCCAGGCAGCTGGGAAGGCCTCAGATCAAGGCATGACCTGGCCAGATCACTCAGGTGCCATTCCTGGAGATGTCAGGATCTCTCTGGGGTTTGTTTGCTCCTGTGACTTGGTTTGAATGACAGGTGTCTGCTAAGAAAGGCAGAAGCCTCTCTTTGAAATGGAGAATGTAAACCCACTCCTTCCAAATTATTATCATTTTGAAATTAAGGGGCTCTCAGGCAAAGAGATGGAAATAGGAATAACAGTTCTTTACCAGGAAAATTAAAATAGAAATACAGTATTACAAAAAAACCTCAGACCAACCAAACAACAAAAACCAAACAAAAACAACACAAACCCAAGCCCAAAACACTGCCAGAATCAGAATCCAAGCTGACACCCGTCAGTCAGTCAGGATGTTGGCAGCAGTGCCATTAAATGGTGGCTACAGTCCCCCTGCAGTGACAGATGTGGTTCAGCTGGAGCAGTGCTCCTGGAGAAGGTGCAGTTTTCCTCCAAAGCTCCAGTGATGATGTGGAAGGGTCTGGTTTCCTCCAGAATCAGTGGGTAAAGGCTGCTTTGGTGTTCCAAATCTCAGTTTTTATTTAGGTAGGAAAGGCTTGGCTCCTCCCCCTGGCTGGAGCATCTCCCATGGGATGATGGAATTTTATCAGCCATGCCCTGGGACTCAATGGCCATGAACAGGAGATCTCTCCTGGAGGGAAGATGGGCTGTGGGAAAGATTAAGTTGATTGCCCCAGCTGGTTTAACAGATGCTGATAGAATGCACACTTGTGGTTACATCCTGTGTTGCCACCCAAGACACCGTGTTCAGCTGGGGGCAAGGCCAGGGGATTGGAGGATTAATGGCTGGTGGACAGTGCAGGGTGGTGCTCTGGTGTGCTCAGAGGAACCTGTGAACTCCAAAAGCTCTTCAGTCTGTCCCATCAGCTTCTCCTCAGCACTGCAGCCAGAGCACAGGTGGAAGAAGGAGCTCTGAGCCTGTGGAAAAAACTCCACAGCCACTGGTCAGGGATGGATGTAAAATCCTCTGATTCCAGGAGAGCTGCAGTTCTGCCCATCCCAGGATAGTGAGTGGAGCAAGAGAAAGGAAAATCAAGGTTAGGCTTGTTGGAAATGACACAAAGTTTAAATTTTTTTAATGTCACTTTATCTAGGGGTTTTGTTGGCCTTTGCCCAGGTGGAAGGGAATTGAAGTTTCTTTTCAAAGAAATGTTCCAGCACTGGAGGCCTGATGAGCTGAACATCTCAGCAGATTGGGAGTAGCACAGAAGATACACATAAGATAATCACCACTAACGACCATTAACAAACATCAGCTCCAAATATCGCCCCTCGCTTGGTCCGAGACACCCGGGCTGGGAAAAGAGACAGCAATGAGAAACGAATTCACATCGGAGGGGAAGGGATCAATAACCAACAGGAAACCAAATACCAACAACTGTGTCACCTGGGACCAATGAATATGGAACCAGCGGATTTCTCCGGGTTTTGACTGAATAAATATGTGAAAAATTAAGTAAAACTCATGTGATGGAAAGATTTTCTCTGCACATCCGGGCCATGTGTGGATGAAATGATTTCTGCCTCTTCTCCTGGCCAGAATAAATGCCTTGATTCTCTAACACTAGAAATGCTTCCCAGGGAAGCGGGGCTGTCACCATGTCACTGTGTCACCTTGTCACTGTGCCACTGTGTCACCCCGTCACCCTGTCACCATGTCTCTGTGTCACTGTGCCACCATGTCAACTTGTCACTGTCACCGTGTCACCATGTCACCGTGTCACCGTGTCACCTTGCCACAGTGTCACCTTGTCACCTTGTCACCATGTCACCTCATCACTGTGTCACCCTGTCAGCTTGTCACTGTCACCTTGTCACTGTCACCCCCACTCATGTCACCTTGTCACCTTGCCACCCTGTCACCTTGTCACTGTGTCACTGTGTCATCTTGTCACCATGTCACCTTGTGTCCTTGTCACTGTTACCTTGTCACTGTGTCACCTTGTCACCTTGCCACCCTGTCACCTTGTCTCTATATCACCTTGTCACTGTGTCACTGTGTCACCTTGTCACCATGTCACCATGTCACCTTGTCACTGTGCCACCTTTGTCACTTTGTCAGTGTATCACTGTGTCACTGTGTCACCCTGTCACCATGTCACCACTGTGTCACTGTGTTACTGTCACCATGTCACCCTGCTACCGTGTCACCATGTCACTGTGTCACCCTGTCTCCGTGTCACCGTGTCACCGTGTCATCATGCACCCCATGCAAGGCCTGCTGTGTGTGACTGAGAGGGCAGGAGCCAGCTGTGCTGCTGCTGGGACAGGAGACAGCCCAGGAGAGCCAGGAATGTGTGGGGAGCAGGCTGTGAAAAACAAAGTTCACAATTTAGAATTTTAGAAGTTTTATAAGGGATAAAATAAGGGACAAAAAAGATGCCCAGCATTGGGGTGTTTTTGGTGATTAGCCCAAGACCACAGCCTCAGTGTAAAACACCATTCTTTATATACTGTTGCACTGTTGGGGTACATGCATATTCATGAGTTTATACATTATTCACACATTTGAGTTTTTGATGTTCCAGGAACTCTCTTGTTTGGTTTTAACCTCTGACTTGTCTGCAGAATATTCTGTAGATTAGGTCAATATATTTCATTTCTTCCCGTGTTTCCATCCTGTTGTTTCACACTCCCTGATAGTGAGGAGTGGATAAATCCTTCCTAGATGCTTATGCTCTGGGTCCTGTCACTGTTATCTTATCATTTGGAGAGGCCAGTCCTCAGATGTAAGAAAAATAATTGCTCTACACTGTTCTCTAAGTTGGTTGCATAGAGGTATTTTAGTCTCTAGTTTAACATTTTGGAAAAGCCTACCATATAATATATTTATCACACTACTATTCATATAAACTATACAGTGTATACATAAACTGACAGATTATACTATAGAAAAGCAGTTAAAAGTAAGTATAAATTGTAGCATATCAAAATCCTTCTGATGCAAAAAGCTAATCTCTGAATGTGAAAGCCAATATTATATGGTGATCTGTAACACAGGAGGAGCCTTCTGCCCTGCTTGGGATGGGCTGTGGAGGTGGCAGAATCCCAGGATGGTTTGAGATGGAAGGGATCTTAAAAATCATCTCATCCAGTCCCCCCCACCATGGGCAGGGACACCTCCCACTGTCCCAGGCTGCTCCAAGCCCCAGTGTCCAGCCTGGCCTTGGACACTTCCAGGTGTTATAAATGTATGACATATTGTTGGCTCTTTGCAAGTATTGGGATAAATGCTACATGTATAATGTTAAAATAGCATTTCTATATGGATATAGTCTTTGTTAATAGTAAAAGTTAGACATGAGTTTTTTAGAGATAGTGTGCTTAAACTGCCTGCCCAGTCAGGATAACAGCCCGTGAACAGGTGATGGAGACCCTGCAGCTGACACAACAATTATCAACACTCAACCGACTGCAAAAGGCTGGGACCACCACCCAAATTAAAAATGATAAAGAGAGAAATAAAACCACAAGCCAAGAAACACACATGCTGTAAAAAGGCAGACCCGAGGAGTGGCCATGCTAAACAGTTCCCAGAAACAATTGACTGTGCATGAAGGTCTGTGAATATGTAACAAATGGATGGATTGTAAAAGGTATTTAAAGGGGTGTTCCCGAAGCAGGGTGTGCTCCTGGCAGCATGCCAAGCACCCGGCTGTTTTAACCCTTTGCTTTATGTTTGTCTCCTATTGTCTTTTTATTAAACCTTTTAATTCTCCCAAGACAGTGAACCGTGTTTTTCACACAGGGATCCAGGGGCAGCCACAGCTGCTCTGGGCACCCTGTGCCAGGGCCTGCCCACCCTCCAGGGAACAATTCCTTCCAATATCCCATCCAGCCCTGCCCTCCTTCAGCTTAAGGCTGACACTGACCCTCAGTGCACCAGGGCATCACCCAGCATCTTCCCAGGAGGAGCAGCTCCAACACCTCTGCATTCCCCAGCAAGGGAGGCCCCAAGCCCCAGGATTCTCCTCTCTCCAGACAGATCCAGGTGGGATTTCAGCCTCCCCAGCACAACCCAAACCCATTTCTTGAGGAGCTGCTCAAATGCTCTCAGGTTGAGAGACCCAAATTGCTGTTACCTGGTCGTGCATGACTGCTTCCCTCAGATAATGGAGTTTATCTGCAGCAGATTTGATGGGTTGTTATAAAATAATGTTAAGCACAATGAAATAATCAGCTGCTGCTGTGATTTCTTGTTTAAAAAAAAGCACCATTAAAGTTGTAGACATCACAACAGCTATTGAAAGGAATGGGTAATAAAGCAGTGATTTTTTTCCAATAAGTATTTTGGAGGTGATGTATTTGGGATGTATCAATTATTTATCTCTCACCACGGTTGAAATGTGCACTTTAATAAAATGGAGAAAGGTTTTTAATTTTTCTGAACAATAAATGCGATTGATTTTGTGCCTAGCATGAAGAATAGATTGACTCTAATGTCTCTTCTTGTAGTGTTTTGTGTTGTTTTATGTGGAAATCTGAAGTTTAATAGATTTTTTAAAAAATCCTCCGCTAAAATGGCCAGAAAGAAGGATAAATCTCATTAACTCTGATTTCCTCATTTTCCATATGCAAATATGGAAAGATTCCCATTATCTTTTCTTTCATCTGCATCACAGTGTTTGTCATGTTGATTTGTCCTGCATTTCCACAAACATTTAGGATTATTAATAATTTAGAAAAGAGGTTTAATTTCGGTGTAATGAATTCATGCAGGCAAAATAAACAGGCAGGAGAAGCAGCCAGGATGTCACAGGCATTAAACACATTTTGCTGTCTGCTCTTACTCCATGATCCTGCTTTAAACTTGGAGCTGTTTCTCACTGCAACACCTGAGTGCAAATCCAGGGAGCTGCTGGAGCCAGGGGAGTTAACTCTGATTTATCACTGTGCTTTGATTCCAGCAGCTTTTATTCCATCAGTTTTTATTCCAGCAGCAGGCACAGCTCTGGAGCATCCAAATTGCTCCTTATTCCCAGAGCTCTGGGCTGGGAGTGACTCTCACCTGAGAGGAATTCAGCTCCTGCAGGGGCTACAGGAGCAGGACAGGCATTTCCTGTGAATTCCCTTTGTCCATGAGGAATTCTCACCTGCTTCTCGGCTTTTCTTCCGAGAGTTTTTGGTGGAAGTTTCAGCTTTGCTGAAGTGGCCTCATCCTGACCCACAGAACAGGTGACACTGCTTCAGTCAAAGCTTACATCCATGGAATTTAGGTCTGTCCTGTGCCTGACATTCCCACCTTATGTCCCAAAAGGCTCCACACAGAAATGACAGAATTAATGAATGAATTAAATTGGAGCCCTGAAATTGCCAGTTCTGCATATTTAAGATTTAACTTGAAATTTTCCTTGTCACTATCGATGGCAAATGACAGCTTGGCCTGAAACCCTGGTTCAGAATTCCCTCTTTTTTCTTTGCATCTAAATTCAGTATCAAAGCTCCAGGATTCAGTCCCCTCTTGTCACAGCAGTGCCTGAACACCCGTGGCAGTGGGTGACAGCCTTTCTAGGAGCGGTTTCAAGTTATTATTAAAGTCAAATTCCCTGTTCCTCTTCCACATTTCTGGATGCAGAGAATCCATGATGGGAATCAGCAGATTTTGTCCAGCATTTCCAGTCGTGCTGCTCCTGACCTGCCTCCACATTCCTGGAGAAGTTCAGTGCTTAGGCTGAGGCTGAGGCAGCCTCTCTGCACCCCAATTCCCTGATTTTCTCCAGCTGGAACATGGTGTTCAGGCATTGAGATCATTGCTCAGCTCTCCTTCCCTGGAGTGATCCAGCCCTGCCCCTCTGGAGCTGCATCCAAGCTGCTTTTAGAGCTCAAGCCCTGCAGGATTTCCCAAAAAAAGCACTTGAATCAACTAGAGATTTCCTGGATAATTAGAGTCTGCTTTATTGAGCCTGGTTTATTGAGCCTGAATGAAGAGTTTGTCCCATTCAGAATTTCAGTTTACTACAATTCTCTATTGGTTTACAATGTCTTCGTAATCTCTCATTTCATTGCTTTCTTGTCTAAAATCTACTCTGGGTACATGAGCCCATTTCCCTTCCCAAGCTCTTGGACTTCTCAGCTCCAGGAACATCCTTTCAAACTACTCCATGAGCAAATTATTCTGAGTCTGAAATCTGCTTAACCAAACACCTGAGGAACAACCTAAACTGATCAAACTGTAGTTTCCTTATCAAGACCCACAAGGTCCTGGACTGTGTTTCTTACTGAACAAATGATTTTTTTTTTTTTTTTTTTTTTTGTGGTTTTCTGTGAGCAAACCTGCAATAATCATGGGATGCACAAAGGCCAGGCTGTCACCTCCTGTCCCTGAGGCAGAGCACAGGTCACCATCAGCACAGGGGGATCATCTAAACCTTGGGATGGGGGAACCCTCCTCCTGGAGGTGCCTGTTCCAGTCACTGAGGCTTGTGGAGCATCTCCAGACACCTGAGGTTCCCAAAACCTCAATCCATGGTGTGGGGGCACCTCCCAGCCTTTGTGCCCAGAGCATTTCCCACAGCAGCAGGAGCTGACCCAGGTTTGTCCAGAACACTTCTCAGGGGGAGTGGTTCACACCCAGCATCTCCTGTCCTTCCAGCCCAGCCAGAGTTTGTAGTGCGGGTGTGGGTAAGGTTGTGCTCCCAAGATTTATGGCATTCCAAGGGTGCCTGCTGTAAGAGGAGAGCTGGCAGCACCCTGAGAGGGGTGACAGCCTTGCCCTTTACCCCAGCCCCCCGGGAAGGCACCCCCTGAAGAAGCAGGTGATGGCTCTGTGCCCCAGATGTTATATGTTATAAATGTATGACATATTGTTGACTCTTTGCAAGTATTGGGATAAATGCTGTATGTATAATGTTAAAATAGCATTTCTATATGGATATAGTCTTTGTTAATAGTAAAAGTTAGACATGAGTTTTTTAGAGATAGTGTGCTTAAACTACCTGCCTAGTCAAGACAACACCCCGTGAACAGGTGATGGGGACCCTGCAGCTGACACAGCAATTATCAACACTCACTGGCTGGGACCACCACCCAAATCAAAAGGGATAAAAAGAGAAATAAAACCACAAGCCAAGAAACACACATGCTGTAAAAAGGCAGACCCGAGGAGTGGCCATGCTAAACAGTTCCCAGAAACAATTGACTGTGCATGAAGGTCTGTGAATATGTAACAAATGGATGGATTGTAAAAGGTATTTAAAGGGGTGTTCCCGAAGCAGGGTGTGCTCCTGGCAGCATGCCAAGCACCCGGCTGTTTTAACCCTTTGCTTTATGTTTGTCTCCATTGTCTTTTTTATTAAACCTTTTAATTCTCCCAAGACAGTGAACCGTGTTTTTCACATTATAAATGAGAATCAAAGTCTCGATATTTAGCAAAATTTAGATTGGTTTATTTTATACAGACAGAGCAAGCAGCGCTGGGGAAAACGTGAGGGGTCACCACCCACTCCACGCTTCCACACAACTTGGTTTGCAGCTCCCTTTTTATAGGATGGTTTTCCTTGTAGTAATCAATAATTGCTGTTGTTTTGTTTTAGTAATTCTGCAAGGTAAGCAGTGGTGGTCAGAGAAACTTCAAACTTCCGTGGGACAATTGGTCATGTAACCATCTGGTCTTGGTAGGTAAAAAACAGGAGAAGTGGGAAGCCTGATCTTTAGCAGATAGTCTGTGATTGATTACACAAAGGCAAGAAATCTGATTCTGCAAAAAAACTTTCAGACTGTGGGAAACCTCTTTTTTTTTCTCTTTTACAAACTGGTATACAATATTCAATATACAAAATTAATAACAGGGGATTTAAACAGAATGGGTTTAATCATATATTTCCTTTTATCTAGGTCCATGTTCTTTTCTTATTTTAAGTATTTTGGTTTATACAAACTCCAAAACTTCTATTATTAACATGAATCATTTATCAATTATCACACAGACCAGGGAATGGCTGCTCATCATAGCCACAACCCAGCAGCTGCAGAGAGCAGGGACAGCCCCACCGTGGCTGGACCCATTGAAGGTTTGCTCCAGCTCTGCTCAATCCTTGGACTGGGGCAGAGGCAAAGAAAAGCAGAGCTTGACAAACCTCATCTATTTCAAAACATGCCCTTAGTAAGAAATTTGATTTTTTATAGCAGGAGGCAGATTCACAGGTGGTGCTGTTCTCCCCTCTTCCACGTTGTTCCATTGGGCTTCCAAAGGTTCCAGTCAAAACGAGGTGTTCCTGTGCAAATATTCCCATGGCTCCAGAATCCTCTCCCAGCCCGTCCAGCTGCCCTGGGCTGGTGTTGGTGGCAGGGCCACTGTCACTGCCCTTGGCACAGCAGGTGAGGTGCTGCCACTCCAACACCAAAGTGAGCAGGAGCTGACACTGCAGCCCAGCCCCCAGGCACCCCCAGATGTGGGAATCAGATCTGAATTCTGCAGCACCCTGAGCAAAGGTGACAGCCACACCTCTGCATCGCTGCTGCCCCTCTCAGCATCAGCTGCTCCTCCAAAGGCACTGGTGACTCGGCAAATGAAGTTCTGGAAATCCTCACCAACTCTCTGCCTCAAAACTGTGCCCAAATTGTGCCAGCTGGAGCGTCAGGGCCAGGCTGCTCCTGCATGTGGGTGTCCAGAAGGGAGCTGAGCTCTGTCCTGCTCTGGGCAGCAGCCACTCCCTTTTGTCCCAGGCCAGGCATGGGCTGCCTGCAGCTCAGTGACATTGATCCTCCTCCCAGTCTCTGCCCTCCTTTCCAAAAGCCGTCCTTGCTTTGCTGCAGAAGCGCTTTGGAAAGAGCTAATTTGGGGAAGAGAGAGGAGCAGCTTAATTGATCGAAATGTCATCTACTTATACACTTGTTTAGCTTCTAGAAATGAAGATGAATATTGTGTGTGTTTTATGCTGAACAGGCCATTTAATCCCAAAGCAGTAAGGGCTGAGGACTCAGTGCCCAGCCCAGGGTGCCCATGAGTGGTATTGAGCAAAAGATTGAATGGAATAACAAACTTGGAGCAGTCGGAATCAATATCGAGGAGGTGTCCCTTCAACTGCAGCTATTTAACTGCAGCCAGATAGCAGCAGGCTGGAGAAAGGAATGGCATGAAGCAAGGAAAAGACACCAGGACCTGAATTTTAAGGCCCCTTCATTAGCACAGATGGAACTTTCTGCAGTGGCTGAAGGAATGACTCCCAGCTGGAGCTGTGCCTGGGCTCTGAGCAGGACAGTGCTGCATTCCTGCCTCGGGGGGGCTGAGCAGGGGAAGGGGCACTGCCAGCACCCTGAGGGTGCAGCCTCACCCTGTGTGTGCCCCTTGCTCCTGTGCCAGGGGGCTGCCAGGGGCCAGAGCTCTCTTTTGCTGGGCAGACAGACTGTCCAGGTGTCCCTGCAGACATTCCCCACCTGAGGAGTTACACACAGCCTGGGGGTGCCAGCATTGCCAGGAGACACAGGGATGTGTCTGTAGGGTCAGGAGTGCTTGTGTCCATGGATTTCAGCCTCTGGGGAAGCCATCCTGATCTGCAGCACATCCCACTCTTCATCCCAGCAGCTCTGCCATCATTCCTGTCATGCAGGATCAGCTCACCAGTCCTTCAGCAGGGCCAGCCTGGAACTCCTCTGCTTTTATTTGAAGCTGAGGGACAGATTTGCAGCCCAGTTTCAGTGCAGCAGATGAGTCCAAGGACAGATCCAGCAGTGCCAGGAATTCCTTCAACCCTTAATGTTCCCTGTACTGGCACTCATGACAGGAGGGAGCATTTTAAACCAGGCATCATTTTCCCTTGAATTTTGGCTGGAGAGCAGATCCTGCTCCTCACAGTACCTGACTCTGGCTTCTCCCACTGTTCCCATTAGAGTGGCTTCACTGAGCTGGGGCTGGCAATCTGTGCATTCCCAGATTTTCTGGATGGGATAGAAATATCCTTCTCTCAGGGTCATCTTGCTCCTTACTCTGCAGCCACTGGGTTTGGAGAGGCAGCAGGCAGGAGGTCACAGGGAATGTCTGGCAGATGTCCCAGTGCTGTTCCCAAGGTTTGTGTTGTGTTTTGTGTTGTGTTGTGTGAAATATGCCCCAGGAAGGTGAGATTTTGGTGAACCCTCCTCTGTTCAACCTTAATGGGGACACAGACAGACAGATTTGACACCAAATACTCTGTCCTGACTGTTTGGGAGGTCAGAACTTGGTCATTTATCCATAAACTCACTACAGGGAGGTGAAACTGATTTTTTTCTTCATGCTGAAGGACCCTCTTCAGCAGGAAAAGGACCCAGAACAGAAAACAAATATAAAACAGAAACAAGGCTTAAATTTTAAATTCAATGTTCATCATTGTCTCACTTGGAAGGTGCCATTTGGGATGGAAAGGTGGCTGTGGGATCTATCAGAGCTTCCACTAAAAGCACATCCCAGTTTTTAACTGGCTCCAGTTCACAGCTCTTGGATCTTTTGGACAAATGACCTGGGGACAAAAGGCATTGTGCCTCAAGAGGCTCAGAAATGCATGGAGCTGCTGCTTGAGGTGCTTTAAGTTGGATAAACAGCTGGAGATGCTGAAAAATGACATTTCTGGGTTTGCAGCCTGGTTGCCACAGGGACAGGAAGCACAGCAATCCCAGATCCATTCCCCATGGATGCCAGGGTCATTCCCACTGACTTACACATCTGTTCTTCAGTGTCACAGAGGCATTTCCTTCCAGACTCCTGTGAGGTGCCTCTTGTTCTGTCACCTGTCTGGCCTGTGGATCCATTCTCCACATTCTTCCTGTTGGTCAGGAAGGATCACATCAGTTCCAAAGCAGGGGATTTGGGAACTTTAGACACCACTCAGAAGCTTCTCTGTGCAGGGCAGCAGCAGACCTGCAGCCCACAGGGCCAGGAAGGAGCTCTGCTCTCCCCCCCTCCCAGGAATGTTCTGCTCCCTGGCACTGCAGAGGAGCCCCACACTGAGCCCATGTCCATGGAATGTGGAGCTGTGCAGTCAGTGCAGCCCATCCCACAGGGAAAACAAAGGGATGAAATCTCTTATTCTGTGGAGTCATTAAAGTTGGAAAAGACCTCCAAGGCCACCAAGTCCAAATTTTGCCTGAATCACACCATGCCCACTAAACCTGCCACTCCTGCTCATCTTGTGAACATTTCCAGGGATGCTGATTCCACCTATTCCAATGCTTAACCACCCTTCCAGTGAAGCCATTTTTCCTGATACCCAACCTGAACTTCCCCTGGACTGAGCTGTCAGGGTAACTGTCCTCCCCAAAGGCAGGTTTGGATAATCCAGGCTCTGGCTGGCTCAGGGAAAGAGCATCAGAAACCACATTCCATCTGTGGGAATCTTTGACTCCAAGGGATTCATTCCTCCTAACTGACCACATCAGCAGTCCCAATGCCTTCATCTTCTTGTGAGCATCACAAACTCAAAAAGCACGTGGTGATGAGAATTCTGAAATGAATCCCAGGACACTTCAGGAAGGAGCAAAGGAAGAATGTGTGGGTTTACAGAGAATCCTGATGCAGGACCTTCAGAAAGGAGACTGAGGGAGCAAAAAGGGGTTATAAAAACCTCAGGCACATGGGATGAGCTGGAAATGAATCCCTTGGCAATCACAAGGGGATGCTGGAGCTCAGGGATCCTCATCACTGCCCTTGGAGAGACATCAGAGCCACTGCAGTGGCACAGGAGGCAGCTCTGACAAGTGCTTTCCTCTCTTCCTGGTGCTTCCAGAGCAGGAGCTGGAGCTGGAGTGGGAGAGCAGCCCCAGGAGAGAGGAGCTGTGCTGGCATCAGTCCTGGTCTGCTTCCCAAGCTTCCATCCACAGGCGAAGGCAGGGCAGGAGCTGGATGTTCCAGTGGGAATGCAGCACACTGTTCCCATCAAGGAATTACATTTCTATCCCTTCCCTTCCTACCCCTTTCCTCCCAATGCAGCCCTGTGAAGAGGAAGCTCTGGTTCAGTCCTGGGTGGATCTGAGGACTCCACACAACATCCCCAGTGTTCCATTGTGTCCCCAGTGGAACACTGTCAGTCCACACAAATCCCCCAACATAAGAGATCCATACCCATGAAGAGCCCCAAACCTGCCAGCAGCTTGTGGAAAACCTCCTCAAAGGGCTGAGAGAGTGAATTCCTTCTGCCATAGATTATTCCCAGAATGTTTATTTGCAATGCAGAGGATCCCTTTGATCCCTCACCTGCTTGGACAGCAGCTCACCTGGGCTCAGCAAATTCCATTAACCCAGTGGGTTCAGGAGCTGGCTGATTTTCCAACACCCCTTTTATTTGGGAATGGGGTGAGGGAGCAGAATAAATCCCCTGGGCTGTCACTGTGTGGATGCACAGTGCACCAAGCCCTGTTGCTGCAGCCCTGTGCCAAGTGGCAGCCGTGCCAGCCAGAGACAACAATGTTTAATTTATGAAGGGCTGAGTTTTAATCAGTTTTTTATTGTTTGTGCCAGCAATAGATCAGTTTAATGGCAGTCCCAAAAATGCACCACCAGCAAATCTCACCCATGCCATTCTCCTCTGAAGTTTGACATCAGTGCCTGCTGGGAAACAGGCAACCTGTGAAAGGCAGGGTTTAAATAAAGGGACGAGGCTGCAGCTCCCGTGGTGGTGCTGGTGGATTGGTGGCACTGCTGCAAGAAGGGCAGGTTTGGAGATAAATCTGTGCTCAGCCTTTTCTCACATTGAATCATGAGCTGCCTTTTTATAACTGAGGCAGCAACACTGAGTGTGCACCTCCCTCGGGCTGCTGGGACTTGGCTTCAGCCCTCACTAAGCCCAGCTTTACTGAAATGGACCTTACTGACACACCTGGCCAGTCACTGTCTATTTCTTCATCTGTTAAACCCCAAATCTCTCTCCAAACCCCCCAAATTCCCACCATCTCCAGTGTAACTCTAGCCTGGCCACCCCCATGTGCTGTAATGAGTTATGATGGGAATAAAATTCCATTACTTGGGCAGAGCTGTGGAGAAGAGGGAGGAGCCCTGGCTGAGGTTATTTATTTTACTGTCAAAGAAAAATACAGGAAATGCATTTGCTGCTCCATTTTCAGCCAGTTAAAGAGGGAAAAGACTTGGACCTGAATCCAGCCTGAGAGTGAAGGGTTTGGTCCAGTCTAGGTCTGGTTTTTGGGAGGTACTCTCTGAAAATAAGGAATTACTTCAGTTGGATCTTGTGTGATACCACAGGAAATCCAGGAGAAGTGGTTAAATATTGTTATTGCTATTGCCATGCACAGATAACTGAGAGTCCTCATTGCTTTGGTCACTTTTCTCCCGTAATTCCTGATTTATTCAATGAGTCCTTGGCCCTCAGGGCAATGCTGGAGTGACTTTTCCATGTAGGAAAAGGGTATCAGATGCCCAAGCAGTGCCAAGGTAAATGCAGAATGAGCGTGAAGGGAGTCTGAAAATAAAAGAAAATCAAATATGTTTTTACAGTGAGGACAACATTTCCAACAGATTTTTGTTGTGGAAAATGAAGAGCCTTGTTAGACTAATGGGCATTAGAATTTTAAGCTGTAAAGGACCCAGCTTCTTTAGGACCAGCCATTTTGTTTTCAGAAGGGACTTAATATGCAATTATTAAAGGTACTGAGATCTCTGGAGCTGCACTTGGTGCATAAACACTTCTAAAAATCCCCAAACCAAACCTGCATGATGGAGCCAGAGAAAACAGGGTGGAACAAACCCAAAGGAATCACCTCTTCCACCCCCCTGACCCAGGGAAAGCTCTGGGGTCTTCAGCAAAGAGGTCTGGAGAAATGTTCCTGCCCCTGGCAGCCTCCAGCAGGAAACTCCCCAGCAAACCCTGGAACAATTGATGGCAGTGTTTAACTCTCCTCACATTGGAAAGACTTTTCTTCATGATGAATCTAAATTTCCCTGAGTGTGATTTAATTACCTCCTCTCCTTAGCAAAGTGAACAGG
This sequence comes from Muscicapa striata striata, assembly GCA_030060385.1. Lineage (NCBI taxonomy): Eukaryota > Metazoa > Chordata > Aves > Passeriformes > Muscicapidae > Muscicapa > Muscicapa striata. The sequence goes on along the minus strand of JAREIS010000113.1, from coordinate 810,898 downwards.
CAGAACAAATGATTCTCTTCCTCTTCATGGAAACTGTTTCTGGAGCTGCAGCCTGTGAGGTTTCCCTCAAGTCTTCCTTCCCTGAATCCCTCCAATTATCCCAGCCTTTTTTTGCAGGTTACCTCCAATAATTCTCATTCTCACTGCTCAGTGTTTTCAGCCAGAGTTGTGTGATGGATTTTCCAGGTAATTTCTCGTTTCCCAGGGTCCTCCAGAGTTCCAGTCCTGCCCTCCCAGGTGCTGTTGGCTGCTCCTTGGCTGTGGTGAGAGCAGGGTTGGTACCCCAGGGTCTCCTGGCAGTCTCTGGTAATGTCCCAGAGCTGCATGAGGAGAAATTTGTCACCCTGGGGACAGTCAGGCATGGCAGAGGCTGTCCAGAGAGGCTGTGTCTCCATCCTGGGAGCTTTTCAACACCAGGCTGGAGAAAATCCTGAGAAACCTCAGGTCTGAGGTCTGACCTCAGAGCTGATCCTGCTCTGAGCAGATGAGCCTTTGGTGTAGGTGATTTCCAGTCACCTTCCAGTCTTCTAATTACTGCCTTGAGTTGTTCTCTGAGCCTTTATCATCCCTTTATTCCACTCCCTCCCCTGTAAAAAGAAAATTTTTTTTTGAAAGCTCATGCTCCACACACCCTAACAGAGTAGGGCCACGTGTGAAAAACACGGTTCACTGTCTTGAGAGAATTAAAAGGTTTAATAAAAAAAGACAACAGGAGACAAAGATAAAGCAAAGGGTTAAAACAGCCGGGTGCTTGGCATGCTGCCAGGAGCACACCCTGCTTCGGGAACACCCCTTTAAATACCTTTTACAATCCATCCATTTGTTACATATTCACAGACCTTCATGCACAGTCAATTGTTTCTGGGAACTGTTTAGCATGGCCACTCCTCGGGTCTGCCTTTTTACAGCATGTGTGTTTCTTGGCTTGTGGTTTTAATTTTCTCTTTATCATTTTAATTTGGGTGGTGGTCCCAGCCTTCTGCAGTCGGTTGAGTGTTGATAATTGTTGTGCCAGCTGCAGGGTCCCCATCACCTGTTCACGGGCTGTTATCCTGACTGGGCAGGGAGTTTAAGCACACTATCTCTAAAAAACTCATGTCTAACTTTTACTATTAACAAAGACTATATCCATATAGAAATGCTATTTTAACATTATACATATAGCATTTATCCCAATGCTTGCAAAGAGCCAACAACATGGCATACATTTATAACACATGGGACACAGCTCATGAGTGGAGAAACCCCACAGTGTCCTGGGCCACCCTGCCATGGTCACTGGGATCATTCCCAGTACCTGGAATCACAAGGAATCACAGAACCTTTAACTTTGGGAAAGCCCTCCCAGCCCATCGAGTCCAGGCTGTGCCTGATGCCCAGCTTGTCCTCTCCCAGAGCACTGAGTGCCACATCCAGGCCTTCCTTGGGCACCTCCAGGGATGGGCACTCCAAACCTCTCTGACCACCCTTTCCATGGAGAAATTCCTGCCGGGACCACCACAGACCTGAGGAGCCACAGCAGGACAGGTAAACACAGAGCAGGAACTCAGAGTATTTCTTATTTTGGAAGGGATTTTTAAAATCTTTGCTTAAAAAAAAAAAAAAAAAAAAAAAAGTTTTCCCAATGCCTCTGACTCACAGGAATTACAAACAAACAAACAAACAAACAAACAAACAATTTGCCCAAAGTCCACCCTGGAAGCAGAAATTTTAAGCAAATAGTCGTGAGAAACTGGAGCCCTGCTTGCCAAAGGCTGCAGGGGGCAAGAAGGCATTTCCAGGAGCCCAAAAGAGCGCTCAAAACTTCCCAGATTTTTTCTGCAATAATGAATTCCAAGAACTGAATAATTGGGGAAGAAACCCAAGTATTTCTCAATTTTTGACATTTTAAGAGAGAGCTGAAGACAACATTTTTTTACATCCACCACATCCTTTGTCGTGATGGAGAGAGGAGCTTTAATTCCAGAATAGCAGCAGGAAAGGGCAGGGAAAGGGAAGATCTTGGGGATCTAATTTCTAAATGCAGTAATGCTTTGGTGATGACAAAAAAAGACTCTGACTTGCTAATTAGCTTTGCATAATGGTGACTAAACCTGATTCCAGCATGAACCAGTCAAATATCTTTGGGAGCTCCAATTAAAAGGGTTTGGTTTGGGTTTGGCTCCCAAGGTGATTCCTGGAGACCAAACAAGTCCCCAAAGGGAGCTCTGAGCTTTGTTGTCTCAGTTGGCTGCAGCAGCAAAGGAACTTCTGAGGAGGAATTTGATTGCATGTATTTTATCCTTCATCCAAGAGCATGTCCCTGATGCTCTGCAACCTCTTGCTCATTTTTTTCCCCTCCCAAACAGCCAAACAAATGGAGAACAGAGGTTCATTATCCTCTCCATCAGTTGCCAGCCACTGCACAAGTCCTCTCTCTGCTATTTTTCTCCGTGAAGAAGAGCTGACAGAAAATCTGCCCACAAAACATCCCTGAATTTGTGTGTGTGGAGGGCGGAAACACTTGCAGGGGGTGACACCTTCCTGAAATGCCACTCACTGTCCCCTCAGGTGAAGGTCACAGAGGCTCCTGCAGGGTGTCCCCATCCCTGTGGCCTCCTGGATCTGCATGGACAGAAATCCCAGTCCCTGTGAGCCCTATGCTGTACCCATGCAGAGCCCCAGTTGATTCCCCAGACTGGGACTCCCCAGACTGGATCCTCTTGGATGCCAGCAGAGCCCCAGCAGCAGTTCCTGGATTTCTGTGCCCCACTTTCATTGCTGGCCCAGCTGCAGAGGGCACCAGGACCCCCCAGCACAGCCACATCCAGGTTTGGATCATTCCATGACCCCTGGAGTTCCACAGGTTGTGTTGGAACTCGGCTCTTGCTGGCACTGGAACCTGTGTGGGGTTGGGGACTGGTGAGGAGAGATCCAGTGATTCACCCAAGCCTGAGTCCTTCCCGGGGGCTGTGCCAACTCCCACATTTCTTCCTGTAACTTGGGAACAGCACTGAGGAAGGGAGAAAACTTTCCTTCCCTGCAGAATTCCCGTGAGGGAGAACCCACTGAGCTCCTCCCAGTGAACTCTGCTTCAGGGTTTGCCCATCTCTGACTGCCAGCTCCTCTGCCTGAAGGATTTTTCCAGAGATACTCCCCTTCAGCAGGAGTGCCTTGTCCTGCTTTCCAAGGCAAATCCTGGCTTTTCCAACTCCCTTGGCCGCGCCACAGCTGAGCCCCTTCCCAGTGCTCCTGGGTCAGCTGGGGTGGGAAAGGCTGGGCTGGGGGCTGCAATCAAAGCTGGGAAACAACAATTCCTTTTGGGCCTACGTCAGCAGAGCTCTGGATCCCAGGAGCAGATGCTGTTTGTTCACACCGCCCGCCCGTTCCCAAAATTCCGGAGACTGCGGCGCTGCCGACGCGGCTCCAGCCCACAGAGGAATGGGGAAGGCCAGGCTGAGAGGCTCTGCAGCTCTTCCTGAGCCTCCCAGTGTCTAGCACAGCACTCCTGAGAGAAAATCCCTGCTGCCCGTTCCCCCCATTCCCAACAGAGGGGTCATGGGGACGCACAAAATGAGTTCAGGCTCCAAAAATGGGTCTGGGCACTTGTGGCTTTCCTATAGCCTGGAAGCCATGGATGAGGCTCTTCCCAAAGAACAGGGGAGTTTCCCATAACCCACAGGTCACTGGAGAGCTGTGCCAAGGGAAGAGCTGGGAAATGATAGACCCTGAGTTTCTCAAGAACACTGGAGCAAATTATGAACCAATCAATTCATCAACACTGCGAGGAGAGAAGGGAGTAGGAACAGCCAGTGTGGACTTGTCAAGAACAAATCATGTCAGAATAATTTAATCTCTTTCTTTAATGGGGTCGTTGGCCTATGGACACAGGGAAGTGATAGATTTGATAGACCTCGACTTTCATGAAGCTTTTGACGCAACCTGACAGGAGTGGCTCCTCCAAGCAGGGAAATGGGATTGAAAGCAAATCATCCACCATGGGCACAATTTAAAAAACATTAGACTTTGAATTTCATATCAGAAATCTGTTCAAGAAAGGGATTTACGTCTGTCAGGCTTCTGTCCTGGGCCCAGCTCATTGAAAAATTTTTTAATCAACAAAGCCAGACCAACACCCACACAGACAACAGACGAGATCTTTGTGGAATTTATGTTAATGCTGTTTTACAAATATAAAATATGCAAACCCCCCATCAATAAAAAATCACACAATCTTTGGCTCTGACAAACACATCTTTATACATGATATTTTAGTTTTGATGAATAATAAAATTACTCATTGACATTGCAAGAATGGGGCTACAAATTTATTGTCTGGCAAATGGCTGTTGTCATTGTAGGTAAAGAACAGATTTCCTGATGCTCTTCAATCTTTTGGTTCTTTCCTGGCTCTCTGACCCCCAGAAAATGATTCCAGCTGGACAATTTAGCTCATTTTATAGTGCAACATTTCCAGGAGGGTTGAAGAGCCAGCTATTTTGTTTCCATCTTTTTATTACCAGCTTAGCTGATGGAAGGGAACAGACAGAGCTAAATGGGGACATCTGGTCCAGTTTGGAGAGCCCAGGGTGTCCCAGCTGGGCTCCAGCTGCTGGTTTGGCAAGGGGGCTGCTCTCCTGGGATGTTGGAAGCACCAGCTCCTCTTGAGACCCCAAGCAGCACCATATAACGATGTTGAGGCAACAAAAATCCTCCTATCAGCTCTGTGGATAAATCTGGATGAGGGCTGATGGGGACAACTCGTGATTCAATTAGAAAATTCTTGTAAAACCAACAAGGTGAAGTGCAGCAAAGGCAGGTGAGAAGTGAGGACGAGGAGGGATGAAATGCCCAAAGTGAAGTGTGCTTTGACAAATGGCAGCACCATTTCAGAGGCTGATCTGGGCTTTCTAGTGGGCCCTACAAATGGGGAGGGTAAAGTTACCCCTGACCCCCTCTTAGTAGCAAGAGCTGAGGCTCCTCAGGGGCTCAGCAGGGATATGATGTCCATGTGGGAATGCACTGTGAGAAAGAGAGGAAAAATGAGAGGTGGACTGAGAAGAGAATGATCAGAGGCTGGAAATTATATGGGAAAAGATTAGAGCAATTCAGCCAGGGTGTTTTTCCAAGAAAAGAGTAAACCTGCCATGGGAGGGTGGAGTCAAATAGGTACTGAGTTGTTCTGAAGCAACATCTTGGCTTTGAGTAATTAGAAACACAGAATGGAATGGGTTGGAAGGGACCTTAAAGCTCATCTCATCCCATCCCTGCCATGGCAGGGACACCTTCCACTGTCCCAGGCTGCTCCCAGCCCCAACATCCAACCTTGGACACTTCCAGGGATCCAGGGGCAGCCACAGCTTCTCACACCCTGTGCCAGGGCCTGCCCACCCTCACAGGGAACAATTCCTTCCTAATCATCAGGGGAATCCCTTTTTCCATGGCCTCAAGTAACAGATTAATGACTGTGAACTCTTGTTGGTCCAGGACCTGGATCCAGCACTTTGTCCTTCAGAGTGGAAGAAAACATCTGTGTTTCAAAGTGCTCTGTTGGATCAGGAGAGCTTGGGAGACTCCTCTGCAGGATGTGGAGTTCTGTGGAGACAGAGGGGAAATGGAGAAAGGAAAGTGCCAGTGGATTGCCAGACTTGAGAGCCTGGAGCTAGAACGTGGACTGGAAATGCAAAGGAAGAGAAAGGCCTGGAGGTGTGGCTGCAGGAGACACAGGTCACCTGCAGAGAGCCAGAGCAACCTCAGGGAGAAACATTCCCTTGGAAACACTGGGGAATGACCCTGGCTCATCCCTGGAGAATGACCAGGAATTCATCCCTGGAGAGTGACCCAGGGCTCATCTGTGGGGAATGACCCAGAATTCATCCCTGAGGAATGACCCAGGGCTCATCCCTGGAGAGTGACCAAGAGCTCATCTGTGGGGAATGACCAAGGGCTCATCCCTGGAAATGAACCAAGGGCTCATCGCTGGAGAATGACCTGGAATTCATCCCTAGGGAATGACCAAGAGCTCATCCCAGAGCTCGCTGGACCTGAGGATCCTCCTCTGAAGAGAAAGCCTGTCAACTTTCCCAAACAGGACAGCTCCAGACTCCTTTCAGTCCCGTGGTCCTCTCCACAAAGGCAGAGCCTATTCCTGTGCTTTTTCCTGCTCACCATCACAGACCTGGCTGAGGGGAGGCTGCACCCACCTCTGCTGGGAAGCAGCTTCCTAATCTCAATCTGGAGGAGGGGAAGCAGCAGTGAGTCAGGAAGTGTTGAAGAGGATGGGAGCAGCAGTAGGTGGAGCTGCTGAAAATTTTTTTTAAAAGAGCTAAATTTTATTATGATGAGAAATGAGGCTTTATTGAGATTTAAAAAAAAAAAAAGAAACAACAAAACAAAAAAACATAAAAGAAAGTGTTGATCCAGAGAAAATGTCACAATCTGAGCGAATTATGCATTAAATTAGTCCAATTTTTAATTCTTAAACTCTCAGTGCAATTCCTAATCCTAGTAGTGCTGAGATCCCTCCTGCCCTGAAAAGACATCCTAAATGTCCTCTTTCTCTAAAAGCTCTTTCCTGGCATTTCATGGAGTGGGGATTTGCAGTTTTGAGCACCATTAGTAAATCATCCGGACTTGAATGGAAAATAATGGCTTCATCCCTATGCCACTTGATTTGGGCCAAAAACCTCTGCAAAGATCAGGAATCTTTTTACCTTTGGCACGTGGCTGGAGATGAGCCTGGAGTGGCCCCTCCACTGCACCCACTGTGGGTGGATCCAATGCCCTCTTATCACACATGATTTGTATGAAATGGCTTCAGATATGAACAAAAACCCCCAGAATGAATGCAAGGCACTAAAGCACAGGCACACCCCTCTGGATTGAGCTGCTGCACAGAGCCCATGTCCTCCTGCCTGCTTCCCTCTTGGCTTCATGGATCTCCATGGATCCGTGGTTCTGGAAATGTGGGATTTGCAGTGTGGAGAGGAGGGTAAATCCCCTCCTGTGGGGTTCCCACAGGGATTAGGAATGCTCTGCCAGCTTCCAACTCCTGTCTCCTCCAACAGCTGTGTCAAAAATAGGGCCAGGAGACAAATCTCCTTTTGAAAGGTCTTTATTGGCACAGCTCTGGGAGGGAAACTCACGAGGCCACATACACCACCACTGCTCCTACTGGATACCACTGAGGAGAAAGTGCAAGTTAAACCTGCTGCTCATGCTGGAGAGCCAGGAGTTCCATTCTCATAATGGTTCCCAGAAGCTCAGTTTGGCCCATGTTGTCTAGGGGATCATCCTGTCATCCTGCTTTTTAGGTGATGGTGAGGTGAGTATGGGAAGATAGAGACTATTCACACATAGCTTGATCTTCTACCAACCTAATGGTGTCTCTTGCAGATTAGATCTCATGCCTGCTCATTGCTTTTAGGAGATTTTGGTATTGGTTAAACTTCCCCCTTGGCGCTATGCATCATGGGAGTCCCTCAGTTTGTTTATTATTGGGCGGAGTCAGCGGTTTGATGGGCAGGTGGGAGGCGGCAGAGGCCTGGCTGGAAGGTGAGGGGGAAATGGAGGATACAGGAATTGCAGGGAAGGGTTCAACTCAGGACACAACAGACTGGAACTGGGGAGTACAGATTCAACAAGAACGAATGGTAAGTGACAACATAACACTCCAACCATGCAACACATAGTGCTCAACCACACAAGTGCCACAGACTGAGGTTTTTCTGGGTTTATCCATTTCAAGCTGCACTAAACCTTATCCTGCAGGTACCGAACCCCAAATTCCTTCCCCCCCTGCAGCCCTGGGTGAGCCACCACCATCAGCTCCCCTGTACCTGCAGCCAACAAGCAGGGGCTGCTGCTCTGCAGGTGCTCCAGGGCCTCCCTGGAGAGTTGCATTTTAGGCTACAGGTGAGCAGCAAAAAGTGTAATGCAACAGAGTTCCTCGTGTAATGGAGAAGCAAAAAAGAAACACTACACATACATACAGGGTAATACATGCAAAACAAGATAGAAAAGACCCATTGGTCCAAGAAGGCAACACTTCCCTGAAAACATACTTTCTGCAAAACATCATGAGACACATGGCTCTCATGCATCCTGCAGGTGCATTATCATTGTTATAATTTCATGTCCTTCAGCAGCTTGAGAAAGGCAAAGTTTCAAGGCTGCTTTTCCCCTGGTTTCCAGTAGTATCCAATGACACAGGAGTGCTGGATCCATGGCTCCAGCACAGGGACACCTCTGCCATCTCCAGGGCCTGAGGGACTGGGCTTGAGCAACCAGAAGGTCCAGAGGTGAGCTTGGGGTCCCATGGGAATGGGAAAAGGGAAATCATGGAATCCCAGAATGGCATGGCTTGGCTTGGCTTGGCTTGGCTTGGCTTGGCTTGGCTTGGCTTGGCTTGGCTTGGCTTGGCTTGGCTTGGAAGGAACCTTAGAGTTCATCTCTTTCCAACCCTGCCACCTTCCACTTGGTCTGGTGGAATTTTCTCACCCAGCATCTCTCAAGCTCTGACTCACCTATCCAACATCACAACCTTGGCAGCACCCCTTGAGCAGCACCTCCTGCAAAGTCCCACCCCTCAAACTGACTCTTCAGTAAAAGCTGGCCCTGAATGTCCTGCAGGATGTGCAGAGCTCAGCAGAGAAGATTTTCCAGCACCCAAACTGCTCCTAGGAGCTGCAGACCAAGTTGAAAATGCTCCTCAGCTCCTGCACATGAAATGCTCTGATTTTTTTTTTTCCTTATTATTATTTTTACACTTCCTCTTTACAAACCTGTCTCAGCACAGCAGAGGAGCTGCCACCCACTTCCAACAGACTGAATCCTGCCTCTGATGTTCCCAGGACTCCCCATTCAGCTCCAAACTAATTGATGCCTGCTCAGGCATCCCAGTGCTTACTTCACATCCTCACAGTCACTTCTGCTGCTGCCTAGGGGATGTTTCCTGGTGACAGACAGGCTCCTAGCTCCTGCAGAGCTGGAGAGCTCTCCACATAAGGAAATTCAATATTTAATTGGTCTTTCTTGGCTCTATGGACCCTCCCTTAATGTAATATTCAGTGGAATCTCCCAGCCTGGTGCCTGCATCCCAGGCAGGCATTAGGGATCCACAATATCCTCAGGGTGGCCTTTGCATAGGCCTTGGCCTGGACTTGAATTTTTAGCTCAAAATTGCAAATCCCCACTCCATAAAATACCAGGAAAGAGCTTTTAGAGAAAGAGGACATTTGGGATGCATTCTCAGGGCAGGAGGGATCTCAGCACTGGCAGCACTAGGAATTGCACTGAGAGTTTAAGAATTAAAAATTGAACTAATTTAATCCATAATTCCCTCAGATTGTGACATTTTCTCTGGATCAATGCTTTCTCTGACACTCTTTTAAAAAAATCTCAATAAATCCTCATTTCTTCCTCAAGTCTTTTGGAGCTTGGGCTCTGCCTGCAGTGAACACCTCTTTGCTCCAGAGGATCCTTCACTGGTTCTCTCCTCTCTCACCTCTCCTTTGAATGACTTTCCTGTGGGGAAGAAGCTTTCCCATGCTCTAGGAAAAGCAGTTGTTCTCAGTATCATTTGAATTTGTCATAAAAACTGTAATAAAACATGTAGGATTCTTTCCCCCTTCATAAAAGAAAAAAAAAAAGTGGATTTTTTAGAGTTTTTTTTGCTAATTCCAGGGTTGCCAATGATTCTAGAAGCCCTTTGTTTGCTGTGCTTCATCTTGGAGTGATGCTCCCTGATGGCAAAGCTGCTGAATGCTTGGATCAGGCATCTGAGGATGGAAGTGGGGCCAAGAGGTGCTGGCTCCAAGATAAAGTGCTGACCTGGCTCTGGAGCTGCCAGCTCCTGGTTTCACTCACACTGAGATAAATGTGATATGCACAAGTGGCTGAGGATCCACAGTGCCTGTTAAAGACAGATGAAATATTTATAAGCTGAGAGTGCTTAAAATGCCCCTTCAAAGCCTGCTCCTCATGAGAAGTGACACTGTCACTGTCCTGAAGGGCTGACAAAGGAGGTACCACCTACCTGGGGCTGTCCAGCACGAGAATATTTTGGGAGGACCTTGGTAAACCAAGGTTTCTGCACTTTAAACTAAGCCTCATCCTTTGAACCATCATGTAAGTCACCCTGAGGTGCACAACTGTGAGAAATCCCAAGGGCTGCATGGGCAGGCTCTGTGGGATCCTTGGGAGTACAGCTGGACAATTTTTCAGGTAAAGAAGCAATGGGGGAAAAATTACCAGGAAAATGGTTTGGCTGAAGAGTCAGGGCCCAGCATTGCTCAGACTGTGAAAATTACCCTTGCTCCTGGATGGAGCAGGAAATACACAATTAAAATACAATATCCTTGTGAAGGAGGATAAAGTCAGTGGCTTTAAACTGAAAAAGGGCAGGTTTAAATGTGGTATTGGGGAGGAATTGTTCCCTGGGAGGGTGGGCAGGCCCTGGCACAGGGTGCCCAGAGCAGCTGTGGCTGCCCCTGGATCCCTGGCAGTGCCCAAGGCCAGGTTGGGGCTTGGAGCAATCTAGGACAGTAGGAGATGTCCCTGCCCATGGCAGGGGAACTGGATGGGATTTAAGACCCTTCCAACTGTTTTTGTATTTTTTTTGGAATTCTGTTTTTGTAGCCTTTGGCATTTTTTTCCTTCAAGTTGCCCCTGTTTTCAGGGAACTGCTCAGGGAACTTTGCTGCTGCCCCCAACATTTGGAGTCAGTTCCTGTCTGGCTGAGCCCTTGGTGCAGCAGGATGGGTGAATCCTGCACAAAGTCAAATGATTCAGCTGAGAGGGAGAAAGCAGCAATGAAATAGGGCAGCTGAGGCTGGAGACAACGAGGGTCACATTTGTTTGGCCTGTTCTGATGGAGATTGTTTCTGAATAATACCAACTTGTCTTGCCAGAATTTGCAGGCTCAGCCTTCACCTGAACCTTTAAAGCTGCCTTGGAGTACAGGGAATGAATAAAGATGACCTGCATGGAAATGGCAATTTGGCTGTGCAGCAGCTGCAGAGCCTTTGGCCAGGGCCTGCCCACCCTCCCAGGGAACAATTCCTTCCCAATATCCCATCCAGCCCTGCCCTCTGGCAGTGGAAGCCATTCCCTGTGTCCTGTCCCTCCATCCCTTGTCCCCAGTCCCTCTCCAGCTCTCCTGGAGCCCCTTTAGGCCCTGGAAGGGCTCTCAGCTCTCCCTGGATCCTTCTCCAGGCTGGGCATTCCCAGCTCTCCCAGCCTGGTCCCAGAGGGGGTCCCACCCTCTCATGGGGTGCAGTAGGTGATGGGGAGGTCACAGCCACAACTTCTTCCCCTTCCTCTTGCTCTTGTTCCACACTTTGCCTTGGAGCATCTGCTTTTTTGGGTTTTTAAAGTTTGAATAATAACCAGGTAAAGCATGAGAGAAAGGGAGGAGGGAGTGAGATGCTCTGAGCTGCCCTTGGCTCTGGGAATGTCCCTTGTGGGGCTGTGCCTTTTGTGGCAGCTCAGTGCAGCTTTGGGCTCTGAGCTCATTCCCAGTCTAAGCAGTTTGGGACACTGAAGCCTGGGGGCACAAAAAGGGGATCTGTGCTAGGCCAGGCTCCCAAAGGACAACAGAGTGGCCAGGAGGGAGCTCTCCTTGGCCACCATAAAAAGGGAGTCAGTCCTAGGCAGTGCACTCAATACTTGGGAATGGTCTAAATCTTTGGCTAAGCAGGGCTTGGCAGACTGGGAGGACACAAGAGAGGCAGAGTGATGCTCTTGCCGATTTTCTGTGGTCACCTTTCCAAGGCTTACCTTCCCTCTGAGTGCTTCCCAGTGAATTTTTTTCCCCCTGTTAATCTGGGAGAAATAGCTTTAAATTCCCTCATCTTTATTTAATGGAATAAAACCTTCTCTTCATCACCATTAGGCATGATCCCTTGAACCCAAATCTCCCCTTTCCCTGCTGCTCCAGCAGTGTCAGAGCTTCTCCTCAGAGGTCCATGCTGGAGTTTAAGCCTCGTTAGGCAGCTCTGCTCCTGTTCCACATGGCTGCTTTTCCCAGCAGGAGAATTCCCACTTTCAGCCACATTAGGTACCAGCTGGGCACCTCATCTTGTTAGTGGGATTAGAGCTGGAATCACACCAGAGTCTGTGCTTCTGGTAAATCTACTCCCCAAATGAATGACAGAAAATGAGCACTTGTCCTGAACCTCATTTTTCCAGGCAGGCTCCTGAACTGAGGGATTTGGCCCTGTGTTTGTCACTGGGATTGGCTCCTCTTGGTGTGAAGGTGTGAGGAGCCAAGGAAAGCAGCTCCTGCAGGGGAGGAGTCAAATTCCTGCCAGATCCCAGGTATGGACAGCTCTGGATCACCAGGGATGCCCAGGGGAGCCCTGATCGACCCTTCCAGCTTCCTGCAGGCAGAAGTGGGAAAAGCAGCAGTGGCATTTTGGGAAATCACTGGGAAAGTGCATGAAAGGTCCATGGCCTGGAGGAGGGAAAGATTAAAGTGGGGTCCTTTAGATCCAAACTGGGAAGCAAAGGTGTGTGAACAAGAAGAGCTGTTCTCCTGCACCAGGAGGGTCCTGTGCAGCCTGAGCTTGGCACTGACTGTGGCAGGAGTGGGGGGAGGCACCAGCACCAGCTTTTCCTCCTGAACTCAGCATTGCACCTGACATTCCCCAGATATCCAGGCTGGACATCCCCTGGATGGTGCCATGAAGATGAGGATGAGGATGTGGAAGGCAGGGTAATGGAAGGTACAAACTAACCTGGGTAAAATCCTCTGCCTTGGGATTTTCCCCCTTGGGAGCAGCCCCTTCCTGAGGGTCAGCACCAGTGCAAAGCCCTCTCCTGTCAGCAGATCTCTCTCCCTCCCTTCCAAGATGCCCTGACCCACCCAGCACATGGATCTCATGTGTCCATGGGCAATTCCCAGCTCCAGCACCAGGGATCATCTGCCTGGCACAGAAATTGCCCTCACACACCCTGGCCTTGACTAGGAATAAATCAATATTCCCTGGACATGCCAGGGGCTATTTTTCCACTGATAAATCCATTGGGCTGTGTCTCTCTCGTTCTGGAGCAGGTAAAATGTGAATGTTGGAGAGGAGCCTTTACCTCAGGGTGAATTTATCCAGAGTGCCCTCAGCTGCACAATCCCTGCAAGGACCTTGGATCCTGCCTTTCAAAATCCCTCCAAGGACCTTGGATCCTGCCTTTCAAAATCCCTGCCTGGCTGCAAGAATCGATCCACCTCCCCTAAATCCCACTTCTTATTTAATATTTGGAATATATAGGAATTGCTAACTCCTTGCCATGAAAAAGCTCTTTGGGAGAGTGAAACACCAGCTGAGAACTGACAGAATGTCTCTATTTCCCTTTCCTTTAGACAGGGCCCTTCTTTGCTGACAGGAGTGGGGATTTACACAAGGGGAGAGGGCTTTTCCTGTCCTTGGAAAGTGCCTGGAGCCATGGAGCAGGCAGCAGACCATCTTCCATTCATTTTGGAAATTTCCCATTGTTGGTCCTGCTGACAGACAGGGCCCTTGCACAGAACTGCTGATGCACAGGTTCCCAAAATAAATTAATGGGGTTTTGGATGGACAGAAATTCTACCTGACACAGGTTGGCCAGCACAGAATTGTGCCTGCTCACTGCTCATACCCAGGAGGAAGGAAAGGTTTGGAGATCTTTGGGGACAGTTCCCCTGGTGGAAAAGAAATAAAGCTGTGTCTGCTCACACTGTTGGCATGATCCCAAACAATGTTAGAGGGTGAACCCATTCTGGAGCTGGAGGGATAATCCTGGACCTTCAGAGGCCACCAGGATCAGCTGCAAAGGACAAGGAATTCTTTTTTTGACATGTGCTTAGGAACTGCTTCTTCTTCCCAGGAAAATTTCTTAGATTTACAAAATAATTATCCAAAGCCTCTGGGAATTAAAAAAAAAAAAAAAAAAAAAAAAAAAAAAATCTTAAAACCATCACATTGAAAATCCTGGTATGTAAATGGAATCCTGAGGAAAATAGCACTGAAACTGGAGACTTCAGAGGGACAAATTTCACTTTCTGGGAAAGTTTTAGCTGAAAATCTGCCTTGAAGGGAAATTTCTATCTCAGCTGCCAAGTTTGTTCCCTGTGGATGGATCTCCATGAGCTTCATGGGGTCAGAAACCAGAAGGATTTCCATGGAGGAGGAGCTGGTTGGTGACCCTGAACCCTCCCTGCAGGGGCTGTGTCCTCTCTAGGTCACTGGGCTTTGCAGGGGCACCTGCAGGACCCTTGTGTTGGTGGGGAGGCCAAAGCAGGGGTCAGGAAATCCCAATTTTCCATCATTTTCTCACACACACTCCCAAATTTGTGGCTCTCTGCTGTTAAATCCAAGATGCACTGTGGTGCACAAGCACAACTCAGGCTGTTCTCACTGCTCAGCTCATTTGGGATGCTCCTGGCTGGTCTCCAGGACTTGCTCCAGGAAAAAAAGGATTTTTCCATCCCTTTGTGCACCTTTGCTGACTTAGCCCCCTGGAGCAGAACAAACTATGGAAAAATGGTAATTGGGACAGAGCTCCAGCTGCTTCCTTGAGCTTTGGAAAAGGAGATTTCCCTAAACTGAGTATTTTCACTGATTATGGAAGTGGGCAGCAGGAGACACCATCCACAGGTGGAAGAGTTGAGAAGTCTGAGAAAAGATGGGAAAATAATGGTCCAACAAGCCTGGCAAACTCCAGCCAGGAATCTGGGAGATGGGAGAGATATCACAGCCTCTGACAGCACAAAGGAATTTATTTGAACACCACATTTGGTGGGATCAGGTTTTTACTGGAGTCTGAAAGGTGTCTCAGCATTTCACCATTCACTGGGAACCTCCTCCCTGCAGAGGTCAGGGCTCCTCAGGAGAGACCAGGCTAGGATTGCTGAGGGAGCTTTTGGAGGAAGGAATCTCCAGGTTTCCAGCTGGGGAAGAGAAGTGAGAGTAGTTCATAAATCCCATTTTGGGGAGATCACTGCTCAGTTTGGTCGCTTGGTGCTGCTGTTCATGGGTTTGCTGCCCTATTCAAGCAGAATTCCAGAGGAGGGGAATTCCCATGGACATCAGCAGACATTGCCAGAATTGTGACCTGACAATCCTGGAATCACTGAGCTTGGAAAAGTCCTCCCAGATCATCAACCCAAGCTTCAACCAACTCCTCCATGGCCACTAAACCATATCACAAAGTGCCACAGCTGCTCCTGTCTTGAACATTTCCAGGGGTGGTGATGCCACCACCGCCCTGGGCAGTGCTGCAAGTGTCCAAGCACTCTTCAGTGAAGAAATTTCTCCTGGTATCCACCCTGGACATCTCCTGGTGCAACCTGAGGCCATTTCTCCTTGGTTAATGGCTTTGCTGATGCCCAGCAAGTGCCACTGCAGGAGAAGTGCAGGGACACGGGGTCTCTGGCCAGCAGAGGATGCAGGAATGCTGCTCAGGCCAGCACCAGACATTACCCAGCACCAGTACAGAAAAGCTTTTAAGGCTCTGCATAGGCTGCAATTCAGTGGGATATTGGGAGAGAAGGACATGGGAGGAATAAACACATAAATGGGAGCTTTCATTATGCCCACACGAGCCCTTGCAGTGAGCTCAGGCATAGAAATCATTTTCATGCACTCCAAATGAGATTTCCTGGGAGCAAGAGCTCCAAGATGCCATCAGGAAAGGAGAAATTCTCCCTTTAATCCTGAGTATTGAAGCAATCCTGTTCCAGGTGCAGCCACTGGGGTGGCTCTGGAATGGAGATCACTGTGTTTGTGGGAGGGAGAGAGCCACAGGTGGAAATCCCCTTTATTAAAGCCTTGTTTAAAAGGCCATGAAGCAATAATGACATAACAAAAAGAAGAAGAAAAAGTAAGAGGAGCAGCAGAAAGGGCAAAGTATTTTTGGGTAGAATAAACTTATTTGGGTACAGGGCCAGTGGAAGATGGTGAGGGCACATCATCCACTGAAAAATACAGAATCAGCCCTAAAAGAGTCAAACTGTGGGGTGAAGGGAATTATTAAATAGGATTATATTAAATGAGTGAGTAATTGTTTAGAAAGAAAAGTAGAGAGGAGCTCTTGTGACAAAAAAAAAAAAAAAAACAAACCAGAATTTAAGATGAACAGACTTCTGAGAAGGTGCAAATCTGCTGAAGAACTGAAGCTGAAATTAAAGATTTCTTTCCAAATACATTAGAATGAGACCTGCCAGAACATACTGAAGTGAGGTTTAAAAGGAGATCTCCAGGAATATGAGGGTTCCAGAAGAGAGGGAAGGTTTTATGGCTTTGCTTTGGGACTGCCATGGAGAGTTCAGGGAAGTGATTTTACAGGAGCTGAGCCTGACCAGCCATGGGCTCGTGAGGAGGAGCCTTGAAAGAATAAAAGGAATGGTGGGAAATGAGCAGGAACTGATGGTACCCACCCAAGAGGTTTAAAGGAATTCAGAGCTGGAATTGCTGTCAATGAGTTGTGCAAAGTATCCCTTAAATCAATCCCAATATTCTAGCAAGGAAGTGCAATGAATGAGGAGCCAGCTTTTAAAGGAAGCTCGGGAGCAGCTGCAGAAATTCAGACTTGATCACAGATTTCCACCTGTGGCTCTCTCCCTCCCACAAACACAGTGATCTCCATTCCAGAGCCACCCCAGTGGCTGCACCTGGAACAGGATTGGTTCAATGCTCAGGATTAAAGAGAGAATTTCTTCTTTCCTGATGGCATCTTGGAGCTCTTGCTCCCAGGAAATCTCATTTGGAGTGCATGAAAATGATTTCTATGCCTGAGCTCACTGCAAGGGCTCGTGTGGGCATAATGAAAGCTCCCATTTATGTGTTTATTCCTCCCATGTCCTTCTCTCCCAATATCCCACTGAATTGCAGCCTATGCAGAGCCTTAAAAGCTTTTCTGTACTGGTGCTGGGTAATGTCTGGTGCTGGCCTGAGCAGCATTCCTGCATCCTCTGCTGGCCAGAGACCCCGTGTCCCTGCACTTCTCCTGCAGTGGCACTTGCTGGGCATCAGCAAAGCCATTAACCAAGGAGAAATGGCCTCAGGTTGCACCAGGGGATGTCCAGGGTGGATACCAGGAGAAATTTCTTCACTGAAGAGTGCTTGGACACTTGCAGCACTGCCCAGGGCGGTGGTGGCATCACCACCCCTGGAAATGTTCAAGACAGGAGCAGCTGTGGCACTTTGTGATATGGTTTAGTGGCCATGGAGGAGTTGGTTGAAGCTTGGGTTGATGATCTGGGAGGACTTTTCCAAGCTCAGTGATTCCAGGATTGTCAGGTCACAATTCTGGCAATGTCTGTTGATGTCCATGGGAATTCCCCTCCTCTGGAATTCTGCTTGAATAGGGCACCAAAAAATGCACAACAGCAAAGGATCCCAGCCTGGTAAAAGAGGTGAAAAAGGATGTTTAGATAGAAATAAAGAAATCCTGCTTCAAAAATTTGAGACATATTTGAAGGAGTTAATAAGTGATAAATAGGAATTAAGAAATTAGTTAAGACCTGATAAATAGGAGTCAATAAAGGATTCACAGATTGATAACAAAGGAGTTCATAGGTACAAAATCCAGATGATGCATTTGTCTTTCAAAAAATCTTCTATTAAGTCTGTTTGCTAAGAGAGCTGAGAGAAAATGACCTGCCCTGAGCAATGGGAGAGGCATCTTGTGGCCTCTGAGTGACCAAGAGAGTCAATGAGCTTCTTTGAGAAAGGGAAAATGCCAGTAGAACTTCCCAAAAGTCTGGCCTGACCTTGCACCTTTTAACTTTCTCACCAGTGACTTTTTGATGGTTTTGTAAGGTATGGTTCTCAAACTCCCAAATTTTCTGTGCTTCAACAGCCTCCAGGACAGTCAAATCTAAAGGTGCTTGTGAAAGCTGAGGGAAGAGCTGCCAGTTGGGAAGGATGAGGTGGTAAAAGGTGATAAAACGGCAGGACAAGTCCCTGGTCAATAAAAGCTGTCATAAACGTAGGTGCAAACAGCCCTGAGTGCACACACAGAGCCCCAGGGTGTGAATGCAGGAGCTCTGAGAGGGGACAGGGCCATGAGAACAACTGCTCAGCACCCCAGCGCCAGGGGCTCTCAGGTTTTTGGGAAATCCTCCAACTGCAGGGCAGGCTCAGGCTGGAGGGGCTGAGCTCCCCCTGCCTCCGAGGAGGGGCTGCAGGGGTGGGCAAGGCACAGGTGAGGCTCAGGTGCCTCTGCACAAGCTCTGAGCATGAGCTGAAAACAGCCCTGCCTCTGGTTTTGGGTTGAAAAGAACAAGTTCCTTCTGGAGATTTTTTGGGAATTAGCTGGGAAGATTGTTGGAGTCAGTGAGTCGGGGGTCTCTCTGAATTCTTCAGAGAGAAATCAGAGTGCAGAGATTGAATTAAAGCCTGTGGATGGATTGAAGTATATTAAGCCACTCACACATAAGGTAGAGGTGTAAGTTTAAGTTTTAGGATAAATAAGTTAGTCAGTAAGTATTAGTATGTGCTCTAATGCTTTTAGTAAGTGAAAGGTTTAGATACCAAAGCAGAAGTGTGAGCTCTAGGGAAGTTTGAAATACATGCTGATGTTTTCAGTAGAGGCTCCAGGACCGTAGCTGTAGTCAATGCTTAGACATAACAGAGCTCTAGTAAGAATATTGCTGACATTTTTCAGACAGAACAAGACAGGTCGTGGGTGTAGTCTTAAACGTAACCTGGTGTGTTAAGAAACTGGAATTCCAATAGATTAAGGAGTGGTGGTCCAAGTTTGTGTCGTAGCTTGTTGGGAAGATCCTATATAAGAGTTGGTATTGGGGAAAGTTAGTGCTTTTCTGCTTTCCTGCCATTGCTTTTCTTTTTGCTTTTGCTCACCATCATCAGTCACCACCCAAGAAGATCAGAGCTGCCACAGCAACACCAGCACCCCAGGGCCTTTGACAAGAGCAGCTTCTACTTCTGTTTGGGACTTTATACCCAAACTTAGCATGGATTTTGATGTCTGTGACTGTGCCTTTTGAGACTGATGTGCTTCTGCAATAAATAACTTTTTAGCAACTGTCAGCTGCTTCGCTCATTTAAGAAGATAACCCGACGCAGTTGGTGCCAAGAGCACTGGAGGTTGTTAACCTCACACCTGGTGCTCCATGTCTGGTACCTCACTCTTAACCTCACAGAAGATGGATATGAAACTTCAGGTCCAGAGGTTTTTAGCCTGTGGTTGTCTGGATCAAAGCAGACCAGCATCAACCAGAACATCATGAACGTTTGTGTAAATGACCTTTTATGTCTCTTCCAAGCCCAACCATCCCATGATTTCTGGCACAGAGTCCCAGCATCATAAAGGTTGGAAAAGCCACCTAAGATCATCGTGGTAGTCACCACTAAACCATGTCACACATCCACAGAGCTTTTGAACATTTCCAGGGATGACCAATCCTCCACTTCCTGTTCCAGTGTTCACCAGCCCTCTCAGTGAGGAAATTTTCCCTCCTATCCAACCTGTTGCTGTGGAAGTTCTTCTGGAAATAAATCATTTTAGGGCAAAGCCAGACATGAAAGGAGTCATCCAAACACCAATTCCTTTTTCTGAAGGAAAGTAAGTGGAAGCTGGATAAACAATTCATATTGTTCCTCATTAGTTCACACTAATCAGTAGAGTGTCTCAAATAAGCATTTAATTAAGAATTAATGTGGTGGCTGTTATAAAATGAAATATTAATTGGAAAAGGGAAGTTTCAGGTTTGTTTAGGTGCAGGGAATCTGCCCACCTCACGCTTAACTTGATTACACAAGTGCTTTCCAATTTGTGAATTGTTTAATGTATACAAGTCATAAGGACCTGACATTTAACGAGGGAACACTGGCAAATTAATTCCATTCAGAGCTAAAAATGCAGCTTGACATTTGGTGGCTGGGCTGGTAACCAGAGCCTCCTCATCACAATTTGTGTTTCCCATGTGCTGATGGGCAGCCCTGGCAGCACAAGGCAAAGGGATTAAGGAACAACTGGGATTTCATGGATCAGTGATCAGGGAGTGATGGCAGCTGGGATCTGACACAGGGGAAACCTGAGCCTGGGCACAGGGGGAGAGGGGGAGAGGGGGATTCTGTCCCTCTGCCCCACTCAGGTGAGGTCCCACCTGCAGAGCTGCTCCAGCCCTGGGGCCAGCACAGGAGGGACCTGGAGCTGCTGGAGAGAGTGTACAAGAGGCCAGGGAGATGCTCCAAGGGCTGGAGCCCCTCTGCTCTGGAGCCAGGCTGGGAGAGCTGGGGGTGCTCACCTGGAGAGGAGAAGGATCCAGGGAGAGCTCAGAGCCCCTGCCAGGGCCTAAAGGGGCTCCAGGAGAGCTGGAGAGGGACTGGGGACAAGAGATGGAGGGACAGGACACAGGGAATTGCTTCCACTGCCAGAGGGCAGGGCTGGATGGGATATTGGGAAGGAATTGTTCCCTGGGAGGGTGGGCAGGCCCTGGCACAGGGTGCCCAGAGCAGCTGTGGCTGCCCCTGGATCCCTGGCAGTGCCCAAGGCCAGGCTGGACATTGGGGTTGGAGCAGCCTGGGATGGTGGGAGGTGTCCCTGCCCATGGCAGGGGTGGCACTGGATGGGCTTTGAGATCCCTTCCACCCAAACTACCCTGGCATTCCATGGATTTGCTGTCAGTGGAAGTACTTCCACCTCTTTCTGACCCCTCATAGTTATGATCCAAGGACTCCCAGGCATTTCAGCTCCAGAAGGATGGGATTTACAGGGAGCAGAGCAGATCCATCAGCACCTGGATGCAGGCTCCTGTAGCTCCGCAGCTGAGCTGAACACAATTATCCACAGGCTGGAAGTTTCAGGGACTGAAACTTTTCTACATTGTTGCCACCTGAATTTGCCAAATGCTTTCAGCAGAGAAGGCAGTAAAGTGAATTTTTTGGACATGTCAAAACACCTCATTTTCACATTTTCTAGAAGGAAATATTTTGGTTTGAAAATGAGAAAATGCTCTGTGTCAATATTCCCCATGTGACAACGCTCCTTTCTCTCTAAATGACAGAGTTTTGTTGTTTCAAATTGACAGAGACTTTTCCTGTAAGTGAACCTGTTATTTTAAAGACCCTGAATAAAAAAGGAAAAATATTCTCTCATCATTTGAATGAAAGAACTTGAGTGAGCTCAGAAAATTCTAGTACTCTTCCTCCACTGAGTTCTCTTGGTTTGCATTATCTGAAGCAGTTTCCTTACTCTGCCACTCCTCTCATTAGCACTTCCCAATGTCACAGCAGCAGCAGGAAGGGGAATGATCTGCGAGGGTGATTCCTTAGGACCATTTGTGATGTGGTTTTTTGGGAGAGGGACGGGGGCAGTCCGTGGCTCTGTGCAGGAGCCACACTGCAGCTCCTCTGCTGTGTGTGGTGAGGAGCTGCAGGCAGGGAGAGAGGGTGTAAATCACCGGGAAATACAGAGCTGGAAACCTCGAACAGCCTCACAGCCTCAGCCCTTTTCTCCTCTCCCAGCAGCTCCATCTCCCCAGGCTCTGTCCTGACCTTCCAGGTGTCACTGGCTCTGCTCTGGCCTTGTTTATCTCTGGGTTTCTTGGTTTTACACAGCTAATTGTCCAAGCTGTCACTTTTCAGGGTGAGTGCTTGGGTACACTTTGTTCTGCTCCAAGATTCAGCGTTTTCCCTCTGGCTCCTCAGCTGTCTCAGCTCCTTCTGGCACCTCCTGACAGCTCCTCTGCTGCTGGGGCTGGAGCCAGGACGGACTAAAACCCTCCCTGACAACCTGTGGCAGGAATCACCTGACTGCAGGTGGGCAGAGCTTTGGCTTCAGCTCCACACGCCCTCCCCAACACTTCCCTCCAAATGTTCTCAGCTGAGATCACAGCTCTGTGATGCCTCCACAGAGCAGAGAAACAGAGAAACAGAGAAACGCCTCAAAAAGGGGGTCAAATCTCAGCAGGTTTGGGGCACAATGCATCAAACCCAGAAGTGGGAGCTGCAGAGATGTCAAAGCCAAACTGGAACATCCCACGCACTGATTCTGGCTTGTGCAGAGAGCTCCAGCCCAGCTCCTTTGGGGCTCTCTCCTCACTCAGGGCTGGCTTGAGCATCTCCTCCTGACCAAGCTCCTGGGGCTCGTTTCCCACATTATTTGTGAGCGTGGCACCACCAAAGGCAGGGCTGAAGGCTGAGCTCCCAGCATGTCAGCACCTCCTGGCTCCTCCAGCTGGAGCTGTGAGCCAAGGGCAGACCACGTGCCCCAAATTCCAGGGGCTGCCACTCCAAGGAGAAAAAGGTAGGTGAGTGCTAAAAGTGATGGCTTCTCACCCAAACAGAGGAGTTGGCAGGAGGGCTCCAACTGCTGCATCCTGCCCATCTACACAAGCCCAGCCTGACAAAGACAGGATGGTTCTTCTGAAGGAGCACCACGTTATCCCTGGGTTCCTGCAGGGGCTGAAACTGCAGTGCTGGCAAAGCTTTGTGAGTTCAGAGCCTTCCTCACCTGAGCTAAAGTGCCTTGTCCTCAAAATCCCAGATTTACTAGGTTTTATCTCCTGGATCTTTCCTCCTGGGTTTGGATCTTTTCCAGCTCATCTGCACAGTAACTTTTGCCCCAAGATTTGAGTGGCACTCGAGTCCTAAGCCATCCCATGCATTAATTCAGCTCAGCTCTGAGTGCCTTTTCTTCTTTATCCAGGGTACCTGCTCTCCCATTCTTCCTGGTATTCCAGAGCTGCTTCTTCCTGACTCTGACAGGACTGAGTGAAAGGAGAAGTTTGTAATGTGCTTTCCAGTCAATTGCTTTTACGAGCTGCATGTGGTGGAAGTGCTGCCTGTGAAGCTGTGAACTCAGTGGCTGTGCCCAGCACATCCCGGCTTTCCCATGCCCAGGGAATTAGGGAACACTCTCCTCATTCATCAGAAAGCACGGAGAAGTTCATGGGCCAATGATTAAGTGCATTCCAGTGCTCAGAATTTAATTTCTTCTTGGCTTTCTCCTTGAATGAGACAGCACATTGCTGCTGCACAGAGTCCAGCTGAGTCTGAGCTCAGCCTGGCTCCCTGAGCAGCCCTCAATCCACAATCCCATGGCTGTTATTTAGGAAAACATCTCTCTTCAGCCTATGCTCTAATACAGCACATTGGATATTGGGAAGGAATTGTTCCCTGGGAGGGTGGGCAGGCCCTGGCACAGGGTGCCCAGAGCAGCTGTGGCTGCCCCTGGATCCCTGGCAGTGTCCAAGGTTGGACAGGGTTTGGAGCAACCTGAGATAGTGGAAGGTGTCCCTGCCATGGCAGGAGATGACACTGGAGGGGCTTTAAGGTCCCTTCCCACCCAACCCATTCCATCATTCTGTGATCCTGTGAGGCTCAAAATCTCATATTTCAGATCTAAAAGTGTGAAGTCACTTGTTTTTTTCAGGCTGAAGAAGAGGAGACAGGGGAGACTCATTTGGGTCTTCAACATCCTCCCGAGGGGCAGCTCCAGTCTCTGGGACAGGGACCAGGGAACAGCTGGAGCTGGGTCATGGCCCAGGCTCAGGCTGGAGCTCAGGGAAAGGTTCTTCCCTCCCCCAGAGGTGCTGGCACTGCCCAGGCTCAGGCTGGAGCTCAGGGAAAGGTTCTTCCCTCCCCCAGAGGGTGCTGGCACTGCCCAGGCTCAGGCTGGAGCTCAGGGAAAGGTTCTTCCCTCCCCCAGAGGTGCTGGCACTGCCCAGGCTCAGGCTGGAGCTCAGGGAAAGGTTCTTCCCTCCCCCAGAGGTGCTGGCACTGCCCAGGCTCAGGCTGGAGCTCAGGGAAAGGTTCTTCCCTCCCCAGAGGTGCTGGCACTGCCCAGGCTCAGGCTGGAGCTCAGGGAAAGGTTCTTCCCTCCCCAGAGGTGCTGGCACTGCCCAGGCTCAGGCTGGAGCTCAGGAAAGGTTCTTCCCTCCCCCAGAGGGTGCTGGCACTGCCCAGGCTCAGGCTGGAGCTCAGGGAAAGGTTCTTCCCTCCCCCAGAGGTGCTGGCACTGCCCAGGCTCAGGCTGGAGCTCAGGGAAAGGTTCTTCCCTCCCCCAGAGGTGCTGGCACTGCCCAGGCTCAGGCTGGAGCTCAGGGAAAGGTTCTTCCCTCCCCCAGAGGTGCTGGCACTGCCCAGGCTCCCCAGGCAATGGGCACGGCCCCGAGGCTGCCAGGGATGGACAGGCTGGGAGTGTTGGGGTGTCTGGGCAGGGACAGGGCTGGGCTGGGTGATCCCATGGGTCCCTCCAGCTCAAAACATTCCATGATTCTCTGCAAAGGACCACTTTACACCTTTTTCCTGTTTACTAATTGGAATTGGCCAATTATGTGTCAGAAAACCCCATTGGCTTCATTCAGCCCTTGCCCTGTTGGTGACAGCAGGGAGTCCTTGCACAGCCACCATCCCTGAGCTGAGCACTCAGGCCTGGACTTGTCTGAAGATGAAATTGGAGGCCACTGAGGTCTGTCAGAGATGGGAGTACCCGAATTTCCTGTAGGCTCTGCCGTGCTTGGGGTGGTGCAATGCACAGGGACAGTGAGACACTGCCCCAGAGGTGAAAAGGAAAAGCAGAGACCAGGAAAAGCAGCTTCCATGGGTGTTTTTTTTCCTTGTTTGCTCTTTGTTTCCATTGGATTCCCAGACCCCTTGGCACCATCCTTGCTCTGGGGAACTTTCACCCAGCACTAATTTCTGCCCAGCCTGACAGTGGTTTACCAGAAGAGGTTTCCTTTCATTCTCAGTGATGGAGCTCAATAATTGTTCAGCTTTAAAGGGTTTCTCCTCACTCAGTTCTTGCTCCCCAAAGGGCTCCCACTGCCCATGGTGTTCCTGCCCATTTTCCTTCCATCCCACTGATGTCCCTGTTGGAATTGATCCCTCTGCCATTTTCCCAGCAGGGCACTGACTCCCCACTCTCCCCAGGCATGTTATGATGTTATTTCTCTCTGATGCTCCCTCATTTGTCTGTTAGACCCTTCTGCCCAAACCCATTCTTATGGAAAATTCCATCTCATTGCAATGCTGGGAATCAAAGGAGAATCAAATCCCAGCCAGGGCTGTGCTGGGCAATCTGAAAATTGCCCAGGAAATGCCTCTGAGCTCTGCAGAACCTGTGATTTCAGTGCTGTACATAAATAACCTTTTCAATGCCAGTGGCTTCACCACTTCTGATTTTTATGTAACAGCCAGCTTGGTGTTTTCCCTGGAATTTGGGCAAATAACTCAGTGTTGGATTTGACTGCAGCTATTACTTCCACAGTTTTATGCTGAGAGGGGAGGCATTCAAGGAGATGGAGAAGTTCCCTGGAAGCTGCTTCACCTCCTGGGAGCTTCCCCCAAACCTTGTGATTTGTGTTGTTCTTCTGGTATTTTGTCACTGTCCCCAAAGAGCCCACCCCATGTCCCCTCCCACACAAGTGTGAGCACCTGGGCAGGGTCATTCATTCCTTTCTCATAAAATCCTTGGGAATTCTGGGTCCAGTTGGGAAGTTTAGCAGCAACATCTGGACATTATAATGGTTCTGCTCCCAACCCACACAGACCTCCATGTCCAAGCCCAGCTGCCTGCAGAATCTCAGAGAAACAGGATTTTTCCTAGAATGGTTCAAATCACTAATTTCTGAGGAAGTTGGACTTGGATCTGGAAGGTCTTTTCCAGCCTTGGTGATTCCATGGTTCTACAAAACCCATATTTCATACCTGATCCTGCTCCATTTACAAAATTAAGAGATCAAAATGCATTTTCTGAGCCCAGAGTTATCCAGGATTGTGCTTTTAGCAGGTGAGGGGTGCAAAATGATTCAGCTTAGGCAAAGTTCCTAAAGCCAGTTCAGAGGAGTTGTGAGCTCAAAGTGCTCGTGCCATTGGTTGATCTGGTTCAGCTGATAGGGGATCAATTCCTTAGAGCTGTGCAGCCCATTAGGAGACTTGAATATTTTGGCTCTGAGGATCCTGAGGCTGTGATCAGCCCATGGGAAGGTTTCCCTGGGCAGTGCCTCAGGAGCTGCAGGCAGCACACACTGCATGGCTCCTTGCTCCCTGTCCAGCTGCATGCCCAGCCTGTGTTTGTGGTGGGATCAGGTCCCATTCTGGACTGCTGAGCTGGAAACTCATCCCTGTGTAAGGGACTGGCATAAATCCCAGTGGCCACACTGGGCAACTGAAGCCTCTGCCTCAATCCTGGCCTTGGGCTAAGACTCAGCTCTGTTCTTTCAGGCCAGTGTGGAAGATTCCCACAGCCTGGGACCAAGGAGCAGCTCTGGGAGCAGCCCTTCAGCAGGTGCCTTTCCCAGAGGAAGGATTCCATCTCTGTGCTCTCATGGCTCAGTTTGGATTTGGGATCCCAACCTGTCTGAGCCAGAATATTGTGTCTGGCTTTAGCAGTTCCTCTCCTGGGGTCAGTTTGAAGCACTTTGTCTGTCACACCTGAGCAGCCCATTCCCTGCTGCATCTGCACATCACAGAATGCCAGGAGGGGTCAGGATGGAGGGACATCAGAGGGTCACTGGTGGCACCTCCCTGCTGCAGCAGGGCCATCCCAGAGCTCAGCACACAGCACTGTGTGCACACAGCTCTGGGATATCCCCAGAGGAGACCCCACAGCCTCTCTGGGCTCTGCTCAGGGCTGGGCACTGCCCAGGGCACAAGTTGTGCCTCCTGTGCAGGGGCAGCTCCTGGGCTCAGCCCCTGCCCGTGGCTCTGGGGCCATTGCTGGGCCTGGAGCAGAGCCTGGGGCTGCTCTGAGCCTGCTGCACACACGGACACACACACAGGGACACACACACAGGGACACACACACAGGGACACACACACAGGGACACACACACAGGGACACACACACAGGGACACACACACAGGGACACACACACAGGGACACACAGGGACACACAGGGACAGACAGACAGGGACACACAGGGACACACACACAGGGACAGACACACAGGGACACACAGACAGGGACACACAGACAGGGACACACAGGGACAGACAGGGACACACACACAGGGACACACACACAGGGACACACAGGGACACACACACAGGGACACACACACAGGGACACACAGACACACAGGGACAGACAGACAGGGACACACAGGGACACACACACAGGGACAGACACACAGGGACACACAGACAGGGACACACAGACAGGGACACACAGGGACAGACAGGGACACACAGACAGGGACAGACAGGGACAGACAGGGACACACAGGGACAGACAGGGACACACAGACAGGGACAGACAGGGACAGACAGGGACACACAGGGACAGACAGGGACACACAGACAGGGACAGACAGGGACAGACAGACAGGGACACACAGACAGGGACACACAGGGACAGACAGACAGGGACACACAGGGACAGACACACAGGGACAGACAGACAGGGACAGACAGACAGGGACAGACAGGGACACACAGACAGGGACAGACAGACAGACAGGGACAGACAGGGACACACAGACAGACAGGGACAGACAGGGACAGACAGACAGGGACAGACAGGGACAGACACACAGGGACACACAGACAGGGACAGACAGGGACAGACAGGGACGGACAGACAGGGACACACAGAGACACACAGACAGGGACAGACAGACACACAGGGACACACAGGGTCAGACACTCAGGGACACTCAGGGACAGCCAGGGCTGAGCCCCTCTCTCTGGGGCTCCTCTCCAGGCTGAGCAGCCCCAGCTCCCTCAGCCTTCCCTGGGCACTGAGATGCTCCAGCCCTTGCTCAGCTCCAGGAGCTCCTGTCCCTGTCCCTGTCCCTGTCCCTGTCCCTGTCCCTGTCCCTGTCCCTGCTGTGCTGAGGATGCAGAGCTGGGTGCAGCACTGCACAGGAGCCTGCAGGGATGGGCACAGGGGCAGGAGCACCCCTGACCTGCTGGGGATGCTCTTCCTCATCCTCTCTGGGACACTCCAGGATCTCCCATCTCTGCCTCCTGCCCATCCCCACAGGCTCATCTTCTTGTGCCCACCCCTCTCTCCCTGGAGCATCCCCTGCTGAGATTCCATGT
Source organism: Muscicapa striata striata (assembly GCA_030060385.1). Lineage (NCBI taxonomy): Eukaryota > Metazoa > Chordata > Aves > Passeriformes > Muscicapidae > Muscicapa > Muscicapa striata. Next base: position 782,930 of record JAREIS010000113.1, on the reverse strand, counting down.
CACACTGCTCCTGGCACCCAGCCCTCACACCTTTCCAGGAGATTTCCCCATTCCTGATCCCCTCCTGGAACCATCTGCAGGTGGCAATAGCAGGGGGCAGGGAAGGTGGAATGATCCCAGTGGAGCTCTCTCCATTCCAGGCTTTTCATGTCTTGGCTATTTCCTCAGCACTGAAATCTCTGTGACAGGGAATGTGCCCTGGATAAACTTCTGGGAAATCAGCCTCTGAAATATGTGCAGGAAAATGGACACATTAATACATTTTATTTGAGATTTCAATTTCCTGAGCAGGAAGGGGATGATTTTGATCATGAATATTAATAATGTGAGGGCAGCAGATGAAGAGAAAGTCTGAGGCTGCCCATGGGAAGCCAGAGCTTTATCCTGGCATAGGCAGGAGGAGGCCAGTGCTGCCATCCTGGATTTCTCATCATCTACCCCATCCTGGAGGGTCAGGAATTGAATCCTGATTTCCTGCCCAGCTCCTCCAGGCTGTGGAATCCCTCCCAGCATGATTTGCCATTGCTGGAAGCCAATCCAGGGGTGGTTATTTGATCCCTGTGCTGCTGCTGATTTGTGCCAAAATTCCCATTATTTTCCTGGCAACCAGGGCCATGCCATGCCCATCTCCCCAGGCCATCCCATCCAGCTTCCACCAATGCTGCTGGAAAAGTTCATCTCCTGGAGCATCCCCATTCACATTAACATAATCTAGTTGAAATGAAAATGGAAGTGAACATCAGCAGTGCCAAGGCTGCCTCAGCAGCTCCTGGTACAGGTGACCTGGGCTCAGTCCTTGGTTCCAATGCAAAGATGTGCCCAAAGGGATGGATTCTGTCAGCATCTGCTGAAACCAGGTGGGGCAGTGATTCTTATCCCTGTGGGAGATATCCTCTGCTAATGGGCCACCTGTGAAACCAGGTGGGGCAATGCTCTTCATCTTTCCCACCACCCACCCTTCCTCCAGGAACAGATCTTCTGTTAATGGCCATTGAGTCCTAGTGCATGACTGATAAAATTCCATCATCCCATTGGGAGATGCTTCACCCAGGGGGAGCAGCCAAGCCTTTCCTACCCAGATAAAAACTGAGATTTGGAACACCAAAGCAGCCCTTACCCACTGGTTTCCAGAGGACAGGAGCTACCAGGATTACTGCCAGGATTTCTACAGGATCACTGCTTTGGGAAGAGCACTTCATCCAGACTGCTGCCACCACCCTAACTAGCAGGGGGTCAGGCTGTGTTCTGACTCTGTCAGTGGTTTTTCTTTTGTACTATTGCATGTATTTTATTTTTCCCATTTTTCCTATTAAATTGTACTTCTGACTTGGAGTGTCTCACTGGTTTTGATTTCAAAACCATTACAGCCCCCAGGGGAAGTGCCACCTTTCTCTGCTGCTGTGGGACATCAGCCCAGGTGCTGTGGGATAGGGTGACAGCTCATCCACCTCCTCCCAGCCTCCACTCACTCCATGATTGCCTTCTTCTGCTCCATCTCTGCTGATTCCATCCCTGCTGCTGCTGGAGTTGGTTCATTGCCAGACCTGCTTTGGTCCTGAGACATTTTTGAATCTTCCTTGTCAGCCTGGGAGTTCCTGCTACCTGAGAACCATCAGTAGAGCCAGATCCTGCATCTTTATTCCTCACACTTAATCTCAGCTTCCTTCTTTGTGTTTGATAGGGGGTTATTAACAATAACAGAATATCATTGATGATTACTAGGTTTAAATATTGTTTTTTATCCCCCAGCTTTATGACAAGAATTAGCAGAGTTCAGGTTTCTAGGAGGAGTTTATCTTGTGACTCACATTTAAACAAAATGTAGTGGCTGAAGTGGTCAAATTTTCTCACTTTCAAATGCCAAAAAATATTTTGAAATAATGCCAAACCTTCCTTTTGCTCCTCAGAGTGACCAAGGGCTCCCTGAAGACTTAATTCTGATGTTTCAGTTGGGAACATCATTTCCATGTTGTTCTTTTGTTGTCTTTTTCCCCTAAGAACCCACAAAGTTACAAAATTATTATTTTTCTTTTCTCCTGGTAGCATTTTATGTTAAATTTCATGGAGAAGTGCAAACAAACAAACAAAACCTTGTGTAAATAATGAAGGCAAACCTTATTAACCTACATAGAGAGCAGCAGCCAGTTCAGGGATAAAACATCTGCCCTACTTTAGGTGGGAAATCAGGAAAAAACATTAAACCTGCTAAAAACCAAGTGGGTTTTTACATATGCAAAGGTGGTGGTGAAAGGGAGAGCTGAGGAATAAATCAAGGAGCAGTTTATGGTTGGATAAAGGGGTTGAAGAGGGATTCAGCCACTGGGATTTGGAGTTGAGGTGTTTGGGGAGAGTCGTTTTCTGCAGCTCCAAGCATCCCCTTGAACCCCTGCAGGACCAGAGACTCCAGGGAGCCTGGGACACCCATTCTGGAAGAAAAGGACATTTTCTTGGAAATGGATCAGCTTTACCAAAGTCCTGTGTGCTGAGTCCAAAAGGTGCTTTTCCCAGCAGGGTGCTCAGGAAGGACAGGGAACACAAATCTTTCCCAGCCCTGGCCAGTGTGGGGATCATGATGATCCCAAAAACTGCAGGAAGTGCTGAAATATCATGGAGTCATCATATTCTTGTGGTTTGGGTGGAAGGGACCTTAAAGTCCATCCAGTGCCACCCCTGCCATGGGCAGGGACACCTTCCACTGTCCCAGGCTGCTCCAAGCCCCAATGTCCAGCCTGGCCTTGGATGTTTCCAGGGATCCAGGGGCAGCCACAGCTTCTCTGGGCACCCTGTGCCAGGGCCTGCCCACCCTCCCAGGGAACAATTCCTTCCCAATATCCCATCCAGCCCTGCCCTCTGGCAGTGGGAGCCATTCCCTGTGTCCTGTCCCTCCATCCCTTGTCCCCAGTCCCTCTCCAGCTCTCCTGGAGCCCCTTTAGGCCCTGGCAGGGGCTCTGAGCTCTCCCTGGAACCTTCTCCTCTCCAGGTGAACACCCCCAGCTCTGCCAGGCTGTCCATTACTGCACCATTCCCTGGAAACCTTTCAGAGAGCCCAAATCTCCATGAAATGCCCCTAGACAGGAATTCCCAGCCCCATTCCCCATTTGCAGACACTCCACACGGGCTGGGCCAGAGCTTGTACTTTCCAGAGGAAGGCTCTGCAAATCAGAGCATTCCCAAGGAAAGCAGAAATTATTAAAAACAGCAGCAGCTGCATCAATCTCCAAGGCCCCAAATGTCACCCTTACTGTGGATTTTTCCATCAAACTTCCTAGAGAATGTCCTTCTCCCATATGGATACCACCCTACCCCTCTCCAATGGATATCCTCAGCTGAGGAAGCAGAGTGAATTCTCAGTATTTTCCTTGCCTTTTTTTTTTTTTTCCTTGCATGGATATTTTGTCCACCCCCCACAAACAGAATTTTAGGATGGAGCTCTTCCACGAAGGCTCTTTGATCCATATTCATAGCAGCTTCCTGGCTTATCTCTGAGCACCACTCACACATGCAGCTCACTTGAGCTGCTGTTTTTTTAAAAAATGTTTAACATATAAAAGTTGAATCACAAAGTTGCCCAATGTTTGTTTCTTATGAAAAGCATTATTATTGCTGAAGACACTCCTCCAGAGGTTTTTGGTGTCCGTGTTGTGCTGGATCCATGCTGAATTTAGATGGAGTGTTCTGGGATGCAGTGGTGGAGCTGCTCCTCTGGGTTTCCCAAGGTTAAAGACTGGGTGGGAAACTATGGATGGGACAACCCAGCTCAGCTGTGCTCATCTTGTGGAAGCATTTGGGGAGATGCTGAAGGAAATGTCCCAAGTTCAACCAGGAAAATGCAGGTGCTGCACCTGGGGAGGAACAACCAGCACAGGCTGGGGGTGACCTGCTGGAGCAGCTCTGAGAGGAAGGACCTGGGGACAGCGAGGTGTCCCTGAGCCAGGAGAGGGACCTGGGCCCCAGTGGGATCCTGCAGTGCATTGGGGAGAGCATTCCCAGCAGGTCAGGGGTGATGTTGGCCAAGTGCCCATCTCTGGAGGCTCCTGTGCAGTGCTGCACCCAGCTCTGGATCCTCAGCACAGCAGGGACAGGGACAGGGACAGGGACAGGGACAGGGACAGGGACAGGGACAGGAGCTCCTGGAGCTGAGCAAGGGCTGGAGCATCTCAGTGCCCAGGGAAGGCTGAGGGAGCTGGGGCTGCTCAGCCTGGAGAGGAGCCCCAGAGAGAGGGGCTCAGCCCTGGCTGTCCCTGGGTGTCCCTGGGTGTCTGTCCCTGTCTGTCTGTCCCTGTCTGTCCCTGTCTGTCCCTGTCTGTGTGTCCCTGTCTGTGTTTCCCTGTCTGTCCCTGTCTGTCCCTGTCTTTCTGTCCCTGTGTGTCCCTGTGTGTCTGTCTGTCTGTCCCTGTCAGTCTGTCCCTGTCTGTCTGTCTGTCCCTGTCTGTCCCTGTCTGTCCCTGTCTGTCCCTGTGTGTCTGTCCCTGTCTGTCCCTGTCTGTCCCTGTCTGTGTGTCCCTGTCTGTCCCTGTCTGTCCCTGTCTGTCCCTGTGTGTCCCTGTCTGTGTGTCCCTGTGTGTCCCTGTCTGTCTGTCCCTGTCTGTGTGTCCCTGTCTGTCCCTGTCTGTCCCTGTCTGTCCCTGTCTGTGTGTCCCTATGTGTGTGTCCCTGTGTGTGTGTCCCTGTCTGTCGCTGTCCCTGTCCCTGTGTGTGTGTCCCTGTCTGTCCCTGTGTGTCCCTGTCTGTCCCTGTGTGTCCCTGTGTGTCCCTGTGTGTGTCCCTGTCTGTGTGTCCCTGTGTGTGTGTCCCTGTGTGTGTGTCCCTGTGTGTGTGTCCCTGTGTGTCCCTGTGTGTGTGTCCCTGTGTGTGTGTCCCTGTGTGTGTCCCTGTGTGTGTGTCCCTGTGTGTGTGTCCCTGTGTGTGTCCTGTGTGTGTGTCCCTGTGTGTGTGTCCCTGTGTGTGTGTCCCTGTGTGTGTGTCCCTGTGTGTGTGTCCCTGTGTGTGTGTCCCTGTGTGTGTGTCCCTGTGTGTGTGTCCCTGTGTGTGTGTCCGTGTGTGCAGCAGGCTCAGAGCAGCCCCAGGCTCTGCTCCAGGCCCAGCAATGGCCCCAGAGCCACGGGCAGGGGCTGAGCCCAGGAGCTGCCCCTGCACAGGAGGCACAACTTGTGCCCTGGGCAGTGCCCAGCCCTGAGCAGAGCCCAGAGAGGCTGTGGGGTCTCCTCTGGGGATATCCCAGAGCTGTGTGCACACAGTGCTGTGTGCTGAGCTCTGGGATGGCCCTGCTGCAGCAGGGAGGTGCCACCAGTGACACTCTGAGGTCCCTCCAACCTGATCCTGTGATATTTCCTTCTTGATAATTCTGACTGGGATGTGGGCCCAAAGCTCCTCTGAGGGCAGACTGGGTGCTAAGTCCCCTTATGGAGCCTGAAGAACAGATAATCCAGGGAATCAGTGCCTGGGGTGGCTGGGAAGGAGGAGATAAGAGCAGGAGGAGCCTGCTGGGAGGCACTTTGCCATTAGGCTGTGCCTGGAGCCCGTGCGAGAATATTCATCCCCTTCACAGAGAGACACCGTGCCCAGCCTTTTACATATGCACAACCTGTTCTGGTATTTCCAGGGAAATACAGCAGCCTGGTGGCTGCTGCCTGAACTGCTGCGGTGGCCCCAGGGCAGGTGGGAGCAGCAGCAGGAGGAGGAGGAGGATGCAAGGGGCGCCAGGGCAGTCCCAGCCAGCGATGCAGGAGCTGCTGGGATCACAGAAACGCGGGAAAGGGACATGTCCTGGTCGTGCTTAGTGTGGGAATGGGAGTTATGGCCACAGTGGAGAGCAACCAGATTACAGAGGGTGCCCAGAGCCCCTCTGACGGGCTCCCAGAGGGTGCCTGGCTCTGTGTGACCACATCCTCTTCAGCTGCCTAAAACAAGCCACCCTTGCAGCAGGAGGGATGGTTCCAGAGCACTGCTGACAGGAACAAAGAGCTTTCACCTCCTCTCACCCAGCCAGGATGTGATGGACACAAAACCCAGCCAGGCCTGTCCTGAGGCTCCCCATGGGATCCAAAGGCGGAAGATTATTCATGCTGCACTTGTCGGGATGCTCAGTGGTCCAGGATGAAAAGAACCAACTGAGGGTCAAAACAGAGAAAATCCAGAGCAGGGAGGCTCCTGCAGGAGCACTGACACTTGTCCATATCTGCCTGGAGCAGTGCTGGGCTGGAGACACCAAAGTGCTCTGGATCTTGCTGCAAAGAGCTCCTCCCGTGCTCCAAGGGCACTTACAGTGCCCATGCAGGGTCTGGCTAAACCTCCCTGGAGAAGAGCTGGCCCCATGGACAGGGACATGAGCACACGAGGACAGACTGAAAGTGGCTGGGTTTGGCAAAAAGCAGGAGCATAAGGGGGGTATGAGAGCTGCCTGTGCTTGGAAAGGAGTTTTGTACTGGTTTGAAATCAAAACCAGTGAGAGACTCCAAGTCAGAAATACAATTTAATAGGAAAAAAGAGAAAAATAATATACATGCAATAGTACAAAAGAAAAGCACTGACAGAGTCAGAATACAACTGACACCCCATTAGTTTGGGTGGGGGCAGCAGTCCAGATGGAGAGGTCTTGTTGAAGCAGTGATCCTGTAGAAACATCTGGTAGCTCCTGTCCTCTGGAAACCAGTGGGTAAGGGCAGCTTTGGTGTTCCAAATCTCAGTTTTTATCTGGGTAGGAAATGTTTGGCTCCTCCCCCTGGCTGCAGCATCTCCCATGGGATGATGGAATTTTATCAGCCATGCCCTGGGACTCAATGGCCATGAACAGGAGATCTCTCCTGGAGGGAGGATGGGCTGTGGGGAAGATGAAAAGCACTGCCCCACCTGGTTGTAACAGATGGTGATAGAATATGTACTGCTGGTCTCATCCTGTATTGCAACCCAAGACAAGTTTAAAGGGTGATGAAACCAATTTCTGTGGTAGCAGGGCAAGGGAGAGTTGCCACAGCTTGACATAGAGGAGACTCAGGTTGGGAATTGGGAAAATATTGTTCCCTGGGACAGGCCACCAGAGAGGTGAGGAAAGTCTTGGAACAGCTGAATTGACCAAGATTTACCAAGCTGGACTTGGATGATCCTTGTGGGTCCCTTCCAGCTCAGAATATCCTGGGACTGTAGATCCAGAAGCAGAGACCTGGTGGAACAAACCTTCAGGGGTCCATTCCAGCACAGACCTTTGGGACAAAGTGGTCCTGGAGTGGCTCCTAAGGATAGGGGGCTTGTTGTGAGGAAAGGAGGTGTCAAGGATACAAAACATCATTGGAAGGGTGTTGACATCTCATTTCTCCTTCTAGCTCCAGAATTATTTGTGACTTTGCCCCTCCACTGGCCTAGGGAAGGAAGGTTGGTGAGGAATGTTCCCAGCAGCTCTGGCTCTGCAGAATATCCTGGGACACAAGAAGGATGAACAACGTGCAGAACAAATCTCATTTTTGGTGCTGCTGCCAGCCCAGTGCCTAAACCCCAACTACAGAATGTTCTGGGGCCACAAACCTCTGGTCTGAGGGGTGTTCACACCTTAGTTTCTTCTCCTTTCTTCCCACTGTGCATGGGCTGGAGTTCTTCCAGGAACTGGGCTGCTCCTTCTGTCCAGGAAGGACATTTTATGTCATTTTATCCCTGCCTGCAGCAGCCAGTCCATGACCCCCAGCCCCTCCTTGTTGGCCCCTGCAGGCAATAAAACCAGCTGAGTTAACTGGCCTTGACAGACATGCTCTGATATCTTACATTGTCATTTACAAACGTGCTCTGAGATTTTCAGAAAGTGGGTGGAGGACCTAATTTTAATAATGAGGCAAGAGATACAAATAATTAAGCAGCTGTTTTTTGTAGGGTTCTGCTCCCTCGCTGCCAAAGGCCAGAATTGGACTTTACAGAGTGCTCAGCCCCCTGATCCCAGCATCCCAGGCCTCCCAGCCATGGAACAGCCTTCACAAAAATGTCCCTTCAAAGGGAAAGTGCAAATTGTCCCGAGAGTCTGAGAGGAGCAGGGTCAGAGGCAGAGCAGGAGATGCACCACGGAATTCCTGCCCAGCCTGTGCCCTCCTCCCCATCTGCTCCCTCTCCTTGTGCTCTCCCAGGAGCAGAGTCCCTGGCAGACCCCAGCCTTTATCCCAGGAATCATCTGTGCCAGGCTCCTGTGGCTCCCATGATGTGACCTCACGTCCCCACACTGTTCGTGTGCTGGGCTGAAGGGCAGGCTCAGGAGGGACCTTCTGCCAGCATTGCTGACCTTTCCCTGAGCTCTCAGACCTTAAAAACAAAGAGTCCTTGCTAATGAGCTGGTCCTGGGCTGGGAGAACAACTGGGCCCTGCTGCTCCTGCTCTGCTCCCTCACCCTCAGCACGCCATCAGGGAGGCGCCAGGGGCAGGGGCTGGTGCAGATCCCATCCCTGCAGAGATGGGATACAGGGCTGGAAGCTTCAGCAGACTCCTGGGAAAGTCATCTTTCTCTCCATTCAATGGCAGCTCCTGGCCCTCCCAGAACAGAGGGGCTGAGCTCTGGAGGCCCCTCCACATGCCCTGAGGCTCAGGAGGGGCACAGCCTGCAATGGTCACCTTGAGGAAGGACTCCAGTGCCTTTCTCGGGGCTCCTGGGGGGGATTTTCCACTGCTGTAAACAACCTCAGCCCCTGCAGAAGTGAAGAGAAGCACCAGCGACCTTGGAGGAGGCTGAAAGTCGTTTCTGAAGCAGGATGAGTCACTCTGTGCTTTGTGGCTTCCCAGACCCTTTGGGCTGAGTGTCCAAGTCAATCTCCCAGGCCAGCAGTGTGGGCATGTCCTGATGTCCTTCCCAGGCTGGAGTAAACAATTGCCATTCAGCCACTGAGTCCCCCCCAAGACTTCCCAAATTGAGAAAGGAAGTAAGGAGCTCCCTGAGTGCAGCAGCTGTCAGACAAAGCCCTGTGGTGGCTGCACCGTAATGCCAATGTCAAGGAGAGCACGGAATGGGATGGGGAGAGGATCTGTGTTATAAATGTATGACATGTTGTTGACTCTTTGCAAGCATTGGGATAAATGCTGTATGTATAATGTTAAAATAGCATTTCTATATGGATGTAGCCTTTGTTAATAGTAAAAGTTAGACATGAGTTTTTTAGAGATAGTGTGCTTAAACTGCCTGCCCAGTCAGGATAACAGCCCGTGAACAGGTGATGGGGACCCTGCAGCTGACACAACAATTATCAACACTCAACTGACTGCAAAAGGCCGGGACCACCACCCAAATTAAAAGGAAATAAGAAAAGAAATAAAACCACAAGCCAAGAAACACACATGCTGTAAAAAGGCAGACCCAAGGAGTGGCCATGCTAAACAGATCCCAGAAACAATTGACTGTGCATGAAGGTCTGTGAATATGTAACAAATGGATGGATTGTAAAAGGTATTTAAAGGGGGTGTTCCCGAAGCAGGGTGTGCTCCTGGCAGCATGCCAAGCACCCGGCTGTTTTAACCCTTTGCTTTATGTTTGTCTCCATTGTCTTTTAATTAAACCTTTTAATTCTCTCAAGACAGTGAACCGTGTTTTTCACAATCTGGAAGCACTGCACACCCTGGGCCTTCATGGACACCCCACCACAGAGCTCTGCATTTCACACACTGCTTTGCAGAATCCTTTAAAATCTGATGCTTTAAATGTCCTTGAAAGAGATTTAAAAATCCCTTAAAAAGCACCAAAGATGACAGCGTGGTGTGGTACCAAGAGGACAATGAATCATGGGATGTCCTGAGCTGGAAGGGACCCACGAGGACCATGCAGTGCAGCCCCTGTTCCTGCACAGACACCCCAACAATCCCACCCTGTGCATCCCTGGCAGTGCTGTCCCAGTGCTCCTGGAGCTCTGGAACTGGGGCTGTTCTTATTTCCCCTCCCAGGTGCGTGTGACCCATCCAGCCTGTCCAGCCCAGGCAGTGAGGAGGAGCAGAGGACCCGTGGTTGATGTGCAGGGATGTGCCAAGCTGGGGACAGAGGTTTCAGGAGCAGGGGACCCTCAGTCCCCAGCGAGGAGGGAGTGTGGTGGCCCTTGTGGGACTGGCCCAGCCCCGCACCCTGAGGGTCAGTCCCTGCTCAGGGTGGGTCAGTCCCTGCTCAGGGTGGGTCCCCTCCCTCCCTCCCTACGCAGACCCCAAGCAAAGCTGTGACCAGAGAAGGGAACCTCCAGCCCTTCTCCTTGTGGGGGAGGAAAGAAACCATATTCTGCTCTCTTTTCCAGCTGCTGGGAGCCAAGTGTACCTCCCTCCTCCTCCTCACTGTCAACACCTTGGAAATGTCTCGGTTCCAGGCAGTGCTGGGATGCCTTTTTTATCTGTCACTTGCTCTTCTAAGCTGATCTCTCTCAAATCACTTGGTTTTCTTGGCTCCCCACTGCTGAAGACAGACCTCAGGGATGCTGGAAAGAAAGGGAACCAAGGTGTGCTCAGGGTTTCTCTGTGGCACAGGGGTCCTGCAGGGGCTGGGACATTCCTCCTGCAAAGGCAGAGAGGTCAGAAAGTGGCACAAAGTGAGAAGTGCTGAGTCCCCAGGGACAGGGCTCCTGCTGGGGGGTTCAGGTGCCACATCTTCTGTCCAATCCTTCCTTTTCTTTAAGGAACATCTGCCTCTGTGACAAAAAGCATGGATAGCTGACAACTTCCTCCCCAGGGATCATCCAGGGCTCTAGAATCTTGAAGCTCTGAGGATGACTGAATCCAAATTCTTGAAGCCAAGCCCCTCTCACAAATTTAATATTAGCTCTTTGCTCCAATGCTAAAATCCCAACAATCTGCTCTTGGAATTCTTGTTCCTGAACAATCTCAAGCCAAGACCTTGGAGGCAGTGTAGGGAAAAGCCCTCAGTTATTGGAAATGACCCTTCTGCTCCTTCCAGCCTTTTTTCCCCCCTTCTCTTTGCTTCTCCTGCCAGGTGAACCCATTTTATTAATAGTTCTTCATAAAGCCTGGCAGTGTTTGAAAGACTGCAACGTTTGCATTGGAATATCAATCAGCAGCTGCCTTTCCAGCCTAGGGAAGGTGTGAAGGAAGAAAGAGGGGAGCTCTGAGGATCAGTGATCAGGCTCCACAGGGAATTTATGAGATTTGTTAGTGAAATATTAACTCAGTTCCCGCCCAGAGTGGGCTGAGCAGGAGCTATGCTGGGGGATTGAGGAGCCTCCAGCCATGACGTGTCCTTCAGCACCAGGAGCATCCCTGGAGCACCCCCTCCATTCACCCCAGTGCCATCAGCTGCACCATGGCCAGGAGAGAAACTTCCAGGGCTCTTCTTCCAACAGAGTTTGTTTGCTTTTTTTCTTTCCAGGTGAAAAAAAGGAGGTGAAATGTTAAAATCATGGAATATCCTGAGTGGGAAAGGAACTCACCAGGATCACCCAGCCCAGCCCTGTCCCTGCCCAGACACCCCAACACTCCCAGCCTGTCCATCCCTGGCAGCCTCGGGGCCGTGCCCATTGCCTGGGGAGCCTGGGCAGTGCCAGCACCTCTGGGGGAGGGAAGAACCTTTCCCTGAGCTCCAGCCTGAGCCTGGGCAGTGCCAGCACCTCTGGGGGAGGGAAGAACCTTTCCCTGAGCTCCAGCCTGAGCCTGGGCAGTGCCAGCACCTCTGGGGGAGGGAAGAACCTTTCCCTGAGCTCCAGCCTGAGCCTGGGCAGTGCCAGCACCTCTGGGGGAGGGAAGAACCTTTCCCTGAGCTCCAGCCTGAGCCTGGGCAGTGCCAGCACCCTCTGGGGAGGGAAGAACCTTTCCCTGAGCTCCAGCCTGAGCCTGGGCAGTGCCAGCACCTCTGGGGGAGGGAAGAACCTTTCCCTGAGCTCCAGCCTGAGCCTGGGCAGTGCCAGCACCTCTGGGGGAGGGAAGAACCTTTCCCTGAGCTCCAGCCTGAGCCTGCCCTGGCCCAACTCCATCCATTCCCTGCTCCTGTCCCAGGTAGCAGAGATCAGAACTGCTCCAATCCTTGCTGAATTCACCCCTCATTCTCCTTCTGCCAGAATTCCCTTCCTCCTGCAATGGACAGGAATGGAAGGTCAGGGATATCATTCCAGCCAGTTTAGTTCTAGGCTCTCCTGCTTGGGCTCAGCTCCAGGAGCCTGGCAGGACCCAGGAGGGCACAGCTGGATGGGGGTGGGCAGCACGGAATTGCTTTGGATGCAGTGTGTGTTTGTTTTGTACAAAACACCATTTCATCAAAGTTTTTGCCTTTTTTTCCCCGTCGAAACACATTAGTTTTGATGAAATATTTATGGGAAAATTGTTCCTCTGGTCCAGGAGCAAACTTTTAATAAGTGAGTGACAGACTACAAGAACACTTTGCCCCGTGTTTGGGGCACTGACATTGGACTCCAAGGAAATCCTTATCCTCCAGAAGGGACTGGAGCATGGAGCTCCCACTCTATGGCAAATCCCCTGCACCAGAGCCTTGTTTTTAAGGTTGGCTCCCTAGAACATTTTTGACCTGAGATCTCATCCCAGATCTTGGCAGCTTTCCCAGTTCAGCTTTAATGGAGACTTTCCAGCAAGACATTTCACTTTTGACAGAAAAAAATAAGCAAACAAGCAAAGGGTGACAAAAAAATATTGTATTTAGCAAATTCCCTGCTTAGCCTCTTGGCTGTCTCCATCTGAACCCAAAATCTGCTTCTGCATCCTGCCTGGATGTGACTCTCAGTGCTCTGATCTGTGGACAAGGTGGAGATTTGGCACAGCTTGGACGCAGCCTTGGAGGGTTTTTCCAACCTCAGGGATTCTGGGATTCTGTAAGTCCTTGAGGAGCTACAACTACCAGGCTGATTTAATCCTCCATGGATGGCTCCCTGCACACAAATTTTACCTGGATATTGTGGAGCCCTTTCCTGACATCCAAAGAGGAAAAATACAGATACTGAGAGCAATTTGATGACACCTCAATGCACTGGGTTGGAAAGGGTGAAGAGCCAAAGCACTGCAATTTAAAATTGCAAAATGCCTCAGGAAGGATCAAGAAATGGAGAAGATAGACATGGAAATATCCAGGGAGCTACATGGGGAACACAGACTGGAAAGCAGAAAATACAGACAGAAGAATCCTCAAACATGGGTAACATGCTCATGCTGGAACATGAGCAGGGCTAGGAAACATTTTGGGTTCCAGTGCTCAGGGATGGGCAGACTTCCTCTGGGTGTCCTCAGGCTCTCAACACCTGGCAGAACTTCCACACCTCCTTCTGCCACCTCCTGCTGCTGCTGGCTCACCTCAGGTGACAGCACACCACAGGTGACAGCACAGTGGTGGCCACCTTTGGATGGCCACTGTGTGAGGAGCTGGACCAGCCCCAATCACAATGATGTTCATCTCTGTCCTCAGCAGCACCAGAGGAAGGAATCCTGTGGCAGAGTCCAGACTGGATGTGTTTGGGTAAGGAAGGACAGCAGCAGTGTCTCCCTGCTCCTCCCCAGGAGCATCCCCAGCTCTGCCCAGCTGCCCCTGCCCCACCCTGGATAAACCAGCCTGATCAGTGCCAGCACAGAGGCCTCTCCCTGCCCAACGTGGTTCCCCTGGATTTTGGAGTGGCTGGGTCGCTGTGCTCCCCCTGTTCCCAAGGACAGCCAGCGTGAGGAAACATCAAAGGGGGCTTGGCAGCCTGTGCTTCCTGCAGCACAGCAGCGAGCAGCAGCAGCTGGGAGCTGAGTTATTAAATATGCACAACCTCGCAGATCCACAGTAGCACTTAGCTGGCCTCTAATTAAGAGGCAGCTGCTTCCTCATCCAGGGGAAAAAGCCTGCTAGAAGACACTGGAATTTCCCCGTGTGATGGCTGATTAATGAGGAGCCCTGGAGCTCTTTCCTGCCTGGCTCCGAGATGCCAGAGGGACCCTTCCACCTCCCAGAGCTGCTGAGGGGCTCTGCTCAGGACACTCCCAGCCAGGCAGAGAGTTGGGGTCTCACTTCAGCTAAGCTGGAGCTGCAAAGGTTAATGCTGGGAACAGGTGGAAAAACTTTTGCAGGTCCATGCCAACTCCAGAGCTGCTTCCTGCATAGAAGAACTTGGAATGAATAAAAGAAATCTGGTTGCTCAGAATCAGCCCCTCCAGCCATGAGCTCTGCCTCCCCACTGGTTCTTCTCATTAATTAGTTACATTTGTATTCCTGGAACACACTAGTTTCCCAACCATGGGCCAAAATCCCACCCTGCTGCAGTTGGAGCAAACAAACAAAACGAGATCCTTTCTTCTCCAAAGAGCTCCAAGTCTGGAAAAGAGGTGACTGCAGCCAGCCAGCCATGGAGTGTGGTGGGATTATCCTGCCCTGAATGTATTTTGGGGAAATGCTGGGGCATTTCATGGCAGTGGGATGCCAAAGGTGCCTTTTGTATGATTCCCAGAATCCTGGCATGTGGCAAAACCAACTGGCTGCTCAAAGGGATGTTCCTTCTGGAAGACATGGCATCCATGGGCTCAGCTGGGACAGACAGGGTCAGCACCCCCTTTTCCCTCAGCCAGGTGGGGAAAGACACTTCCAGGAGCTTCCAGGAACTTCACCCATGGTTAGCATCCCCTTTTCCCTCAGCCAGGTGAGGAAAGAGGCTTCCAGGAGCTTCCAGGAGCTTGGCTGAGCAGAGCACCCCCATGTCCCTCAATAAGGGGGAGAACAGGTCTGGGGCCCTCTGGAGGAGCTGGACATGGATTCTGCTGCTCAGCACCATCCCCTTGGATGAAGGGATCAAAGCCACCCTGCCTCCCACTCAGCAGGACTCAGGGTGAATTCCAGCTCTCAGACAAAGTTTCCCCTTAATGAGAGCAGAGTCATTAGGGACGAGCCAGTTATTTATGCTCTAGGAGAGCAGAGCCAATGCCGAGAGGAGGTTGGGAGGTGCTTCCCATCCCCTCAATAATGAATCACAGCCTCTCCCTGCTGCACACTTTTTTTGCCCCAATTCCCAGCCCCTGCTGAGGGTGCCCAGTGAAGCCAAATTGCCACTCAACCTCTTCCTCAAATCCAGGCATGGGAGGAGATGGATAGGGATGGGGGAAAAAAAAATCCTCTTGAATCCCATGTTTATTTATATATTTAATGTGAAAAATTAAACAGCAAACAAACCCTGTATCTCTATCAAAGCAAATGGGATGAAAAGGATTTGCAATGGTTTTGCTCGCTGTTCTATTTATGGCATTTCAGTGAAATCCATGGATAAATTCTTCCCAGTGTGTCCCATGGGAAAGCACAGGCACCCAGGTGTGCAGGCAAAGCACAGCTTTGGGCAGGTAAAGCACAGCTTAAGGATCTCCAGAGCAGTGCCAGGTTGGCAGCACATCCCAGATCCTGTCTGGGAGGTGGAGAGGCCACAGGGATTTTTGCATAATCCCTCCCAAGGATCTGAGCTCTGGAATCTGCAAATATTTGTGCAAGATAAACAAAGAGAAGAGGTTGGCTTGGGATGAAACACAGGGAGGAACCATCCTGGGGTAAACTTCAGGGGAAAACAGGCTGGAGCATGGAAAAGAGGCTGCTGCAGGGATCAGCCTGGGGAGCAAGGCTGGGATCTCTTCCAGTGCATCCAGCCCTGATGGGAATCCTGCATGTGATTCCACTCGGAACCAAGGGAATCCTCTGCCCTGGCACAGGGAATCCTCTGCTCACCTGGGCAAAGTTGTGTGGTGGGAGGTGTTCCATGTCCCTGTTCCAGGTGTTCCATGTCCCTGTTCCAGGTGTCCCATGTCCCTGATCCCAGGTGTTCCATGTCCTCAGCTCAGAGGAACTGTCCAGACCAGGGAAATAAAGGGATGAGGCTCTCTGGGCAGACAAGGAAGCACTGGGACATGAAGCCCTTGGGACACCAAGTCAGGGAAGAACAGGAAGGAATGGAGCTGAATTTCCAGATCACACCACCTTTCTGACTGGGAACAGTGATGTGACACCCCTTCCTTGCTTTGCACGTGTGGGAGGATGCTCATTTCCCTCTTCACAGGTTCCCTTTTCCCACCAGGTTCAACTCCAAAGCCATTCCCTGCTGTCCCAGCACCGATCCAGGATGCACCTTGACCAGTTTCCCTGTACCCAGAGGCAAAGAAAAAGGAATTTATGAGCCACCCTTTTGTTCTTCTTCTGTGGACTGTTTTCAACACTTAGAAATTATTTGAATATTATGCAAATGGAAGTGACTTAGCTCCTGAATATGCTGAAAAATGCCCACTCCAGCAGTCTGTGCCATGTGGAAATTACCTCTGCTGGAATGTTGAGAGATAAATCACCAGGAAGGGGAGGATGGATTGGCCAGCAGTGAACAGCTGATGTGGGAGAGGGATGTTCGTGCCTAACTGTGGGACCTCCCAGGTGGATCCTGCTGCATTCCCACAGTAGAAGGTCCCTGCCAGTGCAAAGGCAGGGCCTGGGAAGCTGCTGCACACAGCACAACTTCAGCTCTTCATCCTCGGGAAATGATCCCTCTGGAGCTGCTGAAGGGGCTGCTGGTGCAGGGAACCAAGTCAGGATCCTTGGGAAACAGGGAGAGTGGTGGGGGAGCAGCAGGGTGAAGTCAGGAGCACAGATGGTGATCTTTAGCAGCACTGCATTGTCCATCTGTCCATCCATCCATCCATCCATCCATCCATCATCCATCCATCCATCCATCCATCCATCATCCATCCATCATCCATCCATCCATCCATCCATCATCCATCCATCCATCATCCATCATCCATCCATCCATCCATCCATCCATCATCCATCCATCCATCATCCATCCATCATCCATCATCCATCCATCATCCATCATCCATCCATCCATCATCCATCCATCCATCCATCCATCCATCCATCCATCATCCATCCATCCATCCATCCATCCATCCATCCATCCATCATCCATCATCCATCCATCCATCATCCATCCATCATCATCCATCATCCATCCATCATCCATCCATCCATCCATCCATCCATCCATCCATCATCCATCCATCCATCCATCCATCATCCATCATCCATCCATCATCCATCCATCATCCATCATCCATCCATCATCCATCCATCCATCATCCATCCATCATCCATCCATCATCCATCATCCATCATCCATCCATCATCCATCCATCCATCCATCCATCCATCCATCATCCATCCATCCATCCATCCATCCATCATCCATCCATCCATCCATCCATCCATCCATCATCCATCCATCATCCATCCATCCATCCATCCATCCATCCATCCATCCATCATCCATCCATCATCCATCCATCCATCCATCATCCATCATCATCCATCCATCCATCCATCCATCCATCCATCATCCATCCATCCATCCATCCATCCATCATCCATCCATCATCCATCATCCATCCATCCATCCATCCATCCATCCATCCATCCATCCATCCATCATCCATCCATCATCCATCCATCCATCCATCCATCCATCCATCCATCCATCCATCCATCCATCATCCATCCATCCATCCATCCATCCATCCATCATCCATCATCATCCATCCATCCATCATCCATCCATCCATCATCATCCATCCATCCATCCATCCATCCATCCATCCATCATCCATCCATCCATCCATCCATCCATCCATCCATCATCCATCCATCCATCCATCCATCCATCCATCCATCATCCATCCATCATCCATCCATCCATCCATCCATCCATCCATCATCCATCCATCCATCCATCATCCATCCATCCATCCATCCATCATCCATCCATCATCCATCCATCATCCATCATCCATCCATCCATCCATCATCCATCCATCCATCCATCCATCCATCCATCCATCCATCCATCCATCCATCCATCATCCATCCATCATCCATCATCCATCCATCATCCATCCATCCATCCTTCCCCAGGACATGGCAGGGTAAAGAAGGCCTGGGAGGGAGGATGCAGATATTAATCCGTGAGGATTTTGGAAAGGACTGCAGCGGGACTCAGGAGTACCCACAAGGATGAATCCAGGCAGGAGCAAGAGGAATGGTTCAGTCCTGGTGCAGCAGTACAAATACAGTGGAAAAAACCCTGCTGGAAGGAATCAGGTTCTCCTCACATGGCAGGGAGAGCAGAGGAGGGTGGGTGAGGCAGGGAAGGAAGCCTGTGATCCTTCCCTGCAGGAATGGAAAGGATGGGACTTCCCAGAGCAGGCACAGGGTGTTGTGGTGAAGCACAGGACTGGGACCATTCATGAGTTTATTCCTGTGAGGGAGAATAAATGCAGTGGTTTAGTCCCTTAGCATTGGAAATAAACATTCTGGAAATAATCTATGGCAGAAGGAATTCACTCTCTCAACCCTTTAAGGAGGTTTTCCACAAGCCCATAAAATTCCAGTGTCTTAGACATGGTAAGAACTGTTATTTATATATATACATACACATGGCATACAGTTATCAGCTCAAAAAGAAGCTTTAAAAGAATGAAAACTGATCACAGGTCACAAGTTCTGGCTTTTCCTAAATGGTCTGGAGGACTCAGGGCTAGGGCAAGTTGGATGTGGAAAAATGGCTCATAAGAAAGAAGAAAAAGTGGTTTTTAGGCTGGGACATGGCACAGGTGAGAGGCTGAGGAGCTGAGGAGAGGAAGAAAAGCCTGCAGAGCTGCCCCAGGGGGTACTGATCAGGTTCCTTGTGATGGGAAGGTCTTTGGCTCTTTCACCACGTAGAAAGGATGGATGAGAAATTGAGAAGACTTTGGGAATCAGAAGCTTCAGGACAATATATCCACAGGGATGAAATTTTCTCAGAGTGCCATGGAAAGAGACATAAATCCAGGTGAGAGGGAGGAGGACTGGAAGTGATGCTTGTTTCAAAAGGATGAGAGGTTTGAGTGGACAGCCCCTCCCCAAGGGGTACTCAATCCTGGGAAGAATTCCTGGTAAAGCATCTCATGGGTCACATCCTTCCCTGGGAGGGTGGGCAGGCCCTGGCACAGGGTGCCCAGAGCAGCTGTGGCTGCCCCTGGATCCCTGGCAGTGTCCAAGGCCAGGTTTGACATTGGGGCTTGGAGCAGCCTGGGATAGTGGCAGGTGTCCCTGCCCAGGGCAGGGGTGGAATGGGATGAGCTTTGAGGTCCCTTCCCCCTCAAACCATTCCATGATTCTAAGGACTGGCACCAGTGGGCAGTCCAGGGTGTTCCTTGGCACAATCCCCAGCCCGTGATGTCACTGAGGTGCCAACGTGGTGCCAGGTGCTCTGGCTCTGGGAGGCTTTTCCCTGGGGCTGGCAGAGCTGTTTGGAGTTAGGAAGGGCTCAGAGAGTGCTGAGGATTTTCAGGTATTTCTGTGCTCATTTGGGAATTAAATCTTTGCCATCCCCTGGAAATGGAAGCCTCTTTGATGCTGAGGACAACACGGATTCTCTGCCTCATTAAATCCCGGTACAAACCTCCCCCTGCTCTGCCTGGAGCTGACTCCCACTGAAATTCAGCCTGCCCAGGCAATCCACGGAACTGAGGTGCCCCAAGCCTGCCCTGCCCCCCAGCTCTATTTTCCAGGACCATTCCAGCAGGACAGGCAGGGCAGCTCCCAGGGGAGCACACCTTGCCAGGTGTCTTTTCCCCACTAACCAGCTGCACGACTCTGCAAGCACTGAATCAGAACTGGGATTCTGTTGCTCTCCATCCCGTGGGAATTCTCCTCCTTCCTGGAGGAAAACAGCCCTTCCCAACTCCACCAGGATCTGAGGATTAGAGCAGAATAAAGGGCTGGGGAGACACAAGAGGAGGGGCTCTGGAGTTTATATTCTGTCCCTCATCTGCCCCTCCAACATCCAGCAGGCGATGCTGCCTTAAAAGGCAGAATTTCTGACGCACTGGGGAGGGGAAAGGTTTATTTTGGGGTTTCCAGCACTGGTGTGAAATTCAAATCTCATTCAGCAGCAGCTGACTCGCTCATTAATTGACTCTGCTGCAAGGCTCTCTCATTATCCCCCACTGCCTTTCCCTTCTCTGCAGGATGTGTCCCTACTGGATTTTGCCATCATTTCCAAGCAGAAAAGCTCTGTCCTGGGACCCCAGAGTGTCCCCTGCTCCCTTCTCCATGCTCCTTCCTCAGCTGGCTCCTCTCTTCCCTGTTCTGTGTCACCCATATCCCTCCCTGTTGCCCTCCTGAGGTGCCACCTCTGCCTCAAATCTCCTGTTCCACTGCAGTCTCTGCTGCTCCCTCCATGAATTTTCCCTCCCCTTGACTTCCCACTCTTTTCCCAGCACATCAGATAAATCCCTCAAACCCTCCTGGCTGCCCTGCATCGGGAGTTTAACAGTACTGGTAGGTCAAAGAGCAGGTAAGACAGGAGAGGCAATAACCTGAATCATTGTCTGGTATCTCATAAACCCAGTTTATTTTGAGCTGTACTGCCCTGAAATGCCTCATTTTGTCCCTCCCTTGCTCACTGACTTGTGTATTAAATCAGCTCCCCAGGGATGGAACTCCAGAGGAGCTGGAGTGATGCTGAATCCCCGAACCCCAGAGTGGTTTGGGTGGGAAGGGTCCTTAAACATCATCTCTGCCATCTCAGGGTTATCCAGGGCCCCATCCCACCTTTCCTGGAACAAGAGCCAAGTAGATCATCCCAAACCCACAGCAGGACCTCACACATCCCTTCCCAGGTGCTGTTCATGGGGCTCCAGCCTTCCATGCACAGCCTTTCCGTCCACATTCCTTAGGAACAGCCCTGGGACACCCAGCACCACGTGTGTGTCTATCAGGGCTTGCCTGATCCCAGGGTTTTGGGAGCTTGGGGAGCAGCAGCTGTACAAAAAAAAAAAAAAAAAAAAAAAAAAAAAAAAAAAAAAAAAAACAGAGCCTGAAGAGTCATCAGCAGCCAGGAAAATTTTTCTTTCAGGGCTGGGTTTTGTCAGAATGAAAATGTCTCTAGAAAATGATTTTAATATTTCCCTCAGCATTTTCTATTATTCATTAAAAAATTAAAGCTACGGGTTTATCTGAAGTGGTTTTGTGAGAAGTTCAACAGCCTGCACAGGAAAAACTTGAGGGAAAAAAGGAGTAGTTTAGGAAAAAGTATTCAATTCTTCATCAAAATAGGGCTTAACTGGGGAAATATTAAGCAGCTGTAACAATATTGGATCAGGAGGGAAATCGCTGCAGACAGAAGCTCATTTCTCCGAGCTGACTTTTCATCAAAGCTCTCCCTCTTTTCTGCCTCAAAATTTCAGTTGAAAATATGATTTCATATCCCTACAGGAATCGGGAACTTTCTGAAATCAATTTGGTTTAGTCAAGAATCCAACTTTCCATCCAGGAAGAGTTTGGGCAGGAAATCCTTGCCCATTGCTCTACGTTGCAAGTGACACTCTGTTCCCATCCCCCAGATCCCTGTCCTGCACATCCCAGGAATTGCTGGGGAACTTGTTCAGAAATACTTGGAGTCCCTGAAGAGGTCATTAAGCACTTTTTGGATTTTATTCCCTCCTCGCTATTTTCGTCTTTTTTTCCTTAATTTTTTTCTGTTCTGAGCATGATGAAAGTCTCACCTGGCACCTATATTTCCTGTTTTTATTGGGATTTGGGACTCTAATGAGCATAACAACCTCCCTCAAATATTGATCCTTTTCCAATGAGCTGCATATTCATGGGAGAGGCCCAAAGGTTTTGCCATGAATCCCTGAGTGCTGTGCTGTACACAGAATAATTGATAGCACCTCATCAATTCTGCATTGGTGTGGTTTTGGGATGGTGCATTGAGACACAGGAGCTGTGCTGGGTATTCCCAGGAAATGCCTGGGAACAACACCATGGACATGCTGGGACAGCTGTGCATGAGTGGGTTTCAGATCCTTCCCTGATCCCTGCATTCTCCTTGATCCTGAACACTCAGGATGAATTCCCAGCACATGGAGGAAGTGGATGGAGAAGCCTTCAGCAGACACTGGGAAGAACCCCCAAGGATTCTCCACATGCAGCATTCCAGCTTTCCTCAACATCAAAGGGCCTCTTTGCTCCGTTCCTAATTTGGGTTTTTCCAAGAGCAAAACCATCCCTATTTTCTGATAAAAAGGCAGGCAGGTGCTGCTGAGGAAAATGCTGACACTTTTCTGCTGGAGTGAGAGGTTTTCCATGGAAGCTGTGCCAAAGGCAAGGATTTGGTCAGCTGGGAACCCCCCCCCTCGCTGGCACAGCCGGGTTTGGCCTCGGGCTCTGTGTACGAGGGAGCTCCCAAGGAATTCCTAATTGGAGAATTCGGTGCTGCCTGAGCAAAAAGCAAACAGCAACTGCCAGTTTCTCCAGGTCTTAAAAGCACTGGAGAGGGAGATTCCTCCCCAGGATAATGAGGCGTGGAACATTTGTCACAGAGCTGAGCAGCTGATGTGACCCTGCTGAGGCTGGGCCAGGCAATGAGCCCTGCTTGTCAATGCAAGCCAGGGCTCCCCCAGCTCAGAATGAGTGCCCAGAGCCAGCCCCTCCCCGGAGCAGGAGTCCCTGGGCAGCAGGGATGTGTTTGGTGCTGTGTGCCCCATGGACATGGGGCAGTGGGGATGTCACCACTGGGACATCTCAGCATCTCCAGGCTGGGTTTGCCCAAGCACTCAGGTTTGGGTTGGTTTGGCTCCCAGAGCTGCCTTGGGGCTTGGAAAGAAGTGCTTGGAAAGCTGTTCCTCCAATTGGCCATGGCCTTTGGGAAACTGCCTTTGGACAATTGCCACTTCCAGGTGATGGATACTGCTGGGAACCAGGGAAAAAGAAGCCTTGAGGCCTTGCCTTTCTCAGGCCTTTACAAGGTCAACAAATCATAACAATGATTATGCACCTGCAGGGTGTGTGAGATGGGATGGTTGGTAAAAGTATGTTTGGAGAGAAGTGTTGCCTTCTTGGATCAATGAGTCTTTTCTATTTTGTTTTGCATGAACTCTTTTATTTAAAGCCATGGCTTTCTTCAATAAATTGCTCTTTCTTGCTGCATGCAAAAGGGGTCACGTTACTGTGTCCTTTTGCTGCTCCACAGCCCCACACAGTAACAGTGATGCACCAGGTCCAGGAGGTGAACACACCTGGAAGAGCTGCTGGGGGTGGAGCTGAAGGGAGAACATGTCTAAAAAATATTCCAGAAAAATTGAGATTTGCCTGCTTTGCCTTCAAGCAGCACAGCCACATCCATGCAGGAGAAAGGGTCAGGAAGGGTCCTCCAGTGCCCTGGCAATCCAGGGCTGCATCCTCATCCTGCTTGGAGGAAGATCTGGGGACTCAGTGGCTCAAGCCCGAGGGTTTTCCTTGGCTCTGAGGGGTGGTCCTGGATGATCCATGCACAGCTGTCAGTACTGGAGCCATCTCCAGGTAGGGAATTGGATCCCACTTGGTGCTTCTGCCTCAGGGAAGGTTTGGATTTGTCAGACTGGCAAGCAGGACAGCTCCCAGAAACTCTGCCAAAAAAAACCAAAAAAAAAAAAAAAAACCCACCCAAAAAACAAAAACAAAAAAAACAACAAAACAAAAAAACCAAAACAAAACAGACACAAAACCCCTCTGGAACAAAGAAAGAAGCAAACCCCCCAAACTCAACCAAATAACAAAACAAAACAAAACAAAAAGAAACAAGCAAAAGTGACTCTAAATGGAAAGAGGGTAGAGTTAGATGGGATATTGGGAAGGAATTGTTCCCTGGGAGGTGGGCAGGCCCTGGCACAGGGTGCCCAGAGCAGCTGTGGCTGCCCCTGGATCCCTGGGGGTGCCCAAGGCCAGGTTGGACACTGGGGCTGGTGGGAGGTGTCCCTGTTGTGGCAGGGGGTGGGAATGGGATGGGCTTCAAGGCCCCTCCCAACCCAAACCATTACCTGATTCTGTAAAAAACTTAAAAAGAAAATTTTGACATCACCATCTGCAGTTTGGGCTGGCTCTGTCCCATTGGTGTCAAGGGATATTCCCTGTTCAGCTCCATCCCCACTCTCCACACAGAGGTGAAATCCCTTCCTTGGGGAGCTGGAGCACTCTCTGCCCCTCTCTGCCCTGAGAGTGGATTTGTGTCTGTTCACCCTCACTGCCCTCTTCCTTAATTCCCATAGAATCCAGTTGAAATGAGGCAGCCAGGAAGGTCCTTGGCCTGCAGGGTGCAGATCCCTTCCTGCTGCTTTGCTCCTCATTCCTCACTCTTCCAAGTTCCCTTTGCTGATCAGAGCCCACCCAAGCCTTCACAGCCTTGTCCAGCTCTTCCCTGTCCCAACCAGGATTTTTCTGGAACTCATTCCTGTACTCAGGTGGGAAGGATTGATAATTATTTCCCCATCTACTTTCTTTTGTCTTTATCAGCCTTTATCGTGAGCAATAAATTCCCAGCCTGTGGATGTTGATTCCTGCTCCCTTTCCTGCCAGCAGCCCCGGATTTGGCTGCTCTCTAACACACATCCCATGCAAATGTTGCCTCCTTTTAATTTGCTCCTTTTCAGGTAGTTTACAAATATTACACATCCCAGATCCCAGTGCTCCCTTTGGGAGCCCTCATGGCAACCACTCTCATTTATTGCTGCTCTTTATTCCTCTTCTTTAACCTGTGATGTGCTCCTACCAAAGCCAAGGCTCCTGAGGAGTTCCTAATGAGGGAACATGCAGGAGGGAAATCCAGGATCTCCCTCATCTCCATGTTTGCCAGCTCCTTCAAAGGGCTCAGATGTCTGAGGCATTTCTCCCTGGCTGCAGCTTTTCCCAGTGCTCCCAGGGCAGCACAGGCTGCTCCATGCTCCCAGCTTCCCTGGCAGTTCCTTTCACACCTTGGCATCTCCTCTGCCACCTCCCTTTCCTTTGGCATTGGGGCCAGTGTCAGCAAGGGGTTCCCAGGGGTTCTCAGCAATTCCATATCTGGGCTCCCTGACAAGGCTGGTGTGTTGGGTTGATGTGGCCAGCAATGTGTATTCTGTCACCATCTGTTAAACCAGGTGGGGCAGTGACCCTTATCTCCATGGCACACATTATCTGCTAATGGGCAGCTTTAAGACAAGATGGGGCAATCACCTTTATCTTTTCCACAGCCCATCCTCCCTCCAGGGAGATACCATCTGCTGCTGGGCCATTGAGTCCCAGTGCATGGCTGATAAAATTCCATCATCCCATGGGAGATGCTCCAGCCAGGGGGAGGAACCAAGCCTCTCCTACCTAGATAAAAACGGAGCTGTTGGACAGCAAGTTCCCCTTCTTTCCACTGGATTCCAGAGGAGAAGCTGAACTTTTCTACATCATCCCTGGACTTTTGGAGGAAGGCTGCACCTTCTCCAGGAGCACTGCTCCAGCTGAACCACACCTGCCAGGGGACTGTAGCCACCATTGAATGGGACTGTGCCAACACCCTGACTGAGTGACAGGGTGTCAGGTTGGATTCTGACTCTGTCAGAGTTGGGATTGTTGGGTGGTTTTTTTTTTTTGTTTTTTTTGTTTTTTTTTTTTTTTGTTTGTTTTGTTTTTGGGTTTTTTTGTTTGTTTTTTTTTTTTTTTAATACTGTATTTCTATTTTAATTTTCCCAGTAAAGAACTGTTATCCCTAATTCCCATATCTTTGCCTGAGAGCCCCTTAATTTCAAATTTATAATAATTTGGAGAGAGGGGGTTTAAATTCTCCATTTCAAAGAGAAGCTTCTGCCTTTATTGACAGCTTCAAACCAGGTCCTGGTCCTTCAAACCAGGACAGCTGGGGACTCCAGGACGGACAGTTTGTCATTATTCCCCTGATGGATTCAGTCTAAAATCCCCTCTTCTGACTCTTCACTCCTCTGATTTATCTCTCCCATAGCCCAAAGGCCCTGGCCAGGGATTGACTCTGTGTTCCAGTGCACAGATCCAACAGGAACAGGGATTTTCTGCTGTCATTTTTGCATAACAAACCCTCCACCACCCTTGGGTCACCTTTGGCTCCTGAGGTCTTCAGCAGGTTCCCTGAGGGTCTCTCCTTCCCAGGATTTGCTGGGAAAGGACAGAGCAGAACTGAGGGTGAGACAATGCTTTTCCTTTTCCTGTTTTTTCCCCACGGTGGTTTTCCCCCAGTGCCCATCCAGGGGACAGGGCCCTTTGTGTGGCCTTTGCAGCCACACCTGGAAGGAGCAGAGCTCAGCATCTGCCTGGATTTCCTGCCAGTGACCAGACTTGGAAATGGAACACGTGGCAGAGCTTTGGGAAGAGTTTAAGGAGTCCTGGGTGTTTTCTTTTAATTTGGGGGTTATTTTCCCCCGATAAATTAAAAAAAAAAAAACATTGGGGGTGAAATGGAATTTTTCAGCTGCTGCTCCCTGCTTGCCTTGGCACCCTCCTGTGACCCTTCCAGCAGGGCCTGGATTTGCACAAACCCAAACCAGACATTTCCAAAGTTGAATCGTGGAATGGTTTGGGTGGGAAGGGATGCTGAAGCCCATCCTATTCCAAGCCCCTGCCATGGACAGGGACACCTCCCACTGGCCCAGCTGCTCAGAACATGGGGCTCATCCAGAGCCAGCTGGCCTGAGGGACACTGTGAGGGGAGGGAAATGGGAATACAGCTTCCAACCATTATATACAACCCCAAATCCAGGATGCCATCCTCTTCTCCATCACAATAACCACAAAAATGGCCAAAAGCCTTTAAATGCTGGGAAAGCCTTTCCCCTCTACCAGTCTGGGAAAACTTTTCCCATCTACAAGACTGCCTTTAAAACACAACAAAAAAACCCCAAACCCTGAGTTCCTTTTTACCAGGCCCACATGTAATCAGTGTTCCAAAATTCCATGACCCAGCAATAAATACCCTTAGAGGAGCTCTGTGCCTGTTTTTGGGCTCTGAGGAGGGATGAGCAGAGCTCCCTGCCCACCACAGCCGTGATTTCCTGCTCTGCTCCACACAATCCCTCTGTCCCACTGCCCAAATTCCCAGAATGAAGGTTTGACTGGCACGGGCAGGGAGCTGCAGGGGTTGCTCCATGCTGGCACCACATGGCAGCCATCCCTCAGGATTCTCATTAATGCTTAATGAGGAGCTCTAATGAAGCTTGAGGAATTGGAACTGGAAGGGCACCACCTGGATTAGCAGACACCATTCTGGGCATTCCAGTGTCCCACTGCCAAGGAGCTGCCAGGGTGAGGGGATGCAGCTGCAGAGGAGGAAAGGGGGGGCTCTCCCCACATCCATGCTCATGTCCATTCACACAATCCCTTCAGGATGCACTTCCCAGGAGAGCCAGGGCTTTGGGAAGTGGTGGTGGGACAATGGCTGCTCCCAGCATCATGTGGGGAGCAAGGACCAGGGTGCTGCAGTGGCCTTGACAGAACCATGGGATGGTTTGGGTCAGAGGGGATCTTAAAGCCCATCCAGTCCTATCCCCCTGCCATGGGCAGGGACACCTCCCACTGTCCCAGGCTGCTCCAAGCCCCAGTGTCCAGCCTGGCCTTGGACACCCCCAGGGATCCAGGGGCAGCCACAGCTGCTCTGGGCACCCTGTGCCAGGGCCTGCCCACCCTCCCAGGGAACAATTCCTTCCAATATCCCATCTATCCCTGCCCTCTGGCAGTGGAAGCCATTCCCTGTGTCCTGTCCCTCCATCCCTTGTCCCCAGTCCCTCTCCAGCTCTCCTGGAGCCCCTTTAGGTCCTGGAAGGGGCTCTGAGCTCTCCCTGGATCCTGCTTCTCTCCAGGTGATCACCCCCAGCTCTCCCAGCCTGGCTCCAGAGCAGAGGGACTCCAGCCCTTGGAGTGTCTCTGTGGCCTCCTCTGGGCTCTCTCCAGAAGCTCCAGGTCCTTCCTGTGCTGGGCCCCAGGGCTGGGGCAGCTCTGCAGGTGGGGCAGAGGGGCAGAATCCCCCCCTCTCCTGCTGCTCACACCAGGGGCTCAGCCCAGGGCATGGGGGGTTTCAGGGTTGGGGCAGGTGCAGCCCTCACCCACCAGCACCCCAAAGTCCATGTCCCAGAGCTTCTCTCCAGGAGCCATTCCTGGCTCCTTTTGGGTTGCCCCAGTCAGGGGCAGGATTTGCTCTGTGGCAGAGCAGGAGGACAAATCTCCCAGTGGGGAAGGGGCTGTGGAGCAGCCTCAGCTGCAGGTACAGAACATTTGCTGCCCTGGGAGCAGGTGCTGCTTTTTCTGTCTCTTGATTTTGGCCCAGAGAAGGGCCCTTGGCTGGGCACAGGGGACCTCTGCTGATCTCATGGCTGGGTGATCAGTGCCTTCCACCTCCTGCGTGCCCAGACTCAGACTTTTCCTCCCACCTCCATTTATTTGTGGGCTCAACTTCCCTTCCTGAGTTATCCCCCCACACCACACCTTCCCCCTCAGCATTTATTCCTCTGGACAAATCTGCCCCAAGAAAAGCAGCAGTCGGAGCCTTGAGCGCAGCCCTGGCAGTGGGAGAAGCTCCACACAAATTCCAAAATGTCACTTTGGAAGTTCACACTTCATCTTTTTTAGCTGCGGAGGGGAAAGATCCTCCTCAATGCAAATTAGCACTGCAGCAAAGATGCCAAAGCTTCTTTGCCTCCCCCAGTCGTGGTGAGATTCAAGATTGCTGCATGATTAAGCCCTGGCAGCTTTGCCTCCCCTCCTTTTTCTAAAACAAACATTAAATTATGAAAATAAATGTAAAAAGTCCCTTCTGCTCCTGCAATCTGGATGTTATGGATCCAATGGACCGGAGTCAGAATATAGAAATTCAAAAGGTTACAGAGAAATATCAGCTCTTCATCCTTCATTTCACAGCCTTTAAATCAGGATTAAATGATTGCATTAAGGCAGCCGAATATTAGAGAGGGAATTGGCTGAAATTTTGCAGGAATACTTCTAGTCAGGGAAAATGGAAATGTGGGGAAAACAAAATGTTTTGCAAATCCATATTTGTTTTGCAGCTTGTGCATTTATTAGACACTCGGGCAATGTCACATTCCTTGGGTTCCCATCATTGTGCTTTTGAGAGTTTGAGGTTAATTAAAAAAGGAGAGAGAGAAAAGAGGATGCCCCAGTTTTCAATTGAAATGTTTGTGGTTTGTCAAACTAATTTTCACTTTAGCTGTAAGAAATTCTTCTTTGAGTTTCTGCTTTTCTGAAAATTTCAGTTTGGCTTTAGCTTGGAATTGAGTTCTGTGATTCTGCGAAAAATCTGGGTTTGTGCAGAATTCAAGTTGCCACCAGATCCTCTCCTTTTGTGTTTTCCAGCTCCTTGATTTGCATCCCAACTTTGGGGAGCATTTGTCTTTAATTACTCCAGTCTATTTTAATAAATACTCAGTCAGCAAATCAGTCTGAGGCTCCTCTCTTTCCTTTCTTCCTCCTTTCATCTGCAAAACCCAGATGAGATCTGCATCAGGGCTGGCAGCTGAAGGACACAGGAAGGGATGATTTCCATTCCCAGCTCATTTTTTTCTGATAAAAGCCTTGGCAAATGGTTGTGTTTGACATTTTGGCGTTTGCTGGGGGTGGGCCATGTGTGGGCTGTTGTCCTCCCTCCCTCCCCAGAGGCACTCAGCATCTCCCTGTGCTTGGAATGCTGCCCATGGATGGACCAGAGCTCCACGGGGACACCTTCCATGGAGCCCTTCCAGGTGTAAAGGCAAATCCCAGTGAAAATGGGGGAAATCTGAGGTTTTGGAGGAGGGGGGCAAAGGGGATGGACACCAGTGTTCCCAGGAGGACTTTTCCAGGTGCTGTTCAGTGAGGGAACACCACAACCAATCCATGGGAGAAGGCCAAGGGCACCAGGACCATGGCACTGCTTCCCTGGGGTCTCCAGGAAGGAAGGAGAGAGCCCAGACTGTGCAGCATAGCAGGTGCCTCCCATCTCTTCTCAGAACATTTCCATCACCCAGGAAGGCAGCAGAGTGTTTCCATTTCCTGGGCAGATTGTAATGGGGAAAAAAAAAAAAACCAACAAAAAAGCCCACAAACAAAACAATAACAACAAAAAAACCCAAAAAAAAAAAAAAAACAAACAAAAAAAAAAAAAAAACCACACGAAAAAAAGAAGGAAGGAAGGAAGGAACTGTGCAATGAAGGAGCAAAGCTTCTGGGGCTTATCCTACATTTATTGTGGGAATAAAGTAAATATTTCTCTTCCCCAGGAGCAGAAAACCTTCATTCATGCTCCCAACCCTCCTGACAAAGCTGGAAACCCAACAGCCATGGCTGGGATTCAGTGAATTAGCCACTAAGGAGTGGGAAAAGACAAAGAGCCCCTAAACCCTGGCTCCAGGTGGGAATTCCCAAACCCTGGCTCCAGATGGGAACTCCAAACCCTGGCTCCAGGTGGGAATTCCCAGACCCTGGCACCAGGTGGGAATTCCCAGACCCTGGCTCCAGGTGGGAATTCCCAGACCCTGGCTCCAGGTGGGAATTCCCAGACCCTGGCTCCAGGTGGGAATTCCCAGACCCTGGCTCCAGATGGGAACTCCCAGACCCTGGCTCCAGGTGGGAATTCCCAAACCCTGGCTCCAGGTGGGAACTCCCAGACCCTGGCACCAGGTGGGAATTCCAAACCCTGGCTCCAGGTGGGAATTCCCAGACCCTGGCTCCAGGTGGGAATTCCCAGACCCTGGCTCCAGGTGGGATTGTTTTGGGACAAGAGCTGTTCAGTGCCTTTGCTTTTTGCTCCCCACTCCTCTCTCAGCCCCAGCTTCACTTTGCAGAGACCAAGGACAGCCTGGGAGGGTGGGTTTGTGACCTGGACACCAAGGTATGGGTCCAATGCAGGTATTGGCCTTCCCAAAGAAGATTCCCTCTCTCCTGACCTCCAGCTGTGCTCAATCCTTCTCCCTTCCCTCCTGTTCCAGACTCAGCGATTCCCAAATGCCGAGTGTTTGGTGAGGCTGGCACAGCCCCACCCCTGGGGCTGCCCACGGTGGCAGCACCACCACTGCTTTGGGGAAGCACCAAAGCAGGGCCTAAATCCATGAACTGTAGTGGCTGAGGGAAAATCTGCTTCCAAACGTGGGCTCTGGAGCTGCAGGTGCAAAGCTGGAGTGGGAAACCTGGACAAGGAGCAGCTTCTGCCTGTGCAGAGCAGCCCCCAGGGATGGGGGTGACCCTGCCCCACACCCAGGGGGTTCCTCCAGTCCTGCACCCACTCCTCCAGGGGGAAACTGGGGGAGCAGAAAGGAAAGGAGAAATTTATCAGCCCAAATTTATACTTCAACAGCCTCAGCAAATGGAGCCAAGTGGAGAAAGATCCAGGTTTCAGCAGGAAAATCACTGTTGTTGCCTGCTTAGGGATCTCCCTCCTGGCAGGGATCCCTGAAGGGTCCAAGGCCAGGTTGGACATTGGGGTTTGGAGCAGCCTGGGACAGTGGGAGGTGTCCCTGCCCAGGGCAGGGGATGGGACTGGATGAGCTTTAAGGTCCTTTCCAACCCATCCCATTCCATGATTCTGTGTCTCTCCCCACAGCTCAGTGTAGGTTGTGTCCATGCAGCCTCTGGGTTCCCATCCCAACACAGGCCAGGTGAGCAGCTGGGCACTAAAATTCCCCCTTTCCTACAAATCATATTAAAAATAAGTCCCCTGACATAAAACAACTTGTCAGAGAAAATGTTTCATTTGGCATTTTACCCCAAAAGGAGCAGTTTCACTTCACCAAAACCTCTGTAAAGTTGTAGTTTTGGGTCAGCCTCACACTATTATTTTTTTCTGGATCACTGGTCAAATCCAGGGAACAATTCCTTGCAGGTCCCTGCTCCTGACAATCCAACAAAGCAGCCTTGGCCCCTGTTTGCAAAGAGCAGAAGGAGGTGGAAGATCTGAGCTGTCCCCACCACACCCAAACTGCTGCCAGCTTCCACTCCCAGGGCCCACAAAAACAAGGGATTTCACAGGAAAGTGAATTATTTCCTGAGCTCCTTTGCCCGGAGCAGTGAGGGCGGGATGGGGCTGTGATTCAGAGAATGGATGAGGTTTGGAGATTCGTGGAAAAGCCGGGGTGAGGGAAGGGAAATGAGATGCAGGCAGGGCCCACGTCAGAGAAACATTGATGTTTCCAGGAAAGGCAGAGCAGCCCTGAGTGAGAGCCCAGCACCTCCATTCAGGGCTGTTCCCAATTAGACTGATTACAGAGGGGATCTAATCATGACGGATCCTGGCCCTGAGCTATCGATAATTAAATATTTGCAGTTTCTTAGCGACATCCTGGGGATTTTTTTCCACTGCAGGACAGCTCTGTGCTTGTTGCTGCCATTGTTTCAGCCAACAGGAGCACATAAATCTGAGAAATTCAGAAAATGGAAAGAAATCACATTGTGAGTTCAACATAACAAAGGAAAAACATTTTCCAGGGATCTTAGCTGCAGGTCCCATCTTTTTTCCTAGCAAATCCCACATCCCTCCTTCCATGGGGGGATCCCAAGAGCAGAGAGCACAGAGGAAGCTCCCTGTCTGTTCAGGCACTGCCACGTGTGCAGTGATGATGGGGATGCAGATTCCAGGCAGGATGGATGGAAGATGGCTTTTCCTTTTCACTGGGCATTCTAGGGTTGATTTCCAGTGGTTTCCACTGTGTCCCCTGAGATTTTTAATATCATTTCCATCTCCATGGAAAGGGATTGTCTGAGGAACCAAATCACTCCTTGGAAGGAGGGACTGACACCATCATCTTCTTATTTTTATATCCATGATCAGGAGCTAATTCCCCTTGGTTTGTGGGATGCTGACAGCAGGATGCCACCAGTGAGCACAGAATATTTGGGATTCAGAGTTAGGGAAGCAGCCTGGCATCCAACACAGCACAACCTTGCTCCTTCTGCCTGAAATGGGAATTTATGGCAGAATTCCCTCCTTCCTTGAGAAAACTGAAGGATTGGGGTCCACCAAGTCAACACCCAGGAACACGTGGGTGGCCCTGCCTCGGGCTGTAATTCAGGAATATCCTAAATTTCCTAAAGTGCCATTTCAGGTTGCTGCCTAAAAAATCTCTCACTTTGGGCTCTTTGTAGCCCCATGGCTCTGGATTTCTCTGCAAGATCCAGCCCTTCCCGCCTGGACTCCCGGGTGCAGCGTGTGTCGAGTTTTCAGAGGTTCTAACAACAGATCCCGAGCTTTTTAAAGAGCTCCTGTTATCAGGAATGGAGTCCCTGCGTCATTCCCAGCCTCAGCCTCCCATGCCTGCAATTTCCTAGCCCTGGATCTTGATCTGTGCTTATCTGCAAAATTAGACATTGTTTTGCTATCAGGAATCTGCACCCTCTGGGGGGATTTTTGTGCTGTGCTATTATTCACAAACTTCACTTTAATAAACTGAAGGATGGAGCCGCTTCTGTTTGGCACACTCAGGTTTTCCAAGCCTTGACTCATCCTTGTGAGGCTTTGTCTCCCTTTTGCAGCACAACAACGTGTTTGAACAATGTGGATATCAGCTCGAGGGGGCAGTGCCAGCACCTCTGGGGGAGAAGAACCTTTCCCTGAGCTCCAGCCTGAGCCTGGGCAGTGCCAGCACCTCTGGGGGAGGGAAGAACCTTTCCCTGAGCTCCAGCCTGAGCCTGGGCAGTGCCAGCACCTCTGGGGGAGGGAAGAACCTTTCCCTGAGCTCCAGCCTGAGCCTGGGCAGTGCCCAGCTCCAGCCATTCCCTGACCCTGTCCCAGGGATGGGAGCTGCCCTCGGGAGGAGCTGCAGCCCCTGTGCAGTCACCACTCAGTGGTCTCCAGCTGAACATTCCAAGTGCCCTCAGCTGCTCCATGAGGAGCTGACCCTTCCCAGCTGACCAGGGTGGGACTCTCAGTGTTTTTCCTGTAGCTTCCTCCAGCTCAGCTGGGAAGGAGTTGAGAGGTTTTGGGTTGGAAACATCCCCGCGGCAGCAGAGGGTGGGGGGCAGCTCCCAGCTGGGGCTGGGCAGCTCCGTGGGGATTTGCTGCACCAGATTTCCCATGTGGAATGACACCATGGGGAAGGAAGTGACTCCTCACCCTCTTCCTCAGTGAGAGGAGGATTTGAAATGATTCCTGTGTGCATTGAGAAGAAGCTGCCAGTTACTCATGTCACACCTTTCTCCTGCCCTGCTCTGTATTTTGCATCATGCCTTTTGCCAGGATGTTCCATTTCCCCTTTGCCAATGGAAAAGAGCAAGTCCCAGAGCACCTGGCCACTTTTCTTACAGCATCCCAAGCTTCTGGAGGAGGAATGAGCCACCTGACAGCTCAAAAGTGCCACCCAGCCCCTGGAGCTGCAATCTGGTGCCTGTGGGGCTCACAGGGAGCTGCTCTTTTCTGAGGATGGAGCCATGGGAGCACCACAGCCCTGGGAGTGCTGCTCAGGAAATCACCTTTCCTCAAGGTGGGATATCAAGACAGGCTGTGCAGCTTTGCTGAGAGGTTGGATTCTTGCAGACCCAGGTGTGCTGGGACACACAAGGGGCTCAAGTGGGCACAAAAACACCCCAGCAGGACCACGAACTCACAAAAACTGCAAATCAGCCAGGCCTCCTGAATTAGCACTTGGAAAGAGGCAACAAAAGAGCAGCTACTGGGAGAGGTTTTTGCAGGAACAACCAAGGAAAGGAGAGATCTGGGTGAGAGGTGCAGCTCTGTCCCCTGCAACTGCAGCAGCCCTGCAAACTCAGCTCCTGAGACCTAAACCACTCTGGGACAATATTCGAATCATAATCCCATCACACTAGGGAAGAAAATTGCTTTTAAGCATAAAAATGCACTTTAAAATAGAAGAGGGTTGGTTTGCAAGAGCCCCAGGAGCAGCCCCCACCCTGCTGGGTGAGCTGCAGGTGGGGCAGAGCTGGAAGCACAATCCCAGGGGTTGGGTTTGTCCCTCATCCCATGGCACAATCCCAGGGGTTTGTCCCCCATCCCTTTGCACAATCCCAGGGGTTTGTCCCTCATCCCTTTACACAATCCCAGGGTTTGTCCCCCACCCTTGGCTCCTCCTGCCTGGAGCAGAGCTGTGCCTGCAGTGCTGCTGCTCCCTGGCACACACTTCTCCCTGCAGGGGACACTAATGCTGATCTTTCCTCATCTCCTGCTGATCCCTGATCCATCCATGGGGCCATCCAGCCCCTCTTTATGGCCAAGGGAGAGCAGATGTTCCAGCAGGACATTAAATGTCCCCCTAAATGCTCTGCCTGCACAGAATGCTGCACCTTTGGAGGCTGGGGAATGAGCTCTGTGGCATCTAAAGGGGAAAGCTCCCCCTCTGCCCCTCCTTGCTGCTCTGAGAGCCTCTCTGTGCCCCCACAGAGCTCTGCCCTGACTGCCAAAGACACGCCAGCAGCCCCTGGCTCCTGTGCCCACAGCACTGCTCACTGGCCTTTCCTCACTTCCCATGATTTCCAAATGCTTTTCCTCCAAAGAACCCAAACCAAGAAGTTTCTGCTGCCTCTGCTCCCC
Source organism: Muscicapa striata striata (assembly GCA_030060385.1). NCBI lineage: Eukaryota > Metazoa > Chordata > Aves > Passeriformes > Muscicapidae > Muscicapa > Muscicapa striata. The sequence goes on along the minus strand of JAREIS010000113.1, from coordinate 747,669 downwards.
ATCCCTCCCCACATAAATGAGCATGTCTAATTCCCATGAATAATTTATGCAAAGGAATAAGTTGCTGATAGCAATAAACAGGATAAATACAACTCCCAGAGACTGCATTACCGAGCAGAATTCATTTTTACACAGATATAAAACTGTTATGATCGAGTAAGGGGAGAAATAATGTCCATCAATAACATTCCCTTATTTCCTCATTGTTTTATTTGCACAAGGCTCTGTCTCTGTGGAGTGCTCCATCCATCCAGCTGTCCTGGGGATGCCTAAGAAGCTGTCCCAGCCAGTAGTGGATTAATCATTTCTTATCAGCACCCAGACAGTGGTGGAAGCTGCTCTTGTTTCCTTCTCAACATTAGATCACTTTGAGAACAAGCAGGGTGAGACCTAAACTTATTTTCCAGGTACTGAAAGCCAGCCTTATTTATAAAATCTGTATTTTCCCAGTTAATTCCGCACTGGCACTCGGTGCACAAGACATAAAACGTCATTATTGGACATCAGGAGTGTTTGAATTCCGAGCTAAAAGTCACTGGAAATGCTCAGTGTCACTGGTGGCTTGATTAGATTTTTGTAGATGGGTTTTTCCATTTGGGTCCAGATTATCTTTCCCCATTATTTCCCAGTTTTTCCATTTTATCATTCACTAAAGGGTTTGAGAGGCTCAACAGACACCTTTTGAGGCAGCATTTACTTAGCACTGGCTGCATCCTGTGGACTACTCTAATATCCTGCCTTTGCACAACAGCCATTCCCTTGTGATGGATGTGGGAAAAGAGGCCTTGCCTGGGTAACTGCTGCTTTTCCTCATTGCTCACCTGCTTTCCTGAGCTCTGAAAAGCACAGGCTGAGCAGCAATCACCTGAAATTTCTGTGCTTTCATGTTTTGGCAGGGATTTGGGACTGGCAGTAGATTAAAAAAAAAAACAAAACCAATTTGATACTTTGCAACTTTTTAGCCTGAGCTCAGATTCCAGCAAGGACAACATTTCCTAATCAGCACAAATAAGCTGCCTCAGTGGGAATCTCTCTGCTGCTCAGCATGGGAAACATCAGGTCCCTTCGGAGGGGAAACACCTACTCTGGCAGCGCCTAATTGGCACTGTTAATTGCGGGCTGGCAGCGCTGCCCGGCTGCGCTGCTAAAGGAGAGATGAAAGAGAACAAAGGCAGCGAAAAAGGGCAGAGGAGAGAGCACTGGGGATGGAGGGGACACAGCTGGGGATGGAGGGGACACAGAGCTGGGGATGGAGGGGACACAGCTGGGGATGGAGGGGACAGAGCTGGGGATGGAGGGGACACAGCTGGGAACACAGAGCTGGGGACAGAGCTGGGGACAGCTGGGGACAGAGCTGGGGACAGAGCTGGGGACAGCTGGGGACAGCTGGGGACAGAGCTGGGGACAGAACTGGGGACACAGAGCTGGGGACAGAGCTGGGGACACAGAGCTGGGGACAGAGCCTGGGGACAGAGCTGGGGACACAGAGCTGGGGACACAGAGCTGGGGACAGAGCTGGGGACAGAGCTGGGGACACAGAGCTGGGGACAGAGCCTGGGGACAGAGCTGGGGACACAGAGCTGGGGACAGAGCTGGGGACAGAGCTGGGGACACAGAGCTGGGGACAGAGCTGGGGACAGAGCTGGGGACAGAGCTGAGGACAGAGCTGGGGACAGGAGCTGGAGCTGGGGACAGAGCTGGGGACAGAGCTGGGGACAGAGCTGGGGACACAGAGCTGGGGACAGAGCTGGGGACAGAGCTGGGGACACAGAGCTGGGGACAGAGCTGGGGATAGAGCTGGGGACAGAGCTGGGGACACAGAGGGGACAGAGCTGGGGACAGAGCTGGGGACACAGAGCTGGGGACAGAGCTGGGGATGAGCTGGGGACAGAGCTGGGGACACAGAGCTGGGGACAGAGCTGGGGACAGAGCTGGGGACAGAGCTGGGGACAGAGCTGGGGACAGAGCTGGGGACAGAGCTGGGGACACAGAGCTGGGGACAGAGCTGGGGATAGAGCACAGAGCTGGGGACACAGAGCTGGGGACAGAGCTGGGGACAGAGCTGGGGACACAGAGCTGGGGACAGAGCTGGGGATAGAGCCTGGGGACAGAGCTGGGGACACAGAGCTGGGGACAGAGCTGGGGACAGAGCTGGGGACACAGAGCTGGGGACAGAGCTGGGGACAGAGCTGGGGACACAGAGCTGGGGACAGAGCTGGGGATAGAGCTGGGGACAGAGCTGGGGACACAGAGCTGGGGACAGAGCTGGGGACAGAGCTGGGGACAGAGCCTGGGGACAGAGCTGGGGACAGAGCTGGGGACAGAGCTGGGGACACAGAGCTGGGGACAGAGCTGGGGATAGAGCTGGGGACAGAGCAGGGGACAGAGCTGGGGACAGAGCTGGGGACAGAGCCGGGGGACACAGAGCTGGGGACAGAGCCTGGGGACAGAGCTGGGGACACAGAGCTGGGGACACAGAGCTGGGGACAGAGCCTGGGGACAGAGCCTGGAGACAGAGCTGGGGACAGAGCCTGGGGACACAGATGGGGACAGAGCTGGGGACAGAGCTGGGGACAGCTGGTGACAGAGCTGGGGACAGAGCTGGGGACAGAGCTGGGGACACAGAGCTGGGGACAGAGTGACAGAGCTGGGGACAGAGCTGGGGACAGAGCTGGGGACAGAGCCTGGGGACACAGAGCAGAGCTGGGGACAGAGCTGGGGATAGAGCTGGGGACAGAGCTGGGGATAGAGCCTGGGGACAGAGCTGGGGACACAGAGCTGGGGACAGAGCTGGGGATAGAGCTGGGGACAGAGCCTGGGGACACAGAGCTGGGGACACAGAGCTGGGGACAGAGCTGGGGATAGAGCTGGGGACAGAGCCTGGGGACAGAGCTGGGGACACAGAGCTGACACACAGAGCTGGGGACAGAGCTGGGGACACAAAGCTGGGGATGGAGGGGACACAGAGCTGGGGATGGAGGGGACATAGCTGGGGATGGAGGGGACACAGCTGGGGACAGAGCTGGGGACAGCTGGGGACAGAGCTGGGGACAGAGCTGGGGACAGCTGGGGACAGAGGCAGGGGACAGAGCTGTGGGACAGAGCTGGGGACAGCTGGGGACAGAGGCAGGGGACAGAGCTGGGGACAGAGCTGGGGACAGCTGGGGACAGAGGCAGGGGACAGAGCTGGGGACAGAGCTGGGGACAGCTGGGGACAGAGGCTGGGGACAGAGCTGTGGGACAGAGCTGGGGACAGCTGGGGACAGAGGCAGGGACAGAGCTGGGGACAGAGCTGGGGACAGCTGGGGACAGAGGCTGGGGACAGAGCTGTGGGACAGAGCTGGGGACAGAGCCTGGGGACAGAGGCAGGGGACAGAGCTGGGGACAGAGCTGGGGACAGAGCTGGGGACAGAGCTGGGGGCAGCTGGGGACAGAGGCAGGGGACAGAGCAGCCCTTGGCAGAGCAGGCAGGCCCAGCAGGATGCCAGTGGCCGGGCTGCCTTTGCAGGCAGAGGGTCAATCAGTGGGACAGGACCCAAAGCACCCATGGGGCTGCAGTTCCTCAACTCTCTGCTGCCCTTGGCTTTTTCCCCCCATTTCCCAGCAGCAGCTCTGAGATCTGCTCCAGGCTGGGTTGCTGAGGGAAGGGAAGCTGAGGAAGACCTTGGTGGCACAGCCCAGTTGGTTCTGACCCCACAGGGAATGGAATTACAGAATCATGGAGTCAGTAAGGCTGGAAAGACCCTCCAAAGTCAATTTTCAACCACTGAACCCTGTCCCCAAGTGCCACATCTGCTCCTTCCTTGGACACCTTCAGGGACGGGGACTCCACCACTGCCCTGCCAAGGTTTAACCACTCATTCAGGGCAGGAATGTTCCCAAAATCCACCCTGAGCCTGCCCTGCCCAGCCTGAGGCTGTTCCTTCTCCTCCTGTCCCTGTTCCCTGTTCCCAGAGCCCGACCCCCCCGGCTGTCCCCTCCTGTCAGGGAGTTGTGCAGAGCCACAAGGGCCCCCCTCAGCCTCCTTTTCTCCAGGCTGAGCCCTGGAATTGCCCAGCTCTGCTCCCAGGGTTATTCCCAGACCACCCTTCCCAGGATTTAATCCCACAGGGAGAGATAAATATGATTTAATGCCCAAAGCTGTGGTGCTAAAACTGATAAGAGAACTGAGATGGCCTCTGATTTTTTTTTTTTTTTTCCCAATTACAGCATTTTCAGGAAGCAAAGGAATCTCTTTACAATTCCTTTCACAGGAGGATTTTTTTCCCCCACATGGAGTGTCCCTCTCATTTGAACTTTGCCCACTTCAAAACTATGGGCAAGCAGAGGAGAGCTCCTCATGTTTAAAAAGTGAAGTTTTGGGTTTAAATATTCTTGGTTTCAGAAAGCTACCTTTGAAAAAAAGCTGAATTTATCAGGTAGGAGCCAATATCCACATGGGAGAAGCTGTTTTCTCCATTCTCAATGGGGTTATCAGTGGCCAAAGAGAAGAAAACACCCCCCACTCAACAAAATGCACTTTCAACATCTTGTGAAGTTTTCTTTTTGTTTGCTTAAAATAGAAGCAGAGAATGAAAAAAAAAAAAAAATTAGTGTGAGTCCCTCAAAGCAATTTCCTTCAGACAAACACTGACTCTTCAATTAAGAAAAACATTTATTTTGGGAATTTTTTCATGCTCCTCCGATTAGCACCATCTAAACAAACACTTGTTTCTGAGTGCAGGACAAAGCAGGCAAATCCACAAATACTGGGTTTTTTACATTCCCACTGGATCTGGCTCCTCTCTGTCCTCAGCCACTCTTTAAAAATCCCAAGGGCATTTTCCTGGGGGAAGGGTGTTTATGACCCACTTCAAACCTGAGTTCTGTTCTTCTGGGACATTTCCTGATGCCACAACTTTTCCATGCAGAGCAGGGATGGATTTAACAGCTCCTGCCAGGAATCTGTTCCCAGCCATTTGTTTTTCCTTCCCTCCCATTTTGAGGAGCTCATCTGGGCACTGGTTTTACCACCAAGGAGGCCACTTTGACCTTGGGTTCCTCCACACCAGGATTGGATTCTGGATGATTTTATCTCAAAATAAGGCCTGAGGTGGTTGGTCTGTTGTTGGAGTCAGTGAGTCAGGGGTTTCTGAATTCTTCAGAGAGAAATCAGAGTGCAGGGATTGAACTGAAGTACATTAAGGCACTCACAGATGAAGTAGAGGGGTAAGTTTAAGTTTTAGGATAAGTAAGTAAGTCAGTAAGTTTTAGTATGAGCTCTAGTGTTGGCTTCTGGAGGCCCCAGTGCTCAGGTTCCTCTCAAGGAGCAGCTCAGGTTTGTGGCACCTTTAGTTCCTCACCTCAGCAGCACTTTGAGGGTGAGCCAGGCTGGGAGAGCTGGGGGTGCTCACCTGGGGAAGAGAAGGTTCCAGGGAGAGCTCAGAGACCCTGCCAGGGCCTAAAGGGGCTCCAGGAGAGCTGGAGAGGGACTGGGGACAAGGGATGGAGGGACAGGACACAGGGAATGGCTTCCACTGCCAGAGGGCAGGGCTGGATGGGATATTGGGAAGGAATTGTTCCCTGGGAGGGTGGGCAGGCCCTGGCACAGGGTGCCCAGAGCAGCTGTGGCTGCCCCTGGATCCCTGGCAGTGCCCAAGGCCAGGCTGGACACTGGGGCTTGGAGCAGCCTGGGATGGTGGGAGGTGTCCCTGCCATGGCAGGGGACAGGGGACAGATTTTAAGGTCCCTCCCATCCCAAACTATTCCATAATTCTGTGCTCTCAAGGCTCCTCTGCCCCTGCAGGCCTGTCTGAAGGGCAGGATGGGGACAGGGGAGGCTCCCTGTCCCTTGACAGTCCCACACCTGCCCAGGGGCTGCGCCCCAGGGGGAGCATCCCTCCCACAGCCCCTCCTGGGACCTGCTTTGCAGCAGATTTCAAAGCAGCTTTTTCACTCTCCGAAAGGATGATCAAAGCCTCCCTCCCCTGAGCTGATTCCAGCAATATTCCTCATCAAAAAGCAAGGAAAGAAAAAAAGAACATATTTGCCTGTGGTTGTCTTCTAAATAAATCCCCCTCTCTCAGGAGGCTCGGGGCTGCTGTCTCACCCCCAGTCAGCTCCAGGGCTGCTGGTAAAATTCTTCTTTTCTCTTCAGCACCTCCCAAAAAAGAATCCCCCTATTGTAGGAATTTGAGATGTTTACATCTGCTTATCTTCCCTCTGATCTCAGGATCCTGTAACATTCCAGCTCCCTCTTTACATGTCTCATTAGCTCTGCACAGATGACTGAGAAAAGCCTCCTTGCAGAGCTGAGCCCAGCCCAGCATCCCAGAGCACTCCCACCCTCCTCTCCTCTGACCTCAGCTGCCTTTATTTGTTTCTCTGGACAGGCTGGGGAAGGATTCTCTGGCCAGGCTGGTTGGACTGAGCAGCTCTTGTGGCACTGGCTGCAGCCAGACCCTGCCCCTCCTCTGTAACCTCTAAGGCTGCATGGACAGATCCTGCAAAACGTGATATTCCTACTAAACTTCCTCTTCCAGAGGCACTTTGCTGTTTCTTTTCCAGGCACCTGCCTGTGCTGCAGCCCTGCATCCATGGAAATGGGAGTTCCCTTCCATCCCTGTGCTGGGCAGGCAGAGGGAAGGTCCAGCTCTGGCCTCAAAGCTGGACAAGCTATTCCTGATGCCACATAAATGCCCTCACAGAACAGGTCTGAAATACAGAATTGGAGGAGCCCCTGGGACACAGCTTCAGCCAGGGCTGTTCCTACTCAGGTGTAAAATTGAAATGTTTTAAATGCAACTGAGCTGAGACAAAATAGATCATCTCAAAGCCTCATTCAGGTCCCTTGGACACAAAGCCTTTCCATGATTCTGTGATGCACTGGGGGACATTTTTAGAGTCATCTGCATCCACACCACCAGGCTGGAGCATCCCCAGCTCCTGCTGCTCCTCAGAGATCCCACACTGGTGTCCATTGGGGTCCAACCTGGCACACATCCCTTGGGAAAAGGAGCTGAAAAGTTGTGTTTGGCTCTTTCCTGTGCTGGCCCAGGAGGTGCAGAGGGACCCCAGAGCTGGGTCCCACCGAGGGCTCTGTGTCACACCCAGGTGGGCTCTGGGAGAGGTGTCCTGGTGCAAACACCTGCAGTGATGTGTGTGGGGCACCCTGGGTGTGCCTTGGCACCCTGCCCAGCACCAAACAGGACACCAGCACAGGGAGAGCCAGCAGGAATTTGGGGATGGATTCTCCCTGTGGGTCCTGCAGCCCAAGGCAGTGCCCCATCTGCCCACCAGTAACACCAGTTACACCAGTTACACCACCAGTTAACCCCACAGCATCAACATTCCTTGGAACTCACTAAGCAGAGAGTGTCAAAGGAAAAACATCTTTCTTTTCCCACCAGTGCCTCGTATAAAACCAAAGTCATGTTTCTTCCCCTGTCCTGGATGCTGTGAAATCCCACCCCAAGGTGCTGGCCTGGCAGTGACATCCTTCCCCTGCTCCCTGCTGGAGCTGGAGCCTGCAGCAGCTCCAGGTGCCCTGCCCCAAACCATGCAACACTCATCTGCTGGTGAGAAAACACATTTTAATGGAGCAGCCCTGCTCCTGGGAGTTATCTCAGGCTGCAGAGCTGCCTGCTTTTATCTGTACATCCATCCTGCCAGGCCCGATGCTATCTGCAAATTTTGCATTTATTTTTAGAGAAGTGATAGAAAAGTTGAAAAGTACAAAGGCTTCAGTGTTTCCTTGCAATCCCAGCAGAAATGTCCCCATTCAGTGACAGTTTTGTGTTGATTACTCGTGTTCAGGAGTCTGTTGTCACTTCCCAACCCGTTTCACATGGATTAGGTAATGCCCAATATTAATGTTTCAAACAGAGGATGACGTCAGGTCCCTTTCATGGTTATATCTGTCAGCTCCAGGCTGAGAGGGACTTCAGTGACCTGGAGTCCAGTATTGTGTCACTGTGTCCTGCTTTAGTCACACCACACACAAAGGTCCTTGAGCCTCAGCAGCTCAGAACCAAAACTGGGGTTTTGGAGAAGTGTCCAAGGCCAGGCTGGACAGGGCTTGGAGCAACCTGGGGTAGTGGAAGGTGTCCCTGCCCTGAGACAGGGCTGGAGCTGATGAGATGTACGGCCCCTTCCAACCCAAACCATTCTGGGATCCTCTGATCCAAGTCCAGCCAGGAATTCTCTTGGCCCTGAGGACTGGAGCCCAGCAGCTGCATCCCCACTGCTCCTCCTGAGGCAATTCTTGTGTCCCCCCAGCAGCTGCACAAACTTTCTGCAAGACCCTGTGCTTTTTCCATCACAGTGAGTGGATTATCCATGGGGAACAGGGAATGGAGTCCTGCAGGGATTGTGCTCAGCAGCTTTGCTCCTGCCCTGTCCCCAAAGTCCCCCTGGATCCTGCCCTGCCCCCAAAGTCCCCCTGGCTCCTGCACTGTCCCCAGAGTCCCCCAGGCTCTTTCCTTGTCCACAAAGTCCCCCTGGCTCTTTCCTTGTCCCCAGAGTCCCCCTGGCTCCTGCCCTTTCCCCAGAGTTTCCCTGGCTCTTTCCTTGTCCCCAAAGTCCCCCTGGCTCCTGCCCTTTCCCCAGAGTCCCCCTGGCTCTTTCCTTGTCCACAAAGCCCCCCTGGCTCTTTTTCTGTCCCCAGAGTTCCCCTGGCTCTTTCCCTGTGCCCAAAGTCCCCCTGGCTCTTTCCTTGTCCCCAGGGTCCCCCTGGCTCCTGCCCTGCCCTGTAGTCCCGCTGTCCCTGTCCCCAGAGTTCCCCTGGCTCTTTCCCTGTCCCCAAAGTCCCCCTGGCTCTTTCCCTGTCCCCAGAGCCCTCCTGGCCCCTGCCCTGCAGTCCCGCTGTCCCTGTCCCCAGAGTCCCCCTGGCTCCTGCCCCATCCCCAGAGTCCCCCTGGCCCCTGCCCTGCCCTGCAGTCCCGCTGTCCCTGTCCCTGTCCCTGTCCCCGATGCTCTGCAGCCCCGAGTGCCGCCTGGCACGTCTCAGCCTCCCTGCCCTGCTGCCCTCCTGCCGGGCTCCTCTCTCCATGCTGCCCACCCAGCAGGGAGCAGGGATGGGGCAGCTCTGACAGCCTCGTCTGCCTCCCTGCAATTAACTGTCCCTGCTGTCCTGGAGCTGCAAACAGGGGCTGTGCCAGCGCCTGGCAGCGCTCCAGGAGCAGCTCCCAGTGTCAGCATGCAACAGGGGATTTGCAGCTTTTTTCTTTATCTTCAAGCTCAGCTCCAAACAAACCTTTAATTAATTCCTCCACAAAGTTCTGCTGAGCTCGTGGCCTCCAATTCCTCCGGGCTGCTAATTAACCTGATCTTCTCCTTCCCTGCTCCTTCCTCGTGATTGTCAGTTTGCACTTGTTGAATCCTAATGCCTTTCCCTGGTGCAACAATCTGCTCCTGTTCCCCAGACACCTTCGCCCCCAGAGCACAGGCTCCACTTCTATTTTGCTTCTATGAGCTCATGCTCCAGCTGCCTGAGGAACAGCAACAGCTCCCACTCCTTCACAGCAAAATTCCACTTTTTTCAAAATTTCCCTTTAGTGTTGGGAAAGGAAATTACCCAGGAATTGCAGTTTTCCACTAAAATTTTTATTTTTTAAGCTGTTGTATTTTGATTTTTCTCAGTGACAGTTAAAGTGCTGTGGATTCATGGAATCATGGGATGGTTTGGGTTGGAAAAGGCCCTAAATCCCATCCAGTGCCACTCCTGCCATGGACAGGGACACCTTCCACTGTCTCAAGCCCCAACGTCCAGCCTGGCCTTGGACACTTCCAGGGATCCAGGGGCAGCCACAGCTTCTCTGGTACCCTGTGCCAGGGCCTGCCCACCCTCCCAGGTTTTTTTCCCCAATATCCAGTTTAAATCTCCTCTCCTCCAGCTTAAATCCATTCCCTCTGTCCTGTCACTCCATTCCATTGTGAGAAATCCATCAGCATGTTCTTGCTGCACATGCTTCCTGCAAAAACTTGAGGAAAAGGAATTCAGACTCTTATCAGCTTCACAGATGTCCACAGGCATTTTGGGCAAAAGCCCATTTTTGGGGGGGGATTTTTTTCTCTCAGCTCCATCTTGACCAAAAGCCCATTGATTTCAGGCAGGAGACACCCAGGCTGTTCTCAACATGCAAAACATTTCTTGAGGCTGAAAAAAAGAAGCTCCTGAAAGGAATTGAGATGCTTTGGAGACATTTGATTCTTTGTGTGACTCAGTTCCCTGAGACTGATGTGGGAGCACTGAGCCTTCCAAGCTTCTATGCGTGGTGACATGAGGCACAAGAATGTTTGCGAAGCTTCCAGCCTTCAGAGGAGGTTCAGGCTGGATATTTGGAAAATTTCTTCCCTGAAAGGGTGGTCAGGCATTGGCACAGGCTGGCAGGGCAGTGCTGGAGTCACCATCCTTGACAGTGTTCAAAAAATGAGCAGAGGTGGTACTTGGGGACTGCTGGGCACAGTCGAAGGTTGGACTTGATGTCTTGGAGTCTTTTCCAAGCTCAGTGACTCTGTGATTGTTTCTATGATCCTACAACACCCATGGGCACCATGTGGCCATGGAAATGCTGAGGGTGGTGCTGGGTGGGGGTGAGTTTGCACCCCAGGACCAGAGTGGGATGTGGCAGCACGGGGACATTGAGGCACAAACGGGGTCTTTGCTCCGTGTGGGAAAGCAGGGCTCTGGACAAAGGGGAGGGAAGGAAAGGTGCTGCAGAGGGCACAGGGACAGGTGGCATTGCTCACCTGCATCCCATGGGAACAGCCTGGCTCGATGCTGCAGCTGAGGCACTGACCCCAGTGGAGAAGGCAGTTGAGGGATTTCACACCAAGCCCAACCTGCACCATGAGAAGAAGCAAAGGGGATGCCCTGGGACCCCCCCTCGCCTCCAGTGTCCTGGCCACTGCTGCCAGCGCTCTCAGAGGGGCAGGAGCAGAGCAGGGGCCAGGCCTGTGCTCCCCAGCCTTGGCAGAACTCCCAGGGCTGGCCTGGGGGACAGGAGGTGGCCCCCACCCAGCCCTCTCAGGGACACTGCAGGATGCTGTTACTGAGCTCCTGCTTCCACTGTCAAACCTGAAATAGAACCAATCCCACAGCTTTTTTTTTTCTGTTGAACACACAGTTTTTGTCCTTCAGTCCTCCTGAGGCAAAAAAATTAAATTTGGAAAAATGCTGATATTTCCATTGGGTCCAACTCTTCTGGCCTCAAGGGTTACTGGGATGTTGGGTGGCTCAGCTCCCTGCTGTGACTGAGGCAGGAACACTGAGACTTCCAAACTACCCTGGCAAGTGGCACTGGGAGCAAAAAAATGCTGGAAAAGCTTCAAGACACTGATGTGGCCATGGAAATGCTGAGGGTCGCTGTGGGGTCCAAATTCAGGGAACAAACCTGCACCCAAAACACTGTCATTAGAGACACCTGGGAAATTTGCCCAGAGAAGCTGTGGCTGCCCCTGGATCCCTGGAAGTGTCCTGGAAGGGCTTGGAGCCTTCTGGGATAGTGGGGGGTGTCCTTGCCCATGGCAGGGTGGGAGCAGATGTCCTTTAAAGCCCCCTCCCAATACAAACCATTCCATGATTTTATAAATGCTGCCTGTCAGCTGAATGCTTGGGATTGAAAGAATAGAAATGCTACTATTTTGAGAGGTTTTTTGTTATTCTTCTGGGTTTTGTTTGGGTTTTTTTTAACTTGCATGTCACCCTCAGAGCAGTCCAATCATGAATATTTTGTTTGCTGAAAAGGAGGAGTTTGGGAGCAGCTTCCTGGCACTTTGCTGCTCTAACAACCCAACAACCCAGGTGCATTTTGGGCAGATGAGAGGTCACCAACCCCAATCCTGTTCTCCAAGCACCTGGAAGAAAACACTGCCTTACAATGCTGATAAAAGAACCTCCCTATTTCCCAACGTTTAAAAACCTCCCTGGCAGGCAGGGAAGTGCCACAGCAATAAGCAGCAGCCCATTTTCAGTGCTGTACCCAGAGCAGGGCTGGGGAAAGAGGCCACACATGAAACAGTGTCTGTGGGAAGCAGCACAGAGCAGCTCTGCCACCCCCGGTGCTTGAACGAGGTGAGGCCACGGGAGAAAAGGGTGAGATCATTTCATTTCTCATCTGAAGGGATGTGTGCCAGGAGTCTGACCCCATGCAGGGCAGCCCTGGAATTCCTGCCTCATCCCACCACAAGGTCATTCCCCAAGCCAGGCTTTCCAGCTCCAGCTGCCCATCCCCAGGGGAGAAATGCCTCCAAAATCCACTCAGACCTGATATATTCCTCTAGTAGTGTGACATGAGAGGAAATGCAAAGGAGAAACCATACATAAGTGAACTTATGTATTTGGGAAAGATACTGATTGTTGCTCAGGTCAGGATTTAAATTCGGAATATTCTGTGAGCCCCGTATGAAAACACAGCAGTTTGTGCCCAAATCCCATTTCTCCTCACAGCCTTTGAGGAAATGCACCTGGGGCATCTCACTCCCCAGAGTCTCCACTGCTCTGTAAGCAGCACAAGGCAGGGCTGAGCCCTTCCTGGAAGGGATGAGTTGAGGAAGAGCAGCTCTGCCTTTCTCTGTGACACTCCTGCCACACAGGGCTCTGGTGACTCTGCTTGGGCTATGTTTAGCTCTTGCAGGTGGGAAGGAAATGTCCCAAGTGCCCCAAAGGAACAAATTTCCCGGGGTGCAAACACTTCCAGGGACTGACCCTGCTCCCTGGGGAACCTCCCGAGTCCAGCACAGCACCTGGGCTCCATCCCCACCCCGGCCACAGCTGTGACATCTCAAGTGGGCCAACACCAGGCAGAGCAGACCTGGAGCAGGGCAGAGTGGGAGGACAGCCTTAAAATAATATTCTTGGGGAAAGAAAAAAAAACTAAAAAAAAAACAACAAAACAAAACAAATAAAAAACCACCACGCCGCCCTCCAACACTGAAATGCTTCGGAAATGTGAGAGTTTCTCTGAGGCTGAGAGATGACAAAGAAAGAGCCCCAGGGAGAGGGGAGAGAGCCCCTGGGACAGCAGGGCCTGGGGAGTGCAGGGGTGCTGGCTGTCCCCCCACTGCACACTGTGCCCTTTGTCCTGTGTCATTGTCCTGCTGGTGCTCAGCCATTAAACCAGCCCTGATAGCTGGCGTGGTGATTTCCTAATTGAGTTAACTGGCTGCAGCCTGTGCTGCTGAAGGATGTGCCTGGTGATTAGATAAGAGCCTTGCCCCTTGCAAAACGAGCACCACATTAAGGGGTTTTTCTAGGTCAGGCTGGGCTGCTCAGCACTGCTCTGGCACAGCCCAGCGCCCGTGGCCCCAGCCCAAGACAGACACTCATTACAGCTAATGAAGGGGCTGTGCTCTCCTTCCCCCGGGGAGCCAGAGTGGAAAACAGCAGCATCTTCCAGCTGGAAAAGTGTCCTCTCCCATGGAGTCCAGGGTGGCCACCTAAGGGTGCTCGGACTGGCAGTGAGTGAGGGGTCCCTGAGCTCCCAGAGCCCTGAATTCCCCCAGGATCAATCCCTGGTCCTGCTGGGCAGGCAGTGAGTGAGTGAGGGGTCCCTGAGCTCCCAGGGCTCTGAATTCCCCCAGGATCAATCCCTGGTCCTGCTGGGCAGGCAGTGAGTGAGTGAGGGGTCCCTGAGCTCCCAGAGCCCTGAATTCCCCCAGGATCAATCCTCAGTCATGGAGCTCAGTGCAGAGCACAACAACTCCGGAGTGAAGGTCCCCCAGGGCAAGCCCCACTGGTGCTTTTCTGCAGATCCTCTCTGTTTCTCCCCAGAGGTGCCAGCCCCACCCTGACCCTGGCCAAACCTCAGCCCAGGAGCAGCAAATTCTGGGTCAGATTTTTCCTCCCCAAGCCACATTTCAGATGCATCTCCAAGGTTGCTGAGAGCCAGACTCACATCAGCACCCAAAGCTCCAGGTGCAGGGCTTGGTGCCTGGATTCCCTGGGATGCCCACAGGAGACATGATGGAGTTGGTGGATCATGGAATCACAGAATCATGGAATGGTTTGGGTTGGAAGGGACCTTCAGACACCTTCCACTGTCCCAGGCTGCTCCAGCCCCAGTGTCCAGCCTGGCCTTGGACACCCCCAGGGATCCAGGGGCAGCCACAGCTGCTCTGGGCACCCTGTGCCAGGGCCTGCCCACCCTCACAGCCAGGAATTTCTTCCCAAAATCCCATCTAGCCCTGGGCTCAGTCACAGCACCAGCAGCCCAGGCCCACAGAACAGGTGATGCTGAGGTGCCACCTATCCCCAAGAGTTTCACCCCTCCAGAGTCAGCCAGAAGGACAATGGGGTGGCAGCAAGCCCTGGGCTTTCTCAGTCCCTCATATCCTCCAGCTCAGGGTGACTTGGAGGCAAACCCTTCATTTGTGATATCACAGAACTCAGAAGAAAGAGATTCTTGTTCCCTTAGTGGTGCTGAGGCACCTAAACCTGCTCCATATCCCAAAGGAGTGGCCAAGGGAACAGCAGGGCTGGGGACAAGCCGTGGGGACAAACTACCACAGCCACATTCCTGGATTCATTCCTCCCCCTGGAGAGCAGAGAGCAGCTCCAGGTGATGCCCCCAGCACCTGCATTGCTCCAGGGCTCAATCCAGAGCCTGGTTCTGCACAGAGGGAGCTGCAAGACATCTCAGCTCTCCCTGGATCCTGCTTCTCTCCAGGTGAGCACCCCCAGCTCTCCCAGCCTGGCTCCAGAGCAGAGGGGCTCCAGCCCTTGGAGTGTCTCTGTGGCCTCCTCTGGGCTCTCTCCAGCAGCTCCAGGTCCTTCCTGTGCTGGGCCCCAGGGCTGGGGCAGCTCTGCAGGTGGGGCAGAGGGGCAGAATCCCCCCCTCTCCTGCTGCTCACACCAGGGGCTCAGCCCAGGGCATGGGGGGTTTCAGGGTTGGGGCAGAGCTGCCTCCCTCACACTCAAACACTGGACAGGCAGAGGACATGAAATAAACCCCTTTTAACAAGAAATGAAAGTTTTAAAGAGTGAAATCGCGTTTTCCCTGTGAGCCCAGGGCCGGAATTGGCAGCACAGGAGCACCTGCCAGGGCTGGGCTGGAGTCATTAGCAGGATCAGAGCCCTGGCAGAGCAGCAGGAGCCTGGATTCACTGACCTCATTTGCGTCCCTTCCAGCTCCGAGAGGCCTGTGATGTATTTTTAATGAAGCACACACAATAAACTGCTAACATAATATTAGAGGCTCACTTCAAAGCTCCACCAGGCAGGGAAATCAAGGTGAAAGTTTCTGGATTCATCATTATTATGTGTCACTCATCTTCACTATGACAACCCCTGGGCACACCAGATGCTTCCTTTCCAGCCTTTGGAACATGGTTTGGAGCCCACTCTCCTCCTCTTTTTTTTTTTTTTTTTTTTCCAAGCAAACCAAAAATAACCTGGAAAGTAGAAATCTTGCCTAGATTCCCCTTATACACACATGCATTGTTCCAGCATCACAAAAGGTTTTGCAAGCAGCAAAATTTAGCAGCTCTGGAGAAAGCTAAGGACAGTTCAGACCAGTTTTTTGGCCACCTGGGTGGCTTTTTGTTCTGCTCACCCCTTCTGAGCCACAGTCTGGGGGATTTGGGATGTGTCAGGGAGCAGCAAGAGCAGGGCTGCTCCCTCAGGGAGGGCCAGGATTAGAATGCCACAACTGGAAAAGGCCCCTCCAGCCACAGCTTTTCCCACAGGACCTGGGTGAGGGAGCAAGCCCAAGGGATTGTGGCCAAGTCCAGCCAGGAGCCCACACAGCTCCAAGGGGAAGCCATGGAATCAGTCCATGGAGAAGCCAGCAAGGACATGGCCATGGCCAGTGCAGACCAGCACTCCCAGTACAGCCTGGAGGCACCAGCCTGGACAAAACTGAGCCCAGGGTTTGGGTGGAGACACCAAACCAGGCTGGTGAGGACCAGAAGCACCCAGAGTTAGGGCAGCACCCTGGCAAGGTGGGAGCTGCACCAGCACAGTGGGAAATGGGGCTGCTGAGGGTCACTGTTGCTCCTTCCCTGAACTCTTGGGACACTTCTTCTCCTCAGTATTTTCTCCCACAAACCCAGCCCAGGGTGGGCTTGTGGGGGTGTCTGTGCAGGGCCAGGAGTTGGATGGATGATCCTTGTGGGCCCCTTCCCAATTAGGATATTCCATGATTCTACAAAACCTCTGTTCCTTCTGGGATGGCTCTGGCTCCCCCAGTGGCTGGAAATAATCTCTTAGGTTGTTTAAAGCCCTCAAATTTGCTGGAAATAAAGAACAGATTGCAAGGGAGGGAACAAATCAAAAACTGAAGGGTTCTCTGACATCACCTAAATATTCCTGACCCCTCCAGCTGACAAGAGTTGGCCAAGAGCAATGTGGTCAAAGTCCAAAGCACCTCTCAGGTTCTACCAAACCAACAATTTAGAACTTACCAACAGGGAGCGTGGAAAAGGTTGGCATTGAACACCTCTGGCAAGCTGGAATTGTTGGAAAATTCCTAAAAGTGACACATAAATTAAAACATACAGAGAAAAGTGAAACATCCTGGGTTTTTTCCACTCCCAGCCCTCATTCAGAAATCAGGTGTGTGTGGGAATGCATTCCCGGACGCCAGGTTGCTTCTCCTTTGTTCCCACATCCCAGCAAGGTCAGTCTGGCAGCAAGGCAGGAAAAGAGCAAAGAAAAGGCATTTAGTGAAATACAGAATGCAACAGCCTGGCTTGGAAACCTCGTTAGAATTCCAGCTTTTGCTGCCCAAAGCGAACGGGAACATTCAGTCCCGAAGTGCTGAAGTGAAGCTGGAGCTGTGTGAGCTCCTGGCGGGGGTGAGGAGCCGCTGCTGCCCAGCCTGGAGCCCTCCCTGCAGGAGCCCCCGGGCCGTGCTGCTGCCCGGGATGCTGGGATGGAGCCGTGGTGATCGATTCCTGCCGGGGTGTCAGCACAGGGCAATGTCCCAGGGGTTTGGAGAGCCCGTGTAGCCATGGGATGCACACTCAGAGTGGGAATGACACAGGATAACTCTGTCAGCCCGCTGCTCCGAGAGGCGATCGTACAACCGCCCGCTCCTCTTGACATTTCTGCAAACAGCTCATAAATATTCCATTGTTGCTGTGGTTTGAATGGGAGCACCGGGGAGCAAAGAGCAGCTCTGCCCTAATTTAGCAGCGTGCAGCTCACTGCCAGCCTCAGGCAGCCACTGCAGGGCTGGGCTCCCGTGGCAGCAGCAGCAGCCGAGCACCCTGCCCTGTGCCTGCCAGGCAGCCAGCACACCTGTCCAGGTGACACTGCCGGGGGCTGCAGCATCTCCCTTGGCTGTGCCCAGGGCTCGCAGGCAAACAGGGCTCCTGGGGATGATGTCTGAGGCTCTGGGGGCACTGCCCGTGCTGGCTGCTGGGGAAGGAAGGTGCTGAGCCCCTCCTGGCAGCCACGGGCCCAGCAGAGCCCAGCAAGCAGAGCCCAGGGCAGCAGGAGGGTCCCAGCCTGCCAGGGCACCTGCTGGAGGCTGCTCAGTGCTCCTGCTGCCCTGCCAGGAGCCTCCTGCTCCTTCTGCAGAGGGGCTGCATCAGCCTGCACTGGAGAGGCTGCTGCAGGAAGCAGAGCAGGACAGCCCAGCTCAGCAGGGAGCTGCAGGAATTCCAGCTTAAACCCCACAACCACCAGCAGCCCCACTGCCTCAAAAGGAGCTGCCCACTCCCATGGACCAGTCCAGCACTCTCTCCTCACACCAGACTTTGCAGTTGTTCCCTTCCTAGTTGAAATTCCAGCGACAGCACTCCAGAGCAGCCACAGAACAACAAATGCCAGCGGGACCCAGCCCCAGCCCCAGCAGCAGAGAGGAGCTGAGCAGTCAGCAAAGCACTGCCCACAGCCCTGACCCAGAACAAACCTCTGCAGGGCAGTCCTGACACAAATAAACCCCTGGGCCCTGACACCAGTATGGCCCCACAGGAGGACCCTGACACCAAGAATCAGTGCAGGAGGACCCTGACACCAATAATCAGTGCAGATGGACCCTGACACCAGTAAGTCAGTGCAGATGGACACTGACACCAGTAAATCTGTGCAGATGGACCCTGACACCAGTAAGATCCCACAGGAGGACCCTGACACCAGTAAGACCATGCAGATGGACACTGACACCAGTAAGACCCTGCAGATGGACACTGACACCAGTATGGCCCCACAGGAAGACCCTGACACCAGTAAGACCCTGCAGATGGACACTGACACCAGTATGGCCCCACAGGAGGACCCTGACACCAATAATCAGTGCAGATGGACTCTGACACCAGTAAGACCCTGCAGATGGACTCTGCCACCAGTTTGGCCCCCCAGGAGGACCCTGACACCAGTTTGGCCCCCAGGAGGACCCTGACACCAGTAAATGAGGGCAGATGGAGCCGCCCACCAGCGAGAGGCTGCGAAGGAGCCCAGCCCGTGAGTCATGAGCAGCGCCCGTGTCGCTGCCATGTGGAGTGCAGCAGGCTAACAAAAGCGATGATTTCATCCCAAAAAACGGCCCTGTTTTTGTGCTTGATGACAGCTGGGCCTTTTTGGTACCTGCTGACCTAGAACAAGTCTCTCCACCGGCACAGAAGGTGGGTCACTCTGAGATTTGAAGTGCCTCATCCTTCAGTGAGTGGGCAGGGTGCACCGTTATTTTCATTGTGCCTCTTTTTGCCAAGCCTCTGTTATCCCTATTTATAGGTACCTTGGGATGCAATTCCAATAAGTCTCACCTGCCTCAGCAGTTCCCCCTGCAGTGTCCTACTTATGGCACAAATCAAGGGGGCTCTAATTAGAGTTTCTGGCCCAAGCCAGACTCAAATGTTTGACTTTGGATTTATAAGAAAGGTTTTCACAGATTCCTTGCCCTCACCCTGGTTGTAGGCAGAGTTCCTGCTGTCTCCAGAGCTTCTCACCAGCAATCATGAACCGTGGTCCAGTATCATCCCTAAAAAAACTCCTGTCTCTCCTGCCAGTCTCTGCTCTCCTGCCCACCCCCAGCTCTCAATGACTCTGGATTTTTTTATCCTTTCCTGATTTTGAGAAGGAGGCAGAACAGCAATAACTCTACTCCCTGACTGCCTAATGATGGGGAACTAATCCAGAAACACAGCTTGGAATTAAAAACCCTCCCAGCCTTCATTATTTCTATGCATCGTGTTTGTTTGGAGCAAAACTCAGCAGCTCGGATAATCTGCTCTGTGTCAGAGCAGAGATGTGGAAACACAGCTTGCTCACAGGGTTATGGGGAATCTCTTTAGGAGCAGGGAGCTCATCCCTGTGAAGTCACAGACAGCTGGGAATTTGCCCCAGCATCTTCTTTTGGGGCAGGATGGAGCAGAGATGCCACCTGCCTGCAGCCCAGGTGTCCCCACAGGCAGGTGAGGACAGGAGGACCCTGACACAGCTCTCAGTGCTCTCCTCCTCCCTGTGGGATTTGGGGTTTTTCCTTTGGTTCCTCAACTGCAAGGAGTGGGGGTTCCTCAACTCCAGCCTCAGGTGAGAACAGCCTGGGAAAAGGGTCTCCAGACCCAGAGTGCAGCTAAGCAGGACTCAGGTGAGCTTCATTAAGGAGCTGAATTCAGCTCAGGAAGCTGAGCAGGGGAGAGCCCCAGTGCTGATATTGGGGGGAACAGCTCGGAAATGGGAGCTCCCTGTCCCAGGGGAAGGGCAGGAGAGGCAAAGGCAGCTCCTGCCACATCCAGTGAAAGAGAGGGAAGTGGGGAAACAAACACATTTGAGGCAACTGTGCATTCCTCAAGTCTGAAGCCAAGAGATGCCAGCAGAGCAGGCACCGAGGGGAACAGGACAGGAGCAGGGAATGGCTGGGGCTGAGCCAGGGCAGGCTTAGGCTGGAGCTCAGGGAAAGGTTCTTCCCTCCCCCAGAGGTGCTGGCACTGCCCAGGCTCAGACTGGAGCTCAGGGAAAGGTTCTTCCCTCCCCCAGAGGTGCTGGCACTGCCCAGGCTCAGGCTGGAGCTCAGGGAAAGGTTCTTCCCTCCCCCAGAGGTGCTGGCACTGCCCAGGCTCCCCAGGCAATGGGCACGGCCCCGAGGCTGCCAGGGATGGACAGGCTGGGAGTGTTGGGGTGTCTGTGAATCTTGTCCTATCCAGCTCAGCATATTCCAGGATTCTGTCATTCTTCATGGAGCAATATGCCTGGAACACTCCAGGGGACCCAGCCTGCTGTGGGCAGTGGACAGAGGATGTGCCCCAGCCTCCTGCCCATGATCCCTCTGGCTGCCCCTGTCCTGCTCCCAGTCTCTCCCAGTCCCCTGCTGGGCTGCTCCCAGCAGGGCTGACTCAGCAGCTGCAGCCATGAGCTCCAGCCCCAGCCCCATGGGGTACTGTCACTGCCCAGACTCAGACTGGTTGTATTCCAAAGGCTTGGAGAGGCTCTGGACAGGAACAAGGGGTAATCCTCAGGAGAACACAGCTGTACTTGAACTGCCTGAGCCACAGGTGTTAGAGCACTCAGTCCTTCCTGGTCCATGGCCAGGATATTTTCCTAATCCATGGCCAGGACATCTGCAGAACCAGGCCATCAGCAGGGATTCTTCCACATTGCATTACCCTTCTCTTGCCTCCAGCTTTGATGGGAAAGGTCTCACTGATGGAAATTACATCAGAGCCACAGCATCCCTCCATGAACTTTTCAGCCTGGTGAATCACAATTATCCATTAGCAAAGGAAAAAAAAATCCTTCAAAACCAGTTGGATGAAATTCCACTTCCATAAAATCTGTCCACATCAGGTGTTGTATCTCGGCAGCAGAGATGGGGTCCCCTGGAGTGGGGACCTGTGTCAGGGACCCCATTCAGGGTGGGACAAATGCCCAGCTGCACAGCCCTTTGGAACCCACCTCCCCATGCACAGGCAGAGGAACAGCCCCATCCCCTGTGCAGGAGGATGGGCAGGGGGAGGGAGAGCAGAGGACAAACCTCTGTCCTTCCATGTCACCACGACAAGGAGGGGCACATCCTCTAGTTGCCAGCTTGGGTTGTTCTTCCAGATGTGCCTGAAAACCTGGAAGGAGGGTTTCTCTTTTGGTTCTGTTCCTGCTTGGAGCTACCAGCCAGCAATCCATGGGGACAGATTCTGGAGAATTCAGGATGAACACGGTGTGTTCCCACCACTGCTGGAGGCCTGTGGTGTGGCTGCCCCTTCAGCACTGCCAGGGGTCTGTGTGGGGACAGTGCCAGGGACAGGGGTGCTGAGTACTGCAGCTCTGCTGATGATGGGGAGCCCATTCTTCCCAGGGATCCCATCCCTCATCCCTCCTGGCTCCTTGCTGCTGACTTTGTCTCTTGGATTTCATTGCTGGCATCAGTGACAGGAGCAGAAAATTGAGTGTGACTTGCATGGTGAGAAAGGAAGGGAGAGGAAGGATCCTGAGATGGGGAACAGCCAAGGAGGTCCTGAGCCCTGCTGGGTGAGTCCCACTCAGCTCAGTGACATCTGAGCATAGAATAAATCTGGGAATATCCGGAAGAGTTGCATCAACCCCAGGAAAGCACAAAGCAGGGCTGAAACTCCATCTGAAGTCCTTTCCTACCTCAGCAATACCAGTGCTCAGCCTTTGGAAGACCAAGCTTCTACAGTAATTCCTACTGCCCACTGCATCCCCTTCTTCAATATTTGTCATTCCAATGGCCTTCTAATGGCTGTAAACACAGGAATTGGCATCTGGACAGCAGGAAATCTAGGAAATTAGCACGAGGGACTCTTCTGGGCTTGTGGCCAAGGTATAGTCCTAGGAGCCACTGAAAGCACAGCAGAGCCAAGCTCTAGAAAGCAGGAACGGTGTCAGTGGGTTGGCAGAGTGCAGCTCCTGCTCCATTCAGGATAAGTGACAGGAATTCCTTGTCTGCTTTGCATTGTCCACAGGCAGCCAGACTCCCTGAGATCCTGCTTTGGGCAGGACAAGCCCAGCTCTGCCCTTCAGCTGCTGAGGGAAATGCCACAATGTTCTCTTTTTTTCTCAGTTTTTTCCTTTCAGGTTCATCCTGCATGTTTGCCATCCAGTCTTGCTTCCATGGAGCAGGACTTTGGACTACAAGGCTCACTAATTGCTGTACAAAGGAATCACACTGAGCCTGTGACCCAAACAGGAGGTTCCATGGGAGCCCATCATAGCATCCAGAAAATCTTCCAGCTTTTCCATGGGCTTTGGGGCAGTGCTGACCCTGTGACCAAGCTGCTCTCTGCTCCTGAGCTTCACATCCCAGTGTAGGTTTGAATCCTTCAAGAGTCTGGATGATGCTTTTTGAGATGAGACAGAGAATGCAGGACCTTGGGAAATCCTTCAGCACTGGCATGATGGGACAGATCTGAGCAGGAATGGCAGGAAGTGGCTGGCAAGGTCCCCATCAGTGGCCTGTGAGTGAGGACAAGTGCACACCAGACTGGGCACACACAGCAGCGCTGGCCAGCTCACCCAGCACTGTCCCAGCACAGGCACTCATTTCCTGCTCCATCCTTCTGGCAGGACAATGAATTGGTACCCAAACACACCTGGAGCCTCTGCAGAGGCTGGATCACGGAGCTGGGCTGGCAGGAATGGGATCTGCAGGGATCCCAGGGCTGTTCTGCACAGCAGCTCCTGCCCAGCTGGGAGGGACAGGCCTGTCCCTATCACGGTGACAGGGGGACATGTTTATTCCCAGGGGTCTGTGCCACACCTTTTTGGCAGCCCCAGGGATGGATTTGGAGACAAATCACAAATGCAGCACTTTGGTCACTCCCTGTCAGTCACTCAGGTGGGAACTGGCTGTGGTAGAGGTGAGAAGAGCCAGCAGCACCCCAGGGTGAGGCACAGACCCTGCCCCACAGCATCCCAGGGTGGGACATGGGCCATCCAAGCATCCTTCTGCCTCTCCCCAAGGTCTCTGCTCCCCCCTCATGAGCCATCAGGTCTAGGACAAGGCTGGAAGGAAGCTGTGGCCCTGTTGATGCCCTTCACTCCTGGCTGGCAGTGCCTCCCTCCTTCTGCAAAGCTCAGCACCAGCCCCAGTGCTGGGAACCCCAAGGGGTGGTGCAACCTGGAGCCCCCAGAGTGACTTCCACACATAACCCTGGAGCTCCCTTGGCACTGGGCCACTGCCTTTCTCTGGCCCCCAGGCCCTGCCAGCCGTGTGTGACAGGCTGCTCCTGCCTTCAGAGCCCTCCAAACCCAGCAGGACAGAGGCACAGGAGAATCTCTGGGGTTTGATAAGGAAAAGCAGCCTCTTGATAACTCTGTGCCAGCCGTGCCATCTGGCCCAGGGGGTGGCTGCAGTGCCAGGAGGGCACAGCCAGCTCCACCCTATGGCCCACTGGGTCCCACAGGGTGCTGTCCACCACATGTGGACAGAAATGGTTTATTTTCTCAGCATCCCAAGGTCACCCTGGAGATGAAGGCACTGGCATGGTGACTGTGGGGATGAGCACCTGAGCTGTGTTTGTGGGGAGAGCCCCCCTATTTCCTAAATCTCAGTGCTGCTCCACTCAGGACTACCACAGAGCTGAGCCCATCTGTGCAGAGCAGGTGAAAAATGGCCCTGCCCAAAGCTTGGGATTGTTTCTGACATTGCTCTAGCCCAGCTCTGAGGGGCTGGGCCAGCATTTCCTGCTCTCCTCATCATCCTGGGACCCAAAGGATGCCGGGAGAAGGTGAGACAGTTTGAAGGGAAACAGGAGCATGAGCAGGGCATGTTTCACACAGCCAAACCCTTTGCTGGCACCACTTAGAGGTTGCATAACCATCCAAAAATGCCTTATTTATCACTGTGGTGTTAAATGCTCAGATCACACTCCACATCCTTTTAAATTTTCAGCTTTTTAGCTGCTCTGAGTCCTTCACCCCTCGCAGATGACAACCACTTAGGAAAAAGAAATCTTTATTTTATAGTTTTTTTGTATACTTGTACACAAGTAAAATAAAATGCATATCTATATATACTGCAATCTTGTGAAGGGGAAGGCAGCATTCTTTAACAAATGCTGCCCGTAAACGTGGTGTGAAGGATGGAATGGAGATGGAAAAACTGCAAGAGTCACCAACATAGGATTAAAACAGCATCAAATCCATTACCTCTGCAAATGGGAACCTGCAACATTGTTCAGTGTGATGGCGAGTTACAAACAGATTTTAGACATTCTTTTCAGAGCATTTCTTACACTTTTTTTTTTCCTGTAAATAAACCATATTTCTTTACCATCTGCTGTAGCAAAAGCTGCTTTGTGGGCAAGTGCAGTTCCGAAGACCAAAGGTATAATTCACAGGTTTCAGGACAAATAAATTATGTACATCTCAGTATTTGTCTTTTTTTGTTTGTTTGTTTGTTTGTTTGTTTGTTTTAATAAAGGCATCCAGTTAAGTTTTGTGTAACAAAGCTTTCTCACGGTGGATGGGAGTCCTGCTTTTGTTTGCAACATTTATGGAGGTCAGCAAAAGTCGAGTATTAAAGTGTGATCAACCCAGGAAAAGAGTTAATTTTAGCAGAATAACAGTAAGCTCCACACCAAGGGGGGGATCAAAAGGCTTAGGCTGAGCTGTAACGTGGAGCTGTTCCCCTGCTGGGTGAGGCGGCACTGGGCCTTTGATCTGTTCTTTTTAGAGCAGCCCTGCCTCTTTTTGGTTGGGACTGTGGAAGGTTCAATGGGCTCTAGAAATTCGGGTCTCAACTTGGTCAAAGGAGGGTCTACAATGCTGGGGAAGGTCCCAAAGGGGGAATCATTTATCTGCTTGTTGCTGCCATTTTTGGAAGGGTCTGTCTCCATGTACTTGGGCCTGGACATGTTCTCCTTCTCCTTGAGGTGGTTGTTGGAGCGGCTGCTGTGGGAGGAGGGCCCTGCCTTGCCCTTAGCCTCGTAGATAAAGGACTTGTCCATCTCTGGCTGGCAGCACTTGGAGGAGCCATCGTGGGAGCCCAGCGGGGGCAGCCCCGTCGGGAGCTTCCCCGACCTGGTTTTGGTGCTGAAGACGCTGGTGCGGATCTGGTTGAAGGACTCCACGCAGCTGTCCAGCTCGGAGCTCTGCAGCCGCTTCAGGTCCCGCCCCGCCAGGCGAGGGGGCAGGTGGCACTCCAGCTCCGAGGAGGAGCCCTTGAACTGCCTGAACCAGTTCCAGAGCGAGCGGGCCTGGCAGTCGCAGATCCACTGGTTGCCGTTGAGGCGCAGGTACTGCAGGGACACCAGCGGGGCCATGGTGTCCCCCGTGAGCACGGTCAGGTTGTTGTTGAACAGGTACAAGGTGAGCACCTTGCCCAGGTCGTGGAAGGCGCGCCGGTGCACCAGGCTCACCCTGTTCTGGTGCAGCAGCAGCCGGTCCAGGTTGATCAGCCCGCGGAAGACGTTCTCTGACAAGCTCTTGATTTTGTTCCCGTGCAAAAACAGGTACGTGAGGTTCGCCAGGTCAATGAAGGTGTCGTCCAGCAGGATCTGGAGGTTATTATCCTGAAGGTAGAGGTACTGCAAGGAGAACAGCCCTCGGAAAAGCCCCGTGGAGAGCTCCAGGAGCCCGCAGCGATCCAGGTGCAGGGTGTGCAGGTGCACAAGCCCCCGGAAGGTGACGGGGTTGATGGATTTCAGGTTCGTGTTGTCGCTGAGGTCCAGCTCCTCCAGCTTGGTGAGCCCGTAGAAGGCCCCGGGCTCGATGAGGCTGATGTTGTTGGAGTGGATCCACAGGATGGTCATGTTGCGGCAGGAGGTGAAGCTGGTGGCCCTCACCAGCGTTATCCGGTTGTTGTGCAGGAAGATGCGCTGGCTCTGGATGGGGATCTCCGTGGGGATGGCTGTCAGCCCCTGCTGCTGGCAGCTGATGGTGATCTTGGGTTCACTGTAGCATACACACGCCCCGGGGCAGGACTCCGCTTCTGATGGGATGTTCAAGCAAAGCACCAAAATCAGCAGTTTGCTTCCTGAGGAATGACAGAAATAGGGTGGGAATTAGGCAGGGTCATGGAGAGTGCTTCTCTTTGCAGAGGAGCCTGAAATTCCCCCTCTGGGTGTGGCACCACCAGCCACAAACAGATGCCAGGGCAGCCAGAGATTAAAATGTAGGATTAAAAATGGGATTCAACTCAAGAGCTTCAATCAATGTACACTTGCAGAGGTCCAGAGGAGTCCCAGCACCTCCTCTGCCATGTACCCTTGGGAGGTGAAAGGGACAGATCAACGCTTTGGATCTGTGCATCCAACACCAGCCCTGCTCCCAGAATCACAGGGACTGAATTCTGGGGCATTTCCCTCTGCCAGGGGCATGCCTGGCACAGCTCAGTCACTGGAAAAGCACCTGGGATCTATCAGGAAACTCCAGATACCATCCCAGCAGTGCTACCAGCTCCTCGCTTTGCAGGGTCATGGAACAACTCTTCCAAACTAGCAGGCGTCCCTACACTGCTCTCAAAACATAACTGTGACTTTCCACAAATAATTCTGGACTGATTTGATCTCTCAGGAGAAATAACTGTGAGACATTCCCAGAATAACTTTCAGGTCAGACCTGCCTGGAGAAGTCTCAGGGCCAAGAAGATCCTTTCCTTCTCCTGCTCAAAACAGCCACATATTCCTGCTTCCTCTCTCCCCATATTTTTTTCCTTTGACCCTATGCAGCCACCGAGGAAGAGGAGGAAACAGCAGAATTTTCCATCGTGCTGTTGTAGGAGAAAGTCCTGTGCAAGGCTTCAGTCAGGGATCCCACCAAGCGTGCAAGGCATGAACAGATTCCATGTGTCCCAAGCACGCTGGCAGCCCCATGGGGCTGGGAAACCCCCGAGAGGAACACTTCTTTCCTGGTGATGCCCACCCACTTCCTCAGGAGCTGAGGTGCACTGGAATCCCAAGGAAGCATTTTGGTTCCCCAGATTCGCCAGCTGGGGAGATGGGAATGAGCCTGGAGGGAGGGAGGGAGGGAGGGGATGGACAGAGCAGCACCTTGTCCAAAGGGACCTGGAGGGTCCCTGAAGGTCCTGCTGAGAAGAGCCAAGCTGTTCCTGCTCTAGTGGGAAGGGAGGCAGTGCCAGCAGTGCTTTCCCAGCAATTAGCAGCCAGTAATTAGTCTGATTCCTCCAAACAGGAGATAAAATGAATGGACAGCAGCCAGAGCAGCGGGAGGCTCCATTTGGGAATGCCACTTGTGAGCAGGGACACTGTGACTCTTTCCCAGCTTGTCACAGCACCTCTGGCCACAGGACACGTCCTCCCCACTGCTGGGGATCCAGAGCCTAGGGACAAGAGTGGCCTTGCCTCTCTTGTTGGGAGGGTTTTGCTGCTGTTGTGGGAGGGTTTTTCATTTGAAAAACTCAAAACATCCTTCTAGAATGTCAGTGCCTTGTTTGCAAAAAGCCACACAGGAAAGCCCAGCAATGCAGAATGGGATGAACTGGGGAGACTGGAGCCACATCCAACCTTGCAAATTCCTGGGGGGAATCTGAAGGCAGTAGCTGCACCTCCCTTAGAGCATGGCAAATGAAACCACATCAAACACCAAGAATAACCAATTAAATCACACAGAAACCTCACCAGATCTTTCCTGAAGGAATAACAATTAGAAAAGCCAAGGTGGGAAAGTCTCTTTCCTGCAGGAATAGGCCAAGATCCCGGGTTTGGGTGTCAGTCTGGTCAGAACAATTCACAGTGTGTGGTTAATAAATCTGATGTGATCCAATAGTCCAATACAGGTAGGAGAGTCCCATATATCATATTCCACAAGGGATAAAAACCCCAGCTCAGCATGCAGAGATAATTGGAGCCTGATGCTATCAGCTGCTGAGCAACCCTGCAAGGCAGAGTTTGAGTGCAGTGTTGTGACACATTTTGGCTGCCTTGTCATGTTTTGACGTGTCACGTCCCATTGCACGAAGCACAGTGAATTGAGACAACTGAAACTCCCTGCTGCAGCCATGGCACACCAAGAGCAGCCTCCTGGGAAATTAAAACAGTGCTGGCCACTCTCTGGCCACCCCTCTGCAGCTGATAATGAAACCCTGTGGGCAGAGAGAAGGGCCTGTCTGGAGCCTCTCTCATCTGCTCTGTGATGAGTGACGGGGCTGGGGGTGACACTGGAGCAGTGGGAGTCACCTCCTTATGCAACACCTCCCACTCCAGCAGAGCATCTCAGACTGGGACACTGGGGCAGGACCCAGCTGTCCCCAGGCTGCTCCTCCCTGCCACGGCCTGGGGACAGTCCAGCCACAGCCCGGGTGCATCCCACAGGCCTTAGGGATAAATGGGAAACAGCAGAGGGAATGCAACAGCCCATTCCCAAGCGAGAGGAATCGCAGTGACACCACTGCTGTCCCAGCTCCAGCCAGGACACGATAAATCCATGTCAATCCATGTCAATCCATGTCAATCCATGTCAATCCATGTAACACGGGGAGAGAGGAGGGGGCAGGAAGCAGCTGGCAGAGAATGAGCCATGAGCATCACCATGGCCTGTGCCACCAGCCCTCCTGAGAGCTGAGAGAGCACAGGTTAGCCACAGGATCTCTGCTCCCGTGGGAAGCCCCCAGGCCAGGCAGCAGGGCTCTGGCTCCTCTCCGGGCTGTGCCAGGGCTGGGGCACCGTGGCTCCAGCAGGGAAGGGCACATCTGCTCTGCTCCAAGGCTCAGGCTGGGCTCTCCCTGTCCCGCCCCGATGCCCCCGAGGCTGCCAGCAGCGGTGACTCAGTGGCACCGAGAGCCAGCAGCACCACGAAATTAATTACAGCAGGGCCAGGCTGTGTGCTTTAATTAGGGACCTGGTGTTCATGAGCTGCTCGGATTAGCTCTTTCCACTGAGACAGCTCCTGTCAATCATCCCCCAAAGCCTTTTTCCAGCAGCTTTCCCGCCGTGCAGCTCAGCCGTGTCCCAGCTGATCCGTGACACAGCCCAGCGCTGTCAGCCCCACCAGGGCAGGGCCAGGGGAAGGGCAGCAGTGGATGGAGCCGTGGGAAGCCAAGGTGACACTTTTGTCCCCAGCCAGGCTGGCTGTGCCGTTACAGAGACTCCGGGGAACCTGCCGTGCCTTTCCCTGCTCCTTCAAAATCCTTCTCCAGTGGCTGGTGTCCAACCAGCAGCTGTGCCTGGTCTCAAGTGTGTCCCAGACCCCAGCGGCCACCAGGTGCCAGGAGCCACCCAGATGTCACACTGATATATTTTAATTTGTTTTCCTGGAGCACTGGGTTCAGCTCTGGCCATGGGCTCCTTTCTTTTCCAGGAAAAACACCCCCTGCTCTTGGAGCAGCAGGACAGGAGACATTCAAGCCAGCTTGGACAGGGCTTGGGTCAACCTGGGGTAGTGGAAGGTGTCAGGGGGTGGAATGAGATGAGCTTAAAGGTCCTTCCCACACAAAGCATTCCAGTATTCTGTGATTCACAGCTGTCACAAGGAGAGAGGTCAGAAGGTTCCCTTTCTGCCCATTCTCACAACATGCCATGCTCAGCTCCCAGTGGGGAACAGCATCCTCCCTTCACCTTCCAGATAAATCCATCCCAACACTCCTCTGCAGTGAGCTCCCACCACCACTGGACTCTGGATTCTCCACCTCCAGCTGGACTCGCCCACCTCAGGACTCATCTCAGTGCCCATCCCTGAGGAAAAGGCTCTTGGAATGACACCCATCCCCTCCTCTCAGCTGAGAAACCATCCCTCCCTCTTTCAGAACATCATTAAAACTTAACCCGAGAATTCCTGTCAAAAGCAAAACATGAAAGAAATTCCAAAACCTGGAGCCTTCAGTCCCTCCAAGACTTTGGCTTTGACTTTAGCATTTTTTCCTCCAGAGCCTTCTCAAAAGCCAGAAAGCTCCTTCAGCGAAGCTGCAGCACTTTGCCATCCGCCAGTGTTCTGATTCACGGAACTGGAAGCAATTAAAGTGGGTCCATTATCTGCCTCTCCGCCGCTCCCCGGGGCCACCGCCTTGGCAAACGTGGCCATTAGAAACAAAAGGCTCCGGGGGCCTCCAACAGATGCTTTGCAAACTTTTTTTTTCAGGAGGCCAAAGCGAGCTGCAATGTGGTGCCCTTTCCCCGCCGCTCTGGTCTCGATTGATTTGGAGATATTCTAATGTGGCTTTCCTGCAGCAGAGGGTCAATAATCATCTGAATTCTCTCCTGCTCGGACATAAAGGGAGCGCTGTACAATACAAAGCCTTTCGCTGATGCGCACGGCGTTTTGCCTTTGTTTATAGCAGGGACACACTGGAGCTGCCGAATTCCCGGCTCGGAGCGGGCATCGTTAGAAATTCCATGGGCACCGTTCAAAATTCCATGGGCATCGTTAGAAATCCCGTGGGTATTGTTTGAAATTCCATGGGCATCGTTAGAAATTCCATGGCCATCGTTTGAAATTCCATGGGCATCGTTTGAAATTCCGTGGGTATTGTTAGAAATTCCATGGGCATTGTTAGAAATTCCATGGGCACCGTTTGAAATTCCATGGGCATCGTTAGAAATTCCTTGGGCATCGTTCGAAATTCCATGGCCATCGTTTGAAATGCCGCCCTTGGCTGCTCCTGGTGCCTCCCGCTTTGTCCTGTGGCCGAAGGTGGGGCTGTGCTGGTGCCACAGGGAGAGGGCAGCGTTCGATGCATTTCAAGTGGAGGGGAACAGAGAGGTCAGTGAGGATGCACAATTGGCTCAGAGTCTGGAGTTTCCCTCCCTTCTGCTGCGGAGAGGAAGGATGGATGGTGCAGCTGGAGCAGCTCCAGCTGGAAAGAGAGGATGGGGGTGAAGCTTTGCCACCATGAAACACCTGGGACAGGCACCAGAGTCACAGCTGCGGGGCAGAGCAGGTCCCTGCCACCCTCAGGCAGCTGCAGCACAACATTTTGGGGCTGAAGCAGGTCCTGGGGCACCTCTGCATCTCCATGGGGATTTAGGGGTGTCAGACTCAAACTCCATCTAACAAATGGATAATGTCACAGCACTCCTTGGAATTCTCCTAATCTACAGAATTTGCCCACCTCCAAGGACAGACCCTTCAGCAAGACTTTCAGGAACTCCCAAACCAGAGAGCGTGGTTATCTATTAATGGTGTTTCTCATGAGAACTGAGCTACCCTGTGTCATTATACCTTCAGGTATTGGCTTCAAGGACATAACATCCCCCTACACCCTAGCCCTAGTTCCTATTTCAGGGCCATAACTTGATCCAATCCTCCTCTCTTGCTCTTCACAGATACAAGCAGTTGGATGAATACTCCTCCCTCTCTCTCATAATCGTGGCATTCCAACCATTTCTGCACTTTTTTCTTTTAGGGGTCTCTTCAATAAACCCTTCCAGTGTGTAGCAGGTAATATCTTCCTCTTGACATGTCCATCCTCTCAGGTGGAGCAGTCAGTGAGGTCACTGGGGTGAGTGACTCTGGGGCTCTGATTGCTCCCCAGGCTCTGCTGGGGATGCTCCATGTCCAGGGGCTGGAGCTCGAGCCCCATCTCACACCAAAACACCAATGGTGAATCCCAGAAGCCTAAAAATAGGAAGCTAATTCCCTTCTGGACTCCCCTGGGGGCCTGAGGCAGCAGGAATGGTGTGGGCAGGTTTGGCACAGCTCCGTGTGACACCTGTGCCAGCCCTGCCTGGAGCTGCTGTAGGGCAGCAATTCAGGCACCTGAACCCCACCCCTGACTTGTCCCTGATCCCACATCAGGGACTGCATCCAGACCCATTAACCTTTGGGACTGAGGTGCCTGGCAGCACAGCCCCTCTGGAACATCCAGGCTGTGCCCTGCACAGGAAAAAATCCCAGCTAGGCTCAGGGCTGAAAGGTCATTTCTGTAATGCATCCCTGCAGGGAGGCAGGCAGTGTGTGCCATCTCCTCACTTCCATGTTCATCTTTTCCTCTTAAATCACACTCCCTTAATGTGATTTTTGGACTTAATACTGCAGGGATATTTTGAAGGGAAGAAGGTTAAAAATGAGTTATATCTTGTGCAATTCTTCCATTCCATCCTCCCAAACCTCCAGGGGGGTTTGAATGCTGAATCTTTAGTATCACTCAGGGCTGAGCTCCACAGCTCATTCCAGGAGCTCAGGGCAGCACAAACCTCCCCTGGGACAGCTCCATCCTTTCCTGGGATGTGCCAAAGCAGCTCCCACCTGTGGGGCTCCCCATCCCTGCCAGTGGCTCTCCTTCACTCCCCAAATTTTGGCAGCAGCTTAGATTTAGCCTAAGAACATTTGGTCAGGGTTATGCTTTTGGTGCTTTGCCATCATTTCTCGCAGCAGCAGCAGGGAGAGGAAGGAGAAGGAGAGAGTGAATGGTTTGTATTTCAGCCCATTTGAATGACAACTTGACAAGGAGCAGAAAAATTAAAGTTTCTTCTGTGGCCAGAGGGTTTTCATCCTGCTGAATTCCCAAGGCTTGCTGCAAGGCACAGAGGTGTGAGAGCTGCTCAGAGAAAAGGTCACCAGCACCCTTCTGAGGGTAAATATCAAGGGAGTCATCAGGTCCCTGGTTAACAATAACAATTATCAATTATTACAGCCCAGGAGTGCCCTGGAAGGCCAGGGAACGGGAAAAGTCCTGATTCCAATCAAAGAAGGTGAGAAGAGCTGCAGGGAGCCAGGCCAGGACATTTGGGCTGGGCTGAGGTAGGATCCAGGAGCAGACAGGGGTGGGAATGCAGCTCTGAATAGTGGGAGCCTTTCCCTGGCACCTTCTCCAAGCCCAGGGCAAACACTGGACTGGGGCAGAGCTTGCCTGGCTCCCTACCAGACACAAAACCTTCTTTCCCCTCCTCAGGATCCTTCCAGCCCTAGATCCCTGCAGGAATGC
Source organism: Muscicapa striata striata (assembly GCA_030060385.1). Lineage (NCBI taxonomy): Eukaryota > Metazoa > Chordata > Aves > Passeriformes > Muscicapidae > Muscicapa > Muscicapa striata. The sequence goes on along the minus strand of JAREIS010000113.1, from coordinate 714,973 downwards.
TGCTCCAGACGTTTTTGCTCTACTCCACAGATTTTCCTCTTCACTGCAGGGGTGGGAGTGCAACACTCAGGGCAGCTCGGACCATGGGGGGTGTGGATGGAATTGGGCAGAGATTTAGATGGAATTGTGCAGAAGTTCAGATGGAAAATTGCAGAGCTTCAGGTGGACAATTGCAAAAGTTCAGCTGGAGTTTTGCAAAGGTTCAGATGGAGTTTTGCAGAGGTTCAGATGGACATCTGCAGAGACTTAGATGGACTTTGCAGAGGTTTGGATGGACAATGGCAGAGATTCAGAAGGAATTTTGCACAGATTTAGATGGAAGGCTGCAGAGGTTTAAACAAACTTATGCAGGGGTTCAGATGGACTTTTACAGAAGTTCCACAACTTCTCTGGAAATTCCATTTTAGTACCTCCCCTCCCAGGGAGCAATAAATAAGGACTTGGCCAACCCACACAGGTTAAAGATGGTATTTGAAATTATTTTCATGAAATCAGGAACAATCTTTGAGGTTCCTAAGCACTGAAAACCTGATCCCTGTTTCCTATGGATAGGCACAGGAAAATGCTGAGGGTACACCAGCCCATTTTGCAGTGAGTGCTGCTGCCAGTGCTGTGCTCTGCCCCTCACCTGGTGGGGCTCTCTCTGCCAGGTCAATCAGCACGAGCAGAATTTTCCCTGTTCTCACATAATACAGGATAAATCTGCATGGTTTCCACCTGACCTCTTTCCATTTGGGGCACATCTGGAAGGGGAAATCTCTTGACCTTTTAAAAAGAGAAGATGATGAGCTTAAAGTAAAACATGGAGAATTCCAGTGGAAAAGGCCCCTTAGGTGGGTTTATTCCAGTCCTTGGCTGGCCACAGTTCAGCCCTGGTCCTTTCTGTGCAGACAGTGCAGGTCTCAGATGCTGCTGGCCCATCCAAACCCCCAGTATTCCCTTTTCCTTCCTCAGAACTGGTTTCCCCACTGCATGCAGCAGTGTGGGCCTATTCAGGATGTGAAATGTCTGGAGCTGGAATAACCATGGGTATGTCCAGCTCTCATGACACACAATGCAAAGTCTTGTCCTGGCATCCTCTCCACCAGTGTGGCACCACAGAGCCCCTGCACCACAACAGCAGGCTCTGCACTCCATGGAGCACGTGGGGTTTGTGGGGATTTGGCTCAGAGCAGGTGAGTTTGACTTGATCAGGTACCAAATTCCACAGTGTCAGCAGGAGAAGAGGACAAAATCTTCTGGAGATGCACAGAGCAGGAGCCAGCTGTGCCAAAGGCAGGGACCCAAGGCTGTGGGAGCTGGATGAGAGGCAGAAACAGCCCAGTGCCCAAAGGGAAGGTGAAAGCACGTGGCCTGGAATGTGCACTTGGAGAACTTGAGGCACTACTGGGAAAAATGGGCACAAAAAGGGGAAGAGAATGGGCAGGAAGGCTGCAGGACAGGGGAGATCCCTGGAAGCCTGCAGGCACTTGCTGAGCTCTCCAGATCCCACTGAATTCATTTTGGAGAGCAGCTCTGAGTAGCTGCTGTGATCCTGACCCAGCTCCCAGGGCTGCCCTGGGCACCTGCCAGGCTGGGCCCAGCCACACTGAGCACAGGGAGCTGAGGAGGAGGAGCAGGGGGCTCCTTCCTCACAGCCTGGGAGAACCAGAGGGGCTGGAATGCTCATCTGTAAGGTGTCTTCCCACCCAAACCATTCCAGGGTTATATGAAATGTCACAGCTGCACTTTCTCCAAGTGACAGCCACCACTGGCCATGGTATTGTCACAGCTGTCACAGGATTATGGGATGGTTTGGTGGGAGGACCTTAAATCCCATCTCATTCCCACCCCCTGCCATGGCAGGTTCACCTCCCACTGTCCCAGGCTGCTCCAAGCCCCAATGTCCATCCTGGCCTTGGACACTGCCAGGGATCCAGGGGCAGCCACAGCTGCTCTGGGCACCCTGTGCCAGGGCCTGCCCACCCTCCCAGGGAAGGATTTTTTCCCAAAACCATCCCTGTCACACTGCCTTTTGCCAAGGGTCCCATGGCCAAAACCCACACCCATCCCAGTAAAGCCAAACTCAGCAAATCCCTAAGAACAGGAGCAGAAAAGCTGTTCCTGGTTCCAGCACTGTGCTGAAGGCACCCTAAGTGGTCCCCATGCTCAGTCCCCTCCTGTCCAGCTGGGATGCATCCAGCACACTGCACGAGCAGGATCATGTGTGATCCTGCCACCATTCCATCCCCACACTGGGAAGAATGAAGTGACAAAATATTCACTGTGAATCACAAGCAGCTCCTCCAGAAATCAGGATTATCTGTGCCATATCTGTAAAATATCAGGAACAAACAGGTATCCAAAGGAAGGAAACTCAGGTTCCTGAGATGATTTAGGTCTCCCATGGGGCACAAAATACCTCAGGAATGCTTCAAAACCTTCTCAGGAAGAAGGAGAGTTTCCTGCAGCTCCAAACCTGGCGTTGGTGGCTGCTCTGTGTGTGAGTGACTCAGGGAGAGGAGAGGTGAAGCTCCAGATGGAATTCACACCTGCTCCCCCCCAGCCATCTGGGACTGCACCCTCTGCCAGCTGCAAATCCCACCCCCACAGCTTCTGGAAGAGCCCCCTTGCCCAAGGCAGCATTTTCCTCAGCTTCCCTCTCAAATAATACCATCTCAGTTTTTGCTGGCAGCCCCAGCATCTGCATCATGTGGAGTGCAGGGATGAAGTTTAGGAAAGAGCCTGGAAGGGAAAATTGTTCCAAACATCCCCCATGGCCTCAGTTTGGTCTGTGTGTGGATGCAGAGTGAGAAAACAGCCCCAGGACAGGCAGGACAGGGAGGGGGAGAACATTCCAGCTCCAGCCTTAGACACAGCCACGTTCCCAGAGAGCAGCTGGAAATGACCAGGACAGAGCAGACACAGGCACTGCAGATCAGAGTTCTCTGCCCTGCTCACAGCTTGTTGCTCTCCTTGCTGAGCCTGTGAGAACAAGAGCTCTCCAGATATCCCAGTGTTTGCCACCTGGAGCAGGGGAGCAGCAGAGCTGTGCTCTGATCTGTGAGGTCTCTACCTCAGCCAGGCTCAGGACATTCCTCATCCCCCTGGGGACACCCAGCCCCTCCAGCCTGGCCATGCTCCCATCTCCCCCCTTTACCCTCAGCATCTCTCCCAGCTCCTGGCACACATCCCTGGCTGGTCCTTTCATTCCCAGATAAAGCTGGGACTGGTTTTTGGTAAGTGTGTGTGTCTCTCAGGTGAGTGCAGCTCACTCAGCCAAGCTCCCCAGGTGCACAGAGGAGCAGGACACCCACAGCTCTATAAATAAACATATTCCTCTGAAATGTGCAGCTCCACAAAGCCAAGCTGAACAAGGACACAACAAGCTGCTAATTATCCAACTTCCTGTTTTCCTGGAAACAGGGAAGTGAGCAATGGGGAAAGGATCCTGCAGCCCAGCAGGGTTTGAGCCCCTGGTGCTGGGCAGAGCTGCCCTCACCCCACACCCACCCTGAGATCCCATAGAATTCCACCAGGAATTCACACCATGCCCTAAGTCCTCAGTTCAAGGTCTCATTGCAGAGAATTGAGTGCCCCATCCTGCTTTTCATTCCAGGTGGATAAAAGCTCCTGTTCCACCTGCAGCCTCCCCTCTTTTCTGTGTGTATCCATTTCCCCACTGCAGGGCATTAAATGCCCATAATCACCTGTTCTCCAGTGTGCCTTAAATCCATTGGAACCCCTGCAGCTCCCAGAGTGCCATTCCCTGCTCCCAGATGGATGGCCAAGCACCTGGCTGGGCTTACACTCCTTGTTTCCCTGCTGCCATCTCCCAGGCAGCTGCACTTGCTCTGCATTAGAGCCCTGCCTTCAGCTTTATTGGTCAGGGCAAAATCCCAGGCAGCTGCCAACTTCAGGGGCAGTAATTTATAGATGTTTTCTGGATCATTCATGAAAACAGGGAAATACAGCGGGGTGGATGCTGAATCCTGCAAAGCTCTTGTGCAAGCAGCTTGTTCTGCACTGATCCTCCAGCAACAATTGCATTTTAAGGGCTTTAAGCTGCCTGTTTCTTAATCCATTTAATAACTGTCCATTGATTCCACAGACAGGATATTCTCCACCACGGAAATCAAGTCCCTGACATAAATCTGAATTTATTATTATAATCCAGATCCACAAGCAGAGGCTGGGGGAATTTGTGCACATCTCATCCACCAGGACATTGGTCCAAGCCAGGAGCTTTCTGGCATTGAGGTGATGCCATCAATAAATAATTGTGACAGCAATACCTTTAAAAATTATATCAGGGTAAAAAGAAAAAAAAAAAAAAAAAAAGAAGACAATTGAGTTTAGAAAAAAAATCTGGGAAATACAGCAGTAGAAATTATTGGTATTTCATGGAATTGTAGAATCAATCAGGTTGGACAAGCCCCCTAAGATTTCCAAGTCCAAGTGTCAACCCAGTGCCATTGAAGCACATCCCCAGTGCCACAGGTAGACATTTCTGGAGCACTCCCAGGGATGGTGACTGCCTGGCCAGCCTGTTTCAGTGCTTTCCCAGGTGTTTTTCTCTGGATTTCTGTTCCTTTAATCCTTAGCTCTGTTAACATCTCCTCTTTCTCCCCAGCACAGATCCCCAGCTGAGCAGCCTCTCCTCACCTCCGGGGCTCTCACACTTGTTGCTTCCAACCTTCCCTGGTCTTCCCTGCCTCTGGATTGGGAATCCTCTGGTTTTCAGGTTTATAAGGAATTAGAACCCAGCAAGATCTGGCCATGCTCCCACACAGTCCTTAGAAAGGGGCTGGAGCATCCATCCATGTGGGATTATTGTCCATAAACCATCCTGGTGGATGGCTTTAATCCCAGCTGGGCATTCCTCTCCACACACAGCATTCAGGATCATTGCAGAGGAAAGAAAAGATTTCCTGGAATAAGAACAGTATTTTCTCCTTTCCATGGGAGCTGTTTGTCCCCAGGACTGGGTGTTCCTGTCACCCCCCCATGCCCTGGGGACCACACCAAGCACACAGGGTCAGGCTGTCCCCGAGCTCAGCCCCTCGGGCTCATTTCTTAATTGAAAGAACCAAACCATGAATTTGATTGAAGACAACCACCATCCCATAAGTAGGCCCTGCAAATGTCAGGGGGACAGAGAATTCCCAGCCTGCAGGTCCCTCCCTGCAGCAGAGCCCTTCCAGAGCAGCAGGGCTCACTTCCCATAAGTGCCTGGTAATATTTCACAGGACTAAGTGAATTTCTTTCCATTTCATTTGCCATCTTTGTTTAATTCACCTCCTTCAGCACGGAAGGGAGACCAAGGACCAACTGATGTGGGGGAAATATGAATCATCTCATCAAGGGAATGAACTCAAGTGAAAATAGGAAGAAATTGGTCAAATTATGAGTAGAAATTACAGAAGAATCACAGAAATGCCACTGGAAAGCTCAAACCTGCAGGAGCAATAACATCAGGCACCCAAATGGCACCTCATGGGTAATATATTCATTTCCAAGCAGAATATCCCAGCTGTTCCAGCCTGGAAAAGCCTCATCCCAGCAATTTCACGGGGTTTTTTGGGGGGGATTTCTCATATAATGAAAGCCAAGGAAAAAGAAGAGTAAATCTTGTGGATTTGAAGACAGAAAAAACCCCATCTCCTTGTACTCTCCTGTTCTTTTTTTTTTTTTTTTTTTTTTTCTGGCAAAGTGAGAGCCAACTCTCCTTTCCTTGGGGAAATCATTTGTGGAGCTCCTGACAGGAGCAAGGACAAGGGCACAAACCCTGCTGGTTCCAGCAGGAACTCTCCAGACATCACTTCCCAAAATGTTCTTGTTGCCAGCCTTGGTTCCCAAACCTGCTCAGTATTCCCACCTCCCAACCCCAAAACTCCACAAAACTGCCCAGCAAATCCCCTCCCAGCCTCATATGGGGCATCAGGCCAGGACCTCTCACAGGAAAACCAGGAATGCTCTGGAGTGAAGCTGGGAATTCCAAACTGGCCTCACCTCTGCTGCCTCAGTCTCTGCCTTCCCTGCCTTGAGGACTTTTGCAGCCAATCTCCCCTCAGTTCCAGAGTCCAAATCCTACATCACTACTCATGGAAATGTTTCCTCCCAGGAGCTGCTGGTTCTGCTTTACCACCTGTGGCCTCTCCCTTCCTACTTTCCTCCTTAGCTGTTATTTGGGGTGACACCCCCTCACACAGACCTTTTTCTGGGAAAACAGCCCAAACCCTCTTCCCTTGTGCACAGCCTGGTCAGACCCACACGGGGCAGCACCTGCTCTGGAGGAAGGTGACAGCAAATCAGGGTGACAAAGAAACCAGGGACAAATTCTGCTCTGTTTTGTGCATGTCCTGGCCTGATCCCACAGAGTGGGGGACCAAGGTGGGGGATTCTGCCCTGCTCAGGTGAGACCCCACCTGCAGAGCTGCCCCAGCCCTGGGGCCCAGCACAGGAAGGACCTGGAGCTGCTGGAGAGAGCCCAGAGGAGGCCACAGAGACACTCCAAGGGCTGGAGCCCCTCTGCTCTGCAGCCAGGCTGGGAGAGCTGGGGGTGCTCACCTGGAGAGAAGCAGGATCCAGGGAGAGCTCAGAGCCCCTGCCAGGGCCTGAAGGGGCTCCAGGAGAGCTGGAGAGGGACTGGGGACAAGGGATGGAGGGACAGGACACAGGAAATGGCTCCCACTGCCAGAGGGCAGGGCTGGATGGGATATTGGGAAGGAATTGTTCCCTGGGAGGGTGGGCAGGCCCTGGCACAGGGTGCCCAGAGCAGCTGTGGCTGCCCCTGGATCCCTGGAGGTGCCCAAGGCCAGGCTGGACACTGGGGCTTGGAGCAGCCTGGGACAGTGGGAGGTGTCCCTGCCCAGGTGACACTGGGTGACATTTAAAAGGTCCCTTCCAAGCCAGACTGTTCTGTGGTTCCATGGGTGAGGCAGCAGCAGTGACCTGTCCGTGAGACAAGGGGGCCCTTAAAGTGGCACAGAGCTGCCAGCACCTGAACTACAGCTGCCACTGCACTGTCACACTCATCCCAGCTCCCTAGCAAGTTCAGGTGTGAAATTTAGATGAAATTTCAGGCATTTTTCTGGCACATGAATTCTGTTGCCACCCAGCAGTGTGAGGGTGCACATTTCCATCCCAGCTGCTGATGGAGCCTGCAGGATTTGCTTGGCCAGCTGGGCATGGGAGGCTTCCAGAGGTGTCCAGGAGTGTGTCACCATTCCTAAACTATTGCCAGGGCACCCAGGAGCACAGTGGAGGGAGATCTGTTTGTTTATCCTCCCAAAGCCTGGCTTGAGAGAGAGCCCTGCACCCTCACCATGCAGGCAGGACCATGCCAGGCTGCAGCAGCAAACAGCTCATTCCTGACAGCTCCTGCTGCCCTGGGGAATGACTGCTCCACATCACTCCATGGAGGAATCCCTGCTTCTGCCTGAAGATCCCAACTCAGTGTTCAGTGGCTGCTGTATGGAGAGGAGGGCACGTGCTGTGACAGGCCATTGGGACCACCATCAACCCAGACTCATTAGAACTCTCATTAATGATCTAATGAGAAGGGCAGAAAATAGCAGGTTGATTAAATCTGCCCCTCCTGAGCTGGGGAAGGTTTCAGCTTTAATGGGGATGAATAAATGTCAGGGAGGGCTGTGGCAAGAGCTGGCAGATTGTTCTAGGCTGGAAAACTGCTCCTTGTGGGGAAAATGAGCCTCCTTCCACCTCATCAGGAAGGGGAAAGGCTGGAGATGAAAGAGTTGTGTGAGAGGAGCTGCCAGGAGCTGAGAGGTGATGCCTGATAATGAGAGAGGGAAGGTGGAGGATTTGGGAGGGAATTTTTGCTCTGAGCTTGTATTGCCAAATGTTACTCATTGCCTGGGGCTGCTGGAGCCGATCAGAAAGAATCCAATTGTTATTGATCCCTGTTCCAACAGCTCTTAGGGGGCTGATGTTCTTCCTCAACCAAAACACCAAGAAACTCAGAGAAAGAGGGAGAGAAAGAGTTTTATCCACAGGTGAACTTGGAGCAGCACAGGTGGAAATGTCTCAATTGTGTCCAAGGATCTGGAGGATCCTGGAAATACAGGAGGAAGCAGTGTGGGACAGTGAATTAACTAAGCTGGAGGAGAAGGAGCTCCAGGATTTCCAGGGCTCATCAGCAAGGAGATATGCAAAGAGAGCAGAGAAAATGTTGTGTGACTTCTCCAGTTCAAATTTACCTCCTAACTGAGCTGTGCCATGACAGGGAACCCTGTGTGGGATGGCACCACAAGGACACAGCAAAGGCACACCAGGACAGCTCCTGGCAGCTTGAAAAGAGCTGAGAACACACAAAACCCCAATAAATTATGGGCAAAACAGCCTAAAGTCTGTGTCACACTGGGACACAGCAACTGGCAGTGCCCAAGGCCAGGCTGGATGGGGCTTGGAGCACCCTGGGACAGTGGAGGTGTCCCTGCCATGGCAGGCAGAGGAATTCCAGGATCTTCAAGGTCCCTTCCCACCCAGACCATTCTGGGATTCTGTGGTTTGGCTGTAAAATCATCCCTCAGACCAGCACAGCACCACAGGTCAGCATTATTTGGCCTCCTTTTTGTCATCCCAATCCAAGGGAAAGGAAGGAAAGGACATTTGGTGCTCCAAAAAAAGAGGTATTTCAGGAGAAAACGCTTTGAGAAAAGGGGACAACAAAATGTCACCTTCCCAAGGCAGAAATGTGGGCAGAGTGTGTCTGTCCCAAGTTCTGCTCTCCCCAGAGTCAGAACTTCCCTGAAATCCTCCAACTTAACCAGCTGCAGTCCAAGTGCTCTCTGAAACCACAGCAGTGAAAGACTAAATGACTTAAACCCTTTTCTAAAGGCAGAGACTTCAAACAAGAGGGAGAAGATATTCAAAGCAAATGTGGAAGTCTGACTACTTAAAACAGCTCCTGAAGAGCAGAGATGGCAACAAAGCAAGCTCTGAAAAGAAAAAAAAAAAAAAAAAAAGGTGTTAAGGCTTGAGAGCAGCATTAATGCACAAAATCAAAGCAATTTCTCTAAGCTGTCAAAATAATCCCTGGATGTTGGGAGGAGCAGCCCCTCAATTGGAGAAGGGAGGGATCCCTCCTGCCTGAGGGGTGGGAATTCAACCATTCCTGACAATCACAATAGGAGCAAAGCCCATGGCTGAGTGGCATTTACAGGAAACTGAGAAGAAAATCTAAATGAGAAAGAGAGAATTGAAAAGCCCTGGCAAGCAGAGACACAAAAGGTTTCTGTTGAGATGCTTGTAAGCCTTGGTGCTTCTGAGATGTGCAGAAATTAATAAATCAGTTGTATAGGGCTCTGATTAAAAAAATCATCCCATATGTAAAGAAGGGGTGTGTCTGTCTGTCTGTGTCCCTGTCTGTCCTGTCCCTGTCTGTCTGTCTGTCCCTGTCTGTCTGTCCTGTTTGCCTTCCTGTCTGTGTCCCTGTGTGTCCCTGTGTGTGTCTGTCCCTGTGTGTCCCTGTCTGTCTGTCCCTGTCTGTCTGTCTGTCCCTGTGTGTCCCTGTCCTGTCTGTGTCTGTCCCTGTGTGTCCCTGTCTGTCCCTGTCTGTCTGTGTCTGTCCCTGTGTGTCCCTGTGTGTCCCTGTGTGTGTGTCCCTGTGTGTGTGTCCCTGTGTGTCCCTGTGTCTGTCCCTGTCTGTCCCTGTGTGTCCCTGTGTGTGTGTCCCTGTCTGTGTGTCCCTGTGTGTCCCTGTGTGTGTGTCCCTGTCTGTGTGTCCCTGTCTGTCCCTGTGTGTGTGTCCCTGTGTGTCCCTGTGTGTGTGTCCCTGTGTGTGTGTCCCTGTGTGTGTGTCCCTGTGTGTCTGTCCCTGTCTGTCTGTCCCTGTGTGTCCCTGTGTGTGTCCCTGTCTGTCCCTGTGTGTCCCTGTGTGTGTGTCCCTGTGTGTGTGTCCCTGTGTGTCCCTGTGTGTGTGTCCCTGTGTGTGTGTCCCTGTGTGTCCCCCCTCCCTGTGTGTCCCCTGTGTGTCCCTGTGTGTGTGTCCCTGTGTGTCCCTGTGTCTGTCCCTGTGTGTGTCCCTGTGTGTGTCCCTGTGTGTGTCCCTGTGTGTCCCTGTGTGTGTGTCCCTGTGTCCCTGTGTGTGTCCCTGTGTGTGTCCCTGTGTGTGTGTCCCTGTGTGTGTCCCTGTGTGTCCCTGTGTGTCCCTGTGTGTGTGTCCCTGTGTGTCCGTGTGTGTCCCTGTGTGTCCCTGTGTGTGTGTCCCTGTGTGTGTGTCCCTGTGTGTGTGTCCCTGTGTGTGTGTCCCTGTGTGTGTGTCCCTGTGTGTGTGTCCCTGTGTGTGTGTCCCTGTGTGTGTGTCCCTGTCTGTCCCTGTGTGTGTGTCCCTGTGTGTGTGTCCCTGTGTGTGTGTCCCTGTGTGTCCCTGTGTCCCTGTGTGTCCCTGTGTGTGTGTCCCTGTGTGTGTGTCCCTGTGTGTCCTGTGTGTGTGTCCCTGTGTGTGTGTCCCTGTGTGTCCCTGTGTCCCCCTGTGTGTGTCCCTGTGTGTCCCTGTGTGTGTGTCCCTGTGTGTGTGTCCCTGTGTGTCCCTGTGTGTGTGTCCCTGTGTGTGTCCCTGTGTGTGTGTCCCTGTGTGTGTCCCTGTGTGTCCCTGTGTGTGTGTCCCTGTGTGTGTGTCCCTGTGTGTCCCTGTGTGTGTGTCCCTGTGTGTGTGTCCCTGTGTGTGTGTCCCTGTGTGTGTGTCCCTGTGTGTGTGTCCGTGTGTGCAGCAGGCTCAGAGCAGCCCCAGGCTCTGCTCCAGGCCCAGCAATGGCCCCAGAGCCACGGGCAGGGGCTGAGCCAGGCTGCCCCTGCACAGGAGGCACAACTTGTGCCCTGGGCAGTGCCCAGCCCTGAGCAGAGCCCAGAGAGGCTGTGGGGTCTCCTCTGGGGATATCCCAGAGCTGTGTGCACACAGTGCTGTGTGCTGAGCTCTGGGATGGCCCTGCTGCAGCAGGGAGGTGCCACCAGTGACACTCTGAGGTCCCTTGCAGAATGACCCACTCTGGGATCCTGTAACTGTGATTTTGGGGATTCTGAGAATGTGTTGCACTTTAAAGAATGTTTGAATGGACTCTGATGAAACAGAGGATCCCACCCAGGTTCAGAGAGTGGGATATGGATATCAGCTGAAAGGGCAAATCCCCACCTCTGCCTCTCTGCATTTTCCTGCCCAACTGAGGTGTGGAGCTGGAGCCCAGGATAAGTTTTCCATCCCTCCCCCTGTCCCTGGGACTGTCTGGAATGACAGCAGGGGGAGGGAAGGGGCCACAGCTCTGCCTCTACCAACATTTGCATGAAGGCCCAACCTTTAAGAGGAATGGTCCGAGCTGACCTTCAGCTGCAATCCCTGCCCCGATATCCCCCAGAGGGAGCACAAACAATGTGACATTTCAGAGCACAGCCTCTGCGGCAGCTGTGACATTACAGAGACACAAAACAGCTTCAGCCTGCAAGGAAAGTTTACATCAGCTGCAGAAACCTGGTGGGAAACACCCAAGGCTGGTGGGACAGTGTGGGCTGGGGAAGGGCTGAGCTGGGCATGGTGGCCAAGCACAGCACAAACAAGCCCAGATGCTGATGGGCTCTGTCCCTAAGCAAAAATGAAGGGGTAAATGGAGAAATTCTTGCTTATGAAGAGATCTAAACATTTCAGCCCCTGTTAATAGCAGCAGAGCATGGGGCAGATCAGAGGAAAATGGGAAGGTGAATTGCAAAGGTGGAAAGCAAAGCTCCTGGGTGTAAATCATGATATTTTAACAGCCAAGCCCCTCTTAGCTGATGAGCTGCAGCTCTGTCCCAGCAGCACAGGATGAAGCTCTGCACACACACTCACACTCTCACAGCTGCTGGGAGAGAGCAGCCATCCCTCAGGTGCTCTCTGAGGCACATAAATCCTGGGAGCAGAGCTGTCAGATCCCATGTGCAGGTTAAAAATCACCAGTTTCTTGCAAAAGACAGCCCCTCACTGATTCACAGTGATAATGTTGATGCAGGAGCTTTAGCACGAGGAGAGGCTCCTCCACAGCCCTGGTGTCCCATGAAATTCTGTGTCTATCTGCACTTCCCAGGCAAATTCCCAAGCTTAAAGCTGTGCCTGTGCATCTCTGAGCATCTCAGTGCTTGGTGGGAGGCTCCAGAGAAACGGGGGCAACTCAGGTGTGGAACTCTCCAGCTCACAGCCAATCCAAGTGGATTTGAGAGGAGTGAATGGGCTGGGTCAGCAACCTTGTCAAGAAGGACTGGAAATTGAAACAGTTCTGGCATGACAAATACAACCAGAGCTTGCACAAAACAAGGCAGGAGATAAGCTCAAGAGCAGGACAAAGAGCAGAAGGAGAAGGTTTATTTCAGACACTGCTCTGAGGACTGTTTCTGTATCTGACATGACACAGCTGGGAATTAAAACCCAGGCATGCTCCACTGAGGAGGGCAGGGGAAAAAGGTTCCTTCCCCCCCTGTGTGCTCCTGCTGTCCTCTGCTTGCTCTCTCGGGATCCCTGCACTGCTGGATGTGTCTGGGATGGGAAGGAAGAGCTGCAGAGCACTGGGATGGGAAGGAAGAGCTGCAGAGCACCACTTCCCTCCCTCTCCCTGGCCAATTGTCCATCCCTTGGGGTGGCTGCTGGCAGCAGCCTGGACAACGATCTCCAGCCTTGGCTCCCCCACCTCTGAGCCTGATGGCAAAGCACCAGGAGGTGTCACCATCAAGCTGCCCTGAATTATGTGGAGTTCATTGTTTGCTGAGCCCTGGTCCACCTGGAGCACTGTATCCAGCCCTGGCTCCAGCAGGAAGGATTCAGAGCTGCTGGAGAGAGCCCAGAGGAGCCCACAGAGACACTCCCAGGGCTGGAGCCCCTCTGCTCTGGAGCCAGGCTGGGAGAGCTGGGGGTGCTCAGTGGAGAGGAGAAGGCTCCAGGGAGAGCTCAGAGCCCCTGCCAGGGTCTAGGAGCTGGGGTTGATTGGGTGACCATGAGCAGGTTTGAGCACCCAAGAGGGCACACTCAGTGTGGAACAGTACTAGATACTTGAGTGAAAAGTGTCAGCCCTGGAGAGAGCGAGGTCACTGAGGGTTTGCCATCCTAAGACATTGTTTTCCCTACAGCTGCCACTCAGCTCTGCTCTCCCACTGCTCCTGCAGCCTCTCCCTGCTCTGAACTCCAGCTCCTGCTCCCTTTCTGCCCCCCAGAAACACCCCAGCCTGTCAGAAACCCACCCCTGGCTGCAGGTACGATATCCTGGGGGAGGGATGACATTTATCACCATTCTCCTGACATTACAGACAAGAGGGAACTCTGAAATGCTTTTAAAGCAGGAGAATTCAGAGAAGGAACTCCAAACATCACCTGTGGTTTCCTTGACAGAGGCTGACCCACGGGATGACTTCCCCCAGGGAGATTACAGAGCTGCCACTCACTGCCAGCAAGGATGGTGTGGAAGGACAGGGATGGTGTGGAAGGACAGGGAATGGTGTGGAAGGACAGGGGATGGTGTGGAAGGAGAGAGGATGGTGTGGAAGGACAGAGGATGGTGTGGAAGGACAGGGGATGGTGTGGAAGGACAGAGGATGGTGTGGAAGGACAGGGAATGGTGTGGAAGGACAGGGGATGGTGTGGAAGGACAGAGGATGGTGTGGAAGGACAGAGGATGGTGTGGAAGGACAGGGGATGGTGTGGAAGGAGAGAGGATGGTGTGGAAGGACAGAGGATGGTGTGGAAGGACAGGGGATGGTGTGGAAGGACAGAGGATGGTGTGGAAGGAGAGAGGATGGTGTGGAAGGACAGGGATGGTGTGGAAGGACAGGGGATGGTGTGGAAGGACAGGGGATGGTGTGGAAGGAGAGAGGATGGTGTGGAAGGACAGGGGATGGTGTGGAAGGACAGGGATGGTGTGGAAGGAGAGGGGATGGTGTGGAAGGACAGGGAATGGTGTGGAAGGAGAGAGGATGGTGTGGAAGGACAGAGGATGGTGTGGAAGGACAAGGGATGGTGTGGAAGGAGAGAGGATGGTGTGGATGGACAGAGGATGGTGTGGAAGGAGAGGGATGGTGTGGAAGGACAGGGGATGGTGTGGAAGGAGAGAGGATGGTGTGGAAGGACAGGGGATGGTGTGGAAGGACAGGGGATGGTGTGGAAGGACAGAGGATGGTGTGGAAGGAGAGGGGATGGTGTGGAAGGACAGGGGATGGTGTGGAAGAACAGGGGATGGTGTGGAAGGAGAGAGGATGGTGTGGATGGACAGGGGATGGTGTGGAAGGACAGGGATGGTGTGGAAGGAGAGGGGATGGTTTGAAAAGCCAGCAGGGAGGAAGGACAATGCTGACAATCCTCCAGCACAGGCTGAGCTCAAGGCTCAGCCGGGCTCTAAATTTACAGGGCTGTGCCTTCTGGAGTGCAGATGACCAATAAGTGCTTGTCGCTTTTAAGAAAGCCCTTGTGCCTCGCAATAACTCAGCGCTGATTGCCCGCATTTCCTTAAAAGAGCTCATTTAGGGTTGATTTAAGCACTCCTGGGGAGGGCAGGCCGGCGGGGGGAGGTGATTTACAGAGCTGGTGGAGCTGCAGAGGCAGCTCAGGCTTTCCTGCCTGAAATGTGGGACTGGCTGCAGAACGGGAGAGCCCAGGACTCCCCAGAAAGGGTCCTGGAGCTGACCCATGGAAAGGATAAATTCTTTTCTCCCTCTTCAAGGGCCAGCTCCGGTTCAAGCACGGATTGGCCGTGCCCCACAGATGCCAGAGGTCAGGTGTGTTTGTAGCTGCATTTCACCATCTGGATTTCAGGGAGGGCATAAGTCTGGGCTCCACTCTGGGAAACTGCTGTTCAGGAGGAAACACCACCCTGGACTCCACTGAGTGCAAAGGTGACCTGCAGGGACTTTCAAATGACCCAATAAATGTCACTGAACAAGGAGATTGGATGTACACATCCCCATGGGGCTGATCCCTCTTTTTATCTTTTGTGGTGACACCCTGGCAAGAGGCTCCAGTGAGGCCCTGTGGGCCCTGAGGGGAGGAGGTTTTGGCCCCTGTTTTACAAATCCTCCTTCCCATCATCTCCTGGCTCTGCAGGGAGCTGCTCCACTCGGGACAGCTCTGGCAGCAGAGGCTGGGAATGTAGGCAGGCAAAGCCCCGATGGGTTCCCCCACTCCTGGGCACTGCAGGACATTCCTACCATGGCAGATGTGTCTGAAAATTACAGGAAAATGATCCCCAGGACTGTCCAGCTCCTCCTTCTCAGCCACATCTTCTCTGACATTCCCAGGAGTTGCCTGGCAGGTCCCTGCCACACTCCTAGCAAAAGCAGAAAAGCAGGAATAATCCAAACTTTTAATGACACATCTCCTAGTTTGTAAGTGTGCTGCCTCTTTAAAGAACTGCCTGATATTTCTGTGCATCCCTGTCTGGAAGGGCTGGAAAACACTGAGAAGGGAAATAATGAGGAGAAAAGGATCCATATAGAAACGAGCAGAATGGGGAGATTTCTGCTGTGCTGCCCTCCCTTTGCCGAGTCCCCCTCTCTACTCCTGCCCTCCCAAATTGGGGCAAGGCCAGAGAGCCAAGGAGCTGCCCCACCTGTGGCTCGGAGAGGGGCAGCAGAGGCTCAGAGCCCCTCTCCTGCTGGCTGCTGCCCACCCTGGAGCCCTGTCTGTGGCTCCTGGCTGGCTGGGGGCTGGAGCTGTCAGAGCAGGACCTGGTTTCCATAGCAAACGCTGGCAGACAGAGGCTCAGGCTGCGTTCAGCAGAGCTGAGAAGAAAAGCCTTTATTCCCCCCAAGCATGAAGGGCACGGAGAACTCGGTGCCACGTGCGGTTTGGATTCCATCAGCCTCCTCCCAGCAGGACGAGCTGGGAGCCAGGGCCTGCTGCCAGCTCTTCTCTCAGCTCAGGTTGGAGCTCTGTGGTTCCCAGCTGAGGCTTGCTCCCAATTTATGGATTCGATGCTCTCCCAAAGGAGGCGAGTCTGTGCCCAGGGGAGGATGGGCTGCTCCTGCCCCACCAAGCACAGAGGGGACATGGAGATGGCCAAAAGTCCTGTGGGAGGCAGGAAAAACAAGGTCCAGGCAGGTGGGATGAAGGCCCTGAAAACCCCCTGGGCATTGCCAGGGCCACAAAAGGTGAAAGCCCCTGGATCAGGGGGATGGGACACTCTTGCTGTGGCTCTGTTCTGTCCCACCCTGCTCCCAGGGATGCCAAGGCTGCAGCCAGGGTGTTCCCCCTCCCACCGCAGCTGGAGAGCAGCACAGGGGCCACACTGTGCTCCCCCAGCACTGCAGGGGCACTGCAGGGGCACTGCAGGGTCATTGAAGGGACACTGCCACCCTCCAGCACCTCTGCTGCTCGTGCCAAGCTGCCTGCCGTGATATATGACATAATGAGATTCGTGTAAAGTTGTAAATTAATGTAGAATAAGCGATGTCTGTATGAGTAAAGTAATAAAAACTTAAAATCCGAAAGCTGCAGGGGGAGGAACAGGGATTGCTTTAATCGCAGCGCCGTAACTACTAACAAAAGGTGAAGAGCTGAAGGGTTAGAAGACAATAGAGGCAGCTTCGGTGGAGATGGCTTTGTCCAGGGAACACCCGAACGTTAAAAGCCCGATAAGCACCCATAATTAAGATAACCAGAGCCATCAAGAAAAATACACCTGAATGCCCGTTTCCAGTAAACCAAAATCTACAAGTTACATCTCAGTTCCACCTTCCTGTAAAACCTGAACCTGCCTTCATCAAAATTTAGCGTCTCCGGGAATATAGTTTTGTCCAGCCCAACGCAGGGAAAGAAAACAATATGAATACGTGGAACGACGAAAGAAGACAAAAACCTCCGCTCCGTGCTAAAAACTGTATAAAAACTGGACTAACCAAAGCTGTTTTGTGAACATTGGGGGATTCGGAGCGATAGAATTCGAATCATTTTATGTTCACCCGGTGCCGACCCCGGGCTCGGCGCTGTCCCTTTTTGATTGTGGCTGTCGAGGACCGTATTTCGGTCGCAAAATAAATATCGCTTATTTTAATCATATTTAATTCGGCTTGATCTCGCTTTTATGTATAACACTGCACAGGGTGGGTTTGTCTCTGGCTGCACGGAAAACAGGAGAGGAGCGTTCCCACATCCACCTGCCTGGGCAGCAGCCAGCCGATGGCATTTCCTGCGGTTCACCAGTGCTGAGTTTGGTTCTGTGTGTGAGCCCAGAGGCTGGGCTGTCTCATCCCTCCCCACTGCCACCAGCATCACACACTGCTGCCAGAATCACAGCCCTGCTCCCAGCAGCTCCGGCTTCCCACAAGGATGGGGCTGCACAGGGCTGGGAGGAGACACTTGTTCAGCTGACAGAGGAGAGGGAGAGGGATCCAAGGCCACAAAGAGTTACAGAACACTTGATGGGAATTATTTCTCTCTCCCGTGTGGCTGGGGATCCCCAGCTCACTCGGCACAGGCTGTTTCAGGCAGGCTCTGCAGTGTCCCCTGCGAGGCTTTGGGGACTGGCAAGGGCTGGAGGGTGGTGGGGACATCTCTGCCTGCACAGGGGTGGTTCCACATTCCCAGGGGCACACAGGGATCATCCTCTCCTGCACTGGTGCTTGGCAGTCCCCCAGGAGCAGAGGGATTGCCCTGTGACAGTCCTGTCCTGTCCCTGGGCAGCACCTGGGGGCTGTGTCCGTGTCCTCCTGAGGGGCTCCAGAGCAGAGCAGGCAGAGCAGCCTCCACCCCCCTCCTCCAGATGCAGAGATCCCTGTTTGCAGTGGACATTAAATCCACAGCACGGATAAAAAAGAAAAACTGTGCTGCAGCCATAGAGCTCCTTCCCTCAGGCAGAGCCCTGCTGTGGCAGGGACCCTGTCCAGGCCAGGACAGGCAGGAGGGGACACAGGTGACCTCTGAGAGGTCTCACCTTTCTCACAGCTACCCAAGGGCAGGACAAGCATCCAGCTCTTCCCCTGCAGGAATGCACCAGAACACTGGGAGGGTGCTGGCAAGAATTGCCTCAGCCCCAGCTACCCCGGGGCTTTTCCCTGCCTCTGGAATGGTCGGGCACAGCTGGGGCTGAGCACTCTGCAGGTGAAGGGAACACTGTTTCCCAGCTGGATGCTGGACACAGGCTCTTCCTGCTGGGAACAGACCCCCTGCCCTGGTGCAAAAGGAGAATTCCAAATTCGTTTCCAAATGGTTGGTTAAAGAAAGGCAGTGAAGAAGGGAAGATGCTCTTCTATGTATTAATTACACATTAACTAATTTCCTCTAGAGCTACACCGGGAGCACATGAAGAATTACTGCATTAATTAGGGAATAAATGACCCCGTACTCATCCCTGACAGGCTCCCAGCCCTGGCAGCCGTTTGTCACCAGCAAGGAAAAGCCCCAGATTTCACTGCAGAGCAGAACAAGGAGTGACCACACACTCAGCATTGCAGCATTCTCCTGCCAGAGCACAGGGAACTTGCCTGTCCCCCTGGGATCAGCCAGAACCACTCCATATAACGCTCTCACACCTTTGATTTTGGGACCAAGAGATTTTTCCTCCAGCTGAAAATCTCTGCAGCAACACATCAGAGCAATGACCAGGGGCAGCTTTCATTCCTGCACAGCTCATCCCCTGCCAGAGCCCCAGCAGCCTGTGCATTCTTAATTGACAGAATTAGGAAGCTTATTTGAAGAATACTTGAGTCCTCAGAGTCTAATTTCCTGCTGTATAAATAATACATCAGCAACAGCAGGCTCCGGGAAAACCAAATAAATAAATAAATAAATAAATAAATAAATAAATAAAAATAACTGAAGGAGCCCAGATGAGTATTCCAGCTTCCATCACACTGTGAGAAATCCTTTGCAGAGGCTTTTCACAATAGCCCCCAACTGCATTGTACCATTTCTCGCCTTGTCTGCTGGAACCAAGGGGATGGGAGCTGAAAATTATTCTTGGGGGCCTCTCTCTGCAGGCGTGATCACACCTTGTGATGAGCACAGCAGGCCTGGGCTGGCCAAAATAAACATTCCAGCCTCCCAGAGCCCAGCCTGCGGCTCTACATCCAGGGAAACCTCCACCAGCATTCCCAGCAGACCTCTCAGCCCTGCTGCCATGGCCACAGGGGCTCATGACCAAAAAAACCACTGTGAATTTCCCAGCCAGTGCCAACTCCCAGTGCTCCCAGTTCAGCCAGAGAATCCCAGACTGGCTGGGTGGGAAGGGACCTTAAAGCTCATCTCATTTCACCTGCTTGCCCTGGGCAGGGACACCGTCTGCTCTCCCAGGATGCTCCAAGCCCTGCCCAGCCTGGCCCTGGACATTCCAGGGAGGGCCATTCCTGCCCATGGCAGCCCCAGGGCTGGCACAGCCCCAGGAGCTCACAGAGCAAGTGCTTGTGTTACTGAGTCCATATTTCTGGGCAGGGAGGGATGAGACTGTGCAGGCATCTCGGATTTGGGCACACTGACACTTCTTAGGGCTGGCTGAGTTGGAAGCTGTCAAGTCCCTGAGCAGGTCCAGCCCCAGGGTGACCGGGCAGGCTGGCCTATCGGGTTGGAAAGTGGCACTCTGGTGTCCCTGGAGCACTCCATGTGTCAGCATCATCCCCTGCTCCCATGATCCACCCCAGGATCTGCCCCACTGCCCAGCAAGGCTGCACTCAGCAGCTGCCACCCAGAATTACCTGGAATTACTCAGCTGGGTCTGAGTTCTGATTTCATTCTTGCTTCAGCCCCACACTGCTCTGCAGACACCAGCGAGAGATCCAGGGAACCACAGAAATCATGGAATCGTGGAATGGTTGGATTAGAAGGACCTTAAAACTTGTCCTGTTCCACCCCAGCCTTGGGCAGGGACACTTTCCACTGTCCCAGGCTGCTCCAAGCCCCAATATCCAACTCTGGACACCCCCAGGGATCCAGGGGCAGCCACAGCTGCTCTGGGCACCCTGTGCCAGGGCCTGCCCACCCTCCCAGGGAACAATTCCTTCTTAACATCCAATCTAAATCTCTCCTATTTAAATTCAAAACTATTTATCCCCATTTCCTGTCCCTGCAAAAGCAGCTGCATGTCCCACAGCCCAGGAAGTACAAAAGGCCTCTGAAAGACTAGAAGGAATTGAGCAGAGGAGCTCCAGGAGTTCATGGAAAGTGTTTCTGCAGCACAAATATTTGTATTCCTCTGCTGTGGGATTTACAAGCACACACTCGACTCCAGCAGGGAGAGCCTGCAAACACAGGCGTGGTTTCTGTGTACTCACCACTTGCTCCTGCCTTTCTCCCTCCCTCTGGCTTCTCCCTCATGTTATCTCCATTTATTCCCATGCCTGACCCAGGGAACTGTGGTTTCTGGAAAGAGAAAGTCATCACTGGGTGCTCTCACCAGAGGCAAAGCAAACCCTGAGACTGGGAGTACCCAAGGGTGTCTGAGTGACCACTGAAACTGTCCATTCCCTTTCCTTCATGGAATCAGGGAATCACTGGCTCATTAAGATTGGAAAAGCCCTCTCAGACCATTGAGTCCAACTGTCAGCTCAACACTGCCAAAGCCACCACTGCCCCATGTCCCCAAGTGCCACATCCACGTGGCTGTTAAACCCCTCCAGGGATGGGCACTCCAAACTGCCCTGGGCAGCTGTGCCAGTGCCTGACCACCCTTTCCATGAAGGAATATTCCCAAAATCCACCCTGAGCCTCCCCTGGCCCAGCCTGAGGCCGTTCCCTCTCCTCCTGTCCCTGTTCCCTGTTCCCAGAGCCCGACCCCCCCGGCTGTCCCCTCCTGTCAGGGAGTTGTGCAGAGCCACAAGGGCCCCCCTGAGCCTCCTTTTCTCCAGGCTGAGCCCCTTTCCAGCTGCTTCAGCCTCTGCTGGGGCTCCAGCCCCTTCCCCAGCTCTGTCCCTGCCCTGGACACGCTCCAGCCCCTGCAGGGCTCTCCTGTCAGGAGGGGCCCAGAGCTGCCCCAGCACTGGAGGTGCCCCAGCACAGGGGATGTGGAGGGATGTTCCCCCCTCAGGTCCTTACAGGGGGAACAGAGGTGCCAGGACCCAATGAACCCAAGGCCTGAAGCAGTGTGGGGATGGCCCTGGGGCTGCCCTGCTGCAGACACTTCCATCTCCACAGGAACTTCACTCACAGCATTCCTGCTGCTGGAAAAGAGCTCCAGGATCAGCGAGTCCAGCTTTGGACCAAACACCTCCAGCTCCCTCTCCACCTGCAGCCCCACAGCTTGCAGGAATGGTGGCAGAGTGGAAGGGCAGGGCTGTGGGACAGGAGCTGCTCTGTCCCCAGCTCTGCTCTGCCCCGGGGAGCTGCTCCATCTCCACCGGGGAGCTCAGCAATGTGGAGCAAATGGCGCAGACAAAGGGCCCTGTTAGAACCAGCGCTGCCCATAAATAATTCATGGGAGAGAAGAGGGGAGTCTCCAGGGAGCCAGGCAGGGATCTGTGAATCTGGATGAGTTTGCAGTGCTTTAATTATGCAAATTGACAAATGTCTCTACACTGAGAAATTCTGCTAGCCCTGCAAAAGAGCAAGAGCTGGAAAATAGCAAGAATTTCCCAAGGCCGCGTGCCCAGCCAGCTGCCAGCCACAGCTGGCAGGGGGAGCCTCACTCAGGCCCCTCTGGAGCTGGCTGTGCTCCTTGGAAGGGCAGCAGGGGCAGAGCCTCCACAGCTCCAGCTGCTCTGCACGGCCACAGCCTCACACCCTCTGTGCCTCCAGCACCTCTGCTCCCCACAGCTCAGGGAGAGGGGATCAACACCCAGCTCAGGGCTCTGGGATCACAGGTTATGGGGTCACAGAATCACAGAATGATGGAACCCACAAGGACTGTCCAGTCCAACCTCTGTCCTGTGGTCACAGGGCACAGCCAGCTGCAGGGGAGAAACCAGACCTGGCACATCACCTGTGTGAGCTGGAGGGACCCCAGGATCACCCAGCCCATCCCTGTCCCTGCCCAGACACCCCAACACTCCCAGCCTGTCCATCCCTGGCAGCCTCGGGCCGTGCCCATTGCCTGGGGAGCCTGGGCAGTGCCAGCACCTCTGGGGGAGGGAAGAACCTTTCCCTGAGCTCCAGCCTGAGCCTGGGCAGTGCCAGCACC
Organism: Muscicapa striata striata; assembly: GCA_030060385.1. NCBI lineage: Eukaryota > Metazoa > Chordata > Aves > Passeriformes > Muscicapidae > Muscicapa > Muscicapa striata. The sequence continues at coordinate 692,921 of JAREIS010000113.1, read as the reverse complement.
TCTGGGGAGGAAGAACCTTTCCTGAGCTCCAGCCTGAGCCTGGGCAGTGCCAGCACCTCTGGGGGGAGGGAAGAACCTTTCCCTGAGCTCCAGCCTGAGCCTGGGCAGTGCCAGCACCTCTGGGGGAGGGAAGAACCTTTCCCTGAGCTCCAGCCTGAGCCTGGGCAGTGCCAGCACCTCTGGGGGAGGGAAGAACCTTTCCCTGAGCTCCAGCCTGAGCCTGCCCTGGCCCAGCTCCAGCCATTCCCTGCTCCTGTCCCTGTCCCATGAGCAGAGATCAAAGCTGCCCCTCAGGAGGAGCTGCAGCCCCTGGTGAGCTCTGCCCTCAGGGTCCTCTGCTCCAGCTGAACATCCTGAGTGCTCCTGGAGTCCCCCAGGCTGGCCCTGAGCCCCACATCAGTGGAGCCCAGCACCCAAAGGATGCAGAACCCGCAGGTGATGCTCTCTTGTTCCCAGGCACATCCAGGGATGATCCACCATGGCTCCAGGAAGCAAAGCCTTTGCCTGTGGAACATTTCTGGAAAGCTGAGCCTGCCTTGGCACCTCAATGTGCCAGGCAGAAACAGGGCAGAGGAAGCTGAGTGCAGCAGCAGGGACTGCCATGCCCCCAGCAGCAGCTGGCCCATGTGAGAGCTGTGGGAATCTGCTCCCTCAGGAGCTGCTGTCCCCAGGGACCCCGAGGTGCCTCCTCCCTCCTGGGCCCAACACCTTCTGCCACCAGAGTCGATTAAGTAGGTGCCTTAATTAGGTGCCTCATCCAGCCTCATTAGGATCAAACCAAGGACTGGGCAGAGAGCAGGAGATGGGCACAGGGAATCCTGGCACACCTCGGGCTCTGGGTCATGAGGAGGAGGAGGGACCCGAGGGCAGGACAGTGCTGTCCCCTCCCCGTGCTCAGGGCTGCAGGGCAGAGGGGCTGTGGGACACAGCATCCCCCACTCCTCCCTTTGAACCCTTCCCCAGATGGTTCTGATACCCCCACTCCATTGCCAGTTGATGGTTTCATTTCTGAAAACTGACTTTTCCTCAGTTTGGAGAGAAAATATTTGATTTTCTCTCAAAATATGCAGTCCTCTGTTACCCAAAGCCAGACACTTCCACTGAAAAATTAACACTGCCTCTGAATTATTTTTGGGCTTGTCTCTTTGGAAGAAAGTGGGAGAAGGAGGGAAGGGAAGTGTATCATTGCAAAAAAATGGGGAAATGTCAATGCAAACAATATTTCATGCAGAAACGCCTGCTTTGATTGAAAATCCATTTTCTTGCAAAATAAATTTTTCATGAAAACTATGTCAGTGCCAGCTCCAAAGAGGGACAACCTGGAGTGGAGACAAGTCACCTTGTTCCTCTACTGCTGATTTATGCCAGGCTGGGAGCAGGAGCTGGTGGCAGCTGCCTTGACCTGTCACATGCTGAAAAAGGGCTTGAACCTCCCAATGCCAAGGCTCTGGATTTTGTTCAGGTTCTTCCCAGCACCTTGGCATTACATTGCTGGCTGCACTGATGCCTCCTCAGCAGCTCATCCTCTTCCCTCACATTTTTGGGCTGCTGCTGGTGGGGCAGGATGAAGGCCATGAGAGGAAGGGCCTTGAGAGGAATGTTGGATTTGTCTTTACAAACGAGCTGTGGGTCTGCTGGTAGATAAGACTAGCACTGACAGATAAAAGAAACAATGGGATGGATTCCACTGATTGATGAATGGAAAAAGATATTTGCCTTTACAAACAAACTGTAGGTTTGCTGATAAATGAAATTGGATATTGGAAGATAAAAGAAGAAATGGGGAAAAACTGTGAATTCTATAAGAAGTAAAAATTAAAAAGGAGGGTTGTACATTAGAAGGGAATCTCAGGTATCAGGTGTTTGGGTAGTCTGTGCCTCTCAAGTACCTCAGCCAATGGGGAAACAGAGAGGGAAATTGGGATAAAAGGAGGCTGTGTCCTCCAAAAATTTGAGCGATCCCAGGGGAATGGCCCATGGCCTCTCCCTTTATTCAAATAAAGCAAAAAGGACTCCTCTGTCTCCTTTTTGGACATAAACCTCTGGTGTTTGTGGTTTAATCTTGCTGACAGTCTGTTCAGAGTGCTCTGTTCTGGGCTGGTGGGGCACAGCCCTGTCCCTCAGAGGGCTCTGGGACACATGCAAAAGGTGACACCCCAAAATGACGGTGCTCCCCACGGCTGCAGACACTGCTCTGAGCCGGGTCCCCGTGCCAGTGCTCCCATGGCTGTGGGGATGGAAATGGCCGCTCCTGCCCTGCCCTCAGGGCAGCACAGCAGAGGGACACACCCTGCTCTGGAGAGCCCCTGGAAATGTTCAGAGCCAGCAGGGCAGCACCAGGGACCGGGGGGTGCTCTGGGATCAGCTCTGTGCAGGGCAGGGGGCAGGGCAGAGGGCAGGGCAGGGGGCAGGGCAGGGGGCAGGGCAGGGTGCAGGGCAGGGGGCAGGGCAGGGGGCAGGGCAGGGGCAGGGCAGGGGGCAGGGCAGGGTGAAGGGCAGGGGGCAGGGCAGGGGCAGGGCAGGGGCAGGGCAGGGTGAAGGGCAGGGGGCAGGGCAGGGGCAGGGCAGGGGGCAGGGCAGGGGGCAGGGCAGGGGGCAGGGCAGGGGGCAGGGCAGGGGGCAGGGGCAGGGTGAAGGGCAGAGGGCAGGGCAGGGTGCAGGGCAGGGGGCAGGGCAGGGGCAGGGCAGGGGGCAGGGCAGAGGGCAGGGCAGGGGCAGGGCAGGGGCAGGGCAGGGGGCAGGGCAGGGGCAGGGCAGGGGGCAGGGCAGGGGGCAGGGCAGAGGGCAGGGCAGGGGCAGGGCAGGGGGCAGGGCAGGGTGAAGGGCAGGGGGCAGGGCAGGGTGCAGGGCAGGGGGCAGGGCAGGGTGAAGGGCAGGGGGCAGGGCAGGGTGCAGGGCAGGGGGCAGGGCAGGGGGCAGGGCAGGGGCAGGGCAGGGGGCAGGGCAGGGGGCAGGGCAGGGTGCTGGCAGCTGCAATCTCCATTCCCCAGAGGAAATGGAAACCCGAGCGGCTCCAGGCGCCGCTGCTGCCGCAGCTCCGGCGCTGCTGCAGGCCGGGCCTCACTGCCAGCAGCCACGGGATGGCGCTGGGGAGGGCTTTGGAGGGGTTTGCAGGGGATTGGAGGGGTTTGGGAGAGGTTTTGGAGGAGCAGGGTCTGCCGGCTGCTCTGCCCCTCCCACAGGAGCTCCAGCCGGGACAGGGCAGGGTGGGGGTGCAAACATTCCAACATTCCAACATTCCAACATTCCAACATTCCAACATTCCAACATTCCAACATTCCAACATTCCAACACTCCAACACTCCAACACTCCAACATCCCAACATTCCAACATTCCAACATTCCAACACTCCAACACTCCAACACTCCAACACTCCAACACTCCAACACTCCAACACTCCAAGACTCCAACATTCCAACATTCCAACATTCCAACACTCCAACACTCCAACACTCCAACATTCCAACATTCCAACACTCCAACATTCCAACACTCCAACACTCCAACATTCCAACATTCCAACACTCCAACATTCCAACACTCCAACATTCCAACACTCCAACACTCCAACATTCCAACATTCCAACACTCCAACATTCCAACACTCCAACACTCCAACATTCCAACACTCCAAGACTCCATCATTCCAACACTCCAACATTCCAACACTCCAATACTCCAACACTCCAACATTCCAACATTCCAACACTCCAACATTCCAACACTCCAACACTCCAACATCCCAACATTCCAACACTCCATCATTCCAACACTCCAACACTCCAACATTCCAACATTCCAACATTCCAACACTCCAACATTCCAACACTCCAACACTCCAACATTCCAACACTCCAACACTCCAACACTCCAACACTCCAACATCCCAACATGCCAACATCCCAACACTCCAACATTCCAACATTCCAACATTCCAACACTCCAACACTCCAACATTCCAACACTCCAACATCCCAACACTCCAACATCCCAACATGCCAACATCCCAACACTCCAACACTCCAGCCGTGGTCCCTGCAGCTGCTGTCACACTGAGAACAGGGAATGAAGGTCTTGAGGCACTGCTGAGGCCTCTGAGTGTGGGGACAGCCCTGGGCCCCTCAGTTCAAGAAGGAGCTGGAGGGGCTGCAGCGTGTCCAGGGCAGGGACAGAGCTGGGGAAGGGGCTGGAGCCCCAGCAGAGGCTGAGGCAGCTGGAAAGGGGCTCAGCCTGGAGAAAAGGAGGCTCAGGGGGGCCCTTGTGGCTCTGCACAACTCCCTGACAGGAGGGGACAGCCGGGGGGGTCGGGCTCTGGGAACAGGGAACAGGGACAGGAGGAGAGGGAATGGTCTCAGGCTGGGCCAGGGCAGGCTCAGGGTGGATTTTGGGAATACTCCTTCATGGAGAGAGTGGTCAAGCACTGGCACAGCTGCCCAGGGAGGTTTGAGTCCCCATCCCTGGAGGTGCTGAAGGAAGGCCTGGATGTGGCACTCAGTGCTCTGGGCTGGGGACAAGGTGGGGATAAGGCACAGTTTGGAGTCGAAGGCCTGGGAGGGTTTGTCAGCCTCAGTGGTCCTGGGATTCCGTGACCAAGAACTTCATGTGAGAAAGGTGATGTGGCACAGCCCCTCCCTGGTGATAGCTGCCATTCCCTGGTTATTCCCTGCACCTCCAGATGTACCACAAAATAACCATGGGTTATCCCCTGACCTCCAAGCAAGAGTTCAGACACCACACCGTGCCACCAGCCCTGGGACAGGCTGCAGGAGCCTCGACTGGGTTGGGCAATTCCTATATGAATTTTTGGGAGTGTCTTCAGGTCTCTGTACTGCCATTGATCTGCCACAGCCATCAGCTCTGGGAATGCATCAGCTCCAGCCACCCTTCCTGCTGCCCTTGGCAGGGAGCTGGGAGCTCAGCCCAGTGTCCCCAAGAGCACAAAAGGACCAGATCTTCTCCCCAGGGCCTGTCCAGCCCCAGACCTGTCCAGCGGAGGGACACAGCGTGGTCCTACTGCAGAGCCAGCAGGTCCTCTGCAGGGCAGGGCTGCTCCTTTCCCTGGAACCAGAGAGGCTCCTGACCCATTGCATCAGCTCCACAGAACCACAGAATCATGGAATGGGTTGGAAGGACCTTAAAGCTTGTCCTGTTCACTCCCTGCCAGGGTGCAGGGGACACCTGCAGGGACACCTCCCACTGTCCCAGGCTGCTCCAGCCCCAATGTCCAGCCTGGCCTTGGGCACTGCCAGGGATCCAGGGGCAGCCACAGCTGCTCTGGGCATCCTGTGCCAGGGCCTGCCCACCTTCCCAGGGAACAATTCCTGCCCAATATCCCATCTAAATCTACTCCATCCCAGGTACAGCCATTCCCCCCTGCCCTATCACTCCATGCCCTTGTCAGAAGTCAGTGGCCACATTTCTTGGGGACCACAGAAGCCTTTGCAGGGCTGCAGGAGCAGCTCTGGCTCCTCTGCCTGTTCCCTGCTCGTCCTCCCCAGGGAGAATCTGCAGGGACCCGTGCCAGGCCCTGGGGTGGGCACAGCCCCATTTTGCAGCTCTGCCTGGGCAGCTTGGCCAGGTGCACAGAGGGAGCTGCAGCTGTCCTCGAGGGCCATCAGAGCTGGGGCACCCATGTCCATTGGCCATGGCCAAAGAGGAGAAGGCCTCGTTATTTTCTGCCTCAGCACTGGAGACAGACAGCAATGCTTAAAACAAGATCCTCTCATCAATCATTTATTGGATTTATGCAGCTTCACTTAGGAACCTGATTTATATTTCCTCTCAATTTACTGCATTTGAATTGTTTGCAAATAGGCACGTGAATCATCGGCTGGAGAGGAGAAAAAAAAAGCTATTTTCAAGCTTCATTTAGGCCTTTCCAAGCATTAATTTTTAGTTGCAAAGGCTATTTTTTGCTAAATTGGTTTTTAGATCTTGTCTTCCTTGTGCTGGCTTATAAATTTAGTGCTGCTGAAGCAAAAATGAGCAGAATTTGATCTTTTTCAGCCTTCTGAGGCAGGTGCAAGGGCCCAGCCCTGTGCTGGGTTGTGCTGTGGGACAAAGAGGAGAGAATTTGACAGAAATACCCACCTTGCCCCCAGCACAATCCAGCACAAGAGCTTCAGTGCACACTCCCTTGTGTTTCCTTGGTATCAGGGTTGGATCTTTGCTTCAAGAAGATTACAAATCCTTCAGCTGCACTCCAAGGGTGCCTTTGCTCCTGGAGCATCACCTCGGAATGCAGCAGGAGAAAAGCCTCCAGCTCAGCTGTTTTAAAGGTGAACTCGTTCCAGGGCCACAGCCTCCAGAAGCTTTTGTGGGTGGCTGGTGGCTGATGTTTTATTTAAACACAAAGCCATGAGATTCCAGCTCAGTTAAACAAATCCTTTGCTGGGAAAATATGCACATATTTTTGACACAAATCTGTCCGCGGCTCCATTAATTCTCCACCAAAGTGCTTTACCTGCTGGAGCAGATGATAATTCAGCAATGTAAACAGAGCCTTTTAATTTCATTTTGGGATCACGAAGGGAAACAAACTGATTAACAAAAGCAGGATAAACAATGGCTCTGCCTCCTCCTGTTAGGATTAATATTCGCCTGGAATTGCTGCTGCTCTCCCGGGAGCCAGGCGGTGCCACACTGTGCTCAGGGCTCAGCACATCCAAGGACATGGGACAGGGCCAGCAGAGTGGGTTTGGCTGCCTGGACACAGGGACAGGGCCTTCTCCACACTGGGATCTGCCAGCACAGGGGAATGCATCCCCTCAGCTCCTGCAGTGCCCCAGGGATCTCTGTCCCTGCTCCAGGGCTGCCACACCACCCACAGGGTCAGCTCATGGAATCATCACAGAATCCCAGAATGGGCTGGGTGGGAAGAGACCTTAAAGTCCATTCTGTTCCACCCCTGCCATGGCAGGGACACCTCCCACTGTCCCAGGCTGCTCCAAGCCCCAGTGTCCAGCCTGGCCTTGGGCACACCCAGGGATCCAGGGGCAGCCACAGCTGCTCTGGGCACCCTGTGCCAGGGCCTGCCCACCCTCCCAGGGAACAATTCCTGCCCAATATCCCATCTAACCTCACTCCTTATCAGTGTGAATCCCTTACCCCTTGTCCTGGCACTCCAGACCCTTTAAATTATGTCCCTCCATCTTCCTTGTCATCTCCTCCAGGTACTGTTAAACCACTTCCCTGCACACCCAGTGCAAACACTGCCAGGAAGGGACTCCAAGCTGGGACATGGAAATCCAGGGCTGGATTTTGGAGTGTCTGTGCAGGGCCAGGAGCTGGACTGGATGATCCTGGTGGGGCCCTTCCAGCTCAGGAGATTCCATGTTTCTATGATTTACTTGCCAGGGGAGCCTTCAGGAAGCCCAGAAGGGTTCTGTTCAGGAGCAAGGGGAAGGGATAAACCTCTACCCACAGAGGTTTTGTTCCTGACAGCAGCATGGGGTGGCAGTCCCAGCCCCAGCTCTGGCCCATCCAGAGCTGCAGGAAGGGCTGGGAGTGCCACAGCTCCTCTCCAGGTGTCAGGAATGCCTGTGGGGTCAGTGTAGGCACAGAGAAGGGACAAAATGTCATCCCAGCTCAAGCAAGGGCACAGGGAGGTGCTCAGAGCTCTTGTTCCTGCCACCTCATCCCACACTGCAAACCCAACGTCCAGGGAAGAGCTGGGAACCTCAGGGATGGCAGGGCACAGGGTGGGGCTGGGGACAGGGGACATCACAGCTGCTCCTTCTCCACAACACCTGAGCAATAAAAAGCAGTTCAAGCAATAAAAGAGCAAGATGTGGCTCCTGGCTGGACAACAGCTCCATTCCACCCAGCTGACTGGGATCTGATCCATGCTGAGATGCAGGCAGGGAGGCAGATGGAGAAGGGAAAGGGCTGCAGGACAAGTGCAGAGATCATGTTCAAGCCACAGGCTGAATTAAATCTTTATGATCTTGCTTGTGCTGCAGCTGCCAGAGGAGGGAGAAGGCAGCAAAGTTTTGCTGCTACAAACACAGGTTTTTCTTGCTTGGTTTTGGTGTTGCTGTTTGAGTCTTTGCTTTGGAGAATGCCAGGCTGGGCCTCTGCAGGACAGAGCAAGAGAGCATCTCCTAACACACCTGTGAACCCAGACAGAGCCTAGGACACCCTGGTGGCAGAGCTGGGCTGGAAGACACAGGCACTGGCACCAGGGAGTGCCGTGCCCGTGGGGAAGGATCCCTGGAGAAACACCAAAGGAAGTGTTTGTGTGTGTGCACGAGGAGAGGATGAGAGCACAGCTGGGCTGGTAAGAGGTGCTCACAGGGGACCAGGGAGGTGGGGGAAGGCAGAGCACCCACACCTGGGCTTTGCTGGGCCTGGGCTTAAGGAGATGTCCAGACCAAGAACTCTGTGAGACAGCTTACACAGATATCCTGAACAGTGGATGCCAGTAACAGATTTCCCTGGCTGGGGCAGAGTGGTTACCTCATCCTGGGCACTCCAGGCTGCTGGAGATGTCAAGTCAGAAACCTGGGAGAGACCAGCAGGACATCCCAATGATCCCAGGGCTGGAGCCCCTCTGCCCTGGAGCCAGGCTGGGAGAGCTGGGAGTGCTCACCTGGGGAAGAGAAGGTTCCAGGGAGAGCTCAGAGCCCCTGCCAGGGCATAAAGGGACTCCAGGAGAGCTGGAGAGGGACTGGGGACAAGGGATGGAGGGACAGGACACAGGGAATGGCTCCCACTGCCAGAGGGCAGGGCTGGATGGGATATTGGGGAGGAATTGTTCCCTGGGAGGGTGGGCAGGCCCTGGCACAGGGTGCCCAGAGCAGCTGTGGCTGCCCCTGGATCCCTGGCAGTGCCCAAGGCCATGCTGGACATTGGGGTTGGAGCAGCCTGGGACAGTGGGAGGTGTCCCTGGCCATGGCAGGGGTGGAACAGGATCTGTAGGGTCCCTTCCCATGCAACCCATTCCATGATTCCATTGTGTTCCTGCTCAAACTGTGGCAAGTTTAGGGGGTTGTGGCAGGTTAGGGGGACACCTCCCACTCCCGCTGAAGGACTCGAGGACAGGGATGGAAGGAAATTCACAGAGAGTGGTGAAGTACTGAGCTCCCAGGCACCTTCAGAGAGTTGCAAGGAAACCATGGAAAATCAGGGCTCCAGGAAGGTAATTCAGGAACTGTGTAGGAGCAAAGTACCCACCTGTGTGCTCATTTGTTACAACCTAATTTGCATTCCAAGGTTGTCATAAATATTGAATAAACAATGATTTCGGAAATGCTCTTGTTGCACGTTCTTTGTGAAGGAGTGAAAAGGTTTCTGTGGAGGGGGAAGGAGGAGAAAAATGAGCTCAAATGAGTGGGGACACCAAGGGCCTGGTGTAGTGTGTGAGCTGCAATGTGCTGCAAAACCTTCTTCCCACTGTAGTTCAACTGCCTCTTGCTAGAAGAGGCAAACGGGCAGGAAACCAGCAATTGAGGGTCTCATTTTCTTATCCAAGAGACTCCTTCTCAAATCCACTGAAGAGCATTTCCTCTCAGCTGCTCAAGGGGCAGCAGCAGGATGCCAGTATAAGGAAGTTCCAAGAGTAGTAGAATAAAAAGTTCCTTGAGATGGTGGCTGGGATGGACATGGAAGTGACTGCAGAGGCCCCAGGACATCTCTGGATCCTGCACATGAGCTCTGTGGTTCTCCCTCCCAAGGGCACACATGGGAAGCCACAGAACCACAGAATCATGGAATGGTTTGGGGGAAAGGGACTCCATAGACCACCCAGTGCCACCCCTGCCATGGGCAGGGACACCTCCCACCATCCCAGGCTGCTCCAAGCCCCAATGTCCAGCCTGGCCTGGGACACTGCCAGGGATCCAGGGGCAGCCACAGCTGCTCTGGGCACCCTGTGCCAGGGCCTGCCCACCCTCCCAGGGAACAATTCCTTCCCAATATCCCATCCAGCCCTGCCCTCTGGCAGTGGGAGCCATTCCCTGTGTCCTGTCCCTCCATCCCTTGTCCCCAGTCCCTCTCCAGCTCTCCTGGAGCCCCTTTAGGCACACTACAATCACAGTTAAGGTTGGAAATGACCCCCATGGCCATGGAGCCCAAGCACTGACCTCGTTAACCAGACACTGTCCAGGACTGATGGACTCTGTCCCTCCATCACCACATCCACATGTGCAGGGATGGGGACTCCACCCCATCTCCTGGATCATACCCCAAGCTGGACCTTCTGTGGTGTGGAACATCCCTCTGGCCACTGTGGGTCAGCTCTCCTGGCCACGTTCACCCCAACTCACTGAGAGCTCCTGGATTTGGAGTGAGCACAGCTTGGCACCAACCACAACCCCAGTGTGTTCTCAACATTGTCCTCACACCAAATCCCAAATGCTGCCCTGCACCAGCTCCAGGAAGGGAGGGATCCTATCCAGAACAAAGCAGGCCATCAGTGACAGCAGGACAGTGGTGACAGCAGGACAGTGGTGACAGCATCTTGCTGAAGGTGCCATGTGGTCCAGCCAGAGCGACTCTGACCCCAGCACACAGAGACAGGGCATGAAAAGCTGGCACAGATTTGTCACCACCCTACATTTGTGGACTGGTGCCATCAGGGGTCCTGGGCACAGAAATGTCCTCGGGAGGTGACAGCCAGGCCCTGGCTCAGAGCGAGCCTGGGAAGGGGAGTTCTTGTTCTCATCCCACTCCCAGCAAAACTTCCAGCTGAGAGAGCAGAGCGTGGAGAACTGGCAAAGTCAATAATGTTATTTGGGAGTTGCTATTTAAAAAGAATCCTGACTGTTTCAGAACACCTGCAATGATTTGGGATATTTCTGTTGGCCATGTGATCCACATGACTGGCACAGAGCAGCTGTGGCTGCCCCTGGATCCCTGCAAGTGTCCCAGGCCAGGCTGGACACTGGGGCTTGGAGCAGCCTGGGACAGTGGGAGGTGTCCCTGCCCATGGCAGGGGGTGGCACTGGAAGAGCTTTAAGGTCCCTTCCACCCCAAACCATCCCACAATTCTGTGATATTCATTTCACCAATCAGCTGCAGGATCTGTGTGTCTCTGGAGACCAAGCAGGGAGCACCAATGTGCTGTGGATTTTCACACTCACACACAATAAACCAATCAGAAATCCACCATCTGTGGGTGCTTTTTGGTAATTTTAGAAAACCATTTAAAAAAAAGAAAAAAAAAAATGAAAAAGAAAAAAAAAGACAGACGAGAGCCAGGATGAAATCTGCAGCTTTAAAAGTTAAATCCCTGTTTTGCAGCACCCAGGCAGCTCGGAATCTGGGTCTTGGCTGCTCCTGTGAACCCTTTTAAAATTCTTTTTTTGTATAAGCACTAGAATACTGAAGCACTACAAAGATCATGGGGCTTTCATCCTGCTCTGGCACAGCAGAGGCTCCACGTGGGTCCAAGCAGGTGAGGCAGGACAGAGTGTGACAGCCCTGCCCTGGCACAGGCAGAGGGAACAGGCACAGCTTGGGAGAGCTCCAGATTTGGGATTATTCACAGGCACCACCCGCTCCACAGCCACAATGGATCCCAGAAAGCCACTTTGCCTTTCCTCTCTTCAAACTCACTCTGTCCTTTGGCTCCCACAGCATCCTGGGGCAAAGCCTCCCACAAGTGATGGATGTGTGCTGAGGTTCACCTGAGTGCCACCAGGGTTAGAAATGTGACCAATTCCTCTGTGCCCTCCTGCCCTGCCCTGGACACCTCTGGCAAAAAGGTCTCCAAAAGTGTAAAACCTCTCTAGGGTTTTACACTCACAAAACCCCACCCCAACCCTCTGATCACCCTGGCTGCCCTTCTCAGCAGCTTTTTCTTTACTCCAGCATCTTTTCTGAGGCAGGACAATGAGAAATCCACGAATTATTCAAGCCATGGACATGGCATAAGGCTTATTATATCCATATTAAAAACCCTTCTCTCTTAGTGGCATAAAATCTTTGCACATTCAAAACAAATTGATTCCTTGTTAGCATTAAAAAGTGATCTCAGCTTGCAAGGCACAAAGTAGCTGGAAAATTTCCTGTGCACACAGGCTGACATTTCCAAAGGGAGTGGGATAAAATCAGCCTCGTGCTCCAGCCAAAGGGAACGGGGAAGGGTTTGCTGAAAAAATTCAATGCTTAAGGTGCCCAGTAAGTTCAACCTGGAAACTCTGACAGGATATAACATCATGGAATGGTTTGGGTGGGAAGGGACCTGAGAGCCCATCCAGTGCCACCCCTGCCATGGCAGGGACACCTCCCACCATCCCAGGCTGCTCCAAGCCCCAGTGTCCAGCCTGGCCTTGGACACTGCCAGGGATCCAGGGGCAGCCACAGCTGCTCTGGGCACCCTGTGCCAGGGCCTGCCCACCCTCCCAGGGAACAATTCCTTCCCAATATCCCATCCAGCCCTGCCCTCTGGCAGTGGGAGCCATTCCCTGTGTCCTGTCCCTCCATCCCTTGTCCCCAGTCCCTCTCCAGCTCTCCTGGAGCCCCTTTAGGCCCTGGCAGGGGCTCTGAGCTCTCTCCAGAGCTTTCTCTTATCCAGGCTGAGTAATCCCAATCTCTCAGCCTTTCCTAACAGGAAAAGTGCTCCAGCCCTCTGATCATCTCTGTGATGATTGATGACTGATGATGATCAATCTTTGTGACCTGTAAGGTGAAATCACAGCCCCTGCATCTCTCCCAGTGCATCAGAACTGCCTCTGAGGCCCAGCAAACGTGGCTGCATCATTCCTACAGCCAGCCTTTCCCTTTCACTTCACGTCTTTCCCTATGCATGAGCTTTTTTAAGCCTAACCTTAAGAAATCAACTTCAGAAGAAGAACAAGTCTCCATAGGAAAGCTGGGAAGCTGCTAAGAAACTAATTAAAGGAACAAGCACAAAACAACCACTTCAGCAGTACCAGCCTCTAAGAGGAGCAGAAAATGAGGGAAAGAAAATGCAGCCTTGCAACATGAAAAGAAATAAAACTAATTTAAATTTTAAAAACTTTAAAAAAATTATTTATTTTAATTTTTTTTTCCCAGTTGCTTTGTGCTTACCCTGGTTTCTCTGCACACAACAGCCCTGGGCCACAGCTCAGCCACTTCCATCTCACACCCAGGGAATTCTGTGCCAAGCTGGATTTTGCAGCTCACTTGGATCACCAGATCCCCCAGCAGGGCTAGGAGCAGTGTCCAGGGCAGGGTGTGTGTCTGCAGGGGAAATGTTCCTCCTCTGGGCGTGCAGTCATGGATTCTAGTTGGAAAACCCCTCTAAGACCACCAGCTCCAACCATTCCCAGCTTTCCAGGGACTAATGCAGCCTGGGCACTGTCCTGCAGCTCCTGTGTGTGCCTGGTGAGCAGGGGCTGGAGAGGCAGGGGACAGGAGCCTGTCCCAGCAGCAGCATTCCTGCCTGGAATCACTGCACACCCCTGGAAAGAATTGCTCCTCTGACCTCTGCAAAAGCAGACTCAACAAAACTCCCTGGATTTAATTCTCCTTCACAGCTGGTCAGGAGGGAAATGCCAACTCTGTCCTCTGTCAGCTGTCCCTGTCCCCACCTTGTCCCAGCAGGCAGCTCCTGCTCCTCCAGCAGGGATTTAGCTGCAGCAGCTGGAGCTGACCCCAGGACTCTCTGCACTGCCGTGTCTCAGTGCTTGAGCCTCTCCCGAGCCCTGCAGCTCCAGGGTGGAGTCGGGGCTGGGGCTGCTCTGGGATGGGACCCACAGGCCCAGCCCCTGGCCCTGCACGGTGCTGCTGGCAGCTGCTCCTGCAGTGTGCACTCAGAACCACAGAACGTGCCATCATTCACTAAGGAAAGAGCTCCAGGGTCACCGAGTCCAACTGTGCTGATCACACCTTGTCCCCAGCCCAGAGCACTGAGTGCCACATCCAGGCCTTCCTTGGGCACCTCCAGGGATGGGGACTCCAAACCTCTCTGAGCAGCCCTTTCCAAGGTCTGATCACCCTTTCCATGAAGGAATATTCCCAAAATCCACCCTGAGCCTGCCCTGGCCCAGCCTGAGGCCGTTCCCTCTCCTCCTGTCCCTGTCCCCTGTTCCCAGAGCCCGACCCCCCCCGGCTGTCCCCTCCTGGCAGGGAGTTGTGGCGTTCCCAGCAGGGATCCCAGGGCCTCCTCCAGCTCCCAGTGCCACATTCCTGGGATCACTGGGCTCCCATCTTCATCCAGGGAAACCTAGAGACCCAAACCAGCAGCACAACCCAGTAGGACTCAGTAAAACCCAGTATGACCCAGCACAATTCAGTATGACCCAGTACAACCCAGTAAAACCCAGTGCAACCCAGCACGACCCAGCACAACCCAGCACAACCCAGCACGACCCAGTACGACCCAGCACAATCCAGCACAACCCAGTAAAACCCAGTATGACCCTGCACAGCCCAGCACAACACAGCACAACCAAGTAAAACTCAGCAAAACCGAGTAAAACCCAGTACAACCCAGCACAACCCAGCACAACCCAGTAAACCCAGTAAAACCCAGTAAAACCCAGTAAAACGCAGTATAACCCAGTACAACCCAGCACAACCCAGTAAAACCCAGCACAACCCAGCAAAACCCAGTAAAACCCAGCACAGCCCAGCACAACCCAGCAAAACCCAGTAAAACCCAGTGCAACCCAGTACAACCCAGTACAACCCAGCACAGCCCAGCACAACCCAGCACAACCCAGTACAACCCAGCACAACCCAGCACAACCCAGCACAGCCCAGCACAACCCAGCACAACCCAGTACAACCCAGTAAAACCCAGCACAACCCAGCACAACCCAGCACAACCCAGCACAACCCAGCACAACCCATTACAACCCAGTACAACCCAGTACAACCCAGCACAACACAGCACAGCCCAGCACAACCCAGCACAGCCCAGCACAGCCCAGCACAACCCAGCACAACCCAGCACAACCCAGCACAACCCAGTAAAACCCAGCACAGCCCAGCACAACCCAGCACAACCCAGTACAACCCAGCAAAACCCAGCACAACCCAGCACAACCCAGCACAACCCAGTAAAACCCAGTACAACCCAGCACAGCCCAGTACAACCCAGCACAACCCAGTAAAACCCAGCACAGCCCAGTACAACCCAGCACAACCCAGCACAGCCCAGCACAGCCCAGCACAACCCAGCACAACCCAGCACAACCCAGCACAACCCAGTAAAACCCAGCACAGCCCAGCACAACCCAGCACAACCCAGTACAACCCAGCACAGCCCAGCACAACCCAGTACAACCCAGTAAAACCCAGCACAGCCCAGTACAACCCAGCACAACCCAGTAAAACCCAGCACAAGCAGTCTCTTCCAAGAGCAGTGCCCATGGCAGGCCTGCCAGCACCTTTCACCACAAGCAGCCCTGCAGGGGCTGGCCCAGGTGTCCCCAGAGCCCCAGAAGCAGCAGCTGGGGGTGCCAGGGCTGTCCCTCGGGTCCAGCTGCAGCTCTGCTCTCTGCCAAGCACAGGCTGGGTGTGGTGGGAAGTGATCCCAGGCACTTCCCAGCCTGAGCCTCGCACTCAGGAGCTGCAGGGAGAGGAAAGGTGGGGCATTAAGAGCCCTTGATGTGATTCTCTGCTGAAGCACTCTGGAACCTGGGAACACTCAGCCTGCTATTTACAGAGGGGGCTCTCCTGGGAGAGGGTCTGGAGCAGACAGTGGGAGAGGATGGAGTCATTACCCTCCCCAGGCTTGGTCTAGGAGAGCTTCCCCAGCCCCAAACCCATGGAAACACCTGAAATGGATGTTGCAGAGCCCATGGGGGAGGGGATTCCTGAGGGAAGCAACCAGTGCCTGCGGGGAGGTTTGTGCAGACCTGAGTGTCACTGCCTGTCCGTGTCCCCTGGAGCAGGACAAGCCCTGGTGGGGGAGATGTGATGGGACCATCTCCATCATCAAGAGATCCCTGCAGCTGAGGGAATTCTCCTTGCTAGTGGGGATAGATCATCCATGGAGAGAAACAGGGAACAGGGAAAGTGAAGCTCAGAGTCACCAAGGACACAGACACCAAACAGCTCAGCACAGCAGGACACAGGACCAGGCTGACCACGGGTCAGTGGTGCTGTCCCTCCTGGGATGGAGGTTTTGCAGGATTTGAGACCGTTCTGACTAAAATCCGACTGTCCTGCCCAGATGCCAGAGCTTTGTGTCCTTTCAGACACGAGCAAAGCCAGCAGCTCTGCACCCTCCCTGCAGACAGCCCAGCCCAGCTGCTGGGGGACAGCTCAGGGATTCCGGGCTTCTGGGCTGTCCTGGCTGTCCTGGAAGCCCCAGGGAAAGCCACCCAATGTCAAAAGTCCATCCCAGGCAATGCTGGCAGCCTCAGGAAAGGATATTGGGCCAAGGAAGAGGGGCTGGCTCCTATTCCCAAGGGATTACCCCCCCACCAGCCTGGGCTGCACTGCTTGCACAGCCTGGTTCCCTGCTTTGGCCCTGTCCCCAGCTCTCTGGGGTGGGCAAAAGCCCTGGAATCCCTGCTCTCTCCAGCTGAGCCAGCATTTCTGGCTTCTCCAGGGGAAGGACATTTCCCTCCCTTCACCCTCAGGATGCAGCTCCCTCCAGCTGCCACAAACAGGCCAGGACCCAGCTCATGGATTTGGGTCTCAGGGACACTGGCAGTCACTCCTTGCTGCAGGGGTGGGGATGGAGCTCAGCCCTGCCTCTGCCATCCTGCACTGGATGTTCCTGGATGAGCCTTGAGCCAAGATTCAGCTTCACAGAGAGGGGAACAAAATAAAAAAAACCCTTCATTTTCCATGTCCAAACACAGCAGATCCAGCTCTTCCTGCTCCACACATCCAAGAGTCTGGCATGTCCAAAATCAGCAATTGCTCATAAGAAGTGCAGCTTCCAGCCATTGTCAGCTCAAACCACAGTGCTGGGACTGAACTCCAAGATTAATCCCACTTGGGTGGCCTTCTGCCACCTGAGGGGACCTGGCCCACACTGCACCACAGGGAAGGCAGGATTAGAATATTGCTCCAGTGGAAATCTGTCCCAGGGGAGTTCAGAGAAAGGCATAAAACTGAGAGCAGTTGTGCAGAAGAGCCTAAAATGATGTCAGGAGCCAGGACAAATGGTGTGAAGTAAAGACACCTGATCTCACTGTCCCTTGAAAAAAAGCTAAAAGGTGACCTGAGAACAGCCCTTGAGCACTTTCAGGGGAGGAAACCAGTGGACACTCAAAGGCTCCTTAATCCAGCAGAAGATGGTGAAGCAAGACCCAGGTTCCAGCCAGGGAATTCAGTTCAGGGAAAGTCACAGTGATCAACCACAGCCACAAAGGCTGGGGGGGAGCAGCAGCTGCTCCATCAGCCCTTCCAAACTGCAGCCTGCATTCCTGCACCCAGTGCCTGCAGCTGTGCCTGCTGAGCCCCATTCCTGCCCCTGCCCCTGGGCCAGGCAGCCCTGCCCTCCCAGGCTGCTGAGGCACAGCCCTGGCACAGAGGCAGGGGAGGCTCTGTAAGAGTTTTCCCAATTCTCCCATGGCACAGAATCACAGAATCATGGAATAGGTTGGGTGGGAAGGGACTTTAAAGCCCATCCAGTGCCACCCCAGCCATGGGCAGGGACACCTCCCACTGTCCCAGGCTGCTCCAAGCCCCAGTGTCCAGCCTGGCCTTGGACACTGCCAGGGATCCAGGGGCAGCCACAGCTGCTCTGGGCACCCTGTGCCAGGGCCTGCCCACCCTCCCAGGGAACAATTCCTTCCCCAAACCCCATCTAGCCCTGCCCTCTGGCAGTTCAAATCCATTGCCCCTTGTCCTGTCACTGCACTGGGACACTCCAGTCTGACCCCCTGCTCCATCCCTCTTCCAGCAGAGCCCCCTGGGAGCAACGAGAGGCCAGGCCCAGGCTGGACCCAGCACCTGCAGCTCCCCCATCAGAGGTCCCTGCTCTGGGTCCTCGAGGGGATGCCACAGCCCTGTTTCTATTCCAGCCAGTGCCTGACACCCCAAAACTGCCCCTTTCAAGGCAGGACTCCCAACACTCCTGATCCCTCTCATTGCCAAAAGCAGTGGTGGGGCAGGCAGCAAAGCCCTGCACTGCTCCCAGCTCCTTCTGCAGAGACGGGACAAGGGCCCTGCTCAGGCTTGATGCCTTCTCTCCTCCCAGGTGTCCAGGATTTAACTGGAATTCCAGGACAGCCAGTGGGAGAGTGACCCCGGGGGTCAAAGGAGCCCTGCACCACCTCCTGAGCACACAGAGCACCAAGTCCCACGGCCACATTGCCCCGGGCCAGCTTGGCCCCGTGTCGTTTGTTGCTGAGTCCAGCAGGATGGCACTGTGCCAGGGTTTGAAGCCTCTCCCGGGGCTCCATCACACCTTTCAGCTCCATCACACCTTTCAGCTCCGTCACACCTTTCAGCTCTGTGCCACCTTCCAGCTCCATCACACCTTCCAGCTCTGTCACACCTTCCAGCTCTGTCACACCTTTCAGCTCTGTCACACCTTCCAGCTCTGTCACACCTTCCAGCTCTGCAGCCCCGGGCAGTCTCTGCTCCTGGTGACAGAGCTCCCAAACTCATCCTGAGACAAAGATCCCCAGAGAATCCGCTCCAAATGTTTGGGAAATCTCTGCCTTGCCCGGTCTCTTCATTTTGCGATTCCAGTCCCGAGGGTGGAGCCAGAGGAGGGGATTTTGACAGGGCTTTTAGAAGGAGACACACTGAGGGATCACATCTCTTTTGGCAGAGCTCCCCAAACAAACACCTCAACTCAATTTGCTTCATTTTCCTGGTTTCCTGGACTTCAAATCCAAAATGGATCCTGTGGCTGCATTTTTGTTGGTGCAAAGCCTGCCTGGGAAGCACAGCAAGGCAGAGATGCTCCCACCTTTGCAAAGCAGCCGAGATCACATTTCAATGGGAAAACTATAGAGCTATTTTTGTTCTTCCTAGGGAAATCTGGGGCAGGGAGAAGAGGGGCTAACACTGGAATCTCCTGAAGAACACAAATGCTGGGTTTTCAGTGTCTCTCCTGAACAGTAATCCCGTTTTCTTAGCAGGATTAATTTCTGATAATCCTGGAGTCGAGTTTGCCCTGGGATCAGCTTTTTGCCCAGCTTTTCAAACCCGAATTTGGTAGGGTCAGAGAAGTGGTGCCATGAGGTGTCCCTGCAGCAGGATGGGTCCCTGGATGCCAGAGCTTTTTTCCTCCACTTATCCCAGTCAGAGCTGCTGCCCCAGGAAGGGGCCCATTCCAGCTGGGAGGAGCACACACCTGAGCTCCAGTCCCACTGAGCTGCAGACTCTGTGCTTCCCCTCCCACCAAATTCCTGGGAGGAGGTTCCAGTTCCAGAGCTGGACCAAAGGAGCAGTGCCCAGCAGGCTCAGGGACTGACAGCCCCTTTTGTATCCCCAGGACAGCTCCCTGGGACATGGCTGTGCCCTCACACCCCCGGGAATCACTCAGGGAATTTGGGTCCTGGCTTCAGCAGTGGCTTCCCCAGAGGAGCTCAAAGCTCCACAGCAGGAAACGTCCCCTGGGACCTTGGGCCACCATCCCTGTCTGCCATGGAGCAGCTCTGTGCTTGGGACCAGCTGGGTGCAGCTGCCCTGGGCCAGCAGGTCCCAGTGCTCCCCATTCCTGCTCCCCAGGGCTGGGAGCTGGCACCAGGCCCTCACTGCTGCCCTGGGTGCCCAGCCAGACCAGCACCACCTTCCCCTGCCCCAGCCCAGGGGGATGTCTCCATCAGGAAAAGTTCATCACCTTCACATGAGCACAGGCAAGTGACAGGGCAGGTAAAAACACACCTGGGGCTGAGGAGCCACCCTGGCTCCCTGCTGGGTCAGCATGGAAAGGGCATTTGCAGTTTTCTCCATGGCCTGAGCTCTGCAGGATTAAGGACATGAAAGTCCAGGACTGGCTGTGGCCAGCTTGGATTCCTGGTGTGGGGGAGCTCCAGGAAACAACCAGAGAGGATCTCTGTGCCTGGAGAGGGAAGGTGAATTCACAGCTCAGCAGAACACAACAGCATCCAACTGACTGGGGCACATCTTCTGTTTGTCAAAATAAAATGTAGATGCTTAATAATTAATCAGCTCATATGCAAAATAGGTATCATAGCAGAAGGGGGGAGGGGGGAACGCATTGTTCCTTTAGAATAAATATTTAACATGATACAGAACAGCATGAATTTTTAAAGACAAGTTTTTGTAACTGCTGAAGCTCTGTTAAAGAAGCAGAACATCTTCAAGCAGCAGTGCCAACTTCTTGAGTGGGCACAGCCATTCCAACACAGGCACTGCAGAGAAGGAGGAGGAGGAGGAGGAGGAGGAGGAAGGACAGGAGAGCCTGGGCCCCAGGAATAGCAGATTTTCAATCCCACTCCTCCTACAGCCACAGCACAGCAGCTCTGAAAGTGCATCTCCAGCTGGAGGGGGCGGCTGCATGGGAAAGGGCTCAGCCTGCCCTGGTGACATCCAAGGAATTCCTGCTGATTTCAGGCTTTTCAGGATTTCAGGGAGCAGGGATGCTCCAGCCCTTTCTGCTTTCTGAGATGTGAGGAAGGTTTGTGCTCCACCCTGTGTGGGGCAGATGTGACCCTGCCTACACCTGCCCATGCTCTCACCTTCCCCTCTCCCACCCCTTCCAGTGCCTCTGCAGCAGCAGCTGCTCCAGGCCCTGCCTGCAGCATCGAGAATGAGTCAAAAAGGGATTTATCCTGCAGGGAATGCACCTGCTCCAGCTCAGCTCAGTCCCCACAGCTCTCCAGCCCCAGCACTCCCAGCAGCAAACCCTTGGCCAGCTCCAGGCTGCTCCAGGCTCACCCAGCAGCTCCCACTGGGATGTGGTGCTGCAGACAGCAGCTGCTGGGATCCCCAGCTCCCAGAGGAATTCCAGGTAGGAATGCTGGATGCCCCCAGGACCCTGTTCCACAGATGGTTCCACCCCCAGCTCAGCTCTCCTGCCTGGGCACCTCCCCAGCCAGGGCAGCCCCTGGGCCATCCCTCTGTGCTGGGGACCATGGGCACAGCACCACAGGCAGGGAGGGGACAGAGATCACCCCCACAGCTCCTTCCCCACCCTCCCAAGGGCTGCAGGCTGCTCAGAAGAGCTTTGGGAATGCAAGTGAAAGAGGAGCCAATCTGTCCCTCCAGCTTTCTGCCTGTCCCATCAGCCAAGGGACACTGAGGGCATTTGCACAGCTGGGAGCACCAGGAGGTGACACTGCCTGGAGGGACACCTTTGGGCAGGTCCCAGGGCCAGGACACAGAGAGAGCCCAGGAACTGCATCACCAGCTCTGGGTATGAGCAGGGAGGGACAAACTGCCCTGGTGGGGGCAGGAGCATGGAGAGGGCACTGCAGAGCTCCTGCAGGAGGGGCAGGGAGTTGGGTGGGTTGAGCTTTGGGAAATCTCTCCTTCTTAAGTTTCCCATTCACTGCCAGAAGCCAAAGGGCTTTGGGTCCCACTCCCAGCTTCCTCCCAGCACAGGTTTGGCACTTTGGGCAGGGTGAGGTGGTGGCAGGATTGTCCCTTCCCTGCTGCTGAGATGAAGGAGTTAAAGCAGTGCCACTGGTGAGTGTTCCCAGAGCTGTCCCTGCTCCCAGAAACTCCAGGATGTCCCCCCCAGGAGATGGGCCACAGGAAAGCTATTACACTGTGCTTGATATATACATCCCATAAATCCAGGGCCCATAAATTAGGTAACCTTCTGCTTTAAGAGCTGTCTGAGTCTGCAAAGACATCCCAAAGTCAGGCACATCCCTGCTGGAGACATGGGAACTCTGTCCTCACTTCCCTTGGGAACACAGACTGGGACAAGGGACAAACACCCCAGCCCAGGGGGGCAGAGGAGCTGTGCCAACAGCTCAGGGCCTGGGGAAAAAAATTTCTGTCCCCAGAGGGAACCAGAGCTGGTGTCTGAGCTACTCCTGGTGTCCCCATGGCCTGTCACCCCTTGGGATGCAGCTCCTCCATCCCTGTGCCCCTGCTTTGGTCTCACTGAGCACACAGAACAAGCTCTGAGTCCTTGCTGACCTCTCAGGGCTCAAGGAAAGGGCCATGAAAAGGGTGCAGCACTTCCCTGCTCCTCTCTGGAAGCACCTCAGCCTACAGTGACACTGCTGTGTGTCCTGGCAGGAGCAGAGGCAGCACACACCCTCTCCTCCTCCTCCACCAGAGCTGAGTGGTCACTGTGGCCTCGTGCTGTGTCCAAGCTCAGGATTCAGCCCCAGGCTGACCCTCACTGCACCAAAGCTGCCAGGGCTCCCTGTGCCATCCTCCCCTGCACCCCACATCCCAAACACCATCCCAGGCTGTGCTGGGAGTCCCAGGGATGAGAGCAACACAAATGGAAACGGATCCAAACTGGGATTTACCCTCCTGGATCCAGCTCCAGGCTGATGTCAGGAGCAACAGCCCTGACCACAGCCCCAGAGGAACGGGATCCACCAGTCCCCCACTGCCCTGAGGCAGCTGAAACCCCTCATGGAGTTACAGCCATTCAACTTCCACCTCATTCCTTCCTACTCTTCTCTTGTGTCTCCTTGGGAATTTCTCCTGCCCAAGCAACTAGTGCTAGAATAATGGATTTTGGATTGGAAGGGACCTTAAAGTAGCACCCCCCTGCCAGGGACAGGGACACCTTCCTCTATCCCAGGCTGCAGGAGCTGGCAGGTGACAGCCAGGAGCATGAGGACATTGCCATAGGGCAGCATTGCCAGCCATGATCCAGCTTTGAGCCCTGAGAACATCGTGCTCTCAGTGCCAGGATGGTGCAGGAGCTCCAGACACAGAAGAGCCCAGCCAGGGCATGAGGGAGCCCATCACCATGGGCTGCCAGAAGCTCACTTCTTGAGGGAGTTTAACTGCACTGATAATTCCATGGCTCTGTCAGGAATACCTGACCACTCTGGCAAGACTTTCCCAGGTATTCCTGGGAAATCCCTTTTGGGGTATCCCTGAATTAAGGCATCCTCAAAATGCTCTCTGTCATTTTTGCTGGGCCAGGAGGAAGGTGCAGCTTGGAGGTTCAGCTGCATCCCCAGGGTGGCTCTGGGAGATCTGGAAACCCTCAAGAAAGGTCCAAGGCAGTTGTGCCCAGATCCCTGTGGGACCTGCACATTCCCAGGCTGTGAGGAAGAGGCACCAGAGGTGCAGGGTTCACCCTGGTGTGAGCCACTGCACATCCCAGCCTGGCCCTGGAGCTGGCACCCAGCCTTGCAGCATTTCCCACACACCAACATTCAAAGCTGGAGCTAAATAGGATCAGCTTCCCAAGAGAAAACACCCCCAAGCCCAGCCTGCTCATCTGCTCTGGGATGAGGAATCTAATAAAGTCATCGAGGTG
The DNA here is from genome assembly GCA_030060385.1 of Muscicapa striata striata. NCBI lineage: Eukaryota > Metazoa > Chordata > Aves > Passeriformes > Muscicapidae > Muscicapa > Muscicapa striata. The sequence continues at coordinate 669,648 of JAREIS010000113.1, read as the reverse complement.
AGTTCAGGCTGGGCACCATTATTCTGCCCTAATTTGAGCTGTCAGCCCCTTGTAAAACATGACATATGGCCCTGAAAATTCATCTTGGGCACCAAACTGGATTTATTCTGCTGTAAAAAAGAAAGAGACAGTGAACAGTGGCCCAGGGACCTCCACACCACTGCAAACACACCCGCACTGATCTCAGCAAACAATTTATTTGATTCCCCACCGCCGCCATCCGTCTCCGCTCCATCCACTGCCTGACCAGGCTGGCAGCAGCAGATGAGTTTTAAAGGTCACCACTTAATGATGTTAAGGAGCCATCCTCCCTCCCAGATAAAACACAGATCAATCTGTAATATTTCTGATGGGACTGTGCTCGTGGAGAAGATACAGGGGGATTCTGTTCTCCTTTCTGTTCCTATGAACTCAAAGCCTTTGCTGACACCAGGCTGGGGCCAGACCCAGCTGGAAGTGGCACATCCCAGGGGCAGGGAGCAGGCAGGAGGGGGATGGAGTTGGGATTGGTCTGCACCATCAAGTGCTGTTTAATCCTTGTATAATTTAATGTATAAATCTCTGGCTCTTGCATCTACCTGTGGGGAATCAGAGCAGCTCTGGACCCACTTTTCCCCTCGATTTCCACGCTTTGGGTGCCCAGAAGGAGCTCACACCCAGCTCAGAGGCACTGCTGTGCAGCTGCTCCATGCTCAGCAGCCCTGAGCATCCCCTCCCACATGGATTTGGGATGTCTGGGATGCTGAGCAGGCTCAGGGACAGGGACAGGGACAGCAGCACCACCCCTGGAGTGTGGCATCCCAGGGGCTTCCAGTGATGCTCCCTGGGGACCACTCTGGCAAGACCTCCCCAAACCCTTGCTGAGCCATTTCTGGCTGTTCCCAAAGCACAGCAGCTGCTCAGGGTTTGTGTGACAGCCCTGGCCAACCCCTGCTCCGAGGAGACCCAGCAGCATCCCAGGCCCATCCCAAGGGATGCCCAGGGCAGCCAGGGATGCACAGCCCAGCCCTGGCACAGCCCAGCCCTGGCACTCGGCTCCCCTGGCTCTGAAAAGGCTCCTGAACCTTCTCTGGAGAGGATCACACACCCTGTCCCACACACCCTTCCCCAGCCAGACATTCCCCCTCCTGAGCAGCCTGAGAAAAAGGTAAATACTCTGAATCCACAGTCCTCAAACTGAAGCAAATGTCTCCATTCGATATTGCACTGAAGAGGATTTAATTTGCTTTTGGCTGTGCAGCCTCTGCCCGAGGATGGGGTTTATAATTTATTCAGCAGCCAGAGCATTTCCGAGTCTGTCAGAAGTTCCTCACAAAGAAAGCCACGGGGGGAGAGTGTGCAGCAGAATTTTATTTATATTTTAATTTTTTTAAACAAAGCAAGCAGGGTCAGCTCTGAATTTCTAAAGCATCTGCGAAGTGTGCAGACTTTTAAAGCTCTCCTGAGAGAGCACTCACATCTTTTCTTCCATCCTGGCTTGTTCTGCTCTGCAAAGTCGATCCCTGAAACTTTGTTTTGCAAACAAACCAACACAAACCTGCCTGCCTTACTCACTGAGCAGCCAGGCTCCAACCCCCCGTGGTTCCTTTAGCAAAAACAAAGAGCAAATTAACACTCCAGACCTCTCTTTACTCTCAAACAATTCCACGGGAAAACAATTTAGCTTTTACTGATGGAGGCCAGGAGTTTAAAGCAGCCTGGGCTCTGCACAGCAAACAAAACCGGGCATTGCCTCTGTTCCCTCGGGCTGGGTTGCAGAGGAGCTCCCAGAGGCTGATGCTGCTCCAGCTGAGGCTGCAAGACGCTGCACCCGAGAGGGCTGGGCAGATCCCGAGCCCCAGAGCCCCCTGTGAATGCCCCAGGGAGGCTGGAATTGGTGGCACAGCCTCCTGAACCCACTGCCCTGTGTCCTTGGCTCCCAGAGCTCCCAAACCACCCTGGGGATGCAGCCCAACCTCCAAGCTGCACCTTCCTCCTGCCTCAGCAGAGGCAAAAACGAGAGAGAGCATTTTGAGGATGCCCTAATTCAGGGATACCCCAAAAGGGATTTCCCAGGAGTACCTGGCACAGCAGGGCCATGGAATGATCAGGGCAGTCTGGGACCTGTTTGGGACACAGCTGAGCTGGGGTTCAGCTCCCTCAGTCCCTGTCAGGGCTCCTTGTTTAACCCCTCAGCAGTGATGGGGGCAGGGGGATTCTGTCCCTCTGCCCTGCCCAGGTGAGACCTCACCTGCAGAGCTGCCCCAGCCTGGGGGCCAGCACAGGAGGGACCTGGAGCTGCTGGAGAGAGCCCAGAGGAGGCCACAGAGACACTCCAAGGGCTGGAGCCCCTCTGCTCTGGAGCAGGCTGGGAGAGCTGGGGGTGCTCATCTGGGGAAGAGAAGGATCCAGGAGAGCTCAGAGCCCCTTGCAGGGCCTAAAGGGGCTCCAGGAGAGCTGGAGAGGGACTGGGGACAAGGGATGGAGGGACAGGACACAGGGAATGGCTTCCACTGCCAGAGGGCAGGGCTGGATGGTGAAAGGAGTGAGGTGTCTTTAAAACAAACTGTGAGCTTGCTGGTAGATAAAGCCAGGTACTGAGAGGTGAAAGAAGCAATGGGAGGAACAGAAATTCCATAGGAATCCCACTAATTGACACAGACTGTTGCTCACCCAAGGCCAAGCTAAATCCCTGGACTTAGAGAAAAAGAACAGAGAAACAAAGAAAAAGAAGGAGGGGGATAAACATTAGAAGGGGGTCTGGATTAGGTATTTGGGAAGTCTGTACCTTGCAGGTACCTCAGCCAATGGGGAAAGAGAGAGGGACATGTGTCCAGGAAATTAGGATAAAAAGGAGGCTGTGTCCCCTTGCAATGTGAGAGACCCCAGGGGAAATGCCCCATGGCCTCTCCCTTTACTTGAATAAAGTTGCAGGGTTCCTATGTTTCCTTTTTAGAAATAAATCTCTGGCATCATGGATTAACTTTCCTGACAATGGGATATTGGGCAGGAATTGTTCCCTGGGAGGGTGGGCAGGCCCTGGCACAGGGTGCCCAGAGCAGCTGTGGCTGCCCCTGGATCCCTGGGGGTGTCCAAGGCCAGGCTGGACATTGGGGCTGGGAGCAGCCTGGGACAGTGGGAGGTGTCCCTGCCCAGGCACTGGATGGGATTTAATGTCCATCCCAATCCAAAGCAGTCTGTGATTTGATGATTTTAGAAGCAGATGGAATCCCTGAGCCAAGTCAGAGCCCATCCTGCCCCGTGCTCCTACAGCCACAATGCCAATGGCAAAGAGCTGGATCAGGGCAGGCTGAGGGTGTGGAGGCTGCCAGGGGCTGTGCCACAGCAGCACCCCAGAGCAGCTGCTGCAGCTCCCTGCCAGAGGCTGGCCTTGCCCTGCTGGTCACAGAAACAAGCTTTGGAAATGACCTGGAGCTGTAATTGCTGTCTGTGTTCCACTGACCCCCCCCAGGCTCACAGCCCTGAGCTGAGCCCCCCAGAGCCCAGCAGGTGTGCACAGAGCACAGCAGGGCTCAGCACCTGCACCCCAGGGGAACATCTCTCTGGGGGAGACATGGGGCTGCTCTTGGCATTTGTAAAGGGAAAAAATCTGCCTTTGGGTTAACTCTGGGACCCAAAACCTGCCTCAGGCAGCAGTGACATTCCTACAGCTGGGACACTTGGAATGCTTCCTCACAGGAATTTGTAACTCAGGCAGGAGAGGGCCCCTGTGGAGGTGAGACAGGAACAGGCAGCACTGCCACACTGGGGTGGGGGGCACAAAACAAACAGTCATGGGATCAGAAAGGCTGGAAAAGCCCTCTGAGATCCTCAATTCCAACTGCTCCCACAGCATTGCCCTGGCCATCACCCCCCCATGTCCCCAAGTGCCACATCCATAGGCATGGGGACTCCACCCCTGCCCTGGGCAGCTGTGCCAGGGCTCAGTTTTCTCTTCTTCAGGTGTTTCCCCAGATTCTCCCCAAAGTCAGGGCCCAGATCCCACTGGCTGGATTCAGACCCCAGATAATCAGGAGTAAGCAGGAGTTCTGGTTGCCCAAGTTCCTGGATCCCAGCACAGCCCCTGAGCATCCCCCCTCTCCAGAGGGACCCCTCTGCTGCCCAGCTGGCCAGGAAAGCAGCTCAGGGCTCAGCAGGGAGCTGAGGGCCAGGGCAGGGCCAGCACTCCCGAATTAAGTGCCCAAAGGAAGGGGATTGCACACTCCAGCCTGTGCTGGGAGCACACAGGAGCACTGCCTGCAAATGGGGACAAGGCAAAAGTCAGCCTTGGCAATGGGCACAGGGACATGAGCTCAGCCCCTGTCCCCAGGACGGGCTGGCCCTGCTGATGGTGCTGCCATTCCCAAGCAGCTGTCCCTGCTCCAGTGCCCTCAGAAAACCAGGAGGCTGAGCACAGGATGGGAGGAGGAAAAGGTGCTCATGCCATGGCCCAGGGAGCAGAACACGAGATCCAGGCAGACATGGAAGAGCTGCATTTCCCAGCAATATCCCAGCTCTGGAGCAGTGAATAGAAAAGAAGTAAAGGCCTTAAATACGACAGATTAATGGGCTAGAGCTGAAATATGAGATTAGAAATTTCAGAATATGCCTGCATATTCCAGGTGCTCTTTAAATTTGTACAATCCAGTTACTCTATTATGTGCAATTTAATTGCCTAAGAAATCCATATCACTCTGTGCTCTCAACAGCCAGAGCCAGGGCTCCTTATTTCTCCAATCTTTATTCAGGTTGGTTTTAAAGATTGAAATGTGAGCTCTCCTGGGTGCAGGGAGTTTACTAAATCAAGTGCCAGCCTTAGGCTGGAGCACAAAAGGACGTGTCCAGCAGCAGAGGGAGGATGGGTTTGCATGGCCAGGCTGCCCATCAGCCCCTGGGGTTAACAAAATCCATGGAATCACAGAATCATGGAATGGTTTGGGTGAGGATGGACATTAAATCCCATCCAGTGCCACCCCTGCCAAGGGCAGGGACACCTTCCACCATCCCAGGCTGCTCCAAGCCCCAGTGTCCAGCCTGGCCTTGGGCACTGCCAGGGATCCAGGGGCAGCCACAGCTGCTCTGGGCACCCTGTGCCAGGGCCTGCCCACCCTCCCAGGGAACAATTCCTTCCCAATATCCCATCCAGCCCTGCCCTCTGGCAGTGGGAGCCATTCCCTGTGTCCTGTCCCTCCATCCCTTGTCCCCAGTCCCTCTCCAGCTCTCCTGGAGCCCCTTTAGGCCCTGGCAGGGGCTCTGAGCTCTCCCTGGAACCTTCTCCTCTCCAGGTGAGCACCCCCAGCTCTCCCAGCCTGGCTCCAGCCCTCAGAGCATCCCATGGCCCACCCTGAACCCGAAAGGTTTGGCACAGCCTGGGCAGCAGAGGGGGGCTGGCACAGCAGCAGGACCCCAGACACAGGAGGGTTCAGGGGCTCCTGCTGCCCAGCTTTGGGGGGTGCTGAACAGACACTGGAGGGCAGAACCAGACCCCAGGGCAGGGCCAGCACCACCCACCCCCCTTCAACTCTGTCCCTGTGAGCAGAGGGATGGAGAGGGGGCTCAGAGCCACTGTGATCACAGACTCCCTGACACCTCCCATCTCCAGCAGCCCTTTGTGAAAACATCCCAGCTCCTGTGCCTGACCTGCCAGGATGGGAGCACCAGGGCTGATCCCAGACTAGGCAGGGAGCCCGTGGGGATGGGCAAGAGCCTCTCAGCAAGGCTGAATGCATCAGGCAGTGAGCCATGTCCACGGACAGCAACCATCCCAGAATATCACCCACAGCCTCCCTTCTCCAGGGGTCACTGTGCCTGCCTGGATGGGGGACAAGGCATGGAGGGACAGGACACAGGGAATGGCTCCCACTGCCAGAGGGCAGGGCTGGATGGGATATTGGGCAGGAATTGTTCCCTGGGAGGGTGGGCAGGCCCTGGCACAGGGTGCCCAGAGCAGCTGTGGCTGCCCCTGGATCCCTGGCAGTGTCCAAGGCCAGGGTAGAACACTCTTCCTTCTTGTCTCTGCCCATGGCATCCTGTGGTTTTGGGGGATATCAGGCTCTGAACAGCAATCCCTGAGCTGGAAATCTCACCTGCAAATCCACTCAGGTCCCTGTTGGAGGCACTGGGCAGAGCCAGGCCCTGTGCAGAGCGATCTCAGTGAATAATCCACTCTCACACACTCAGCCTTGCAGAGGCAGAGCAACCAGCTGAGGGATATTTAAGGTTGCTCCTGAGCACTTAATATAGTTTATATTTACAGCTTAATGGCTTTTCAGCATCACTAACTTCCACTCCAGCAAAAAGACTTCTACTGTATTGCCTCGGCTTAAGTGCTAACAGCATCTTCACATTAATAAATATTTTAAAACAGTGGAACTCTAAACTCCTGTGGCACTGAGCCAGCTCAGCTGGAGATGCCATTGGCACAGGAGGGAATGCAGAGGAACCCCCCCAGATCCCAGCCCTGCAGCAGAGCTCCTTCTGCCCTCCCCACATCCCAGAGCCCAGCCCCAGGGATGCCTGGCTCCTGCAGGCCCTGCTCCCAGCTCTCATCCCCATCAGGCTGCTGGGGATGCTCCCAGGCTCTGCTGACACTTCCCTTCCCGGGGGTTCACTCCTGGATGAAGGGGCCAAGCCCTCTGCTCTGTCCCCCCCTGCTCCTCGAAATTCCCCTTCCCTCTCCTACAGCCACTCATCTCTTTCACTCTGAGCCCAGGAGGGCCCTTCTGTGTGTGCTCCCACAGCTCACAGACACCCCAAAGCCTGCACACAGCCCCCAAAGCTGCCATGTACAGCCCGAGCCTCCATGTGCACCCCAAACATCCCACATAAACCCTAAAGGCCCCATATGCACCCCAAGTCCCCACATCCACCCCAAAACCTCCACATCCACCCCAAAACCTCCACATCCACTCCAAAACCTCCACATCCACCCCAAACCTCTACCCCAAAGCCTCCACATTCATCCCAAACCTCCATATCCACCTCAAACCTTCACATCCACCCCAAAACTCCACATCCACCCCAAACCTTCACATGTACACACCCCAAAGCCTCCATGTACACCCTAAACCTCCACCCCAAAACCTCCACATCCACCCCAAACCTCCACATCCACCCCAAAGCCTCCACACCCACCCCAAATGCTCCATGTACACCCCAAAGCCTCCATGTACACCCTAAACATCCCACATAAACCCCAAAGGCCCCATATGCACCCCAAGTCCCCACATCCACCCCAAACCTCCACATCCACCCCAAACCTCCACATCCACCCCAAACCTCCACATCCACCCCAAAACCTCCATGTACACCCCAAACCTCCAGGTCCTCCCTCCCAAAGCCCCAGAGGGCAGAGCCATGGAGCCTTCTGGCAGTCCCACAGCTGCCCTCAGTGCCAGGGCCTCTGGTGGGATGTCCTCAGACTGTCCCCAAGGTCTGAGACATCCCCAAGATCCAAACAGAGCCAAGCAGAAGGGCAAATGTCCAGAGAGCTGAGCCCTCAGCCAGGAGCTCAGCACTTCCCAGGAGATCCCTGTGGCTCTCCCAAAGGAATGGAGCTGCCATGGAGCAGGACAAGAGCCAGGAAGGCTCCTGGCACACAGAGGGCTCTGCTGCTCCACAGAATCCTCCCCCTGCTGAAATGGGGATGCTCTGCTCCTCCAGATGTCCTGGACCATCCATCCTCTCCCAACCCAAGTCCTGAGGCTCACAGGGCTGGGCAGTGCTGGGGAGCTCCCTCTCCTTGCTGGAAACCCCAATTCCTGCCCAGCTCCTCCAGCTGGGTGAGGCTGCCCCGTGCTAACCACACCAGCCTTTCCAAACCCAGAGCTCCTGCAGGAAACTCCCCCTTGGGATCAACCCTGGGGGATCCCTCTGGCAAGGGAAGCGATGGGATGGGGCTGCTGTGTCCCCTCAAGGGGGACAATGGCACCAGAGCCTCACCTCTGCCACTCCAACGAGCCAAGCCACGCTGAGAGCAGCAAACACATCAAGCACACGTGGGGTCAGCTCTGCTTTGGATTCTCAGAATGGTTTCCTACAGGAGGGAGGGAAAAAACCCACTCCACCTGGCTGTGAAGGATCCAGCTCTGTTGCAAGGTTTGGATTGTACAGGAAATTTTACAAAGCTCAGCTGAAGGAGAGCCTTGCCTTGTACAGGGAGAGATAAAAATCCAGCGCGCTCACAAATGAATGTTCACATCTGCTGTGCACAGCATTATCTCGCTCAAAGAGGGGAGAAAAGAAAGAAAGGGGAAGGAAAAAAAGAAAGTGAATGGAACTTAGGATGCTTTTCATTTCCCAACAATGTGCAGCAAACTGTGATTCCTATTCATTAAGAGAGAAGATTGACATTCATTAGAGTGAGCATTAAATTCCTCATTCTTCTTCTCCCCTCAAAATTAATCCACAGAGGGTCGTAGCCAGTCCTTTCAATATTGAATTTCTAGGAACTACAGTGGGGTTTTTTTTCCAAATAAGCCAAGCAATTACAACAGGACACACTTCTCTCTGGAATGGGAAAACAGCCAGTGCCATTGGAACCCTATGCTGTTTCCCTTTCCAGCTGCAGCTCCACACGGGCACCAGCAGCTCATGTTTGCCCCTGAAGGAATTTGGGAAGCAGCAGCTCTGCTCCAGAGCTCAGAATCCCAGACTGGTGTCGACTGGGAGGGACCTTAAAGCCCATCCAGTCCCACCCTGCCATGGCAGGGACACCTCCCACTGTCCCAGGGTGCTCCAAACCCCAATGTCCAGCATGGCCTTGGACACCCCCAGGGATCCAGGGGCAGCCACAGCTGCTCTGGGCACCCTGGCACCCTGCCCACCTTCTGAGTAAAGAATAAATCAGGCCTTGGCCATTCCCACCTGTCAACACAGCTTAAAGATGCTCCTTAAAGTGGTTTACATGAAAAGAGGGATAAATTTTGCTCTCATGTTTGGGATGAGGTTCTTCTCTCAAGCATTAAAAAGCTGGCCTGGTTTTCACTGTTTCCTGTGGATAAGCCCAGGAAAACCCTGCAGACATGGCAGCCTTGCTCCAGCCAGTGCTGCACAGGGAATGTTCCATAGCAGCCATGCTGGGAGCTGGAACTGTTCCAATCCCCACCTGCATTTGGGGCCATTCCCGTGGTGTAAAGGACCCAGCACCCTGCAGAGCCTGCCTGGCCCCTGCCCTGGGACAGGGCCATGGTCCCCTGAGGCTGTCCATGTCCCCTGAGCGCCACCACCCCTGGGGTGTCACAGGAACAGAAACCCACCCTGCCCTGCTCCCACCTTCCGTCCACTGCCCACAAAGCCTGGGATGCTTGTGCTGACAACATCAGTGTTCCATCCCAGGATGGGATTCACCTCAGAGCAGGACTCAATGATCCTTGTGGACCCCCTCCAGCTCAGAGTATCCCATCACCTGGCAGATCCAAGGCCCTGGGAGTTGCTGTGGGAGCAGCAGCTTTCCCGTGTGGATCCTGCCCTGCTCCCGTTGTGTCCCTGCCGTGCTCCTGGGTGAGGACCAGCAGCACCCCCACCTCCCACTGCTCCATGACTCCATCCCCATCCCTGCCCTGCATCCCTCTCCAGCACTCCCAGCCCTTCTGCCAGGGACTGCTGACTTTATTGGTTATTAATTAAGGAGATTTGGATACACCTTGTGATGGATTTGTAATTGCTCTTATCTGACTGTACAGAGCTGCAGCACACACAGCACAGCTCCAACCTGCTCCTAATTAGCAGCCAAAAACCAGGAGCACAGCAGACCCAGGGTCCACAGGGCCCCACGCTGCTCCCAGAGCCTCTGGGGGTGTCAGTGAATCCCAAACAGCTCAGGCTGCTCAGAAAGGCACCTCCAAGGCATCTGTCATCGCTTCCAAACCCTTTTTGATTCTACTGCTTCCCAAAACCCCTCTGGGAACTGGGAAATGAATCTGTTTTCCCGTTGGAAGCCACACGTGGACATTCTGCCTTGCTCATTTTGGGCTGCTTGTGAAGGCACCTGCTCTGGTTTTCAGGCTCCTGTGGGCCCAGAGCTGCCTGTGCTGCTGCTGGAGAGCCTTGGCCAGTCCTTGGAGAGCTCCTGCCCTGCTCACCCCAAGCATTTGTCCCACACAGAGGCAGACCTGAAGTGGCAGCTGAAGTCACTCTGCAGAGGACACAGCACCAGGGCCACCCAGCCCGAGCTGCTCACGGGGCTCTCCAGGTCTCTCTGCTGCTCAAAGCCACAGCTGGAGCTGGCACAGCCTGAGGGAGTCACAGCACCCACAGCTGGAGCTGGCACAGCCTGAGGGAGTCACAGCACCCACAGCTGGAGCTGGCACAGCCTCAGGGAGTCACAGCACCCACAGCTGGAGCTGGCACAGCCTGAGGGAGTCACAGCACCCACAGCTGGATTTGGCACAGCCTCAGAGAGTCACAGCACTCACAGCTGGAGCTGGCACAGCCTGAGGGAGTCACAGCACCCACAGCTGGATTTGGCACAGCCTCAGGGAGTCACAGCACCCACAGCTGGAGCTGGCACAGCCTCAGGGAGTCACAGAACCATCCGGGTAGGAAAAAACCTCTGAGACTGTTAAATCTGACCCTTAACCCAGCAGCACCACGTTCAGCACTAAGCCATGTCCCAGTGCCACATCCACACAGCTTTCTGAGTTTTTCCAGGGATGGGAACTCCAGCACTGTCCTGGGCAGCTGTGTCAGTGCCTGACCACTCTCTCCATGAAGGAATGTTCCCAAAATCCACCCTGAGCCTGCCCTGGCCCAGCCTGAGGCCGTTCCCTCTCCTCCTGTCCCTGTTCCCTGTCCCCAGAGCCCGACCCCCCCGGCTGTCCCCTCCTGTCAGGGAGTTGTGCAGAGCCACAAGGGCCCCCCTGAGCCTCCTTTTCTCCAGGCTGAGCCCCTTTCCAGCTCCTTCAGCTGTTCCTCAGTGGAATAATGGAATTATTCCATGAGGATGGTGCAGAGATCAGCGCACACACCCTGGCAGGGACTGCCAACAGCCATGAAGCTGATGTGGCAACACCTTCAGGGGTGTTGATAAAGACTTTTGTTATTCAGGTGCTGAAATTGCTCTCCCTCCCATAGTCAGTCCTGTCCCCATTGCAATCCCCTCTTTTGTTTGTCCCACAGGTGTCTCCGAGGAAACTCAGCCCTTCATCTCAGTCTGGGCTGAGCTGGGATGGTCCCATCAGCCACTGCCAGCTCTGCCAGCTGGCATTCCCTTCCTCTCTCCAAGCAAACAGGGAGCTCCCTCCTGCAGCAGCAGCACCCTCTGGATCCACCCCTGGAGCATGGCACTGGCTCCCAAGCCTCCCAGCAGCAGGAGATGTGTCACTGCTGACAGCCCCCCCAGCCATGGGGACACGAGGGACACAACCCTCCCTGTGTCACTCAGCAGCTGGCAGGGCTGGGCAGGGCTGGGCTGGGCAGAGCTGGGTTGGGCTGGGCTGGGCTGGGCTGGGCTGGGCTGGGCTGGGCTGAGCAGGGCTGGGCTGGGCTGGGCTGGGCTGGGCTGGGCAGGGCAGGGCAGGGCAGGGCAGGGCAGGGCAGGGCTGGGCAGCGCAGGGCAGGGCAGGGCAGGGCTGGGCTGAGCAGGGCTGGGCAGGGCAGGGCAGGGCAGGGCAGGGCAGGGGGCAGGGCTGGGCTGGGCTGGGCTGGGCAGGGCTGGGCTGGGCTGGGCTGGGCTGAGCAGGGCAGGGCAGGGCAGGGCAGGGCAGGGCAGGGCTGGGCAGGGCTGAGCTGGGCTGAGCTGGGCTGGGCAGGGCATGGCAGGGCTGGGCTGGGCTGAGCAGGGCAGGGCAGGGCTGGGCTGGGCTGAGCAGGGCAGGGCAGGGCAGGGCAGGGCTGGGCTGGGCTGGGCTGGGCTGAGCAGGGCAGGGCAGGGCAGGGCAGGGCAGGGCAGGGCAGGGCAGGGCTGGGCAGGGCTGGGTGGGGCAGCTCCTGGGGTTCCCAGAGCACTGAAGGCTCCCTGGAGGAGGCAGCTCCATGCTCATGGGATCATGCCCATGGTGGAACACTCCACTGCACTCATTCCCCCAGTCCCAGTCCCAGGCGATCCCAGCTTGGTGCCCCCAGTGACATTTCCCAGGAAAAGAACAGCACAGTAAATGCAAAGGTTAAATTTGCATATTCCCTGTGCTGCTGCAAAGAGCCAGGCAGACATCCAGGAGGAACTGCTGCCAGCCTGGGGCACGGGAGCACCAACAGCCTGGGCCAGCAGGGCTCAGGCACCGGGGGCAGCTGGCACCTTCCTGGGCAGGTGGGAAAGGGAAATGGCCCCAAGCTGCACACCGAGGGAGCTTCAGGTTGCAAATTAGGGAACATCTCTTCACTAAAAGAGTGGTCAGGCCCTGGAACAGGCTGGAGTCACCATCCCATCACCAGTAAAAAATGAGCAGACATGGCACTTCACAGTATGCTTTGGTGGACATGTGGGAGTTGGTCAGAGGTTAGGTTTGATGATTGTGGAGATCTTGTCCAGCCCTAATGATTCCATATCACGGTGACTCTCCAGAGTGGCCTTTGTTTCTGTGAGGGAGCAAAGCAAAAACCACAGGGGCTTGGCCCATCCTCTCCTCCTGGGCTTTGGGCAGGCAGGAGGGGCAGCTGCTCTGGCAGGGTTGCCCCGGGGCTCTTTCCCAGGAGCTGTGTGGGTGCCCTTGCCAATTCCTAAATTCACAAATCCCTGCTGACTCCTTTTCCTGTGTGACACACCCAGCAAAGTTCTGGCTGCACCACGGTGAGAGATTCCTGTGCCCTGTCTCCATCATCACTTCCCACCTCTGCCCATGGCATGTGTTGGGTTCATTCCTTTAATTCAGGGGATCTCTCTGGAGCAGAGAGCACAGCAAACACCAGCCCTGTCAGCAGGGAGGGCTCCCAGGGAGCTGCAGCCCCTGCTTCAGAGCAGCCAGCTCTGTCCCTGCAGTGCCACAGGGCAGCAGGTCACCCCTGCTCCTCCCCTGGGGACATCCAGCCTCACCCGGGGCTGTGGGGGCAGACAGGGCACTCAGACACTCGGATGTCACCTCCCCTCGGGCAGACAGGCTGCAGGGATTTTTTGGGAGGGCCCTGTTCTCTGTGACACATGGGGAGGTGGCAGCTGGTCCCTCTGTGTCACCCACTAAATCATTGTCCAGACAGCAGGGCTGGCCCTGCCACCCATCCCAGTGACCCCAGGGGCAGCAGAGCCCCACTGCACACATCCCAGCAGCACAGGGTGGAACAGCCACACATCCCACAGAGCTTTAGGGCTTTCCCACCAGTGTTCCCACAGCCAGCCTTTCGGGGTGGCTCCAGGAGCAGGGCTCACGGCACGGGAGTCATGGCAAGAGAGCTGTGCTCACATGGGCCACGTGAGGCCTTCATTTTAGGAGGAGAGGAGCAAGTTAGAAACACCCAAAACCCAGATGAAGCCAACAGAATCCCAACACTGCCAGAGGGTCCATCCCAGCTGCAGCAAGAGGAGAGTGCACAGCACCCAGGAGCTGCCTTGGGGGCACATAAAGCAGGAGGGGGCAGGGCTGGAGCAGGCACAGGTGAGCTGGGGGGTTCTCATGGCTAAAAAAGCAGCATCACAGAATCCTGGAATGGTTTGGATTGGGAGAGACCTTAAGGTTAATCCAGTGCCACCCCTGCCATGGCAGGGACTTTTCCTCTGTCTCAGCTGTCTCCATCCAAAGCACTCTGCAAATGCCCCAGGTGTCCACAGGTTAAACTTTTCCAAGCTCCCAGTAAATCAGCAAACCCAGTGTTCTGAAGCAGACTTTGTCCCTGCAGCCCAGCTGGCCACCCCAAAGCTCAGGATTAATTGTAAGCCTTGAGAAACTCTGGGAAAGCCAAAAATAAACACAGCAAAAGCAAAGCATTTCCAGCTGAAAAGCCATGGCCAAGGAAAGGTTCTCCTGGGCTGGCTCCCTGGAGGCAGCTTGGGGTCATTTACTGTGCCACTGGTACAAATGTCTCTCTTTGGCTGTGCTGCTCCTCTGAGCTCCCTTTTAGCCTGGGAGAGAAGGGGACAGGGACTGGATGTGGTCCCAGGCCAGCAGCACCCCCAGCCCCTCACAGAGCCCCTTCCCAGGGCTTTGGGACCACACTCTGCACCCAGCAGAGGATGCAGCCTCAGGAAAAGAGGAATAGTGCTGGAAGAGTGGGAATGATGTTTTCCAGACCCCACATTGCCCTCAGTGCCTCAGCAGCAAAATTTGTGTCATTGTGACAGAAGCTGGGTCTTGGTAAACACTTGGGAGAAGCAGCTCCTTGGGCTTGTGGGTGACATCAGACCCAAGGGTGTCACCCTGGAGGTCACCTGAAGATGAAGCTGCAGCCCCTCAGCCAGGCTCTGCCTCCAAGCCCAGCTGAAGGCTCCTCTCACTTCACCCCCTGACGTCAGAAATCGAGGTTCAAACCTGAAATATCAAGGCCTGCAGGGGCTGATTCTGCTCCCCCTGCCATGCCCAGGAAGGCTGAGGAGGAGTCCCTTTGCCTCCCACCCAGACGGGCTAAAATCCATTCTGTGGCCTGAAACAAGGCAGCCAAGTGGGGGATTCCAGAGCTCTGCACAGAGCTGTGTGAATGTGGGGCAGCAGGGTGGGGTGAGGGATGCAGCCCATGAACCCAGCCTGGGCAGCTGCCCCAGCCCTGGCAGTGCCGAGGCCAGGCTGGACACTGGGGCTTGGAGCAGCCTGGGACAGTGGGAGGTGTCCCTGCCATGGCAGGGGTGGCACTGGATGAACCTTAAGGTCCCTCCAATCCAAACCATTCCAGGATTCTGTGATGCTGCTTTTATAGTCATGAGAACCCCCAGCCCACCTGTGCCTGCTCCAGCCCTGCCCCCTCCCAGCTTTATGCAGGGTCCCTCCCAAAGCAGCCCAGCCCATTCCATGTTTGTGACTGCTGAGCTGCCCTGCCTGGCTGGCACACGGGCAGGGAATGGCAGCTCTGTGCCAGCAGGGCTCAGGTGGGGCCCTCCTGCCTGCTCCCAGCTGTGCCTGGGCTGCCAGCACAGGGACAGCCTGCAGCAGTGACCCTGAGCAGCAAAGGGACCCAGCTGGGACCCTCAGCCTGGGGACACCGCTGTCCTGAGCCCAGGGGACAGCAGGCCCCAGCTGCTCCCACTGCTCTTGCTGCTCCTGTCCCAGCCATGGGTGGGGTGGACACAGAGCAGGTCCAACACCTCCACCTCCCTGTCCCCACGGCCCAGCAGTGTCCCTCCACCATCACTGGGGCCAGTGCCACCACCCAGAGCTCTGGCATTGCCATCATGAACCCCTCCTCCCCCAGGACACATTAGGGACAAACTGAGGGAGGGAGAGAAGTGTCTGGAGTTCATAAACCAACTTGTGCCAAAGAACCAACCTCTGCACTTCAGTGTGTGCTGGACACAGCCCCAGAGTGCTCCCAGTACCCACCAGTGCCTCCCCTCCACTCGCTCCTGGCCATCCCAGCTCATTCTCCCCACTCTCCCCAGCCCTGCTCACTGGGCAGACCCTTGGGCAGGGTCCAGGCACTTGGCTGCTCTCAATTATCACCACTTTTGCCCAAACTGAGCCAAACCTTGACTGCTCAGGCATCCCGGAACAGGAAAAAGTAGTGCCACAAATGCAGTTGGCACGAGGCACATGGGAGGCACTGAGGGGTTGTGCTGGGGGCTGGAATTCCCCAGGCAGGGCTGAATTCAAACCATGTCTGTCAAAGGCAAGCCTCAGATGTTCTGTTAAAGGTGACTGGGGACAGAATTAAACAAATCAATTAAATTCTACCAAGCAGGAAGTTGTGTCAGGGGAGGTTTGGGCTGCAGATCAGGGAGAGGTTCTGGGCACTGCCCAGGCAATGGGCACAGCCCCGAGGCTGCCAGAGCTCCAGGAGTGTCTGGACAGCACTGCCAGGGATGGACAGGGTGAGAACTGAACTTTCAGGCAGGAGCTGCCAGGTCTCTTTCAGCCTTGGGACACTGAAGGCTCCTCCAGCCCCCGGGAGCCACCTCCAAAGCAACTCCTGTCCGAGTCACCCCACAGCTGGATGTGCAGATGTTCAGGGCTGCAGATCCTCACCAGGGCAGGGCAGCAGCAGGAAATGCAACACTCCTGGAAGGCCAGAGCATCCCTGTGCTACCACAGAGTGCTCTACTCCTGACAGCAAAAAGGACCTGGAAACACAGGAGGGGAAGGAAACCTGTTTGGAAACTGCTGCTTCCTGCTGAACTGGACAGTGGGACAGAGGCAGAGAGCTTCCCTTTACCCAGAAACAGCTCCAAAGTGCCTCCAGCCCAGGGCAGGCACGTTCTGAGCAGCACAGAGAGCAGAGCTGAGCACCAAACACCAGCCTGCAGCACACCCCACCCAACAGGATGGGGGGGGATGCTGACAAATTGTGGGATCCCTCGATAGGAACATTCCCAGCACACGGGCTGCTCTCTGAAGGGAAAGGGACAGACAGCCCTCTAGTGTAAAGCCAATGCTAACCATGTTTGCACAGCCACAGAGAGCATTGATCAGGGCCACATCCATGAGGAGCTGTGCTGGGGAAGGAGCCTGGGCACAGGGACAGGGATTTGCTCCCACCACAGCTCCCACTGCTCCCAAAAACATGCCAGTGCCACAGGGATGTGCAATCCCAGAATGCCAGACTGGTTTGGGTTGGGAGGGACCTTGAGGCCCATCCAGTGCCATCCTCTGCCATGGGCAGGGTCACCTCCCACCATCCCAGGCTGCTCCAAGCCCCAGTGTCCAGCCTGGCCTTGGACACTGCCAGGGATCCAGGGGCAGCCACAGCTGCTCTGGGCACCCTGTGCCAGGGCCTGCCCACCCTCCCAGGGAAGGATCTTTCTTGATATCCAATCTAAACCCACTCTCTGTCAGTTTGAAGCCCTTCCCTGTGCCCTGTCCCTCCCTTGTAGTGCAAGTGCTGTGGGTCCTGGTTGCCTCCAGGTGACCATTTCTCTCTGCAGAAACAAATCCCACATTCCCAAACTCTGGATTTGATCTTAGGCTTTCCAATGACCCCTCTGGACAGGGGAGAGTCTGGAGCCTTCCCAGCCCTACCCCAGCACCCCCAAAGGGCTTCTGAGAGCCCAACTTGCCCAGCAGCTCATGGCACATCCCTGGCAAAGCCCCCATGAGAGCAGGGAAAGCTGAATTTGGGGGCATCAGAGATATTTTCTTTCCTCTCCCTCCCCTCTGCTGCATAGCCAGGCTGAGTTCCCACCTCCCTGTGCACATGGCTGTGTTGTGCACAGGGATTATTGTCTGTGGCTCCCACCATCACTCACAGCCTTAAGAAAGACACACAATTAAAATCAATATTTAAAGTCATCAAACAAGCAGAGGCAAATTTGAACAGCCCCACAATTCACTGTGACATAACAACCCAGGGTGCAGGGCTGAGCACTGAGCTGCAGTGCCCAGAGCACACTTCTGCCCACAGTCTTCAAAATTTAATGAAAACACACCAGTTTTAAACACTTCCCCAAATCCAGCTCGCAAAATCTGTCACTTTGATGTGAATGGTCCCAGTCTCAGGCTAATCAGTCACTTTTACTTCCTCTTTAGTAGCTAAAGACGCAAATGAACTCCCAGAAAACCTCACAGCTCCAGGAGGAGAATTTAGCAGCCAGATGGTTCTTGCAAAAGATTGGTTTTTAACAAAAAAATAAAAGTGAACCTGTTTCCCCCATGAGCAGCTCACGGGAGATGAGGTGACACATCACAAGCCACTGGGAAGTGTGACATTAGGGCATCACTTCTGCCACAGAAATGCCCCTTCCTAAAGCACCAGGTAAATCAGAATTATCACTAATAACAGATCAATTAGTGCAAGGCACTGTAATTATCCCGTGTGCTCAGGGAAGAGAGGGAAGGATCACACTGGAATGCAAACATCCCTTTGTTTCCAGAGAAGGTGTAGCACAGAGAGAGAAAACAAAGAGCAAAGTGCTGGGAAGGCACCAGGGCTCCCAGAGTGTGGAGGGAATGTGTCCAGCTCCTGTGGGGTGCAAAAAAGCTGGGACGGGCTGGAAACTCCCATGCAGGCAGTGAACCTCCCTCTACTGCTGTATCCATTTGCTTTCTCTGGACTGTTCCCTCCTCCGTGTGGAATTGCAGCTGGGGATAGGGATCAATGCTGACAATAAAGACTCTCCAGACCTCCACGGATCAAGGCCAGAAATGCTGGAGAAGGGAGTTTCTGTGAGTCAGCTCCAGCAAAACAAGCACCATGGGGCAAAAGGGTTTGGATCCCCTCTGGATGCAGATCCTGGAAGGAAGGAGCTGATATCCAGTGCTTGTTCTTGGCTGTCTGGGCTGGAACTGGGGCAGCAGCACAGGGAACAAATCCCATTCCACAGATGATTTGGAGATCTGCAGGGTGGGAACCCTGGACTCCTTCAGATGTTTCTGACCCACTGCTAAATGACTCTTCAGCACCATAAAGAGAGAAATCATGTACTGGGTACCCAAATGTCAGAGCTTTTTGAGTGAGTGGCAGGGGACAGGATTAAGAAGTAATATTTTCATGAATGGGACGAGAAGTGCAGGAGGTTCTGCTCCTGGGGCTCCAGCCCCTTCCCCAGCTCTGTCCCTGCCCTGGACACGCTCCAGCCCCTGCAGGGCTCTGGCCCAGAGCTGCCCCAGCACTGGAGGTGCCCCAGCAGGGCCAGCACAGGGGACAGGCACTGCCCTGCTCCTGCTGCCACCCCAGGGCTGGCACAGCCCAGCATGACCAGAGATGATCAGAAGCCTGTAGGATGTCATAGAACCAGAGAATCACAGAGTGCCAGAATAGTTTGGGTGGGAAGGGACCTTAAAACTCATCCCATTCCTATCTCCTGCCATGGCAGGGACACCTCCCACTGTCCCAGGCTGCTCCAAGCCCCAATGTCCAGCCTGGCCTTGGGCACTGCCAGGGATCCAGGGGCAGCCACAGCTGCTCTGGGCACCCTGTGCCAGGGCCTGCCCACCCTCCCAGGGAACAATTCCTTTCTGATAAATGTCCTAGTATATCCTACAGGGTCAGGCAGAGGGTATTATGGTGGTTGGGCTTGGCAAAGATAGGGAGATCTAATTCCAGCCTCCAGCTACTCCAAGGCAGTTGAAAGGATGGCAGAGCCAAACACACCTGTGTGTGGCCAGGTGACACAGCAAGAAGCCACAGCCAAGAACTACAGCTTGGGAGGTTCAGCTCAGACATCAGGAAAAGCTTTTTAATCAGTTCCAGTACTGGGAAAGGCCAGCAAGGCTCTGTCATTGGAAGTTTCCAAAGCTTGGACAGAGAAATCCACAGCAATAGCCCTGTTCTGGATCCTCCCACCAGCAACTCCAGGATTTTGGGATTTGTCCAGGTTTGTGTGTCTTCAGACAGGTCCCTGCCCCTGCAGAGTGTCAGGAAAGGCTTCCAGCACAGGGTGCATCTGAGGACTACAGAGCTCCAGGGGAGCTCTATTTAATTACCATTGATGTGGGACATCAGGCTGGGGCAGCTGGAACCAGTCCACATAAAACTGGCCAGGAGCTTCATTCCCAGGAGCAGCCAGCAGAGCAAACAGGACAACATCTGCAAGGGCCTGCTGCCATCCTGGGTGTCCCTGGTGTCCCACACATCCTGGGTGTCCTTGCCATGGCCCCTGGCTGTGACCCCTGTTTTTAGCCCCTCTTTGACACCTCCCCAGCAGCTGCTCTGAGCTCTCAGGGAGCCAGCACGATGCTCACCATCGCTGCTGCCCCAGCCCTGCCACGCCCAGGGACAGACCCAGGCACCCCCCCCTCACCAGAGGCACAGGGGCCACCCATGGTGCTGACCCAGGCCAGGTGACAAAAAGGGCTTGGGCTGCCTCGGCCAGACAGGCCACAGAGCTGTGGAGGAGGACAGGGTATCTCCATCCTTGGGAAAATATCCACCCTTGGGAAAACAGCCATCCTGGGAAAGACATCCATGCTGGACAGGACAAGCCCTGAGCAACCAGACCTGGCTTTGAAACCAGCTGTGATTCGAGCAAGAGGTTCTTTAGATACCTCCAGAGGTTCTCCAGGTGTATCCAGATGATTCCTCCAAAATATTCCATGATTTCATGTAAGCAACTATTCTGAGCCCAGCCTTGCCTAAGCCATGCAGACAGGAGCCAGCACTGCTACTTGGGAGCCATCAGGGTGATGCCTTCAAATGCTGAGCCCTCCAGAAACTGAACTAAAAATCCCAGCACTGGAGTGTTTGTGTTCTCTTGTTCCCAGTCTCCTTGATGCTTTGCATGTGCTTTTGGAGTGTTTCTGCTTTCCTTGACAACCAGGGAGGATTCCAAATAAAACTCAAGTGCTTTTCTAATCCCCTGGTTCCAGAAGAGGGACAATAAATGCTGTAACATCTGCTGGTGCTGTTGATCAGCTGCAGTGTGAAGGCTGGGAGGAAGGTGGGCCAGCCCAGAGACACAAACCTGCTGTGGATGCAGCAACTCCCATCAGGAGATCATCAGTCTTGACACCTGACACTGTGGCACTGCTAAAGAGGTGATCAGTGACTGCTCAGACCTCCACATTTCAGCTCTGGGCTGTATTTAAGCATATCCTGAGTCCCTTGGGACATAACTCAGCATCATTCTCTGAGGGAATTCTCTGCTGGAAAAGCTGAGACCACATCACAGAAAGGCTCATTGACCTGGTCAAGGATACAAAGAAGGCAGAAGCAGGGCCAGACCACACTCCAGAGGCCTTCTAGGAGCACTGTGAGAGCAAAGCAAGCAGGGTCAGAGTGTGCACACCATGAGATGTGCTCTGGCCACGCAGAGCTGCACACAGCCCAAGGGGAACACCCTGGTGTCACCTGGTGCCACCACCCCGAGCCCACACACCCTCTGAACAGCAACAAAGGGAACCAGCCACTGCACACTCCCATCCCCGTGTGTCCCAGCAGTCTGTCAGACACAGCTCAGGCTGAGGTGAGTTTGCATATTTGAGCAAACTCTGCACGAATTCCTCCAGCATCTCTGCGCAAGCACGGCAGGATCCACCCTCGGCCTCTTTTAGCTGATTAAGACTTTTCAGTACAATTGTCCCCTTTTCCCTCAGCCTCTGGAAACCTCCAGGAGTTGCAACCACAGCAGGAAAGGGGAGGAGAAGCTGGGCTTTGTGTCTCACCAGCCTCAGCCCTCCCTCCCACACCGCTGTGTGCCTGAGGTGGAGAAGCCCTGACACCCTGCTACTCACAAACCCCAGGGGGATCCATCTGGCTCTGGGACACAGCACAGAGCTCTCCACACGGCCAGGAGGGACAAACTCTCCCAGAAACTCCCAGCCCTCGCAGGCCCCACACAGG
This sequence comes from Muscicapa striata striata, assembly GCA_030060385.1. Lineage (NCBI taxonomy): Eukaryota > Metazoa > Chordata > Aves > Passeriformes > Muscicapidae > Muscicapa > Muscicapa striata. The sequence continues at coordinate 648,381 of JAREIS010000113.1, read as the reverse complement.
GATGCTGTCTCACAGCCCCTCTGTGCAGTGGTGCAGGAGGCTCCTGTTCCACTGGAGCTGTGCCTCCTGCACAAAGAGAAAACCTCTTTAGGAACATCAAAAGGAGTGCCTGGCACTCGGACATTCATCCTACTGAAGGTGACAGCAGCAGAGAGCATTGCAAATGCAAGGGGAAGAGGACACACACCTGATGAGAGCAGCTCCTGCCTGGTCCCTGCAGGGTGAATCCCGGGGCTGCAGCTCCAGCCTGCCAGGGATGGGCTGCCAGCACAGCGGGGCTGGGCCACCACAGCCACCAGCACAGCAGCCAAGGGGGGCTCAGAGCAGAGCTCAGAGCCCAGTCTGTGCACTCTTCCTCCTCCTGCTTTGTGAGGAGGCTCTGGCTCAGGTGATTTTCCCCTTCCTCCTGCATGGCTGGGGAGGAAGGGAAGGGAAGGAAGGGAAGGAAGGGAAGGAGACCCGGTGCCCTCAGCCAGCAGCACTGTGCATGCAGGGGTGCAGCAGCCTCGCAGCATCCTTCCCTGCCCTGCCCCCAGCTCACAGGCCCCTCGCTGCTTCCAAGATGAAAAATGTGGAAAATTCACATCTGTGCTGCTGGCTTTTGTGGATTTTGGTTATTCCTTTGGAAGGCTCAATGGCCAGGGTCATTGCTGGGAGTCAGAAGAAGATTGCACAGCACAGGGCCTTATGTCAGCAGCCAGAGTGGCACAGGGAATGTGGGATCTCAGCTGTGCATCCCCATGGCCCTTGCCAGCTTCCAGCTCCACAGGATGAGCAGATGGAGCAACAGCCATTCCCCCCCTCTCATTCTAGGCCCCTGGAGCAGGGCAGGGAGCAGGGCAGAGCAGAGGGAGATGCTGTGTAATGAACTGTCCCCTTCCTCTTTCCCACTCCTTTATGGACACCACAGGCTCCCGGGAGGTTTTCCCCAACCAAGCCCTGAGCTCAGGGGACAAAAGGAATTAACCAGGGCCTGGCTGGTGCAGCAAGTGCCCTCCTCACTTTCTCACTGCTTCTCATTAACTCCTCCTCTGGCCCAGCTTTGTCTGGGAAAACATCGCAGATCCAGAAGGGAACAAGGACATCTGCACCAGTTCAATGCCCAGGCACCGAGTGGTGCAACAGCACCTCCACCTTTTTGCCCTAAAATTCCTCTTTAAGCACATTCCTCTTTAGAAAACCTCTCCAAACACAGCTTGTGATGAGGCCATGGAATACAGGTCTGAGGTCTGTGCTGCCTGCTGCAAAGGGGGGACAAAGCCCAGAAAATGCAGCGGCTCCTCGATAAGAAATTTACATCATAAAGACAGAAAATACAGAATAATACAGTGAATGGTGTTTTCTCTCAAGAGGGGAAAAAAGAAAGAGCTACTCTCACTCTCACATCGGTGATGTTGATGTAGGTTCTCATATTACAGTGGTTTGTATTCAGGTTTAAAAAAAAAAAAAAAAAAAAAAAAGAGGTATAGAAAGCCCTTTTTCAGTAAAAATGAATTGTGTTAATAAGGCAGCAAGTGCTGAGAACAGGGAAAGCTCTGCCTGTCCAACTGCCCCTGGTGGCTATTTCTGGCTTACAAGGCACTTGAAGCATCCTGGCAGCCCACAGTGGGAAATGTAGCCCAGATCCAGCAGGATGGACACTCAGCTAAACAGAATCCCCTGGTTCATAAGGACTTTCCAGCCAAACCTGCCAGCAAGCCAGGCTCCCCAGCCTCTCACAGGAGCAATTCATAAACTGCAGCAAAAAAGCAAATAATTCAACCCCAAACTCCTCCAAGCCTTGTTCTATAAATAAAGCCGTTGTAACACAGTTTTTATATTTCATTATCCCCTGTGTTGTTCCACACGGTGCTGGCGGCAGCCGGGGCTGTCAGTGCGTGGGGAGAGCAGCGCTGCAGCAGCAGCGGGGATGGCAGCGGAGGGGATTGGGGTGTCCGCACCACACCCAGTACCTGCACGCTGCTCTGCCAGCACCGCCAGCACCGCGGGTGACAGAGTCCCTTTTGTCACAGCCTGGCAGCGGCGGGCTGAGCACGGGCACGGAGCCGCCGGGCTCGCAGCGATGGTAACCCCCGCGCCGGGCACGGCCCCGGCAAATGGAGCCGAGGATATCAGGGTCCCCTCAGGCCCGGGGAGAAGGGGGCACCGCAGCCTGCTCCCAAGGTGCTCCCCAAACAGCAATAAATTGGCCATTTCACATTCCATATCGACACAAAGCCTCTCAAGCAGGCGGTGTGCTGTGTGGATCACAGCTTGCATGTGTCCTTTGATCGTCACAAATAAATCAGACAGAGTGCCCTCCAAAATAGAAAGGAAAAGAGAATTATATCTGTGTCGCTGACGGGCACGGGAAGCGAGCTGGAGACAGCGCAGCCGGGAGCGGAGTCCGAGCAGCAGCGGCTCCGCATGCCCCAGTCTGCCCTGCCCAGCACCTGGCAGCCCTGGAGCTCCCGCGATGGGCTCATCCCTCCGGCTAACAACTGCAATCCGTGGGCTGGGTTCCCAGCAAACACACCCGCGTGGCACACGCTTCCCGAGCGGGCTGAGCCCGCAGCCTGGCAGGGATGTCCCTCCGATGGGGCCGCATCCCGCTGCCCCCGGAGCCTCCGCCAGCGGCCGGGGCACGGCGGGACGGGGCTCCGAGAGCTGCCGCAGCCCCGGCCCCGGGGCCGGCCCTGCCCCAGCCCCAGCCCCAGCCCCAGCCCCAGCCCCAGCCCCAGCCCCAGCCCCAGCCCCAGCCTGCACACCGGGGCCGGGAAGCAAAGGTTATCGCCCAAGTCCATGGAAAAGGGCTGGTTCAGGCAGCGCTCCGGCTGTGCCGGGCTCCAAGCTCCATGCCTCTCCCGCGGCGCAGCGAGCGAGTGGGAAGGGGGTCCAGCCCCTGCACCCCCAGCACCCTTCCCAGCCTCTGGCTCGCTGACACGAAGCGGGGGGACCCTAAGGCAGGGCTCTTCGGGGAGTCCCCACCGCACCCCGGGACCCGCTGTCCCTGCGGGGCGCCCGGACCCTCCGCAAACTTCCCCGTCCGGAGGCACCGCGAGCGGGACCGGCTCGGCGAGCGAGGCCGGAGCTTGTCCGGCGGCCGGGCTGCGAGCGGGGCAAGCCGGGCTGCGAGCGGGGCAAGCGGGGCTGCCCCATCCCCTCTCCCGCCCGTCCCGGTCCCTCCGCCGCGGGATGCGGGCTGGGGACGCGCTCCCCCCCGGAGGTACCAACTTCGCCCGGTCACCCCAAGGCCGAGCTGAGCTGAGCCGAGCCGAGCCGAGGCTAGGCGGCGGCTGGAGGGGGCTCAGCCCCTGCTCCCCCTCCATCCCGCTGCTCCCTTTCTATCCCTCTCTCTTCCTTCCACCCTGCTGCTCCCTTTCCACCCCGCTGCTCCCTTTCCACCCCGCTGTTCTCTTTCCATCCCGCTGCCGCGCTCCGCGGCTGGAGCCGAGCCGTGCCCGGTGCTCGCTCCCCCTCCGGCCTCGCCTCCGCTCCGCTCCCGCAGCCGCGGCGCTCCCGCTCCCCCCGCGCCCTCCCCGCCGCCTTTCCCGGCCCCAGCGCCCGCTCCCGGCCCGGCCCCGGCCCCTCTTCCCCTCCTGGGACCTTGGTCACTCCCGAAGGCGCCAAGGGAAAAAAAAGTTGCAGCGAGGGAAGTTCCCGGCACTGGGCGAAGTTGGGGCCGCGGCCGCCGTGCCCTGCCCGGGGAGCCGCGGCGGCGGAGGGGGAGCGGCGCGCTCCTACCTTCAGCTATCGCCCTCTTCATCTTAGGGGTCGGGGAAGGCACGTCTGGAGGCGCAAAGTGAAGCGGCAGCGGTACAATCCTTGGGAAAGCGGGGCAGATCCCGGTGCCAAACTTCAGCCCGAGCGGGGAGCGGCGGCGCACGGGGAGGGGGGGGCGCTCCCGCTGCCGGCGCCCTCGCTCATCGGGGAATGAGCAGCCCCGAGCTGGAGTCAGCATCCAGGCGAGGCTCCCCCTCCCTGCCTCGCCTCTCCTCGCCTCGCCTCGCCTCGCCTGCCTCCTCCCTCCGTGCGCCCGCCCGCCCGCCGCACGCACGGGGCCGGGGCTGCGGCGGATCCCGCGGCGGGGAGCGGAGCCGGCTGCGCTGGATCCCGGCAGCGGGCGGCGAGCGAGCGGGGATGGAGAGGCGATGAATGTTTTATGGGATCATGTGGTTTGACGTGAGAGGAATCAGCCTAGATCGGATTTACTGGCTGGAGGAGTGAGCGGGAGGACGGGGGAGCCGGGCACGGGCTGGCGGGGGAGGAGGGGCTGCTCCGACGGCGGCGGCTCCGCGGCGGAGCCCCCGCGGTGCGCGGCCGCGGCCCGGGCAGGGCTGCGCGGGGCCGGAGCCTCATTCCTGGAGGAGAGGTGCCACCTAAAGGAAGCGGCGGAGAGGACGCCCGGGCGGCGGCGGGCACCGGGCCCGCTCTCCCCTCCCCTCCCCTCCCCGCCGCCCGCCGCAGCCGCGCCTGCACCGCCCCGGGGGACGCGGCTCGGAGCCCCTCGGGAGGCACCGGACACCTCGGCGGGTGTTTCCCCCTGCTCTGGATCTGCGCACCGGGGAGGCGGCGAGAGACATCCGATCCCGCGGTGCCTCCTCTTCCTCACCAGATTCGGCTGCTGCGGGAGCGGAGCTGCTGCTTTCCCGAGGGAGGGATGTCAGAGCCCTTTGGGTACAGCCCGAAGGAGAACTCTTCAACTCTTCCCTGCGGCTGAGCCCTCTCGCCATCCCTGCCCGTTAGGATCACTCTCCCGCGGGCAGGAAGGACAGCAGCGTGCCTCAGTTTACCCCAAGAGCACGAGGGTCACACTGTAGCTGAAGCGGGGTGAAGCTGGATTCCCATCCTGCCGAGCCCTCCCGCAGCCTTCCCTGTCCTGGAGGGACAGGGGCTCCTGCACAGGCAGATCCCATCTGCAGCCATCCCACCTGGGAAGCAGAAAGATGGATTTTTATTGAGTGAACTCATTTGCACAGTGGGGAAAGGAGGAGGGAAGGATTGTTCCGGGGAAAGCTGAACGTCCACAATATGGGGAAGTGGTGACTCTGTCCCTGCTAGTCAGAGGTTCAGCTGCCACCAGATCCATGGACAATGTGTGCATATGTCTGTGTCCATGTGAAACCCCAATTAGAACTCTGCATGCAGTCCTGATGCCCCCAACTACGGGACATGGAACTCTGGGAGCAGGTCTGGACTGGAGCCCCTCCCCTATGGAGACAGGCTGGGAGCTGGGATTGTTCAGCCTGGAGAAGAGAAGGTTGTGTGGAGACCTCACAGCACCTTTCCAGGGTCTGAAAGGGCTACAAGGAAGCCAGGGAGGGACTTTTCTTCAAGAACTGGAGTGTCAGGACACAGGGAATGGCTCCCACTGCCAGAGGGCAGGGCTGGATGGGATATTGGGAAGGAATTGTTCCCTGGGAGGGTGGGCAGGCCCTGGCACAGGGTGCCCAGAGCAGCTGTGGCTGCCCCTGGATCCCTGGCAGTGCCCAAGGCCAGGCTGGACATTGGGGTTTGGAGCAGCCTGGGATAGTGGAAGGTGTCCCTGCCCATGGGATGAGCTTGGAGCTCCCTTCCAGCCCAATCCATTCTGGCATTCTACAGTGTGTGTATTTATCTTTACCTATGTACACCAGCTATAGAAATGTTACTGAGCCTTCATTGCTCACTTATGGTTTGTCACCCCAATATTGGCCATCTCTTCCAGCTTGCCCTCAGGGTTGGTGTTGCAACCACATCCCTCCAAGGCCTGCCCAGTTTCCACCTTTCTATGTAGGCATCACTGAGATGAGCCAGGGTTCAGTTTCTCCTGTGTGCAGTAACCCTCTCACCACACCCAGAGGCTGGGGTGCCTCAGCCCACAATCATCTATGGAAAAAAAACTCAACCAAAGGCACCCAACTGAACACTTGGGGCAGATGGAGGGGATTTACTTAGTGTGGGTTTTATTTGTGCCAACAGCCTCAGCTGGTCCAAGGTCCTGGGCTCAGAATCATGGAATCACAGGATGGGTTGGATTAGAAAGGACCTTAAAGCTCATCTGGTTCCAATCCCACTGCCATGGGAAGGGATACATTCACCAGGTCCTTGAAACCCCATCTGAAAATGATCCAAAAGAACTGTCCAGATACCCCCTGCCTATGCAGATGTGAAGTTCTGTACAGCCTAGAGCCTGCAGCCCCTTCCTCCAGCCCCCTGGGGAGGGCAGGGGGCTCCCTCTGGCCACTCTCTTTCTGCTCCTCCAGAATGCAAAGGTGCAGAGATGATTCCCTAATCCTCTTCCTTCCCACACCTCCAGCCCAGCTTAGGCATCCCCCAACCTTCTCTACACTTTCTGCCTTGCCTGCCCCCTTCCCTCTGTTTGCTCTGGGTGACTCCCAGCTGTATCCTGCCCATCCTGCATTTTCCAGGAGCCCTGTACGCACTTAATGAACAGGAGGGCGCTTAATGAACTGCTGCTAGAGGAGCACTGTGCCCACAGGGTTACAGCTGGGACACAGCTGGGCCACAGCTGGGACACTTGGGTCACTCCTGGGTGCTTGGGCCAGTCCATAGCAGGTTTGCTCTGAAGGAACAGAAGGGTTTTCTGGGAATGCCAGGATAGATGAGGTCTGGGAAGAGACAAGGACCATTCCTGTGCAATCTGCTGCAGCATACTGGAGTTGGTTTATGGACATCTTCTGGGAGGGAGGATGATCCCACCCTGCCCTGCTATTCCTGCAGTGGCAGCCCAGCTAGCACAGGTTAGGAATGTGCTGCTCCTCCCTTTTGAACACACCTTCAAGCACTCCTGTTTCAGCAGTGCCCTTTGACTCCACCATCCCAAGTGGTGCAGCAGGAGAGAGAGGTCACTGACGTGCAGGGCATCAAAATAGCTGCAGAAGAAAGGACCCTGGAGCTGGAATTTCCTGGGAGAGGGCAGGAAGGTGAGCAGGAGCACTGAAGGAGTTAATTGAAGCTCTAGTCACAGGCCCAAAAATTCCAGGTTGTACCAGGGAGGCGGCGGCTGTTTGGCTGACATTTCTGAAAGGTTAATCTGGAAACGGAGAGAGCACATCTGTACAGGGCTGGGGCTGACTCTTCCTATGGATTCCTGCACCTCCTTGGGCTGTGTGACCCAGCAGCTGTTACACAGAGGTCACTGTGAGGCAGGTGGGGCTGTGACCTTGGCATGCAGTGATGCTCCACAGTGTCCTGGCTCTGCTTCCAGGCACAGAACTGGCTCTGCTTTGTGCCCCGGGTTGGGCACATTCTTCCCATTTCTCCATGTGCCAAGGGGGGTCCAGCAACAGCTGGGTGAAGGAGGGGTCTCCCAAGCAGGAGATCTCCTGAGGGAGCCAGGGTGCTCACAGTTGCAGTGGGAGTAGCTCTGGAGAGAAGCCAGTGCTGCTCGAGATGAAGACACCTTGCTTTGACTGGATAATTATACGTTCGTCTCTACCTAATGCTTAATCACACTGGGATCAATTCTCTTCCTTCACGTTGGGAGACTTGTTTGCCATCCCTCCTTGCTCTCTTCAACCCAGGGGTATGAGCACAGGGGCTCCAAAGGATTTAGGGCACATTCCTGGGCCTGTGGGCACTGAAGAGAGAAGTGGATGTGGGGAAATAGAGAGGGCACATGAAATGGGAATTCATTGCCCTTTGCTGTGCTCACACCCACCTCTTTCTTCTTTAATAGAGTCTAAATGAATTGACTCCTGAATTGAAATATTGAATGAAGTATATCTTGGTCCAGAAAAGGCTTTTCACCTTTCTTCCCCACAGCCTTGTGGCTGTACCTGTCCCATGTCTGATGTGGCTGGGAGCACCTGAAAACGTCTCTGAGAGGAGCAAGGAGGCAGAAAAGTGGCACCAAAAGGCCAGGTTTTTCTGCTCTTTCCAGTGGAAGGGGGACAAGATGCTCTTTTAAGGTCCCTTCCAACCCAGCCCATCCTGGGACTCTGTGTTGTGTCTCTGCCAGGTTCTGGCAGTGCCTGTGCCCGCAGGAGACAGGAGGAGATGTGGGCACATGGTGCAGCCTGGGCAATCAGCAGCTGAGGGAATGGCACCTGCTCCAACAGAGAGCCACCCTCTGGGCTTCTGGAAGTCACCCTGCAGAGGCACAAAAAGATCTTTTCAAAGTAGCCTGCACCTGCTCCGAGGCCAGGCATGGGCACACCACGGGGCAGACTCTCAAATACTGAACTGAAAGGGCTCCCTAGACCCACCACCACTGCACTATTGATGAAGTTTATGTTTGACACCTTCTACCTGTTGACTTTTGTGAAGGGTACCGAGACCATTTCCAGCAGCTGGACCATGGCCCTGCAGCCTGAGAGGCACTGGGGGGCTCTGCACCAGCAGGGCTCCTTGGCCAGGGGAGCACACAGGGAGGATCTGTGCTGACAGCATTTATCCAGAGTAGCTCCTGCTCCATTTTCAGGATGTGATCTGAGGTACTCCAGTGGGCAGAGAAGTTCTGTGCTGGCAGAGTGACTCTTCCAACAGAACAGTACCAAGACTGAATCATCCTACCCGCACACAAATATTTATAATGTATAACAGATATTTTACACATGGCTATATTAACATTTGATGTGAAGTTGTGGCAGGTGGGACATTGTTCTGGGACCGTTCTCGAGAACTCCTCAGCTCCCACAGGAAGTGCACCACAGAGAGGAGCCCAGCTGTCCACAGGAGGAATTTCCTGGGGAAGAGGAGGAGCAGGCACTGATCTGCTCTGTGAATAGGGACAGGACCAGGGAACAGCTGGAGCTGTGCTGGGCACTGCCCAGGCTCAGGCTGGAGCTCAGGGAAAGGTTCTTCCCTCCCCCAGAGGTGCTGCTGGCACTGCCCAGGCTCAGGCTGGAGCTCAGGGAAAGGTTCTTCCCTCCCCCAGAGGTGCTGGCACTGCCCAGGCTCAGGCTGGAGCTCAGGGAAAGGTTCTTCCCTCCCCCAGAGGGTGCTGGCACTGCCCAGGCTCAGGCTGGAGCTCAGGAAAGGTTCTTCCTCCCCCAGAGGTGCTGCTGGCACTGCCCAGGCTCAGGCTGGAGCTCAGGGAAAGGTTCTTCCCTCCCCCCAGAGGTGCTGGCACTGCCCAGGCTCAGGCTGGAGCTCAGGGAAAGGTTCTTCCCTCCCCCAGAGGGTGCTGGCACTGCCCAGGCTCAGGCTGGAGCTCAGGGAAAGGTTCTTCCCTCCCCCAGAGGTGCTGGCACTGCCCAGGCTCAGGCTGGAGCTCAGGGAAAGGTTCTTCCCTCCCCCAGAGGTGCTGGCACTGCCCAGGCTCAGGCTGGAGCTCAGGGAAAGGTTCTTCCCTCCCCCAGAGGTGCTGGCACTGCCCAGGCTCCCCAGGCAATGGGCACGGCCCCGAGGCTGCCAGGGATGGACAGGCTGGGAGTGTTGGGGTGTCTGGGCAGGGACAGGGATGGGCTGGGTGATCCTGGGGGTCCCTCCCAGCTCACACAGGTGATGTGCCAGGTCTGGTTTCTCCCCTGCAACTGGCTGTGCCCTGGGTACCAGAGGCTGCCTGGGGCCAGCACCTGGTAGGGCCAGCCCAGTGACCACAGGACAGAGGCATGGCTGGGCACCCCTTGGTCCTGTGCAGGGACACAGGGCATGGCAGGGAGCTGCTGGCTGACCCTGGGCCCTGGTGTGAGCTCTGCCTGGCTCCAGCCCCAGCAGGCAGGGCTCCATCTCTGCCAGAGCTCAGCTCATTAGCAGATCTCAGCTCAGGGAAAGGCACTGAGTGCCTGTGTTGTTCCATGGGCTGCTTTGCTCCTCCTGCCATGAAAAACTGCACCAGAGCCAGGCTGGGCAGGGCAAAGAGAGAAAAGCTCCCCCTCTGTCAGTGCATCCACCCCTGCACCACCAACAATCCCCCAGGCTGCTGCTTCTCCCAGGAGTGAATTATGGCCCTTGCAGCTCCTGCTCCGTGATTTCGCTCCCATTCCAGGCCTCTCCTGCCTGAGCAATGGGGTCGGTGTGGACGAGCTGTTCCTGTAAATCATCCCAGCACCGCTCCAGCCTGACACATCAATCCCCTCTCTAAAAGGTTCCCACCTGGTCCTGGCAGTGCTGCTGAGATTGGGATGTGCCAAGAATCCTTCAGAAGGCTGTGCAGGAAGGGCTGCAGATTTATTCAGGCACCTCTTGCAGAAAGCTGCTCCCTTCCCAGCCTTGGGGAGACTCACCTGGCTGAGAGCTGCCACTGGGCTTGGAGATGCCCTGAGCTTGCCCTGCACTGGCTGTGAAGCAGCTGGGAACAGACAGAGAATCCCAGAATATTTTGGGGGACACTTTCCACCATCCCAGGCTGCTCCAAGCCCCAGTGTCCAGCCTGGCCTTGGGCACTGCCAGGGATCCAGGGGCAGCCACAGCTGCTCTGGGCACCCTGTGCCAGGGCCTGCCCACCCTCCCAGGGAACAATTCCTTCCCAATATCCCATCCAGCCCTGCCCTCTGGCAGTGGAAGCCATTCCCTGTGTCCTGTCCCTCCATCCCTTGTCCCCAGTCCCTCTCCAGCTCTCCTGGAGTCCCTTTAGGCCCTGGCAGGGGCTCTGAGCTCTCACTGGATCCTTCTCCTCTCCAGGTGAGCACCCCCAGCTCTCCCAGCCTGGCTGCAGAGCAGAGAGAGTAGGAAGGAGGGAGAGGTGGGGGAAAGCTGTTTTTAAGATTTATTTTATTCTCATTGTCCTCTGATTTTTTGGCAATAAATTCAGTCAATATCTCCAGTTTCAAGTTTGTGCCTCTGATGGTGACCAGGGAGGGATCTCACCCGGTGTTTACCTCTCCTTTTATTTTCTCTCCCCTTTCCAATTGCAGAGGGCACTGATAAAGCAGCTTGGGTGAGCACCAAACATCCAGCTGGGTCCAACCCACCCTGGAGATTCTGTACGTGCAGGGGTGCTGGGAAAAGAAACAGAACTGCTGCTGCTTCTGTCCTGTCCACAGCATGGCTGCCTAAGCGTGTCTGGGCTTGCAGTACAGGATGGAACCACAAGTATGGATTCTGTCACCAGCTGTTAAACCAGCTGGGGCAATCACCTTTATCTTTCCCACAGCCCATCCTCCCTCCAGGAGAGATCTCCTGTTCATGGCCAGTGAGTCCCAGGGCATGGCTGATAAAATTCCATCATCCCATGGGAGATGCTCCAGCCAGGGGAGGAGCCAAACATTTCCTACCCAGATAAAAACTGACATTTGGAGCACTAAAGCTCTCTTACCCACTGGTTTCCAGAGGACAGGAGCTACCAGACCTTTCTACAGGATCACTGCTTCAACAAGACCTCTCCATCTGGACAGCTACCCCCACCCAAACTAATGGGGTGTCAGTTGTATTCTGACTCTGTCAGTGCTTTTCTTTTGTACTATTGCATGTATTTTATTTTTTTCCCCTGTTAAATTGCATTTCTGACTTGGAGTGTCTCACTGGTTTTGCTTTCACACCAGTACAGTTGGGCACAGTGCCAATGAGTGGGAAGAGTCCTGGGAGCAGCAGCTGAAGAATGGCTGCTCCAGCCCAGTCGATGCCTGGAGATGTTTGCTTTTTATGTAGTTTTTATATTTTTGTGACTTTGTAGACCATTAATATGTGGCTATACAGCTCCTGGTATTTTTCCTATCCTTTCTCTTAGATTTAAGAGTAAGAAGCTAACCTTCTTTCCTGAAATACTGTTTAGTCTTATTTTCGAGTAGAGGACCTACAAGAAGAACATTCCATTTTCTAATCAGGATTTGAGAAGACATAACAAGAAGTGGGGCAAAGAAGCCCTGGACCAAATCCAGTGGGGCAGTACCTGGGAGAAAAAACTACCTAACCAACTGCTCTTCTAATTGGACAATATTTGTTAGATATGCTAATTTGTTAAACCTATAAAAATTGTAACGATCCAATACTTGGGTGTGCCCATGGCCACTGGGACACCTGGAAGCTTCCAAATAAAGGTCTGGTTTTTATGTTACTGTTTTAGCACTGTTACAAGAGTTTCCTCTTTTGATGATAGGCAGCACAGTGACACTGGTAGGATCCAGCTGTTGTCACCTTCCAGGACCTGTCTGCTCTGAGCTGTGTGTTCCAGGGGCTCTGCATTCCCAGGGGCAGCACATGGTGGGGGTGGGCTGTAATCCATGTAACACAGGCCATCCATGTGTTTGCTGTGTGTTATTTGAGGGCTCAGCTTTGTGTTTTCCTCCAACCCAATGGTGTCTCCACTGGGGTGGAGCCTGGGATGCACATTGCTGCCCAGACCTCCTCTGCCTTGAATTACTGGGACTTCTCACTTCCTTTGTGTGTTTTCCATTTCCTTGTGTGTTTTTAAGGCTGACTCCTCCTCTCCCAAAGCCCCTGGCTGTCCTGGCAGCTGCAGGGACTTGCAGGAGGCTGCTGGAGAGCACTGGCAGAAAATGAACATGGAATTTGTGACTGGGCACAGCCACCCCTGCAGCCCCATCCCGAGTGTCACTGAGATCTCACAGGGGAATGAGAGCATGGCAGCACCACCTGACCAGTCACAACAGCTCTGATTTCAGATCTGCAGTGCTCCCAGCAGAGTTAGCAAATGAGCTGCAGACCAGGAACTATCTGCAAATAGTTTCCAATAATGAATTGAGGTGCGAAAGCTGCAATCTGCTCTGAGACAATCTGTAAACAGAGGGAAGGAAAATTCACCAAAATAAATTATTCATTTCGGATTACTCCTCTAGCTCATGTCTTAACTTGAAAATCTCCAGGGCCTGCAGAGACTTCTGGGGATGATCCTGTACCTTGAGCAGAGCTGTGTTGGGGCAGGCACAGGGACGTGAGACAGATCAGGGCATCCCATCAACACCTGGCCAGCTCTTCTCCCTCCACTGATGGGGATTTGCTACCAATCATGGACCAGCTCCGTGGGTTGTCCAAGGGCACTGAAGGTAAATCTGTTCCAGGCCAAAAATTGGATTCTTCCCCTTTCGCTGCATCAACAAAGAGGAAAAGGAGCCCCTGTGGAGCAGGAGCCAAAGCAGAGGTGGGATGGGCAATGGGGGAAGCAGAGGGCACAGGAATAGGGGAGCAGGGCAGGCTGGAGGCAAATCACAGCTTCCAGCTGGAGCAGACCGTGTGGGACACACAGATGTGCCCACAGGGCGTGGCAGTCCTGGGTGAGGGCACTGGAGGGACTGGGAGCAGTGTGATGCACTGGGAACTGTGCCCAGCCACCCTTTGAAACCTTCCAAACAGCCTGAGGAGGAGAAATCCGCCCTGAGGAAGAAGGAGATCTCCAAGAACTGCCTGAGGGTCCCTGGGGACACAACAGGAGGAACCACCCTGGCCCCAGGCGAGGGGAGCCATGAGCAGGCTGTGCCTGAGGGGTGTGAGGGACTCAGTCCCACCCCCTGCACAGCTCCCTGATGAATCTGGGACTGCCAGGGCACTTGGCATGGCTTGGTGCTGGAGAAACTGGCCAAAGAGCAGGAAAACTGCATAAGGAAAAGAGAAGCATATGGAGATGGAGGAAGGTGCAAGATGGGAAGCTGGGGTAGAGCAGTGATTACTTTTTCACTTATCTGCAAAGATTGGCTTGAGCTGCTCCTGGGCCCTCCCAGGTCCCTGGGACAGGCCAGGTTTAAGCAACTTTGTCATTCTGTCCTATGGATCTCCAGGTGCCACAGTCTGGCTCTTCAGTTTTTAGCCCTTTTAGTCAGCCCCAAGTCTTCAACCTCACCATGGAAGTCAGCAGAGTGGACTGGAGCACATTGAGGCATTTCACAAAGAGGTGTGAGGCAATATTGTCATCTCTAGTTAGAATTAAACAAGTAAATACAATTCCAGTGTGTGTTTTCCTGAAAATGTAATGCATGAGACTGCAGGGAAGGGCAAAGTTCAGAGCAGAATTCTCCAGTATTGACCATGCCAAACTAGGCAGAAGATTGGAGGACCACAGTATTGCTCACACTCCAATGAGGTTTTAGACTAAACCCAACCTCAGACATCATCTGGAGAGAACTGTGGCAAGCTGGACTTTTTCAAACCTCATTTTTTTTTTCTGCCCTGAAACTTGCTGTATATTCAGGGGAGTGCAGGAATACACAAGCAGCTCAAATCTGGTGGATTTGTCTTTGATCCAGGTTGGCAGTTATTGTCCCAAACTCCCATGATCCCAGCAAACACCAGGGTTTGGCCTTTTGGAGCTGCTGGTGTTAGAGCCCAGCTAACCCTGCTCACCAACACTGAACTCCTGGGGCATTACTGCTGCTCTGGACCACAGAGGTTTTCCAGGAGATGTGCTGGAACTTTCAAGGCTTTACAAGAACTATTTCAGCTTTAAGAAATAACCCCAAGAAAATGCTGTTGGTGCTGTACAACCAGCTCTTAATGAAGGCTTTGGAAACATCCATGTCAAGGCCATGGCTTTGCTCTGCTGGCAAAGGGCAGGGGAACATTTGGGCACCCAATTCCACAGGGCAAGTGACAAATGAAAGTCATGGAATTGAGTATTTTGGCAAAAAACCAGTGAGTACAGTGAGAAGGAGGTGTGGTTTTGGCAGCAGCCTGAGGCTAGAAGAGCTCCTGGGATTAGGCCACCTCCTGAACCCCCCTGGCCTGGTGGCCCCTCCATTGTCCACCCTTGCACACAGCAGTGCAGACACTGAAGTGACAGCTGAGAACTGCTCCTGCAGAGTGTCCCCAGGAAAAGCAAAGTGCCCACGTAGCTTCCTAAAGCAAGAGGTTCTCAGGAAAAGACAGAAGGCTGCAGGAAAACAGAATGCAGCTCTGTGGGAAGGCTGCATGGAAATCAGCTCCTCTCATTGAAAACTTGACTCTCTGCAGCTGCTAGTTCAGAGGCCTGGCAGCAGCTCCAAGGGCTGGGAATCCAACGCCCTTGTTGCCATGTCCTGCAGGACCAGCCCTCCCCAGGCTGTGCTGGCCAGTCCCTGCAGAGGGGACGGCACTCAGGATACTCGGGCCATGCTGCTCCTGCAGGGTCAGTGTCAGAAATGTGTGCAGCTGAGGTGCCACCAGGAGTGCTGGAGGATGCTGTGGGAATGACACACAAACCTCATCTCCAGCAAACCCTTCCACATTCCTGGACAGGAGGAACCTCCATGAGGCCCCTGCTTGCCCTGGGGCTGCTGTTTGTGCCACCTCTTGGCTAGAGATGTAAAATGGGCAGCACTGGGATGCTGGTTTGGGGGGGGGTGTGTTCCAAAGACCTCAAGGCCCTGGAGAGCAGCTGAGGATTCCCCCCAGAGCAGGCTCAGGAGCTCAGGGAGCTGGTGCAGGTGTTACAGATGTGTTGGCATGAGCTGGAGGGGATTCTGGCACTGCAGGTGCTGCTTGGACCGGGGCTGGTGGGGCTGTGTCCCTGTTCGTGGGACCCAAAGCCATCAGAGGGTGCTGGCACCAGGACTGGGCTCAGCTGTGAGCTTGGGTTTGACCCGTGCTGCCAAAGGGTGCAGGGCCAGCACTGCCCATTCCTTCACGAGGAGATAATCTCCTGTTTGCTGGCTGTTTGCAATTAGCCTCCCGCAGCAGATGAATAATCTGTTCTTGTTGATTCGACAGGGACGCTTGGAAAGGGGACAAACAGCGCATTCCACCCCGCCCGGCAATCGCAGGCACTGAGGGAGGAAAACACGGGCACACCGCTAATTCCCAGCAACAATCCCGTAAATGTGGCAGTGCTGGCACGAGGCAGGCAGCAAACAGGGATTGCAGGGGCCGCAGAGCTGCTGGCACCAGGCAGAGCAGCCCCGGGCACCCGGCTGTGGCTGGAGAGAGGGGTCGGGGAGGGCAAGGGCAGCCCCTGGCCCCGGCTGCTGAGAGCCGGGAGTGCCAGCCCACGGCCCCACAGCCCCCGTGGGAGAGCTGCTTTCTCGGCGTCAGAAAATCAAAGCCATTTTCAGAAGGAGAACAGATTTTGGTTGGGAGGTGAGGGAAGCGGAGGGCCAAGAATAGAAGGGAACAGTGGGCGGAATTCTGACTCCCTGCTGCATTCAAAGTAAAAGTACAGGACAAGTTTCAGGGAAGCAGCGGGGCAGCCCTCGGGGGAGCTGGCAGGGCCAGAGGAGGCTGCAGGGGCTGGGGCCGGCCCTGCTGCCCCGGGGGACACGGAGGGCAGCGGGGCAGGGACCGCGCCCAGCAGAGCAGCGCAGAGCGCTGGCCTCCAGCAGCCCCAGGGGCAGCAATCACAGCCCCTCACGGGAGCTCAGGCGAGACAGGGGGTTCGGGGGAGGCGGGGGTGTTACAGCAGGACGTGATGCTGGATGGCAGCGCTGATTTTAAAAGCGCTTGGCGTGGAACGGAGAGAAACCACTCAGGTCACGGAGCGCTGTCCAGACACGGCGTTTTGGGGGGTTCATCCCGGGGTGCACGGAGCCGGCCGGGCCCGCAGAGCCGCGCTCACACGGCCGGACCCACGGCACCTGTGCGGCCGCGGCAGGAACTGCACTGGAGCGGCCGGGTTTGGGATCAGGGAGGCAGGAACTGCACTGGAGCAGCCGGGTTCGGGATCAGGGAGGCAGGAACTGCACTGGAGCGGCCGGGTTCGGGATCACGGAGGCAGGAACTGCACTGGAGCAGCCGGGTTCGGGATCACTGAGGCAGGAACTGCACTGGAGCAGCCGGGTTTGGGATCAGGGGAGGCAGGAACTGCACTGGAGCAGCCGGGTTCGGGATCACTGAGGCAGGAACTGCACTGGAGCAGCCGGGTTCGGGATCACTGAGGCAGGAACTGCACTGGAGCAGCCGGGTTTGGGATCAGGGAGGCAGGAACTGCATTGGAGCGGCCGGGTTCGGGATCAGGGAGGCAGGAACTGCACTGGAGCAGCCGGGTTCGGGATCAGGGAGGCAGGAACTGCACTGGAGCAGCCGGGTTCGGGATCAGGGAGGCAGGAACTGCATTGGAGCAGCCGGGTTCGGGATCAGGAGGCAGGAACTGCACTGGAGCAGCCGGGTTTGGGATCACTGGAGGCAGGAACTGCACTGGAGCAGCCGGGTTCGGGATCAGGGAGGCAGGAACTGCACTGGAGCAGCCGGGTTCGGGATCAGGGAGGCAGGAACTGCATTGGAGCAGCCGGGTTTGGGATCAGGGAGGCAGGAACTGCACTGGAGCAGCCGGGTTCGGGATCACTGAGGCAGGAACTGCACTGGAGCGGCCGGGTTCGGGATCACGGAGGCAGGAACTGCATTGGAGCGGCCGGGTTCGGGATCAGGGAGGCAGGAACTGCATTGGAGCGGCCGGGTTCGGGATCAGGGAGGCAGGAACTGCATTGGAGCGGCCGGGTTTGGGATCACTGAGGCAGGAACTGCACTGGAGCAGCCGGGTTCGGGATCAGGGAGGCAGGAACTGCACTGGAGCAGCCGGGTTCGGGATCAGGGAGGCAGGAACTGCATTGGAGCGGCCGGGTTCGGGATCAGGGAGGCAGGAACTGCACTGGAGCAGCCGGGTTCGGGATCAGGGAGGCAGGAACTGCACTGGAGCAGCCGGGTTCGGGATCACTGAGGCAGGAACTGCATTGGAGCGGCCGGGTTCGGGATCAGGGAGGCAGGAACTGCACTGGAGCGGCCGGGTTCGGGATCAGGGAGGCAGGAACTGCATTGGAGCAGCCGGGTTCGGGATCAGGAGGCAGGAACTGCACTGGAGCGGCCGGGTTCGGGATCAGGGAGGCATTGGAGCAGGAACTGCACTGGAGCGGCCGGGTTCGGGATCAGGAGGCAGGAACTGCATTGGAGCCGCCGGGTTCGGGATCAGGGAGGCAGGAACTGCACTGGAGCGGCCGGGTTCGGGATCACGGAGGCAGGAACTGCATTGGAGCAGCCGGGTTCGGGATCACGGAGGCAGGAACTGCATTGGAGCGGCCGGGTTCGGGATCAGGGAGACAGGAACTGCATTGGAGCGGCCGGGTTTGGGATCAGGGAGGCAGGAACTGCATTGGAGCGGCGGGTTCGGGATCACGGAGGCAGGAACTGCATTGGAGCGGCCGGGTTCGGGATCAGGGAGGCAGGAACTGCATTGGGCGGCCAGGGATCACAGGAGGAACTGCATTGGAGCGGCCGGGTTCGGGATCAGGGAGGCAGGAACTGCATTGGAGCGGCCGGGTTCGGGATCAGGGAGGCAGGAACTGCACTGGAGCAGCCGGGTTCGGGATCAGGGAGACAGGAACTGCATTGGAGCAGCCGGGTTCGGGATCACTGAGGCAGGAACTGCACTGGAGCAGCCGGGTTCGGGATCATGGGATGAGGGGAGGCAGGAATTGCACTGGAACCACTGTGAGCTTGGGAATGACAGGCTGAGGTGAGGGCATCACTTTGTGCTCCATTGTCACCTCTGTCCCCTCCAAGGGCAGCACTGCCGGGGCTGGGCACAGGGCTGCTGCCATGGGCTCTGTGTGTTGATCCATGAGATTCTGGGAACATCAGGCAATGCCAGCATGAGGCTGGCAGGTGCAGGCAAGACAGCCCTGAGCATTTCCATGCTGCAGGAACTGCAATTTTGGCTTCTTTTCTCCATAAGAGATGCCTGCAGGGCTGGAGGCTTTGCCCAGGGTCTGCTGGAAATGAGAATCTTGGCTTATTCAGAGAATCCCAGAATCACTGAGGCTGGAAAAGCCCTCCAAGGTCATTGATTCCAACCTGTGACTGATCCCCACCAGCCCAGAGCTCTGAGTGCCACATCCAGGCCTTCCTTGGACACTTCCAGGGATGGGGACTCCAAACCTCCCTGGGCAGCCCCTGCCAAGGCCTGACTCCCCTCATTTCCATGAGGAAATTGCTCCTGGTGTCCAGCCTGACATTTTTGCTGAGCACTGCAGCTCTGGGGCTGTTTGCAGGTGGGCTGGAGGTAGAGGCAGTGTGGAAGATGTGCTGCTGCCCTGGGCATCCTGGGGAGGATGGGCAGGGCTGAAAGGGACTTTTCCCAGTGGAAGGGGTTGTGGTGCCGAGGCCATGTCCCAGCTCTCTCTCTGTATCAGGAGTGATGCTCAGGGAGCACTGCAGGAGCAGGGCAGGTATGGAGGAGCCCCTGGCAGCCCCTGCAGATGGATGGCAAGGACAGCAGGGATTCCTTATCCCTCCTCCTGAGGTTTGTCCAAGCCCAGAGCCCAGCTGGTCCTTTGGCTAATGCCCCCCACCCCCCCATGCCTTTCTCACCTTTCACAGTCCTGCTCTTCCATTTCCCCTGGGCTGCAGTCCCGAGGACAGGGATCCAAGGAGAACCATTACACCATGGAGGAGCCTGGCTGAGGTTAAGTCCCACCCAGCCTCAGCTCCTCACATGCAGTTACTAACCTCAGAATGGGCAGAGGGCAGGAAAATGGGACTAAGCAGGTGCCCAGGTGTGTGTGTGTGTGGTTGGCCCCACCTGTGCGTGTCTGAGTTCCCAGCAGAGCAGCAAGAGGAGCCCCTGGGAAATCCTCCATGTCCCACAGCTGTTGCAGGGACCATGCTCAGCTCTGCTCCAACAGAGCCTTGTGGAGAGGGGCTCTGCCCTGGAAAACTACAGCCTGGGAAGCTGCTGCACCACTGCCTGAGTGTGGAAGGGTTTCTGGTGTCTGGGGCTGCTCTCCCTCCAGCTCCAGAGGGTCTGTGAATCACATGGACAATTGATGTCACCCTAAAGCAACAGAGAAGCCACCTCTGAAGGGCACCTTCCTGTGTGTGAGTGACAAAGTGCTCTGAAAGACATAAAACATTCTCAAGTGGGGAAGATCACGGAGAGCTTTACCAAACCTGACCTGAGGAGCTGTTTCAAAGCATTCCGAATGGAGCTCGCAAATATCTGCCCGTGTTTGCTGTTCCCTGGCAGGAGGGGGTGGTGGGTGCAGCTCCCTCTGCTGCTGGCAGGATCTGAGCCCCGCAAACCGCACTGTGCAGTGCCCCTGGGGCGGCAGCAGTGTGTGCCACTGGGAAGGGAAGGCGGCTCCAGGAGCACAGGGAGTGTCTAAGCCAGGCTGAGCATCCCAGCAGCCCTTCAGCTCACGGTGGAAGCACTCTTTCCCCTTTCAGCTGGATGGAATATCTGGTGTTGGTCCCCAGATCAGGATGGTGATGCACTGGAAAATAGAAAACCAGGAGGGAACCTCCCTTAATCTCCAGTTTCAGGATCTTGTGGCAGCACCCTGGGGCCGCTCCCCTTGCCAGGGAGGTGGAAAGACCGAGGGGGTTTTCCAGCTGAACCAGGGCTGAACATCTCTGAAGGAGAGCGGGGCTGGGGAAGTTCCCAAAGCTGCTGACAGCTCCTGGTGTCCCCTGAGGTTTCCCTGGCAGCCCTGTCCAGGTGTCCCGACTGCAGCAGGTCCCGAAGTGGGCTCTGATCACTCAGGATTTTGGAGCCCTGCAGCATGTCCAGACCATCTCCCAGAGTGTTCCCGGCCCCACACGGGTGGTGAGCAGCCTGCCAGCCTCACAGCTCCTGGCAAACACAGCTCTCCACACACTCCTGATAACAACAGCCTGGAAAAAAAAAAAAAAGGAAAAAAAAGGAAAAAAAAAAAAAAAGAAAATGGATTTTCCCCTTTCCTTTTTCAGGAATTCTGGCAAGATGTCAAAATTCTCCGCTGCCACTCAGAGTGGAGAGCGTTGCCCAGCTCTTCCCCGTGCTTGTCTGCCAGACCTGGAGCGATTGCAGAGCTTATTTTGGGCAGCAGGAGCGGGAGGGGAGGGCTGGGCTCTCAGTCACCGGGAGATGCTCTCACTCCCACGGAGGTGTTTACAGGAGGGGCGTGAGTGTGAGCTGGAGCCAGCTGCCATCAGCATTGCAGATCGGGCACTTGTTAGCACAGTGCCTCGCCCCTGCTTTACAATTTGCTAATAATAAAGCGTTTGTTCCCGGCAAACAAACGCCCAGGATTTATGCCTTGCTCACAAAGGACTCCAATAGATATATTGATACCTTGTGAAGCTGCAGCGGGGAGAAGGATTGAAGAGCTGCTGTTTACTTGGCTCCATCCAGCTCCTCTATTGATGACTGGGAGGCATTTATTTCACCGAGGATAGAGCGCTCAGAACTGCGAACTCTCTGCCAATAGTGCCATATTTAGGGTTATTATATCACCATAAAACAGCTTTATGAGGCCATGAATATTGGGGCACGTCGATACCCACTCTGCACCCTGGCTGTGCCTCCTGCCTGGTGGGGCTGGCAGAGCCCTGGCAGCCCTGAGCCCAAAAACAGGGAAGAGCAGTTTTCAGGGGAGAAATAGGCACAGGACTTGAAGCTGTCACCTGCCCTGCTGCTGAGCCCAGTGAGGAGAGCCGGTGCCAGACCTGTGCTGCCACTGGCGGCTCCATTTCCCAGCACATCGAGCCAGTGCTCTGGGAACGGCTGGGAATGTGCCAGGCACCAGAAAACAAGGGCAGGAGCTCTGGTTGTCCTCCCCAGCCGTGGCAGGCTGCTGTGGGGCTGCCAGGCCAGCACGGACCGGACCAGCCACAGCAGCGTGCCCAGTTTGGCAAGAACCGTGTCCTGGGATCGCTCTCCAGAACTCCTCAGCTCCCAGGGGCAGCGCAGCACGGAGGGAAGGAGCCCAGCTGCCCACAGCAGGAATTTCTTGGGGAAGAGTAAAGGGAGGCAGAGAGCTCTGCTCTGTGAGCAGGGACAGGAGCAGGGAATGGCTGGAGCTGGCACTGCCCAGGCTCAGGCTGGAGCTCAGGGAAAGGTTCTTCCCTCCCCCAGAGGTGCTGGCACTGCCCAGGCTCAGGCTGGAGCTCAGGGAAAGGTTCTTCCCTCCCCCAGAGGTGCTGGCACTGCCCAGGCTCAGGCTGGAGCTCAGGGAAAGGTTCTTCCCTCCCCCAGAGGTGCTGGCACTGCCCAGGCTCAGGTTGGAGCTCAGGGAAAGGTTCTTCCCTCCCCCAGAGGTGCTGGCACTGCCCAGGCTCCCCAGGCAATGGGCACGGCCCCGAGGCTGCCAGGGATGGACAGGCTGGGAGTGTTGGGGTGTCTGGGCAGGGACAGGGCTGGGCTGGGTGATCCTGGGGGTCCCTTCCAGCTCAGGATATTCCATGAGCCTGTGATTCTTCTGTGAGAGGAGTTCCAGCCCCAGGAAGGACAGTCAAGCCCTGCTGGGATCCCCCTGGAGGGGTTGCACCTCCCACAGCACAAACACCCCCGTGGCTCTGGGCTGTCCCTTCCCAGCCCATTCTCTGTTCAACCACTGCATCCACCCCAGGTGAGCCCTCATTCCTGGAGATCCATCAAACCTGGAATGAGCTCTGTGGGTCCAGGAGGAAGCACAGCCCTGTAACTGCTCCAGAACAGCTCTCCCTGTCAGCTCCCATCCTCTCTCACATTTTAGCTGCTAAATAATGCACTAATGGAAAAGGAAACCTTAGCCAGGGCAGTCAGATTAAGATGCAGAGCAACCACAGCTTACAGCTTTCATTTTCTGCCTCCAAATGCT
Organism: Muscicapa striata striata; assembly: GCA_030060385.1. Classification (NCBI taxonomy): domain Eukaryota; kingdom Metazoa; phylum Chordata; class Aves; order Passeriformes; family Muscicapidae; genus Muscicapa; species Muscicapa striata. Next base: position 626,047 of record JAREIS010000113.1, on the reverse strand, counting down.
GCATTTCTTACCTTTATTTCTTTGCATTTTGTTGGGGTTTCTTTGCAAGGGTTTCCAAGAAGAGGAGACAGATTTTGACTGCAGCACTTGAACCTTTTGTTATCAATGTTCTCCTTGCAATAAATTTTGGCTTCGACAGGAAGCTGCTGAATCTAAGACACCACAAACAGAGGAACCAAAGCACAGAAAAGACTGAGAGGTGCCTTCAGCCCTTTGAGAAGACTCTGTTGAGATGCTCTAACTTTTGGATTGTATTTTAGCCTATCTTTCTTCTCATTGCTGTATTCACCTTCAAGGGAGAGTAGCCTTTCTCTTTACAACCTGAGAGAGTTTTATTCTGACTATTAAATCAGTAATTAGCACTTCATTTAGCTGGGATCTCCAGTGCCCAGACAGTATTGATTTGTCAGAGATGGAAAGATGGAGCCTCTTTCACTGTGGTTTTGGGCACAGAGTCAAGGGGGCTTCTCAGCTATTTAAAGGTGCATTTCCCATGCAGAGGACAGGCAGGATGGGGCAGAGGGGCCAGGAGGGTTTGTCACTGCAGGGTCTCATTCCTGCACTGTTCTGCCCAAACCCCACCTGGCAGAGTGCCCCTGGGCAGGACACAGAAGCAGAGGCTCCCAAAGGATCCAGAGGACACCCCATTCCCAGCAAGGCACAGTCACCCATGTTCTGCTTTTCCAATCCCCACAGACAGACCATTCTCAGAATCCTTGGGGTGTAAATAACCTTTTCTGCAAGGCTGTGCTGCCTAAGGGGGACTCCAGGCTCAGAGCTCACCTCAACAATTGCCAAAGTCACCCATGTGTTTTAACAAGAACTTGTGATTCCTCTGCAGAGTTCTCAGCTGGGTCTGGAGAGAGAAATGAGTGTAGGAATTTGGCCAAGGAAAGCCAGGGCAGTGCTGGGGTCCCCATCCCTGGAAATGGTGAAAGAATGAGAAGTGGCAATTGGGAACATGGTTTAGTGACCATGGTGGGATTTGATTAAAGGTTGGACTTGACCACAGAGGCCTTTTCCAAGTTAGTGATTCCATGGATGTAGGGAAGGAGCCTCACTGATGTTTGTGTGTGACATTCACTCTTTCACCTGAAGTTTAAACCAGAGCAAAACTCAGCACTACCCCAAAGCTGAGTTCAATCCCAAGCATTCAGCAAATGTTTCACTTGAAGCAGCCATTGATGAACTGATGAAACATCACTGAGCAGTCCTGGCAAACTCAGGGCAAGAGATGCCAGAGACCAGGGCAGAGGCAGGAGGTCCCAGAGCTCCCTGTGAGCATCAGCAAAGCAGCACAGGAGAACTCCTGTCACAGTGACCAGGGAATGGGCAGTGCTGCCAGGGATGGACAGGGTGGGATTGTTGGGGTGTCCGTGCAGGGACAGGGGCTGGATCCATAAAGGGACAACATTCTGTGGTTGTGTGATTCTTTAACCTGACTCCAAAAGGAATTCACAAAATCACAGAATATCCTGAGTTCAAGGGACCCATGGGATCACCCAGCCCAGCCCTGTCCCTGCCCAGACACCCCAACACTCCCAGCCTGTCCATCCCTGGCAGCCTCGGGGCCGTGCCCATTGCCTGGGGAGCCTGGGCAGTGCCAGCACCTCTGGGGGAGGGAAGAACCTTTGCCAGCACCTCTGGGGAGGAAGAACCCTGAGCTCCAGCCTGAGCCTGGGCAGTGCCAGCACCTCTGGGGGAGGGAAGAACCTTTCCCTGAGCTCCAGCCTGAGCCTGGGCAGTGCCAGCACCTCTGGGGGAGGGAAGAACCTTTCCCTGAGCTCCAGCCTGAGCCTGGGCAGTGCCAGCACCCTCTGGGGGAGGGAAGAACCCCAAGGCACCTGGGGCACACCTGGAATCCAATGGGAGAGGACTAAGGGCATGGAAAGGCTGGAGCTCAGCAGGAGGCTCTGCTGGAGTTGAAATGTAGGAAGGAGGAGGCTCTGAACTGCCAGGGCTGCCCAGCCTGCACAGCTGTGCAGGGGATTAGCAGCTCAGAGAGGCTTTGCCCACAGCTGTGCAGCACAAGGGCAAACATATGTAAAGAAAAAGCATTTACAAATCATCTTAATCTAATCTGGGGCTGCAGACTCTCTACACTCACAATCACACATCACAGCAGGCAAGCAAAGTGTGTTCCAGGGCCCTGTGATGCTCACAGACTGGCTTGGGGGTTGTCCAGTGCCACAGCCACATCCTCTTGGGTCACAGGCACTGGCCATTATCACACTGGGCATCTGCCTCTCACCTGCAGCATCCCCCAGCCCTGGCACTGCCCAAGAGCAGCTTAGTGAGGATCCAAACAGCTCAAATTTACAAGATGCCATCTCGAGATAAAGCCTGGAGACATTTAAGGGATTAAGGGACTTAATTTATGTGCAACAGCCGATGATCTTTCCATGGCAGAGCTGTCCCCTTGGTCCAGTGGAGTGCAGGGAGGTGAGAAACTGCTCTGGGCTCTCCAAGTTTGTGGGGTTTTTAACTTTACAGAATCACAGAAAAGTTTGGATGGGTGAGGACCTTAAAGCCTATCCAGGCCATGGGCAGGGGCACCTTCCACTGTCCCAGGCTGCTCCAAGCCCCAGTGTCCAGCCTGGCCTTGGGCACTGCCAGGGATCCAGGGGCAGCCACAGCTGCTCTGGGCACCTCTGCCAGGGTCTCATAACCCTTCTCCCATCAGGGATTCCCATTCCCACAGCTCCCAGCAGGGGAGGGTCTCTGCTCCCCCCACTGACTGAGGGCTTCTGTCACACCTGGATCTAGAAATGTGTTATAACAATACCTGCTGCAATGACTTCCACCAGCAGTGGGTCAGATACCTGCATTTTCCATTCTGCCCCTCAGGGACGCCTTGTGAGCCTGGACTCCCAGCTGGGAGAGCATCCTGCTTTTCCCTGCCTGGCTCCCCCACTTTGCCAGGCCTCAGCCTTGCCCTGCCCTGCTAATCCAGCCTGCATCCTGAATGTGACCAGCTGGGACATCCTGGGCAGGAGGAGAGGAGGGATCAGCTGGCTCTGGGAACAAACAGCCCATGGGAGCACACAGCAGGAACAGGGGTGGCTTTGGGGCAGTTCCTGGAGTGAAGGGATGTCACCTGCAGCTCACCTAAAACTTTTGGGGGAGGTTGGTGTGCAGAGCAAGGATTGAAACCCTGGAGATCTGACCATCAGATGGCCTAAATGCAGAGGGCAAGGGACACAGGTGGCTTTGGGCCCCTTGGACAGGAGCAGGAAGAGCCAAAGCCAGGGAGTGCTGGAGTGAGCACCAGCCTTGTTTGTCAGACAGGGGCAGGACAGGCCTGGGATGCTCAGGAGCCCTGGGGCACCTGGCTTGGATGAAATGCCAATGCTCTAAAAACAGTCACCTAAAAGGGGCTGTGGAGAGGATGGAGCCAAACTCTTCTCAGGGCTGTATAATGAGGTTTAACAGAGAATGGGCCTGAGTTGCAACTGGGAAAATTTCCAGGGAAATATTCTTCAGTTTCAGGACCAGACAGGTGGGGAAAATCTCAATCCCTGGAAATTTTCTACAGCGAAACTGAGAAGCCTGGTCCAGGTTTAGAGTTAGCCCTGCTTAGAGCAGAAGAGGGAGGAAGAGACCTCCAGAGGCCCCTGGCAACCAAAATCTTTCTATTATTCTATTATTCTATTCCAGTTAGCCCTGATTTAGGGCTGAGAGCAGTGCTCAGTCTGCAGTGGACACCAGGAGCTGTGGGATGTGTCCTTGGCTGGGCTGTGCTGCTCTCCTGGGGGATCTCAGCCCCAGTCCTGGTGCTGCAAGCACTGGGAGGGTTTCCCTGGCACCAGCCTGAGCTGGGGCTGCCATGGGTGGTCACTGGGCAGCCTGGGGGAGCAAAGCACTGATTGCACCACCCAGGTGCCTCCCAGGAGTTCAGAGCTGTGGGCAAACTGTGCCACTGGCAACCCCCTGAAAATCCACAAAATGTCAGGAAAAACCCCTAGTTTCTGCGTTTCAAGCTAATTAACCCAATATTAATTGAACCAAATTTGTAAACACAGGCCCAGTCCCCATCTCCTGCCCTTGGGTGCAGGGAGGAGCCAGGAGCTGCCTGGCAAGAGGGGGGCTGAGCAGCAGCCAGGATGGGCTCCAAGCAGGAAGCTTTTGCAGTCTGGCCTTGGCATCCCAGATGGACTCAGGAGCTGCCCAGGCTCCTGCAGAAGCTGCTCCCCAGCTGGTGCGTGGTGCTCACAGGCTGCTCCTTTCCTGCTCAGGGCCCCTGGCTGCTGCCATCAGCAGAGTCAACAGGAGCCCTACAAATAGTTCAAACAGCTTGGAGTTCAGTTTGTTGATATTTGTGGCTATTGGGAAGGGCTTTATCTTTAGCAGGGCTCAGGAGCAGGGGAGGAAGGAGGGAAAGAGGGCAGAAGGAAAAAAAGTGTGTAAAATTTGAGGACATTTGGAAAAATCTCTGAAAAAAATCTGATTATTTTTAATCAAAAATGAAGACTTTTTTTAAAAATTATTTTTGAACTCTCAGGTTGCCTGGGCTTTTACAGGAGAAACAGAAAAACCTTGGTATTCTCAGTAAGTAGGAAAGAAAAACTGGATTTATTCATCCAAATCTGCATATCTTTCTCTGTGCAAGCATCTAAAAGTAGTTTCTAAAAGTGATCCTGTTAATCCTGCTCTCCTGAATAGAGGGAAATATGCCAGAAAATGCCAGCCTTGATTAAAAACAGTTCTGTAAGGAGAATCCCAGAATATCCTGAACTGGAGGGACCCCCAGGATCATCCCTGTCCCTGCCCAGACACCCCAACACTCCCAGCCTGTCCATCCCTGGCAGCCTCGGGGCCGTGCCCATTGCCTGGGGAGCCTGGGCAGTGCCAGCACCTCTGGGGGAGGGAAGAACCTTTCCCTGAGCTCCAGCCTGAGCCTGGGCAGTGCCAGCACCTCTGGGGGAGGGAAGAACCTTTCCCTGAGCTCCAGCCTGAGCCTGGGCAGTGCCAGCACCTCTGGGGGAGGGAAGAACCTTTCCCTGAGCTCCAGCCTGAGCCTGGGCAGTGCCAGCACCCTCTGGGGGAGGGAAGAACCTTTCCCTGAGCTCCAGCCTGAGCCTGCCCTGGCCCAGCTCCAGCCATTCCCTGGGTGCTGATCCTGTCCCTGTCCCTGCTTGGGGACAGCTGTCAGTGAATGTGGGGACAGGAACTGATGTGCAATCCAGGCTGTGGTGGAATGAACCCTGCTGAGGAGAGCTGTGGGGTGTCTGCAGAGCATGACCCAGACTGAGGTCAGTGGAACAAACTGGGTGGTACCTGAGCCCCTGAAGGACAAGAGGAAGGTCCCAGGGACACTGAGGCAGAGCAGAGGGACACTGGCAGTGGCTGAGGGCTCCTGTCAGACCCTGCTATGGCACAAGAGCAGAGATGGGGCTTGGAGGCCACGCCAGGCTGAGCTGAGTGTTGATCATGGACCTAGAAAGAGAGGAGAGAGCTGGAGGTTCTCTGGCTTGGCCACTACAAGGTGAAATTCTATGAATCCACATCAAATTGCTGCTGAAAACCCAGGCTTTAAAACCAAGGCCTTTTTTCCCAAATAAATCCCTCAGGTGTTTCTGACATTGGCTTTTTTCTCCTGGATGGGCTCAGTGTGTTGGGTGCTTCCTGCAGCAGGCTCCTCCAGCACACTGAGCTCTGCTTATTGGGGACCCCTGTGCTTATTGGGGACCACTCTGCTTATTGGGGACCACTCTGCTTATTGGGGACCACTGTGCTTATCTGAGACCAGTGTGCTTACTGGGGACCACTGTGTTTATTGGGGACCCCCGTGCCAGCACAGAGCTTTGCTCTTGGAGGGAACACATGAGCACTCCCAGCACTTGTGCATTTATCACAAGCCAGGCTGGGGGCAGAAGGGGCAGGCCTGCAATCAGTGGGATGTGTCTGCACTGGGGAAATGGGAGGGAAGAGATCCCTGCAGATCCCAGTTCCTGCAGTGCCCAGTTCATGCAGATCCCAGTTCATAAAGATCCCACTGCCCAGTTCCTGCAGATCCCAGTGCCCAGTTCTGCAGCTCCCACTGCCCAGTTCTGCAGCTCCCACTGCCCAGTTCTTGCAGCTCCCAGTGCCCAGTTCTGCAGCTCCCAGTGCCCAGTTCCTGCAGTTCCCAGTGCCCAGTTCCTTGTCCTAGGGGGGTTGCAGGACTGGCATGGCAAGCCCGAGGTCTGTGTGGTGTGTAGAAATTCTAGACATGTTGGCTCAGCCCTGGCTGTCCCTGGGTGTCTGTCTGTCTGTCCCTGTCTGTGTGTCCTTGTGTGTCCCTGTCTGTCTGTCCCTGTCTGTCTGTCCCTGTCTGTCCCTGTCTGTGTGTCTGTCCCTGTCTGTCCCTGTCAGTCTGTCTATCCCTGTCTGTCTGTCCCTGTCTGTCCCTGTGTGTTCCTGTGTGTCCCTGTCTGTCTGTCCCTGTGTGACCCTGTGTGTCCCTGTGTGTCTGTCCCTGTCTGTCCCTGTCTGTCTGTCTGTCCCTGTGTGTCCCTGTGTGTCCCTGTGTGTGTGTGTCCCTGTGTGTCTGTCCCTGTGTGTGTGTCCCTGTGTGTGTGTCCCTGTGTGTCCCTGTGTGTCCCTGTGTGTGTGTCCCTGTGTGTGTGTCCCTGTGTGTGTGTCCCTGTGTGTGTGTCCCTGTGTGTGTGTCCCTGTGTGTCCCTCCCTGTGTGTGTGTCCCTGTGTGTCCCTGTGTGTGTGTCCCTGTGTGTGTGTCCCTGTGTGTGTGTCCCTGTGTGTCCCTGTGTGTGTGTCCCTGTGTGTCCCTGTGTGTGTGTCCCTGTGTGTGTGTCCCTGTCTGTGTGTCCGTGTGTGTGTGTCCCTGTGTGTGTGTCCCTGTGTGTGTGTCCCTGTGTGTGTGTCCCTGTGTGTCCCTGTCTGTGTGTCCCTGTGTGTGTCCCTGTGTGTGTGTCCCTGTGTGTGTGTCCCTGTGTGTGTGTCCGTGTGTGCAGCAGGCTCAGAGCAGCCCCAGGCTCTGCTCCAGGCCCAGCAATGGCCCCAGAGCCACGGGCAGGGGCTGAGCCCAGGAGCTGCCCCTGCACAGGAGACAGAATTTCCCATCCCCACATGGGCCATTCACAGCTGGACCCGATGGTCCTTTGGGTCCCTTCCAACTCATTACATTCTGTGAATTTGTGCAAATTGTCTCAAACTCCCCCCTCCAAACACACATTCCCTTTCCAAGCTCCCCAGTTGCCCATCTGTGCCTGGTTTGAGGAGGCTGCTCCCACACTGTTCTCATCCCAGCACTGACTGGGACACACTGGGACCCACTGCTGCACCAGGATCATTCCAGGCTCTGTGCTGCCAGACAGCCAGGGCTGAACATTTAATCAAACACTATCATCCTGTGCCCAGCCAGAGCTGCTGATAGCACTGGAGGAGATGGAAATGTAACATTTGAATGAATGGCCCTTTAATTACACCATGGCTGCCCTGCTCTTTCTGTGCCCGCTGCAGAAAGCCCAGGGAATGTTAATGGAGCAGCTCCCAGCCCACACCTGCTGCTGCTGCCTGCTCTGAGCAGAATTAAGCAATTAAGGCAAAGGAGGTGACTCCTGGTCTGCAGCCCCAGTGGAATGCTCCCTTCCAGGACTGGATTCCCTCTCGGAGCACCTGTCCTTGGTGGAAATCCAATTTAAGCTCCTGAATCCATGCAAAAGCCTGGCAGGAGAGGCTGTGTCTTAGTCAGGCAAATGCAGCATTTGAGCTGCACAATGAGCCCAGCTCTTCCAGGGATTTCATCCAAGCACAGGCTTGGCCTGACCTTTTCTTCCTTTTTTTTTTTTTTTTTTTTTTTTGGGAGGGGAGCTCATTCTGCTCAGAGAGAAGAAGAACCATCAGAGTAGAATACAAAAGCTTTAAAAAAATCTCCTGAAGAAATGTTTCTAAACCTCCTTTGTAATCCTCAGCTGGGAAGAAAATTTGCTGTGCCCTGGCCAGCTGAGCTGTCCCTGGGAGCTCTGGAGGGGATGTGGCACACACATCTCCTTGCCAGGCTGGCAGGGGTGGTGCTGCAACTCTGCCCCTTCCAGAGAACAGCAGCACCTAAAGGGGCTCCAGGAGAGCTGGAGAGGGACTGGGGACAAGGGATGGAGGGACAGGACACAGGGAATGGCTCCCACTGCCAGAGGGCAGGGCTGGATGGGATATTGGGCAGGAATTGTTCCCTGGGAGGGTGGGCAGGCCCTGGCACAGGGTGCCCAGAGCAGCTGTGGCTGCCCCTGGACCCCTGGCAGTGCCCAAGGCCAGGCTGGATATTGGGATTGGAGCAACCTGGGACAGTGGGAGGTGTCCCTGCCCTTGGCAAGGCTTTAATGGGCTTTAAAGGGCTTTAATGTCCCTTGCCACTGAAACCATTCCATGATTCATCTCACCAGTGTTCAGTGGAGGAAGGAAATGGAGATAAAGCATCAGCCAGGGTTTGACACGAGACCTTGGAGAGTTTGCTATTGTCCTTTTTGCCAAAGGAAAAGATGAAAGGAGCCAAGAGCTTTGATAGGGATTTGTTAACGGGCAGAGAGTCTCCAGCAGCCAATCTGGAGCTGTATGAGCAGGATGGGAGGCAGGGGTGATTCCTGGGGGGGTCAGGCTCTTTGCCTCTTGTGAGGATGAGTCAGAGCATTTGGTATCAGCCCTGGACACCAGGTCAGTGAGATCCCAGCAGCTCAGAGCTGTCACAGACCTGGCACTGATGTCCACCCCTGCCACTAACAGTGGGATGTCCCTCAGTGCAGGTGACCCTGACTCCTAACATGGTAACTTTCTTAAGAGCTCACCAGAAATTTAGCTGCCCTCTGCTCCAGGCAAACATGAACAGAAATAGGATGGTGGAAGGTGGAGCCCTGGGAGGAGAGGTCTGGCTGCTCCTCCAGACCTGCCACACCTGAGCACAGCACTGAGCCACACATCCCATCCCTCATCCCAGCTCCAGGGCTCCTTCCCTGCTCTCCAGCCCAAAGCCAAATGCAGATGGTTGAGCCCTTGCTTCTCTGACCCTCCTGCTGAGGGTCCAAACCCAGCTGCAACTTTGGTCCTGCTCAGTGAGGAACCTTCTTTTTTCTCCTCTCTTCTCTGTCTTCTCTCTTCTCCCTTCCCTTCTCCTTTTTCTTCCCCTGTGGACTATCCTGGGCACTGTGGAAAGAAGAGTAAAATATCTACCTGAGAGATACCTGTGCATTAATGACATTAATTTCTGTGTTTAATCCCAGGGAGAAGCAGGCTCAGGAGAAAATCTTTGCTATGAGCTCCATTTAGCTTGAGAGAAGAGGAATCTGGGGATACAGCTCTGTGTGTCCAAAAATTGTATGATATTTGTCATGCAAATAGGGAAAACAACTTAAAACCTTCACAGGTGTGAAAAGCAGGAGCAGTGGCCTAGAAAACAGCTACTGCTGGGATAAGGAATTCACTCACAGTCACCCATGGCCTTCCAAAGCAGGGGTGCTGTTAGAAATGCTGGAGAGGGTTGGTCAAAGAGCAGGGACCAGGATCTCATCCCTGGGGAAGGGAATGAAATCCTGCAGCCAGTCTGCTTGGCCTCAGGGATTGTCCCTTTTGGGGGACACTGGATTTCTTCTCTCAGCTCCTCTGAAGTTTCTTTGCCTTCTGCACAGCTGCTCCTTCTCTCCTGAGCTATTCAGGCCCTAAATCATGGAATTGTGCAGTCCTGGAATGGTTTGGGTTGGAAGGGACCTTCAAGCCCATCCAGTGCCATCTCTGCTCTGGACAGGGACACCTTCCACTGCCTCAGGCTGCTCCAAGCCCCAATGTCCAACCCAGCCCAGAACAGCTGAGCATGGCAAATGCCCAGCTGAGTTGTTGCCATAGAATAATAGAAAGATTTTTGGTTGCCAGGGGCCTCTGGAGGTCTCTTCCTCCCTCTTCTGCTCTAAGCAGTGCTAACTCTAAACCTGGACCAGGCTTCTCAGTTTTGCTGTAGAAAATTTCCAGGGATTGAGATTTTCCCCACCTCTCTGGTCCTGAAACTGAAGAATATTTCCCTGGTAATTTTCCCAGTTGCAACTCATGCCCATTCTCTGTTAAACCTCATTATACAGCCCTGAGAAGAGTTTGGCTCCATCCTCTCCACAGCCCCTTTTAGGTGACTGTTTTTAGAGCATTTGCATTTCATCCAAGCCACTCTAGCTTGAATGCTGCCCTTCATTCCAGCTGGGCATTCTTCAAAGGCTCAGCCTCCCAATTCCATCCTGTAAACCAGGAATTAAAACTGAAAACAGGATCAGTCTCAGACCAGCCCTGTCTGAACAGCCCTCCTGCTTGGACAGAGCTTTGGAGGAACTCTCTGGGAAGAGCCTTCACCTGCTTGCACCCCATCCTCTCAAGAAATCTAAATCTGTTTCCCTGCTTTGCTCAGGGAACATCCCCCTGTGCTCTGTTAACAGCCTTAAATTCAAGTGATTTTGCATCTATTGCTTCTCTTTATCCACTGGGCCAGTTACCGTCAAAAAAATGGCTCTGATTTGCAATGATTAGTTTCTGACAAATCCCAGCTGGTCCTTTTCCATCACCCAGAGATCTCACATGTGCTATAAACTGCAGGCTTCACACTGGTCCTGTCCTTGGTATGTGAGGTTTGTTCAGAGCTGGCAGCAGCTGGTGCTGGTTCTCCAGGCCCTGGCACCTTCAAGTCCTGCTCCTTCAGGACTCTGAGCAGGTGTGTTGGGTTGATGTGGCCAGCAATGTGTATTCTGTCACCATCTGTTAAAACCAGGTGGGGCAGTGATCCCTTATCTCCATGGCACACATTATCTGCTCATGGGCCAGCTTTAGGACAAGATGGGGCAATCACCTTTATCTTTCCCACAGCCCATCCTCCCTCCAGGAAGATTCCATCTGCTGCTGGCCCATTGAGTCCCATTGTATGACTGATAAAATTCCATCATCCCATGGGAGATGCTCCAGCCAGGGGAGGAACCAAGCCTCTCCTACCTAGATAAAAACGGAGCTGTTGGACAGCAAGTTCCCCTTCTTTCCACTGGATTCCAGAGGAGAAGCTGAACTTTTCTACATCATCCTTGGACTTTTGGAGGAAGGCTGCACCTTCTCCAGGAGCACTGCTCCAGCTGAACCACATCTGCCAGGGGACTGTAGCCACCATTGAATGGGACTGTGCCAACACCCTGACTGACTGACGGGGTGTCAGGTTGCATTCTGACTCTGTCAGGGTTGGGATTGTTTTTTTTGTAATACTGTATTTCTATTTTAATCTTCCCAGTAAAGAACTGTTATTCCTAATTCCAATATCTTTGCCTGGGAGCCCCTTAATTTCAAATTGATAATAATTTGGAGGGAGGGGCTTTGCATTCTCCATTTCAAAGAGAAGCTTCTGCCTTTATTGGCAGATAACTGTCCTTCAAACCAGGACAGCAGGCTGTGGTTCCAGCTCCTCCTTCAGCAGTCTGAGCAGGCTGTGGTTGCAGCTTCTCCAGCCCTGGCTGTGGCAGGAGGCTCCCTGCAGCTCTTGGGTGTCTCCTCCAAGCTCTTTCACCTTTGAGAGAAGTGGCAGAGCTGTCTGACAGTGCTGGTATCTGGCTGCTGGGCACCCTAAATATGTTCTGCTTTGTCCCACAGACTGAGGTGGGTTTGGATTCCTTAAGGCATTCCTGATTTGATCCCCCTCTGGTACCAAGAGCTGTTCTCCTGGGACTCCCTCTCCACGTCCAGAGTCCTGGGAGTCCTTGTCAATGGGAACAGAGGGAAAGGAGGCAAAGACTGAGCCTCTTGTGCACTCCTGTCACTCCATGACCCATCCCATTCCTAGCCCACTTGGTTATCCCTGCCCTTTCCATGGTCATGCCTGACATCCCTTGGAGCCTTTGGTTTGGCTTTCCCAACACCTGACCTGCATCCTGGGACAGTGCTTCTGCATCCCACCTTTCCCAGCCCTTCCCCCTCTCTGAGTGTCCTCTTGTGCTGGGCTCAGGCAGGAGCTCCCTCTTTAGCCAAACTGAACTTCTGGCTTTCCTGAAAGCTGGAAGGGCTCATTCTCCTGCTGGGGCAGCTCTCCTGCCAGGTTTCCTGAGCTCCTTTACCCTTCAGAGCTCCCACCCATGGGCTCCCACCTACCACTTCCCCCAAACACCAGAGGTGCTGCCCAGACCTTCCCTGTCGTGTGCTCACTGCCTCAGGGACATCTCCAGGATATCCAAGGGCCCCAGGAAGCTCCAGACTCCTGTGCCACAGTCAGGGGAGCCGAGCTGTGTCCATCCTGCACAGGAGAGAACCTGAATCGAGCAGCACCAGCTGCCTCCTCCTGCTCCTCAGGGCTGCCTGAAACTGGCTCTGGTCCTTTTTGGGGCACAAAGGTTTGTTCAGGGCTGGCTAAAACCTCCCTCACAAGCTCTGACCCATTTTTAGACGTTCTGCAGCACTTTGCTAACCCAGCCCAGCAGAGCAAGGCCATTATTGCCACGCTGCCTGAAGCCACCAAGTGCCCCAATTGTCCAGGCTCAGCCAATCTTCACCCACAAGTCCTTCTAGCCCCATCTGCTGCTGTCCCACCTCCTTTTCCTTGCAGACCTCAGGCTCTTTTTTCTCTTTAAGGCTGTTTCACTCTTGTGCTCCTCCTTCCAGCAAGTGCCTGTGTGTGCCCCCAGCCCCTTCCTGTGCCAAACCAGGCTCTCAGCTGGCATTTGCCTCTCCCTGGGTGCCACCAACACCCCAACTCCAGGAGGGACTGCAGCAGCCACAGCCCATTAGTGCCAACCTTTTTAATGAGGGACCCTCCCACTACTGGGAGCAGCCAACAGAGGCACTGAGCTGGAGAAACCTCTGAAGGTACCAGGAGGAAACAGAAGTGACAAATTAGATTTGATTAAAAAAAACCCAAAACTGAGACAGCAGATGGATAAATAGAGATAAAGAGAGTGGTAGGTGGACAGAGAGACAGATAAATCTATCAGATACCAGTGCACCGATTGGATGACTGTATGGGATGTGGGGGAGAGGAGGGAGAAGCACCAAAGCCCCCTTAACTAAATTAATAAAAGACAATAAAAAATGACTGACCAAAAAACTGCAGATGGGAACAACAACAACAAACAACAACAACGATTTAAAAAAGCTGCTGCCCCCAAAAGAGTCCCAAAATATGCCCTAGCTAAATAATAAGCACAAATTGTTTGCCCTTGCCCTGTGCCAGTGCACCCCTGTTGTGTCCCCTCAGTTTCTACACCTAAAGATCAGCCAGCATTGCAGAGAATGCTGAATTTGGGAACTGGAATAGGGAGGGGTCACACAGGTCTGTGATGTGCAGGGTGAAATGCCAGCATGGAGATGCAAATCAGCCCTATCAGGTCAAAATCTGGTGGATGGAATCCTGATTTTATCCCAGGTGACACCTAGCCAGCAAATTGTCTGTGGGACAGGCAGCTCTTGCCCCACAGACTGGGCTCAGCAGGGACTCAGGGTGGCTGTGCTGGACAAGATCCCTCCTCATTTTCTTGATCAGAATGTGCAGCGAAATCAGAATGTAAAATCAGAATGTGGAGGGAAAGCCTTTTCTCCCTCCAATGAATTAGTTTATTCATTGAACAGAACTCTTTTCTGTATAATAACTGCTGAGATAACAAATCAGGATGGAGTGTGATGAGGAGCAGCTGAGGCAGCTGGAAAGGGGCTCAGCCTGGAGAAAAGGAGGCTCAGGGGGGCCCTTGTGGCTCTGCACAACTCCCTGACAGGAGGGGACAGCCGGGGGGGTCGGGCTCTGGGAACAGGGAACAGGGACAGGAGGAGAGGGAACAGCCTCAGGCTGGGCAGGGCAGGCTCAGGGTGGATTTTGGGAATATTCCTTCATGGAAAGGGTGGTCAGGCACTGGCACAGCTGCCCAGGGCAGTGCTGGAGTTCCCATCCCTGAAGTGTGGATGCAGCACTGGGGGCTGTGGCTCAGTGGGTTTGGTGGAACCTGGCAGTGCTGGGTTAATGGCTGGGCTCGAAGATCTTAGAGGGCTTTTCCAACCTTAATTATTCTATGACTCTGTGGTACATAATCAGATTTATGTTGTGGATGGATGTATTTCTCTATTACCTACACAGGTCCCTCTGGGGCCTCTCGGGCTGTGAACTGAGCTGTTCTATAAATTGCAGAGTGTTTTATGCTCAGCATTGATGTGAAAAACCTTTAGCTGTCCCTTCATCTCACAGTGAGGGTCTCTGCCTGCTCCCTGCCCTGCTGGGCCCAGGGCTTCACCCCTGCACACACACCTGGCTCAGGTGCCACCCTGCAGGTGTCTCTCAGGGGGAGGGGCTGCCCAGCACTCACCCCCAGCCAAAAGGAGCAAGGTTTAGGGAGTTTATAACTCCTGCTTTTCCAGCCAGGAGTCCCAAGCCCGAGTGCTGGGCTCTGGAGACCTGCCTGGCTCACAGAGGGCTGCCAGGGGCCTTGGAATCCAACCAGGCTGGTGTCAGGGCTTTCTTCTCCCAGGGGGATGTGCTGCCATGTGGGAATCTGCATTATCCATACTGACAGTATGGCAAAGCAAAAGAGGAATAAAACTGACTCTAATCCATCAAAGCACCATCAAACCCTGGCTGTGCAGTTTGTCAGGGATACAAAACAGGAAACAAATATGTGCACAAATGTTGACATTTACCAAAGATCCTTTTCTTTAAGGTCTCTGCTCTGGGGACTGCAGAGAGGTCCTGGCTCTGATCCAGGCTGGGATGAGTCAGAGCTGCTCCTGCATGGCTGCAGAGTCCTGGGCTGGACAGGAGCCCTGAAACCTGGCTGGACACCCCCATTAATCCTGGGGAAAGCAGGAACCCCCAGGGACAGTCACAGCCCCTCCCCTCCCCCAGGCCTGTTTGTTTGTGGGGTACAAAGAGAACTGGACACAGGGAGCACATACACATTTATTGTTTGAAGGATGTTGGGACTTCAGAGAATACCAGGATGATTTGGGTAGAAAGGGGCCATAAAGCCCATCCAGTGCCACCCCTGCCATGGGCAGGGACACCTTCCACTGTCCCAGGCTGCTCCAAGCCCCAATGTCCAGCCTGGCCTTGGACACTTCCAGGGATCCAGAGGCAGCCACAGCTGCTCTGGGCAACCTGTTCATCTCATTTTCCTCAGCTATCAGAAAAAAAAATCATTACTTCTGTGGAGCTTCTCAGCAAATCTGTCTATTGGGGTCTGAAGGAGAAGCACAGGACTGAATCCCATCCCTTGGGGTGGTGCACTTGGAAAGAGATCAGACCTGGACACAACAGTGACATAAGGACAAAGAGGAGGACAGCTGTGGAGCCAGTCCTGCTCTGCTCCTTTGGGGAAACAGGATTCCCAGCATCATTAATGGTAAGGGGAGGAAGTGAACTCTCAGTGGAGAAAGGGCAAAGGACAAGTGAGAATCTGGTGTTATTCACTGGGCAAATGTTTGAATCTACTGAAATTCATCAAGCTCTGGGTATTGCCCCATGCCTGGAAGTGTCCAAGGCCAGGCTGGATGCAGCAACCTGGGATAGTGGAAAATGTCCCTGCCCAGGGCAGGGATGGGACTGGATGAGCTTTAAGGTCTCTTCCAACCCAAACCATTCCATGGTGTGGGACTGTTTGGGTGTTCCCAAGCATTACCCAGCCCTACATCACAGCCAAACCCAGCAGATGTTTGCTTTGCTATCACAGGCAGAGAAGTCACTTCCCTCTCTGCAAGGACACTTGTGGCAGCAGCAGCCAAGGGAGACCAGGCAGGTGGGACCAGGCAACTCCTCCTGACCTCCCCATGAAAGCCTCAAACTCTGCTCAGTCTGTGGGTGCAGGAATGCTCTGACCCATCCCATGGTGGGGAGCTCTGTCCTGGGATTTGTTGAGGAGCAGAATTCCCTGTTCCACAGGGAGGCTCACCAAGCCACAGGTGCAGCATTTACAGCTGAAGGCATTCATTCATTTCCAAGTCCTCCGTGTTCTCAGTTGCATCCCCATCTCCACTTCCATTCCCATCCCCATCTCCACTCCCATCCCCAGCCCCAGCCCTCCTTTCCCAGCTGGAGAAGGCTGCCCAGGGCTGGCAGCTCTGATGATTCAGCCCTCAGAGAGCTGTTTTCTCACAGCCCCAGCTGCAAGAGTCAGGGGATTACACGGGACACTCGCTCCTGAATGAAAATCATATCAGAGCCAAGCTTGTGACTGCAGAGAAAAACTGGAAACACAATGCCTAACATCAGAAAAAAAAATAAAAGAAGGCAAATAAACACCACCTGAGTTTATTAATTTTTAAAATCTCATTATTTTTGGACAGCATAATGTTGTCAGAGACCTGAGTCAAGTGTTTGGAGCGGTGGGAGTTGATGAGGGAGCTCTGGATTCATTGCAAGCAGGGAGTGAGTGGCACACGGGCTCCTCTCAAAGCCACCAGCACCATCTCTGTGCCTGACAGCTCCTGGAGTGCAACTGGAAGTGTTCCCTGTTCAGGGTGATGGTGGGCTTGGTCCCCATGAAGGGGAGGTAGAAGGAGGTGGATCAAGAAGTGTGGCACACCCACACTCTCACCTCAGCATCCCCATGCTGAAAAATTAACTCCACGTCAGTGTGGCAATCCCTGAGCCACCTGTCATTGGCATGTCCCCCCATGAGTGCATTTGCCAAGAGCTTGACAGCTCCAGGGTCCCCAGCTTGGGGTGAAGTGAAAAATGGAAAAATTGAATTGTTGGCCCTTAGCCTGGCTATGCTGGACCCCATCTGCCCCCTCTGGCTGCGCCTTGTGGGTCAGGACAGGCTGGCAAAGCTGGGCAGCCCCAGCCTGGCACCTCTTGGCAGAGCAGAGCATGGCAGGACACAAGGACACAGGTGGGAACCCTCTCCTGTGCCTCCCCTGTCCTCAGAGCTGCTGCCAGTTTTGTCACCAGCTTTGTGGAAAAGCCCTCGAGCAGCCCAAGGAGCAGCTGTGCAGACAAAACTGCTGCTCTGGAAATGCAGAAGAGCAGGAGCCTCCCTTCACTCACCTCACCCAGAGCACCCTTGGGACCCCTGGACTTCCAATGTCCCCATGGGAGGACATCCCAGTGACTGGGATGTCTGGGATTCACACACTGACAGGAAATTAATTTATTCTGCACTTCCATGTCCTGGGTGAAGCTCCTGCCCTAGTTTGAAGAGAAAGATGAGGGCTCTTTCCAGCAGGAGTTGCTCACAGATGGGATTTTGTTGGAGGGGATTATTCAGGACACGAGGCACCTGCTTTTATCAGGTGCCAGAAGGAGAAGAAGGGTCTGTAGGGAGGGGTGAAAATGAGCTGGAGGATGAGGAGCACGAGTTTAAAGTGAGCATAATTTGAGCAGCAAGCCAAGATTGATTTAGGCTGGATGGGGCTTGGAGCAAACAGGTCTTGTGGGAGGTGTCCCTGCCCAGGGCAGAGGAGGAGAACAGGGTGGGCTTTAAGGGCTTTCCAACCCAAACCACCCTATAATTCCATGATTCCTGGGTAATTTCTGAATGAGAAGTGTAGGGAAGACAGGGGAAGGTTCCCTCTTCACAGCTGCTCCTTTGGGCTCAGCTCTGGTACAGCCAGGAGAAGACAGATCCCTGATCAGAAAAATGGGCTGAGCAGCTCCCTGACCCCTTTGGGCTATGGGAGATTCCTGTGATGCTTTTAAACTTTATCCAGGAGTTTAGGAAGAGGGAGCTGTCATGGTTTAATGTAGGCTTGGTTGTTGGCTGGGGAGGGAGTGTACCACTTGTGGAAGTGTTTCCCTGTGGGGACTGGGCAGAACCAACCATCTGCCTAGTTTGGAAGACTGACACCCAGTTAAACTGCTCAAAAGAGCTGGTTATGCCTCTGTGGAAAAGCACATTTAAAGACAATAAAAGCCTGGGAAAGCTCTCTTGGCTTCCATTCTTGAGCAGGTAACTGGGGGCTGGCCCCCTGCCCGGGGTGGGGCAGGGGCTGTGGCGCTGGCTCCTTCCTGGGAGCCTGCTGGGTCCCATTCCAGCAGGGCAGCCAGGGCCCCCCGGGGGCTGAGCCCTTCCTGGGGACCCCCTTTCCCAGCAGAGCTGCCAGTCCCTTCTCTCCAGTGTCAGCAGCAGGCTGTACCAGCACTGGGAGCAGCTGTGCAGAGGGATCAGAGTGGCAGTGGCTGTCGCCATCCCAGACTGGGAGCAGCCACATGGCTGAGACTGCACAGCCAAAAAACTGGCGTGTCCAGAGACAATTTTCATTCTTTGAAATGAAAAATGTAAATCCCCTCCCTTCAAGTTATTATAATTCTGAAATTAAGGGGCTCTCAGGAAAATATATGGGAATAGGAATAACAGTTATTTACTAGAAAAATTAAAATAAATATACAGTATTACAAAGAACAAACCCAAAACACTGACAGAGTCAGAATACAACCTGACACCCTGTCAGTCAGTCAGGGTGTTGGTAGCAGTCCCACTAAATGGTGGCTGCATCCTCCTGCAGTGGCAGGTGTGGTTCAGCTGGAGCAGTGCTCCTGTAGAAGGTGCAGTTTTCCTCCAAAGGTCCAGTGATGATGTAGAAGGGCCTGATTTTCCTCTGGAATCCAGTGGGAAAAGGCTACTCTGATGTTCTAAATCTCAGATTTTATCTAGGTAGGAAATGTTTGACTCCTCCCCCTGGCTGGAGCATCTCCCATGGGATGATGGAATTTTATCAGCCATGCCCTGGGACTCAATGGCCATGAACAGGAGATCTCTCCTGGAGGGAGGATGGGCTGTGGCAAAGATAAAGATGATTGCCCCAGCTGGTTTTGACAGCTGGTGACAGAATACATTCTTGTGGTTCCATCCTGTACTGCAAGCCCAGACACACGCTTAGGCAGCCATGCTGTGGACAGAAGGACAGAAGCAGCAGCAGTTCTGTTTCTTTTCCCAGCACCCCACAGGAAGGAAGGGCTCAGCGTGACTCACACAGTGCCAGCGGGGACAGACACAGCAATCCCTCAATTGCAGAGCCTGGGTGACATCTGCCTTTCAGTGCTGCAGAACTCTGTTGCATCTGGTTGTTGCTTGGGGTGATAGCAAGTAAAAGAGCAGGACAGGCCTTTGCAAGGGTTTTACAGAGATGTTTCAGCCACGCATCTGCATCATCCAGGGTTCAAGGAACAAAGGCAAAGGCCTTGTGGGAAGGTTTAGGTTTGGTACATGGGATGAGCAGGCAGGGAGAACTTTAGGGACCAATTCCCATGGGACAGGTGGGGTTAGGGCAAAAAGGCCAACAGGGGAACAGAGTGGGAGTGACTGACAGGCTGACGGACAGGGAAAGGGCACAGGGCAAAGCAGGATTTGCTATCAAGAGAAGGCAGATGAGAGAGGCCTCTCATTTTCCCTAATTAGTGCAACTCACACAGTGCCAGCGGGGACAGACACAGCAATCCCTCAGTTGCAGAGCCTGGGTGACATCTGCCTTTCAGTGCTGCAGAACTCTATTAAAAATGTTTCAATTGATAAAGCTTGAGAACAAATGAACCTACAAACACCAATTCTCTCCTGAATCAGGAAAAGGGTGAGGACATATAGAGGAAACAACATGGGACTCTGAGGTCAGTGAAGAAGAAGTCAAATTCTGGATGGGAGGGGATTGAGGAGATGCCTTAGGCTGAAATTCTTTTCTTTGTGAGGCTGTGGTGAAGATATATTTGATGATCAGACTTTGTTTTTTTTCCCCTGGAACTCATGGAAATACACTGGGGTGATGTAGGACTCTAACACAACTGTGAGCCAGGGCACCAGTATTGAAGAAAGTAAATATTGCTATGATCCAATGAGAAATTTGAACAGAGGGAGATGAGAAACTTTGCCCCAGGAATAAAAGAAGAAGACCTCTGTTCCCAGAGATGGATGAAAAGAACTTTTGTTTTTATGCTAGAACAGCTCATCCTTGAAATAGTACCCCAATAAGTTGACATGACCCATGAACACAGCTGGGGGAAGGCTGAAAAGATGAGAGGGACTTCACGATTGCAGATTTCTGGGCAGCTGCTATTCGTGGAAATTAAAAGTCACAAGAGAACTGTTTCTTGTGAAGAAGTCTCCATGGCATGGCAAGAGACACTCCTCTCCCTAAGCAGACTGAAGAAAGATTATTTTAGAGGTGGTAAACTCTGAAAATTCTAGGGTTTGTCTCTTTATGTTGTCAGTGGGAAGGAAATGAGGGTGTTGGGGAGAAGTGTTCTGAAGGTTTATTCTGATTTTCTTATAATTTTTCTTCTAATTTTGTTAATAAAGTTTTTCTTTATATCCTTTAAAGTTTTTGAGCCTGTTTTGCCATCTTCCTCCTAATCCATATCTCACAGCAGGAAATGAGTAAATTATTTCTAGTGGGTGCACTGGTGTTTGGCCAGCACTAAACTCCCTACAGGAGCATAAAAGAATAACCCTGGGGTGTCCCAAAGGGAGACAGAAGAAACCCCACCCTGCACATTGGATTTCTTCTAGCAAGGGGCTGAGGACGCTGGTGATGCTCTGTGACTCCCCCACCCCTCTGTGACCCTGCCTGAGGGATCTGGGCACTCCAGGCCAGGTCTGAGTGCCCAGAGCACCACAGGGACATTGTGGAGGAGAGCACAGCACCAGAGGAGAGGACACACATGGGAAGTTTTTGTGTGACAGTTTTGACTTACAATCCCAACTCTTAGACTGCCAGATATTAAATGAACTCCATGTGGTGCTTTCCCTTTCTCCCATGAAGAACTTTAGCAAGAATAGCCTGGAGGGGGCAGGGGTACCCTGAGCCCAGGGAAATGGTGCAGTTATTCCCTTGGGTCTGTTCTTGCCCTGCCAGGACCCAGCTTTGCCACCTCCTGAGCTGTCCTGGGTGCTGCCTCCTCAGCTGCCTCCTTGGAATATTCCACACCTTTGATGTTTACCATCCTCATTCCTGCTGTATCGGCAATTCCCAGCATCCTGTCAGTGGCTGACGAGGCAGAACTGCCAGAAGAGCCCCAGCCTGAGCAGGCTCTGCTGGGACAGTGGCTCTGATCCCCTCTGATCCTGCTGACAGAGCCTGGCAGCTCACAGGTGGATTCAGGGTCTTTGGGATTGGTCTCAACCAGTGCTGGGATTTAACTTCTCTGTGTCATTTCAGCCTTCCACATCTGGAAGTGAGCTGGTGTGGACTAGACAGGAAGCCCTTTGCCATGAGTCCAGAGATTCCAGTGCTGTGCTGGGATGCACCTGCCATCAGGAGTGTAACTGGTGAGCTCAGGCTGCCTCAGGATTCCCTTCCCTCCCAAGAACTCCTGTGTCTCTCCCTGGACTTGGCAGCAGCTTCCACCAGCTCTTCTCAGCACAGTTTGCCAGTTGGGAAAACTCCCTGGGCACAGCCTTGCCCCTTCCCCACTTTCCCAGCAGGAGCTGGGAACAGGCTCAGCCCAAATGTTTTGCATCTCTCCGTGCTCCAGCCTGACTCCTGCCTGTGCCTTCCTTCCTTTTCTGGGATAAATGGGCTGAGTGAGTGCTCTGTGTCCTGTGGCTGGGCTGGCAGCAGAGCCTGGGCTGCAGCTGGCAGGGAAGGGCAGGGAAGGGAAAGGAAAGGAAGCTGCTGGCTCAGGACCACAAGGTCATGAATGAAGCTCTGTTTCCCTTGAAACATGCCAAGGCTGCTGACTGTGGGGCATGGAAAAGCCAGTGTGTGCAGGGCAGGCTCAGGGCTGGGGCTCTGTGAGCCCAGGGCTCCTGCCCCAAGTGCTTGGAAACACTTCCCAGCAGGAACCCCAGCTCCACTGAAGCTCTGGGGAGGACCAGAACACTCCTCTTGGAGTGCCCCATTCCGCTTCCCATCATGGTCCTTTGTGAAGCATTCCCACCTTCCGAGTGACTGAGGCTGTGACAGGCCTGTGCCTCAGTGTGTGAAGTACAAAACAAGCTGGGAAGATTTTCTCGTGGTTCCCACCTTGCTCCCACTGTTTCATGTCAATATTTTCACCCTCCTTGCCCTTCCCAGAGCTGGGCAGCTCTCCCAGCACAGCTTCTGCTCAGCTTCTCCCAGCTCAGCACTGGGAGGGGGGGGAGGCAGAGCATCCCTACGGTGGGACCAGGATTTGGGCTCCAGTGGGGGATGCCTGGAGATGTCCAGGCCATCCAGACCCCCAGTTTTGGCAGAGGAGGAGTCTCTCTGCTGCAGCTCCCAGGAAATTCCGCCCCCAGAGATTGTTCCCCTGTTTGGTGGCGTGGGACAGTGGGACAGCCTGACAAAGCCTTGCCCGGGGATTAAATCTTGCTGGGGGTCTGACCTTCACTTCCTCCTACCAGAAGGATGAACCCAGGAGGACAAGGAACCGAGCCATTATTTCATGTCCATCCCTTCCCCAGGCACCAAACACCTTCCCCCTGCCCTCAGGCCATGGCAGCTCAGAGC
The DNA here is from genome assembly GCA_030060385.1 of Muscicapa striata striata. NCBI lineage: Eukaryota > Metazoa > Chordata > Aves > Passeriformes > Muscicapidae > Muscicapa > Muscicapa striata. Next base: position 603,715 of record JAREIS010000113.1, on the reverse strand, counting down.
TCTGCTTGCACCCACACCCCCAAGGTGCCTGGAGCCCCTCCCCTGCTGCACTTTGGGCCTGGTCTCACCATCCTCCAGCATTCTGCCCTGTCTGTTTGTCCTGCCAGCACCCACCTGCCCGGGTCCAGCTCTCTCCTCAGCAGGACTCAGGCCTGGCTGTGCTCTGGCACCCCTGGCACCATCCCATGGGCTCTCCAAGGGAAAGGCAGTGCTCATTCCCATCAGGAATTACCTGCTCCTCGTGTCCCAGACAGGAGGATGATGTGGAAGTCCCCAGCACCCGAGGGTTGGGGATTATTTACACAACACCAACAGTGCAGGAGCGAGGCTCCTCTTGTGTCTCCTCTTGTGTCTCGTGGCTCATGGTGTGTGAGAGTCCAGGATATTCCCCTGGCTTCCCTGGGGACCTCAAGACCCCCCTGGCAGGATCCCCAAAGACCCCCAAATGAGACCCAGGTATCCCAGGGGCTGGATTTAACTCCTTGGAACCCTCTACCAACATTGAGGGAAGAAATGCAGGCCACAAAAATGGGTGGAGTGTGGATTGGACGGTTGGAATGTGGAGTGGGTGGATTTCTGGGAATGTTTGTATTGGGGGGCTCGTGGCCGGCGTGGAGGATTTGGGGCGTGGTGTTCTTCTTCTTTCTTCTTCGTGTCACCCATGTTGGATGGCATGCTGGGACTCTCAGATTGAATGGGGGCAAAACTGGACAGTGTGGTGAGATTGTGGTGTATTGGGAATTAATTGTAAGTGTCTAGTGTAGTTTAGAGTATAAAAGATAAGTCCTGCCTCTGCCAGGGGGAATTTCGCCTTGGACGTCCAGCTGGACAGAGAATTCCTGAGATGAGAAACAATAAACAACATTGAAACCTCAGAGAACAGCCTCCTGCAGTCTCTCTTCGGTGGGCATCGGGAAAAACCTGAATTGCAGACCCCTTTATGTCCTCCTGAGGTGATCTCAGGTCTAAGGAGACACCTCGGGCTGCGACAATGGTGGATTCTCTGTGGAGGGAGCTGAGCCATTTGAGGAGGGGACATGGGACAGCCCATGTTCTTCCACAGGTCCTGAGCCAGGAATTTGGGCACTGGCAGAATGGGGGCAGGAAAACTTCCTTTCAGCACAGAGGAGTTATTAATAATCCAGATGAGGGACTTGGTGCTGTGTCAGGTGGCTGAACAGGACCATGGGCAGGAGAAGGAATTGGCAAAGTGCTGGGGGAGGCTCCTTGTTTGACAGGAGCCTGTCCCCAGTGCACAGTGCTGCCACTTTGGCACACATGGAAGGGTGAAGGCTGGGAATTTTCATTGCAGCCACCCAACACAGAGAGTGGGACTGAGCAGTGTTCATGGAGCCACAGCTCTTGGAGGGCTCCAGACAGGTTTGTGCATCCTGTTCCCCACCAAGGGCACCTGGGTGTCAGAGCAGGGCACAAAAATGGGAACATGTCAGTGCCAGTCCCTCAGTGCCATAGAGGGAACTGGGAGAGAACCTCATCCCTGCTCTCCTGGCCACCCTCCATCACCTGGCCATGAGCACATGGGCTCTTCTAGCTCATCATCTGCACATCAGAGGTGCCCTGAGCCCCTGACTGCAGCATCTCATCCACCCTGAACCATGGAACCAAGGAAGCAGCAACGAGGGAATCCCATTGCCCAGTGTGGCCTTCTGCCTGGGCAGTTTTGTCAAGAAACAAAGAATAAATACAAGTTTTCTGAGCTTGGGAATAGAATTGGCACAAAAGGGTCTGAGTTCATTGTCCCAATGTGCCCCAAGTCCTGGTGTCACCAGTGAATGGATGTCACCAGCCTGGAGCACACAGGTGTCACCATCCCTGCTGAGCTGGGCCTTGGCCAGGGACACTCTGTCCTGGAGCCACTGAAATTGGCTCTGCTGGACACAGGGAAAGTTTCTGGCAGCTCCTCACAGCAACCACCCTGCCCTGCAACCCTCCCTGGTCCCAAAACCTGGCCATGCAAACCCAAAACACCCTGTGAGAAACCCCACATTGCTCACCAACCTGCCAGCTAGGGGTTATTTATTATTATTATTATTATTATTATTATTATTATTATTATTATTTTCAGTTTTCCTCATCAATTCTAACTTTCCTTGCTGCACTTCATGCAGTTACCATGAATTTTTCCCTGTCTGCATTCTGTCCATGTGACATTTTTATTTTAACAGTTCCTTCCCTTTGCCACTAAACCAGCGCAGACATTCAGGCAAAATCATCTTTCTTTAGGGTGAAATTCTGACCTAATCATCCCTCATGAAAGAACTTTGTGTCTTCATTCACTTTTTTTTTTAATTCCAATTTCCCTCCAAATTAATTCCAGTGCTCATTTTGCCCAGCTGTGGGAAATGAGTCTGTTTAAAGCATGGTGTGAGTGCTTATAGACATGAATTGGTGGGGACTGCTCTCTCTTTGCCTATATTAAAGATAATCAGGTCATGATCATGGCTCCCTAGGCAACCACTAACTTCCAGCACGGTGATTAATTAATCTTTATCCATCATAACGAGGTCCAAAATAAATTACCCCGTATTGGGTGCAGTAGCTTTGCTGTTAGATAATGACCATCTCTAATGTGCAATAACGCTAACGAGGTTTGACTCCTGCCTCGGCAGGGCTGGGATTTCTCTCTCTGTGCTTCACGTGGGGGCTGCAACTGCTCCTCCTCCTGCCACAGCTGCCTGGAGGAAATCCCAAGCCATTCCCAATAGGAGGAGGAAGGGGAGCAGGCAGATGCTTTTCCCAGGCATTGGGGACTTCAGAGGGGTCCTGTGTACCTTGGATATGCCAGACATGCCAAGGTGGGATCCCAAACCTGGCTGGTTCTTCCTAGAGCTTTGCCTGGATTTTCCAGGTCTCTGGTCTGTATTTTCCTGCTACTGAGGGCCAGGAGAGAGATGACATCCCCTGTGGGGAATGCTGATGTTTTCATTCCTCAGAAAAGGGTAATAGAGCTCTGGGAGAAAGTGGAAGGACTTGGTTCACAGGCCATGGAATGCAGCTCTCTGGGAGCTCAAGGTGGGAATTCCCAGGAGTTCCCAGTCCCAGGTAACTTTATCTGGTGGCCATGCATCTCCCAGCACTTCCAGTAGCTTCTCATCTCTTCCAATGGCTCTTCTTCTTCAGTTCTGTCCCCCTCTTCTTTCCTGTCCCTTTCTGTCCCACCTGCTCTTGTGTGTCCTCCCTCTGCCACAGCCCTGCCACACTTCCCCAGCTCCCTTGGCTGCTGAAATCCTTCCCATGCCCTCTCCATGCCTTTGCTTCCCACACACTTCTCCTGATGGATTAACTGGGCCCTGAGCACCACTGGGTACAGAGAAGACACTGTCACATCCCAGAGTGGCACTTGTGGAATTCTCCTGGCAATGAGCACAGAGAGAGCCAATGCCAGCTTTAATGAGGAATTTGGGGAGGGGAGAAGGGAATTTGGAGCCTGTTAAGCCTCTGCCAGTAACAGCATCTCTTACTCACTTTTCTTCAGCCACAGAAACCCTTAACAGAGCAAGGCCCCTTGTCTGAAGGCTCGGTGACGTTATTACAGAAAGCAATAACTGTGCTTTTGGGGCAGGGGGAATAAATCAATGCAATGATACCAGGCTGAGGTGCTGCCACTGCTGGAATTTGATTCTGCTTTCTATGAGGCAAAACAAGGCTCAAATCACGTTAACATGGCACAAAAGAGCAGCAAAGCAGAAAATCTGTCTCTGGTGAGAGACCAAATGGCAAGGCAGTGCTGGAGGAACAGCTTCAGTACATCCAGTGAGCCAATCTTGGGGACCTGGCAAAGGGACATCAGAAACCTGCTTAACCATTCCAGGGCCTCAGCCATACCCCAAAGGATGCAGTTACACCCAGCAAAGCCAGGATCCTCTGCAAGGAGGGAAATAAGGGAAGGGAAAAGAGGGACAAAACAAAGGGGGAAAAAAGGCAAAGAAGCAAGAGGAGCTGTACAAGGCTCTGTCCCCATAATCTCCAAGCCTTGGTTCAGCTGTGCAGGGTGAGCACTGAACTCCTCCCTTCTGCCAATGTTCCTCAGGAGCTGAGGGAGGAAAGGGTGGATTCATCATCCCAGCAGTGCAAGGTCAAAGAGCAGAGATAAAGTCTCACAGTCCATTATTGTCTTGAGGGATCATTTTGTTACATCTCTTCTTAGAATCACAGAATGTCCTGAGCTGGAAGGGACCCCCAGGATCACCCAGCCCATCCCTGTCCCTGCCCAGACACCCCAACACTCCCAGCCTGTCCATCCCTGGCAGCCTCGGGGCCGTGCCCATTGCCTGGGGAGCCTGGGCAGTGCCAGCACCTCTGGGGGAGGGAAGAACCTTTCCCTGAGCTCCAGCCTGAGCCTGGGCAGTGCCAGCACCTCTGGGGGAGGGAAGAACCTTTCCCTGAGCTCCAGCCTGAGCCTGGGCAGTGCCAGCACCTCTGGGGGAGGGAAGAACCTTTCCCTGAGCTCCAGCCTGAGCCTGGGCAGTGCCAGCACCTCTGGGGGAGGGAAGAACCTTTCCCTGAGCTCCAGCCCAAGGACCCTGAAATTAGCCATCAGATTTTCTCCAGCAATTTGGCCCTGCCCAGGCCAGGTGTCCATTTGTTTCCTGTTTGGCTTTCTTGGTTTGCTCTCTGTGCCCTTGGAGGAGAGCTCTTTTGGGCTTTGGGCAGCTCAGACTTTCACACAGCCTCCCTTTCCCAGGAAAATCCTGGCCTTGTCCTGAGGGGTTACTGTAAATCTGCAGAGAGGGGTTAAATTTGGAGCCAAGGGATGCTCCACCCTGAGGATGCTCCTCTGCAGTGCAAAGCCCTTAGATATTGAGGAATATCAGGATTAAAATATCCTGTGCCCATTTTTCCCCTCACCTGTAAATGTTTGCATGGGCACTTGGAGCTCTCTTCCAAGGCAGAGGGTGTAAGGTCCAGCTCATCCAGAACCTGGACAAACCTTCCTTCTAGCAGGAGTGTCCCAGCACTGATCATTCAGGATCAATGGACACTCTCTGCAGCCCAATGAGAGGCTGGTTTTGGCAGGACCAGCACTCAGTGGACACTGGTATTGTTGGCAGAGTAGGAAATTGGCTGGGAGAGCCCAGGGATGCCCAGGGATGCCCAGGGATGCCCAGGGATGGCTCCCCCAGGACAGGCTCTGGGCACATTTCTGAGTCTGCAGCAGCTTGAACACAAATTGAATTTTAATGAATGAAAGAAAGCAGGGAGGAGGAGGCAGTGGGGGAGAGGAAAGGGCTGGGAACTCTGGGACTCCAGCTCTGAGGAGTGACCAGCCAGCTCTCCCTGATACCCATCCCTGGGTGAGGAATCCCACGGGAAATGGAGTTCTGCTGTCAGCCTGCCCCAGGATCGTTTTACACATTCCTGGGGTTCCCTAACTCCATTCTATTTTTCCTGCTGCCTAGGGCAAACACCAGGCTAGCCTCTCCTCTCCTCTCCTCTCCTCTCCTCTCCTCTCCTTTCCTCTCCTTTCCTCTCCTTTCCTCTCCTTTCCTCTCCTTTCCTCTCCTCTCCTCTCTCCTCTCCTCTCCTCTCCTCTCCTCTCCTCTCCTCTCCTCTCCTCTCTCCTCTCCTCTCCTCTCCTCTCCTCTCCTCTCCTCCTCCTCTCCTCTCCTCTCCTCCCTCTCCTCCTCCCTCTCCTCTCCTCTCCTCTCCTCTCTCCTCTCCTCTCTCCTCTCCTCTCCTCTCCTCTCCTCTCCCCTCTCCCTCTCTCCTCTCCCTCCTCTCCTCTCCTCTCCTCTCCTCTCCTCTCCTCCCCCAGTGTCAGTGGGAAGCAGGGATGCCTCTGGGAGCTGCTCAGCTGCAATTTTTCAGGCATCTCCAATAGCAGAGGCTTCCCTGAGCCCTGGAAGTGCCAATTCAGCAGCCTCAGCAGGAAGCTGAACACACTCTTAGATCAGGTTTTGGGTGCTGAACACTCTTTCATCAGGTTTTGGGCTGATTGTGCACAGGATTGTTCTACCTCTCATTCTGCTTCTCCCTCTGGAGGTGGGTTTGGAAGAGCCTTCCTCCTCAGGCTAATGGTGGCAGAAAGAGACAGAACCTGTGTTCAGGACAAACATCTGGGCTCGAGTGGCAGCCCTGGAGCATCTCTGAGATCCAGGGCCTCCTCCAGGGTCTGCCTGTGCTGGGAGCTGCTGCTGGACCAGGGGCATGGGGAAGCAGCCCCACCCCAAGGGTTAAGCTGCCCTGCTCAGAGGATGAGTTCAGTTACTTCACATCATCTGAGCCTCTAATGAAACCTCCTCTCCCCGTCTGAGGCAATCTGCCTTTGATCAAACCCTCTTCTCCTCTGATGAGAACACAGCACAGTAATCAAGGAGCTAATCTGAGCCAGAGCAGGCGCCCAGACCCCTAATCACCCTTATCTGGCAGCTTGTTCACCTCCCTGTCCTCCCTGCTCCTTCCAGAAATACTCCTGGGTCCTGCCCCTGGATCCTGCCCTGGCTCCTGCCCCTGGATCCTGCCCCTGGATCCTATTCCTGGATCCTGTCCCTGGATCCTGCCCCTGGATCCTGTCCCTGGATCCTGCCCCTGGATCCTGCCCCTGGATCCTGCCCCTGGATCCTGTTCCTGGATCCTGTCCCTGGATCCTGCCCCTGGATCCTGTCCCTGGATCCTGCCCCTGGATCCTGTTCCTGGATCCTGCCCCTGGATCCTGCCCCTGGATCCTGTTCCTGGATCCTGCCCCTGGATCCTGTTCCTGGATCCTGCCCCTGGATCCTGTCCCTGGATCCTGCCCCTGGCTCCTGTTCCTGGATCCTGCCCCTGGATCCTGCCCCTGGATCCTGTTCCTGGATCCTGCCCCTGGATCCTGCCCTTGGATCCTGTCCCTGGATCCTGCCCCTGGATCCTGCCCCTGGGTTCTGTCCTGGGTTCTCTGTCCTGCCCCTGGATCCTGCCCTGGATCCTGTTCCTGATCCTCCCTGGATCCTGCCCCTGGATCCTGTTCCTGGATCCCTGGATCCTGCCCCTGGGTTCTGTCCCTGGGTTCTGTCTCTGTCCTGCCCCTGATCCTGTTCCTGGATCCTGTTCCTGATCCTGCCCTGGATCCTGCCCTGGATCCTGCCCTGGATCCTGTCCCTGGATCATGCCCTGGATCCTGTTCCTGGATCCTGCCCCCTGTTCCGATCCTGTTCCTGGATCCTGCCCTGATCCTGCCCTGGATCCTGTTCCTGGATCCTGCCCCTGGATCCTGCCCTGGATCCTGTTCCTGGATCCTGCCCCTGGATCCTGCCCCTGGATCCTGCCCCTGGATCCTGTTCCTGGATCCTGTTCCTGGATCCTGCCCCTGGATCCTGCCCTGGATCCTGCCCCTGGATCCTGCCCCTGGATCTTGTTCCTGGATCCTGTTCCTGGATCCTGCCCCTGGGTTCTGTCCCTGGGTTCTGTCTCTGGGTCCTGCCCCTGGATCCTGCCCCTGGATCCTGTTCCTGGATCCTGCCCCTGGATCCTGCCCCTGGATCCTGCCCTGGGTTCTGTCCCTGGTTCTGTCTCTGCCTGCCCTGATCCTGTTCCTGGATCCTGTTCCTGGATCCTGCCCTGGATCCTGCCCTGATCCTGCCCTTGGATCCTGTCCCTGATCCTGCCCCTGGATCCTGTTCCTGCCTGCCCTGATCCTGTTCCGGGATCCTGTTCCTGGATCCTGCCCCTGGATCCTGCCCCTGGATCCTGTTCCTGGATCCTGCCCCTGGGTCCTGCCCCTGGATCCTGTTCCTGGATCCTGCCCCTGGATCCTGCCCCTGGATCCTGCCCCTGGATCCTGTTCCTGGATCCTGTTCCTGGATCCTGCCCCTGGATCCTGCCCTTGGATCCTGCCCCCTGGATCCTGCCCTGATCTTGTTCCTGGATCCTGCCCCTGATCCTGCCCCTGGATCCTGTTCCTGGATCCTGTTCCTGGATCCTGCCCCTGGATCCCTTGCCCCTGGATCCTGCCCTGGATCCTGTCCCTGGATCCTGCCCTGGCCCTGGATCCTGCCCCTGGATCCTGCCCCTGGATCCTGCCCTGGATCCTGCCCCTGGATTCCTGTTCCTGGGTCCTGCCCCTGTGGATCCTGTTCCTGGGTCCTGCCCCTGGATCCTGCCCCTGGATCCTGCCCCTGGATCCTGCCCCTGGATCCTGTTCCTGGATCCTGTTCCTGGATCCTGCCCCTGGGTTCTGTCCCTGGGTTCTGTCTCTGGATCCTGCCCCTGGATCCTGTTCCTGGATCCTGCCCCGGATCCTGTTTCCTGGATCCTGCCCTGGATCCTGTTCCTGGGATCCCTGATCCCGTCCTGGATCCTGCCCTGGATCCTGGATCCCTGGATCCTGCCCCTGGATCCTGTTCCTGGATCCTGCCCTTGGATCCTGTTCCTGGATCCTGCCCCTGGATCCTGCCCTGGATCCTGTTCCTGGATCCTGCCCCTGGATCCTGCCCCTGGATCCTGCCCCTGGATCCTGTTCCTGGATCCTGCCCCTGCCCCAGCCCCACCTGACAGAGCCCCTGGCAGGGCCCTGCAGGCTCCTGGGCTCCCCAAACAGAGAGCAGAGTCCCTGCCCACACCTTTCCTTGAGTGAACTCTCTCCAAAGACCAAAGGGGCTTTTAAACTTGAATCCAGCTTTATTGGAATGTTAACTTGAATAACCACATTCCTGGGAGAGGAGGAACTCAGTGACCAGGTCAGATGGACTAGAAATAAAAAAGCTTGTGAACAACTCTTTTCTTAGCCCTGTGTCCCCATGGCTGAGTCTTTATCCCTGGTTTGGATTGGTCAGTGGCTCTCTGAGTTGTAATAGATTCTTTCTTATCCTCATCTTGTCTCTTTCTGTCACCTCACCCAAACCCTCATCCCAGCTGGGAAAATGTCATCCCACTGCATGGAAAATGCCCTGTGCAGGATCAGGAGGGGGGACTTGGGAAGAACAAGATGCACCCTGGCTGCTCTGCTGCTGATAGAAATTACAGCTTTTCCATCCTTCCCCCCTCAAAGGAAGGGGAGAAGCAATTTTGTGGGAATAAACCCACAAAGAAAATAAATCATTTTTTTTGTGAGAACACACTCCTTGTGTACCATGAGCTGTGATCCAGCCGTGATGCCCAGCCCATGGGGGTTTGCCCACCCCTCCCTGGAGGGGTTCTTTGTGTGGCAGAGCTCATCACAAGCACTGAGCAGCACTCCAGGTGATGAATGAGCTGCTCTGCTCCCAGCATGATCCACATGCTCCTGTTATCCCACATGCTCCCCCCTCAGGTGAGCACTTCCCACTGAAGAGCTAGAGCTGTGGGACTTGAAGATGCAAATTCAGGCCTGAACATCCGAGGAGAAACATGGAAGCAAACACTCCAATGCCTGCAAGGCTCCTCACACAGAGGGAGAGGCACCTGAGCTTCCTCGAGCACCTGCACCAGGGAGTTTGCTCTGCTCAGCAAGAGCTGCAGCCCTGGGAGCAGCAATGGCCTCACACAGAGTGCCAAGGGCTGGTTTGCTAAAAATGGAACATCTTCACCCATTTCCAGAGCTGGGGAATCCAGGAGTGCATCCCAGGGCTGCATCCCTAAGCAATGAAGCTCAGTTTCACTGCAGGGCTGCCACAGCAGGCACAGAACTCTGCTCCCCTGGCTCCAAAGCTTCTGGGTGTTGCAGTGCTGAACTCTGGGATGAGGTGAAATTTCCACCAGAGCACCTGTCCTGGTTTTCTGCACGTTGGAAGAGCCCCACATCTGTCCCACAAGGGTGGGAACACAGCTCCCTCCTCCAGCAGCAGGAAATCAGAAGAGTGACCAAGGCCTGTCCTGCATTTGGGCAAAATTTTTCAGCTGGATTTCTCCTGCTCTTCCCACTGGGGGCTTCGTCCTGCTTTGTTCTTCTTCAGTGCTGAGGCAGAAGTGCCTGGTGTCCCACAGGGGTTCTACATTTCCTTTGGGAAGAGCAGCCTGCACCCCACAGGGTGCACAGCCTCTCCTCCATCACTATTCCTGCTGGAGCTGAGCTGGGCACAGGCACAGAGCCACAGGGTCCCAGGCTCTGCTGGGAGCTGTGCTGTGACCCTGTCACAGGATCCAGCTCAGGCTGGGCGTGCTGAGTGGGACAGACACAGCAAAACATCTGCAAATGCAGCCTTGAGCAGCACCTGGGTCCTGCTGGGGCTCTGCAGGGCTGGTCAGCTCTGGGATGTTTAGAATGTTGGGCAAAGGATGTTGGGCAACATCTGGAAGATCTGGTTGATGGTCCAGTGTAAGATGTCCCTGCCCACTGCAGGGGTTGGACCAAATGGCCTTTAAAGATCCTTTCCAAGCCAAACTATTCTATGAGAGCTCAGAACATCTCACTGCTAAATTCAGGGATTAAACCCACTCTGTGGATTTAACCTTTGTAGTATTTATTTTGTTCTCTTCTTTCCAAGGGGAAATTTCTCCCAGGGATCTTTTCCCAGCCCAGTGATGCTCGTTATCTCTTATTGATCTGAAACAGAAACATGACAATAAAAAAGGCAATTTCTGGTAAAATCCACAGAGCAGGAAATTAACTGCTGCACAACAGTGAATCGTGGCAGCTGAGCCTGAGCCCTGAGCCTGGGGACCCCAAGTGTCACCATGGTGGGTCTGGGGGCTGAGTGGCACAAAGCAGAGCTGCCCTGGCAGTCCAGCAGGTGTGGAAAGAGGCTCAGGGCCCTGGGCCACCTGCAAACCTAGTCACCAGTTCTGCAAGGGCCTGATTCCAAACATGCTGGGCTCAGGAAAGTCACTGACTCAGAGAATCACAGAATCACACAATGGTTTGGGTTGGAATGGTTAAGCCCACCCCTGCCACCCCTGCCACAGCAGGGACACCTTCCACTGTCCCAGGCTGCTCCAAGCCCCATCCAGCCTGGCCTTGGACTCTGCCAGTGGGACACTTCCCTTTTGCACAGGGGCCAGCAATACTTCCAGAGAAAATTATATTCATGGCTTTGGCACTTCCCTAGAGCTTGTGAATCTCCTCTCTTAAAAAACTCACAAAGAAGTGGCCAAAGTTTGGAGCATCTCTGCAGCCCTCCCCAGCCCAGCTGCTCAGGTGTGGGGCTGGTTGGGGCCATGCTTTGCTGCCCTGCCCCTCATCACTGTCACCCTGTGAAGAATGGGGACAATTCCTCATGGCCACTCTATTTCCAACAAGGGAAATCCTTGGCAAGGTGAGTAATGTGTTTTACACCAAGAAAGGGCCTTAGTCCAGCCCAGGAAACCTGAGTGCTGGGGCAGGCAGGGGATGTGGGAATTGTGCAGAAAAAATCAGATTTCTCCAAAAATGCCCAGAATCTACCAGATTGTTTGTGTCATTCTCTGCCTGGATGGAGGGAGCAGGGGGAGAACTCCATGGCTTGTGCTCCTGCAGGACACAGCAGCTCTGCTTGGCAGGGTGGCAGCACCTCCAGGGCCCTGCCCACAGCCTGGGATTAAAGCCCACATGGAGCTCATAAATCAAAGTTTTTCTTGCAGAGGGAAAGAGAAAGAGCTGAGCTGAGATTGCAGCCACATCCCAGTGGGATTTCAGCTTTTCCCTGTGGGAGGGCACAGCCTGGCTGCTCCTCTGCTCCTCACACACGAGTTGTGGCAGGCATTGGCCTTGCCCTGTGATGCTGCAGGACATCCCTACTAAAGCTTTCCAGTGGCTTGGACTCCTCCAGGATCTTCAGGGGGCACTTCATCCATGCAGCACCATCTGGCCATGGCAGCATTTGGGGTTGGAATCAGAAGACATGGAACAGCCACAGAATAAAGCTCTGGAGCAATGATGAGGACAAAAAACCTGCTCTGGGAGCCTTGATCAAAAGGGCTCCAGTGGGGTCTTGTCCAGGTCTGTATTCCTGGGATAGCCAGCTGAGCATCTCCTTTGCAAGGATGCCAAGGACACAACACAGGCTGATCCTTGCTCTGCCCCTGGGCTCTGAGAGCAAACCCAGGAGATTCAACCATCCCTGCACAGCCCCAGTTCTGGAGAGAGGCTGAAGCAGGAGCACAGAGAGGGGCTGACACTGGATCTTGTGTGGGAGACACAAAAAACTCCAAAAATAGCTGTTTGTCCAGAGAGGCCTGGATGCCAGGAATGCTTTTAAAATGCAAAACTCCTGGAGCAAAATGCTGCCAGCTTCAGGATGCAGCTCACAACTGGGTGCTGAGGGGTTTCCAGAGGGATCTCCCCTGCATACACACCTGCATTTATCAACTGGGGTTGAAAAAAAGGAGGAAAACCCCATCCCAACCTCACTTCCCACCCAGCCCATTGCCTGAGGAGTGCAGTACTGACTGCAGTTCCAGGGGAATTTTCCTGGTGGATCCTGAAAGCTGGGGAAGGCAAAAGTGTGGCTGGCTGATGGTGGAGCCTCAACTGTGGAGTTATGAGAGCAAATCTCAAGGTGGAAATGTCTCTGCCAAGGATTTAAGCTTTTGCATAATGCTGCATGTTTGATTTGGAGGGATCATCCCAAAAATCACAGGGAAAAGAAGAATTTAGAACAACAGGGCCAAAGTCCCCTGTAAAAAGGCTCCAGAAAGAGCTGCATCCAGGCTTAGGAGCAGCATTAAAATTCGTGCAAAGAAGATGTGATTCTGCTGGCAATTATTGTCCAAAGAGTGCAATTTAAAGATTCTCTCTGGAATAAGAAATAAAATCTGGAGCGATAACAGAATGAAAAGCCAGACTATCACACACCTCACCCAGAGAGCCAGGCACAGAAGGATCAATCAGATTTCAGCCCTGCACACAAAAGAAGTGAGTTTTGCCTTTTATCAGCTCAGGCAATGAGAAAAAGGCCTCAGGCAAAACCCATTGTACAGGGGAAGTCCAGAGGGCTCCAGGGAATCAGGGAAGCAGCAGCTGATCCCAGGAGAAGGCCAAGCAGGGTGGGACCCTGCAAATCCACAGAATGAGAGGAAAGGTTCAAGCTGTGCCAGGGCAGGCTCAGGTTGGACATCAGGAGGAATTCCTCCATGGAAAGGGTGGTCAGGCCTTGGCAGGGGCTGCCCAAGGAGGTTTGGAGCCCCCATCCCTGGAGGTGCCCAAGGAAGGACTGGATGTGGCACTCAGGACCCTGGGCTGGGGACAAGCTGGGGAGGGGTCACAGGTTGGACTCGGTGACCTTGGAGGGCTTTTCCAATCTTGATGATTCTATTGAATGCTCTGCAAGCACCTCTCCTGTAACAACTGGAAGGTGAACACTGTGTGCTCAGGACTTGGGCTGGGAACTGAGAAAACTGCATGAGAAGCAAGGTGAGCACAGCCCTGAGCAAGGCAGAGGTGAGGTGAGGTGAGGTGAGGTGAGGTGAGGTGAGGTGGGGTGAGGTGAGGTGAGGTGAGGTGAGGTGAGGTGAGGTGAGGTGAGGTGAGGTGAGGTGAGGTGAGGTGAGGTGGGGTGAGGTGAGGTGAGGTGGGAGGTGAGGTGAGGTGAGGGACAGCCCCGGGTCCAGAGGCACATCTGGAGGAGCTGTGCTGCTGCAGTGCCCTGTGTGTGCACAGTGGAGGGAGGTGCAGCTGGGCTCATTCCTGACCCAAACTACACAAAACCATCTGCAGTGTTCAAAGAGCTCCCTACAACATCACTGCTCCAGCCCAGCTCTGCAGGGCTGCTGTGGGAGCAGGGCCTAGGGGCCACACACAGCTGGACCCCAGAATAAGGCCAGGAATTGGTTTGTTCAATGTCCCAATCAGTGGCAGTCAGCTTCCCATAAATGTGGCCCTCACAGGAAGCTCAAACACTCTAGTGCCTGTAGCCAGCAGGGTGGAGGAGCCCCTCAGTGCAGCTCCTTGTTGGACAGCCCTTGGCTTGACAGGACTGAGCACTCACTCTGTGCATCCAGCACTCCTGTCCAAAACTGGGGGAAAAGCTCCATCCTGGTACACCAAAGCCTTGTGGGTCTGAAGGAGACTGGTCATGGACTCACTGGGGTTGTAAAAGCCCTCTAAGGTCACGGAGTCCAGCCATGAACCCAGCTCCAACCCATGGCCCCAAGTGCCACATGCCCCTCCAGGGATGGGAACTTACCCCTGCTGTGAAAAACACGGTTCACTGTCTTGGGAGAATTAAAAGGTTTAATTAAAAGACAACAGGAGACAAACATAAAGCAAAGGGTTAAAACAGCCGGGTGCTTGGCATGCTGCCAGGAGCACACCCTGCTTCGGGAACACCCCTTTAAATACCTTTTACAATCCATCCATTTGTTACATATTCACAGACCTTCATGCACAGTCAATTGTTTCTGGGAACTGTTTAGCATGGCCACTCCTCGGGTCTGCCTTTTTACAGCATGTGTGTTTCTTGGCTTGTGGTTTTATTTTTCTTCTTATCCCTTTTGATTTGGGGGGTGGTCCCAGCCAGTGAGTGTTGATAATTGTTGTGTCAGCTGCAGGGTCCCCATCACCTGTTCACGGGCTGTTATCCTGACTGGGCAGGGAGTTTAAGCATACTGTCTCTAAAAAACTCATGTCTAACTTTTACTATTAACAAAGACTATATCCATATAGAAATGCTATTTTAACATTATACATACAGCATTTATCCCAATACTTGCAAAGAGCCAACAACATGTCATACATTTATAACAACTGCCCTCCTGGTTTGATGGCTGATCTCAGGTTCCTTCCGAGGGAAGTTTGCTCCTCTGCAACAGGGTCTGAATCCTCTTTCTACCTGGTTTTACCCCCATTCCCATAACACAGACTCCACCATCCCCCAGAATCCACGGAAAGATGTAAATCCCCCCTGTCCCCCACAAAACCCTGTTGGATGGATGCAAGCACAAAGCAGCAGCAGCCCTTCAGGGAGCTTTCATTCCACAGGGCTTGGTTTCATGTCTGAATGAAGCATAGAACAAGGACAGCCCCACCCGAGTGAGAAAAGTGCAGAGCTCACCATGGGTCTGGGAATTCATTAACACCTGGGAGTCTCTCCTGCCAGGACAGGCTGTGGATGGCCAGGAATGAAAGTCACACTCACACTTTCTGCTGGTGCTGCCCAAGGTGCTGAGCAGGGACCCAGGAAAGGAGACAGTCTCAGGGAATGGCATTAAACCTCCCAGGATGAAGAAGTTGATCCCACGAGCAGGAACAGCCCAGGTAAGGACACAGAGGGGACAGGGCAGCCCCCAGGAAGGTGTGTGAGCAGTGTAACCCTCCCCAGGGAGTCAGAGAGGGGCCAGGGCAGCTCTGGGACCCAACACATGAAGGGACCCAAGGCCAGAGCAGCTCCTCTCTTCCCCAGAGCAGAGGATGGGCACTCACAGCCCCTCCAGCATCACCTTTTCCCATCTCCGCTGGTTCTCCAAGGCCTTGAAGTGCTGAAGGAGAATTTTTGCTTTTCTCAGTGCAGAATTATGATCAGCTAGTTCAGAAGAAGGAAACAGTGAAGTTCAGGCTCTCTGCTGTAAATATTTTCCTTTCTAGAATGTGCCCTTTGTAGAGCCACAGGAAAGGACTATCCCTCTCTGTGCCCATGACTGTGTCCCTCCCAGAAGTCACAGAGAGAGGTTTTGTGGGGATGATGAAACACACACAGATGGACACATACATCTCTTCCATGCAAACTGGTCTACAAAGATAACTGATTATATTTGTAGTAAATAATTTACTGCAAATTTGCCATAAATTTCAGAATTTCTACTGACAATACTGCTCCCTCAGAATCCTCTATGGTCTGCATTTTGGTCAGAACAGTGTCAAAAAACTGTAGCAACCAGTTTAAAGCATTAGGAGCTGTTGGTGGGCCACACCTGAGGGGTCATTTTTCAACTGAAAGCAAAAGCATTTAAAATTTTTCGTTTGTTTTGCTGAACCTATAACCATAAATGTTTTTACAATTTGGTAAATCTCTTTTTCTGAGATCCTGTGTAATGGTTTTGAAATCAAAACCAGTGAGACACTCCAAGTCAGAAGTACAATTTAATAGGAAAAATGGGAAAAATAAAATACATGCAATAGTACAAAAGAAAAACCACTGACAGAGTCAGAACACAGCCTGACCCCCTGCTAGTTAGGGTGGTGGTAGCAGTCTGGATGAAGTGCTCTTCCCAAAGCAGTGATCCTGTAGAAATCCTGGCAGTAATCCTGGTAGCTCTTGTCTTCTGGAAACCAGTGGGTAAGGGCTGCTTTGGTGTTCCAAATCTCAGTTTTTATCTGGGTAGGAAAGGCTTGGCTGCTCCCCCTGGCTGAAGCATCTCCCAATGGGATGATGTAATTTTATCAGTCATGCACTAGGACTCAATGGCCCATTAACAGAAGATCTGTTCCTGGAGGAAGGGTGGGTGGTGGGAAAGATGAAGAACATTGCCCCACCTGGTTTCACAGGTGGCCCATTAGCAGAGGATATCTCCCACAGGGATAAGAATCACTGCCCCATCTGGTTTCAGCAGATGCTGACAGAATCCATCCCTTTGGGCACATCTTTGCATTGGAACCGAGGACAGTGTGAGCACATGAAGCTGCTTGGGTGGTTTTAGGGCTTCAGTGAGGTTCCTGAGGACCAGACTCCTACTGGGCATTAAATCCCCTTCTGAGAATTTCTTTCCAGAGTGAGACCCTTGCAGATCTTAGCACCTCAATACACCCTGATGGGTGGGTAGGACAGGAAAGCCTTGCACTGGTGGAGTTCGAAGGGCTGGGACCAGTTCCATCCCCTTTTTGGAGAACTGGGCTGGTTCCAGGGATGTGAGACCCTGAAGAGAATTTCCAGCAGTTGCAGCTCTGTTCAGATCCAGCACATCCCAATTTCCCACAAATTACAGTTTCACAGCTCTGAGAATTCTCCTCCTCCTGAAAAATCTTGGCCAAATGATCCACTGGGCTGCAGGAATCCTGCCTGGAAAGGGAGCAGCCAGCCTGGAAATGCCTGCATGGGAACAGGGCAAAGGGGAGCTCGGAGAGTCCCAGTGTCCTCACTAGGACAGAGTGCAGCAACGTGAAGTGGGACACCTGTGAGGTCAGGACCCTACATTCCCAATGGAAATAGGCCTGGCTTGAAAATCAAGCTTTAAAATCCTAATGGTCAGTCTTAGGGCCCCAGGGAAATGGGCAGCAGGACAGGAGTCCTTGGACAACCAGTGACCCCTGTAAGAGTGGACATGTCCCACTGGGAAATGCAGAAATCTCCCCCTTGGGGCAGAGGCCAAGATCCCACTGTGGGCTCTGTATTCCCTGATCCCTGTGCTTCCTGCAGCACCTGTCCAGCTTCAGTCTTTCTGATTCAGCAGCCTCAGACCAAGGAGTGTCTGGAGGTTAATTCTTAGATTGATTTTATTATTCTGTCCATCCCCAGGCTTGATTCTCTCACTGGCTCTGTGACTTGCAGAAACCTTGTGCTGAAGATGCTCCAGTCTAAGTTAATGTTACAAACCAACCCAGCCCTGACAGTATCTTTTCAGAGCCTGGCTCTGGGCAAAATGAACAAACAATTCATGAGGAAGGGCCCTGCAGAGCCAGGCTGAGCACAGATCCCCCAGCAGCCCTGTGCTGTCCAGGCCTGGCATTTCCTACAGGATAAATAGGAGATACATTTCCTACAAGTCAATAAAATGCTCTGTATTTTCCCACTGCAGCCAGGCATCCAAATGCCTTGTCCCAGCACAGGGATCACAGCTGGAGTGGCTGTCTCAGAGGAGCAGTGGCTGGAGGAAATGCTACAGCCCAGGAAAAACTCTTATTGCTCCTCTTGCTTTCCTGTTACCTCAGTGCTAGAGCAGCTGCCAGAGCAGTCAGTGCCATTTTCAGCCAGAAATTCTTTCACTGAGGACAGTCTTGAACATAAAAACTCTAAAATATCCCTGCTAGGTTTGTAAAGAGCTTTTTAGCCCCCACTCTCCACTCCAAGCTCTCCACTCTATCTGCTGGCACTGAGATCAGAGCAGTCTCCTGCTCTGATCTTCAAGTTGCTGTACTTGGGATCTTGGCTCTTTAAAGGATAGTCAGGACCAGGCAAAGGAGCCTGGAAGGAGCAGTTTCTCCTGATCTGGGGGAAATGCACCCTAAAATAAGCCTCTCCCTGGTTTTCAGGCAGATTCTCTGCAGGTTGTTCTTCAGCCACTGCAGAGTGCAGGGCTCAAAGACTCCTGCTCTGCTCAGGCTTTCTGCCTCCTTTCTCTTCCTTCCCCAGTCTCCTGCTCTGGGACCCTTCCAGAGCATCCTCACCCTGTGACAGAAAGGCTCACCTGGGCCTCTCCAGCTGTGCAGCTTGAGCTGAGCATCAAGGGTGTAATTCCCCACCAGGAATAGAAACACATGCCAAGAACAGCTGGAAACCTGAATCCCTGCAGCACTGCCCAAGAGCCACGAGTGTCACTGCTGGGGAGAGAGGGCAGGGCTGGGCTGTGCCAGTGCCCATGCTCCATGGTCTTCTCCACCTGCTGCAGTGACTGGGCTGGGCTTGTTCTGAAGAGAATTTGGATCCCAAGATCCTGTGGGTCTCTATGCACTCCCACAGCCAGATATCTACATGTCATAGAGATCACAGACAACCTCTGGAAAAATGCTCCCATAGCCAGGTCCTCCTGTAGCAGAGCTGACCCCACCATCAGCCAGATGGTCACCAATCCCCCCTAATCAGTCCATCAGGAATTAGCCAGCAACAAGATCTTCCTCAGCCTAAGGGGGTGTTATTACAATCTGTGGGGTGGCTGCCACCTCGGTAATTTTGGAATTGCTTCTGAAGTTAAGCTGTGATTATTGAGCAGTGGCAGGGAGAGGAAATGTTGGGACATTGCCCTTGTTTGTATACGTTTGAATAAAGGGTTTTATCTACATGTGCTGTGGAGGGGTGGAATTAAAACACTGACACAGAGGTAGTGAGCAGAAACAGAAGTAGCAGCTGGTTTGGGGTCAGTGCACCCAGGAGCAGGGCTGGGATGGACAAGCTCTGGGAATATTTGATTGGAACTGGTCTTGGAGGGTCATCTCCACCTGCAACATGCAGGTATTTCCCACTGCTTCCCAAAAACCTGCACTAAATCCCCACATCCTTGTGCAGATCTCCCCACACAGCCCAGCACTGCCCTGCTCAGCTCCCAGAAATCACATCCCATGCCTGATAAACGGACAAGGATGGATTTCCATCCTCCCACCTCCTCTGCTCTGAGTCCCGCTGCAAAGGCCACCCAGGGGTGTCTCAGAAGGGTGTCCCACTGAGGGACACAGTTTGGAGCCCAGAATAGATCCTGCATCCCAAAACAGGGAACAAAATGGAATGGTAACAACTGAATCACACAGTGCCTTTGTCAGGGCTCCGAGCCCTCCATTGCCAGATGGGCTCATTCTTTATCTCTCCATTTGGAAAACTGAGTGGAAGGCCTGGGGCAGAAAATAGGAATCAGTTTTGCCAGAAACAGTGACTGGAAGATGAAGACATGGAGTTTGGCATGAAATGGCAACTGAATCATGAGTGCAAGGTTTGAAATTGCCTCACAGACTCCTTGTGCAGAGTAGCTCAGTTGCAAAGCTGCATTTTTGGAAAAAGCCACAAGCCAGGCTCTCCTCCAAGCCAGAGACCCCCAAGCCTGGCAGGGATCCCGCTGCAACCCAGCATTTCCATCCCACAGTGTGCAGCTGAAAACACCTCACAAACCTCTCAACCCTCTCCTTTCAGCCTTGTCCTTTTGTTTACTGACACCAGAAGCTGATTTTTGCTCTCTGGGAAGTCCTTGGAAGGTCTGGAGTGGGAGCCTGCTGAGGAGCAGCAGCCAGGCGTGACCTGTGAGCACGGACACAGCCAGGGATGGAGGCTGGCACAGTGTCCCCAGGGGGCTGTAGGTCCCCAAAGCCTCACTGAGAAGTGCTCAGCTCGTGGCCCCTCTCATGCCAGGATGCAAAACTGAAGGCAAAAGAAAAGGGGCAGGAAAAACAGAAGAAACACACCTATAGAAAGCGAACTGAAAACCTGATTGCATCATATTGTGGTGAACAGAGCAAAACCAGCACCTGCAAAACTGGGGGAGAGGGTCAGGACATGTTTAAATTGAGCCCCTGCAAAGAGTGAGAGGTGATTTGTGACCAAATGCAGTGTCCCAAACACTGCCCCAGCCCTTCACTCGTAGCTGCAGCAGCAGGCAGGGAGCAGGGCCAGGGCAGGAGTGTGGCTGCTGGAGAGGAGCTTGCATGAGGGTTACTCCAGCCCTGCCATTCTCAGCTGCCCCCAGGTCCTCTGCTCCTGGAGAACTCGCTTCTCTCTGCACTGCCAAAAGCACAGCACGAACTGTCGGTGCCTGGGCTGTTTCTGGGTGACACAGTTTTCAGCAGGAATCAAAGCAGATGCCACAGAGAGCCCTGGAAACAGAGTCACTCACAGAATGCCTTTTCTTCTGTTTTCTTTATCCAGAAGAGAAAAGGGATTATTTGAACTTGTGGAAAATGATAGCAGGAGTGAGGAGAGAGCACAGTCCAAGGGCAGAGCTCAGAGAGACTCTGGCCCTGTTGATCTCTCTGAGCTCCTGGATTTTCACACATTTTCCTGCATCTTTAGCCTCTGCCACAGATCAGAAACTCCACTAAGCATCATTGCTTAATTGGGTTCCTTGGATCAGCTGCTCCTTACCTGTCTTGCTCTCGTAATCCACCCACAGTCTCAGTTTGGGATCCACACTCCCTGGGAAGGATTTTTCTGTCACCACCCACTGCTGCACTGGAATTGACCCCCCATAACATAAAACCCCAATTGCACTGCTGGGAAAATTTATTCCTGTCACTTAAAATTCATGTCCCCTTTGGGTGCAGAGGTAATTAAATCTTACTATCATTATAGTGTAATAAAAGGCAACCAAAATTTATTTAATATGTGCTAGGTGAGAGGTGCTTCATTACAAAACTCCCTTATTTATCCTCAGGGAAAAGTGCAGGGAGCAGAGCAGCAGCAAGCAGAGAAGCAAAGCTGTCTGAGAGGGGAGAGCACATTCCTGATGCCAGTGGGGATCTGGGGAGCCAGTCAGGACCCCGGGGCTGATGTGGCATTTGGGGATGTGGGATGAGGAGGGAATGTTGTCACTGCAGACCACTGGTGCTGGAACCTCTGTCAGCACAGGAAGGCAGAGCTGTCATGACAATCAGCTCCTCAGGGCTTGGAGAAAAGCTCCCTCCCATGGGATACAGATCCTGGGTATATTTCAGTTATACTGCACATAAATCCCAGCCTAGACTGATTCATCCCAAAGCTGTGCAGGAGGGAGCACTGGCTGCAACTCTACTTCATGATCCAGGGAGGAATTTGTCTCCCACTAAAAGGAGGCATCTGCAAACAGTCCTTTAAATTCAGGGTTTAATTTACCACTCCTGCAAAGCCCATGGATAAATGGAAACACTCCCCAGCACTCCTAACCTTGCTGTCCCTGGGAAGCAAAGCCCACAAGGAATTGGGAAGTCCATGGGCAAAGAGTTTTAAAGCTTCTTGAACTGTTTTTTTCTCCCAGGACCTTCCTGCTGGGAAAGCACCTGGAAGCAGAGCCTGCTGCCCACTTCCCATCACACTTGTGTCACACCAGTGGCTCTGCTGAAAATATCTCAGTGGGACTAATTATAGGGATCACTAATTATGGGGATCACTAATCATGGGAATCACCTGGAGGAGCAGGAGCAGGGTCTGGTTGGGACTGTGCTGCTGATGTCACAGCTCTCACAGGTATCAGCAGCTGTTGGCTGGCACTTCCCAGGGCCTGTGAGTCACTTCCAGCCTGTGAGCCACTTCCAACTTGAAGCTCTGTGCCTTGGGTGATTCAGGGGCTGCTGGATGAGGTGGATGAGGGAGATGAAGGACAGTCAGACAGGGGAGATGAAGGACCCAATACAGTGTTCTGGAGAAACTGCTCTCACATCTCAGCTGCCTCTCCCATCTCCCCTGCATCCCAGGCTGGCTGCAGATGGGAGAGGATGGTGACACACTTCCAGAGCTTGAATCAGCTTTTATTCCAAACCTTTCTCCTTTTTGATAACATAGAGCATTTTTCAAAGGTGGCTTTGAGCTATTCTTTTGCTATTGTCACACATCCTCTGCAAAAATACTTCAATGGCACCTTTGATTGATTCACAGACAGCAAAGGCAGGAGGAGCAGTCAATCAATCACCTGGTCTGAGCTCCTGTGTGGCACAAGGCAGATAATCCCACCAGGACACCCTGCCTCGAGACCAAAGGCTTGTTCTGGCTAAATTACATCCCCTGGGAGGGTTCCCAGTCACTTCCTCTGAGGGTTTTTTGGGAGCTGAGTCACCTTCCATGCAGTCCATGTGCTTCCAGCAGCACATGACTGCTTGCACAAAGGGCTGTGGCAACAAAATCCAGGGGCTCCAGCCTGGTTTGACACCAGATCGTGGCTGCCAGAGGACTTCTGGAAATTTCCAGAACTTCCCATTCCCCTCTCCAGCCATGGCATGGGAGGTCACCCATGAGGGGTGGCTGTGTCTGATGGGGAGAACCAGCACAAGTCCATGCTGGGGAGCTGGGCTGCAGTGCCCTGGTGAAGCTGTTTGGGACTGGAGGTACATTCCCACAGACCCATGGACACTGTGACCCTGTGAACATCAGCTCTCTGTGTGTAGTGTGGAATTACAAACATGGACCTGGGGAAGGAGACACTCCCAGGAAGCCAGAGCCAGAAAAGGAGGACACAGAAAACTGGAGAGGTTTATGGGATTCTTCTGGCAAAACCAGATCTCCTCATTTCAGGTCACGCCCTCACCAGCAGGAGCACCATCGTTTATCCAGCATTTCCATCCCTGTGGATAGCACAGCCCAAAGAACCACTACATGCTCAAAGGCCATTCCCCCCTGGACAGAGGTGCCTCCAGCAGCAGCAGCAGTTCCCTTCTCCCTGGTGAGGGCTCCCACTGAGCCCAGATTGATCTCCTTGGTGCAAATGGAGGTTTGGGCTCATGGTTACAGAAGGATGTGAATCAGGGCAGGAGTTGAGCCCTGCAAATTTCCCAGTGAACTCAAAACCAGCAGAGGGAATGGGGTGGCTGTCAGCACTCAGTGCCTGGGCTGCTGCTGAGCTCCACAGGCTGCCCCGAGGAGCAGGCAGCTGCAGAAGGACAAGGACAGCCAGGCTGGAGCCTGCCAAAGGTGAGGGGGAGCTCATTTAGCAAAGCACACATCTGGATCAGGAGGCAGAGCTGCTCTCCAGGGACAGCTTTTTCTCTGAGGCCTGTTTTAGACACCACAATCCTTACTTTAAAAAACAAACCTCTGTGCAAAGCATGCCACTGATGATCATCTGGATGCAGCCAGAGGAAGAAGGAAAGGAGTATTGATTTCTGCTCCTCAAACACCAGCAAGAGGGTTAGTGGTGCCCCAGGCCCTGCATCTCTCCTCAGCCAGAGGCTCTGCCCTCTTCACCTGCAGGTGTGCCAGGAGAGCTGTGCTTGGCAGGACAAGCTTTCACCTGCTGCCTTCAGCTTCCTCCCTGCCTTGAGCCCTTTATTCATGTTCTGCTCCCTCAGGGCTCATGCTGAACATGCCCAAACTGCCCATGGCCCCCTGGGTACAGTGGTGCACCTGTGCTGTTCCCTGTTCCTGTCAGCCCAGCCCAGCCAGCTGGTGTGACTGCTGCCAGCCTCCTGCTTTCCCAGTGCCACAGCCACACCTGTGCAGCTGCTGCTGAGCTGCCCTCCCAGTGGGGTTTGGCACCAGGGAGCTGCTCAGTGCCCACTGGAGACGGTGACTGCCCTGATGCCACTGTCACACGGTGGCCCCAGGCCAGGGTCACACAGCCACCGCCTCTCTCCTGGCACCAAAACCCACACCAGAACCACTCTTCTCCCTGCTGTTGGCACAGGGCTCTAGCACCAGACCTGGGATCCCAGTTCCAGGGCCATCCAAGAGGGAGGAGCCTGCTGGGCACAGAGAGTCCTGCAAGGGCTCTCATTGTGGGCACAGGGAGCTGCTGTCCTTCCCCGTGGCCTGCTCTGCCAGCATTCTGACCAGCAGCTCCCACCCCCAGGAACCTGTCTGCATTCCCTGCAGGACCCCAGGAGCCTGTCTGTTCCTGCCTAGCCCCTCTGCAGCTCTCTGCAGTCCCCCTGCAGCTCTGCAGATGGAATCATGCCCTGGGAGGAGCAGGGAATGCCAGACCCTCCTCCCAGCCAGCTCCTCAGTGCTGCCCCAGCTCAGCCCCGTGGCTCCCAGGCAGTGATTGTCCTGTGTCTGTGAAAGGGGATGTTCTCTGCATCATCAGGATCCCATTCCTGAACAGATGTCACCTGTGGGAGCAGAACAAGACCTTGGCCACACCACAGGAGTTCCAGAGGTTCTCTTCTGGGAGCCCAAGCAGCTCCTCCAGCCTCTCCCAGTGCAGCCCCATCTCTGCTGGTGGATTGATCAGGAGAAGGATCCTGGCCTGGCTCATTCCCTCTGTGGGAAGTGGCCAAAGGTGCTGCTGGCACTGTCCCTGTCCTTGTCCTTGCAGGCTCCCTTGAGAGCTGAACCACAGGCAGGTGAGAAAGGTGCAGACTTGTGGCACCTAGGGATGTGGTGCCATTTGGGGGTGATTTTGGTGGTGCTGGGCTGATGGCTGGACAGATGATCCTGAAGATCTTTTCCAACCTTCATGAAAGGCATCACTTTCCCAGCAAGGCTCTGGCTTTCTCTCATGCTCTCATGTCCCCTCTTTTGGAGGCCCTGACTTGTGGGATCACTGTGCTCACATCTGGCTGTGGCATTTCCATGCAGGGTGAGCTGAGCTCTGAATCCTGAGCTCAGCTCTGACCCTGGCTTCTCCTGAACAAGCTGCCATCAGAGATACAGGCTTTGTGGAAGCAGCATCCCTGCTACCACCTGAAAAACTTCCAAACTCAGGGCATGAGACAGCAAAAACCTGTCTGGCTGCCTTCCAAGCTACCAGCAGAAACTGCAAATCACTCCTCCAGATGCTTTTCCAGCTGCCACAGCCCTGGGAGAGGTTTTCTTGTTAAATGAGCAATAAAATGGATTGCAGAGAGCTGACATGGGAGGGGACCAGAACAGATGTGACTGTTGCATGGAACAGGGAGAGAATGGGAGGATGTGTCTGGCTTTGAGCTCTGGGCAGCAGAGCAGGTGAAAAAAAGGCACTAGGCCACAGAACAGGCATCCAGTTCTTGGTGTGTTTTGGTCACAGATGGACCCTCCCTGCTGGCTTTGCAGCAGCTCTCACCAGGGTCAGGTTAAAGGCAGGGGAAATGTTACATCAAACCTGTTAAAGGACAGCTTCTGTGGCAGGAGGGACCAGGAGTGTGGCAGCAGGGGTGACACCAGGCCCAGGGTGCAGCTGCTGTGTCCCAGGGCAGCACTCAGCACCAAGCTGGATTTCACACCCAGCTGAGACTCCAGCACTGCTGTGCTGGGAGGCAATGCCAGGGAGGGCAGGTGGCAGTTAAATAGACAGCCCATGGAAAGGAAGATTTCACCAGGTTTTTCCACTGGATGTGCCAAGAGCAGCTCCAGGGACAGGCAGGGCTCAGGTGCTGAGCACAGCAATGCCTGAGCAGCCTCTTGTGCTCACTGAAGGGAGGCACAGGCCTCCCAAACCTCCCAAACCTCCCCTGTTGCTTCTGGACAGAGGAGACTCTTCCTTCCCAAACTGGATTTCACTTCCCAAAAGCTGCAGCTGAATCCTGGCCTCAGCTCTGCAGGCTGGACACACCAAGGACAGCACATTCACCAGGGCTCTCCAGGGCTTCTCTGTGCCATCTCCTCTGATGAGCCTTCCCATTTCACTGCCATTTGTCACTTCTTCAGTAGGGCTCTATTGGAAGAGTAAAAACCTTTCAATGAGAAAACACAAATCTTCCCTGATTCATCAGAATAAACAAAGAATAATTAACTAATCTAAAAAACAACTTCAAAGCAATCAGGAAAGGCAAAGGAATATTAGAGAAGGTTTATACATGGCCTTGTGGTGGTTGTAGAGCTCTAGGCAGGTTTTTGCCTCCCTGTATGGGTTGCAGAGAACTCTGACCATTCTGTCTCATTCACCTGCTGCACCCTGGAGCCCTTTTCCAGTGGGAGCAGGCTCTAGTGCTCCCCAGGGAAGGACATCCCACCCCTGCCTGGTGCACAGCTGTGGAACCTGCCCAAGCTGGTTATCACAGCTGGATCCTGGGAGGGCAGGGCTGAGTCCTCCTCACCTTTCCCAAGCCCCAGGTTCAGTGTCCCTCAGTCTGACCACATTCCTCAGGGAGGAGGTCCAGCTGTGCCCAGCAGGGTGGCAGCACGGGAGGATGCCCCAGGGAGCCTCCCTGGCCCTCAGGAGGGTGCAGTGCTCCCCTGGGAATGCCCTTCCTTGTGGAGGCCAAAGGACCTGCCACAGCTCTGCCTGGAGCCCTGCCCTAGAGGGATGTCCCTGTTATGAATGGATTTTTCGATTTGTCCAATTAATCAAACAGCAAGATTAAATTTTGCAACGATTTATTAATAATAGTAGCAATTGTATATAAATGAATACAGTCAAGGTAGATTAAATACATATATTTGAGTAGATAAAAAAATTTGGCTGAGTAATTGAGTATAATTGAGGTTTGGTTTGAATAAAGCTTTGCAAAACTGACCGGGGATACCCCGACTGGGGGTATGGGTAGGGCCCTTCCTCTCACACCGTATCAACTCAGTCAAGCTAAAAATCTCATTTATTTACTATATGCTAATACACATTAATACAAAATATTCTGGAAAGCTCCTCCTAGTTTCTATTCCTAAAATCTACGTCACTATGTTGTGTTGCACATGCTTCACCAGTGGTCGGGGGTGTCTCCTCCTTTCGGGGCTCTTGTTTCCGATGAAGGCTCTGGGTCTTCCTCAGTGTTTGCTGTTTGACCTTGCAGGTGGTGCAGGTGCTCTGAGCCTAAAGTTATATAATTAAATATATGTTCCCACAACAGGCCTTAGTCCAGTGTCCAATGCTTTGGAATCATCCCAATTTGGTTCAATTCAGGGTCAAAAACCTATTTCTAGATGCTGTTCTTAGACCTATACCCTTCCTATCCTCACTCCCACTAAACATCTGGAGGATGATTTGATCTGCTTGGTTTAACCATTTCCTTTATCCTTTTTGCTTTATAACAATTTTAACAATTATTTTCTATTAATTATAAAGCAACAATTTTGCTAATATATATAGTTACAATTTTATTAGCATGAATCATATTTATAATATCCCTTTAATGGGATGTCCCTTGAATGGGCAGTGGTCAGCTTCAATCCTCCTGGGAAGATGCTCCTTAGGTTGGCACATCCTCCCTTATCATGGTGAGCTATCTCAGAGGTGATCCCACCATGCCTTAGTACCTGTGTTAATCCTTTGTAACCCATTGGTCTTTCCCCTGTGGTACCACCCTTTCTTTTCCCCATAAAAACCCCAGTTTTTCCCCGCAGTTCTCCAGGGACTTGCCATCCCTGGTCCCCTTCACAGAGCTGCTGGGTAGCAAAGGAACCTCTGTGGAATCGCCATACGCCACTTCTGTCCCTGAGTTGGCCTGGCAGAGCTCAAGCAGAGCTGAAATCACTGAGAGCTGATCACTTGTGACCACAGGCTGCAGCTTGCTGAGGTTTTCCAGCAGCTGGGAGACCTGCCAGAGACCCCTCAGAAGGCTGTCCCTTGTGGGAGCCTCTCTCTGGGAAGGCTGGCGGCTTCCCAGGTCGGAGCATTGGACCTCCAGGGACCCCCTAGCAGCCAGCAATTGGCACCTGACCAGGGACCTGAGCCCTGGCAGCCCTTCCTGGCACAGGCACACAGCCCTTCCCTTCCCTTCTGCATCACAGAGGAGCTGGCCCTGGCCTCCAGAGCAGACTGGTGACAGCCGAGGTCAGCACCAACGACCCCTTGGAAAAACAGCTCCATTTGCATTTCCAGCCAGCCAAAGTCAGCTATTCCAAGCACAGGGGCAGAAATCATTAACTTGTTGGAAGGCTCTTGAGTCTTCTGCCTGTGTCCAGAGCAAACCTGAGCAGCTCAGAGCACGGTGCTTCCAGCACTGGCATCACACCAACCTCTGCCTCGGCAGGAGCAGCAAGGGGACACTGAGTGGGGCCACCAGGGCCTTCAGCACCTTCCCCACGTCACCTCTGCAGGTCTCAGGCTCTGCATTGCCAGCTTTTCCCACATTTTATCACCTGTATTCACTCAGCCACCCCTCTTTCAGCTATGTTGGGATACAGTGGAGTTCCCGGAACATTTGTATTTCTGGTTGATTTCCCAGCTGAAGGACAAATCTTGCTCAAGGGATGCCCTTGGCTGTTCGTGGAAGTGCAGGTGCAGAAGGGTCAGAACCTGCCTCGTGCAAGTGCTGGAGGTGCCCAGGGCACAGCATTTGCTCCAGACAGCCCCATGTGCCCAGTGCCACCACCCTGACACCTGATGGGTCAGTGCCTTGGGGACTCATCACCCCTCCAATGCCACCAGCTCCATCTGAGCTCACCCAGCTGCCCTCAAAGGCAGAAGCTCCTCTTGACCTGGTGGTCAGAAATACAAAACCTAGATCCAGGTATTGTGACTCCTTCCCTTTCTTCCTAAAATTACTGTCAGTGCAAAATTGCTTTTTTTGTCCAACAGGCTTCTCTAAGGAAGTGCAGATATTTACTGGGAGCATGTGTAGGGTGTGCTGGGGGAGGAGCTGATAAACCCCAAACTTTCCATTTCTGGTTTTCAATATTTTCATTTAAAAAGTTATAACTCCCCACTGCACATTCCTCCTCTGCTTTCAGTGTCCCAAAGTGTTGCTGCCAGATGTGAGGGGAGGCTCAAGTGCCTCCCATTGGGCCCAGGGAATGGTTGGAGTTGTGCCAGGGCAGGCTCAGGCTGGAGCTCAGGGAATGGTTCTTCCCTCCCCCAGAGGTGCTGGCACTACCCAGGCTCAGGCTGGAGCTCAGGGAAAGGTTCTTCCCTCCCCCAGAGGTGCTGGCACTGCCCAGGCTCAGGCTGGAGCTCAGGGAAAGGTTCTTCCCTCCCCCAGAGGTGCTGGCACTGCCCAGGCTCAGGCTGGAGCTCAGGGAAAGGTTCTTCCCTCCCCCAGAGGTGCTGGCACTGCCCAGGCTCAGGCTGGAGCTCAGGAAAGGTTCTTCCCTCCCCAGAGGTGCTGGCACTGCCCAGGCACAGGCTGGAGCTCAGGGAAAGGTTCTTCCTCCCCCAGAGGTGCTGGCACTGCCCAGGCTCAGGCTGGAGCTCAGGGAAAGGTTCTTCCCTCCCCCAGAGGTGCTGGCACTGCCCAGGCTCCCCAGGCAATGGGCACGGCCCCGAGGCTGCCAGGGATGGACAGGCTGGGAGTGTTGGGGTGTCTGGGCAGGGACAGGGATGGGCTGGGTGATCCTGGGGGTCCCTCCAGCTCAGGATATTCTGGGATTCTCCCTCTAGAGACACATCAGTGGGGTGACCACTCTATGCAATGGTGGCAGTGGTGGTGTCTGACACTGTAAATGAAAAAAGAGGCATTTGAGTGATCCATGTGTTATTTTACCTGTCCAGCTCCAAGTCTGACACCAGTGCCATTAGCATTAATTAAGATTAATGACACTGGTCACTGAGAGAACAGAGTACAGCTCACCCAGTCTGGGCACTTCACCACCAGCTGTACCTGCACCCTGCCTGCCCCCTGGATGCTCCACAATGCACCAGAGCCCTTTTCCTGCTGAGGAAAGCTTTGTCCTCGACCAACAGCTGCCAGGGACATCCCTGCTCTGGTTCTGACTTTATTTGAACTGCTCTCTCCCAAGGAACAGCAAAAAGCCTCACTCATATCCAGTCACTTCCCTGGGCAGGAAATTATAAGAGAACATCTCGCTTTCTTGTGATTTGATTTTGCAGCTGGATGTTTGTCGTGTAATACACGGCAAAAATGAGAATATCCCGGCATTAGGAGGGCTCAGGGAGCTTTGCACTAATGCTGGGTGCAGATGATGCGTTAATGTATTTATCTGATCCAGCTCAAGCCCTCCCTAATCTATTTACATGAATGTCTGGGGTGGGGATAGAGCCACACACAAATTAGGCTGTGCAAAGGCTGACTCCATCCCCACATATCCTGATAAGGGCTTGCCATGCCAAGCCCCTCCAAGCTCACAGCACCTGGGACGTGGGACAAAGCAGGGACTGTGAGGAGCAGGGGACTCCTGAGCCAGACTTCCCACTGTGGAAAACCTTCTGGGCTTTGGGTATGGTCACTTCTAAACACTTTGGAGATGCAAAATCTCACTGGCACCTGAGAGTAGCCCTGGGTGGGACAAACCCTGCTCCAGAGGTTTCCCTTCTTGCAATAAAAACAAAAAGGAGAGATGAAGTGTTGGATTTTACCTGGCCAGGACAAAGCCCTTCCCTCACTCCTCTTATGTGGATCCTGAGCCACCCTGGCCTTCCCCTGTGAAGGCTGTGGATTTTCAGGGACACACAGCAGCAGGAGCTCCTCTGGCAGTGAGTGTCCCTGGGGATGTTTGGGAGGCACTTTGCAGCCCATTTCCATAAAATCAATTGCCCCATACTGTGATTTAGAGTCCCTAGACCCTGTTGCAGGGCAGTGGGCTTCCTCTGGCAGGGCTGGGAGGCACATTCCGTGTCACATGCCACCTGGAGCCTCTTCCCACAGCAGAAATGTGCTCTGGTGCAGGCACTGGGCTCGGCTCTGTGTGGGCCCAGGTGCAGGGAGCAGCATCCTCCTCCCTCCTTCCCCCTGAGAACAAATCCCTCCCAGCCCCTCCTGCCACTGCACCCTGCAGACCATGGTGAGGAGTGATGGGTTATTCCTACAAATTCCTTCTGTTTCTGACCTGGAGAGGAGGGGTAATATCCATTTTCCTGGAAAAGATTCTGCATTTAACAGTGGGGCTCAATTGAGACCATGGGATAGGAGACAACACCTTTGCAGTAAAATAATTAGGATGTGCTTGCTTTGTTAATTTAGCCAGATTTTTGTGGTTCTCCTCAGGCATGGCAGTGAGTTTAGCCCCAAAGATGAAATATTTCTCTCTCTCTGTGGCTCATGAATCAAAGATAGTGAGATAGACAGAGCTGTTTCTGCAGAGTGTCCTTCACCTGAAACCAGGAGTCAAACATTTCCATGTGAGTGAGATAAGCCCCGGGTGAGTAATGCCCCTGCCTACTCTGCCAGCTCCCAAAGACAAAACACAAACATGTGCAACTATGGCTGTTATATTTACAGGAATTAGAAAGGTTTGGTTTAATTGGGTTTAGCTTGTTTCCCAAATGGGATTTGCATCCTGGAAATGACACAAATTTTGTGGCCTAAGGGAGAAAATGATGTTGAAAGGTGCAGGCATCCAATCCTGACCTGTCTGCAGACACTGCTGAAAGCAAAGGCTTGCAGATAGTGGCCAGGACAAGTAAAAAGGGAAGCAATCCATGGAAGGGATAAGTTATGAAACCTTCAGACTTAGGAGCACAAGAGGGGTTTTGTTAGAAGCTGCCTCTAAATATTGGGGACCATCTGGGAGCTTCAAGCAGTGCAGTGGGAAATGCAGATAAATGTACAAACAACCCCAAAACAACACCCAGGAACTCACAGCAATGTGGGACTCTGCCAAGTGTGGACAAAACCCTGCTTTCTAGGGGGGGGTTTAGGGCCAAAACCACATTGTTGTCTTCCCAAAGAGAAGCAAAGTCCAAAAGTTCCTGCCAGCTGCTTGGTAGGACAGGAACCTTCCCCCAGAGGGCATAGCACAACACAGCTGTAAATTGTCCTTGCTGTCCTTTTAATCTCTGAAAGGTCTGTCTGTACCTGGGCACTTGCTGGTTTTCAGTTGTGACCCTCATCTTGTAGCTATTTATTCTGCATCAGTCCAGGAAAACTTGCCCCAAATGACCTTGATCAATTGTTCTTGATCTATTTAATAAACCCTTTTCAATTCAACTCTTGTAACAGCAGGGTCCACACTCCCAAATGTACCATCACAAATGCACCTTCCTCCTTGGAGAGCTGCTGCCAAAGGTGAAATGTGCATCAAATATTGAAGAAGTGAGAAATGGCAGTTAAATGGGAAGGTCAACAGAAAGCTCACACATTTACACTGGTTTCTGATTAAAAAAAAAAAAAAAAAGAAGTCTCCAAACTGAATCTGTGTTTCAGACAGACAGACAGAGCTGGGTGTATTTACACACATGCCTGTTGATGATGCACTTTGCCCCTGGATGGAGGGGTGGGTTGGCAGGTGTGCATGTGAAGGTGTGCACACACACACACCCACCCACCCACACACACACACACACACACACACTCTTTCTCTCTCTCTCTCATTGATGTTCCTGCTCACCCCACCTCCCCCCAGGCACAATGACAGCCCCTCACTCATGACAGGGTCTACTCCAGGCCAAGCAATCAGCAGATAAACCCCAGACTGGCTGGTTAATCACCAGTGAGCCTCTCGTGAGCACTTCTTAGGGGGCTGAGTTTAATCATATGATTATTCACTGCCTTTTGCACAAAACACCTTTCCTTTTCAGCAAGCAGGCTGGACCTGCCTGGCAATTAGTCTGGGCTGTGTCATCAAAGGATCTGAACATTCTTGTGACTGTGATGTGGAACAAAGGTTTGGAAATAAGAATCTGTGCCTGCTCCTCCCACAGGATCACATCTGCTCCTTCAGAAGTGACTTTGAGTAAGAAGAGATTAGCTGAGAGTAAGACAAGTGTTCTCAAAGCATGCTCCCTTCTTTTTCTGGCTGACCAGCTCCATGCCCAGGTGTGCAGGAGAGCCAAGTGCTCCCATCTGCACAAGAGATTTGCTATTACACTAAATAAGTAAAAGGTTTTGAAAGACACCCTTGTGAAGAGTTAGATCCTCCATGAATGTTCCATGAAGCTGTGCCAGGGCAGGCTCAGGCTGGAGCTCAGGGAAAGGTTCTTCCCTCCCCCAGAGGTGCTGGCACTGCCCAGGCTCAGGCTGGAGCTCAGGGAAAGGTTCTTCCCTCCCCCAGAGGTGCTGGCACTGCCCAGGCTCAGGCTGGAGCTCAGGGAAGAGGTGCTGGCACTGCCCAGGCTCAGGCTGGAGCTCAGGGAAAGGTTCTTCCCTCCCCCAGAGGTGCTGGCACTGCCCAGGCTCAGGCTGGAGCTCAGGGAAAGGTTCTTCCCTCCCCCAGAGGTGCTGGCACTGCCCAGGCTCCCCAGGCAATGGGCACGGCCCCGAGGCTGCCAGGGATGGACAGGCTGGGAGTGTTGGGGTGTCTGGGCAGGGACAGGGATGGGCTGCGTGATCCTGGGGGTCCCTCCCAGCTCAGGATATTCTGTGATTCTGTGGTTCCATTAATCTACAGAAAGACAAGGGGAGGTTGTGACCTGGGTGCCTGGAGAGCCTCCCTGTGCCATGGGACAGTGGCACTGACTGCTGGCAGAAAAGAACAAATCCCTCAGTAATTCCACACACGCTGCAGAACCCCCTGCAGGGACAGGGTGAGCAGGGCAGCACCAGTATGTGCAGCAAAGAAGGGCCCAAGGCAGCCAAAAGAGGTAAAATATTCCAGAGGTGCTCCTTTAGCACCTTCTAAGCAGCAGAAGGACTGAGGCAGGACTCTGTGGGAGAAATGGTCTGTGGCTGTGACATTTAAGAGTAGGGAACAATACATACAGATTAGGGAGCTGGGATTATTAACACATAGGTCATTTCTAGCCTGGCATTTCCCAACAGCTGTAAATCACTTCTGGAAAGCACTCTCCCTTTCCAGCTAGAGCAGCACCCTCCAGACCCACTGCAGGTGGCACCAAGGTGTTGTGAGCACTTTGTGTCATTTCTTTCTGCACGGCAGAGTCTCATGGAGGGACACACCAGCTCAAACCCTCTCTAAACCAGAACT
The DNA here is from genome assembly GCA_030060385.1 of Muscicapa striata striata. Lineage (NCBI taxonomy): Eukaryota > Metazoa > Chordata > Aves > Passeriformes > Muscicapidae > Muscicapa > Muscicapa striata. The sequence continues at coordinate 569,957 of JAREIS010000113.1, read as the reverse complement.
ATTCCTGAAAACAATATTGACTTGTCTTTGTTCTTCACTTTTTGGCTGCAGCAGCTGACTCTCTTCAGCCTCAGTTTCCAAAGGCAGTACTCTGCTAACCCCATGGGACAATCCAATCCCTCCTTCCAGCACAGCCCATGGGTGGCCTCTCACAAGCTTGTCCTCAGGACCTTTCTGATTGTAGCACCCATTTCATAGAACCATAAATTATGGCTTGGAAAGGGCCTAAAACTCATCCCCTGCCACCCCTGCCATGGCAGGGACACCTCCCACTGTCCCAGGCTCCTCCAAGCCCTGCCCAGCCTGGCCTTGGGCACTTCCAGGGATCCAGGGGCAGCCACAGCTGCTCTGGGCACCCTGTGCCTGGCCACCCTCCCAGAGAACAATTCCTTCCCAATATCCCATCCAGCCCTGCCCTCTGGCAGTGGGAAGCCATTTGCCCCAGAATCTCAGCTGGGATGGCCAATAACTGTCCTTGGGACTCAGCAGAGTAATGAAGGGGGTCATGTCCTGATCTTGCAGCTGCCCTAAACACTCCCTTGCCTGTTGCTGTGCCACAGCTCCCTTTGGCCTCTAGTTGCCTGGACTACACCATCCCACAGAGTCCCCAGGACACAGCAGAAAAGGCCCAAAAAATGCAGAGGCCCAGATCTGCCCCAGCATGAAGCTCCTCCAGCCCCCAGGAGGAGCTGGGAAAGTTGGCAGCCAGTGTGAAGGGAACAGCACACAGCAGGAGAGGATGGACAGCAGAGCTTTGGGGTGAGCCAAGGGGTATTTACAGTTCTGAGAGTCCAGACTTTGCATTCCAGCACCCAGAGCTTCTCCACCCAGCAAACAGCCAAAGGATTGAGGGGACATCCCAATGCAGGCCAAGTGACAGCTGCTTGAGCAGCACTTGCAGCATGATGGGCTGAACAAAGTGACTGGCAAAGAAATCAAAGGGGAAATCAGCACAGCCACCCCCCTCCTCTGCTCTCCTTGGGGTGTGCCTGGCATTGCCACCCACTGGAATCCTCCTCACCTCCCTACCCCACACTGAGCATTCCCTGGAGAGCCAATCCTCCTGCTCTGGTGATCCATCCATCCATCCATCCATCCATCCATCCATCCATCCATCCATCATCCATCCATCCATCCATCATCCATCCATCATCCATCCATCCATCCATCCATCCATCCATCATCCATCCATCCATCCATCCATCCATCCATCATCCATCCATCCATCATCCATCCATCCATCCATCCATCCATCCATCCATCCATCCATCCATCCATCCATCATCCATCCATCCATCCATCATCCATCCATCCATCATCCATCCATCATCCATCATCCATCCATCCATCCATCCATCCATCCATCCATCCATCCATCCATCCATCCATCCATCCATCCATCATCCATCCATCCATCATCCATCCATCATCCATCCATCCATCCATCCATCCATCCATCCATCCATCCATCCATCCATCCATCATCCATCCATCCATCCATCCATCCATCCATCCATCCATCCATCCATCCATCATCCATCCATCCATCCATCATCCATCCATCCATCATCCATCCATCATCCATCCATCATCCATCCATCCATCCATCCATCCATCCATCCATCCATCATCCATCCATCCATCATCCATCCATCCATCCATCCATCCATCATCCATCCATCCATCATCCATCCATCCATCCATCATCCATCCATCCATCCATCCATCCATCCATCCATCATCCATCCATCCATCCATCCATCCATCATCCATCCATCATCCATCCATCCATCCATCCATCCATCCATCATCCATCCATCATCCATCCATCCATCCATCATCCATCCATCCATCATCCATCCATCCATCCATCATCCATCCATCCATCCATCCATCCATCCATCATCCATCCATCCATCCATCCATCATCCATCCATCCATCCATCCATCATCCATCCATCCATCCCATCCATCATCCATCCATCCATCATCCATCCATCCATCATCCATCCATCCATCCATCCATCCATCCATCATCCATCCATCATCCATCCATCATCCATCCATCCATCATCCATCCATCCATCATCCATCCATCATCCATCCATCATCCATCCATCCATCATCCATCCATCCATCCATCCATCCATCATCCATCCATCCATCCTGCAATCATGCTGCTCAGCCCTGCAGTGACAGGAGTGGTGGAATGCAGGGCCTGGTGCCTCCGAGCAGATGGAGTTTGTGTTTTTAGCACAGCCCCAGCTCCTCACAGCCCCATGGCCAGGGCTGCTCCCCCAGCAGAACACCCCTGTTGCATTCTGCCCCTAGGCAGGGGCTACCCAGCAACTGCTCCTTCCAAACCATGTGGGAAGGCCTGTGGCTGAGCCCCTGCAGACATATCCAGGGCTCTCCCATGCTGGTGAAAGATCTGTGCCCCTCTGCAAGCCCGCACTCCATCAGTCCTCACTGGGAGCTGCTCAGCCATCCCTGTTTTGTAGGGCTGGGGGTAGGGGGAGATCACCCAGTGCTGCCCGGATGGAGAGCTCTGCTGGCCTTTGACCCAAAGGGTTGGATGAAACAGCACCTGGGTGTGCACAGAGCAGGGCAGGATGCTCAGAGCAGAGCGGGACCTGCTGCTGTGTGAGATCCCAGGCCAGCACACATGGCTGGAGAGCCAGGGAACGTGTTTGGAAGGCAGTGGAGTACAGACAGGCCCCCAGGCTGGCTGTGACCCACCCTGATTGCACAGGTTCCCCTCATGCCTCGGGCTGCTCATGGCTTTGCCACACTCCCACTGGCCACAGGGGACCTGTCCTCTGCTCTGTGCCCTTCTCAGTGTGCTCAGAGCTGTTCCAGGATGTCATCTTGCAGGAACACACATTGCCAAACTCAGAATTGCAATGGAGGGCTGGAAAAGGTGAGTTTGGGTCAGAGAGCAAGGAATGAAAAAATGACTGTTTTTCTTCTATGAACTCTCCAGACCCTGAGCAGGTGCAAGATTGCTAAAGGCTGGGCTGGGCCTCCAGGTTTATGAACTGGTGAAATTCAGTACTACAAGGTGCAAGGGCTGAGCTGAAACCCCCTCTGCCCCCAGGAACAACATTCCCCTTCCCAGACAGGGAAGTCCTGCCTGGAAGGAAGATTTCATCTATCAAAATCCTCCTCCTGTGTGCCAACAGCACAGGGACTGTGAGTGTGTCCAATAGCTAAGCTCCGGTAAGATGTTGCCATGACTGGATCCCAAACCTTGTTGGTGCCAGTGAAAAGGCTACAGCATTTTTAGGGTATCTCCCCACCCCCACCAAGTCTGATCCCAGTTAAATTAATTTTCCCTCTTATATACCCTCTTTGGTCTTTTCCCTCAAGCATGCTAGGAAAGGGTCTCTGTCACCTGTGGGGCTCTGGATCCTGTCTGCACTCAGCCAAACATCAAACACTGCTCCTGGCAGTCACACCCGAGTGATCCTCTGGGAACACAGGCGTCTATTAGCAATGGATAAATAATCAATAGGACATCTCATTGCTACCAGTGGTAAGGCCATTAGCACACCAGCGGAGCCTGGCTGAGGCTGCTTACCCAAGCACACCCCAGGGCACATGGAGGGTAAATTGTCTGTGACATATGGCTGCTCTGAATGTTCCTAATCCAAAATATCCTGCTCACAGGAAAGGAGAATGCAGCTTGCTGTGCCCCTGGCATGGGACACCTGCAGGTCTGTGCCCTTCTCCCTCTGTTCTTCCCCTTGGGGCTGCACTAAACAGCCAAAATCCCAGCTCAGAGCCAGCCAGGACAGGAGTAATTTCCTGAATGATTGAGTTAATATAACCACATTATTTTCGAGCCCTACAGAACTGCCCCTGCTCAGGAAAACCCAAAGCACCTTCTGACACTCCACAGCTCTGCCTTTAAAGGGTCACTTTAAGTCCTTGACCTCTGCAATCTCCTGAGCCCACCAAGATGCAAAAGCTCCAGGATGGAATCAGGAGCCAATTTCTCCAATTTCCTTCCTTATAAAAGAGGGGGGAGGTGAGGGAGGCCTCCTCCAGCTGAGGCTCCTGGGGGTTTAATCAGGCAGAATGTTTTGTGACAGACTCTGGGATTTAGAGCAAAGCTTCACAGTTGGGCAGTTCTACACCCAGCCTGGAATGGGACAGGTCCCTCCAGCAGCTCTGCAGCTCCTGCAGGGACCCTGGGGAGCTGGAAACCACCTGAGGACTGCATGGGGTCCTGGGAAGGCTTTGGCAAAGCCCAGAACTACAGAACATAATTTTCTGAAATCTTCCTTTTCTAAAAGGGCATTGAAATCAGCATTGCTTCTGGATTAACTCTGCAAAGGAAATCTCCCAGTGAACACAAACAGGATCAGGGCTCTTGCCTGGCAATCCAACCTCTGTAGGGCAGCAGAAAAGGAAAGCTCTCTGGATGGCTGGGATGGTGATGAGACATGAGGTAGAGAGAGGAAGGAGAGAGCTCAGAATCCCAGACTGGTTTGAGTTCAGAGGGACCTTAAAGCCCATCCAGTTCCCCTGCCATGGGCAGGGACACCTCCCACCATCCCAGGCTGCTCCAAGCCCCAGTGTCCAGCCTGGCCTTGGGCACTGCCAGGGATCCAGGGGCAGCCACAGCTGCTCTGGGCACCCTGTGCCAGGGCCTGCCCACCCTCCCAGGGAACAATTCCTTCCCAATATCCCATCCAGCCCTGCCCTCTGGCAGTGGGAGCCATTCCCTGTGTCCTGTCCCTCCATCCCTTGTCCCCAGTCCCTCTCCAGCTCTCCTGGAGCCCCTTTAGGCCCTGGCAGGGGCTCTGAGCTCTCCCTGGATCCTTCTCCTCTCCAGGTGAGCACCCCCAGCTCTCCCAGCCTGGCTCCAGAGCAGAGGGGCTCCAGCCCTGGGAGTGTCTCTGTGGCCTCCTCTGGACTCTCCCCAGCAGCTCCAGGTCCCTCCTGTGCTGGACCCCAGACCTGGACGGTCTTATGTATACTTTGAGGCCAAAATCTGGGCTAACTGGGAAGGCAGTAATCTTCTAGAGCAGCAGGAAGGAGATTTCATCTCAAGATCCTCTCACCTGTTGTTTGCTCTTTCAGTTTCTGCCATATCTTGAACAGGTTAATTACAGTGTTTAGAAATTCCATGAATTTCAGCCTGTCCTTACCAATCACACAAGCACTTTAATTGCCTGGGAAGGGTTTGAGATTTGGCCATAAGGTATTTTGCACAAGTCCATAACACGAGGTATCCTTTGCTTCAATGCTATTTCCAAGTGCATAGAGTCACAAGGCAAGGGGGAATGGATCACTCAGACACAGAGTGGGTTTAGATGGGATATTAAGAAAAAAATCCTTCCCTGGGAGGGTGGGCAGGCCCTGGCACAGGGTGCCCAGAGCAGCTGTGGCTGCCCCTGGATCCCTGGCAGTGTCCAAGGCCAGGTTGGACATTGGGGTTGGAGCAGCCTGGGACAGTGGGAGGTGTCCCTGCCCATGGCAGGGGTGGCACTGGATGAGCTTTAGGATCCCTTCCCACCCAAACAATTCCATGATTCCACAATTCCATACTCAGCCTCAGCTTCCCTGTGTCTCTTTGGCCATCACAAATTTTCATACCTTCCTGCCAGGTCTGTCCCTTTCTCCCTTCCATCTCCTCAGCCTTAGAAATGTGCCCTTGGCCAAGGTGGTCCAGAGGTGAAGGAGAGTGCTCCAGAGAAGGGAAATGTGCATCCCAGATGCTCAGAACACCCATGATCCAACCACTGCTGCAGCACTTGTGCCATTCCAGCCACGGGTGCAAGGACATCTCTGCCCTGGGGCCACCAAGAGCAGCCAGTGCTGCCATGGGAAGTGTGGCTCTGGATCCTGCTGGGATAACAGGCTCCCATCCCCCTCTCGATGTGGAGGCAGGAGTAGCCTGGCAGGGAGCACTGGCAGGGCCACAGGGAGCCCTGAGCCCTGCTCCCACAGCTCCTGCTCCATCCTTCATCCTCTCATTGGGAACCCGGCCCATTTTGGGAACACACAAACCAACTGCTCCAGGCCAGCTCTCCTCCTTCCCAGCATTTCTCAGCTGCCAGGTGCTGCCCTGCAGCCAGAGGTCCTGGCTGTGGGAATGTGGCCTTTAAGCTCCAAACCAGGCTTTGCACCACAATTAATTACCTCCAACACAAAATCAATGGTGCCTTTATTTCACTCTGCACAGCAGTGATGGATAAGGAGACTTCTCGCCTCTGCTGCCTGCTTTGTCCCTGGCAAGGGACAGATCTGCATGAGCTCCTCCTGGTCACTCCAGAGCCTGGGAAGGACCATGGCTTAGGGCAGATTGTGAGGAACTGTGTTGGAGCTCCACAAATGACAAGGATTTCCAGTGGCCAAGCTGTTCTGTCTGAGGTAAATAAATCCATCACATCTTTTTCTCCCATGGAGCTCAAACATTCCATAGGCCCAGAGAAGGAGGTTTCACATATTGTCTGTCCTTTAAATATGGATGTACTCAATTTTTATACTCATAAATGTATATTAAAATGATATTATATTATGAGTGTGCCACTGCCCTTGCACAGCTAAAGGCCAGGGCTGGGTTTTGTGGCTTAATCTGGGATTCAAACAGCTCCTTATGTGGGAGGAGGCTCCAAAGAAAGTGTTTTCAAGTAATGCAGGACTCTAATGACTAATTAATTGTTGTGTTAATTTTAAGACAAGTATTTTTTAAAATGTAGTGCTGTTTGGGGCCACTTTGCTCTCTTGAATACAGATTAGAGCAGATCCTCCAGATTTACCTCTGAGTTAAAACCATGTGAAAGTTGGTTCTTTGGCAACATTTGCAGTCTCACTCTTTAGGATTAATGCTGCTACTCTTGGATTTCGTCCCACCCAAGGGCTCCTTAGAGTGTGATCACCAAGGTGAAGGATCTTACCAAGCTCTCTCTCCAGGGAGGTTTAGTGCAGGAAGTCCTACAGCTCTGTGTCTGTCCCTGCCCACACTGGGGTGGCTGCAGTCCCTCTGGAATGTGCATGGAGGTGCTGGCTGTGCTCTCACAGGGAGCAGGGGATGCAGAGGGCAGCTCCTGGGTGTTATAAATGTATGACATGTTGTTGGCTCTTTGCAAGCATTGGGATAAATGCTGTATGTATAATGTTAAAATAGCATTTCTATATGGATATAGTCTTTGTTAATAGTAAAAGTTAGACATGAGTTTTTTAGAGATAGTGTGCTTAAACTGCCTGCCCAGTCAGGATAACAGCCCGTGAACAGGTGATGGGGACCCTGCAGCTGGCACAACAATTATCAACACGCAACTGACTGCAAAAGGCTGGGACCACCACCCAAATTAAAAATGATAAGGAGAGAAATAAAACCACAAGCCAAGAAACACACATGCTGTAAAAAGGCAGACCCAAGGAGTGGCCATGCTAAACAGTTCCCAGAAACAATTGACTGTGCATGAAGATCTGTGAATATGTAACAAATGGATGGATTGTAAAAGGTATTTAAAGGGGTGTTCCCGAAGCAGGGTGTGCTCCTGGCAGCATGCCAAGCACCCGGCTGTTTTAACCCTTTGCTTTATGTTTGTCTCCTGTTGTCTTTTAATTAAACCTTTTAATTCTCCCAAGACAGTGAACCGTGTTTTTCACATGGGGGTTGCAGCAGGACTAAGGCTCCACCTCCCTGCCAGGACCCAGGCTGCTGCAGAGCCCAGCAGAGCAGCAGGACACCTGGGGCTGCACAGCAAAGGGCACTGAGAGCAGCCTGTGTGTCCCTGACGGCCACAGCTGGGTGGGCAGGGACACAGTTCCCAGCTGAGGCAGCCCCAGAGCCCTCCCGGTGCCCGTGGTGCTGCTCTGCTCCCTTGGCTGGTACCAAACTGTGCCCCAAGGCAGGGCTGGGGCTGCTGCTGGGCCAGGGCACCCTGCAGGGGCTGGAGCCCAAACCCAGCCTGGGGAGCACCCACAGCTCCAGCTGGCCAGGAACCAAACCCACCTGGATGCAGCCTCTCACCCACCAGGCTGGGGTGTCACCAGGAAACCGGGACAAATCCCTGCTCCAGGACAAATCCCTGCTCCAGGACAAATCCCTGCTCCAGGACAAATCCCCTGCTGCAGGACAAATCCCCTCTTCTAGGACAAATCCCCTGCTGCAGGACAATTCCCCTGCTCCAGGACAAATCCCCTGTTCCAGGAAAAATCCCCTGCTCCAGGACAATTCCCCTCTTCCAGGACAATTCCCCTGCTCCAGGATAAATCCCCTGTTCCAGGACAAATTCCCTGCACCAGGAAAATCCCCTGCACCAGGAAAAATCCCCTGCTGCAGGACAAATCCCCTGCTCTAGGACAATTCCCCTGCTGCAGGGCAGCACTCCAGAACAAATCCCGTGCTCAGGGACAAAGGCCCTGCTCCAGGGCAATTCCCCTGCTGCAGGACAAATCCCTTGCTCCAGAACAAATCCCCTGCTCCAGGACAATTCCCCCGCTGCAGGACAATTCCCCTGCTCCAGGACAATTCCCCTGCTCCAGGACAAATCCCCTGCTGCAGGACAATTCCCCTGCTGCAGGGCAGCACTCCTGCTGCAGGATAATGCCTTGCTGCAGAACAAATCCCCTGCTCAGGGACAAAGGCCCTGCTCCAGGACCCTCTGCAGGCTGCAGTGCAGAGATGAGGACCCTCCTGGGGTCCATGGTCCCTGTGGACCCCATTAAGGTACAATCACAGAAACCTCAGTTTGGAAAGGATCTCCAGATTGAACGCTCTTGTGCCCACTGACCACACTGTGGAGTGTCACATCTACTGCTCATTTGGACAATTCCAGGGACAGTGACTCCAACTCTGCTCTGAGGAGATGAGAAAGTTCAGGAATGAACTTTCCTCATGCTGAGGAGCACTAAAACCACACAGTGAGCAGGGCTCAGTGCTGAGCCTTTCCTGCTCTGCACCAGGCACACAGACAGCAGGGACATGGACCTGGAAGGGACATCTCCAACTGCTACAAGGGAAAGGAAAGGGAGAGAGATTTGGCATCAGTTCACCCCGGAAAGTTTTTGGCTCCAGCACTGCACACGAAGGGCTGAGAACACCCAGGGCCAGGGCAGGCTGAGCATCAGCCCACAGCATTCTGAGCCCTGCACCAGCCAGGCTGGGGCTGGCAGGGGACAAACTGGGGACAGACACATGCTGATCCCACAGCACCCCGTGAGGAAAGGGAGAGGGAACACACTGATATTGGATTCACAAGTTATTGGGTTCCCTGGTACCCCCAATACCCCCCAGTTACCATGGGGTGCTACTAACAATGGTAGCATGTATAGGAATTCTTTAATCATGAAATCACAGAACCATGGAATTGTTTGGGTTGGAAGGGACCTTAGAGTTCATCTACTCCACCCCTGCCATGGCAGGGACACCTCCCACTGTCCCAGGCTGCTCCAAGCCCCAGTGTCCAGCCTGGCCTTGGACACCCCCAGGGATCCAGGGGCAGCCACAGCTGCTCTGGGCACCCTGTGCCAGGGCCTGCCCACCCTCCCAGGGAACAATTCCTGCCCAATATCCCATCCAGCCCTGCCCTCTGGCAATGGAAGCCATTCTCTGTGTCCTGTCCCTCCATCCCTTGTCCCCAGTCCCTCTCCAGCTCTCCTGGAGCCCCTTTAGGCCCTGGCAGGGGCTCTGAGCTCTCCCTGGATCCTGCTTCTCTCCAGGTGAGCACCCCCAGCTCTCCCAGCCTGGCTCCAGAGCAGAGGGGCTCCAGCCCTTGGAGTGTCTCTGTGGCCTCCTCTGGGCTCTCTCCAGCAGCTCCAGGTCCTTCCTGTGCTGGGCCCCAGGGCTGGGGCAGCTCTGCAGGTGGGGCAGAGGGGCAGAATCCCCCCCTCTCCTGCTGCTCACACCAGGGGCTCAGCCCAGGGCAGGGGGGGTTTCAGGGTTGGGGCAGATGCAGCCCTCACCCACCAGCACTCCAAAGTCCATGTCCCCAGGGCTGCTCCACTTGTGTCTTAGGTTGCAAACAGGATGTAACCACAAGTGTGTATTCTATCCCCATCCATTAAAAACCGGGTGGAGCAGTGTTCATCTTTCCCACAGCCCATCCTCCCTCCAGGAGAGATCTCCTGTTCATGGCCAGTGAGTCCCAGGGCATGGATGATAAAATTCCATCATCCCATGGGAGATGCTCCAGCCAGGGGAGGAGCCAAGCCTTTCCTACCCAGATAAAAACTGAAATTTGGAACATCAGAGCAGCCTTTTCCACTGGATTCCAGAGGAAAGCCAGACCTTTCCACATCATCCCTGCACCTTCAGAGGAAACTGCACCTTCTCCAGGAGCACTGCTCCAGCTGAGCCACATCTGCCACTGCAGGAGGATGCAGCCACCATGGAATGGGACTGTGCCAACACCCTGACTGACTGACGGGTGTCAGCTTGGGTTCTGACTCTGGCAGGGTTTTGTTATTTTATATTACTGTATTTTTATTTTAATTTTCCTAGTAGAGAACTGTTATTCCTATTCCCATATCTTTGCCTGAGAATTCCTTAATTTCAGAATTATAATAATTTGGAGGGAGGGGGTTTACATTTGCCTTTTCAAGGGAGGCTCCTGCCTTTCTTAGCAGACACCTGTCTTTCAAACCAAGACAACCTCTTCATCCCCTGGCCCCATTTTCAGAGCAGCTGAAGTGGGTTTTTTATGGAGCTCTCAGAATCAACACACAAACACTCCTAGCCTGAGATGCCTGACACAGGAAACATCAGCCCAATCCATCACTGAGTGACAAAAGCCATTGCAAACAGGAGAACCTTGGAGCATCAGCTGTACCAGATCCATCTGTGACACAGCTACAGATCCGTTGCTTATTTTGGCTGAGGAAGATTTTTCCCCTCAGAAAATGGAACTATCAATGTAAACATTTTGCAAAGCTGTCAAACTGCTCCAGTCAAAAGATGAAGTTTTGAAAATGCCCCCAAGATCAAAAATTTTGCAGTTTTTCTGCACAGTAGGTTTTGGGGTTTTTTTTCCCTTCACTTCCACCCTTTCATTTTTAGGTGCTTTGAAAAAACTGTTACAAAAATGCCCTGACACCACACAGATTAAACAGTCCCTGGCATGTTCTGGTGAAATCCTCTGCTCAACCCAAAATTATAGTTTGATTGGTTGAAGAAATGCAAAACCTGAGTTGTTTGCCCAGCTCAGGGCAGGAGTGAACTGTGAGTGGATCCTTGATCTGGTTTTTGCTGTGAGTGTTTGGGCACTGGGGACTCTCAGCACAAGGAAAGGAAGGCAATTTGAGGTCAGCTGCAACACTTACTAAACAGGAAATACAGAAATCTCTGTGGTGTTTCCAAAGGAGCCCTGACAGCCCCTGGGTGCTGACACTGACTGGAGCAGTGGAGGTGGTAGCAGTTAATCTGTAAATGTCTAATGAGCCCCTTGTCCCTCCCCTGCCAGCCCAGCCATGATGAGGCCACTGTCAGTGGCATTTCCAAGTCCAGCCCACGCTCAGCCTGGAGCCTTTTTCCCTCCACATTTGCCAGAGGCTGTCTTTAGCACTCCAAAATACTACGGAGCAATCTGAGCTACTTCCTGAATTTTATTTCCCAAAATCACAGGATTTTGATTGACTAAGCAGCAATTAACATCAGAGTTGTTTTTATTTTATATCGTGCCAGTAGAAACATTGAAGTCAATATCCATCAGATTTGTGAAAAATGAGCAAAACCTGGCCCTTTCCAAGCATAATTAAGATTTGGGGAATGATGTTGCTTTCATCTATAGGTCAGTACCAAAATTAGCAATTTGGCTCAATCATTTATTCTCATTTCCAAAAAAATTCCTTTTTAGTTACATCCACCAGAAAGAATCTTCCAGTGACACAAGCACAACTCTGGGAATTGAGGACTTGAGGAATTAGAAACAAAACTGATGAAACCTAAATAAATTTGCAGAAAGCAGGATGCAGCTCGGTTGTGTTGTCCTCAAGGGTCAACATTTCTCACCTGGAGACCTGAAGCTCATGGAAATGACTGCAATCATCATCATCATCATCATCATGGAATCATGGAATGGGTTGGGTGGGAAGGGACCTTAAAGCCCATCCAGTTCCCCTGCCATGGACAGGGACACCTCCCACTGCCCCAGGCTGCTCCCAGCCCCAATGTCCAGCCTGGCCTTGGGCACTGCCAGGGATCCAGGGGCAGCCACAGCTGCTCTGGGCACCCTGTGCCAGGGCCTGCCCACCCTCCCAGGGAACAATTCCTTCCTCCTCAATATCCCATCCATTCCTGCCCCTGCCCCACATCTGCCCTGGAGCCAGAATTCCCTCTCATCCTTGGGAAGGTGCTGGAGCTGCCCTGGGCCAGGCAGTGCCCAGGTGAGCAGCTCCAGACACACCTGCAGAGAGCCCAGGGGTGGATCTGGGTAGACACAGCTGCAGGAGCAGCTCCAAAGCTTTGTGTGACACCCACAGCTCATGAAAGCTCCAATGTTCTAGACCCTGAAGCCCCCTGTAAAACAGAGCTGGGGGACTCTGCAGGGCCCTTTAGGGGGTTTAGGGCCTGCTCTTCCCATCTCAGAGCTCATGGGGCAGGGCTGGGGAATGGGGACAGCAGGGAAATGGTTAAAAGTACCCACATATTGACATTCTTTACTCCAGCACAGCTCCCATTTTCCCTGATTAGGAGTCCTGGCTCTGGCATTATCAGTTACATGCATGACTCCTGCCCACAGACAACTTTCAATTCACGGGTGAGTGGAGCCTGCTCAGCTTTGTTCATCACAAATAAAGACTTCCCATATTTGAAAGAGGAAACTCAGTTCAGGCTCTCATGCCCAGAGCAGGAAATTCAGCCACAAATTGCTTCCCCCTGTTTTTTTATGGTGGTTTTTCATTTCACCATCTGGGCTGCACTGGGTTACATGTCAGGATTATTTTATAGATTCCTTATAAAAACAGCTGAGTTTATCTGATCCTGTGACCACATGTGAGGGACAGTTTGATTACACAACTAAGGAGGTTGCTTGGTTAATTTTTACTCTCCTGGTGCAAAAATGGGCAAAGGATGGGAACAGAAAGTCTGGTTTTGCATGAGCCCCTTTGCTGAGAGAGAAAAGACTTTAAATTCCACACCACTGCTCTGATAGAGCAGTCAGAAGCCACAGGATGGGCAGGATGGGATTGCCACGGGCAGAGCACATGGGAAGCAGGCTGGGCACACTCTGTGCAGTCACTGCACATCCATCTCCACTTTACAGGGTAGCAGTGTGTGGTGTCTACGTGCTGGGGAGCCAAACTGCCTGAGCAAGCAAGCTGCTCCTAATGATCCAGGGATTGCTGCTGATGGATCAGAATGCAAGCTAGGCCCAGGAACCTCGCTGGTATCCTGCAGGAATGGAGATCATCCCAGATGGTAGAGACAGGCAGATGGAAGCAAAAAATTGGTTGTGAATAATCTGCAAACAGAAGCTCCTTGACAGCTGCTGCTCTGAGTCAGGGCATCAACACCCTGCAGCTCCTGTGTGCACAGGGCAGGGAATGATGCTCCAAGGGCTGGAGCCCCTCTGCTCTGGAGCCAGGCTGGGAGAGCTGGGGGTGCTCACCTGGAGAAGGATCCAGGGAGAGCTCAGAGCCCCTGCCAGGGCCTAAAGGGGCTGCAGGAGAGCTGGAGAGGGACTGGGGACAAGGGATGGAGGGACAGGACACAGGGAATGGCTCCCACTGCCAGAGGGCAGGGCTGGATGGGATATTGGGAAGGAATTGTTCCCTGGGAGGGTGGGCAGGCCCTGGCACAGGGTGCCCAGAGCAGCTGTGGCTGCCCCTGGATCCCTGGCAGTGCCCAAGGCCAGGCTGGACACTGGGGCTTGGAGCAGCCTGGGACAGTGGAGGTGTCCCTGCCATGGCAGGGGTGGAATGGGATGGGCTTTAAATCCCTTCCAACCCAAACCATTCCATAAATTATAGGAAAAAAGAGGGCAGAGATGCCACAGCCCAGGTCCAGCGTGTTCTGGAGAAGGATTTGCCCAGAGGGAGCTCTTTGGGTGAAGCCCTTGAGCTGTTCCCACCCAAGGGCTGTTCCCACTGGTGGGAGACATTTGGTCAGAAGGAAGCCACACATAGGAAATAGTTTTGATCTCTGTTTTGCTGTAGGCCATGACCAGAGCCCAGAGTTCTGCTCTCCTGCTGCCCCTCCTTTGGGAAGTGCAGTCCCTGGTCCCTGCTGGCTGACATGGAGCCAATTAGTGGCTCATTAGCAGTCAGCAGCAGCCAGAGCAGGGACAGAGCTGCTGAAGGCAGGGCTGGCTCAGACTGCAGAGCCCAGCCTCTCCCACACCAAACGTGGGGCTCAGCAGCAGCTCAGGGGCCAGCTGGGGGAAGGAGAGGCTCAGGCAGCACAGGGTGCCTGTCCCTGCCTGCACTGTGCCTGCACTCCTGTGATGGCCCTTCCCGTGGCTCAGGGCAGTATCCACATCCCCTTCATGGGAAGCACCACTAATCATGGGTGGATTTGGAGCCTGAGGCACCTCCTTCTTCCAAGGTTCTCCAGGAAAGCACAGCCAGCATTCCTCAGGGACGGCAGTCACAGACACTCTGGGCTGTGCCCAACCCCTGTGCCTGCGGGGGAGGATGTGACAGGAGATGCTTCACAAAGGAGTTGGTGATTCCTTGGAATGAAGGCCGTGTTTAGAGCTGCTCCAGCACCCTGTGGGCATGCACAGCCTGGGCTCCTCCTTGGACCCTGTGCCCTTCGTGTCACCCTTCCCATGGACACAGCAGCTCTTGCAGCTCAGGAGCCTTCATTGTCCCCCAGAATTCCCACAGTCCTCCCAGCCCATGCTGCATCCCCCTTCCCAGGGCACCATGAGCTTCCCAACACCATCTGGGGAAGCCCTCACATCCAGAAATGAGCCTTCTGCAGCTGTTGTGGAGGAGCAGTCCCAGACACCACAATACAAATGGCTGTTTGTGGTTAGAAAAAATCCCCAAACCTTACCATACTCCCAAAAGTTAAAAAAGAAAGGGCTGTGCATTTTTCCACCAGGGAATACTCTTTTCCCATGGAAACTGCTCACTTTTCATCTTAAAAATGAAATCTAGGAACTGTATATCAAAATTTGTAATTCAGAATCAGAGCTGAAGCACTGCACAAGAGCCTTCCTTGGCTGCCTTTAGCCCTCCCTCCCCTTTGGACTTTTGTGGGAATCATATTGGAGCAGGTTTACATCTCTCACTGCTCCCAGAGTGACACTGGCTGCCCCTACATGGTCTGGAGAAGAGGTCCAGTGATTCCTGGAAGCTGCAAATCAGTCAACAAATCTTATCCATAGAGAAGGGCCTGGAGTGATGAATGACAATTCCCATTAGACACAGCAGCAGTCTGCTGTAGTAAAACCCAATTTCCCACTCAGATATTAAAATTTTGCAAATAATTTCTTATGCTTCAGTTCCTTACTGGAGTTTGGGATTTTTCTGCAATCCTGCTGGGATTTCCTGCTTCCTCTACCTGTGCCTGGGCTGTGCAGCCTGTCCATGCAGGGGTGACCCTGGGTGTCTCTGGGAGCACCCTGGACCTAGGGAGGGGTCAGCAGAGCCTGTGGGGCTGGATTTGTCTCCTGGGTGGCCTGAGGGCTGCCCCAGCCATGGGCACGGGAGGCCTTTTAGGAGCAGCTCCCTAAATACCCATTTTCAAATAAAACATCCTCTTCTTCTCCCAGCCCTCCATGGGTGGCAGTGAGACTGGCAAAATGTCCTGGCAGGATGTCACCTCTTGTGCCAAAGAGACAATTCACCAAATGAAAAACCCTCCTGGCAGTGTCCCCAGGGCAGAGATGCTGTGCCAGGTCTGTGTCACAGTGTGGGCCCCCAAGTCCTGCAGTTCAGCAACAGGATAGGGTAACCTGCACCCCTGAGGTTTTAGGGGCTGCTGCAAAGCTCTGGCCCAGGACAGTCCCAAACCCCTGCCACTGACACCTGCAGTGCATGCTACAAACCATTCCAGGGAGGAGAAGGAGCTCCCTAACATCTGTTCCAGGAGCTGTGGGAAGCCAATTATCCTTGAAGGCAAACTGTCCACAGAAAATTGGAAATATAGACTTTTAACTGATGGAGTGTTGACTAAACTGCAGCTCCTGCTTCGCTGGTGTCACATTGAATCTCGGAAGCATCTTGTAATATTTAGCAGGTGCATTATCCTGTCACATCCAGACAGGTACCACGGCTCAGCTCTAATTGGGATCCAGGTTTGGCGTGCCCCTCCCACAGCTGCTCCTGTGCCAGTGGAACTGGGGGAATGGAATTCTCCTCCCCTCTGGCTCAGGCTGAGCAGGCACAGCCAGGGGCTGCAGGCTGGGATGCAGTGCAGCCTGGTGGGGTTCCACTCTGGCTCAGAGCAGGAGGCAGCTCTGAGAGCAGTGCAAGGCGGGAAATGGGATGGGGGAGGAAGGAGAGCAACCCATGCCACAACCCCCTGCCTGCATTCTGGCACTTAACCTGGCCTGGGGACTTCTTAGAGCTCTGTCACCTCTGTCCTGGATGTCTTTGCTCTGCTGGAATGTTCCAGGTCCCAAGAGATGCCAAGCTCCTGTGGGAAGGCAAACAGAGGCTTTGCTGAGTGTTTGTGCAGGGGAAGCTTCCTTGGGGAAGGGCCATTGCATCCCTGAGGGAACAGCTGGAGCTGGGCCAGGGCAGGCTCAGGCTGGAGCTCAGGCTTCCCTCCCCAGGCTGGCAGCCCAGGCTCAGGCTGGAGCTCAGGGAAAGGTTCTTCCCTCCCCCAGAGAGTGCCCAGGCTGGCACTTCCCTCCCCAGAGGGTGCTGGCACTGCCCAGGCTCAGGCTGGAGCTCAGGGAAAGGTTCTTCCCTCCCCCAGAGGTGCTGGCACTGCCCAGGCTCAGGCTGGAGCTCAGGGAAAGGTTCTTCCTCCCCAGAGGTGCTGGCACTGCCCAGGCTCAGGCTGGAGCTCAGGGAAAGGTTCTTCCCTCCCCAGAGGTGCTGGCACTGCCCAGGCTCCTGGAGCTCAGGGAAAGGTTCTTCCCTCCCCCAGAGGGTGCTGGCACTGCCCAGGCTCAGGCTGGAGCTCAGGGAAAGGTTCTTCCCTCCCCCAGAGGTGCTGGCACTGCCCAGGCTCCCCAGGCAATGGGCACGGCCCCGAGGCTGCCAGGGATGGACAGGCTGGGAGTGTTGGGGTGTCTGGGCAGGGACAGGAGTTGGATTGGATGATCTTTGTGTGTCCCAGGTCAGGATATTCCATCATTTTGTGAAGCTGTGTCATTCTTGTCACTGAACCACGTACCAGGTCAGTGGAGAGGGTGCAACAGCTTCCTACAGCAAAAACTCTGTTCCCCTGCCCCACAGCAAAGGCACAGTGATCCTCCAGCCCAGGCTGCACAGGAGGGAAGGTTTGGCCCCAGCAGCTGCTGCAGACTCAGCTCTAGTTCTTGCAGTAAATAGAACAGGCACAGTTTTCATGATGCAGGAACAGAGAGCACCAAACCCCACCAGCAAAACCATCTGGTCACCCCATGGCTGCTCAGCCACAGCCACAGTCACATTTTGCTTCACCACAATGCCATGGACAGCTGGGCAGGAACATCAGCCAAGAGGAAGATGCTCTTGAGACCCAACCTGCAGTGCTCTGTCCAGGTCTGGAATCCTCAGCACAGAAAACACATGGAGCTGCTGGAGAGAGCCCAGAGGAGGCCACAGAGACACTCCAAGGGCTGGAGCCCCTCTGCTCTGGAGCCAGGCTGGGAGAGCTGGGGGTGCTCCTCTGGAGAGGAGAAGGCTCCAGGGAGAGCTCAGAGCCCCTGCCAGGGCCTAAAGGGGCTTGTGAAAAAGAGGGAGAGCAGAATTTTACTGAGGTAGAGACTGACAGGACATCTTCAGCATCTTTAAAATAAAAGAAAGTTTTTTCCCTGTGAGGGTGGGCAGGCCCTGGCACAGGGTGCCCAGAGCAGCTGTGGCTGCCCCTGGATCCCTGGCAGTGCCCAAGGCCAGGTTGGACATTGGGGCTTGGAGCAGCCTGGGACAGTGGGAGGTGTCCCTGCTCGTGGCAGGGGGTGGCATTAGATGGGCTTTAAGGTTCCCCCCAACCCATTCCATGATTTCATGGAGACCTGCTTTTCCTAGTACAATGCTCCAGTCCTGTGTCTGTGTCCCAAATCCTGAAGATCTGCCAAGCTCAGGCAGGCACTGTGCAGTTTTACCCAACAGAAAAAAACCTCTGCAAAAACACTAGTGTCAAAACTTCAACATCCCACCAGAGACTGAAGTGTGGTATTGCTGAAGGGAACCTGAGGCAGGGAATTCCCCCAGGACAGCGGGATATCCTGTGGGGATACCTGGAGGTTGCCATTACCCTGAAATAGTCTCAGCCTTTGGGCGCCTTGCTTCAATCAGGTGATCAGCTCTTATTAAGAAAAAGTCCATATTGTTTGCCAAGGCATACCTTTGCACCCCAGCTCCTTCCTGGAGGAGATGGGAAATCCAACTTTGGAATCCTCTGAGGGCAGAGTAGAACGTGCAGGTGGAGCTGTCTGGGGCTGCAGGGGCGGCTCCTTTTCCTGCAGAGCTGCAGGGAAGGGCTGCCCTGGGCTCAGGGAATCCACAGCCCCAGCTCTGCTGCTCCTCTGGCAGTGCACCCATTTGTGTTGGTAATTAATGCCTTGTCTGGGGGAAAATAAATGCTCCAGCTTTATTGCAATACAGAAGTAAATTTTTAATAAGGTTCAATTAGTGGCAGTTTCCAGCAGAAGCAGCTCTGCACCTGCCCAGCAGCCCCCGAGGAGGAGCAGGAGCAGCTCAGTGAGCTGCATGAAGGCCCCCAACTCCCTGCAGAGGCTCTCCGGTGGTACCAGGCTCTGCAGCATCCTGGAGATGTGCAGGGCTCCTCTGGTGTGTCAAAGATTCCCCATGGGCAGCTGGGAGCTGAGGATGGAGGCAGCTGTGACACGCAGGGATGTGACACGCAGGGATGTGACACGCAGGGATGTGACACCCAGGGATGTCCCCCCGGATCCTGGCTCAGCAGTGTCTGCCCAGGCTGTCCTGGAGCAGCATCCCAAGCCCCATCCAGCTGTGAGCTCCCAGCAGCACAAACCAACCCCAGCAGGCACAAATCCCCTCCGGGTGAGCCAGATGGGTGTGGCTGCCTCGGGGATCTGCAGCCAGCCTGGCACAGCTGCACTGACACAGGTGTGCCAAACCCTCCCCTCTGCCAGCCAGCCATGCTTGTTTTCCTGCAGACAAACTCATATTTCAAGTCAATGGCTGGGCCAACACCCAGGAGGAGAGAAGGACAACGAGGACAGCAGCTCCATTTCCAAGGGGCCTCAGAGAGGCACAAGGAGGCGAAGTATTTGCAATGCTCTGCTCGTGCTGGGGAGGTTGTTTTGGCAAGGGAAGTGAGACTACAGATCCAGTGACCCCCACAACCTGCACTCTGCTCAGCTGTGCTGGTGCTCTCTGCAAATGCAGGGCAGAGCCTTGCACGGGGCTGTGCCCCCAGCACGGGCTCCCAGGGTGTCTGTGAGCCAGGCCAGGGCCAGGTGCTCCAAAGGAGGGGCACACAGCAGCCCCACACCAGGGCTCACATTTAAACCTTTGATCAGAGACCCAAAGACTGCCCTGATCACTGTGAGCTACCTCACAGAGGGACTCAGTCAGGAGGGGACATCAGGATCCTCACTCCATCTCCAGACCCAAATCCTGTATCAGACCAGGCTGATCAGGTCTTTGTCCAGCTGGGGCTTGACATCCTTGAAGGAGGAGATCCCATGATCTGCTTGGGGCTCTATTCCAGCATTTCACTCTCTTTACATGTATTTCTTTTCTTATATTCTGCCAAAACCTCCTTTACTTCCATCTTTAACCACAGTCGCTTACTTTCCCACCAAATTTCTCAGTGAAGATGCTGTTTCCATCTTCTCAAAACCTCCTTATAAGTACTAGCAGGTTGGTATTTAGATTCACTCTTCCCCAGCTTGAATAAGCAAATTCCCTCAGCCTCTCCCAGGCTGTCACACAAGCACCATGACCAACATCTTTATTTTCCTGGAAGACACCCCTCAGTTGAATCTTCTTTTCTCCCAGGAACGCAAAGGGATCAGATTTCCCAAGAGATCCCTGTCTCAGCCCTCCTGCACTACTGGAGTTGCTCTCTTTGAACATTTTCTCTAATCCCAAAGGTGTGAGTCTGTCTGTGGAGAAGACAAGAAGAGGCAGGGAGTCCTTCCACCTCCTCTGTTCCCACTGAGTCAGTCACTCTTCTCATTCAGCAGCAAGCCCAGTCTCCTTCTTACCTCTTTTTGCTGCTTTCACACTGGTGGAAGCTCCTCTTATTGTCCTTGACATCATCTTCCAGCTGAGCTTTGCCCTTCCCAACACCATCCCTGGTTGGGATCCCCTGTCCCACGTGGGCTCCCTTCAGCACTGGAGCTCAGCTGTGAGTTCCCAGTTCAGCCAAGTTCCCTCTCACCCTTGGTGATGTCTCATTCCATGTCTTTGGCTGCCCAAACCCCACCTCAAGTGTGGCTGATCAGCTTTCATGTGGCCACTGCTCCTCCACTGGCCAGCAAACACCCAGGTCCTGCTGGCTCTTGGCAGTACCTGTGGGATCAGGGAAACTTTGCAAGATACCCTACTACTTAAGGAAAAAGAAATAAAATTAATTTATAGCTTTATTCCACAAGGTTGGAAGCCATTATCCTAGGTGGGAAGGCACCTGCTGTCCCCTCCAGTCCCCCCAGCATTTGGATATCACTGCTTCCACACCATTTCTCCAGTCCGTGCCATTCTGCCACCCCCACTCCTAAAATGCTACGGAACTCAAGGAAATGCCAAAGGCCAGCTGGCATCTCAGGTCCCTTCACAGCCTGCCCCCCCTCCCAGCCAGCAGAGCCATCCCAGCCCAGTGCCCCACACTCCCTGCACCCCCAGCCTCCCTCCTGCAGTGCCCTCCCTGGGCAGACACCATGGCCCTCTGCTTTGGGAAGCAGCTTTCGACCTTCTTGGCTCCCAAACATCCCCTTTCCAACCTTCTTGGCCCTTTAGAACCCTGCCTCCCAACTCAGTGCTGCTGCCAGCCTCGGGTTCAGCTCAGCACTCACAGGTCCAGGGCCTGGAGATGCAGGTGGGAGCACCTATCCCATGGAATTCCAACTGCTGGGGAGGAGCTGGGCTCACCCCACCCCACCAGGGTCACTGGGGCAGCAAAGAGGGACCAGGAGTCCAAATGGAAGGTGAACACCAGCAGCAGCTGCTCTCAACTTTCATTTATTTCCTGTTTCTCCCAGCATCCCTAAGAATGTTTTGTGTCTCTTTATTACACAATGAAAACACAAGAAGGGTTTGCAAAGCATATCCTGGGTAAACAGGACAGCTGTGCCAGGGGCCAGGCTCAGGGATAAACACAGACACGCCTCTCTGGGGGCTCCAAGGCAGAGCTGCTCCTGCACACAGCTCACCCCAAGCCCTGCATCTCCAGCTGCAGTGATCCTGGTGCACTGAGGAGGGGAGGAGAAACACCCTCCCCTGGAGAGAACAGCAAAATTCATCCTGGGAGCTGCAGGTGGTCAGTTGAAGCCACCTGGGGTTATTAAAGACATTTTCCCAAAAGAGGGCTGAGAAAAGCCTCGAGCATGGCTCAGGTGCCCAGCTGGGGTCAGGTTCCTTTAATTCTCTCTCTCTGTGGAGGAGCAGCTCAGCCCCAAACCCTAAATCAGCCCTTTCTATTTCTGTGCCTTCCTCCCCCAGCTGATCCTGACACAGGCAGGGCTCTGTGAGAAACCTGGAGGGCACAAGAAAGTTCTGAGTTTAGGACCCACACTGAGCAGCTTAGGCTCAGCTCTGCACACCTGCTCTGGGAGGGGCTGTGCAGCTCTGGAGTCTGTCCTGGCCAGCTTGAGCCCCTTCCAAGGTGTTTGGAGGATACAAATCAATTCTTAATACATTTTGTTTTATAATACTGGAACTGTCCATATTATAACAACAGAATTTCTTTTTAACCCTATGAGGGACGTTTTGAGGCCCTTTGCCACTTGCTACGTCCTTGCCATTTTCCAAGACAGAGCTTATCCACAGAACAGAAACTTTCCTCAAGAGTTTTAATTTAAAACTTCATAATTATTTGAAGAGCCTGTTGGTTTGAGTTTTCTTTTTTTCATAAAATGATGAAAAAATCTCCTTTCTTCTCACCCTACTAATCAGAAACTGTAAATAAGTGATCTTTAACAGCAATATAATTTCTTCCCCTGCAGAACAAAGCTGATTAATGCCACTCTATGGGGGATTGGCATGGTGTGAATATCCCATTATTAAGGTAATTTTAGCCAAAAGCCAGTGACAAACACAGGCAGACTCCTGCCATGGGATGTAGATTTTTTTTTTTTTTTTTTTTAACTTTATTAATGTGGAGCCATGACCAGACCTAGAGCATGATGGTATCATCTGGTCCTTTGGGACTGGGGAGAAGGAGGGAAAGAGCAAAGAGGAAAATAGAGATGAGGACACCCAGCAAGTCAGGACCAGGTGTGGAAAACAGATCCCACTTCCCATTCTGGTACCTGGAGCTCAAGGGTCTGAGCCTGCTCTTCCCTTGGCAGGACAAGTTGGAAGGAGGGACTGTTACTGCATAAAATCCACAGACTCAGGGGTGTTAGACAGCACTGCCAGGGATGTCCCAAGTGGGATTGTTGGGGTGTCTGTGCAGGGAGAGGGGCTGGCCTGGAGGATCCTGGTGGATCCCTTCCAGGATACTCTGTGATAAAAATTTGTGGTTCCCCCAGAACACAGTGGTCTCCTTTAGCTTTAGTGAACTTTATTTCAGACCAGTTTTAGGCACACAAAGCACAGAGGAAGGAGCCAATGTCCAGCTCCCCATGGCTGTCAGCAGAGCCTCTGCAGCTTTAATGGATGTTCTCAAACAGGACAGAGCCCCCAACACCACTCTCAGCCCAGAAATTAATTGCTTGGCTGTTGGCTGTCTATATGTTGTTATAGGAATGTTTTTACACTTGAAGCTCCCTGAAGGCCTCTATAAGTATTCTGCTCATAAATACAATTATAGCAGAGCTCTTGCTAGAAACAGCCATCTATTATGGGATATTGCAGTCTCATCACCATACCAAAGACACTGCAAAATCCAATAGATCAAAAGCAAAGAGTTATCACCTGAGCACTTGGCCTGGTGGGAAGTTCAGCACCAGAATACTGAAGATGCCAGCATTTCCTCAAGGCTTTCCTGCAGGATTTTGCAGGTGGAGCCTCCTTTTCTGGGCCTCTCTGCACAGATGCAGGAAAGCTGAGCACTTTATTTCTTGTACCCTGGCTGGATGTGACCTCATCAGGAGGAGAAAAAGTGCCTCCTGGAGGATTAGGTGATGAGGTGGAACTCTTACTGTTCATAAACATTGGCAAAGAGAGGCACAGCTCAGCTCCTCTGGAGGTTTCATCTCCTCTGGAGGCTTCCTTAATATTCCAAAGGATGAAACAGACTGATCCTATATTAACCCAAGAGGCCAAAATGCACTGAGGTGCTCAATGTCACCCTCTCACTGTCACCCTCTCCTGCTGGAAGGGCCCTTCAGGCTGTGGAGCCAAAAGGAGCCAAATGGGTTCTGCAGAGCACAGCTTGGAAACCAGGGCTGTAAATGCAGGATTGTCCTCAGACTGCACAATGAAGCCACCACTCCGTTGGCTTTTGCCAGGCAGGGGCAAAAACAGGCACAGAAGGGACTTTGGGAAAGTCCCTGTCCCACTGGGATGTGGCCAGAGACTTGCCTCTATGGAAGTGGTTTCCTGTGGGGATCTTTGTCCCAGCTCTGCCCCGGAGGGGCAGCTCTGTTTGGAGCTGTCTGGCTGTGATGTTCTGTGCCAGGCTCAGGGACAGAGACCAGCACCCAGCCCAGATGGGTACAACTAATACAGAGCATAGAATCAGGTTTGGGTGGGAAGAGACCTTGGAGCCCATCCAGTGCCACCCCCTGCCATGGGCAGGGACACCTCCCACTATCCCAGGCTGCTCCAACCCCAATGTCCAGCCTGGCCTTGGGCACTTCCAGGGATCCAGGGGCAGCCACAGCTGCTCTGGGCACCCTGTGCCAGGGCCTGCCCACCCTCACAGGGAAGAAATTCCTCTTAATACCCCACCTAACCCTGCCCCCTGTAAGTTTAAAACCATTATATTGTGCTGTCACTGTGTGCCCATATGAAAAGTCCCTCTCCCTCCTTTCCATAAGCCCCTAAGGGTACTGGAAGCTGTAGTGAGATCTCCCTGAGACCACTCTGATGTCTGCTCCTCATTTCACCTCTGTTCCCTCAAAGTATTTTCCTCAAAATTTAACTGTTCAAGAGCAACCAAATCTCAGCCCAAACAGGTTCTCCTCTGAGAGCAGGATGCAGAGCTCTGCAGGTTTCCTACAGACCCACAGCTCAGGCACCCCATGGTTTAATGCCCATGCTGGCATCTCCAGACCTGCACCAGAGACACCAGAGGACCAGCCCTGGTCCCCTAAGTGTCTGTCCAGCCTCAAGCCCATTCATTGTCCCCTGAGCTGCCTTGCCTCTAGGATAGGCTGTAGTTAAAGAGATTAAAGCCAACAAGGCTGCCTTGCTGTTTGCCACAGCTCATTAGAGAACTATTAGGAAGCAGCTCATTAGAATGTAGAAAATGCTGCACTGCTGTTTTCTTGGAGGTTTGTCCACACAGAGCAAAACAAGAGCTTAGAGGACAATGAGTAGCATGGGAGCCATGTGACTCCCAGAGAAGTGGTTCCTTGCCACAACTCACCAGTCCCAAACTGGAAACTTTTCCTGCTCTAAAGAGCACTGGATTGAGAACCATCTCAGGAAGAAAAGGAGAACACTTTGTGTTCTCATCTCTGCTTGGGAGCCTTGGGCTCTGCAGGTGCTGTGGGAGGACTGTCCTGTGATGGACAAGGTGCATGGACCTGCCTGCTGGGGGGAGCTGGACTCACCTGCCTGTCCCTGCAGCTGCTGCACACAGGGAGCCTGGGGGATGCACGTGTCCTTGTCACCTTTGGTCCTCACAGCACCACAGCAAGGCTGGGCCACATCTCTGCCCAAGAGCCGTGTTTGTGCCCATTGTCCTCTGTTCCACCACCATCCCCATGTCACACTGGGCACAGCAGGCACCTGGAGCCTCGTGCAACAAAAAGGAGTCAAACTCTCATAGGTGAGATTGCCTTCTCCCTGAAAGGATAATGCTGAGTTTGGACACAGGAAAAGTCCTGGAAACTGAGGTTTTGTCAGGCCATGGGTTGCAGGGGTGAGTGGGTAGGACTAACACAGGTGCCTGAGGATTCTGCGGGCCTGGCCATGAGTGGTGGGACAGGAATGGACCTCACCCAAAATTCCAGGGACCTGCTCCCAGCTGGCCCCTGCAGCACAGCCTGGAGGTGTCCTGATACAGCGACTTGGAGAGGGGTCACAAGGGCCCAAACCATCCCAATCCCCTGAGCAGGCACCAGCATCCACCTGCTGACCCTGCTGTGGCCAGAGCTCACAGGGTGCCCATGAGCCCCTCCAATATTCTCCTGGAAGAGAGCAGTCTGTCAGGCAGGGAAACCCTGGTGCTGAAAAAATCACAGGATCATGAAATATCCTGAGCTGGAGGGACCCCCAGGATCACCCAGCCCATCCCTGTCCCTGCCCAGACACCCCAACACTCCCAGCCTGTCCATCCCTGGCAGCCTCGGGGCCGTGCCCATTGCCTGGGGAGCCTGGGCAGTGCCAGCACCTCTGGGGGAGGGAAGAACCTTTCCCTGAGCTCCAGCCTGAGCCTGGGCAGTGCCAGCACCTCTGGGGGAGGGAAGAACCTTTCCCTGAGCTCCAGCCTGAGCCTGGGCAGTGCCAGCACCTCTGGGGGAGGGAAGAACCTTTCCCTGAGCTCCAGCCTGAGCCTGCCCTGGCCCAGCTCCAGCCATTCCCTGCTCCTGTCCCTGTCCCAGGGAGCAGAGATTGGAGCTGCCCCTCAGGAGGAGCTGCAGCCACTGGCGAGGTCTCCTCTCTTTCTCTGGACACATCTAGATGTGCATCTGGATTGCCAGTCCCTGGGAACAGTCATTACAGGCAGCTCTGGTCACCTAAAGCAATCCACACTGCACAGGCAGAGCAGAGCAGGATTTATCTCTGGGAAGGGGCAGCCTGCAGCTGGAAACCCCCAAACCCCAGAGAGTACAGCAGGTTCTCCCCTCACTGCCTCACCAGAGAGGGTCTCAGCTGGCAGCTCCTACTTCTCTCCAGGAAAACCTGATGGCTGAGGGCACCTGATGGCTCCCACTCTTCCCCAGAGAGCGTTGGTTGCTCTCTCTCTTCATGGCTTCTCCTGTGACTTCCTCAGAACCACGGATTTGATTTATAACCCAATAATGCCCGCCCTCACTAGGTGCAGTGTGTGGCCATTCATCATTCCCTGCACAGGAGCTGGTGCCAGGCCTGTCAGTACCTGACCTGAAACACTTATGGGCCTGCAGAGCTCAGCAACCCAGCCTGGCTGAAGGGCACCACCCCTGGGGGCACAGCAGGGTTCCTGTCCCCAGTGCCACACACCAGGCATGGCCACAGCTCAGGGCAGCACCTGGGCAAGGCCCCTGTTCCCAGCACCTGGAGCTTGGCTGCCACAGGGATCCAGGGCATGGGGAAGTGCCTTTCAAAGCCTTCTGCCCCATCAAGTTTCTTCCAGCCTTTAAAAAGGGCAGATTGCTCAGACTCAGAGCACATCAAGGGGGTCTCATTGCCTTTACTAGGGCATCCACCCATTATTTCATAGAGAAAACAATATTTGAAACATGATCATAGAATTATAAAATCACAGAGTATCCTGGGCTGAAAGGGACCCACCAGGACCATGGAGTCCGGCTCCTGGCTCTGCACAGTCCTCCCAGGCAGGCAGCAAAGATCAGCCACATCTGATAAATAAAGTCCCCAAAGCCTTTTGAAAGCCCCACTGAAATGCTCAGGAGTCATTATGGTTGCAGGGAATGTCACAACTGTGACCTGTCCCAAGGTCTTGCAGGATGTGGAGGTCAGCCTTGGGCCACTGTGGGGGCACAGCTTTGGGGCCAGGAGCCTCAGGGCTCCAGGAATCCCAAGCTGCCAGGGATGGGGGCTCAGCTGGGGCTGTTTTGGGGCAGGCAAGCCCAGGACACAATGTGAAGGTGCCTCAGTACCCCAGCAAGAGGAGCAGATGCAGAGATGGCAACCAGGGCCAACAGTCCAGAATGCTTGGTGAGCCCATGGTGACATCCAGGGTAAAGGGCAGACAAAACAACCCCAAACCCAGCTCAAACCAAGGCCAAGGCCTCACCTTTGAGCTGAAATGCACCTTGTGACCCAAGCTCCAAAGCAGGTGGGGCAGAGCAATGGAAGGCTGGAGTTGTGCAGGGCTGGATGGGGCAGGCAGGGCTCCTGGAAGTGCTGGGGCTCCCAGGATGTGAGTCCCCAGGATGTGAGTCCCCAGGATGTGAGTCCCCAGCCTGCCTGCACACCTGCAGCCCCAGAGCCTGCCCAGCCCGCTCCCCCGGCCGGCTGGGGCAGGGATGAGCACAGCTCTGTGTTCATTCATTATTCACTCCTTCCTTCCTTGCAGCAGGACACAGAGAGCCTTTCATGATGAATGCCGTGGTTGTTAAAATAGTTTACTACAGCTCAAAATGCAAGAGCTGACTCTTCCGTCCCTGATGAGGAGTAAATTGGAGTCACTTGAGTGGAATCTGCAGCGATACACAGAATGACAGGAGAGGAGGGCCAGACAATCCCTCCTGACACCTGATTAGCCCTATTTGGGCACAGCTACAGCCCAAAGGTGTCAGCTCCTGCTTCCCGTGCTGAGCAGCCTCAGCTGGGCGGTTCTGGGACAGGAACTCCACTGCTGGCAGAGCACAGAACCACCCAGCAGCAGGCACAGAGTCTCCAGTCACGCTCCTGAGCCCTGAACAGCTCCTCTGCTGTTGCCACACTCCTGCTCCCCCGGCATGTGTTCAGAGTTATCCCCTTTATCACTTGTGACATTTGAGAGTGGTTAATGCCAAGGCAGAGGCAGTAACAGTGCCACCCTCCCCGTGCCAGCGTGCCTGGAGCACAGCCCTGCCTCCAGCAGAGCAGGGAGATGCTCTGAGAGGAGAAGGTGGAACCACCACAGCACTCCAGAAAGGGCCAAGGGATGAGGCTGATTTCTGCTCCTGGGGGCAGGAATTCACTGAGGTCTGTCCCAGGGGTAAGAGATGATGTGCTCTATCCATGGCTTGTGAAGCTCCAGCTGGACTGAGGGATTCAGGTGATCTTTCTAAGAACTGAGCAGAGCTCCTGCATCCCAGCAGCATTGTCTGCATCCCCAAGCAGGTCACACTTGTCCCAGGGATGGTGGCTGACATAACAGAGCTGCTGGACATGGCACAGAGGATAATGCTCCTCATGCCTGGCAGTGACCCATGCACAGCCAGGAAAAACAGGAATGTGGCACCAGAGCCATGCCAGGAGTGACATGGGGAGGGCGTTACCCAAGCACAGGGTCTCAAGGGGAAGGTGTAAAGCAGCAGCTGAGGGCACTGGGTTTGTTCTGAGGGCTGAGCTCAGAGCTCCCTGGGGCTGCAGCTCCTCCCGAGGGGCACACAAGCTGCTGGGACAAGCCCCACTGTCTGGACGTGCCCTCCGTGCCCTGGGCTGGCACCTGCGGATGTCTTTGGGCTCTGTGCCCATGGCACCACCAGCTGCTCTGGGAAGCGCTTGCAGATCCTCTCCAAGGATCCCTGCCCACCCTTCCAACACCAGCATTCCCCCCTCCCTGGCACAGCTTCTGATTTCAGGAGCTGTAACACTGCCTGGTGTTAAAAAAAACTGCAGAGTTCTGGAGCTCAGGCTATTGATTATAGCAGGTGAGTGACAATGAGCCCACTAAAGACAATGCAAATTAACACTTGATTGATTGCTAAAAGCAGCTCAATTGCTCACACCGAGCAGCAGAATGGAATTCTGTGTGACCCCAGAGATCCTGTTCCTCGGGGTCCTCCCTCCCTCTCTCCTGGCTGGATTATTTGTGAATAGGTGAGATCAACCTGAGGGGCCTTCCTGCAGTGGGTGAGGGTCTTATGGAACCTCCCTGGTGTCCACAGGGTCTTTGCCAGACACAATCTCTGCTTCTCTGGAGAGCCCCCAAAGCTCTGCTGCCACTTCAGAGGGGGAATGCTGCTTCCTTCAGCTTTGTCAGGTCAGAGCCAACCAGCCTGGTCCTGTGGTGCAAAGGCAGGGTGTGCTTGGAGCTGAACAGGTCCCTGCTGAGTCCAGCAGTGTGACACATGCCCAGGGCAGGAGACAGGGCTAGCCAGAGCCAGAAAGGCCAGAATGGATCTGTTCACGCTGCAGAAGGCATTCCTGCTTTTCCATTCAGGGAGATGGAACACACCAGACCTCTCTGGGGAACTGCTGCTGTAAAGCTGCGAGTGGAGCTGAAAGCCTGGGCAGTGTCAGGTAACCAGAGAGGGGAGGAGCAGGGCCACATCTGAGCCAGACCCAGCTCTCACACCTTGCCCTCAAAACTGCCTGGCTCAGAGGCACCTCGGCAGAGCTGGTCACTGACCCCTCCTTTGGCCAGGGCACAACTCAGAGCTGCACATTTCCTGCCTCCCTGAGCAGCTGCTGTTCAGCAGGACACGTCTGGGTCGAGGAGGAGGTTTTTCTGCACAATGTTCTTCCTGGTCCTGCTCAGAAGTGTGGGAGCAAAGCTCTGGGTACAGGCTGGGGCTGAGGGATGGGTAACCAGCTCCCCAGGACCAAGAGGACCATGGTGCAACCTCATATCAGGTGACAAATCTGCACCAAGACAAATCTTGGAATGTGCAAGGCTCAACAGCCAGACATCAACCTGTTCCCAGACAGGGCAGGGAAGACCAAGCTCCTGCAGATGCTATCCTGGGGCCCAGTCTGTGCAGCTCAGACCTTGCTGGGATGGACTGGGCAGCAGCAGAGGCCAGGTTTGGTGGCAGCTGAGAGCTCAAGTATTGTGTCTCAGCATGTCAGACTCAGCTAGGTGACACCCATCTCTGCCAAACACTTATGTAGGAACCAGATATTTTAATTAGCAACTTCTTCCAGTTAATTACTTTTGGAAAATGCTCCAGGCTCTGAATGAAAGCAGTATTTTCCTAGGACAATGAGGCTCCTCTCCTTCCTAGCAGTCACAGTAGCAGCAAAGCTTAGGGCAGGTGAGAGCCTCTGTGGGACCCAGAGCACTCAGCAAAAGGCAGGGACCAGATGCCACCTCCATCCTTTGGAAGGGGATACTGAGGCCCTGGAGCTGCTGTGCCTGTCCTGCCCAGCAAAGTGCCTGTGGTTACTGGAACAGGCTCACCCTACACACTCAGAGCATCCCTGTCACATTCCCAAAGACGTGGCTGTGCTGAGGGGGTATGTGAGGCACAGATAGCCTGGAACCCTGCAGCACTCCTGGGGACACAGAGCACCACAGAATCATGGAATGGTCTGGGTTGAAAATGGCAGTAAAGCTTATCCTGTTCCAACTCCTGCCACAGGTGCAACTAGATCAGTTTTAAGATGCCTCCCAGCTCAAACCATTTGATGTTTCTGTGACTCTTTTCTCTCCTCTTGTATGCTCTGACCCGAGGCAGGGATGTCTCCCATTTCCAAGCACGTCCCCCATGTTTGGCTGCTCTAATCCAGGGTGAAAGCCCAGAGTGTGTGAGATGCTGAGGTCTGGCAGTGTCTCTGTGCTCAGCCTCACCAAGATCACTCATTGCCTCCATTCCTTGGCCCAATCCCTTTCTTTTTCCCAGGACAGCAGGAGTGTGCAGAGCCTTCCTTCTGCTTTGTAGGAGCAGCTCCACTGCACATCTGAGCAGTGCCAGACCATGGCTGGGCCTGGGAGAGGTTTCACACTGTTTTCTGGGAAACAGCCCCAATTCCATGGGCTGCTGCATCCTAGCAGAAATTGCCTCCCCACAGATGGCACCGCCTGGATACCTGACAGGGTGAGGGGACAAGTTTAAGATGCTGTGGCTTTTCAAGCAGGGGATCACCCCAGCACATGGCCCTTCTGCACAGCAGT
This sequence comes from Muscicapa striata striata, assembly GCA_030060385.1. Lineage (NCBI taxonomy): Eukaryota > Metazoa > Chordata > Aves > Passeriformes > Muscicapidae > Muscicapa > Muscicapa striata. The sequence continues at coordinate 538,918 of JAREIS010000113.1, read as the reverse complement.
GATTAAATGTCCCTGGGGACTGGGGGAGCCACAGGGATGGAGCAATTCCTGCCTCTCCAGAGCCCCTGAATTCCTGATGTAACAGGTCGCGTTTGTCATGATTTTATGCCTCTGCCAAGCCCCTGCATGAAGCAGTGCAGCAATATTGAATTCTTCATAGAACTTACCTTCAAGCTGCCTTAATCAACTGCTGTGTTAATTGCTCTGTGCATTGAATGGCCCCTCTCTAAGATCTTGTTCATTAATGAGTAGGAGTTTGTGGATGTTGTTTATATTCATATAATCAGAAAGCCATTGGGAGCTTTGTAGCTGAGCCTTTACAGGGCTCTGGATTAATGAGGACCTGATTCCAGGATATGCTTCCCTGTGTCCATTCCTGCCTGTGGGAATCATGGAATCATTCAGGCCAGAAAAGACCTCCAAGATCATCAAGCCCAACCTTTGACCAAACAGCTCAGACCCATCAAACCACAATGCAAAGTGCCACATCTGCTTGTTGTTTGAACACTTCCAGGGATGGTGACTCCACCACAGGCCTGTGCCAAAGCTTAACCACCCTTTCAGTGAGGGAAGTTTTCCTGGTGTACATGAACCTCCCCTGGCACAGCATGAGGCTATTCCCTGTCTGTTCCTGGGAGCAGAGCCTGATTCCAGTTCCTTTCAGGTCCTTGTAGGCAGCAGCTCCAGTTCTCGTGGCCTCCCAGCATCAGTGGGCTGGGATGACCCTGATGGTGTCAGGTGAATATCTCAACATCCCATTCTTCCCAGAGCTGTGTTCTTGAATTCCCACATTCCATTGCCAGAGCTGCAGCTCTCAGGGGGCTGCCAGGGATGTCTGGAGCTCTGCCCATGCATTGCTGGACACAGAGCTCACCACCTGCACAGGGATAAAACCAGTCAGCAATCTCTGCCTCATCCCCTGGGAGATAACCCTGCTGCTTTAATTTGTGCAAAACTCCTGAGGACTGAAATGTGTGAACAATGGTGGGACAGCAGGCAGTGCCTAGTGCCTAGGACTGGGAGATGTGTATTTTCAAAGAGTAAGGGAGAAAAACCAACATTAGAACAGGGAGTCTAAGCTGTCACCTCCTCTAGAACAATCCTCATCCTGTGTTTGTGTCACAGGGCCATGTCCCATTTCTACAAGGAAGGAAGCCCAAGAATCAGAGATGCCCATGATTGAAAAGAATGGCAAAAGCCAGAAGGGCCAAAAAAAAAAAAAAAAAAAGAAGTTTATGAAGTTTTGTAGTTTTATAGTTTTATAATCAAACAAGACATAGAAACTGGTCTGTTGTGTCCCTGTCTTTTAGTAGGAAGAGAACTGAAAGAATAAAGGAAGAAGGGGAGGGAGGAGAGAGTGAAAGTGAGCAGAGAGGAGAGTAAAAGAGATCACTAACCCTGGGTCCAGCATCAATCCAGCCAACGGGGAGTCCAAGGGCACCACCTGGCTCTGTGCAGCACATTTTTATAGGGAAGATTTGCCTATGCTGGGATTATTCATCATGTAAATGGTACACGTACATCCTGTTCTTCTGGACCTGTCTGGAAATGGGTTAGGTGGCTTGAGAGTCTCTTGGTGGTCTCAATGCCCCTCTATTGATTTTGCCCACTGCTTGATCTGCCTTCTGCACTAGTACTGTGCATTGTGTGGTCACCATGGACCTGAGCAGGAAAATGGGCTCCAGAACGGAGCTGCCCCACCTCTGTACAGCCCCTTGCCAGGCACATCCTGTTCTAACTTCCCTGGCCATCAGTGTTTGAGGCACAGCTACTCTCTAACTCCCTCCAGGCTGCTACACTCAGCAATGGGGTTTTCCATCAGCTCCTTGGGGCAGGACCCTGCAGATCCTCTGGCTTTTACAGGTGAATATCTCTACACCAGATGTTGTGTCCTGGCTCTTGGTGAGCCAGACATGCAGGACTGCACAGCTCACTGTGCTTTTAGGCCTCTGCAATTAGTACAAATTGATAGGCAAAGCAGGCACTGCACATAGCCCACACCTCCCCATCCCTGCACATGCCGGCTGATGGACGTGCCAGCAGAAGCCTCAGATTTGGGCAGGGACACCGCTCGCATCACAAATGCACATTAGCAGAAAGTGCAAATGGCATGTAATAAACAGAGGCAGAGCAGCTCGTGGATGCAATGAGGTCTGGCATAAGGAACACAAATAATCACCCTGGAGCGGAATGAGCAGCACCAAGCCCGCACCACGTCTGTGTGTGGGGCCAGCTGGGGACCCTGCCCTGGCCTTGCTGCTTGGCAGCCAGGCACAGAGAGAAAGGGACATGCATTTAAAAGCTGGTTTCCTGTAAACATCGATCCAACAGCCCTGGGTATTGCTGCAGGAAGTCCTCAGGAGCCCTATTAGCAATCCTGCACTAGGCTCACCCAGCTCCCCCTCACACCAAGGTGTGCAGATGGAAGGGTTGACACTTGCACTCAATGGTTATTGAGGTCTTTTCCAACATTATTGATTCTGTGATCCTCAGGTCAGTGCCCTTGTGGCTGCAAAACATGATGGGGAGCAGGAGTTCAACAACAATCTTGAGATGTTATCAGAAACCCCAGCTGTGGAATGCAAAATCACTGCTTTGAATGAGAGGCTGGACCTTGAAAACCCTGAACCCAGCCCCAAAGTGCAAAGCCTGCTTTTAGAAGGATTACAGATATTTGGCTTTTTGTGAGTTCCTTGCTCCTGTGGGTAACACAATCTCACTGGCAGCTCTCCCACACCAAAGGGCAGCAAGGTGAGCTTGTTCCAGCTGCAGAACCTCTCAGAACAGCAGTGCCCAAATGTGCAGCAGCTCTGCTCCAGGGAATCTGCAGTCCTGAACAAACAACAGCCAATCCCGTACTGTGGGACCCACAGCACTGTGTCCACTGCTGTGGGACACAGGTGAGATGGGTTGTCAGCCCTGCTGAGACCTTCCCATTCTTTGGGAATATTTGTTAGAAGCCAGAGATAGAGCAAGGGTGGATCCCTTCCCAAAGCTAGAGTCTCTTACCAGCCCATATGACCTCTCTTCAAGCCCATCTGGAAGTTGGGAGGTTACTGGGCTCCTGCTGCAGCTGAAGGCAAAGGCAGGTGGGCTGCAATAAGGCTCTGTGTGTTGACAACTATGGTTTTGGGTACAGAAAATCCCAAGTAATGTTAACCACATGCAATGTGTGTGGCTTCAAAATGACCTTTCTTCAACCAGACTGATTTTAAAAGCTGAAGTCAAGCAGAGGAAGGCTCTGATCCTGCTCCTTTCCTCTGGAGAGGGTCAGGATGAGCAGTGCCATTTCTGTGACCTAAAAGCATTGACCCTTTATAGACACAACCAAGTCATGGCCCAGGCTCTGGAGAAGGGTTTTATATAAACCCATGTCAAAGGCAGCTTTTCCAGAAGATACACTAAAATTCTTATATATCTGATCTCTGTTTGATTTAATTTGTTCAATTTTGGGTCTCTGAGATTTGGATGTTGCTGGGACAGTCAGGGCCCTGCCAACCCCTCCTCAACCTCCAGCTCTCCAAGGAACTTCTGCTAGGTTTCAGGAGGCCAGGCCAAGCCAACTGTGAAAATCAATTGGAAAAAGATCTTAATTCAGCTTTTATGTGGTTTCTAAGGTTTGGGATGCAGACACATCCCAGGGGCAAGCAGAGACTGTGTGTTTGCTGCCCTTGTCCCGTTTCTGTGCCACTGCACATTGCCAGCAGAAGCCCTTTATTGCCTCACCCTTTATTGCTGTTTACAACCTTGCTGCTCTCCACCCTTCAGGGGTTTTGTTTGGTGTCACTCTCTCCTCCTGGTAACAACTGACACAACTGAAAGAAATGGCCTCAGGTTGTGCCAGGGGAGGTTCAGGCTGGTTGTGAGAGAAATGTTCTTCACAGAGAAGGTGGTCAGGTGCTGGCACAGGTTGCAGGGCAGTGGTGGAGTCCCTGGCCCTGGAAGTGTGCAGAGATCAAGAGGATTTTGAAGCAGCTTCAAGGCTGCCAGGATGCCAGGTTTACATGAAGACATTCCCACTCTTTCCCTGTCAGACCCAGTAAGAAGATGCTGATTTCTCTCTCCATGGGGACAGAGAAGATTAGGTCCAGACACGTCTCAAATGGCTGCAGCACATCTGTCATGAGCTGATGATTGTTATGAACAATCTAAAATTTTAAAATTAAGCCCATAAGTTCAGCTGAAGAATCTCACCCTGTGACTCCTGCCTCACACTCCATAACTCCTGTCTCAGTTACAATGGTTCTTGTAGAAAAACCACCTGATTGCAGCTTGAGTGCTGAAAAGCCTTCCTGGCTTCCAGCAGTTCTCTCCACTGCCTGCTACAAGTGTCTTCCCTAATTCCAGTCCCAATGTTCTCTCTCTGGCTGTGGCATTAAAGAGCTGCCCAAACCAGAAATGTTCTCTCTGTGATCTTGGTGCCTTTCCTGTGATGAGTTAAGCAGTGAGATCTCCATTCATCTCCACAAAAATACTGATCTTGCACCCCAGGAATTTTTATTACGTGTGGCAGCATCTTCCAGGTCTAGCTCAGGACCTGTAGCTCATCTCAGCAGAAGGACATCATTAAATCAGGGCACTCCTCTGAGTGGAGACTCCTGCTCATGGCTGGCACTTCTGGGCCACAGGGGATTAGCTGGGGACCGTTTTGAAGCTCTGGAAAAAATCTGCATCTTAAAGACATTATTTAAATTCAGTTCAGTCCAAGCAGCCCTAATGATGTTACCCACAATATATCTTAATTTGATGTTGGTAATAAAGTTCAGTGTAGCTGGAGCACTATCATACCAATGTACCAACATACAAATGAATGTTACCCATGTCATTTAGTACCTCTGGCTGTTAAGGTGTCACTTAAGCCATATATTTAATAAATAGGTCCTTTTATGACTATAATACTGATAAGTAGTCAACTAATTTTCATGTATGTTGCATTCTATATGTTGCTAGGAATTTTACCAAGGCCGTCACCAATAGCAACTGGGACAAGGAAATAATAAATTCAGGGGGCATTCAGAAAGATCTACAGTGTGGAATCACTTTGTAACAATACAGCAAACATTAATCACATCGGTGGCTAATGGGAGGGCTTGATGCGATTGGTTTAAATCCTCTCTGATAGGAAAAGAAACCTCTCAGTGCTCAGCCTCAGATCTCCTCTCAAACTGGAGTAAAACTCGCCTGGAAACTTTTGCCAGGTTCACGATCCCAGCCTATTTTTGTCTCTGCAGCCTGCGCTGCCTGGCTCTGATCGGGGAGCGCTGCAGCAGTGGGAGGGAGGCTTCAGAGACATTGGAGTCACAAAAGGTGCCAGAGAGCTACATCTTCTGGCCTGTTCCAGCAGCGCGGAGCGCTCACCGTGCCGGGAGCAGCACTGGGGCCACACCGCGCCAAGGAGAGCCCGGGGCTGCCGGCTTGGCTGGAGCTGCCTGCCCTGCCCTGCCCTGCCCCGCCCCGCCCTACCTTCCTGTCCTGCCCCGCCCTGCCCTGCCCCGCCCTGCCCTTCCCTGTCCTGTCCTGCCCCGCCCTGCCCTGCCCTGCCCTTCCCTGTCCCGCCCCGCCCTGCCCTTCCCTGTCCCGCCCTGCCCTTGCCCCTGCCCTGCCCTTCCCTGTCCTGCCCTTCCCTGTCCTGTCCTGTCCTGCCCTGCCCTGCCCTGCCCTGCCCTGCCCTGTCCTGCCCTGCCTGCTCTGCCCCATCCCTGCCCTGCCCCCCGCCCCCTGCCCTGCCCTGCCCCACCCCACTCTGCTGCCCTTCCCTGCCCAGCCCTGCCCTCCCTGCCCTGCCCCACCCCACTCCCTGCCCCCTTCTTCCCTGCCCTGCCCTGCCCTGCTCTGCTCTGCCCTGCTCTGCCTGCCCTGCCCTGCCCTGCCCTGCCCAGCCCCCTGCCCTGCCCTGCCCTGCCCTGCCCAGCCCAGCAGGAGAAGGCCACATGGCTGGTAAGGAATGGGAAGAGGCAGAGGTGGGCCAGGCCCACAGTGCCTCTGCCATCTGTCACCTGTGTGCTCGGGGCAGTGGCTTTCCTGAGGACCTTCCTAAGCTGCATGAGCAGAGTTTGGGACAGGTGAGGCACACCTGGACAGGCCCAACTGCTGTGGGAGGGCAGGCTGGCACATTTTTTCTGACGGACCTCAGTCAGGTCAATTTTGCATTTTCCTCCAAGGACACCTCCAGGGACAAAGGATGCATTTCAGATGGATCACCCCATCCCTACAGGAGTCACCCCAGACCATGGCCCCACAGCCCAGCTCCCTGTGGTCAGCACAGCCAGTGGGATCCACACCCCTGGCACCCACAGGACCTGCAGTTCCAGACTCCTGCAGTGCTTCCCAGTTCCTCTGAGAAGCACCTTTGGTGTGTAAGAATGTCACAGCTGGGGGAAGCTGCTAAGAGTGCAACTGGGGGGAATGCGAAAAGAAAAAATGATGGACTGCTTTCTTAATAAATACAACCAGAGCAAACCAGATGTGGAAAGCATGTCCTGGGCCTCTTGTGTGCCCTGGCTGAGGCACAGCACACACACTGCCCTGTCCCTTCTCCCTTGTCCACAGCCACAGCATGGGGGCTTCCCCACTGCCCTCCAAGCTGACCCCATGGCTCCTGCCCTGCCTCTGCTCCAGACACCCTGCCTAACACAGTTCTGCCCCTGCCCCTCTCTGGTTTCCTCCACATCTGAGCATCCCTGCCACAGTTCTGTGCTGAAACCCTTGCTGTCCCCAGGACCTGAGACTCCACATCACCACAAGCCAACTCCCTGTACCTGCCAGGTCCTCCATGCCCTGCAGGCACAAACTCTGCCAGTCTCAGCCAGGAACACCCCCAGCTCCCTCCTCTGCCTCCCTGGCACCTTCCCCAAGGACAGCCAGCCCCTGCTCCCTCTGTGCAAGCAGCAATCCCCTCCTGAGCACTGCCTGCTCCCATCCCTGGGGCTGCAGGGGTCTCCTCCATGGAATTCAGCCAACCCCACCTGGCTAAACAGGTGGCCTGGATCCTGCAGCCACTCTCCTGTTCCCAGGGCCAAAGGCCAGGAAGAACCCCTTCCTCTCTCTGGAGAAGGGACAGCACTGGAGATGTGCCCAAAGCACAGGCACAGCTCTGACAGCCCAGGGCTCCCTGTGGGGAAGGAATTATGCCCAGACTGCCCAGCTCACAGAGCACCCAACCAGAGCCTGCTGTGTGTGTGCAGTGTGGAGAGCTCTCACACTGCAGGCTGTGCTTTGCCAGAGTGCTGGTGCCAACACTGGACATGATCCTGGTGCCCCGGGGTACCCAGGGTAAATCTGGTGCTCTCTGTGCCCATCACAGAGGTGTCTCTCACCCTTTGCAATTCAGAGATTCTATTAAGCAGACTCTCCCCAGTTCAGGCAGGTTTTCAGCAGTCAGTGCAGAGGCAGGGCTGAGGTCTGTGCGTTTTGTGCTGCCCGGTTATGGGGACATTGTTCCATGGCGAGCCTCTCTAATGTATTCCTTGCATGGTGCTGCATTTAAGCCACTCATTTCTGTGCCCAGCTCACAGCATACCAATGAGCTAGGGCTGGAACAGCAAGGTGAAGCCTGAGCAGAGCTCTCCTCATCTCTGGGAATGGCTCTGGCCTGTGCAGGATGTGGTGCAAACAGGGCCCTGCTGCTTTACCCTCCCTGCAGCCATCCCCATCCCCCAGCAGCGTTGGGAATGCTGTCCAAGGAGGCTGGAGGGAGGCAGGGCCAGGCTCACAGAGACACCTGGCACAGGGGACACTCCCCAGGGGTGTTTGCAGCAGCAGCAGGATGACACATTTGACCTCAGGGAAATGATCCTTACCAAGCCCAGCTTCAGGCTGGTTCACAGATCTGCCAAAAATCCTGCCTCTCAGAAGACAAGTTCTTCAGGTGACAACGATTCCAGGGAAAAGGATCTCATGGACCATCCTGGATGCACCTTGCAACAGCCCAAGCTGGTTTTCCAGGACTTGTTCTCCTGCAGTGTCGTAGGTCCCCTGCAAATGCTGAGCTGGATGCATTCACTGGGACTGGGAGGAGAAGACTCCACTCCTCAGAGTGCTCCTGAAGAGACAGGAGCAAGGCAAAACTCATAGGGCAACTTCAAAAAGACCCTTCAGAAGATGGGCAACTGCAAACAAAACACTGGAACAAAACCAGTGCTTCAATTGGGTCCTTTCCCACTGTGTGGGAATAAGGGCTGGGTAAGATTCTCTTTGAGGGAGAGCTACAAACCATCATCCATGGACAGCCTGTCACTCCAGACCAGAGCCAGCAGCCCAAGATAAAGGATGCTTCCAAGGACAGTAGTTGAAATCTTCCATCCAGGGGGGTGGCACCCTCTGGCAGTGGAAGCCATTCCCTGTGTCCTGTCCCTCCATCCCTTGTCCCCAGTCCCTCTCCAGCTCTCTGGGAGCTGCTCTTCAAGAAGATGAATGTGACAGAACAAGGACAATTGCTGTGACATGGTGACAAGAGGGGACACCTGTGCAGCTGAGAGACCTCCCGTGGCAGATGCTGTGAGAGCACAGCCACAGCTGCTTCCACCAAGCAGAACTCATTTATTTGGGTAAGTTTCAGTGAGAGCAAATGAATGACTCAGCATTATTCCAGTGAGCAGCAGAATAGCTCCATCTCTAATAGAAACAACTCAAATCAATTAACAAATGCAACCCTGAGTAGCTCACTTGCAGGTATTTAATATGAATTGCTCCATGGAACTGATAAATCTTTAGAGAAGAGACAATTAGCTCTACTGCAGCTCAGTAATTACTGACTGTAAGACTCTCCACGATACTTCAGTGGAAGCTGGAGAACAGAACTGCCAGAACTGGCAATAGAGAGGGCAGCAGGACCTGCAAAAGCAGCTCAGCCCCGAGAACACAACCACCCAGCACTAAATGTATGCCCATGTGCTCAGGACCTGCACTCTTTCCTTGTGTGCATTTTGACCTGCACTCTCTCCTTGAATTGTTCCCTGGGAGGGTGGGCAGGCCCTGGCACAGGGTGCCCAGAGCAGCTGTGGCTGCCCCTGGATCCCTGGAAGTGCCCAAGGCCAGGCTGGACATTGGGGTTGGAGCAGCCTGGGACAGTGGGAGGTGTCCCTGCCATGGCAGGGGGATAGGACTGGATGGGCTTTAAGGTCCCTTCCAACTCACACCAGCCTGTGATTCCCTGATTTTTTGATTCCATGGTTCCATGGGTCATTGCTCACAGGAAGTTGCTGTGATCCACAACCAGACCAATGTGCCTGAGAGCTTGGAGGGTGCTGGGATCAGGCCAGGACTGTCTGTCCAAAACTCCTGTAAGAAGCCCACAGCTGCAGCCAGGCTGGAGCAGACACACCCATCCCTGGCAAGAATTTCCAGGAAATTTTTTGCTCTTAAGAAAGATGTGTGGGAAAGTGGCAGTGCCCAGGGGAGCATTCCAGCCCCTTGGACAAGGACATGAAAAGCTGCTGGACACACCCCAGGTGAGAGTGAGACGGACCCAGTGTGAGTGTCTAAAGCAGCCTTGTGCTCCCACAGCTCTGGAGAACATGGTGGGTCTGGGAAGTTCCGTGGGCCTCAGTTCCTCTGTGTTACAGCCCTTCCTGCCCTCAGCATATCCAGGGGTGGGGACAAGCCACAAATGTCACCTGGATTTGTCTGTTGTCTATCCCAGGCTGGGGCTCCCTCACAGCACTGCTGCTGCTTTCCCAGGTCAGGTCCATATCCTGGGCCAGGTGAGGATTAAGCCCATCACAGATTAGAGAAATGCACCCAACCAGATCCAGAGCATCCATTTCTGCCTCTGTCTCCTTGTTCCAGCCCAGACTCTTCCCTCCCCAAATATCCCAGAGCTCCATCCTGCTCTGCCCAGGTGAGGATCCTTTCCCAGAGCAATGGGAGCAGTCCCAGGCTGCTGTTTGGGTTTGGTGCACCCTGGCAGAGCCCTGCATGCAGCCCCATCCCAGCAGGGCAGCTCCAGGGCAGTTCAGCAGTGTTCCTGAGCCTGAGCCCCCTCTGGCTGCTCAGCAGTGCCTGGCAGTGAGCTCTGCCATCCCCACGCATTTGGGAGCATGGCTCATCCACAGGACAAGGCAAAATGAAGCCTCCTCCATTTGCCCAAGCCTGATCAAACAGTGACAGCCAGAGATCACTGAGAACCTCATGTGCAGGAAATTTGGACAGGTCAGGTGGATTGTGGAGCCACTCCAGTGACTGGAAATGCCAGGGATGATTTAACCCTCATGGAAACTGAGCTGTAATGTTTGGAAAATACTGAGAGTGAGAATGAGAATGAGAATGAGAATGAGAATGAGAATGAGAATGAGAATGAGAATGAGAAGAAAAAAAATAAATTAATGAACAGCATCTAAGGCAAAAGTGGAGATCCAGCAAATCATGGGATGCAGGTGACAGAGCCAGAAGGGCACAGAGTGTACTTCAGGAATGAACAAACCCACTGGCATTTCCTTCTGCTCCGTTAGAGAGCAGAGGCGAGGCAGGAGTGGGGGAGCCAAGCAGAGGCAAGAGCCTCTCAAACAAAGCTCAGCCAGTGGGGCTGGCACGGGGCTGGCTGTGATACATCCCTAATCCTGGGCAAACCAGTGTACTACATGTTAAATATTAAAAGCAGGGATCTATAAACGTGCAGGAAGATGGAACTGTGAGTATCAGAATCGCAAAAAGATATTACTGGAAGGATTGATTGCTGTGTTTTTTTAATAATAGAAGCTCCTAATTAGTGCATGAAAGGCCTGTGATAGCAGCAGCCTGTCTGAGTTTTATTAAAACATCTGATGCATTGTCTCACGAAGCCACATTTGAAAAATTAATTCAAACTGACTTGGCTGTAGCTGGAGTCACATGGGCTGGGGATGAATGGAGATCCAGGGAGTGCAATAATAACCCATTATCTGTGGCACGGAGCTCATTTCTATCCAAATGAACCCTGCTTTGTGTGGAACACGGGCAGCCCTTCCCTCATTTTGTCAGGCAGGAGTGCCTCCTGCGAAGCCACCAAGTGCCAGTGAAGCCCAGCCTGAGCCTGGAGAGCTCTTTTTTCTCCATGCCATCAGTATCTGTGGAAAGGAGGCAGCTTTTGGAAGTGCCAGGGATTTCACAGCTGGCGTGTTTGCTGCCTGCCTGCCTGAGTATGCCTGCTGTCTGTAACTCTCACAACTTCCCTCTCAAGTCAGCTGATACCTCATGTTTTTTCATCAAGCCCCAGCTGCTGAATCTGTGTAGTTTTCTTGGAATATCAAAAGTAGATTTCCAACCTTTCCTTTCTCTGAAAAAAACAGGGAAACCCTCCAGTGCCCATTAACACATGTTCATTGGATAACTGCTGTTTATTTCTGCTGGTTTCTCTGTGGTTTTTCATGTTTTCCCAGTACTTTCTCAGTGGGCAGGTCACTATTTTTGGATGCTGAAGGGAATCATGATGGTTTTCATTCACCTTTAATTGTTGGTAAAATGTCTCAGTACCCCAATAAAGGTGCAGAAGTTGTCCCACCTGGCTCAGCACATGCAAGGAATGGTTAATTAGCAGTAGTCATCACAACAAACAGCTTTTGGTAACACTGGAGAGTAAAAATTATTCCCCTGCACCTCAAGCATCCATATGAATAATGAATCTATTTGCAGGACTGAGTATCAGCTCATGAATGAAACCTCAACCAAGGAGCTCTGAGAAATGAACCAAAAATTAATCATTGTGAGCTGTTTTCATAAAGGCACAAACTCCAAGCTCAGGAGGGACCATCACTCAAGCCGTGCAGGAGAATGAGTCTAAGGAAGATTGTCACAAGTTTTCTGCCCTAGCAGAAATGAGAAAGGTTATAAAAAGCTCTGTTCTCCTCTGCAGCCTCTGTTCCCATTTCTGCAGTCAGGGTGTGTGATTACAGCAAACTTCTGAGCTGAAATTAAGGATTTTCTTTAGAATCCCCTATTTAAAAATGGAACATGGCATCCAGATGAATATTTTCTACAATATTTTATCGTGAAAAATGTCAGCCAAAATCTTCAGCCTCACGTAAATAAAGAATCAGATCGGTTTGTCAAGTATCTGAACTGCTTTAATGCCTTCTGCTTTCTTTTTTGAGCATATTAGAACAACCAGAGCTAGGAAATGATACATGTAGGATTCCTTGCTAGCAGCAGATCAGAAAAACGTCAGATAAAAGTAGCAACCTATTTGGTATAAAGGGTTTCTGGAGGTTTGAAAGTTTCCCTGGAGATTGCACCTACAGCTGAGGTTGAGCCTTGTTTGCTCCATCCAAACCAGAACAAGCCCAGAGTTCCTTGCAATGGAGGAGACAAGTGAAAAGGCTCTTTTCCCCAAAGGGAACTCCAGTACAGGGTAATTCCAATGCCTCTTCCCAAATTCCTTGCTGTTGGAGAAAGCTTATGAGGAAGAGCCAAAGCAATGGGGATGCTGCTGGCAGGCAGGGAGAGGCCAGGCTGGGAGCTGGGTGTTCCCAGGATGAGGGCATGGAGGGTTTTCTGTGTCCCAGGCAGCTGGGGACACCTGGCAGGTGCCAGCCAGCAGTTGCCTCAGCTGAACTACTCCTAGGGAAGGACACACAGCATGGGCTGGGACCTCTTCCCACTTGGAGGCTGCAGTGATGCAGTGATGAGGCACGTTTGGGAGAGCTCTTACACTGCTCCTGAGAATGTTCTCAGTCCATGTGGATGCAGGAGTTGCACTCAGTGCCACTTGTGGGTGCCTTCCAGCTCAAGATCTCCTACAATTCCATGCAGTGTTACTATTTTGTGTTCATCCTCACACCAAACCATCCCTGCTGGGGTGGTCTGGAAATAACCACGCTATAAACTGCCATTTACTCTCCTCACAAAGGTTTTGGTCTGGCTCAAATGGCTGGAGGAGAGGAGGGGCTTTAGGGAGAGGCTTTAAATGGCTTTAAGGAGGAGAAGGTGCCCCTGTCCTCCAGTGGTTGGGACCTAAGGCAGGTCCTGCACCACCGTGCAGCCCTGTCACTGTCACACTGATGGAAAAGTGCCTGGAGGTGTCCTGCCCCCACTGCCCTGCCAGGCACAGGGAGCTGTTTCTGATTTAAGAAATGTGCTGCTTTTCCCCAAAAGAAGTGCTGAAGGCTCTGCCCACTCTCCCAAGTGCAGCAATCCAGAGAGCTCTCCTCCTTTGGTGGGGATGGGATGACAACTCTTTGTCACAACCCTGCTGCCCATCAGGCAGGGTCACCCCATCAGAGCCCCCGGGGGAGGAATGCAGAGCAGCCTTGCCAAAGAGCCCATAGATCCTCTTGGACACTGAACATCCCACACCCCTCTGCCCCTGGGGTCACAGCCCACAGGCCTGTGGCCACCACAGCAGCCACAAAACCCTAAGCAGAGCTGTGCTGTTCTCCCTCACTGGCCAATCTCTGCCGTGCCAGCCCAGGAGTACCCAGGGATAGGAACTCCAGCACTGCCCTGGGCAGCTGTGTCAGTGCCTGACCACCCTTTCCATGAAGGAATATTCCCAAAATCCACCCTGAGCCTGCCCTGGCCCAGCCTGAGGCCGTTCCCTCTCCTCCTGTCCCTGTTCCCTGTTCCCAGAGCCCAACCCCCCCGGCTGTCCCCTCCTGTCAGGGAGTTGTGCAGAGCCACAAGGGCCCCCCTGAGCCTCCTTTTCTCCAGGCTGAGCCCCTTTCCAGCTGCCTCAGCCTCTGCTGGGGCTCCAGCCCCTTCCCCAGCTCTGTCCCTGCCCTGGACGTGCAGATGCTGAGCCGTGCCTGGGTCCTGCTGGGTTCGTTCTGCTCCCCAGCATCCCCCCGGATCACGCTCCTTTCTCACCATTCCCACCTGCCTGTGGATCATCTGCGGCACCGAAACGAGGAGCGCTGTGAAACTGCAGAACCCGCTGCATCTCTGCCTGAGAGCCCCGACCCTGCAACAGAGCCCAGCCCAGCCCATCGCTCCGGGATGCTAAATCTGGAGCAAATTGCGTGTATTATTACTTTTTCTTTCGGAATTGTTACCTCTTGTGCGACTGTAGCAGGGGGCGATACCCGGGAAAAAAGACCTGGAAAGAACCAGAGGCGGGAGTTCCGAATCACTGCCGGCAGCTGAAGTGGCACTCGAGCGAGGTCAGCTGAGGCAGAGTTAAACCTGCGGGTTTCCAGGCAGGAGCCGTAGGGAAGGAAAACCCCAGGGAGCTCAGCAGGATCCCAGGAAAAGAGTTGAACGTGCACTTCCAGACTGGTGAGGCGTGGCCAAGTGAGGAGAGTGAGGGGTACAAAGAGTCTGGGGGGCTTATCCACCTGGGAAGGTCATTTCCAGTGTGCCAAGAGCTCCCTGTGGGGCTGCCTTCATCATCACGGGGACTCCGAGGGGCCCTGGGAGTGCTGGGGTGTGGCTGCTGTTAAAGGCTCAGGGAAAAATCCTAACAGCATTTTCCCATGGGTTTCTTTCCCAGCCTTGAAGTTTTCTCAAAGGTAAACATAAAAAGAGAAAGAATTATAACAAGAGATAAACACCTGCTGGATGCATGAGAGCCGTGACAAGGGGTGTTGCTTTCTCTGGACCAATGAGCTATTGTTCTTTCCTTGCCTCTGATCCTTTCTATAACTGTAACACTGCTTGTAATAAAGTTCTGCTGCTGCTGCCGGTTCTGCATGGAAGAAGTCTTGTTGCATTATCCTTTCTGCCACTCTTATAGCCTTGAAATGCAGCCCTGGGGAGGCTCCCTCGCAGGTTCTGCGGGACAGAATCAGGATCATGGATGCACCCAGGGCCGGTGCAGCTCCCACCGCCGGGCACTGCTGGGAACCCGCGGGGCAGTGCTCAGGTGCTGCTGATGGCTGGAGTCACTGGAGCCTCATCCCCTCAAATAACACGGAAAAACTCCCACATGGCATCCCAGAGTTCAGCATAGCCCAGCACCTCCTTTCCCTGCCTGTCTGGGACCAGTGTGGGACCCACCTGGAGCACTGGGGCCCAGCACAGGAAGGATGGAACTTGTTGGAGATGGTCCAGAGGAGGCCACAGAGATGCTCCAAGGGCTGGAGCCCCTCTGCTCTGGACCCAGTCAGGGAGTGCTCACGTGGAGAAGGATCCAGGGGGACCTCAGAGCCCCTGCCAGGGCCTAAAGGGGCCCCAGGAGAGCTGGAGAGGGACTGGGGACAAGGGATGGAGGGACAGGACACAGGGAATGGCTTCCCACTGCCAGAGGGCAGGGCTGGATGGGATATTGGGAAGGAATTGTTCCCTGGGAGGGTGGGGAGGTTTCAAGATGAGCTCTAAGGTCCCTTCCAACCCAAAGCACTCTCTGTGTCCATTATATGATTCCATGAGTGTGGCCCATGGCAGGCAGAGGAAAAGCTAGATCCAGAGGGAAGGATCTTAAGCCCAGGAGTGAGATCTCCCAGCTGGTACTCACCCAGTGACCCCCCTCACCGTGGTGGCACAGCAGCACCAGGGTCCCAATCACTGCAACAAATCAAATCCATCACCCACAGAACATGGGATCGTTCCCAGAACCTCACAGGAAGTTGCCCCGTGTCCTGCTTTGAAGGACAGGTGTCTGCCAATAAAGGCAGAAGCTTCTCTTTGAAATGGAGAATGCAAACCTCATCCCTCCAAATTATTATAATTTTGGAATTAAAGGGCTCTCAGGCAAAGATATGAGAATTCGGAATAACAGTCCTTTACTAGGAAAATTAAAATAGAAATACAGTATTACAAAAAAAACAATCCCAACCCTGACAGAGTCAGAATACAGCCTGACACCCCATCAGCCAGGGTGTTGGCACAGTGCCATTCAATGGTGGCTACAGTCCCCTGCAGTGGCAGGTGTGGTTCAGCTGGAGCAGTGCTCCTGTAGAAGGTGCAGTGCTCCTGTAGAAGGTGCAGGGATGATGTGGAAAGGTCTGGCTTTCCTCTGGAATCCAGTGGAAAGAAGGTACCTGGGTGTCCAAAATCTCAGTTTTTATCTGGGTAGGAAAGGCTAGGCTCCTCCCCTGGCTGGAGCATCTCCCATGGGATGATGGAATTTTATCAGTCATACAATGGGATTTTATGGGCCAGCAGCAGATGGTATCTTCCTGGAGGGAGGATGGGCTGTGGGAAAGATAAAGATGATTGCCCCAGCTGGTTTAAGGATGGCCCATTAGCAGATAATGTGTGCCATGGAGATAAGGGTCACTGCCCCACCCGGCTTCAACAGATGCTGATAGAACACACATTTCTGGCCACATCCTTTATTGCAACCTAGCACACCCTGTCACTGTCCAAATCCCTGGAATACCTCCTGGGAATCCTGGGAACCTCAGGAGCCTCGAGCTGAGCCACAAAAGGCATCCAGCAGCTGCGGGAGCCTGATTCCCACACTAGCCCTTCTCATGTGTCCCAAAGAGGAACTGTCACCATTTCAGGCTCCTCTTTCTGTCTCATCCAGCAGCAGGGAGACACTGCAGTTCTGGCTCCTGCAGCTGCAGTTCTGTCACTGCCTCCAAGTAGTTTCTGACCCAAGGATGGGGCTCCCTTGGGAATTGGCTGTTTTCAGCACCCACTCTGGGCACAGGCAGCTCACTGGGTTAAACTCCAGCACCCAAGGCCACACCAATGGCTAATGAGGACTGAAAGTGGTGTCCCTTTCCAGGGGAAAGAAGCTGGACATTTATGCTAATTAAGGTGCTCCCAAGATGCCCCTACCTGGAATTGCAGCCTCTGCAGGTGCCTCGAGGCAGGGTTGGATGCTGCTCCTCAGGCCTGTGCAGGGAGAAGTGGCCCAGATTTGAGGAGTGGGTGGGATGTGGAAAGTCAGTGTCAGAACAACCTAGCCAGTGCTTCTAAAAACTGCCCCCACATTAATAGCTGTCCACACCTAGAAAATAATGCAGTACAGTTAACTTTTATTCGCTAAAATACAATTTGGAAAAAAAACCCCACAAACATTAAAACCCTTATTAAGTGAGAACATGACAGCACAATACAACTCTTCTTGAAGTAGAGGTAGAGAAGCAGAGCTGCAAACACTGCCCTGCCAACATTCTGCATGCAGCACTGTGCCTGAACCCACACTTCCAGAATTGCCTCACTCACAGACAACACAGGACAACAACAGGAGCTAAATTAGGATAAATTACATCAGCAACACAATGTTTACAAGGGCTGGTAATTCACCCAGCAGCAAATTACTTCTACGGCAAGGATCTGCTTTTCATGGGCTTGGCTGCTGTCAATGAGGGAGCCCCCTCTGGAATGCAGATGGGATTTACTATGGGATGATTTAGTTACCCACAGAGACATGAGAGGTGGATGGATGGATGATGGATGGATGGATGGATGGATGGATGGATGGATGGATGATGGATGGACACACAGGCAAGAAGATACCAAATCTAACATCTGTGTGTCTTTTAAGTGACAATATTTACAAAGGACTTTTAGAGAATTGTAAGATACAAAAATGCAGAATTATACTCTGCAGTTTCATTGGGTAATTGAACCAATTACAAAGATGAAAAAATCCCAGCCAGGGCTGTCCTGGAGTGAGGTACTCTAACAGAATGAGGCATTTGCAGAAGACACAAACACATTCTTCTTCTCCCATTCAAATTAAAACTTACTCTGAAGGCCTCAAACTGTTTGTTTGCAACTCAGCACAAAAGTGGGCTCATCCCAACTAGGAATCTGTCAGACATCCTTCATTGCCAACATAAAGAACTCCCACTGAAGGAGGAACAAGTGGCTCAGCAAATCAGAGATCACTGCAGACAGCCAACATGCACTTCTTTCAGCCTCAACATTGGTTGTCCACAAACCAGCAACATATGGAGTAGGGGTACTTAATCAGAATTTGAGAAATTATCCAGGAAATAATTTGGTTGTTTTAGAAACCTTCCAAAGAAGTTCACAAAAAGATGTTGACAGTGTAGGGATGACCCTTTCCAAGCAGATTTACATAGAACAAGTATCAGAACTGGGATCTAGAAGAATTTGGGAAGATGGGCAGGCAGATAGAAGAAAGAGGAAGAGCTGCTCCCACACTGCTCATGAAGGATACAATAAATGATGAAATGGAAAGAAAATCCAAAGGCACCTGGGAAGTCACAGCTGTCATTTGAAAAGGAAGATCAACAGGTTGGACCATGGCTGTGCCAGGCAATGTATTCATGCAATGCCAGACCTCCAAGTTCATCCAGTGCCACCCCTGCCATGGGCAGGGACACCTCCCACTGTCCCAGGCTGCTCCAAATCCCAATGTCCAGCCTGGCCTTGGACACTGCCAGGGATCCAGGGGCAGCCACAGCTGCTCTGGGCACCCTGTGCCAGGGCCTCCCTACTCCCACAGCCAACATCCATCACAGTTCCCATTTTCAGGCAGGGCTTTTCCCCAGTTGTTGCTGGTCAGGAGCTCGGCTCAGGCAGTGCCACAGCTCAGGGTGGTGCCAGCCCAGCAGAGCTGCTCCTCACAGGCCCTGCTCTGAATTTGAGTGGTGCGTGCACCAGTCCGCCCACAGCTGATTCCAAGCTTGGCTGTCAGCTGGCAAAGCACCATAACAGGACCGTGTAGCAAGACCTTGCTTTAATTTTATCCCCTAGTTTTGTTAGCTGTGTAAAACAGCTCTAGTTGGAAATCATATGGTGCAGTATAAAAATCTCCACAAGATGAATTACAGCAATTTCACACAGAAGATGGAGAAGGATTTAGAAAATTATTTCACAAGATTTTAATAGAAAATATCTTATCAAAGCCCTCGTTTGCTGGTAGACTAGGATTTCAGAGTGGCAGCTACTGCTTTTAATTTTATACCCACAGAGACCTGTGTGTATCACACAGTGGGGTGTATGCTGAGTCCAGGGGATGGGTCCCTCTGGGGTGGTGGCAGTGTGCTGCATGTCTCAATACAAATGTCACAGTTGGACTCAGACTGTGCAATCTGATCTCCTCATCGATTTCCAGGGATGGGATGTAAATAACTTTGCTGTGTACATGGGATCAATGGGGACAGAGCGAAGGTGTCAGTGCTCAGCGTTATGAGCCTCATTCATTGCAGCAAATGATGATCAACACAAGAGAACTCCAATCAAAACCACATCAGTTAATAATTGCTTTGCAGCTTTTGTCCTTTTCTGTCATTTCAGCTTTCTGGCAGATGAAGTTCATCCCCTCCCAGCTCTCAGGCTGCGGCTGATTGCCCAGGCAAGTGGAGCAGAGAGACTGGATTAGAGGAGGCTCCGCAGCTCTGCACAAGCTGCAGGTTCTTTGTCTGGGCCACTAATAGCAAGTTCATAAAAATTGAAGGAGTTGTCAGCACTTGCTTATTGATAGTCCCAGATGAAAACCACAGACCTGGTTAAAAAGCTGTGTTAAGATTGTTAAAGACATAAGAATTACTCAGGGCAAATCTGGCTTCATTGGCCTTTGTATCAGGCTCTTGTGAAGAAATAAGCTTCACTGCAAACAGCAAAAAAAGGACTTAAAACTGAAATGTTAGGCAGCAGAGAAATGTACATATAAAGTGTTGAAGTCTAGATAAGAAAGAGGAATTCTTAGTGAAATTCACACAAGAAGCTGGCTCTGTGCCCCTACTCCGTGCTGGGTGCAGGGCACAGGCTTGGGCTGTACAGGTGCTCAGGAACCAGCTCCCATCTCTCCACAGGGACTGGTCACTCAAATTTCAGCAGTGCTGCAGGCACCAGAGCTGCTTGGACCACTTGGCTCTGCAGGGCTTTTAGGAACCATGGTCCATCCCAGGCATCCCAGGCATCGCAGCCATGGTGGGGCCACAGCAGCACCAGCCAGCAAGTGAAGGTCCCCAGGGTGACCCCAAGTCACAGTGCTGAATCACAGACTCAGTGAAGCTGGAAAAGGCATCCCAGAACATCCATTCCAGCCTGGGACTGAATATCTGGTCAACTTAACCAGAGCACCGAGTACCACATCCACCTGGTCCTGAAACACCTCTGGGGTGGGGACTTCAAACCTCCCTGGGCAGCTCCTTCCAAGGCCTGACCACCCCTTCCAGGGAGGAATTTTCCCAAAATCCACCCTGAGCCTCCCTGGCCAACCTGAGGCCGTTCCCTCTCCTCCTGTCCCTGTTCCCTGTTCCCAGAACCCAACCCCCCCAGCTGGTCCCTCCTGTCAGGGAGTTTTGAAGGTCCCTCCTGAGCCTCCTTTTCTCCAGGCAGCAGCTGAGGAGATGGTGGTGACAGAGCCATGGGGCTGCACATCACTCATGTCTGCAGCCATGCAGGAGGTGGAACAGTCGCCAGGATTCTGATCTCAGAGGGGCTCAGCATGGTCCCAGCAGGTCTGAAGCCAAACAGCCCAGAGAGGCTGGTCCAGCCCTCAGCTCTGCCAGCAGCAGCCCTCCACGCTGTGCCTCAGCACAGCCTCCCAAAGCACAGCTCCTGCACTCGGGCATGGAGCTCCCACCGGGCCTGGCCCCTTCCCTGCCCAGCACTGGGCATGGCAGCATGTCCCCAAGGCCAGCACAGCAAGGGACATCAGCCTGAGGAAACACCAGCACTGAATGGAGAGTGGGTCCGAGGGTGCAGCAACCCGTTCCTGGAAAATTCACAGAGAGAAAGAAAGACAGCATGGCCTGAATTAATTATTTCATGCAGATGATTCACTTGTCTCTAATTATAGATGAGCTTCTTAACACAAATGTCAGTTAAAATGTTACAATTCTCCTGCAGCTGTCATTCATGTGCTGGTGAAGAGATCAAGGCCAGAGCTATTAAAAACCTTGGGAGTGAAAGGAAGTGAAAAGGAGTCCTTGGTGGAGTGAAATTAAAGCAGGAGTTTGCCCTGAGCATTTTAGGCCCACAGATCTCTCACCTGTATTCCAAACCTGTACTCCCAGCAGGCAGCCAAGGGCCTTTAGGGCCAGTTTTCCATTTCAGAAAATGCTGTGGTGCACACAGAGCCCCTGCCACCCTGGGTGGTGGGGAGCAGGACAGGACCTGCTGCTGGCTGCCCCTTGCCCACTAACAGGAAATGGAGAAAAACTGGAAAAAATCCCAGTCCTGTATGAGTGGTCACAGGAGACTCCCAGCCTGAGGGATGGCTGGTGATTGCAGGGAGTGGATGTCTGAGCAATGGAAACAGAGCCATGGAATAGTGTGGGTGGGAAGGGACCTTACAGCTCATCCACACCACCCCTGCCATGGCCAGGGACACCTCCCACCATCCCAGGCTGCTCCAAGCCCCAATGTCCAGCCTGGCCTTGGGCACTTCCAGGGATCCAGGGGCAGCCACAGCTGCTCTGGGCACCCTGTGCCAGGGCCTGCCCACCCTCCCAGGGAACAATTCCTTCCCAATATCCCATCCAGCCCTGCCCTCTGGCAGTGGGAGCCATTCCCTGTGTCCTGTCCCTCCATCCCTTGTCCCCAGTCCCTCTCCAGTTCTCCTGGAACCCCTTTAGGCCCTGCAAGGGACTCTGAGGTCTCCCCATAGCTTTCTCTTATCCAGGCTGAATAATCCAAATTCTCTCTGCCTAAAGAGTTTATCTTGTTTTGCCTCTCATTAAAATTCTTGGGTAAATTAAAGTGTTTTGGTTCAGCATTTTGACACTTTCAGATGAGAAGTCCCTGCACAGGAAAGCTCCTCATGGACTGCTTTCCCTACAGAGTTTGCCCTGAGCAGAGTCATGAGTCACTCTCAAAGTGGGGCCAGGAGCCTCATGCCACCCCTTGTGCCACACAG
The DNA here is from genome assembly GCA_030060385.1 of Muscicapa striata striata. Classification (NCBI taxonomy): domain Eukaryota; kingdom Metazoa; phylum Chordata; class Aves; order Passeriformes; family Muscicapidae; genus Muscicapa; species Muscicapa striata. Next base: position 517,278 of record JAREIS010000113.1, on the reverse strand, counting down.
GTTGAAGGCACACACATTGTCAGGGTGCTCTTTGTGCTGATGTGAGAGTAAAACAAAAAGAAGGGAGCTGTCAGAGAAGAAAATATGATGGGAAGAAACTGCTTTGCCTGGTGAGTCAAGGGAATTGTCCTTGCAGCTTCGTGGTTTATATTCCAGGGGGTCAGAGCTCCCCAGCAGCAGCTCCCAGCAACCATTACAGGCTTTCCCACATGCCATTGTGATAATTGATAAATGATTCGTGTTAATCATAGAAGTTTTGGAGTTTGTATAAACCAGAATACTTAAAATAAGAAAAGAACATAGACCTAGATAAAGGGAAATATATGATTAATCCCATTCTGTTTAAATCCCTCTGTTACGAATATTATGTTTCCTAAATAAGTTGTATCTACCGACAGCTTGCAAAACAAGGCTTTCACACAGCCCAACGGATTCTGCAGAATCAGATTTCCTGCCTTTGTGTGATCAATCACAAACTATCTGCTAAAGATCAGGCTTCCCACTTCTCCTGTTTTTTATCTCCCAAGCCCAGATGGTTACATGACCAATTGTCCCAAGAGCTGTCCCACGGGAGTTTGGAAGTTCCTTTGCCCACCACTGCTTACCTTGCAGAAATACTACAACAAAACAACAGCAATTATTGATTACTACAGGGAAAACCATCCTATAAAAAGGGAGCTGCAAACCAAGTTGGGTGGAAGCGTGGAGTGGGTGGTGACCCCTCACGTTCTCCCCAGCACTGCTTGCTCTGTCTATATAAAATAAACCAATCTAAATTTTGCTAAATATCGAGACTTTGTTTCTCATTTATAACACCATGGAGCTGTCCTGGTGCCCTCCTGCAGCACAGCCTGGCAGGATAGAAGGGTCACACAGCAGGACCACTGGGTCGTGTCCAACTTCTCTCCCTGGAGCTTGGACATTTGGATTCTTGGGGATTGTTCTTTGCCTTTTTCGAGCCACCTCATCAGCTCACCCAGAGCTGCCACCCCATTCCATATTCTGAGGGTGCAGGAGGCTCCTTCCAGCAGCGTTCCCAGCACTGTGAGCAGCTGTGGCACAGCCTCTCCTCTGTGGTGTCTGCACTGTGTCCTGGGGCAGCTGAGAACACCCAGCAGGAGGAAAACCTCAGGATGAAGAGGACCTTGCCTGAGGTTTCTTCCTTCAGATGCTTTATACTCCAGAGAAATATCCCCTCTGCATGTGGTGGATGGCCATGGTCACCTGCAGCAGTGTCCAAGCAGGAATTCAGCACTGCACTTGGACACAGACTTGTTTGCTTGCTACCTTCAAATCCATCTTTCTAGATAGCTGCCCAGCAGGAAGGGCCCTTGGAGTGCCAGTGACAGTGGCTGGATACAAGCCCAGGTGTGCCCAGGTGTCCCAGAGGCCAAGGGCAGCTGGGCTGTGCCAGCCCTGGGGTGGCAGCAGGAGCAGGGCAGTGCCTGTCCCCTGTGCTGGCCCTGCTGGGGCACCTCCAGTGCTGGGGCAGCTCTGGGCCAGAGCCCTGCAGGGGCTGCAGCGTGTCCAGGGCAGGGACAGAGCTGGGGAAGGGGCTGGAGCCCCAGCAGAGGCTGAGGCAGCTGGAAAGGGGCTCAGCCTGGAGAAAAGGAGGCTCAGGGGGGCCCTTGTGGCTCTGCACAACTCCCTGACAGGAGGGGACAGCCGGGGGGGTCGGGCTCTGGGAACAGGGAACAGGGACAGGAGGAGAGGGAACGGCCTCAGGCTGGGCCAGGGCAGGCTCAGGGTGGACATCAGGAGGAATTTCTGCATGGAAAGGGGGGGTCAGGCTTTGGCAGGGGCTGCCCAGGGACGTTTGGAGTCCCCATCCCTGGAGGTGCCCAAGGAAGGCCTGGATGTGGCACTCAGTGCTCTGGGCTGGGGACAAGGGGGGGATCAGGCACAGCTTGGACTCTATGGGCTGGGCTGGCTTTTCCAACCTTAATAATTCATGACTCTATGATCCTTTCTGTCTGAGCTCCTGGGTCCCAGCAGCACCTGCAGCAGCTCCCTGCAACTGAAGCCCCTGTGGCCATTCCCTGAGGGCAACAGAGCTCTCTCCAGGCAGGGGCTGTGCTATGAGCACAACCCAAAGTTGCAGCTCTGCTTGTTCCATTCTTTAAACCTTGCCTTGGCCAAATGTGCCCAAACACCCTGGGTTAGACACAAACCCCTCAGTGAAAACTGCTGGAGCAGATGATGGCTCTGCTGCCTCCTGCTCCGCAGGCTCAGGAACATCTCAGTTAACTCTGCAGCTCATGAGCATTTGGAGTTTACAGTTATTTTATTTTGCAAGGACAGATGGCATACAGCTCTGTAGTAGAGGGGCAGATGGCTGTGCACCTATGAGCAAATCAAAACAAAACAAAAACCAAACCCAGAGAAACTGCATGGTTAAGCTGCAGAGTAAGTGGGCTCTGCTCCTCCTCTCAGACACAGCACATGGACCCAGCCACATCCTCGTGACTCATCTCCCACACACAGGTGAGAGCAGGAGGGGGCCCTTGGGCTTTAGTAAAGCATCATACGCTGGAAGAAATTTTGGTTGTGCTGCTTGAGATGGATCTGAGTGTAGGGAAGTCATGGCCCAGGAGAGAACAGCTGGCACAGGCTCAGGTGGGTGACTGCTCTCCTTTCTCACCAAGAGAAAGCAGCCCAAGCCCTCCTGCCCAGGAGGGACATTTGTCCCACCAGCATGGAAGGAACACTCCTGCCCGGTGCCAGCCCATGGAAAAGGACACACTGGCTGCTCCTCCTCTCAGTAAGGCCTAGGGCTGCTCCTACTCTCAGGTGACATTGGCAGGACCTGGAACAAAACAGGTCCCTCCTGCACCTCACCTTGGCCTTTGGACAATGCTTCCTCATGCATGAAGGCACACATGGCTCTGGGAGGAGAAATCCTGGGAGTTTTGTGTCACCCACACTGGGGACCAATCTATAAGGTACAGATTGGAGGAAACAGCTGGGAACACTCAGTGAGGATAAACATCTGCCCCTCTTTACATTAAATGCACAAGGCTATCCAGTTAAATGCCAAGAGGTCCTACCTATTATCTAGTGAAACCAAATGACCCAAATTTACTTTATGCAAGTTGTGCTAACCAACTCAAAAGGTGAAATTCTCTAAGCCTGGGGAGGCAGGACCTTGAGAAATTCAAGCAGAGGTTTTTTCAAGGAAGCCTTTCCACAGAAGAGAAAGGCACATGAGAGACAATGCCAAATAACTACTGATACACTTCCATGTCCCACAACATAACATGACTAAAAACGTCTGGATTTTGATTAGACATCATGTTTCTCCAAGAAATACTAACTTTCAATATTCAAAACACTTTTTTTAAAGAGCAAGAAGATCAGACCCACAAGAGAGATGTCCCACTTGCCCTCCAACAAATTAAACATCAGAGTTATCAAGCCAATATTAAGGAGACTATATGTTGAGGCATTGTGGATTATTTCCACAATTTCCTTTTTTTCCACCCTGAATGTTTGTTTTCCCTCTTGGCTTTTATTTTATAATTAGTCTCTCTGGACAGAAAGTGAATCTTTCATTGACTTGCTGACAGAGCAGTAATTGTCAGCTAACCTCGTTCTTTGAGGAGGTTTAATGTCACAGTACAGCCACTCTGTAGCTGGGCAAATAATTTGGCCATAAACAAGAGACTCAGTTGGGCTAGCCTAGTTCAATAAACAGTTCCCTGGGTGAACAAGGATAGGTTGGATTCAAATCTACACAGGGTCCCTCAGCCAATCTCATTCAGCCCAAAATGCAGATTGGCCAGGGAGCTGGGCAGTGTTAGGACCCCAACCATGCACATGTGTAAGTTTGGGACATTATAACCCCCTATAAAAGGAGGTGCCAAACAATAAACAAGGCTGTTTGTCCCAAGATCTCAGAGAGTAATGTAGTCTCTGTCTCCAACCAACGACTTCACGCAACACGTGGTGTCCCCGACATGATCCAACTCAGCCATTTCACATGGGCAGAGCAGGGGGACACAGACCAGTGCGCGGGGACAGCTGCTGGAAAAAACAGCAAAAAACTGAAGAAAAAATAAGGCATGTGGGGAGAGTCAAACAAATATACAGCAAGCAGAGCTGTTTGTGGTGGAAAGCTGCCAAAAAAGTGAAATTTCCTTTGTAAATACCCCTTGTAAATAGAAAATGGTGCCGAAGACATGGGAGTATGGTTTTTGCTGGAAGAAAACCCAGTTATGAAGGTATGGTCTTTTTTTTATTTCAACAAGGAGTAAAGCGTGATCTAAACCAAAGCTTTAGAAGCCGCTCTGGATGTTATAAAACCCTGGAAACTTGTTTAGAACTGGCTGGGACAGTTAAAAGCTGAGTGAAACTCAGGGATGGCAGCGAAGGTGCTGCAGATACCATTCACCAAAACGCCACCAAGGACACTGAGCAGGGCAGAGCGGCGGGGGAAAACCTGAGTGGGGAGCTGCCATTTTCTGTGGCATCACATACTGCAACTAGGTTTGAAGCTGCAATTTGAAAACCCAGCCAGCCTGTAAGCAGGCAGGTACCCGGGTGAGAATCCCAGCCCATCCATTGGACCCTAAGTGCAGATGTATCATTGGCCACAGAAATGAGTGACTGAGATTGTAACCAAGCACAAGTGTGTGCCCGGGAAACTCAATCTCCCTATTTAAAGGGTGCTCACAAAGAATAAGGGGCTTAGTCTTGTTACAAGAACCACAAGTGCCATTTCTCTGTCTCAGACCAGGCACCAACCAACATCACAGTTACCCACTGGAGCTCCCCTGCCACCGCTGGCACCAGCAGTGTCTGTATCTCACAGAGTTCACCCACACTGTGACTGCCTGGGCTGCTGCTGCAGCATGTGTCCTTGGAATGCCCTGGGCCACCCATGCCATGGCTGGAAGAGCCATCTTTGGGCTCCACACCCCGTACCACTGCTAATGCACCACAAGACAGCCCAGCTGTAACAGCCTGACAGAGAGATGGAGCCTTCAGACAGCTCTTAAGATGCGGTTTATTGCATAGACGAGGTTACAGCAGTTGTGGGTTGTGGGTGGGCCTAGAGCTGATGGCTGTAGGCAAGCCATGTGTCCTGAAGCTCTCTCCTATTCATGTTACAAAGCATTAGATTTCTTTCTCTGCTGTGCATCTTATTATATTACAACCAATCAACACCTTGACTATTACCTATAGCCTATCCTAACTACTAACATTACCATATTCATGTTACTATTTTCCAATCACAAAAGGTTACTATGCTACAGTTTAAGCTAGAAGTTGTTTTTCAGTTTTCTTGCTGTGGAAAATTCCAAGATCTTTTCTCTACTTGCAACATGGTATTTTTGTTTGTCTGTGAAAATCTTTCTGCTTGGTAAAAACATCTTTTGTTTGAGATGGATTTATCCTTTGCTCAGAGTCATAAAAGCCCCTTCCAACTCACTTGCTCTTTGCTTTCTTTGTCACCCAGTAAGACTGGCTCAGCAATTCTTTTCTTCTATATCAAAACTTGCTTTCATTTCTATTCCTTCTTCAGATTCTACATTCAAAGATCTTTCTGTTATACATACATACCTGTGAGACCTTCCTGTCAATCCTTATCCTTCCCAACACCCACCAAAAAATCCCAACATAGCAGGCCCCATGTGCTTTGGACGTGGGTCACCCAAGATGGCAGACAGCACACGGCAAGAGAGTCGCTCACCCAAGGTGGCCATTGCCATGTGGCACAGGATCTGCCCGCTCAGGATGGCAGAGCTCCTGTGCTACAAAGGAACACACCAAATAATCCCAAAATGGCAGAGCACTGAAAGCAGCCTGCAGGGGAAGAGATACAGTGCCAAACATGCAGGCAGTGCTGGAATTGCCTGATGTGGCACCCAGGACTCCATCCAGTGCATCCACCACACCCCAGAGGCATCACAGCACCAGAAGGCAGAAAAGAAGAGGCAGCCCTGCCGCTGGGAGGGCTCCAGCAGCTCACATGGGCAGCTGACACTGAAACTGAGCTGGACAGGTAACCCCTTCCTCAGGAAAACTGCAGCATTTGCACCACCCAGTACAAAAGCAGCTACGAGCTAAGCCTATCATTTCTACAGCTAACCCATAGAACTTTTCTCTCTTTTATTATTCAAATAGCAATTGCCACAATTTAAGGAGCCAGTACTGTTGTTATGCCTGTTAGCACTCCCCCAAACCCTCTTACCATACCACCTTGTAACTTCCTTCTTGTGAATTGATACACCTGTAATAATTTTAAATTATAAGCTAAATTTCAAGCAAAAATTAACTGATGTTTTTCCAAGGTACCCTTTTCTAGAAAAACAGCTTCCACTTTGCCACTCCTTGATGTATAAAAGGTTACCACTAGCATAAAAGACTCTTTCATCTTAAAGTAAAATACTAAAATATGTACTATATTTAATAACCTAAAAGTTTCCATGAACTGCACTGCTTTAAATTAAGTGCTTCATTAACAAGTTTCAGTTGCAGTTTTCTAAGTACTTACCTCTTGTCACTTCTGTTTACGATGTCTAAAAAATCATTTTCAAGCTAAAAATCACTAACTACCTTTAATATTTGTGCATAGCTAAACATTCATGCCAACTCCTGTTGAAATTAAAAGCGAGTTTATAAATATAGCAAGTTTATCACAGCTATCACAGCTGAAATACTAACTTCTATGTTTTCTTATCTTTAAACTAAAGCATGACCATAGCTTTTAATATTAAGTTTTTACAATTAAGTATGCAGATGCAATATTCACAGAACTGAGGTCGTTTGACATCACAAAAAGGTAAAAAACAACACAGGAAGGTATTTTTAAAATCTTCTAATTAACAAAATGGTTTATCCTGCAGCTTTGAAGTCATGTCCAAATAAGTAGATATATCCTTATACTTTTCCTAAAGAAAAGTATTAATTGAAGATACATGATCATTCAAAAAAACATATTTAAATTAATTAGAATTGTTGATTAACCTATATATACTGTGAAATAACACCTTCCTTTATCTTTTAACTAACTCAATTTCAAAACTCTTAACAGAAGATTCATTATTTACACTACTGCCACTGAGCAATGTTGTTAAGTATACTAATACAATAACTGTCTAAATAACTCAATTGCTTCCACCCCCAAAAAACTTCATAGGTGTCCTCAGATAACAATGTGATTCACTTTTGTGATCTCTGTTCTGTAATGCTACAAACTATCTATATTTATAGAGACAAACAACCCAACTGATTTTACTCTATGTTCTTGATATTGTAACTTTACAAAGCAATTCTACAAATACAACTAAATAATGTTCTTAACATAGTATCTACCCATCAAATAGTAAGTTAAGATCACAACCAAGCAAAAAAGCCTTCACAAGAGAAATCCACAAGCTCCAAATATACATCTTTAGCCATCTAAAGAACCTCTAGAGTGACAATTTACTTATTACTTCACTCAAGAACTTCAAGAGTCAAATATCTAAGACCTTACTAATAATCAAATATCAAGATATAATCTATAAAACCTAACTAAGACAAAGAGATGTTTCCTTAGATATTTTTGAATTGGTTTGTTTGTGACAAAAGAGTAAATGATACTTTCAAAGGAGTTGTATATGTGAGCGCATATAGTTATTTACAAGGCTTTTGTAATATCGTTAGTTATTTAGCTAAAGATAGATGACAAAGCCAGCTGTTCTACAAACCATTACTGAAAGATTTCTTTTAAATATATGATAGGAAAGCCTGCCCAGCCTAGGTCTTAGCTCTGGCCAAGCTATGGCCTTGGCTGCCAAGGTAAAATATGCTCCCAAACCCAGGTGTTTCTGTACAAAAAGACGAAAGCAAGTCACTTTGACTGGCTAATTTGGCTTTGCAGAAGCTGAACCCCTTTCCTCTGAGATAAACATGGAAGCCTTGTCTGGAAGAGGCCTTCCAAGTCCTTATTGTGAAAAGGAAGCTCCTCAACAATGGCAGACCCTGGGTAATAGAAAAGCATATAAGCAGTTGTAAGTTTCACCTTGTTAATTTCATTCAAAAGTGCACATTTTGTTCCTGCTATAGTCGTTAAAACAAAAAAAGGGGGAGAAATGTGGGGTGGATGTACACTCCCCTCAAAGGTCTTGGGTGCTCTCCTGTTCTCATGTTTTTCAATCAATTCACAACATAACTTAGCAAGCTAACAGCTTGTCGGAAGCAGAAGATTGTCAACAGTAACACAATCTGCCCATCACCCTACTTGAACTCCAAGACTCAAATATTTAGAAGACATCAGTGGTAGAAATATGTGTGGTTTTAATTGAAATAGTTTTAAATTGAATTGTTTATTGTTTGTAGTCTTAAGCTGTGAAATTGCAACTTCTAAGTAAGGAGCTTGCAGAATGCCATCTTAAAAACTTGTATTTTTAGTAATCCCCTTTAACAGCTCCTGAATGTGAATATTACCACTCCAATGATACAAAAGATACATCACTGGCTGAGAAAAACTAGGCTTGTCAAGTTGAATGGAAAGTCTTATTCAAACTAGATTTATTAGTGTAGTGGTTTTGTTTCATCAATTTAAGATTTCCCGGCCAACACACTAATTATTGTGGTGGATTTAGTGTTGGCTAAATTGCCAGTGCATCCACTAGAATTATTTACTCTTTTCTTACTGTGAGATAAGATTAGGAGGAAGGCTCAAACTTTGAAGAATACAAAGAAAAACTTTATTACTAGAAATTAAAGGAAAATAATAAGAATCAGAAGAAAACTTTCAGAAAACTTCTCCTCCCCCACAACTTCTTTTCTTTCACACTGACAACATTCAGAAACAAATTAGTCAGTTTACCATCTCTAAAAATAGTCTTTCTCCAATTTACTTGGGAGAGGAGTTTTTCTCTTCAGTCCATGGAGACTTCTCCACAAGAAACAATTTTTTTGTGGCCTTGATGTCACAGTGAATCAGCCAGGGAAGAGAATGGAAATCTGATCACTGTGTAAAAATCCCTTCCTCAACTAACAGTCTTCCCACAACTGGTATCGAGGACTATGTGAACTTATGGGGCCCATAAGTTTAAGGATAAGCAATTCAAGCAAAGGCTCTCGTCATCCTTTGAAAACAGAGGTCTTTCTTCTTCTTCCCTGGGGAATAACAGGGATCTTCATCTCTGTTGTCTGCTCAAACTTCTCATGGGATCACAGCTACTTCAACGTCTACTTACTTCAACACAAATGCATTTGCTCATGGCGTCAATGTGAATGCTTCATCCACCCCAAAACGCATTTCTACGAGTTACAGGGAAACAAGAATATCAGATTTATCTTTTCCACAGCTTTAAAGAGACATTTCAGTCCGCAGCTCTCCTCCTTCCCTCATCTAGGACCGGATTCTTCCTTCTTGTCTGACTTTGGTGTGTCTATGCTGTTTTCTGTGCACGTCTCTCAGGAGAGATAAACGAAGTGTGTGCAAGTCTCATCTGGGCAGTGAAAGAGTTCATATCTTGCCCGGGCCTGCAGATGATCATATGATCCCTGCTGGATGGTGGGGAGGTGTTTATGATGGAGCATTCTTTGGCAGCCACGCTGGGGCGGGCCAGGATAGCAGCGCTCAGGGCCCAGTGGTGATGGCTATTTTCTGGTTTTTCCTACAGTCAGTTCAGAGGGGGAGGAGAGACTGGCTCAGCCTCTTCACAAAAGGCACAAAAACTTTTTTCATTGTTGTAATAATGTGTCAGTATAAAAATCAGACACCGAATGGTCCTTGTCAGGTCCAAAGGAGGCTGCCCAGGTCCTGACAGGGAACTATTTCAGGAAATTAATACAAACCATCACAATTATCCATATCATCATATTGTGTTTGTCTGCAAGCCACCTGCAGAGGAAGACAAAAAAACAAGTTGCATTTTTAATAAAATGAAAAGAGGGAATTGTCACAGTACAGCCAACCTGTAGCTGGGCAAATAATTTGGCAATAAATAAGAGACCCAGTTGGGCTAGCCTAGTTGGATAAAAAGCTCCCTGGGTGAACAAGGATAGGTTGGATTCAAATCTACACAGGGACCCTCAGCCAATTTCATTCAGCCCTAAATGCAGAGGGACCATTGGCCAGGGGGCTGGACAGTGTTAGGACCTCAACATATCCCAAGCATAAGTTTGGGAATCATAACCCCCTATAAAAGGAGGCACTGAACAATAAACGAGGCTGTTTGTCACAAGGATCTCTGAGAGTAATGTAGTCTCTGTCTCCAACCAACGACTTCACACAACAGTATAATGCCAGGCTGCATCCTGCACTCAGTCAAATTCCCATAAATTCTTATCCAGGCACCAGGAAATGGTCACGGTGTCAAACAGCTGCCAGTTCTGACAGCTTCTGGCAGAAGCAGCTGAGTGGCAGAGCCCAGGGCTGTTCTCCAGCAGTGATCTCTGCCCAAACGAGCAGGAGCACAGCTCATCCGGCTGGATTCACCATCTCTCATTGCTTCAACTGGTTAGTGGTCACATTTCTTTTCCATGTTTTTTTTAATAAAAGAGGTAAAATAGACTAATGGACTGGAATTCCTAAAGTACAGCTGGAAAGTGGATGAAATATCAAACAGGATGAAAAAAAGAGCATTTAAATTATAGAATCATGGAGTTGTTAAGGTTGGAAAATACTTTTAAGTTCATCAAGTCCAACCATCAACCCAGCGCCACCACATTCACCACTAACCCATGTTCCCAAGTGCCACATCCATACTTCCAGGGATGGGGACTCCACTCCTGCCCTGGGAAGCCTGTGCCAACTCTTTACAACTGTTTCTGTGAAAAAAAAAATCCCTAATATTCAGTCTAAACCTTTCCTAGTGCAACTTGAGGCCATTTCCTCTTGTCCTGTTGCTTGCTCCCTGGGAGTAGAGATTGATTCAGAACAGTATGAAATTTATATCAGTGTCTCATCAGCTCAGGAACAGGGCCCAGAGCGCTGTTGTCAGCAGCAGAAGGTCCCACTGGGAGTAAATCACTAAAGTTGCACCCTGGTCACTGCTGTTGTCAATCCCAGTTAATAACTTCATTAATGGCCTGGGACAGGCCCCATCAGTCAGCCAGTCTGGGATGACACCAACTGGGAGCAGTGGCTGACACCCCAGATGGTGGTGAGGGTGCCTGTGGGCCATTCAAGGTATCTCAGCAGCCTGGAGAACTGGGCAGAGAGGGATCTCATGAAGGAATCTCAAGGGGGATGCAAACCCCTACCCCTGGGGAGGAATAACTAAAGGCAGCAGCACAGGCTGGGGCCCAGCCATCTCTGCAGGGAAGGGCCATGGGACTCTGGTGGATCTCAGGCTCCCTGTGAGCTGGGGATGTACCCTTGCAGTGCTGGAGGCCAAAGTCTGTCCTTGGGCTGTGTTGGACAGAGCATGGCTAGCAGCTCAGGGCAGGTTGTCCTTCCCTCTGCTGAGCACTGGAGAGGCCACATTTGGAGTTCTGGGCCCAGTTCTGTTCCCCCCAGAACAAGAAAAATATGGATTTATTGGAATGAGTCCATTAAGTCAATAAAAATACATTTTTTTCATTGTGAAAAAGGTCAAGCATGGATTGCCCAGAGAGGCTGTGGACTCTCCAGTTTGTAGATATCCAAAACCTGACATGGTCCTGGGCAACCTGCCCAGAGGAACCTCCTCAAGCAGGGCTTGGGCTAGAGTGTTTCCAAATGTAGCTTCAGCCTGAGAGATTCTGTGATTCTGTGTTAGACTTGGCCACTAAGGATTCTGAGCTCCTCCTGCCTCGTGCAATAAGTCTGGTCAAATCTGAGAAGTCACACTGAGAACAAACACTGTTGGGTTATGGCAGAGGCTGTCGGAAATAATAACCTGGCTGATTCCATTAGAAAATCCTTTATTTTGGGAAGGGAGTACAAAATTTCATAGCATAAGAAAACATTTGATCATCAAAGGACTCTTAGAAAGAATGTGAACTTGCTTGCACTGAGCAAAACTCATTTTTAGCCTGGGTTGCTGAAGAACAAAGACTGCAGGGATCACATGGGCTCCTCTGCCAGCCCCTCTGCCTGAGTGAGCTCCAGGCACCTTAGGAGCAGGGGAGAGGTCTTAGAGACAGGAGATGTCACAAAAACCTGCAGCTGAAGAATGGAATTCGATGCTCTTGGTTCTTCTTTGTGGGAAAGGCAGGGAGAGCTGAGCCCTGGCCTGCTCAGAGCAGCCAAATCTTATTGATAACAGAGGTCCAGCCTGGCCATGGAGCAGCTCAGGGTGCCCCTGCTCTCTGGGACAGGGACAGGACTAGGGAATGGCTGGAGCTGGGCCAGGGCAGGCTCAGGCTGGAGCTCAGGGAAAGGTTCTTCCCTCCCCCAGAGGGTGCTGGCACTGCCCAGGCTCAGGCTGGAGCTCAGGGAAAGGTTCTTCCTCCCCCAGAGGTGCTGGCACTGCCCAGGCTCAGGCTGGAGCTCAGGGAAAGGTTCTTCCCTCCCCCAGAGGTGCTGGCACTGCCCAGGCTCAGGCTGGAGCTCAGGGAAAGGTTCTTCCCTCCCCCAGAGGTGCTGGCACTGCCCAGGCTCAGGCTGGAGCTCAGGGAAAGGTTCTTCCCTCCCCCAGAGGTGCTGGCACTGTCCAGGCTCAGGCTGGAGCTCAGGGAAAGGTTCTTCCTCCCCAGAGGTGCTGGCACTGCCCAGGCTCAGGCTGGAGCTCAGGGAAAGGTTCTTCCCTCCCCCAGAGGTGCTGGCACTGCCCAGGCTCCCCAGGCAATGGGCACAGCCCCGAGGCTGCCAGGGATGGACAGGCTGGGAGTGTTGGGGTGTCTGGGCAGGGACAGGGATGGGCTGGGTGATCCTGGGGGTCCCTTCCAGCTCAGGATATTCTGTGGTTCTCTGATTTGGGGTGGTAGAAGTGTTTTCAGATGAGCCCAAGAGAAATGATCAGGAGCCGAGGGGATTCAGGGGTTCTGAAGAGGAACTGGAAATGCAATCTCACAGAATAATAGAATTATTAAGATTGGAAAAGACCTCCAAGATCATCAAGTCCAACTAGCAGCACAGAAGTCCATCATGGCTGTGAAATTTGAAATCTATGTGGCCTATTTGCTTCCAAGATGCCCCAGTGCCACCAGGGCCACACCCAGACACGGTGACAAAGGCAGCCACAGACACAGCTGACCTTCTTTGGCCAACAGTGGGACCAGGAGCCAGCTGGGGGCAGGCAGGGCAGGAGGGAGGTGACCCAGCTCCAGGGTGGATCCAAGCTCCCCTTTGCCGTTCCACCCCAACCTGAGACGGGAGCATGGAGGGCAGGCAGAGGCTGAGCAGGTCAGGACTGGGTGGGGCCAGTGCATTGCAGGACCAAGGAATCAATCTGTGAGCAGAGGCTTTTTCATGGGTAGTTACAGAGGAAAATGCTTCACCCCCTTCACTTTGTCTCACCTGGGAGGAGTGGACACTCCCTCCACACCTGAACTGTAATTCCTGCTCCAGAGGGCTCCTGCTCTCCCCTCCCTAACCCAAATCACCCACCAGTTGCCTGGAGCAAGAACTTTAATGTTAAAACTCTTTCTGCCTCAATTCTCTAAAATCCTCAGTGGTTTTATAAACAGAACTGGCAAAAATTTCACTTTGGGGGTGGGGGGGGGAAATCCTCTGTGCTTGAAAATATATTTAAAATAAGTGGATAGGATGGAATTTAAATAAATCAAGACATATCCATGGGTGAGTCTTTATTCAAAATAATCGTGAATCTGAGAAGTATCTGAGAATTGGGAGAAATGTACAGTTAAAATGAGTCCTTACAGGTTTTTGGGTTTGGTTGGTTGGTTGGTTGGTTGGTTGGTTTTGGGGTCTGTTTGGTGGTTTTTGTTGTTTTTTGGATACTTTTTTGGTTTTTTTGGGAGTTTTGCTTGTTTTGGGAGTTTGATTTTTTTGTTTGTTGTTTTTTTGGTTTGGTTTGGTTTTGGTTTGTTTTGGGATTTTTTTGTGTTTGTGGAGGGTTTTTTGTTTGTTTGGAGAGGGATTTTTTTTTCTTTTTTGAAAGAGGTTTTCAGGATCAAGAGAGAAAATCATTCCTGCAGTGGAAATCCAACCAGAGCAATATTTTGGCTGTGATTTCACTCCTTTTGCCATTTAAAGAATTGCTCATTTTGTCTCAGGATACTTTTGCCTCCTTTCTGGCCATGGAATATATTACTCAATAATAGTGTTTTGTTCTAAGGGTTGGTTACTTATTCACCTGGGAAATGGAGAAAATGCAAAATGCAAATGCTCCTTCTAATGGGAATGAATCAATAGATTGCTAATATCTGGAATTTTAATAATACTATGGAAAGATGGTTAAAACTTGGATTGAATTTAGGACAAGTGCTGCATCTATGAGGTTTTATACTTGCATTTTATCAATTTTACAAATAGCACATTTTTGGATTAGAAAGAAAAATCCAATTAAATGCCTTTCACTGACCTATTAGAACAGAAGGAAAAAACTTTTCTCCCCATCATTTTGCTCAGGACTCATTTCCACATCCTTTCATGGAGGGGAAAAAAATTACCAATATAGGGCCCACCTGCTTCCCTTTTCAGCACGAATAGAAGGGCAGGAAGCAAAAAGTTGTTCAGTAAACATCAGAACTAAAATCTATTTTATAGGTAGCTTCTAATCCCTCCATATCTGCATCTCACTGGATCTTCCTCACACTTCTCTTCTGACAGAACTTCCAAATCCCTCCACAGCCATGACCCTTCCCAAACTTATCCATGCAGGAACCCAGCCTAAAGGACAAAGGAGGGAATAGCAATCGAGTGCACACTGCAGCTTTTTGATCAAGAACCAAACTTTCAGATCCTGTCCTAACCCAAAATGCTTTGAAATCAGTAAAAGAGCTTGGAAAGGGTTGGGGTTTTGGAGGAGTGATATCAAAGTAGGACAGAGTCATAAGTAAATAGCAGAGAAATAGGCAGGTAAACAGTCTGGGAAAAGGCTGATAAAAGAAATGTCCTGTCATTAGGAAACAGCATGGAAAGGGAGGAAAAATAATTAAACCCCATAAGTTTAAAGACATAATAAAAAAAGTTATAAAAATCGAATTTTAAAAAAAGAATATTAAAAGAGAAAAATTACACACTTGAATCTATACCAAAATTTAGGATTTAAACCTACTGCTGAAAAAGGAGCTCATATTGGGCCAGGAGCTGGACTGGATGGTCCTTGTGGGTCTCTTTCAACTCAGGATGTTCTGTGATGATATTGTAAAATAGTATTGGGAACTGCAGAGGAAGGGATGGGGAGAAAGGAGGGAATGGGAGGGGGAGGAAAGATGCTTTAAAAAAACATTATTTTTCAAATAAAAAGCATTTATAGCAAAAAAAAAAAAAAAAAGTATACTTTTTCTGTTTGAAGCACAGAATATGGACCAGTCTGGACCTGGGACATTTCAGTCCCAGTGGGAAGTCACCCAAATCTTGCTATTAAATCTATTACTATTGTTGTTGTTGTTGTTATTGTTGTTATTGTTGTTATTGTTATTATTATTATTATTATTATTATTATCTACAGGTTTCAGTTCTGGAGGGGGTTTGGAAAGGGCTGAGCTGTTCCCTCCCCTGCAGTGAGTGGATTTGATGGTGATGGAGACCCAGAGCCACAGGAGTCACACGAGGTTAACTGAACCCAGCTCTAACCCAGTCCTTGGGCTGGAGAAATGTGCTCCCAGATTTGCCACTTTGCTGCTGCCCAAGAGGAATCTCTTTGGTCCATAGCCCTCTCCAAGGCAGGGAAGTTCAGTGATGGGAAGTTTGCTTTAGCAGCTCCTTTCTGAGTTAGAATTCCCCCACTCTGGCAAGGGAGCACAGGCCAGGAGCTCGAGGGTTCCCAAAGGCTGGCTGGTCCCAGCAGGCAGTCCTGGCATCCTGACACTTCAGCCTCTTCTCTCTCCTGTCAGGCTGAAGAGCCAGCTGGGGAGCTGGGAAGTGCCCTTCAGTGAAGGGTCAGGAGAAGAAACAGGAATTCTGACAGGCAGGAGCTGGGGAAGACACACTCCCCACACACTCAGGAGGCAGCAGAGCAGAGCATTTTTGCTTTACAGATTTAAGGAAAATGTCTAAAGGAGAATCTGTCAAAGGCTTCAAATCCAAAAAGCCAGAAGTGTTTGGGTATCCTTCTAGCCAGGCTCTCTTTGTGGTCAGAGTGGCAATCCAGTGGGAACAGCAGTTCTTCTTTCACCCACATGGAAAAATAATTTTTAAATGTATAAATAAATAAAAACAAAGGGGAAAAAATAAAATGCAAACACAAACCACTTTTGTGGCAAGGCTGGATAAAGGTGCACAGGTCAGAGCTAAGAATAGGAGCAGCTTCTGTGTATGGATTTAAATAGTGAAAAGGTCTGAGGCAGTAAATCATGGCACCTGCTGAGAGCCTCCAGGTGGTCCAGACTTCAGACACAGGGAGATAGAAAAGTGTTTGGAAATGAGCTGAAGCAGGGCTACAAGGATAGAGCCCTGTGGATGATGCTGAACAGAAGGAAGCAAAGAACCCCAGAGAGAAAAGATAAATGCAGGAGAAAGCTCTGAAGTGTGTGCAGGAAATAATAAAATGCAAATTGCCCCGTAAATAAAAGTAAGGACAGTTTGGGAAAAAAACTCATCCAACCCAGCAGACAGCCAAGAGGAGGGAAAGGCGACCAAGCAAGGAAGGGGAGAGGTTTCAAGAACTGCAGGCAGCAAATTAAAGCTTCCCAGCCTGATGTGAGTGCAGAGAAGGAGCAAAGTCCTCAGGCAGCAGGTCCTTGGGAGCTCAGGAGTGCCAGGGCAGCAGAGACAGCACTGTCCAACACTGCCAGGGGAGCTGCAAATCAGCCATGGGTAATTGCAGGGAGCTGCAGGGAGGGACAGAGCAGCATGGTGAGGACATGCAGAGCATTCTCAGTGCCACAGCAAGGAGGCCGAGACCACAGAGCTCCTTCAGCTGCTCAGAGCAGAGCCAGAGCACTGAGGGCATGATGTGGATTGTGCAAGAGGCTCCACTGGCTCACTGCATTTCCTCTAGAAAGGCAGCAGTGCTGGGAGGGCAGAGGAGAACCTTGTGGGATACCTGAGTCCACAGGTTTGCAGTGGGGTCTAACCCAGAGCCAGCTCACAGTATGAGACCCCCTGACATGGCAGAGTTGTCCCCATGTCCTCTCCACGCCATCACACATCCTAAACCTGCCCAAAGCTCATGGGTTCCACTGCTCCTTGCCAAGGAACCAAGGGTGTTTGATCCCCTGCCTGACTCTGCTCTTCTGTATTCCACCAGTGCCCACCTCACTGCCAGGGCTCCCCCACACCCCCCCAGGTTTAACCTAGACCTGAGAAGCTCAGGTGACACTGTTGGGGTGTAGTTTCAGTGAATTTTTAGCTCTTCAGGAACCACATCCCCAGCTTGAATTTTATTTTTCTATCAGTTGATTTAGACCTTGAGCAAGTCCTGTCCAAATGACTGCTAAACCCATGAATGGCTGGTTACCCCAAAAGTCAATCCCTTCTCCCTGGCAAGTGACAGGACAAGATTAAATAGCCTCAAGTCACACAATGGGAGGTTTAGTTTGTATATTAAAGATTTATTATCTGAAACAGTTGGCAAGTATTGTCCCAGGCTGCCCAGGGCAGTGGGGAGTCACCATCCCTGGGAGCATTCAAAAGCCATGTGGAAGTGGCACCTGGGGACACAGTTTAGTGCTGAACACTGTGGTGGTGCTGGGCTGACATTGGGCTTTGTGATCTTAGAGGGCTTTTCCAACCAGAACTATTCTGCCATTCTGTGAAAACCCACAGGCTAATGTAGAAGATTATTAAACATTGAGGACTTCCTGTGTCTCTTGTCAAGTTAAACACCAAGCCCTGGCCCTCATGCTGTGCCCAGGCACTGAGGCCTCCAGGTTGAAAAGCAAACTGTTCCTTCACTGGGACGGAATCCTCCAGGGCACCCATCCAGAATCTCCCCTTCCCTGGATGCTCCTGGCCCTGCCATCAGTGAGACCCAGGCCCTGTTTTGACACCCTCTGCCAACATTTGCAGCCCAGCCATGTGCTGCTCCCTCTGCACAAACCCTGGATTTTAGGCTGCTCCCTCTGTTCAAGTCTCCTTCCTAGGGGCTCCTGCTCCCTCCCCAGCCTGTCCAGCTGGCTCCATGCCAGCAGAAGGGACACCTGCAGGGAGCCACCCCCAAGCTGATTGAACACTCTCAATCAGCACTAACCCCATCCACACCAGCCATTCAAACAGCTCTGTCCATGAGCACACCAGCTCCCACAGGAGGAGGCTCCCACAGGCACTCCCCATGTGCCTGCTTTCCAACCCAGCACTGTTTGGATCAGCCAAAGGTGCAGAGGAGCCCTTCCCTGGCTGGCACCCTCCTTCCCTGCCTAGATCTCTCCTTCCCTGACTTTGCAGTAGCTGGCTGATCAGCAAAATACTTTTATGGCCAATGGGAGGAGCAGAGGACAGAGAAGATTTGTGCTCCTTAACTGCCAATGGACACAGAAAAGGAGACAATAGCTGAAGGAGGATAGATTTGGATTAGATATGGAGAAGGAATTGTTCCCTGGGAGGGTGGGCAGGCCCTGGCACAGGGTGCCCAGAGCAGCTGTGGCTGCCCCTGGATCCCTGGGGGTGTCCAAGGCCAGGCTGGACATTGGGGCTTGGAGCAGCCTGGGACAGTGGGAGGTGTCCCTGCCCATGGCAGGGGTGGCACTGGATGGGCTTTAAGGTCCCTTCCCACCCAAACTGTTCCATGGTTCTGTGATCCCATGAACATGTGGACAGATGCTCTCCAGCTTTCCTCTGCAGAACCAAAAGCCCAGCCATGCAGTAAGTGTGCAGCAAAAGACTTTGCAGAGCAAATTCCCTTTTTTTTTTTTTTCCCTGCCATCCTCACCCTCAGGCTTCTTCTCAGAGTTGCTCAATGGGGCCATGGGGTGTGATCGTGCAGGCCAAACCTGCTCTGTGTGCTTGGCTGGCTGGAGCCTCAAGCTTTGGCTCAGCCTGCAGCTGTCAAAGTATCCAAACTGGGGGGAGTGTGGGCAGGAAAAGATCAGAAGTGAAATGGGAGACAAGGCTCAGTAATGAAGATGGTTGAGGTGGAGCAGCACCTCTGAGGAACACATCCCTGAGGGCTCTGCTGGTCCCAGCCCTGGGCTCGTGGTTCATGGATTCCTCACACCACTACACAGTTGAGTTTGGTGGAGAATGGCACAGTTAGAGGGAACCCATGCACCTGGGCACCAGCTTTAGCTGGAAGAAGGTTTTTAAAGGCTTTTAGAGCTTTCCACCTGCCACCAGTGTCTCCTCCTCTGAGAGCTCCTCTACATATCAATTTCATTGACTGTTTTTCCTCAGCAATATCCTTCCCTTGTCCAAGAGACTGGAAAATCTTTACAGTGTTAGAAACCTTCTCCCACACAAGGCCTGAAAGAACAGCCCAAGCTGTACCTCAGGCTCCTCTAAAAGATAGAATAGGGAAAATGACCCTTAACCTCCCATCCTGCACAGGTTTCCTGTGCCTTTGTAAATTCCTTCTCAACCCTTTCTTCTTCCCAGCCTGGAAACCAGCACTGGACTGTGTGCGATGCACCCTGTGTAGTTGTGACAGGACCCCAATTTAGACACAGCTTTGAGGTGTCTCTGCCTTGCCTTTTTCCCCAAATAAGCTCCCCAAAGAAGATCAGTCAGTTCTAGAGACAGGTATTATTTATAACCTGCATTAACTTTACGCAGAAAGAAAAATCAAAGTGACAGAATAGAATTAGATCAGATAGAATAGACATGAAAAGGCTCATTAACAGCTCTCCCCCGCCTACAGAGACCTTGCAAGTGGGTCCAGCTTTCCAGGCTCCCTTTCAGCCAATTTAGGCTCCTGAGCAGCAGCAGACTCTGCACAGTCCTGGCAAGTATCATTCCTGGAAGTGTTATCCACAGATAATTCAGATTCTGGCTCTCTGGATGTCTGTCTGTTAGTCCTGTCGCCCTTTTGGGGCTTCTTTATGCTCTCCCTTCTGCCTTGCAGGTCAGAAATTCCTCTGCCCAAGCTGATCTTGGGACAGGAGTGATTTCCCCTCTCCTGTGGGTACCATTTAGCCACTGCATCCTTCCTGCAGAGGAGCAAGACACATAAGGGGAAGCCAAGCAGGCAAACCCTGCTGCCCCAGGAGAGAACAGCCGAGCCCTGCTGCTGCCCCGTGGCTGTGGTGCCATAGAGAGGGTATGCACCTTATTGAACTGAGCTGGCAGCACTCACTGAAACCTGCTGCTGTTCCTCAGGCACAGAATCACAGGATCATTAAGGCTGGAAAAGACCTCTAAGATCACCAAGCCCAACCAAGGTGTCCCAAAATGTCCACCCTGCTCAGGGCACCTCTCTTGGGTGAATCAACCATATTAACCTCATCTTTCTCCAGCATTAAGGAAAAGGGCTGGACACAAAAGAAGAGTGACCTGTCCCAGGGCTGCCCAGGGAACTCAGGGCAGATGTTTTCTGTCACTGACAGAATCTCTGACAGTCACTGCACCATGGCACACCCCTCCCTCCCTGCAGTGTGACTGATCCCTCGTACAGCAGACAGAAATATTGGTTTAAAATATCTGCTCAATGGAAAATTGATCTTTTGTCAAAACAAGAAACCTCTGTGAGAAGTTTTCTATTAGTGCTTTCACATTTTTCATGGAAAACAAGATAGGGAATGGAAATGGGAATGGTTTGAAAAATGAGATGTTATTCTTCTGACTAACTAGGGGGGCTGGTTTAGCTGTCCCAGTGCCTGGTACCTGCCCCAGACTGTCCTTGTCTTTGGGCAGACATCACACATGACAAGGGATTGAAAGGAGTGGGATGTCACTTGAGCCAGCAAGGCAATCTGGGGTTCCTGGTCAGTAAAGGAAGGAGAAGAGCCCCATGTGTCTGAGGAGTGGGCACATGTGAACCACTGCCCACTCTGCAGCACTCTGCCCAGAGAAGAGGAAGTTTCACCATTCATGGACACATTTAGGACTAAATTGGAAGGACAGGGAAAAGAAAAGCCAATCCAGACCTTTACAGCTCAACACCTCTCACAGCCTAGGGCTCTGTTTGGCCCTTTGAGAGAAGGAAGCAGAATGTGGAGGGAAAACCCTCATTTCTGCTCTGGAACACGGAGTACAGCAAGCTCTGCAGATATACAGATAGACAGCTGAGAGATCCAGAAATAGGTATAAAAATAGATAGAGATACAGACATATAGAGCTAGATATACATATACATATACATATACATATACATATACATATACATATACATATACATATACATATACATATACAGATACATATGTCACATTGCATATTGCAGCTGGTTTAAAGCTGCAGCCTAAAACCCAACCAGCCTGTAAGCAGGCAGCTATCTGGGTGAGTGATGATAGGATAGATTTGAACAAATGCAGAGAATCTCAGCCCATCCATTTGACCCTAAGTGCAGATGTATCATTGGCCAAGGAAATGAGTGACTGAGACTGTAACCAATCACATGTGTATGCCCAGGAAATTCAAACTCTCTACTTAAGGGGAGTTCACAAGAATAAAGTGTCACATGAATCACAGAGTGTTGTATCATCTGTCTCTCACCTGGCACCAGTCAATGTTATATACATATACATATACATATACATATACATATACATATACATATACATATACATACATAACCCGTGAGGAACTGGACCACCTATGGGGTCAGAGGTCAATATTAAAGAGTAGAATGAGAGGAAAAATTTGGGGGTTCTGAACAGGTTTTGACCTGCTCTGCTGTGTGCCAGGTGTTGCTGTACATGGAGGAAGAAGAGATACAGGCTGCTGCATGGTGAAGGCTGATCCCATATCCCATATCCCATATCCCATATCCCATATCCCATATCCCATATCTCATACATCTGCTCTCAGCTGTGCTCTTTCTGGGGTTTTGTGTGCAGTCCCTCCAGCCTCTGGATATCTGCGCCACTGGACTAAATGTGAAAACTCAAATATTCAGTCCTTACCCCTGCCCTGAGTTTTGGGGCTGGCTTTGCAACTGAATGCTAAAAATATAGCAAGCAAACAAACAAACAGACCCAAAAAACCAATTGTTTATCCCCCAGTTGTAACTTTGAGTTGTGCTGTGACAGCAGTTCCAAACCTCTCCAAGCCCAGAGGCTTTAAATGTTCCTCTGTGAAATCCAACCTGAGAACCACAATTCCCAGCAGGACTCCAGGCCCTGACACCCTGACAAGAATCTCAGCCACAGCAAGACTTGTGACTGAATCCTGGGAGGTGGCCCTGGCACCTCTGAGTTACCAAATGTGCCTGGCTTTGGTAGGGAGAGCCTGGGGCCTCTTCCCTGTTCCACTCACCCTCAGCACCTGCAGGACACCCTGGGCACTCTCAGCAATCTCCTGCCCTCTCCTTCACCAGCCAAGGAACAAAGACATCAGCCCCATCTCCCCCCTCTTTCCCTGCAGACTGGGGGGCCTTTTATCCACCTGGCTGCCTTCCCGGGAGATGAATATTTTAAAACACTCCTTTTTTCTCTTTTATACAAAATATATAAAATGTTAAGTATGTGTCAAAGTGTCCTTTTGATGTTTTCTCTCTTCTACATGCTGAGCTTGAGCTCAATGATTGATGCACGGGAGTCCCTGTGTGCATCCCAGTGCTGGGGACACTGGGGAGGCAGCCCTGGGCTGGCCAAGCCTGGGAAGGTGAGGTGGTGTCCCCTCTCCACCTCCACAGCTTCTCAGAGCCAATGGATAATTCATTCCTCACCCATCTCCAGTGATTTATTTATCAGGCTGCTGGCTCACAGGAATGAAGAACGGTAAATCACCAGTGGCAGTGCTGGAAGTGGCCACAATCCAGGGGCTGGCATCCAGCTCTGGAGGCACCATCCATGTTCCACTGCTCCTGCTGGGAGCCCAGAGCTGCTGCCTGTGCCTCTCTAGCCTGGCTCCTGAAGGGAAACCATGGGAGAGATGATAATAAATACAATAACTCTGGCATTTCTAAGAAGCCAGTCCCACAGCCTGGCTCCCAGAAGGGAGTCACCTCACATCCACAGTTGGATGTGCAGATCTGGACCCTCAGGACACATCAGTTCTTTCCTGTCCCAGCTGATGAGGCGTGAACCTCTCCTCTGGAGCTGGAAACTTGTTAACACACATTTTTTTTCCTCTTCCTTGGTAGTACAACTTCAGGCCCTGTTCTTATTCATAAAAGGGACTCATCAAAGGCAAATGTAGAGAGCAGCTGAGGGAGTTCAACAAAAAGAGAAATACTCGGAGGTGTTCCCTGCACCTCATTTGCTCTCACAAGCTCCCAGTGCTCCTTTGCAGGGTGACTCCTCCTCCATCCTGGCTCCTCCTGCAGATTTCCACCTCCTGCCTCCACATGTGCTCTGATCTCCTCATCCTCTCCCCATTCAGTGTTTGCTTGCCTTCTCCCAGAATGAAGTGTCTGGTCTTTCCCAAAGGAGGGATGTTTTTCACTCTTTTTCCAGTTATGTCATCTTTCTCCCAGCCCTTCCAGGCTCTAACAGTCCATCAAGGTCCTCTGCAGGGTGTTTCTCTCCCCTGGCTCAGGTTCCTAGCACACCTTGATCTCCTGTCTCTGCTCCCACCTTCTTATGGCCAAAACTCCAGGCCTCTTCTTCCTCCTGCTGCTCCTTTGCTTTTAGCTGCTTGGGGATATCCTTGGTCTTATCCTGCCCTCCCAAACTGAGGTGGAGATTGTGACCTGCAGTGCCAGACAGGGCTGAGTCAGGTCAGCAATCCCAGGGTGGCAGGAGAGCCTGGAGCAGGACCTGCATTCAGTGGGAGCAGTGAAGCTCTGAACTGCCCCATGGGGGGACTCAGACACCCTCCCACAGAGCCCCTCTCTGGTAGAACCTGCAGAAATGTGTTTCCTCGTGGCCCTGGACCCCAAAGCCACTGTTCTGGCTGAGCATCAGGACTGGGGCGGGCCATGCAGCACAGGAGGGTTCATGGCCACAGGGGTGCTGAGCAGTACCCAGAGCTGCCCTTCCACTGCCCTGAGCCAAGCAGGCAGAGCCACTTCCAGGCTCCAGACTGCTTGGAGAGCTCCCAGAGTGGGTTCCACACAGAGTCATCTGCCAGAAGCAAAGGGTGGCCATGGCAGAGGCCCCTCATCCCCAGCATGGCCTCTGTGAAAGCCTGCAGTGACACAGCCACTCGTGACCCAAATGCACCCAGAGTGGCACTGTGAGAGCCCCATGGGCACCCCATGGCTTTTCTGCACAGCTCCAAACCTCCCTCCTGCCTGCCTCTCACAGAAACATTTCTTTTCAGCTCATTAAAGGCACCAGCTGCTGATCATCTGAAGATCTGTCATCTCTGCTGAAGGTGGATGGTGGCTATTTATTTTCAGCATCATTTCTTAAAAAAACTGCAGTCACTTGAAAAAAAGAGAAAAAGGGAAAACTGGCCCTTTAAAGATTCCAAACATTTTCCTCCTCAAAACATTTGTTGATGGGTCTGACTATTCCCTGGCTTCCCCTCCTCGGATCAAAGCCTCCAGCTCATGCTGGAAGGATGGTATTTCCAAAGAACCTCCCCCAGAAGGGACCTGCTCACCCAGCAAATAAGCACAGGCACTTCTTGGCTTCACCACAGCATCATTAAAGGCTGAAAATAGCAAAGGCCAAACCTTTGCTATCCAGCCATTTTTTATTTTAACTGCTTTATTCACTTGACCACTAAAAAATTCATTACATCTAAAGTTTAATGAGAAATTAAATGGATGGATTGGCTGCTAAACAGCCTGTGTGCGGGTGTGAGCACTGCCAGAGGGGCTGTGGGCTAATGAAATGTTTAATGCTGAGGACTGCAGCGAGCTTGGGCACAACAGATGCCGGCTTGGGGATATAAATAAGTGCAGTGATATAAGCTCATGTTCTCTTGACACTCTGCTGAAACCCTCCTCCTCTCGCAAAAATCTTCAAACTTCTCAGCTTCTTCCTGAGTTGAAGGCTGAGCTCATATAACACTAGATCCTCCTCCACCACCTGCAGGAGGGGCCAGCCCAGGCCAGGGATGGATTTCCTCTCATCATCAGCTCAGCTGATTCTGATTCTGTGACTCTGTGATCAAACTCAGATGCTGGAAAACAGCTGATCCCTTAATATTTGCTGGGGAAGTTCTGCCAGTGTTCAGGCTGACCAAGAAAAATCACTTGGATGCCTGCAGTGCTCTCTGCAACCCTTTTGGGCAAATTTTCACATATTTTGGGAGTTTCAGGATAGGAGATCTGAACCCTGTCCATGAGGGACCTTGTCTGCCTGCATTTCCAGAAGGAAAACAAGTACCTAGGTTCAAACCAGGGAACCATGTGTAATTCAGATACAGGGAGAGTCAAAATGAAGCAAAAATCCAAGGTGTTACCCCAAAACAGCTCCATATGAGCCACAAGCACCAGGCAGGTCACAGGTTCCTCAGGAAGGGGTGTAGAAGCAGCAACTCACCTGGAGCTGGGTGATAACCAGGAGTGTCCTCAGAGCAGATCACAGAAACACAGAATCAACAGAATCATTTATGTTGGAAAAGACCTCGAAGATCACCAAGTCCAACCATCAAAAATCGAGGCAATCCCAGGGAAAGGAGGTGGATCCTTGTGATCTCATCACTTGCATGCAGACATCTCATTGTACCCTATAAATATCTTGGGAATCCTGAGCAGCTCCATGCTGATCACCTGCAGGAAGATGTCTCAGAGGAATACGTTTGAGGATAAAGGACTGCAGGCTCGGCTGACTGCCCTGCTTTTTGCAGGGTTCTTTCCAGGAGTGAGGAGCTGGCTGTGCCCTGAGGTGTGTCCATGTCCTGGAGTGTCCCTCTGCAGACTGCTCAGGTCTGATCTGTCTTCTCTGGGGCATCCTGGTTCAGGGATGTCAGACAGGACTGTCCCCCAGCCAGCACAGAGCCCAGTGCAG
The DNA here is from genome assembly GCA_030060385.1 of Muscicapa striata striata. NCBI lineage: Eukaryota > Metazoa > Chordata > Aves > Passeriformes > Muscicapidae > Muscicapa > Muscicapa striata. The sequence continues at coordinate 491,346 of JAREIS010000113.1, read as the reverse complement.
CTCCCTGGCACAGGGGTTATGCTGAGGTGCTCTTGTCCTTCTGACCTCAGTGCATCTCTGCTATTTGCACTGCTGGCTGTATAGGGAGTGTCAGGCTGCCAGAACCTTGGCCCATGAGAGGTGACAACTTGACAGCAGTGTGACTGGGGAGCAGGGCTGTGGTCAGGGCCAAGAGAATCCCAGAGCCACAGAGTCCCAGAATGGATGGGTTGCCAGGGGCCTCAGAACTGCTCTCATTCCAGCCCCTGCTGTGGGTAGGTATATTTTCCACTAGACCAGGCTGCTCCAAGCCCTGTCCAACCTGGCCCAGAGGAGTCACCCAGGCTGACATTCACCCCCTGCCTCCTGACACAGCTGGGGTAGTGCTGGTGAGGCAGAGCAGGGACTCCCTGATGTTTGCAGAAGGGAGGCTGCCTCTGGAAGCAGCAGGGGGATTTGGATCTCTCCTGTTGCAATTCCTTAAACCTCCCATAATATTGGCTAGAAGGCTTGAAGGCAAAGGCAAATCCCCCAGATTCCCAGTGGCATCCTCCAAATCAGGACACGCCTGGTGCGTTCCTCACTCGGAGAGGAGGGATCCTGCCCTGCCCTTCGTCATCACCCGATGATGGAGAAGCTTTTGATGGTGAGCTCCTGAGAGGAGCAGAGAACTGGGCCGAGAGCCCTCCCTGCTCTGAGCCCCCAAGGCATTTGAATATTTCATGGTGAGGTTTTTCTCCCACTTGTTTGTTTGGAAGCAAAAGCACATGTTCAGATCAGACTGAGGACTGATGATCAAACACTTCCCATTGCTTCGTGCTCCCAAATGACTTTTCCCCCTCAGCAGACACATGGCACAGGAGCCCAGCACAGAGCAGTAAATGCTGTCAGAGCAGGATGGGCTCAGGTTATTCCTTCATGTCCCACAGCATTATCAGAGCCTTGGAGCCACGACTGCTCCACATTCCTGAAATGAATGGAGAAAGAACACACTGATCTTCACCCTGACTCCTGATGGGGTCTCAACATTTGAATGCACACAAAAAACATCACAGGGCAGGGGTGTTTCTTAAAGGCTGAAAACGAGTGTACCTCTTAGCCCTACAGCTTAACCTTTTACAATAATCTGAAAAAGAGAATATGATAGAATCCTAGAATGACAGCATGGTCTGGGTTGGAAAAGATCTTCAAAATCTCGTTCTACCCCCTGCTATGGGCAGGGACACCTACCACTAGACCAGATTGCTCCAAGCCTTATCCAAGCTGGCCTTGGACACCATCCTTGCCAGAGTACACAGCCAGCACACTGAGCAGCAGGGCTGGGTAAACGCAGCAACCCCAAAAGTTTTGTAGTGAGCTGTGAAAGCAGCCAGATGTGAAAGGACTCACCTAGGAATTAGTTACCCCAACTGAGAATACCAGGGGATGCAGGAGTGGGGGGGGTTCCATCTTTGGGAGCCACATGTTAGAGAGAGGATGGGGCAAGCGACAAGTTCAGAGTAATTTCAGCACATCAAGTCAAAGAGACAAATTAACTACCCAAAATTATTGAGGAAAGGGCAGAGTCTGTGGCTCTGAGTTTATCATTGCTGGAGCCCCATGGCGGGATCACACCAATAAACCTGAGAAGGCACAGGAGGGAATAAGGAAAACGGGTGGCAGACTCTCATCTGCTTCATTTATCAGGGAGAAGGTCAAGAGTGACTGGATCATTATCTGCAGCTGCTGCTCAGGGAGCAGAAATCCAATAGCCCCGAGCTCTTCAAACCAGCTCAGATCTAAGGAGATACAAAGTGGTGCCACCCTGCACTGGGCACAGGGCATGGAGGTCTTAACAGTGAGATTTGGAACTAATTTACTGAGGATTGGGTGGGATTCACCCACACCACACATGTTAAATTAAAGCATTCTGCCTAAGAGATACTGACTTGAACAAGGGCCTCCTTGAGGGTAATGAGCTGTTTTCTGGAAACCAGACTGAAGAGCTCATCCAGGAATGGCAAATGTGTCCATCTCCACAGGGCAGGTTAGTCTGAAGTGTTTCTCACATCCTGTTCTCCTCCATGGGCTCTCAGGGCCTGTTCAAAATGTTAACAACCTCTCCTCATAGCAGTACCCCTTCGCACAGCTCTGCTCAACCCCTGCGAGGTGGGAATACCCTGAAGTGTTTGAGTAGGAATGGGCTGAGGCAGGGCATGGGCAGTGACAGGCACATCTCAATGCTGAGGGATGGTGGAGAGAGCACAGCCCTTGCTGTCCTCCCTGCACACTTCTCCTCCCTCCTGGAGGTCCAAACTGATCCACCAGGAACCTACCTCATTTCTTTAATCTGGTATTTGGCAGACAAAGTGGTTTGGATGCTCCAAGGTTCGGGCACTCTGCCAGCCCTGCTGTCCCCGTGTGACAGCACAGAGCCCTCTGTGCCACAGGAACACCTGGCAATGGACAGGCCAAACCCCTTCCCCCATCAGGAGGAGAAACACAAGCTGGCTCCCACAAAGCACATTTGGGGGTTTGGGGGAAGCCACGGGGCTCAGGTTGACTGAGCACCTCAGCTCAGAAATCCCCCTCCTCCCCTGCTCTCAGGAAGCACAGAGATGTGGTGGGTCTGTCCATTAAGCAGATCTGGCACCATATGGCCAGAGGAGCTGCTGCTCCACACGCACACACACGCTCAGAGCTAACTTTGGCTCCCAAAAGGCTCCCAGGCTTTCTGTGAGATTTTCCAGCAGCCCCAGGTGGGCAGGGACAGTGAGTCACTGCTGGGAGCAGCCTGCACAGAACATGTGATGCCTGCTAGCTCTGCAGAAAGCTTCAGGAGTGTTAATCCTTAGAAATCAGAGAGCTGGTGTCTTCTGAGAAAACCCAGCTCTTGAGGAAAGGCAGGAAGGAAAGGCCTGGGAAGCAGAGCTCCTTGTCAGGAATAAAGGATTTCCCCCCACTACTGCTGATGTGTCATCCCAAAACCTGCAGGAAGGCAAAGATTTCTGCAGCTCATTAACCCTCTCTGGATCAGAAAGGTCACATCAGCCTGCCCAGCCCCAGCTTCTCTGCATGCTCTGGGTGTTCACTAAGCTCTCCTCAACATCAAAAACCCACATCAGGTTCCTGCACCATGGCCAAGCCTTCTCCTGATGACTCCTCTGGCTGCTTCCCTCCTGGCAGTGCCATCCCTCCACTCTAGTGCAGGGCTGCTGGTCCCTCTGGCCCTGCAGAGCACAGGGACAGGCACCCAGCTCAGGTGCCACTGGGCAGAGTCACCCCAGGCTGCTTTACAGGCACAGCTGGAGCCTGCTGGATGGGGTCTGCACAGTCACCACTGCTGGGGGGGAGCACAGATGGTCACAGAGGTTGGCTGGAGCATGGCTGAAGGTCTCCTTCCAGCATCTTTCCTGTTTGGTTCTCCTGCTGGGCCCTGCATGTCGTGGGTGCCATGCACAGAGGGGAGAGCACCCCTCCCTCCCAGCAAGGAGCCATGCCAGGGCCCAGGAGCTGCCTTTGAGCTCAGTGCACGTATGAGAGCAGAGCCCAGACAGCAGCAGGCTCCTCGAGATGTGCTGTGGGTTTCTTATGAGCAGATGCAGCTCTGAAATGCAGGGACTGGCAGTAGTCTTTACAGTTTTGCCTTTGCCAGCCTAAAGAAATCTGTCCTAAGAGACCACTCAAGGGATCAGCAAAATAATTGCATCTGTTTGAGACGGATCAGGCAGGTATGAGCCTTTGGAGGTGCTTGAGGACAGTCCCTGCAGGCAGTAGGTTGCTTATAAAAGGTTTACCCCAGGTGCCATTTGTTCATGGCCTGTTAGTTTAGGGGAAACCTTGGGAATGATGAAGCATTAATTGCTTCACAGCTGCTCTGCTCCCGTCTTTCCTCCATCTGCTGATGAAGTCATCCTGAGCCACATGCTTCAGGAGCCTCCTTCAGCTGCTTCTCCCATGTTTTCATCCACACATCCCATGCCTTGCCAGGATGATGCTCCACCACCCTCTCCTGCCCTCCCTTTGCACACAGTTCCTGTGAGAACCAGCTCATGAGTTCTACCTCAGCCAGGAGCAAGTCCATGAACACCCTGGAGCCATGGGATGCTGCAGCCCCTCAGCCTTGCCCCTGTGTCTACCCTTGCTAGTGCTTCCCTCCAAAAACAGGCTGCAAATAAACAGTCAGAGTCCCCAGCCTCATGTTTGAGCAGTGCCATGGGATTGTCCTGCCATCACAGGGACAGTCACTCAGCCATGGGGAGCCACTGTTTGTGCTCACAGTGTCAGCTGAGAGTGCTTTAGAGCAGGGCACATGATTGACCAGATCACCTTTGCCATGGTCCAGAGCAAACCAGGAGTGCAAAGCCACGAGTGACTGAAAGCCTCTGTTCTGGCACCTGCAGAGCATCCTGGGTTCCCAGGGCTCTTTGGCAGGAGGGAGACAGACAAAGAAAAAGCACCACATTGCCAGGACCAGCTTCACTCAAGTGTTCCTGGCCCATGGTTAGCAGAAATCTCCAAGGATGGGGCTGAGATATGCAAGGTACAGGAAAATCAGAGAGCCCAGGAAGCTCCTGACACTGATGGAGATGGGAAAGGGAAGTGCATCCAGCAGCTTTGGCAGAGCTCACACCACCCTGGAGGGCAAGAGCCTGATCTGGAACAAGGACAAACCGGAGCCAGAAAGGTGGTCAAGGGTGAGCCCAGGTCTGCTGGGTGAGGGTCTTCAGCATCAACATAAGTGCAGCAGCTCCTGCTGGCTTGATTCACTTGATTAAGTAATTAATGTGTGTTGGGAAGAGAGGAGATGGCATTTCCCTGTAGCTTCTCTCTCTGGGGCTCCATGGCTGACAGGAGGGGTAGAGGGTTGTTTGCTCTCTCTTAATCCCCTTTTCTGAGGGTTTCCCCTCCACAGGCTGAGATCAAGGGGTTCGTGGATGCCTCTGCCCACGCCTCTGCTCCCCAAGGACAGCAGCCCCTGCTTAAATAGCTCTGCTGCCTTGCACTTCATATCTTTGATCTCAGATTTAAATACAGCTGCCCATAAAGGGAATGGGAATGGTTCCCAGATGAGTTTTGATTTCCAGTCTCTCCATCCTCCCAAGTAATACTATCAAAGTATCAGATTTTGGAAAACTAACCATTGCCTTGGCTAGTCAAAAATAAATGGTGGGGGGGAGTAAAGGAGGGAAATAAATTCTCAAGAACAATTACCTTCAGGTTATTTTTCACTATTTCTTTTTTATACCATTGTTTGAAATTAAACTTCAGCTGGCCTACTTCTGCATATTGCACCTCCACTTTCAATCATGGCAGCAAAGGAGAAGCTCGTAATCCTGATGGATTTCCCCCACAAACTCGTGATCTTTCCAGAGACATCGCTCCCGCCACCTCCTCTCCCCCACCCTTCAAGCACAACGAGTATTTCTGGTTCCCCACATTTACGGCCTGGCATTTAGCTGCGTTCAACCAGGGGCTGTTTTATCACCTCCAATTTGCTAAGTGATATAAACACCACCACCTGATTACTCCACTCTTGCCATTATTTACTGCTCCAGGAGTCTCTCAGTGTCATCTTCAAACTTTATCAGTAATGATTTTCTGTTTTCTTCCAGATCACTGCTAAAGATGCCAAGCAGCTCAGCAGCCTCGAGAGATACCTGTGGGACCCAATTAGGAGTGACTGTGCTAAAGGCTGATGGAGAGCCAAGGATTCCATCTCAGATCTAGCAGTTAGCCAGTTTTTAAACCCAGCCTAATCATGCCAGAGCCATTTGTTAAGTACTTACAAAAACAAAACCACAGTAAGACCGCTCAGATTAACTCTTGACAGCCTCAGCGCACCAAGCTCTGTGAAACTTCAGTGCATGGGGTGAAAAATAAACCACAGAAGTGACAACAACCATGTCACTCCCAGTATGACCTTCACAGGCTGTTGGTCTCAGCTCCATTCACAGCCCTGGGGTCAGGTCTCTCACTCTGGCTTTTTCTGTTAAAGAGGATTTGTCTCCCAACGCCCGAGAAGAGGCAGGGATAAGGCAGGCAAGGGTAAAAGGCACCTTCAGCCTCTGCTGCTCTCTTGTTCCAACTAAGCTGATACAGAGCTCCAAAGGGCCTTGGAAATCATGCTGAATCTCTAAAAATCTCTGCTCTTCTTCATCTCTCCCATCACAAAAGGAACACAAACCTCAGATCATCTGTTTATTTAAATATTTTAACTGGGAAAACAAGTCAGGGGATGGAGAGGGTTAATTAAATTAATGGCCTCTCTAAAGAGAGGCAATTAGGGTATTGATTGCAAGAAGTGCCAAGTTAATTGGGCATGTGACACATTGACATTTTCACAATCAATAAACCTGCAACACCTTCAAAGAAATCTCGAGCAGTGGGCGACAATATCAGGGTCAAAAATGCAATAAATTTCTTGAGCTGATTATAGCTGTTGGTTTCTTTCATGTTTTCTCAATACCGAAAGCTGTCTGACAGGGCAGCTCTTTCCCCATGTGGCTTTAATAAAAGGCTTTGATGGAGCCAATACAAGCTTTCCCTCTTTTTTTCAAGAAGAAATCTTGTCAGCTTCAGTCAGCTTCGCCTTTCCGTTCCCTGACGAGCACTGGGAAGAAAGGGGCTGGAGAGGGCTGGGAGAAGCCAATTAACAGGAGTAGTGGAAGGATAGCAGAGCAGCCAGCAGTGATGCTCTGAACACAGGCTGGAGCCTGGAGCCCAGCAGGACATGGTGTGCACTGGGAAGCGCCTCCCTAACGAGGGACCAGCCTGCCCTTCCCTGCCTGCCTTTGTCTCCTCTGCTGCTCCAAAGCAGCCTCATGTCCCCACACCAGCCCAGCCGGGGCTGAGGGAGCAGCTGGGACAGGCTCTGGTGGCTCCTGAGTCCCACAGAGTGTCCAGCTGCTCCCTCGGGACACAGCGCAGGCTCTGAGCGCTGGGGCCACTGAAGGATGTGACACAGGCATCAGGGATGCTCCTGCAAAAGTCCAAGGGGAGGGGTGAGTAGAGGACCCTCAAGGTCCTGACAAGAGAGGAGGGTTTGGATCAGAAATTCCTCCCTGTCAGGGTGGGCAGGCCCTGGCACAGGGTGCCCAGAGCAGCTGTGGCTGCCCCTGGATCCCTGGCAGTGTCCAAGGCCAGGCTGGACATGGCTTGGAGTAGTCTGGGACTACAGGAAGGTGTCCCTGCCCATGGCTGGGGTGGAACTGGTTTGGATCTAAGGTCACTTCCAGCCCAAACAATGATGGGATTTTATGGTTCTGTGACACCCTGCTATGGGGCACAGGTGTCCTTGTATCTACACTGGAGCTGTGCTGCAGACTGGTTATCCTCACCTGAGCTCAGCTCCCCTCCGTTTCCTGCTCTCTGCCCTGGGGTTGCCCCTCTGGGTGTATTATTTCAAGGTGCTTCAGGGGGATAGCACCAAGAGCTCCCAGCCTGACAAATCTCATCTGTCCTGTGGTGCATGTCTGAACTGACTGGGCTGGACCTTCCCAGTACCTGTCCATGGCCATTCCCATCGTCACTGCCTTCTGTGTACCTTCTGACATAAAAAAATTGAATATTATAATCTGAAACTTCACAGAGAAAAAAATCTGAAATCACATTTCATGGCTCTCCTGCCTTGAGAGGGAAGGGAGTTGGAGCTGGCACCAGGCAGGAGTGGGGACCAAGAGGTGTTTTCAGCTCCCAGAGACCAAACCCCAGTCTTACCTCCAGGACAAATGCAGAAGGGGGTGGCTGCTGCTTTCTGCTCAAGGGGGAAGTTCTGGTGCCACTTTTTCCCCCTTGGGAGCTTTGCCACAGTGTTTGAGAGTCCCATTCAGCTCTTTAGAGCTGGACACCATAACCTCCCTCACCTCTGAGAACAGCCCTTGGCTGGGAATGTGTCGAGGCCCAGGCCCTGACTGGAGGTGCCCTGTGCCTGCTGCCCACTAGGTGCTAAAACATTTGGAAGTCCAACCAACTGCTGAGTCCCAGAGGTTATCTGTGCACCACATTACTGTGAATTCATGGTTAGAATAGACTGGATTAACTGAACACTCAGCTTTTGCCCTTTAAATTGTTTCACTAAGTTGAACTGGGCAATTGTCCTGCATTAACAGGATTATTCCCATTGATAAGCCCATTCCTATGCTCCTGCTGCTTACATTTGTGACTCAAATTTCAATGCCTGTGCAGTGTTATATCATTTACATCAAGGAACTACTGTGCATTTGCAGACACATCTGCATGGCTGTGACCCAGCACAAACCTCTCGACTGTTCATTGTGCATTGTCTGCTTTAACCTTACACAAGGCTACACTCAGTAATTAACTCATACAATTAGAACTTGACAGGGTCCACAAAGCCACATCCTGCCAGTGCCCCCAGCCTACATGTTGCCTCATTAGCAGCATCACCTGGACCAGCTTTACCCTTTTTTCCAGGCTCAGTGGGTTTTTTGCCCTGGACAGTGACACCCTCCCTCAGGATTAATGCTGAGCCCCATCACCTCATTACAGTCAACGCTGCTGCCTTATCTCAGAAAAACTGGAGGGAAATTAGCTTGCTCCTAGGAGATACAGGCTTAAGCCAGGCAGGCTCCCTGCTGCCCTTGTCCATGCTGGAGACATTTGCTCAAGAGAGCAAATTCCAGGGGCTGTCAGGGCAAGATTTCCAAAGGCTGGAGCTTGGGGTGAGGGTGGTCATCCTCCTCCTCTGCCCCCAGCCTGGGGTGATTGGCAGAGTCCCTGGGGCAGGGGGACATCCCATGGCTCCAGAGTAAGGATGCAGGATGATTCTCCATCTCCCTGTGGTCATCACTCTGTGGCCAGAGCTCCCCAGCCACAGCACCCACTGCAGAAAATGAAGACCCTTGAAAAAGATTCCCAAATAAATGCATCCAATTTAATGCACCAGCTGAGGCTGAAGATGCTGCCCAAACCCTGAGCCAAGGGCAATGTCCTGCACACAGGATGGTGAAGAAGCTGTTGGAAAGGCAGGAGGGCAGCTCTGTACAGGATATCTGAGGCACTGATGGGACAAAACAGACACTGAACTGCAGGCAGGGTGAAGCAGAAGGGTATTTTCAAACTGGTGTTAATGGACATAAAAAAACCACAGCACCACCTTTCATGAGTGTGTGGAGTCCAAAATGCAGGAACAGTCAGGGAAAAGAAAAAAAAAAAAAAAAAAAAAAAGAAAAAGAAGAAGGAAGAAGAAGGAAAAAGAAAGAAAAAAAAAAAAAAGAAAAAGAAAGAAAAAAAGAAAAAAGAAAAAGAAAAAGAAAAAAAAAAAAAAAAAGAAAGAAAAAAGAAAGAAAAAAAAAAAAAAAAAAAAAAGAAAAAGAAAAAAAAAAAAAGAAAAAGAAAAAGAAAAAAGAAAAAAAAGAAAAAAGAAAAAGAAAAAGAAAAAAAAAGAAAAAGAGAAAAAGAAAAAAGAAAAAGAGAAAAAGAAAGGAAGAGAGAAATAAAGGAGGAAAAAAAGGAGGGGAAACAGAGGGGGAAAAGAAAGCTCTATTCTAGACATACTCCTTACACCAAAAGTCAAGAATGGCAGTTCAATTCAAATTCTGCAGGTAGTGCCCAAAAAGCTGGCAGGGCCCAGGTCTCTTCAGGGATAATGCTTAATTAATGCAGAGGTTTAAATGACCTGTGCCTTGTTCATGGAGAATGCCTCTGGTCCTTCCTCCTCCCCATCAATCCATCATTCAGGCACCCTAAGGATGAACTCCATGAGTTTGAAAAAAGGCTAAAAAAGGGACTCCTGTTTCTCAAACCACCAGGAAGTTGGAAACTTTCCACCCTGGCCACAGTTTCTAATTAAAAGTTTAATTAATTCCAGGGAAGGAAAGAGTTCCTTGGGGGTCTCTCCTGACTCCAGCACTATTACAGGTTCTCATTAATGACCCAGATGATGGAGGAAATAGCAGGCTTATTTCATTTACAAGATACTACCAAGTTTTGAGATATCATGAGTAGGCAGAAGGACAGGATTCAAATTCAGAATCTCTCCATGAATTAAAAAAAATTGGTTAAAAAAAAAAGCAGGATGCAGTGAGGAAGAAGAGTGAGGGTTCAGCTGCTGACAAGGTTGCTTGGAGGTCTCTTTGGGACAAAATGAGTCAACAGGACAAAGCAGAGCCAAAAACATCCCATTTCATCATGGGGTCATGCACAGGGGTATCACTTGTAAAGAAATACACTCTTCCTCTTGCTCTCCACTGCTAAGGCAGCAGCTGGAATAAATTTTCTCTATTTTGAGAAAGCAAAGGGTCGTTTGGAGGGTGTTCAGAAAAGAGTGGGAAGAATTGCCTTAGATCAGGGAAACTGGTCCCAACAGGCAAGGCAAGAGGGTTTAGGCAGCACAGAACACAGGCCAAGGAGGAGATGAAGAAATCTTTGTGAAGGAAGGAAAGCAAAGTTTGTTCCCCACAGCAGATGGGACCAGAAGCCATGGGGTTGAAGGTACCTTTGCAGGTGAGATGTCAGGAAAATCCAGCTGGCTGGAAGGCAAGGAATGGACACAGACTGTTTGGAAAGGTCAGGGCAGCCCTCTCACTGGTTGGTTTTAAGTTCACAGTGGGAAAAGGCCTATTAGGAGTGGCCCAAGTTGGAGCTGATCTTGCCTGAGACAGAGGTGGGCCACAAGTGTTATTCCCAGCCCCAAATCCTACAAGGAAATAGAGCATTCACAGAATTGCAGAATCCTAGACAGTTTGGGGTGGGAAGGGACCTTAAAGCCCATCCAGTCCCACCCCAGCCATGGGCAGGGACACCTCCCACTGTCCCAGGCTGCTCCAAACCCAGTGTCCAGCCTGGCCTTGGGCACTGTCAGGGATCCAGGGGCAGCCACAGCTGCTCTGGGCACCCTGTGCCAGGGCCTGCCCACCCTCCCAGGGAACAATTCCTTCCCAGTATCTGATTGAAACTTACTCCCTTTCAGGTTGAAGCACCTGAGTGGTGAATTAAAGAATTTGTAGTGGTTTCTCCTGGGAATGTGCCTGTTGGACTCAGGAGGGATAAGGCAATAGAGCCTCACAAGCTTTGCCATGATGAATGAACATCTCCAGCAAGCCTAACACATCCTCCAGAGCCCCAGGCACCCCATGGAGTCTGTGGCCTGGTATCTACACCTCCTCTTGGACCAGTTCAGGATGGCTCACTTTGGAGAGAGGGGATCATTCTGAGACAACAAAGAATGTAATTCTTCACATCTGTTAGTTAAACGCACAACACTGTTTTCCTAAAATTATTATTTGTAAACCATTACCCGCTGGTACTGGTTTCAGACTGATTTCAGTGGAAAGTATGTAAAACTTAAACAGCTCTTGGGGAAACATGCTATTTTCTCCACAGTCCCAGAATGTTATACTAATGCACCATTGCCACGTTTCCATATCAGCTTCTGTTGTTTTTTCCATTGCCTAATGGAAAGGAGCACAAGCCAAAAATGCATATTTAGTGCACCTGGGATTGAATTTGTGGTCCTTGAAGACAGATGCTTCAAAACAATTCTTATCAGCTGCCTGGTATAATGGTTGTGACCACAAAAATTCCTCCCTGTGAGGGGGGTAATGCCCTAGCACAGGGTGCCCAGAGCAGCTGTGGCTACCCCTGGATCCCTGGAAGTGTCCAAGGCCAGGCTGGACAGGGCTTGGAGCAGCCTGGGATGGTGGAAGGTGTCCCTGCCCATGGATGGGCTTTAGGGTCCTTCCAACACAAACTATTCTGTGATTTGATGATTCATGGGTTCATTTTCAAGTCTGCTTTCCTTGTGTAACTCACACAAGAAGAGGAATCCACTACAGGCTCTCAGTAGGTGGTGGAACATAGGAGCTGAGCTTCAGCACAGTGTGCAAACTTCTCCTCAGTGCTGCTGAATGGTTACTTGCCTCCTAACCCTAATTAGTAATCCCACGCTAATCAGTTCTCATCACCCTAAAGTTCCCAGAGAGACTTTCTTCCAGCCATGAAAAGCTCTCCCTCAGAATCTGGAGTGTCTCAGAGGGCCAGAGTGGCAGTGAAGAGCCTGTGCTGTCTCACTGTTGAGGGCAGATGGAGAGTAGCTGTGAATGCCAGGTCCCTCACCCTCACCTCCTGCAAGTGGCACTGGCAGTGCAGAGAGAGCAGAGAGACTGCCCTGGCAGCTCCAGAGGAGTGGCTGAAGACTGGGGCATGACAACCAGCAGAGGATTGTGCTCCACAGGAGCAAATTTCTGTCAGAGATGGACCAAATACCTGGGCAGCAGCAGCAGATGTGGGTGAGCTTCGTGAGACTTCCTGCAGCCTTCCTCCAGGAGGAAACAGAACTGGCCCAGACAGGGATTGGATGGTGACCCAGGGTGACACGGGGTCCAGCAGGATGGGGCCATCAGAAACACACACCAGCAAGGGAATGGTACAAGCAGAGCCCTGGCACCTGTGTGCCCAGCACTGCTCTGGTCTGTCCCTGGCACGGCCAGGGGGGATAGGAGGGGCTGGCTCAGCACCACCACTGTCCTCAGAGATGAACCATGAGAGGGACCCCAAGTGACAGCCTGTTTGGGCAGGACAGGGTGGCTCAGAGGCCACATACCTGCATTCCCATCTCTGTGCCACCCTGGAGCTGTGTCCTGCCTCATCTCTACAGGATGCCAGGGGTGCTCTGGAAACTGTAAAGGAAAAAGCACAGAGGATGTTTGTTTAAGAAACTCCTCTTATGTGATTTATAAAGTGTGGTGACAGGCTTGAGAATAATGCAGTAATCAAAAAAAAAAAAAAAAAAAAAAAAAAGCTTTAAATAGTGGAGGTAGCATTTCCCAAAGGAGCCCTGCTTCCATGGCTGGATGAGAGCGTTCACTGCCTCAGCCCCGTGTCCCCACGTCAGCCGTGTGTGTAAATGGGGTGTCCCAGGTGGTGCCCAGGCAGCCCCAGCACAGCCCCACTCTCACAAGGAGCCTTACAACACGAAGATTTCAGGTAATAAGATGCATTTTCTACTGGAAATGGCTCCATTACAATGAATGAGGCATTTCTGGAGGACAGGTGTCAGTGAAGGCTGCAATCTTTCCAGCAGAGGATAATGAGTGTCACAGTATTTTTTTAAAAAAGAGTGAGACAAGACAGGAACTGTAAGAAATCCCAGAGATCAGAATTGTGGAATGGTTTGGGTAGGAAGGGAGCTTACAGCTCATCCACTCCACCCCTGCCATGGGCAGGGACACCTCCCACTGTCCCAGGCTGATCCAAACTCCAGTGTCCAGCCTGGCCTTGGACACTTCCAGGGATCCAGGGGCAGCCACAGCTTCTCTGGGCACCCTGTGCCAGGGCCTGCCCACCCTCCCAGAGAACAATTCCTTCCCAATATCAGATATTAACTTCCTTTTGAAGCCATTTCCCCTTGTCCTGTCCCTCCATGTCCTTGTAAATAGTCCCTCTCCAGCTCTCCTCTCAGCTCCTTTCAGTACTGGAGGCCACAATTAGGTGACCTCAAATCTTCTCTTTTCCAGGCTAAGCTATCCCAATTCTCTCAGCCTTTTCTCCCAGCAGAGCTACTCCATCCCTCTGATCATCTTGGTGCCTCCTCTGGACTCTCTCCAGCAGTTCCTGGTCCCTCCTGTGCTGGGCCCCAGAGCTGCAGGCAGTTCTGCAGGTGAGGTCTCACCTGAGCAGGGCAGAGGGGCAGAGTAGCCCCCTCTGCTGCTGCCCACGCTGGGGGATGAACCCATAGCACGGGGATTTGTGGTCCCAGCACACTCAGCCAGGGTGTGTCCAGCCTCTCATCCATCTCCCAAGTCCCTGTTGGCAGGGCTGCTCCATCCCTTCATTCCCAGCTTATGTTGATCCTGGGGGCTGCCCCGCCCAGCAGCACAGAGACAGGCTGGGCTGGGCTGTCACTGATGACTCAAGATGCCCATTGCAGGAACCAGGGCTGCCAAAGCCAGGGCGGTCGGTGCTGCAGGCTCAAACCATCCCCAGTGCTCTGCTCCCCAGTGAGCAGCCCACAGCTGCAGAGAAGAGGGTACACCTGAGCCTACAAACTGTGTTCCCAGAGAAGGGCAGAGGCTGATTAGAAGCAAAGCTTCCAAGGTGGGAAGGGTCCTTCATATCCTAACAACTCAGCTGTGAGCACTCCCCTCCGAAGTACCGGGACATTCACAGGTAGGATGAAGGTTTTCACCTCTGATGGGTAAATGATGGATCTAATGACACTGATCAAAGAGACAGCTACAACATCTCAGAAGGATTCAAACACTCCTGAAGAGTGACCCACCCCATTCCATCACCCAGGTGTCCCATGATCCATAACATGACATCACCCAGTGTGAAGCTCCCTGTCCCAGGGGAGGAACCTGCACATTTCTACCTGAACCTGAGTGAATGTAAGCCAAAAAGATTTTTGGTTGGGGGACTTTTTCCCCACATCACTCAATGGATACAGTCTGCAAGCACTGAGAAGACTGGAGGAAGACCAACAGGGCATTATCACAATCCACAGAAGGCCATTTTTTCTATTTCTCTGTCACTGTTTCTCCCCCTGCCTCCTCTCTTTTCTGTTTTTCTCCCTCTACCTCACATTTATTGTTCAAAAAGAAATCCATTCTATTGGCTTTGGCACATGGTCTTGTTTGCACCCTAACTTGGGCAGAGGCATCCCTCTAGTGATTTTAATAATTGGATCTTAACAAACACCAACACCTGGTCTTGTTAAACCATGTGAGCTTCCCATGGGCCACTCCTCCAGCATGTCAAGATCCCTCTGAGTGGCCCCAGGTGTGTCACTTCACTGCTCAGCTGCTGTCACCTGCAAACCTGCTCAGCATGTCCTCAGACCTTCACTTGTGTCATTAATTAGGGTCTGTGCTTCTATTGCATAGAAAGCAACTCCCAGGCTGAAACCAGAGTCCTGGCTCTTTGGTGAGCTGTAGTTTGAGCATGGTGATCAGTCCCCAGGCAGGAGTTAGCAATAAAGGCAAACCAGGAATCGTGTGCCTTGGCCCTTTGTCACTCCAGTTTGGAAATCAAATGCCCAGCCATGTACTTTGCTGCATGTCTCTGATCATTTTCCTTAACCTCGTCAAGTGTCCAGGCAGACAAACCCCAAGGGGTTTGCCAGGCAGTGCTCACACCACTGCCAGGGGACGGATGTGACATCACCCAGGGCTGGCTCCACCAAGCACATCCCAAGAGCTGAGCAAGGGTTCTGCTTCCCCAAATCACTGTAGGAGAGCAGCTGCTAAGAGCTGGATGAGAGGTTCAAGGGGTGCATCCTGGGGTCTTTGTCAGCAGGATGTCCCAGTGGCAAGGTCTGACTCGGGTTTTGTGCCACAGACACCAAGATGGGGCTGCACCCACAGCACAGACACAGCCACGAGTGCAGGACCTCAGAGACACCAAGCCAGGCTGGGTGCCAGTGCCTGAACCTTTCCCCACACCACATTCCAGCTCCTTTCCACTCGGATCCAACCCTGACTTGAATATCAATATTCAATGGCAGCTCCCAGAGGATTTCCCTCCATTACATTTTACAAGAGGTTCAGGTTCCAGTGTGGAATTCCAGCAGGAATTGCCTGTTGTGACCACCATGTCCCAGGGTGCAGCCTGGATCCGATGATAAATCAGGAGAGGAATATTAACGCAGCAGAGCTGTTACAGCAGCAGTGCAGGTATTTGGTCAGGGCCAGTGCTGCCTGTTGTTGTTGTCAGGACAGCTCTACCTCTGCAAGTTATTTGCTTATGCCACACAATAGATATTAAAATGTCCATTACATCTCTTCCTGAAGAAGCAATCTGCTGCACATGGAGACAGTAGCAGGCAATCACAGCTCTATTACCAGCAGTGAAGAGCTCTATGACAAAAATTTAATGCAGCTAAAACTGACTAATGGCTTCAAGGTTTGGTTTTTTGTTGGTGCTTTTTTTTGTTGTTGTTGTTTTTTTTACTAATGCATGTTATTGCTCACCATATTGCTGCAATTACTTGGGGAAATTCCTGCTTCCAGAAGTTGTTTGTTGGGTTGTGTTTACTCCACAAATAGGAAAGACACAGCTCATTTATTGTAGGTACAAACCATACAGGAACCATCCCTCTCAAGCTGCATCTTGCTAGTAGAGGTTTTACAGCAGAGAGTGAAACGTGAGTGAGAAGCAAGGAAGTCTCTGATAGGGACTGGAGCAGAGAGAAAATAAAACATCTCTGTCTCCAGGCTGGCCTTGCCTCTTCAGAAGTTTTTACAACCTCTCTAGAGGGATGCACATCATCAAGGAAATCTTCCTGGAAGGGCGTGAGGAGTTTTCCTGCTCACTGTACAGCTCCTGGGAAATGTGAGGATGGCTTAGGGGAACAGTGGGGCAGGAAAAAAGCTGCTAGTTGGTAATGTGTGAGTTAATTTGGACAAAAGAAGGGGAGATGTCTGTGGTGTTCTGCATGCAGAAAGGATAGCACTAGTGATAGGACAAGAAAGAATGGCTTTTAAAAAAGAGAATAGTTATAGTTTGGCTATTGAGAGGAAATTGTTCCCTGTGAGGGTGGAGACCCCTGGCACAGGTTGCCCAGAGAAGCTGTGGCTGCCCGTGGATCCCTGGAAGTGTCCAATGTGCACTGGGGGACACTGGGGAAGGGATGCAGGCTGTCTCTGGGGCCAGGGATGGGCAGGGGTCACAAGAGCAGACCCCTCTGGGCAGGCCTTGGGAGGTGATAACCACAGGGATAGATGCTCAGCAGGTCCCTTTGGTGACTCATTTTTTACCTGTCTAAACGGATGGGGCAATGGGATGGGTGAGCTCCCAGCTGGGATCATCCTTGGGATCACAGGGCAGAGCAGAATCCCTGAAGGGTCAACACGCTCCTCAACCATATTCAGGCATATCTGGGGGTCTTGGTTTGAAAGACATGAGTCTGCTAAAGAAGGCAGGAGCCTCTCTTGGAAGGGAAAAAGTTACCCCCTTCCCTCTGAATTATTGTAACTTTGAAATTAAGTGGCTTTCAGGCAAAGATATGGGGAAAGGAATAGCAGTTCTTTACTAGTGAGTACAACAAGGCAAACAAACATCATCCATGGCATTCCCAGCAAACAGACCCCCAGTCCCAGCCTCTCTCGGCCGCAGGCACTTTCCCCTTGGCGCAGTTCCGGGCACGGCCAGCAGGGGCGCTGGTGGCTCGCGGCCGGGCAGGCGGGTGCGATGATTCCCCCGCGGCTGCAGGGGGCGCTGCGGAGCGGGCTCGGCGAGCACGCGGTGCTGGCGGCTGGGCCGGGATGGGAGGGGATGGAGAAAGGGGCGGCTGCTCCCGGGGCCCCAGCAGCACTCTGCCCCTGAGGCACCCGAGCAGATGGTGAAACGTCCCCTTTTTTAGTGAGGAAGGGTGCTAATGAGGTCCCAGTGCAACAGCTGCTCTTACGAGCAGAGCTCCAGTTGCGGTAGGAGGCATCAGGAGACAGAACCTGCAGTGGTGGTGAATTCTTCCCACAGCTACAGCAGTCTCCTTCCCCTCCTAATGCCAAGAGCACAAGTGAGCCAGGGGCCTGATTCTCAGTCCAAAAATCGCACAGTATCTCTGCCCTCCATGGGAAACCCCAGGTAAAGAGAGTAGCCAGCTGCACTCCTCCCCTGAGATGTGCAAAAAAGAGATGTGCTCTGTGAGGCAAAAAAACTTGGTTTGCCTCTCTTAAGTATCCAGTCATTATTGTCTCCTAGCTACACGTATGGGGAAAAATTCCTTAAGAGAAATAAAACAAAAGGAGAACTCCTAAAATGGCAAAACTGGAGCTTCTGTGACTGCAGCATCTGTGAGTGACAGTTTCCCTCTCAAAAGTTGTTATTCCCTGGAAAGCTGCTGATTTTCCCTGAGCTGGGAGCCCAGACTGGCCCAGCCAGCACACAGCCCTGGTGTGTGGAGAGAGCAGCAGCAGGGAGGTCGCTGAGACAAGGCACAGCATGTGCCCCTTGCAGGGACATTTCAGTCCTTCCTCAGGGGCTGTTTGGCTGCTGGTGTTTGTTTGTTTAGAGAGGTTATGTTTGGCTTTGTTTGGTTTGCAATTCAACATGTTAAAGCAGGCAGAGAAGCGCAAATTGCTGGGACCATCTGCTGGGAGCAGTCAGCAAAACACAATGATTGAACTCCTCCCCCTCCCTTGCTGAAATATGTCCGTGGATCTGACAGCCGTGGTGCTTGGGGCACCATGGTTTAGGGCATGCAAGGAAGGAAGAGATGTCAGTTCACCCAGCTCTGCTGGGAACTGCACTTCACCTGAGAAATTTATAACTCTGTTATGGAGATTTTGGTCCCCCGGTCCCAAAGCAGGGACAAGGATGTTGCCTGCCTGCTGTGCTGACTTCTGCCCACCCTGAAAGGGGACCCCTGTGAGGTCCCCTGTTTTCCCAGAGGGGCATGGCAATGAAGATCAGCCAGGCTGATTCTGCCAATTTCATAGAATCATGGAATTGTTAAGGTTGGAAAAGACCTCCAAGGTCAAGTCCAACCTTGGACAAGATCCTAGCGTGGCCACTAAACCATACTGTGAAGTGCCACGTCTACTCCTTTTATGAGCTCCTGCAGAGATGGTGACTCCCCCTCTGCCCTGGGCAGCCTATGCCAGTGCCTGGCCACTCTTCCAGGGAAGAAATATTCTCTCATATCCAATGTGAACATTCCCTGACACAACTTGAGGCCATTTTCCCTTGTCCTGTCGCTTGTTGCCTGAAAGAACAACTGTTGATGCTGTTCTGCAGCAGCATCCTCACCTGCAATGGTCTTTCCCACCATCACAAACTCCTCATGATGGAGCTGAACACTTCACAGACTGGTCAGGAGAGATGAACAGGGAGCTTCCCATGGCCTCTGCAGCCCACAGCAACAAACACTGCTGCAGCAGACACTCCACTGCTTCATGGTAAGTGGAGTGTGGCTGGAGAGCCCAGCACTCCTGAACCCTTACCCTCCAGGCAGGGGAACAGCAGCGTGTGGAGCTGCTGCTTTGTATCCCAGTTAACCCCTGCACCAAGTGCTTGTCTGTGCCTGCTTCATGGGGAAGGTGGGTGAGTGGTTTTCTATGAGCAGCAGGGCACTAACAAGGGGCTCAGCAGGTTCCAGTGTCAGACCTGAGCTGCTCCACAGACCCAAGAGCCCTCCACCTCCCCCTCCTTCTGCAGCACCCAGGACAGCCCTGCATCCTGCCTCTGCCAAATCGATTGGTGCTCCTTCCCCCTCTTCTTCCTCCCTTCCCCCAGCACTTATTTCCCTTGGGGAAAAAAAAAAAATGTTTTTGCTGTGTGTTGGGGGGAAAAAAAACTACAGTGCAATTACACATTTTTATAGTGTACCTTTCACAGCTTATCGCGGAGCTGTGCACATAAAAAAATGAGTTGCATAAATTTTAAAGACATGTAATACATACACAGTTAAAATCTTGCCGCAACAGCAATAGAAAACAGGTGTGTGCTTAAAGGGAGATTTAAACCAGGGACGTGAGCTGCACACGGGAGCCGAGGGGGGAAGCAGCCAGGGAGGAGCTGCAGCCAGCACAGATTGCTGGGATGGAGAGAGGGGCTCTAAATCTCAGCAGCAGAACAGGAACCAAAGGGAGAGCCAGGGAGGAGGGTAAATACCTGGGAATCATCCTCGCAGGAGTGATGCTTTGCAGAGACTGGGTCTCCAGAGATAGAGCTGGACAGGGGTCAGAGAAGAAATTCCTGCTGAAGCTTTCCTCACAGGAATCCCAGTTTAACCAGTGTCCTTGTGCACTTCCAAGAGTTCCAGCACAGACATGAGGGTGCACACAGCCCCTCATCCCAACCTGCAGAGTTTGGTGCAGGCTCCAGAGGAGAAAATGGCCTGAGCTGGGCCTTTAGGAAACCCACAAAGGAACAGAGTCATCAGTGAGATTCCATCATGTGAGCTTGGAACACAGATCCACACATGGACAGCCATGGCTTCTCTCATTCGCATCAAGGAGCAAAGGAAGTTGTGGGTACAAAGAGTCTCACACATCCTTTTCCCATGTTATGCAATCTGATTACGAGTCAGCCATGTGCTCAACTGCTGTGTCAGTCATTCCAGCTTGATTCTAAGTCCATTTTCCTTTGTGTTTCACCCATGGAGTGACAGGGTGAACCTTGTCACTGAACTTTGTTAAATCAAACTTTACAAATTCATATTAAAGTCACTTTTACTAATACCTTGGATGGTGATTCTTTGAGTGACAGTAAATCACTTATTTTTGACAAATTGGTGTTATTGGCAGGCTCCTCAATCAGGATACACAAATTGATGTGGAGAGCAGGACTCAGAATCAGGATTTCCAACAGCTGCTACACCCAGTGCCAGGGATCCCTCAAGGGCTTAGGGGTTTCCAGTCAGCTCTGCCTTGCTGTGATGGAGG
The DNA here is from genome assembly GCA_030060385.1 of Muscicapa striata striata. Lineage (NCBI taxonomy): Eukaryota > Metazoa > Chordata > Aves > Passeriformes > Muscicapidae > Muscicapa > Muscicapa striata. Next base: position 471,040 of record JAREIS010000113.1, on the reverse strand, counting down.
CTGGGAGGGTCTGCAGGACCACAGAAGGACCAGGGTCTGAACTGGTGCCCCAGCAAAGCAGCCAGGGGGTTGTTGGGGTCTCTGGAAGAAGTAGCTGCTGGCAGTGTCTGCCTGCCCTGGCAGCAGCTTTCTCGGGCTGACAGTGGACAGAGAAGTTTGCCTTGGTGTCCATCCTGGAGGGAACATGATCCAGTGGGATGTGAGGTGCCCAGAGCCAATCCAAACCCCTCAGATGGAGCTGTGACAGCCGTGTGCCAGGCCAGGTGTTTGTCATGAGCAGGTCCTGCCCAGCCCAGGCTGCAGTTAACTTGGAACAGCCTGGTTTTTGGTAGTGGGGGAGGACCACAGAAGTGGCTTCTGTGAAGAGCTGCTGGAAGCTTCCACCATGTCAGACAGAACCAACCTCTGATGGCTCTGGAGATGGACGTGCTGCTGGCCCGATCAGAGAGGCTGGTAACACCTCTGGGATGACATATTTCAGAAGAAAATAAAAACAGTACATGGGCAGTTTTTTCCAGGGGCAGCGAGGCACCACCACTGTGGCCATTCCAGTGCAGCCCGTGGCATCTCGGCACTGCCCAGGGTGAACCCTGCCTGCCTGCCTGCTCCTGGCCAGCCAGGATCATCCAATCCAACCAAGACCATTCCAGAAGACAGACTGAAGGGAAAAGCTGAATTTGTCCATTGTGTAAGCATGATCCCACCCCAGGGGTTTTCCCCATTCAAATCTCCATCCTTTCCTGCTATACCTCAAAACCCCACACCCATGGTTCTCAGCAATGCTTCCACATGGCAGAAGAAATGGAAACTGATCCATCCTTCTGCTCTCATCCAGGTGGAGATGATAACCCAAGGACAGCCAGAGGCACCACTGTCACCCCAGCTCAGTCTGTGACCCCAATGGGGGAACAGCTGAAGGAGGCAGCAAGGACTGACCCCTCCAGGAATTCTCCCATACCTTAAATTAAAACTTTCCCAGCCCTGCCCTCCACACCTTCACACTCAGCTCTCCACATGCCTGCATTTCCAGCTGTCCCTGTCCCAGAGGGTGTCACTCCAGTTGAGCCAGGACCCTGGCACAGCCCCAGCAGCACATGGGGATGCCCCAGGGAAAGGACCATCCAGAAGACTCTGCAAATCCAAAAAGCAGATGGGGCCTTTGGAAAGTTTTTGAGAGTAAAAATTCGGTAAAAAAGCAAAAACCTTAAAACTAGGCAGTTTCCCAGTAGGAATTCCAGAGGGTGTTCTTCAAAAAGCTCCCTCTGATGCAAGGGAGACTCAGATCTAAGATCTCACATATTTTAAAACGTTTTTCTCCAGCACAGCTGTCCTGGTGAGCCTGCATTATGAGTCCCACCATGGACCCAAGACACACCATGATTATGAGGATTTTTTAATCATTATCATTAATTTGTTAAAACTGTTATGACACATTCTGGTTCCCAGCCAGCACTTTTCTAATGAAGGATGTTTTGGCAGGAAGTTCTTGACTGGCTTATGCACCTTGGGAATCCCAGGCACTAAGAAAGCCATTAAAATGTATGTGAGCAGTCATGGGGACACTTGGCACCTGTCACAACTTTTGCAGGATGGCCCAGTGCACCCCACATCCCCATGAGCACTAGGCTGTGCTGGCAGACCTCCAAGAGCCCTCCCTGCCAAGCCAGAGTGCCTGTGCCCCCCAGGCCTGGCCCCCAGCAGGATTGAGCTGGATGGATGTGGGGGATGAGCCCCTTCAGTGCCCACCTCATGGCAGAAGATGCTGGTTTGGAGCAGAGAAGGGGGTTCCTGCACTAGTAGCCTGCATCAAGAATAACAAGAATTGTTTGCCAACCAAGGAAACTCAGTGAAGGTTTAGTGTTTAGTGAGACCTCCCCGTGCCTTGCAGATGGTCCCAGCCCTGCATGGGGCTCCTCTGCAGGGCACCCAACCCCACTGAGCCCTTAATTTATTTTTACTGCTTTTCCCAGGTTTTGTGGAGCTGCAAGCTCTCTGCCAGCCTTGTTCTTCATCCCTGCCCCCCATCTCTGAAGCTCTGCTCCCCAAAGCCTCCACCCTTGCCCACATGAAGTAGCTGGCACAGTCAAAAATTCCCTTCTTGGTGGTGCCCAGGACTTGGGATAGGCAATGTAGAAACAAACCAGCAAACAGGCACAGCAGGCAGCATCCATCACTGGAGGGTTTGCTTCACTCTCAAGAGCTAAGGAAGGAAAATTTATCTCCTGCATTTTGAAGTGGGGGGGTTCAGTCAGTGCGAAGCAGGTTTCAGTGAGAGCCTCTCAGGAGAAATCAGTCTCTGCCCCTTTCTACGAGCCAGATGGGTCACAAACCGACTTTCTCTCAGCCCTCACCCCTCCTACATCTCTTGAGTCATCTCCCCACCACCCCCTTCTCATCCCTACCCTGCCAACATCACAAACAGCCTCCTCCTGACTCACTCCCTGTCCCTCCTCAGCTCCTGCAGTGACCCAGCTCCCCGTCCTTTCCCTCCTTCTCTCCCTACTGTCCTTTCCAAGGCTGCTGGCAGCCCCTCATGGTCCCCCCAGGGCTCCACACCTTCTCCTTTTGCCCTCTCCCAGTCATTTGTCCAGGATATTTCTCACATCCAGGCAATCCTCCCTGGCACTGTCTTGGTGACAAGCCCCTCAGTGCCAGGGCTGTCCCAGGGTTCCAGCAAGCAGGGCAGGCAGCCCTGTCCGTGTCCCCTGCTGGGACAGGACAAACCCTGGACAAACACGAAGGACATGGTGCATGTCTGCTGGGCAACCCCTCAGCCCTCCCACCACACCCTCAATAGGCTTTGCTGGGGCTTGCCCTGAGGACAGGACACATTCCAGAGGCCCCACCTGTGGCATGGCTGTCCAGAGGTGTCCCTGCACCCCTCTGCTCACCCTGTGTCCCTGGAGCAGGTGGACATACAGCTCTCTGGGGATGCTGTGCCTTGTCTTTGCAACCCAAAGCAGGACAATGTCCTGGGCTGGCATTGGGGAAAACTTTAAGGAAACCCCAAACACTGCAGGAGTTAAACTCTGCAATTGGCTGCACTCTGTAACACTTCTCTCAGAGCAGCTAAACCCACCCTGACAGAGCTTTGCAGACCCAGGTGCTTTTAAAGACCATTTCAATCTCATGTTTGTCTGGCTTACTGCAGACTCAGCCTGGCCACTGCAGTGAGAGAAGAGGGAAGTTCTTCAGAACTGGTGGCCAGCAGGACAAAAAAAGCCTCTGCCATTCTGTGCTTGTGGAGGCAGAGCACAAAAGGATGCACCACCGCCCTGTAGCTCTGCAGGGAATTTACCAACACTTCTGTTTTTTAAAGCTCATTTCAACTCTTTTCCTTGATCATTTTAATCCAGTAATTGTTTTATTTCTAAATGCCACTCACACCTTTGAATGCTCTCCAAGTCATTCCCTGCCCTGAACACATTCCCGAGGTCCCCGAGCCAAGCCTGGCCTTGTAGTGCTCCTTGTTGGTGTCCTGGACCAAAAGCAAAGTCCTGGGGAAGTCTGGCAGCATCTCTGATTCTCAGTGGTCCCTCAGCAGCACAAAACCACAGCTTAGGCAGCTCCCAGGGGCAGCAGGACCCTGTATTAAAATCCAGGGTATGGGAGAGCAACCCCCTTGAGGCTGTGGCGCAGCTCAGGCGGGACGGGGTGCTGCTGCCATGTGCCCAGGGAACACCCCCGGAGCAGCAGTGACTCAGCCAGCCCCTGTGCTGTGCTCACGGCCTGCCTCGGCTCCCACCAGCCGCAGCGGGGGCGGGCAGGGCCCACGCTGCACATGGGACATGCTGCACAGCCCGTCCCACCCGCCCCTACTTGCTGCTGCTTTATGCCATCCTGCCACGCCTGGGCAGCTGGGCGCTGGCAGCTCCCCTCGGTGGGGTCACTCCTGTCCTGGGGCAGGCAGGGCTGAGGGAGATGAGCTCCCCTGGGCACAGGGAGCGTGCTGGGACAGTGGGGACATGTGTCACCTTGTCACCGTGCCAGGAGCGTGGGGCTCCGAGGAGGCTCTGCTGTGGGTGAGTTTCACCTGATGGTGCCACCTCACTGCCTTGCAGAATTCCTGCTGTCTCCTTCACCCACCAGCAATGCTCTTGGCATCGTCAGTCCTTTAATTATACAATGTTTAAAAAGAGAAAAAACAGCCACAGAACACAAAAAGAATGATGCAGCCACAGAACCCCACTAGTCACAAATCCAGGGACCTGTGGGTGCAGCCTGTGCTGGCCAGGGCAGCCCCACTAGAGCAGGAACCACAGCAAGGTGCAGGAGCTCTGCACACCTGGGCACCCAGCCTGCAGTCCCAGCTGCAGGAGCATCACTCTGAGCAAGTCGGGTACCACAGGGACACTTGACCAGCCCACAAGAGAGTGCAAGTCTGCCAAGGTGTGCAGGCTGTGGAGGGGGAGCTCCTGACCCTTCCTGGGAAGCTCCCTGGGAAGGTTCCCTCAGCACCATGTGAGTGAATGGCTCAAGGGCCAGGGGTGGTCTCAGGGTCCTGGGGGCTCTCTGCAGCACACAGTGAATCCTGAATAATTTCCCACACTTGTGGAGATGGTTCCCATCCCTTATTTAGCACTCGCTGCCTGAAGCAGACATCTGACAGCTGCAGCTGGCCACTTCCAAAATAAGATCCTGGCAATTTGGGGGAAAGAAGGAAAGCCTGAAAAGCTAATTTTTGCTCCCATTTCTTATCCTGAGGATCAGTGCTTAGGTTGTCCCAGCTTCCCACACCCATTTTGTTGAGCTTCTTTTTGGGCCACAGGTCCTAAATTCTCCACCTTGACTGTCCAGCTTCATGAGAAAGAGCCTGGCTGGGAATACCAGCGCAGAGTCCAAGCAGCAGGAGTGCATCCCTGTTCCAGGTCATTAGGGAGCAGTGCTGCTCTGGGCTGATGTCCAGCACCTCACACACACTGATGTTCTCCATGTGGTTCCCAGATTTGTGTCTTCATAAACAGAGTGTCACAAGTTGTCATTATCAGGTTGTTTTAAAGCATGCCAAGATACCAGGGGGTTTGGGACTGATCCTCCTCTTCTTACATGTTTCAAGTGAAAGGATGAGAGGAAATGGCCTTAAGTTGAACCAAGGGAGGTTCAGGTTTGATATAGGGAATTGGAATAAGTCACTCGGGGAGGTGGTGGAGTCACCATCTTTGGAAATGTTCAAGAGGTGTCTGAATGTGGTTCCTGGGAATATGGTTTGGGAGTGACTATAGTAGTTCTGGGTTGATGCTTGGACTTGGTGATCTTGAAGTTCTCTTCCAACCCTGGTTATCCTGTGATTCTGTGACATCCTAAAAGCTGAATGGGGAGCTCACACTACCAACACTGGACATCGTTTTGCTGGGTGCTTTGAGAGTTGTCCTGTGGGGCTGCAGTGCCACCCCTGAAGTCCTGCCATCCCAGAGGGCAGGTCCAGCCTGGTCAAGGTCCATACTGGTCAGGGTCCAGCCTGGGTCAGGGTCCAGCTCTGACCTGTCACTGCAGCCTCCATGTGACACCAACAGCCTGCATATGACACTTGGCCCAGAACATGCCTGGTCCACCAGGAGGATGCTCTGCTAGACGCTGCCCTGTGACACTTTGGTGACCATGGTGTGCTGGTTCTGAAGCCCCTCCTGTGCTGTTTCCATTCTCTATTAGCAGCATTTAACTAATTCCAGCATTATGAAACCAGTCTGTCAGCAAGAAAGGCCAACACATCTCCTCTCCTGGGCAAAGAGCCTGGCCAAACATTGGTTAGTATTGTTTTATTCTTCCTTCAAATTTATCAAGGGTTTGGAAAACTCCATATTTCTTTTCCCTGTGCCTGTAGCTGGCCCTGGCAATGGGCCAGTCCTGCAAGATCCCTCAGCAACCTCCCTGTGCCCAAAGGGGTGCAGGACCTGAAGACAGTAGCAACATTCCAGCTCCTAAAGAGGGCTCACAAGAAGGCTGCAGAGGGACTTTCATGAAGCCACGTAGTGACTGGATAAGGGGAGAATGTCTTGAAACTGAAGGATGGTAGATTTGGATTATATATTGTGAAGGAATTGTTCCCTGGGAGGGTGGGCAGGCCCTGGCACAGGGTGCCCAGAGCAGCTGTGGCTGCCCCTGGATCCCTGGGGTGTCCAAGGCCAGGCTGGACAGGGCTTGAAGCAGTGGAAGGTGTCCCTGCCCAGGGCAGGGGGTGGGACTGGATGGGCTTTAAGGTCCCTTCCAACACAAACCATCTTGGGATTCTATCATTCCATGATCCCAGCCCTGCCTCTGCTGTGCAATGCAGCACATCCTGCATGAACTGCATAAAACCAAGGGACCATTCCTGTCCCAAGCCCAAGAGATGAACTATTCTCACGTGATGCACATATGTGTTGCCAAAGCCTGAGGCTGAGCTCTCTGCTCAGGCTCCTGGACCAGTTGGTACTTCCAGAAGCAGCTGGATTTGCTCCAGGCCCACTTCCCTTCCTTGGCTTCCAGGGCACCTGCACACCTGCTCAGGTGAAGATGCCTTGATAGCCAAAACTACATTTGAACAACTAATCCCACCCAATGCTATGGTTATGAATCAAGGGCTCAGATACTTCCTGAAAGACAACAAGAGTCACTGGAGATCTGAGCACCAAGACCTTGTTGCCCCCTTGAAAGTTCTGTTACAGCTCTGGGAGAGCTGCTGCTCCCAGACTGGGGTTCAGCACCCTGTCAGCTTCTCTGGAAAGACCTGGCTCTCCCACAGCCTTGCACACACATGCACATTTTACAATCAAGAATTTGCCAATGTTTCAGCTCTCTGAGCAGCTCCTGGACCCTGCTGGGGAGGGAGAGACCCTGCAGTCTATGTACAAAATCTTTCACTTACTGCTGGGGAGGAACACAAACCTCACCCTTTGTTTCCTTTAACCTAATTAAATGAGTTTCAAAGGTGCTGCTGCATTCTCAGCAGGCTCCATCTTTATATCTGCAGCTGTGAAGGCAAGTTTTGCTTCTCCTCTGATGAGCTCATGAGCTCTACACTTACCCCAATCTCTTTCCCTCACTGTAGGATTGGTTCTTAAACTGAGAACATTCCTTAGCCATTGCATGGATGAAGCACAGAGCCTTGGAGCATTTCCTGTGCTGCCTTTTTGCTGGAGCATTCCTTATTTGCTGCCCAGAGCACACAGTGTGGCTGCAGCTCTGCAGCACCTGCAGCTGCATGTCACAGATCCAGCAATTTCCTGGGCCTGCTCAGGGGTCAGCCCACCCCAGCCATCACTCCTGCTCAGCTTTGCACTGCCCACCCTGCAGTAACAAATCCCTTAATGAACCACTTAAACTCTCTACAAAATTACAGTGATTTTCTAATTCAGCTGTTTCATTTTGTTTTGAGAAATCTTTGTCACTGAAAATGAGTCTTTCACAGGTGGGGAAAGAGACTCCTTGCATTTTGGCAAATGGTTCATTTGAAGTACACAACCATTATCTCAAAAATCACCTTATCCAACCATCACCTGAGCACCACCATAATCACCCCTAGCCCACACCTCCAGGTGCCACATCCAGACACTTCTTGAACACTTCCAGAGATGGTTACTCCACCACCTCCCTGGGCAACTTATTCTAATAGCTGACCACTCTGTCAGGGAAAAATGTTTTCTTAAATCTAATCTGAGCCTCCCCTGGTGCAATTTAAGGCCATCTCCTCTCATCCTTTCACTTGAGACATGGCAGAAGAGTCCCACCTCACTACAAGCACTTTTCATGGAGTTGTGGAGAGCACTGGTGTCCTCCCTGAGCTTCCTCATCTCCTCAGAAAGTTGGGTACAAGTTGTGACACTGCACAGTAAGCATCAGGGGTTGTTTTTTGTGACATTCATAAAATGGAATCCCAGACTGGTTTGGGTTGGAAGGGAGCTGAAAACTCATCTCATTCTACCCCCTGCCATGGACAGGGACACCTCCCACTGTCCCAGGCTGCTCCAAGCCCCAGTGTCCAACCTGGCCTTGGGCACTGCCAGGGATCCAGGGGCAGCCACAGCTGCTCTGGGCACCCTGTGCCAGGGCCTGCCCACCCTCCCAGGGAACAATTCCTTCCCAATATCCCATCCAGCCCTGCCCTCTGGCAGTGGGAGCCATTCCCTGTGTCCTGTCCCTCCAATAAAATCTCCATCCTCCTTGTAGGCTCTCTTCAGATACTGGAAGGCTTCAATTAGGTTCTCCAAACCTTCTCTTTTCCACAAGGCTTCAATTAAAAGCCTCCTGACTGGGATACTGGAGGTATCCCTGGTGGACAGGGCAGGCACAACAGGAGGGGAGTTGTGGGCAGCACAGTGCCCGTTCCTGCAGTGCAACCCAGCCTCTGCTGCAGGAGCTGCACTGCCCTGTGTGAGCTGCTCTGCAGGCCCTGCAGTGCCTGTTGCATCTGGCTCAGAGTCCCTGCTGATCCTGCTCTGGCCTGGCTTGGCACTAGGAGCTGTGTCATTAATTAGCTTGGAGTTGTATGCAGAAAAGCCAGGGAAGATGATAACAGTGTGAGCACAGAGAGATGAAGCCCTGTTACCCACTTGGAAAAGCAGAAGGTTGATCCACACTGTCTGCAGAGAATTAATAAAAGCTTTGCAAGTGGGAACACTTTGCTTCTCCAGGGGCAAGCTGCAGGTCTGGTCTGGACCATGTAGGATTCACAACTGCCCTGCCAGTCCCTTGGAAATGGCTCTGTAATACCAAGAACCCAGCAGGCTCAGGCAGCTGTTTCAACAGACTGTGTTGTCTTTGCATTGACAGGGAAAATATGTCAGAGCAGTTATCTGGGAGTTTGGAAAGGTGAGCAGGAAACCTTGCCTCAACAAACAGAGAAGCAGATTCAGGCTTCTTCAACAACAGGGACAGGGACAGACAGCTGGTCACCTGTCTCTGGGGATCCCAGCCCCTGGGGAAGAGCAGGATCTGTGCACAGCACAGGGTGGGAAAGCAGCTCCTACCTATGGGATGAGTATCAGCTCCCCAAGCACATCCTCAGCCCCACACAGCACCCAGGGCACACAGCAGGCTCTCAGTGCAGAGCTCTCAGATATCTTTCTGGTTTCTTCCCAAAACCCTGAGCCTTGACAATACAAACTTCTACAGATGCCAGGTGCTGGTAGTGGCTTGGAAATAAAAATGGGAAATGCTCCATGCCATGGTGAAAGAGCTGCTTGGGTTAAATTTAATGGTTTAAGCAACTGCTTTAGCCCTCCCTCAGCTGGATTGCCAGTGCAATCAGCCAGTTTTATTCCAACTCCTCAGGCACCTCCAGCACCCAGCTGACTAGGGCTGGGTATTCCAGAGTGTGGAAAGAGCACAGTGAACCCTACTGGGAAAAACAGGAGCCAGGGAAGAGCTGGGAGGGTTTCCCCACAACATGGGGATGGGTTTCCTCCATAATGGCAGCTTTGGGATCACAGGCACCACAAGGACAGCCAGGACTGTGTCACTGCACACCATCCATGGGCTCTAGCAGCATCCTTCTGGCTTTTCCTTGTGGTCTTGAGCTCAGTTTTGATCTATGTGCCCTTTGCAGCACCAACAGCCAGATTCCCCTGCTCCACATCTGCTTAGTCTCTGCTTGGGCAGAGCAAGGGCCTGGGACAGTCAAGGGCTCTTTGGGGACAGATGTAGCTGCTGTCCTGTAGGTCTCTGGTGTGATGTGAGACCTCTGATCCAGGGCTGGACCCCGTGTTCCCAAAGCTAGGAGCCAAAGAGGAGAAATGTGAAGCCATTTCTCACATCCCATGATTTCCTTATCTCCATCAGGATAAAAATTGTCCATGGTGCCAGACCCCTGCTCCAGCTGAGAGCTGTGGCTGGAGGAGACTCTCCAGGCTGGAGGAGACTCTCCAGGCCAGGAAACTGCTTGTGTGTGAGGAAGAGAGAGGGATGGCTTTGGATTGAGAGGTCTGGTGTGAGAGGTGAACAGGAATTGACACAAGGACAAAGCCATTCCCAAGGGTGCTGAGGGAGTATCTGCAGGTGGAGAGGGGATGAGAGAAGGATGGGGAGAGAATAGAGCAAGGAATGCTGTGAGGTTTTTAATGGTCTTAAATTGCACAGTGATGTCATGTCCTCTTTCAGGCTCTGTGTAGTGCATGGCCTGGGCTATCTCCAGGACCTGTGTAACCAACCAGGATCCCTCATTCACCAGAAGGATCTGAAACCTTTATGGAACAAAGTGAAGGATTGCTTGAGAAAAAAGTGCACTCTTATGTGGGCTCCTTCCTACCCTTGCTTTTCTGCCAGAATTCAGAGCTGAGCTTAATTATGCCTTTCTCCTTGCCAGGTCCCAGTGGGAGATCCTGGGGTCAGGTTTGCAGGAGCACTGAGCAATTGGAAATGAAGCCAACAGGAGTTGTGCTTTGAACAGGAGCAATGTAAAGAAATGCAAAGAAATGTAAAGAAATGCAAAGTCCATGGAAAATCAAACTCCAGGGATGGCGTGGAATGGGATAAGAGCATCCAAACCCAGGCTCTCACACTGGTGATGCTCTCTCTGCCTCAGCTCTCGAGGGAGAAAGTACAAGGTTGTTGCACAGGTGTTTCATGGAAATAAATTTGTTCATACTTGAGAAGCATCCAGAGCCCCAATGAAAGAGCAGAGGAACCCCCAGAGGAAATGAATAATTCTGTAGTCAACAGAGGCTTTGGATGGTGTGCAGAAAATAAAGCCTGCGGCACACATTGGATAGGGAGGATTAAGGGAAATATTGAATGACTACCCAGGCATGGAATGAGTTAGGGATTCAGTGGAAAAACCAGTATATGATCATTGTAATTAAATACTGCATTGTAATGATCCTGCTCAAGAGGCGGGAGCTGAGCACAGCCTTTATTTTGGTGCTTTCAGCATTTGAAGCACTTGACTTTGAGTGTCATGGTACTTTCAGAGTAGAGTTCTAAATGTGATCCCATAAGTAAAAAGAAGAAACCTGAATGCTCAGGCCACAGAGAGCTGAATGACCGCTGTCTTACAGAAGTAAACACAGAAGAACTCATCCTTATTTAAGAAAGCAAAGCAGAGAAGGGAATACGCATCAGCAGTGATTTCCAGCTTTGGAAAGCCGAGAGTTGTGATGGCTCCTAAATTAGCTCAAAAGAAATTATTTCACTACAAGAGGTAATGAATGTGCAAGGATTTTGTGGCCAGAGAACATTCACATCTATAAATGTGATTATTGTATTGAAAATATGGAACTTGTCGTGGCTTCAGCAGGTAGTTGTGGTTTTTGCATGCGAGAAAAGTTGTGTTCTCTGGGTGTGCTGTGAGTGTAAAAGCAGGAAAGTGCAATGGGATGCACCTTACTGCACACAAAAGTAAGGATACACAGAGGAAGGGAATCTGCAGAGCTGACAAAGCACTCCCACCAAAAAGGGGGAAAAGAGTCTGAAAAGTGGCAAGACAATCCTGGAATTTGAACCGAATTTGATAAAAAGTGGACTAATTTTACTGTGCTTCTTATTTTGGAAATGCTATTTTGTTTGCATATGTCCTACTCTGTAATATTTTTTTTCTACTTTGTATGATACCAAAAAAACCCCATTCATGAACAAGCAATTGGGATGCAAGAGTTGGAGCAGGAGTGAGGTGCCCCTGACATGAAAGACAGGAGCAGTCAGGGATGCTGCCAGGGCAATTGAGCCCTGCTTGAGCAGGAGGGGCTGGGTAGACAGAGTTGGGCTGTGCCCTCCAGCTTCACTGTCCACAGGCTGCTGATGCTGTGGCATGAGCTCCAGGAGAAAGCTTCTTTGCATCACTCAGGAAGAGGAGTAAACCTTTATGAAGGTGCTGAGGAAACCTGCTCCCCTCTGCAGCAGGAGCTGCAGGAGATGGGTCAGGTCCTGTGACCCTCTGCCACACTCCTGTCCTGTCCCCACCAGCCACAAAAGTGTGCCCTGCCCGAGAATGTGACAGGATCACACAGCACAGCTCCCCAGGGTCACACAGCACAGCTCCCCAGGGTCACACAGCACAGCTCCCCAGGGTCACACAGCACAGCTCCCCAGGGTCACACAGCACAGCTCCCCAGGATCACACAGCACAGCCCCCAGGATCACACAGCACAGCTCCCCAGGGTCACACAGCACAGCTCCCCAGGGTCACACAGCACAGCTCCCCAGGGTCACACAGCACAGCTCCCCAGGGTCACACAGCACAGCTCCCCAGGGTCACACAGCACAGCTCCCCAGGGTCACACAGCACAGCTCCCAGGGTCACACAGCACAGCTCCCCAGGGTCACACAGCACAGCTCCCCAGGGTCACACAGCACAGCTCCCCAGGTCACACAGCACAGCTCCCCAGGGTCACACAGCACAGCTCCCAGGGTCACACAGCACAGCTCCCCAGGGTCACAGCACAGCTCCCCAGGGTCACACAGCACAGCTCCCCAGGGTCACACAGCACAGCTCCCCAGGGTCACACAGCACAGCTCCCCAGGGTCACAGCACAGCTCCCCAGGTCACACAGCACAGCTCCCCAGGGTCACACAGCACAGCTCCCCAGGTCATCAGGTCACAGCACAGCTCCCAGGGTCACACAGCACAGCTCCCCAGGGTCACACAGCACAGCTCCCCAGGGTCACACAGCACAGCTCCCCAGGGTCACAGGGTCACACAGCACAGCTCCCAGGGTCACACAGCACAGCTCCCCAGGGTCACACAGCACAGCTCCCAGGGTCACACAGCACAGCTCCCCAGGTCACACAGCACAGCTCCCCAGGTCACACAGCACAGCTCCCCAGGGTCACACAGCACAGCTCCCAGGGTCACACAGCACAGCTCCCCAGGGTCACACAGCACAGCTCCCAGGGGTCACACAGCACAGCTCCCAGGGTCACACAGCACAGCTCCCCAGGGTCACACAGCACAGCTCCCCAGGGTCACACAGCACAGCTCCCAGGGTCACACAGCACAGCTCCCCAGGGTCACACAGCACAGCTCCCCAGGGTCACACAGCACAGCTCCTCCCAGGGTCACACAGCACAGCTCCCCAGGGTCACACAGCACAGCTCCCCAGGGTCACACAGCACAGCTCCCCAGGGTCACACAGCACAGCTCCCCAGGGTCACACAGCACAGCTCCCCAGATCACACAGCACAGCTCCCCAGGGTCACACAGCACAGCTCCCCAGGGTCACAGCACAGCTCCCAGGGTCACACAGCACAGCTCCCCAGGGTCACACAGCACAGCTCCCCAGGGTCACACAGCACAGCTCCCAGGGTCACACAGCACAGCTCCCCAGGGTCACAGCACAGCTCCCCAGGGTCACACAGCACAGCTCCCCAGGGTCACACAGCACAGCTCCCCAGATCACACAGCACAGCTCCCCAGGGTCACACAGCACAGCTCCCCAGGGTCACACAGCACAGCTCCCAGGTCACACAGCACAGCTCCCCAGATCACACAGCACAGCTCCCCAGGGTCACACAGCACAGCTCCCCAGGGTCACACAGCACAGCTCCCCAGGGTCACACAGCACAGCTCCCCAGGGTCACACAGCACAGCTCCCCAGGGTCACACAGCACAGCTCCCAGGGTCACACAGCACAGCTCCCCAGGGTCACACAGCACAGCTCCCCAGGTCACACAGCACAGCTCCCCAGGGTCACACAGCACAGCTCCCCAGGTCACACAGCACAGCTCCCCAGGGTCACACAGCACAGCTCCCCAGGGTCACACAGCACAGCTCCCCAGATCACACAGCACAGCTCCCCAGGGTCACACAGCACAGCTCCCCAGGGTCACACAGCACAGCTCCCCAGGATCACACAGCACAGCTCCCCAGGGTCACACAGCACAGCTCCCCAGGGTCACACAGCACAGCTCCCCAGGATCACAGCACAGCTCCCAGGGTCACACAGCACAGCTCCCCAGGGTCACACAGCACAGCTCCCCAGGGTCACACAGCACAGCTCCCCAGGGTCACACAGCACAGCTCCCCAGGGTCACACAGCACAGCTCCCCAGGATCACACAGCACAGCTCCCCAGGGTCACACAGCACAGCTCCCCAGGTCACACAGCACAGCTCCCCAGGGTCACACAGCACAGCTCCCCAGGATCACACAGCACAGCTCCCCAGGGTCACACAGCACAGCTCCCCAGGGTCACACAGCACAGCTCCCCAGGTCACACAGCACAGCTCCCCAGGGTCACACAGCACAGCTCCCCAGATCACACAGCACAGCTCCCCAGCCTCCACCACCCTCCAAAAAGGAGTACAGCTGTACAGACTCTGACAGGTTTTGTTCACTAAACTCTCATTACCATTCTCAGAGGTGCCTGACCTTTATTCCTCAAATCAAATGTCAAAGATGTTTAGCAAGAGACTCAGTGAACTGCAGAGAGCTCCTACTCTGCAGGAGGTGGCAGGAGAAATGCTGGAGGACACGGGCCCATCACTGTGGGGTGCTCAGGCTGCTTCCCTGGCCCCTGTTCAAAGGCACAGCAGCTGGATGGTGCCTTTGAGAAGGGCCCTGGGGAGACAGAGCCAGGCCACAGCAGTGCCTGGTGGAAACACAAGAGACTGGAAATAAACTGAAACAGGAGAGGTCCAGAATGGATATGTGGGGAGTTTTCTCCCCATTATAAGAGTCCTGCACAGAAATATGCTGCAGCATCTCTGTTCCTGGGGGTTTTAACCACTCACCTGGAGGAAGCCCTCAGAAGTCTGATTTCATTGCTGGTGTCTGAAGGCAGCTGCACCACAGCCCTCCTGTGGTCACCTCCAAACCAGGTCATTCTGTGATTTCAGGATTATAATTAGGGATCTGGGGTGTCAGGCAGGCCATCCCAGACTGCTTTGCTGGGTGGTGGGATCAACATGGGCCTGGAGATGCCAGAGCCACAGCAAGACCAACTTCTACTTCCACAGGCTGGAAACAGATGGCTGTCACAAGCTGCTGCTCCTGTGTGCATCCAGGAGGGCTGTGTGCAGCAGGGAAGGAAAACACATGGAAATGAGACTGAGGCAGCACCTGGAGCAGGCATGGCAGCATCTCTGTGGCTAAACAGCCCCATGAATGCACCTGGACAAAGTGCAGACCTTCAGCAGCAGCTCTGCCAAAGGTACTAACCCAGCCCAGCTGCTGTTCTGCTCAGCAGCTGCTGTGCCCAAAGGAAAATGGGCTACAAGGCCCTTGAGGATGAGCAAGGATAGCTCAGGATCCAGTGCAGCTCAGGATTGTTGAGGTATCATTATGCTGGAAATGGTCCTGGGCAGAACCAGCACAACTCAGGATCCAGGTAAAGCCTGAGGCATCCCCAGCTGAGCAAATCACAGCTGGAGAGACAAACTATACAGTGCCTGACACATCCCCCATGTGTGATATATCCAGGGCTGTTTTCCAGGCTAAGCACAGCAGGATTTGGCTGCACTTGGGCTGTCAGTGTGGGCAGAGCAGAGCAGCTGTGGCTGCCTGTGGATCCCTGGAAGTGCCCAAGGCCAGGTTGGACAGGGCTTGGAGCATCCTGGGATAGTGGAAGGTGACCCTGCCCATGGCAGGGGGTAGCACTGGGTGAGCTTTGAGGCTCCTCCCTACCCAAACCATTCTGGCATTCTGTGATTTCTTTCTTGCACCTTCAAAGTGTAGCCAATCATATGAGGAGAGATGAGATCCCGAGGGGGGTGGCAGTTTAATGGGATGCATCTCCTCTGAGCACACGGAATTGTGAGGAGCCCGTGGCTCGGTGAGTGACGGATGTGGTCACACCAATAAAAAACATCCACTGCCGGTTCATGTGGCAATGGCCTTTTTCTCCAGTAAGATGTGCTGATCCCAGACCTGAACTCCAACAGTTCTCATTTCCCATTGCCCAGATAGGAGTGTTGGGGAAACAGGAAACAGGAAAAGAGCACTGGGATGAACTGGACTGAGAAGACATCCCCCACTGCCTTGATGGTGCTTTATTACCCAGCAGGGAGCTCTGATGTGACATGGGGGGTGATCCTGGAGCACAGCAAAGTTCAGGCTTTGATGGATGGAGTCCAGGCCTTCCCAGGTGCCTCTGCTTTCTGCTCCTGTCACATGGCAGGTCCTTCTTATTGATTTTAGGATGGTTTTTTCCAAGAGCATGCTTGGGAGTTTGTTTACTGTGCACTGAGAAGACTCTTGCTCTTGTCATGGTCAACAATCCACCAGGGAGGATTTGCAAAATGTGCATCCTTTGCCTAGAGCTTCATCAGTGCTTCTTTGGCAATTCTGAGCAGGTCTGGTGTCCTGCAGTGCTAACAGGAGGCACTGAGGGGTAGGTAAGGAGACAACTCAGCCCCAGAGCAGCTCAGCAGCAAACCTTCATCATACCTGGACATGTGAAGATGTAATAAGGCAAAATATGGTTTCCTGATGGCATCTTCCCACCCCTGAGAGCGTGGCACAAATCTGATTAGAGCATTTTCAGTCAAATACACTCGAAACAAAGCTCAGAGTTGGGATTTCTCCTTTCAAGCTAAACAGGGCTTTTGTGGTGTTCTGTACACGTCTCTGCCTGCTGAGGAAGATGTGTGTTTTCTACCAAAAACCTGAGAACTCAATATCTCCACATGGAGGTTTCCGTGCTGCATCTTCAGACATGGAGCTGCTTCTTCCTCTCCCATCTAGAAAACTCCCCAATGATTTCAGTCTGGATGTATATCCCATCCAGTGACCACTGCCAAGGAGGAGCACTGCTGGCAAAAGGAGACCAGGAGCACAAGGGACAGATGTCCAGCCACACTCCTCTAACAATTCATGGTGTAAATAGCTGAAAATCTGGACCCAGAGAGTGCTGAGAGTCCCAGGGAGTGTCCCTTAACTTTTGTCTCCAGAGAAGACACAAGATCCCCATGGAGCAGAGTAAGGAGTGCTGGGATCACAGCCCTGAGTGTCCCTGGCAGTGTCTGGGACAGGCACTCCAGGACAAAGAGACAAAGGGAAGCAGAGGCTGAGCAAACAGTGGGCATCAGGAATAATTGCAGCATTGACTGCTGCTGGTCCCCAAAAAGGGACTAGGAGAAGGAATCAGAAACTCAGCTCTCTGGTCGATTTCCCAGTAGGAGCCCCAGATGCACTTTCAATTTTAGGGCATTAGAGGAAGTGGAACCCTTCAGATAATATCTGTCTTGATATAGAAATTAACAAATACTCTTATCTGTGAAATAAGTCTCCTCTACTTCACATGTGCTGTAAAAACCAATCTTTTCCTGTCCCTTGGCTAGCCAAGTCTCACCATCCCTTGCCAGGTGGGGCTCTTGGTCTCCTCTCAGCACCTTCAGAGAAGGTCTGCAGGCAGAGAAGTGTGATCATTCCCTCTGGCAAGACCTGTTGGAGCCAATGCTTTGTAGAACTGAGCTAAGACTCCTGGGATTTGGAAACCTTCCTGTTTGGATCTGACAGCGGTGGTGGGATCAGCAGATCCAGGCTGTACCCAGTTGCTTTCCCAGCAGAAAGAAGAGTGCCAAGAACCACAATTCTGGATCTCTCAGCAGATGTAAGAGATGCCAGATGTGACAAGAACAGTGGCACTGAATGCTTGGGAGGTCCTGCAGACCTCTGGGATGAGTCTTCAGCCCAGCTCAGACTCACAGGGGCACAGCCAGGAAGCTGGGACTGATGGAAGGACCTCCATTTGGTCCCTGCTCCCTTCTCACCTCTTCTTTCCAGGGAGCAGTCACACAGGGGGAAACTGGCCACTTCTCAAGGCAGGGTAAACCCTCCCTTATAACAGATTGCACTTCATTCTAGCCTGGCTTCACAGCTTTGGACACTAAATCAGCCCTTGAGCCGTGCAGCTGAAGAGCCCTGCACTGTCAGAAACCTCCTCCCCTGCAGATGGTTGTGAACTCTGCCAACCACTGTCTGGTGCCCTCCTTGATAAAGAAAACAGGAGAAAGAAGCCCACACAGGTTTTTGGATTGCATTGCATTTTAATAAAGATGCTCTCTTGGGGTGACTTTATGATGATTCTTTATTCCCTGATCACCTCCTTTATGCCCAGAAATGTCTGTGGTGGCATTAGGATGACCCAGGGGGCCAGGCTGGTGCCTGGGAGCCCCGGGCTCTCTTCAGTCCCTCTCCCTGTGCCACAGTCAGCAGCTACATTCATTGCTTTTGCTGGATTAATTTTCATCAGTTTAGGCAAGCAGCTTCTGGTGGTTTTGGGGTTTTTTTCCTTCCCCTGGCCTGGAGGCTTTCCACCAGCAAATCGTTCTGGCACTTCTTTTGTTGTTTTTTCTCTCTCTGGCCCAGGGAGCCTGAGTGGTGGCTCCAGCCAGTCCGAACCCCAGAAAGATGGAGCCAGTGAAAGAAGGGATGTTAAACTCCACCAGCTTCACTGGCTACAAGGAGAAGACCCACACCAGAAATCCAGCAGGTTCCCAGCTGCTGTGAACTCTGTTCTTCTCCCCTCACAGAGACAAAGAACGGCAGTCACCATCTTTGCCTCTTGACCACAGAATGGGGTGAGGGTGGGGTGTAAGGTTCAATTTTCTTTTTTTTCCTGTGCTTTGTGGGTATCTTGCTTTGTTAATAAACAGTTCTACTTTTCTTCTTTTTTTTTCTTTTCTTTCATCCCCTGGTATCCATTTCTCTCATTGGCAGAAGAAAAGGGAGTTATTCAAGCCCTTTCTCTTACAGAAAAACTCTCATTTTTGAGTGTTTTTCTCCTAGAATTTGTCTTCAAACTGAGACAGATGCTTTGCTGCTGGGCATGACCCCTCAGACCAAATTTGAAGTGCACATCACCTATGGCACTTAAGGCCATTAAAACATCCACCAGTTTTGGTCTCAAAATCTCATCCCAGCTCCACTGAGGGTGTTCCCTTTAATTTTAGGTAGCTTTCCCCTGAATTTTCATGGATGGATACATGCAATGTTGGTTCCCTGAAATCTTTGCACCACAAAGCCCTCCTGCTCACAGCCTTGGGGACAATTTTTCAAGAAAATGACCCATTGTGGGCAGCATCCCACTTGGGCCACAGCACCTTGAACAGTGCCCAAGAACAGCACCAGAGACCCACATGCTGCACTGAGGGGAAGTCTGCTGGGCTCAGAAATACTCCAAGGCTCCTTCTGACTCTGCACTGTCTCAGGTTCCAGCTCCACCTCGGAGGAGTGGAGCTGTGGAAGCTGTTCCCATCCCTCCCACAGCCTGCAAACACCATCCAAGGGGGACTGGAGCTCTGATTCCACTCTTGTGTTGTGTTGTTTTGAAAACAGGCCAACAATAATCTTCTTCCTCTTCTGCTCCTCCTTGCTGCTTGGAGGTGACAGGCATCATGCAGCCCAGAAGAGCTACTCCAATCCAACCTCCTGACCCAAAAGCAGAGCTAACTATCAGCAATGAGACAGTCAATCAATGGGCCTGATTAATTAACTCCTAATAAGTTAATCTGAGCGCTCAGGCAGAGAGGAGGCCTCCTGGTGAAAGCAGTGCTCTCAGGTCTTGCAGGCAGGGGGAAAAAATCAATTCCCTGGCTGCCCCATTTATCACAGCAGAACATGGAGCTGGATGGAGCAGCAGTGCTGGATGGATGGAATGTCAGGGCAGAGCTGCATGCAGAGCTGTGTGGTCCTGCTGGAGCACCCTGGGAGGAGGATGAAGTGATAAATAAAAGGAACATGGGAAAAACCACATAGGAAGGAAACTTTTCCAAAGACTTACAAGAGAGCCTCTCTCCATCAGGCACTCCAGGAACCATCAGTGATCCCCTGAGCATAGTGAGAACCTTCATGTCCCCCTCTGCTCCTGTTAGATCTGTGGTTCCTGGGACTGAGCAGGGGGGAAATGCTGCAAACAGATTGCCTTGGCTGCTGCCTGAGAGGACAGTTTGAGGATGCAGAAGCAGATCAGCTTTCTGAGAAGTTCTGGCAGCCAGGATCTGTGAGAGGTGCTGAGCCCAGGGACATGCTCAGGCTTCAGGGCTCCTGGGAACCCGTGGCCTCTTGGCATTGTTCAGGTCTCCTCTTCCACAGCTGAAAGAGATGATACATTTCTACTCCACTGCCCAAATGGGCTCACTGGGATCCTTCTACCCATTTTTGATTGTGCAGTGGTGCACAGAAGGCATTAGATCCTGAATACATTCCTGCTTCCTCACTAGCTTGGCCCTACTCTGTAGCAGAAAGCAGCAGGGCTGGAAGGAGCAGGATCTCCACTACCCCACAGCAGACTGCAAGATGAAAGCACATTTTCCCCTGCTGTCATTGACCTTTCTTTCTTGATTTCAGTGTTTTCTTATTCTTTCTGCCCTTTCTTCTCTACCTTTGTGCTCAGTCTCCCTGTGCTCCCTTCTGCTCCTCCCCAGGAGCCAACCTGCCTGCTGTGGATTCATGTGCCTCTTTGTCACCCTCAGATTCCAGTGTCCCACACAGGGACACACCAGACCCCTGGCAGCCTGCTTGCTCTTCCATGCCTTTTAGCTTGATTCACAGCTGGTCCTGGCTTGACCAAAAGAGTTGCTCAATCATCTCTGTCCCTGACTTTAGTGTTGTGCTCTCCTCTTTCAGCATTACCAACCTTTCAGCCCTGTCCCCTCCCTGCCAGACCACAGCTCTGGGCTCAGTCAGTTTATGAGGCTCCAGCAGCCTGCTCTGGCTGAGCTGTCCGAGTTTGTGCTCTGTAGCTACCACACGATTAACCAGATTCACAGAGCCCTCTTCTGTTCCTGGGAGACACTGACAAAATGCTCTTCCCTCTCCCACCCCTTCCCTTCCTCCTTCTCTTGCACAGCCTTGTGCTAGGACTGCTCCTGCCAGCTCCATTCTGCTCTGTGGAGGCTCCCACGGTGTTTCCTTTGGAGGATCTTTTCTATTCCCTTATGGAGTTCCTCATGGATCTTCTCCTGGCCCTTTCTCCTTCCACACCTCACCTACAGCCACACACAGAGTGACCTCACACACCCAGCTCTGAACAGCTCCTTTTCATCTCAAGCAAACATTTTATCTTGTGCCTTTAATGTCTCCTGAGGGATAACCAGGCATCACTCAAGCTGATTGCCACCTTCAAACTCATCTGAAAACTCTTCACCAGGGTACCTGCCTGGCTAGGATGGAGTGCTCAGGAGGTGACAGTTTCTCCTCATATGGAGAACAAACCTGACAGCTCCTGCTGGGGTTCATGGGCCTGGATCCCAACTCTGGGCTGCACAGGGACAGTTCATGTGCCATGACTGGAAATGCAGAGCCTGGCACCTTTCATGCAGCCTCCCTGGGTGAGTCTTTGCCCAAATATGCTGGTTTGTGATTGCAATGCTAAGTGCTTTCGAGCACAGTGTAAGGTCTGGTGAGCACTGCAGCATCTGGGCTAAGAACGTGTTTTTACAACCAGCAAGGTTTGATTTAGCAATTACAACAATAATCTTTTAGTAATTCACATTTCTGTGAGCTGTGAATGGCTGGTAAATGTGCCAGACCCCTTCAGGCATGTTTTTTGTTGTTAACATTCAAAGTATTTAACCATGTGCACTATGTCTTGGGTTGCCAGTTGAATTAACTTTTTTTTTTCACTTACATAACTTGCACTTCTTAATCAGGATTGTCACAGACAGCCACCAAGGCATGTACAGAGAGGCTTTGTGGAATAATCACTCAAATTAAACTGCTTTGTAAATACCAGAATGATTAAAAAATAAATAAATGTTCGGATGCCCAACTTCTTGTGCAGACTATCAAACATCTGTGAACAGGAGTGAACCATTTTCAGGGCTTTGTCTTACATATTTATTCAGGAACACAATTTTTTCCTGTTTTGTGCAAATCCAGCTTGCCTGACTGCTTGTAGAGAAGATCTGTGAAGGCCTCATCAGGATGGGCTCATCAGAAGCTCTCTTTGAAAGAGAACAAAAATCCAAGCAAGTCATTATTCACTCAGCTTTCCACACTTCAGCAGTAGCAAAGGCACAGAATGTCTCTGAGGAGCCCCTCAAGAGGGCTGGAAATCCCTTGGATCCCACTCTCCAGGCTGATAACTCTGCAGCACCTCCATGCACATCAAATGCTGCTGTCTCAGGGCATGTGTTCCTCCACCTTCCTCACATTCACTATTCCAAATTTTGGCACTACAAAGAATCTTCCAACAACGTGCACAGTTTCCCTCTGTTGGCACCGACAAGCATGAACTCTGGTCAGGGTCCAGTGGATAAAACCAGGGCACAATGTCAGGGCTTTTAGGGCTGTCATTTGAGAGGAAGATGATGAACAGCCCCACACTTGCAGCCTGGGTGGGCTGGGGGCCCTGCTGTGTCTGTGAGGCTGCAGGAGGTGCTGTGAGGGTGCCGTGCCCCTGGCTGAGCTGGTCACTCACTCTGGGCACGGCCACATCAGGACAGGTCCCAGCAGAGTGAGCAGGTGATGGGGATGTGCCATCCAGACAGGGCTGTGACTTATAAATGCATTGATAAAAACTGTTCCTTATGCCCAACAGGCTGGAAAAGATGAAGATAGTTTCAATTTTGAAGGCACCAGTGTCTCCATGGATTTAACAGCGCTCCAGACACTCTTCTTTCAATAAAGCATCTCAGATAGTTTAAGGTTCCACACAAGTGTTTTCTGGTCTCTGAGTACCTGATCTAGAAATATGTTTTGGCCAGCAATCTTCATGTTCCATCAGCACCACATTAATCCAAACCCAATGAGAGGATTGTCTGCAGAGTCTGCACACCACGAACAGACATTTTATCATTGAATCATCTTGGTTGGCAAAGATCAAAGCCAAGGCCCTTCTGTTTTAACTGTATCAAATATGATTGTTTCACTCCTTATTTTGCTATTTGCACATGGAGAGCACACCAGCCACTGAAGCCCAGCGCCACCATGAATGGCTTCAGGAGGACATTTTCCCCCCAGGAGAGGCCATTTCTTCTGAGTGTGCTCAGTGCCAGGTGTGTACACCATGGTGGCTGGTGTGTCACACACACCAGCAGGTTTCCAAATGCTTCTCCACCTCAGCCCTGTTCAGCTGTTCCTGCCCACTCCTCCTGGACTCCCCGAAGCAAGGTGGCCCACTGGGGACATGAAGTTACTCTATTTCTCCTTGAAATTTCTGAGGGCTAAACCTGTGACTAAGCCAATGTCTGAGGTGTGTGAGGATCCCTCTCAGAGCATTTTGATGCAGAAACAAAGGCAATTGCCAGGAAGCAACTCATCTCAGCTAGGAGTGTGGTGCTGCACACAGGGAAGGGTTTGACTCGAGTCTTTGGTTCATCAGAAATTTAGAACCACTGAATCATTAAGTCATAGAATTATCTGGGTTGGGAGGGACCTTAAAACTCACCCAGTCCCAGCCCTGCCATGGGCAGGGACATCTTCCACTGTCCCAGGCTGCTCCAAACCCCAATGTCCAACCTGGCCTTGGGACACTTCCAGGGATCCAGGGGCAGCCCACCCTCACAGGGAGGGAGGGAGGGAGGAAGGAAGGAAGGAAGGAAGGAAGGAAGGAAGGAAGGAAGGAAGGAAGGAAGGAAGGAAGGAAGGAAGGAAGGAAGGAAGGAAGGAAGGAAGGAAGGAAGGAAGGAAGGAAGGAAGGAAGGAAGGAAGGAAGGAAGGAAGGAAGGAAGGAAGGAAGGAAGGAAGGAAGGAAGGAAGGAAGGAAGGAAGGAAGGAAGGAAGGAAGGAAGGAAGGAAGGAAGGAAGGAATCACAATAATTTCTTTCTCTTTACAGCTTTTAGAGGGGAAGTTTGATTAGCTGTAATTTTATGCGTATGTCTGCCTCCTCACTTCTGCCCCTCTCCACAGGTCCATGCATGTTTGTGTTTGTTCAGAGAAATAATGTAGTGAGGGAAAATACAGTTCAGGAGATGAACTTTGTAGTTGGATTTGAAGAGGGCCGAGCCTGTAGCCACACCTCTCCACTGGGATAGGGATATACACAGCCTGTGGCCACACTCTGATCTCTCTCTTGCTGCATAATCACAGCAGAGGTAACAACTGTCATCTTCATCCCACTGAGTATTTTAATGTTTGCTTTTCTTCCAGTGTCCTACAGAGGCAATTAAACAGAGCAGGGAATTAAGCAGGGCTCACAGCAGGTCTGCATTTCCATGAGGAGGTTCTTAATGAGGGCTTTCTTGATGAGGCCTTTGGTGGAGACTCCTCTCTATGTCCTTGGCAAGGCACAGCATTGTCCCATATTCCCAGTGAGTGGGACCAGAGTCACTCCTGTCCCTGGGTCACATTTCTTCTGGGAAGCTCTGCAGGCTCCAAGCCATGGTTACACACAGAGCAGTGCTGTGCAGAGAGCCTAGATGGAAATGTGAGAGTTCCTGCCAGGGGCAGGATGTGGCTGCAGGGCTGAGCAGAGCTTGCTGCCTGCCTGCCAGGGCAATGTGGGATGGAGTGTCTGGCATTTATTTCCAACATGCAGAAGTCAGAGGTTGCCCATTCCTGTCTGGTTGTGTCCAGCACTGCTGCCATTTCCTGGGCGTGGGGCCCAAGTCTGGGCAGGACCATCCCTCAGCCCCAGCCCTCTGTGGCCTCCCCTGTGCTCTCTGTGTGCCTCAAGCACAGCATTTCATAGAATCACAGATTCATGGAATGGGTTGGGTGGGAAGGCACTTCAAAGCCCATCCAGTGCCACCCCAGCCATGGGTAGGGACACCTCCCACCATCCCAGGCTGCTCCAACCCCAATGTCCAGCCTGGCCTTGGGCACTGCCAGGGATCCAGGGGCAGCCACAGCTGCTCTGGGCACCCTGTGCCAGGGCCTGCCCACCCTCACAGAGAACAAATTCTTCTTAATGTCCAAATTTTATCCACCATCCTCAGCTTACACTCACTAGCCCTTGCAGTGTCTCTGCAGCCTTTGCAGTGAGTCCCTCTCCAGCCTCTTGCAGGCCCCCTTTAGGCACTGGGAGGGGCTCTAAGGTCTCCCCAGAGCCTCAGGAGGCTGATGCACAACAGACACAGCAGCAGGACGAGCTCCAAGGGTGCCCTGACAGCATCACCCTCCTTCCCCAGCCACGGGGGCTTGTGCTCATGCAGCATTTCTCTTAGCTCTGAGCCAGCCCAGCAGCACCACTGATGAGCCCAGCACACCATTCCCAGTCACTTTCACTTGAACCTGTGCTAAATATTCCAATTCATTCTAATTGAGGCTAATGGAGCTGGAAGAGCAGGGCTGGCAGCAATATGTCACCACACATGTGCCATATGGCTCCTATCACCATCCAGGGGCCTCTTCTCACCCATTTAGCACAGCCCTGAGCAGCCCCGCTCTGCCATGGAGGGTGCAGGGGGGAGCAGGTCAGCAGAGAGGAGCCAGGCACAGCTGTATTTCCAGCGGGATTTGGGCTCTGGAAGGGAGCAGTGATGGTGCACAGCAAGCAGAGACCTTGTCAAGATGTCCTGTCTTCCCTTTCTCAGCATGTGCAGGGCCATGGCAAGTCACCAGGATGGGAGAATGAGGGATGGTGTGTTGGTTCTGTGGGCTGCAAATTATCAGGATATTTTTTTTATTGACAGGGAAAACACTTAAATTTCTCCAGAATTTTTCATTCATATGAAAATTTTTTGGCCCAAATCTGAACGTAGGACAGCATAATTTTTCTGATGTTTCATGGTGTGTGCTGGAGACAAGCTGCCATCCCACTGGGGTGTGGGAACACAGAAGGTGCAGAACTCAGTGTGATGGCATGAAAATTTGGGTTGTAAATGTTCTGGGTCTGGTGATTTCATATTTTCATTGAAGTGTTTTTATTAGAAATTTAGGTATTCCTCAAAACAAAAAGTGCCATTTTACTAATAGATCAAAATCTGGGCTAGCCCCATGACCCAATATGCCCATTGGGAGCATGTTCCTCGTTCAAGGCAGGGCTCCAGATCACAGAAGAAACCCCTGGAAAGGAAGGCAGAGCTTGCTCCAGAAGTGCTGGGTGAATCTGAAATGCCAGTCCAGGCTCCCCTCCTGCGCCTGCAGGTTTGGGGACAGTGCTCCAGAGAGAGCCCCACCTCACTCAGAGCTCCTTCACACTTTACTTCACTCAGGCAAGATGTTCTACTCCTTGAATGCCACCCAACAGTTCATTCCTCAAAAGATGCTAATTACTGCTGATTGGTTTATTAGCTTGCTGCCAAGAATCCATAATTTTCCTAGGAAAGGCAGTACCATGCAGATGCTGCTTGGTCTGAGACCTGCAGGGCTTAACTCTTCATGCTGTGCAGTGTCAATACTCTGAGAGCCAGGGCCAGCTCTGTGGCACTGCTGACCACAGGTTACACCCACAAATTATCAGCACCCAAACTCAGGCTGTCAGAGACAGCTCTGCTGGCTTCCCTGAAGACCAATAAGCATTCAGCTCAGATTTGGATTTTCCATTTCCCTTCAAGGCTGTGCATATCCCAAGCTGAGTGCCCTGCAAATACTCACTTTATAAAGACCTGTGAGTGCCCACACTCCACATTTCCAGTAAAATCCTTGTCCTGTGTTCTGCTTTCCCAGATGGGCTGCAGCTCCATAGAGGGACGCTGGGAGCACTGGCTGATGTCTGATGATTGATTGTTCCCAGGCATTTTCTCACCAGACCTTTTCCTTTACTCATTTCTCTGGTCCAAAGGAACCTCTGGATGCACTGGGCCATGAATGGATCTGCCAGGAGCCCTGTCCTGCCCATTCCCAACTTTTCAACAACTCTGACACTGCTCACGGTGCCTTTCTTGCCTGCTTCCCTCTATCCTTCTCAAAGACAGTGATTCTCCTTCTTTCCTATCCCTGTCCATCCCAGCTTTCCTTCTTTTCCTCATCAGCCTTCTAGACCCCAGCATGACCAGCTCCACACCCTCCCAGCCCAACCACTGTGTCTCAGCCCCACCAGCCACATCCCAGCTTTCCAGGCTCACACATGGGGCAGTGAAATGGAGAGAAGTTCTTGGATTTGGTGGGAATACTGTGGCAGGAGTGCCATATGTCCTGCCATGGCTCCTGTTCCACCTGCCTAGCCACACAAAGGCCCCTGAAAGGCTACATCAGGTCTTCTGGCTTCATCTAGGACACTTCCAGAGCTTGTTCCCAGAGCCCTGGATCTCCATGGTGTCTCCTCTGAGGTGTTCAGCAGCTAGAAGTCCTGCAGGATCACCAGAGAGGCAGTGTAGGAACAAGGTGGACTTGCTGCAACACCACCTCTGCTGAAGGAAGGCATTCCCACCACCCTAGCTTGATCCATTTCATCTCCTTTTTCTGGCTGAAAGTGTAAATCTTGCTTCCAAACAGGAAAAAGCTGCTTCTCAGGAGCATTCAAATAGTTTCTGTGGGTTTCTGTTTCTTTGCAAAGGTCTTAATTTTCCTGGGAACACCCAAGAGATCAAACTCACCTTCCACCTGGCAGGGGGCTCCCTGGTATATCAGAGACCAACATTTGCTCCTGTGCTCCCACATGAGAACCAATGTCTTCCAGTGCCTGAGCTCTCCCAGGAGCTCATCCCCTGCAGGTAGCAATGCCTTGGCTTTGAATCCTGAATCTTTATTTTTTCATTAATTTTTTTGGTAGCAGCCCTGACCTCCCCTGGCTGTGTGTACCTGTCCCTCAGATTTGTTGGTGTGCAGTGTATCTCTCCTGGATCGTGGCCATCTTAACCCCTACAATTCCTCATTTTCCACTCCCTCTGTACTCCCCAGGGTGCAATCCCCCACTGGATAATTGCAACCTGCATTTTTTGTTTCCAGACAGTGACCTGGCATCCAGCAGGATTGTGCTGCACCTTGTCTGATTGCATGTCCCAAGCCCAGCCAGGCAGATTGATTGTCAGCTATTTACTTCAGCCATTCACTCTTCATTATTCACAGTGTGAGATTCATCCCATGAATGAGAGAACTGGCTGGAATTGCTCTTTATTGGTTTTATTCCATGATCATGTTCTGAGGCTTTTATAAACAGGAGGAGGGAAATTACAGGTGTATCACAGTAGCCACACAAACATATCCTGCATCAATTTATTTTAGTGAAGACATGCTTTCTGGATCTGATTCAAAAATTAGACTGGAAAAAGCCCTGTGATCTTCTTTTCTCTTTTTTCCCCTTTTTCATAGCTGATGATAATTTTTTTATAGCAAACAAATACCTGCATGTGAGAAACCTTCAGCCACACTGATGTGCACTTAAGTATTTTGAAGACTTTTTTTGTTTATGAAGAAAAAAACCCACTTTTTCAGTGAAAAGCAGATGCAGAATACTCTGATCTCACTCGGAGTGTCACTGCCCCTTCTCTTCCACCTGCCAACACAGAGGTAAAAACTGAGACCCATCAAGTCTTCCAATTCCTTCTGCCTCTGTCATCTCCATCAATTAATAATTTCTTGGCTTTGTCTGACAACACAAAGAAATTTAAAAAAATTTCCCGTTCAAAAATAAAGTACCTCAGGGACTGATTCACATCCAAGAGCAAATTTGAGGAGGTACCTCATCCATCAGCTGGCCAATGGTGGAATGATTTGGCTCTTCAAGCAATTCCTAGGAAATGAGCAGGGAGGGGAGTGTTCAATTAGCAGCACTCATGAGCCCATTAAGTGGCCATACTGGTCTGTGCTGATCTGATCCAGGCACAAACATGAGGAACAAATATCCTCTCTCCCAAGGACCCATGGCCAAATTGATTTAATATTCACTCAGCAGAACTCCTTCCAAAAAGCCCTTTTCTTCCCAGAGAAGCCACTTTTCAAAGTGATGTGTCTGAGTGGTTCAGTTTAAATCCCCAGCACACTTAGATGCCTTTGCAGTCATCAGCCACCACTGTTCTTCACTGAAATCATGCTGAGCACAGCCCAGGAAGGCAGAGCAATGGACAGTAAAGCTGGATTTGCACATCTGTAGTGCACAGCTCCGGTGGGACTGGAATTTATAGGCATCATGAGAATATCCAATTAGCAGTGTTAACACTAACATATTTGGGAAAGGACATTGCTATACCTCCTACCACAGGGCTGAGCCAGTTTGTAAGCACTGGAGACTAAGGTGGGAGGAGTCCTAGAGATGCTTTGCAGGGCTGTTCTGCTTGGCAGGGAACACTGCTGCAGGCAGCCTGGGCTGGGGCCTGGCCATCCCCCAGGGACACTCTCAGCCTAAGGTGACAGGTGTGTCTGCTGGGATGTGGAGCAGGTGTTGCTGTCTTCAATTAATAATTTTATTGTTTTCACCATTTGATGTTCATTAAGGTTTTTACTTACAAGGTTGCAATAACGGTTGATAAGTTACACCAATAAAATGCACTTTGGTAAAGGTGCTGTCCAAAGCACGAGGAATCTTTGGGCAGCTCTTCCTCTCAGAAGCAAACACCTCCAGTTGAGATTTGCAGTGATCTGGGGGAGAACCCTCTGGTTGCACTGGAGGTGCTCCTGCCAGCACCCTCATCTTCACTCTGCTCTTCCCTGTGCCTCAGTGCTCAGCTGGAACTACTCAGGATATTCTCAAGTTTGTTCTTCCCTCCTGCCTGACTGCCAGGCAAAAACTTCATCAATTGGACACAGAGTTCAGTTTCTCCCTGCAATTTTCTCTCAGTAAAAATCTTAATGAACCGCAAATGGTAAAAATAATAAAAATCTTAATTGAAGACAGCAAAATGAGCTTTGCATTGGAACATGAACCCCAACGAGGAGCTGTGTGCATTTTTAGCTCTCAGCTCTCACAGGTACATGGATTTAAAGGCACTGAGGGCCCCTTTGGCCACACTGCTCCCAGGAGTGCAGGTTCTGGGTTTCCAGCTCTTTGTCTGGGGTTTAAGTGAGGACAGAAGTCAGTGCTTGCCTGTGCAGGTTTGAAGGGGAGCAGCTGCTGTGAGATGGGGAGAAACATGCCAGGGGCTGGAATCTGGGTCTATTGCGTGCACCAGGGGTTACCAGCCTGGGAAGTCTCACTTCAAGTGTTGCAATCTCCATGGAATGTGAAATGTCTCACTTTGGAAGGTATAAGCCATGAAACCCTGAGGTAGCTGAAGTTTAGGGCACAGTTTGAAGAAAGCTTTTTTTGTACTGTTCTGTTCCTTTTCCTATTTGTCCACATTAAAAATGTTTGGTTTCTTAACCCCTGTGGCATCATCAGCTTCAGCAGGAGGAAGTCCTGAGGCCAGGAGGGAGGGAATAAATTTGGATGTGTCAAAGAGATTATCAAGTGCGGGGTCATCCTCAACCTTGGGCTGTAGGTAACATTTTAGTGAGGAAAGGAAAGCTGACAAAGACAGCAAGAACACAGGGAGAGACATGAAAGAGGGCTTGAAGATGTCAAAATGGCTAACAGACAGAAAGTTCTAATAGTTTATAAAAATAACAGCCTGAAGCTCGATTTCTCCTCTGAGCTCTTATTTGGAACACAGAACATTGAAAAAAAGAAAATAAAACTCAGATCAGAAACCCTGAGTTCCCATCCACCCAATATTGCAGCATTCACAGGGCACTGGACTCAGAATGGCCAAGGCAGTCACTTGGCAGTATGGCATGTTCTAATGGGAGAGGCCCTCCCAGCACTGAGAGAGGCCTTTCCAGACAAACTCCTAAATATATTCTTTCCATTGTCAAAGTAACAGCCCATTTTTCAAGAGGAAGTGCTTAATGTTTAGGAAAGAAGGATGTTGCTGCAAAGCATTTTCAGTCAAAGATGGAAAGATCTGTCCCTAGTGAGGACAAACACTTGTGTCACTCCCCTTGAACATCTTCATCAACTTGCCAGACAATGTTCAGTGCACTTGTGAAGCCTCAGAAACCCAGTCATTGTGCCCATGAGCTGGAATAGCTCCAGTTTGGGAAGACAGTCCTCAGGCAGAGCTCAGCAAAACATGTTTGTCTGGACTTCTCTCTGAATTTCTCCTCCCTGCAAACCTGCAGAAAAATCAATTTTTGCCTTAGTTCTCAGCAGCTCCCATCAAGAAGGTACTTTTAGCCCAGCCTCAGAGAAGATGTTGCCAAGTGCTCCAACATCCCAGGCTCTTTGTCTCTGAAATAAAGGGAAATGCAGTTCTGTTTACATGTTTTCACTAATATTGTCTGCACAGATTATTTGCAGCTTTTAACCTTTTCTTCTTCACTGTGTCTAATTTTCCCATCCAGTAACTCTTCAAGGTCCTCCTCATTGTTGCTGTTCTCTAAGAGATGCCGTGTTCCAGTCCACCTTTCCCCAGGAATTGTATTTCTGCAGTTCTTGCTGGTTCATCTTCACAAACAAAGAAATGGGGATGAAGCCCAAGTAATGCAGAAAGAGTGAGCACAGCACCCAACCCGAGCTCCTCCCAGGCACAGGCGAGACAGCTGGCAGCCTCATGGTCCATCCTGGTCCATCCTGGTCATCCTGGTCCATCCTGGTCCATCCTGGTCCATCCTGGTCCAGCAGCTTCACAGTCCATGTGACAGTCTGGACAGACTCCCAGGCTGACAAGGGTCCCTTCCTGAGGGCAATGTGATTCCAGAAAGGCATTTGGGGATTGCACAAGGCATTTGGGGATGTCTAGAGGAGAAAAAAAAAGGCATGGAATGGAAGGCAGTGCATGAGAAGTCAGTGCCCCACACACGCTTTTGTATGAAGGGTTCTGAGCAGCAGGAGCAAGGGGGTGGAACTAAGGAGCTCCTATTTCTCAGTGTCAGAAACTAGGGAGACCTGAGATCCAGGGACACCTACTGGGAAACTGTCTAAGCAGAGCTGCTGCAGGGATCTGTACAGGGTATATGCAAGTATGTAAATTCTCCACTGTTGCTGTTTCATGCTGGTCAGACTCACTAGAGACCCAAGAACAAGGAGCTGCAGCTGTTCCACCTGTGTAGGGCCATTGGACAAGGAAACACCTCACAATCCCAACCTCATTCCTGCATGCAAATCCCTTTTCATGCTGGTCTTCGCTGTTTCTCCCAGTACAGGATGCAGGAAATCTGTCCTGCTCTTCCAAACTCCCCCAGTTCACATCTGCTGTCTGTCCCAATGCCATGGCCTTGGAGTAAATATTTTGGGGAGTTTAGTCCCCAAGTTTGTGCTGATGTCACTAAGCCTGTTTAGGCTGTGGTGTGGCACTAACAGAGAAGAGTTATTCCCATGTACCACTCCCACATGGGAATAATCCAGTATATCCCAGCATTTTTCCTGCTGTACTATGCTACAGAACCTGCAGGACTCAATACCACACGCAAAGACTGGGAGTGCACCCAGAGATTTGAGCACAGCCTCCTGCACACAAGAAACACCTGCTCAGCCACATGCACCAGCAACACCATGTCATTTGTGTCCCCTCCAGCCAACAGAGCAGTTCCTGATCCTCCAAGAACCTCCTAAAACCTGCCCTATCCTTTTTGCTCTACAGTTCTGCAAGTTATTTCAGTCCATGTTCCTGAGCTCTGATCTAGGATAATAAAGATTCATTTTAGCTTAAAAGCCAAAAATACCCCACACACACACACACACTTCACACACTCTGAGCCTGAAAGTCCATCAGTTATTTCCTTTACCTTATCCCAAACCTGTTCACTCAGACATTTCCTCTGTGCACTTCTCCAGAATCTCCAAACCTGCATTTCCAACAAATTGCTTTGTAAAGGTGCTGTACTTTCTTTGTTCTCTGAGCTTATTCCATTTTCCCTTTACAGGAAAAGTTGCAAGAACAGCAGCTGCCTCAGCTAGCTGAAGCCATCTGTAACTGTATCTGCCCCAGAGTCCCTTAAGCATCCATTTCCCTCCCAGCATTGTTCTCCTCTAATACTTGTACAAACACTTCATATCACCACTCCACAATCCTCCAGCAGTAGTTCTCTTATTTCATTGTTCCAAGGGGTCATTCTCAGCTGCATTTATACAGCCCATGAGTCTCAGCTGAGGACTCCAGTCTGGTCAATTTTGGTTTTGTGTTGATTTGGAACAGCCTGGTTTTTGGTAGTGGGGGAGGACCACAGAAGTGGCTTCTGTGAAGAGCTGCTGGAAGCTTCCACCATGTCAGACAGAACCAACCTCTGATGGCTCTGGAGATAGACGTGCTGCTGGCCTGATCAGAGAGGCTGGTAACACCTCTGGGATGACATATTTCAGAACAGTACACACACAGCTTTTCCCAGGGCAGTGAGGCACCGCCATGGCTGCTGCTGTCTCAGTGCAGCCTGTGGCAAGCCTTGCCTGCCTGGCTGCTCCTTGCCAGCCACGCTGCGGGCAGAAGGGCAATTCTTGAAGAGTTGGGAACGGACAGGAGGGCTCGTGGCAGGGGCAGCAGTGGCTACTCCCTCCTGGCATCCCACATGAAGAGAGGCAATAAATAATGCCAGCATTAAATAATGCCAGCACCATGCTGGCCACTGCCCACACAGTGGTGGCGGGGCCACATGGCCAACGACAAAAACATGCAAGCAATTCCCCGGCACTGAACCTGAATGAAATCGACCTCTCAGAGCTGCAGGTCCTCCAGCAATCTTTGAATTAGTAGAACTTGTGGGCAATGGAGCCTACAAGCAGCAGGATTTTTCTAGTCAGATGTCCTGGTTTGAAAAACAGGTGTCTGCCAATAAAAGCAGAAAATTCTCTTTGAAATGGAGAATGTAAACCCCCTCCCTCCAAATTATTATCAATTTGAAATTAAGGGGCTCTCAGGCAAAGATGTAGGAATTAGAAATAACAGTTCTTTACTGGAAAGATTAAAATAGAAATACAGTAATACAAAAAACAATCCCAACCCTGACAGAGTCAGAATACAACCTGACACCCCGTCAGTCAGTCAGGGTGTTGGCACAGTCCCATTCAATGGTGGCTACAGTCCCCTGGCAGATGTGGTTCAGCTGGAGCAGTGCTCCTGTAGAAGGTGCAGCCTTCCTCCAAAAGTCCAGGGATGATGTAGAAAAGTTCAGCTTCTCCTCTGGAATCCAGTGGAAAGAAGGGGAACTTGCTGTCCAACAGCTCCGTTTTTATCTAGGTAGGAGAGGCTTGGTTCTTCCCCCTGGCTGGAGCATCTCCCATGGGATGATGGAATTTTATCAGTCATACAATGGGACTCAATGGCCCAGCAGCAGATGGTATCTCCCTGGAGGGAGGATGGGCTGTGGGAAAGATAAAGGTGATTGCCCCATCTTGTCTTAAAGCTGACCCATTAGCAGATAATGTGTGCCCTGGAGATAAGGAATCACTGCCCCACCTGGTTTTAACAGATGGTGATAGAATACACATTGCTGGCCACATCAACCCAACACATCAGAGAAGAGGAGGAGTGAAGACATGTGAGGGAAAACAACATGGCAACATCAAGGTCAGTGGATAAAGAGGGGCAGGAGGTGCTCCAAGCACCGGAGCTGAGATTCCTCTGCAGGCTGTGGTGAGGCTCATGGTGAAGCAAGCTGTCTCCCTGGCAGCCCATGAGGCCCACAGGAGATGCAGAGATGCACTCACAGCCTGTGAGAGAAGCGCTCCTGCTGCAGCAGGTAGATGCTGGAGACAGCTGTGATCCCGTGGGAGACCCAAGTGGAGAGTGAGGGCCCTGCTTCCAAGCCTGTCCTCAGAGGACTGCACTCCATGGACCAGTGACCCACACCACAGCAGTTTTGGGAAGACGGTTTGCCCGTGGGAGGGACTCACTTTGCAGCAATTTTGGCAAGACTGCTGCTTGTGAGATTAGAGCCACACTGGAGAAGTTCATGGAGAACTGTCTTCCACAGGAGGGACCCCACGGCAGAGCAGAGGGGGACAGAGCATTCCCCTCCCTGAGTGAACAGAAGATCTCAAGTGACAAACTGACCAAAACCCCCATGCCTTGTCTCCCTGTGCTGTAACTGGAAAAGAGGGAGGGCCTGAGGGGAAAAAAAAAAAAAGGTGTTTAAAAGGCTTATTTTACTTATTCTGACTCACTTAATAATAAATTTATATACCTCTAAATTTGAATATATTTTGCCCTTAGAGTGTTTTCTCCCTGTCCTTATCTCAACTCATGCACCCTTCATTGATTTTTTTCCCTCCTCTCTGCCCACTGTAGCAGGAGAGGGTGAGCAAATGGCTTTCATGAGTGCCTGGCCTTTGGCCAGTGTCAAGCCACAACAAGTTTTCACATTCAGAGGATCTTCCCACCACTTCCATGGGACGCTCTGCTCTCTCTTCTTTTCTGTGTTGTTTTCAGCCCAGCTTGGCACAGCCCCAAGGTCATCCTTGGACTTGTACCAAGCACAACATGACACATAGACCCCCTCTTTCCTGACAATGTATGTCCCGTTATACTGTGATCAAATCCTTGCCTTTGGGATTTCCCCTGCCCCTCACAGAACTTCCTCACCAAGCCTGAGTTCAAGCAGTTGCACTGATATTGCTGGGCTGGAGCTGATTTCTTGTCATCCCAACCCCATTGCCCCTCCAGAGGAGGGATCAGCACCTTCAAAGGGGCTCCTCCCTGAGGGGAGATCTCCAGATGGTGGTATTTTTTTCCCAGAGTTTCCAGAGGAAACTCTGAAGATGCCGTTCTGGTTGTTTTTTTCTTAAAATATCTTTGTTCTCTGAAAGTACTGGAAATCATTCTGCTGTGTTAATCCTTGGCATTGGAGAAGGGGTAGTAACAGATGTGGATGGGACTTGAAATCCTGTCAGAGAACATCCTTGTCCTTGTCCCAGGTCTCAGCAGTGTCCTGCAGTGAATGAAAGCCATTCACTTGCTGCAAGCAAGCTTTTCTACTTCTTCAGCTATGCAAATAGTTTATCTACCCTTTTTGTTCTCAGACTTGATGAATTCATCTACTGAATATAAGCATCTAGAACTGAGTCACAGCCTTCCTTTGTAGTGGGTAGAGAGAAAGAAATGTTTTCTCAAAGAGACTTTTAGTATCAAGTGAAACATGCCTTGCCAGAGCCAGCTCATTTGCAGACATTAAGAGTCTAATGTTAAGTGAGAGAAATCCAATCTGACATCTCTTACCCTCAGCTAAGCCCAGGTAGAAGATGTCAGAGAGAGGACATCCACCTCTGCCCTGTGCCCAGCCACAGTCCTGGTGTAGAAGGTGTGTGTGTTTAGGGATTATTTCCATACTCTGTTCCCTGGTTTTGGTAGAGGAGAGCCTGAGTAGAGCTGATATTCAGCTGGTGTGGTTATTCAGCCCTTTCTACCCATGGGTTGTGGCCTACAGACTCTTCCATCACCTCCCAGCCCTCACCCTCAGCTATGTACCTTGTATTTTACTGCACTGGCTGCTGTAATGGCCCAGGGTGACCTGGATTAGAGATAATTGCAGCTCCTTAATCAAAGTTCTCCTTGTCTCCTTATGTCAAGGGGGGAGGTACCATCCTCACCCTCACAGCCTCACTCACCTGGATGGGAGAAGCTCTCTCAGGTGGGTCTGATGGGTTCCAGCACAGCACTGCAGTGGCAACTGCCACCCCAGCCCTGATGTTACACACAGCACATGCTGCTGACAGCACAACCCCAGGCAGCAATGACAGCAAATGGTGGTGATGTCTGCTCTGCTCTTCTGCCCTTACTGTAAACCATCTCATTGCCTAAGCAAAGCTTGGAGAGACCTCCAAGTCCTGCTTTAACAAAGTATTCCCCTAATCAGAAGCTTCTGACCTTTGGTCAGGGTCACCAGGAAAGGAAAAAGCCAGGAGGCCCCATAGAACAAAGCCAATATCCCAGATCTGAGGAACCAGACATTCAAGGATCATCTCATTCTACAGCCTCCCTGATTCTCTCTGTACCTTCACTGTGTGACAGTCACATGCAGGAGTGTCTGTAGAACCTTCCAGGTTTCATTCAGTGGGCATTTCCACCAGCACCAAGCCCCAGATCCCAGGAGAGAGAGCTGAGTTTGAAGGTGGTTGATCCAAGGCTGCCCCCTGGCAATACATACCTGGTTGAAGGGGTTCAGGAGACACAGGGCCTCCCTCAGGCACTCCTCTGACAGGATCTGCCATCCCCAGGAGCACCTCAGCTGAGGCAGCAAGGCAAGCCCTCTGCAAACCACATGGGAATGGACAGTCCAATATGGACTGTGCTTCCCCAGGAGCAGGGTTCCTCCAGCCCTGGACACTGTGCACTCACAGCAGTGACAGCAGTGAGAACTGCAAGGTGCTTATCAAAGAGCACTGGGGCTCCAAGTGACACTCCCAGGTGCCTCCAGTGACCTGCTCAAATATGCTAAGGTGTCTCCACCCTGAGTCTTTGATGATGTCCTGGCTGAAGGGTGAACAGAGATGGAGAACCAAGACATGGACACAACAGTTCTTGTTGGGAGAATTGCACAGCAAAATTGCCCAGTGCAGGCTCCTGCAGGTGGAAGAAATCAGCAACCTCTGCTCAGGAGCAGAGCTGGATCTCAGGATCAGGATAGCCCAGC
Source organism: Muscicapa striata striata (assembly GCA_030060385.1). Taxonomy (NCBI): domain Eukaryota; kingdom Metazoa; phylum Chordata; class Aves; order Passeriformes; family Muscicapidae; genus Muscicapa; species Muscicapa striata. The sequence continues at coordinate 433,830 of JAREIS010000113.1, read as the reverse complement.
TGCCCAGGAGTGTCAGGCACTAACTCAGTGTTTGAGTTAGGATAATCAAACCCATTGCTGGCTCATGTACTTGGCTCCTGTCCTAGGCCTCATTAATAGCCTTGCTTAAAGCAATTGTTAATAGTCCACCGTGGCTCTGTGCCAAGCAGATGCACTCAGTTAATCTGCTCACTTTGTTCATTTGGTTGTTGAACTTCTGGGTGCCTGAGATCTCTTTCACGTCTCCCCACCCAAGATTCTCAGTTCAAGGCTCTTTACCAGAAGTGGGCTGGCACTCTTTTCCCTTCCAAGGACATTGGTTTTAAGGACAGGTACCAGGGTGACCAGGTGTGTTGAAGATGCCTGTGGGTGCTGTGATAACACCATCACAAATTAGACTCTGCTTGTATTGCCTTTGCTTGCAGTTTGTGGGGGGTACTTGGTGAATGTGAGGGATACCAGTGCCCTGTGAGGTTGAGCAAAGGCTGAATCCCACTGCCTGTGGGATGTGTGCTGGGGCCTGCAGGTGTTCCAGGCAGGTGATTTCAGGTCAGCTTCCAGAAGGGCTGCCAGCACTGGAAGGGGAAGAGGCAGGCCCCAAGGATCCCTGTTTTGCATTGTGCCAGGTGCTCCAGTGATAGCCCAGAGATGTGCCAATGCTGAGAAGCAGGGACTGCCCAGCAGCTTGGCCTGATGAGCACTGGCACAAGCACCCTGCAGGCTGTGCAGCCAGCCCTGCTGAGGCAAAAGGACAGGCCATGCTCAGGTCCACACCCCATGCTTTCAAAAGATTGATTTAAAAATTGCAAATGTCCATAGGAAAGCTCAGATCAATTTTGAAGTGCTGGGAAACTAAAACTAGAGCAGCTGAGCACACTGAGTTTGTCAGGTAAAAGGTGAAGGTACTTCTGAGAGCAAAAGGCTCTCCAGTTTGGAAGGCACACACACATGTAGGACTCTGTGGGGTGACCTTGGAATCAGCCCAGGCCAACTCAAGTATGACACTGATTTTGCTGCAGATTAATTAATTATCAGATCATCAGACCAGGGAGTGTTCAGGACTCTCCAGTGCTCACAGTCTTCACAAAACCCTTCTAACAGCTCCGTGACTGCCCACCCTACACCCAGATTGAACTCATAACAAGAGGGCAGGAGAACCTGTGTGACAAAGGACTTCAAAGCAGGAGAGCACCACAAGCAGCACCAGCATGGGGCCAACAGCCCCATAACCAGCACACCCTGCCCACACTGTAGCCCAGGGCAGGGTAAGGGCTGCAGTGTGTGGGAGAGAACAGAGCCAGACTACCCCCCCAGCTGAGCTGCAGAGACACACAGAGTCCTCTGGCCATGGGAAGTAAAACAGAACTTGGAGGGACAGCTGAGAGACCAGAACTGTACAAAAGCTGTTGCCACAAAAGCCACAGCCATATTCATGTTCACATGCAGGCAGCCTGAGGAGCACTGCAGGAGAAAAGGTGGGGCAGAAGAGCATTCAGGGAAGCCCTCAGCAGACAGATGCATCCCAGAGCATTTCTCAGAGCTGGATTGCAGGGTGATGGGAAGGACAAGTCTGTGTGCTTTATTTCATCCTTTTAAATTTTATTTATTTATTTAATTTCCAGAATGGGTTTAATGACAACACTCTAGAGTTATGTTTTTTCAGAAAGGAAAATACCAGTCTGGTGGGAATAGTAAAGAGCAATAATGAGACAACTGGATGTTGAGAGTCAATGTGAGTCCCTATGGGCTGGCACTATGGGATCCAGGGTCCTAGCCTGCCAGGCCAACACCAGCCCAGAACAGCCAAGAGCCCAGGAAATGCTGGAGAGCTGAACAGAAACACCCCTGAGAGCACAGGGGCATATCCCCTGTTTTCATTCATTATCCAGGCCTGAATCCATAACCAAATTTCATATGCTGTGTGTCCTGCTAGGGGTCATGTGGAGCCACATTTGGGCTTTACAGACACTGGACCCAGGGAAGAGCACCTGCACTGCACACTCAGCAGACACAGCTTCCAGGGCTTTGTGCATTTTGGAGCCAAAATCACAGCCTCACTGTGGTCCTTGGTCTTCCTGGCTTTTACTCCAAGAATGCCATCCCAGTTGTGTTTCCTAATAGGAGCAAACACCTTTACTGAAAAAAAAACCAAACAACAACAACAACAAAAAAAAAAACCAACAAAAGAAAGAACAAACAACATTTCAGTGCTTCTTTTGGATTTGGCTGGAATGTAATTTATGAAATGTCACCTTAAATGGAGACCTAATATTTCATATCAGGTCCAACAAATCCATTCATTTTCCATCAAAATCAAGACTGCCAGTGCTGGAGAGGAATCAGGGGTTACAGCAGACACAAGGTTGAATATTAAGGTAACAGTGAGCTCTAATTGCAAAAAAGATAAGCTCCCAACTGGTGCACTTCAGGGGGAGCATAGCCAGAAAGGTGAAGGAGACTATTTTGGAAGTGTTCAAAAAACATGTGTATGTGGCACTGGGGGACATGTGTTAGTGGTGGCTTTGGCAGTGCTGGGGGAATGGTTGGAATCAGTGATCTCAGAGGATTTTTCCAACCTTAAATGTGCTGTGGTTCTATGATTCCACCCTCTCCTCAGAAGTCAGATCCTTGGTCCTAAAGGAGTTTGGAGAAACCTGAGAAGGTCCAGCTGTACTGCCAGAGTGGTCAGAGGCACAAGTCTTGTGGAGAGGGCTGAAGGAGCCAGGCTTGTCTAATGAGGGGAAAGGGTGGATCCATGGAGATGTAAGAGGAACCTGCAGCTCCTAGAAGTCCTGAAGATCACAGAGCCAAACTTCACAGGCACAACAGCCAGCACAACAAGGGGCAATGAGGAAATGGGACAGCACCACCGTGTTACAGCTTGAGAAATTCAAATTCTACACAAGGAAACAAAATGTGTGCTTGGATGGTGAACAAGGTCACAAAGAGGTGGAAGTTCTGCATCCTTGGAGCTTTTCCATGCTTGGCTGTTGAAAGGCAAGGCTGGCTTGTCCTAGTGCTGGTGACAGTCCTGCCACAGCAGATGTTGGACCAGAGCCCTCCAGAGGTGCCTCACCACCACCACCTCTCACACTGCACCAGATTCCAGCTCTAAACAGGCCTTCACCTTTGAAGAACCAAATCTATGTCCTGAGTCAGTTTGATGCACTGAATTTATGTCACTTTTTCTTCACAAGGAGTTATTTAGGACAACTCGGGACACGGAAACTGTCTCCAAAGGAATGACTGATGCTGTTCTATAAACACTCTTCTGTTTTTATAAAGTAGCCAGGAAGGCTAGTGTGCCAAAAACATCACCAAGGTCTCAAAGCAAGAGCTGGATGGCTTCTAAAGATGAGAACAAAATTTGAATCTGTTCACTGAGGGCTGGATTATCAACATTTAAATTGCTGCAAATCAGAAATTGACCCAGTGACCTCCACATTGGGCTTGCCCAGGCAAGCAAAAAGCAACCTTGTATTGTATGTTCAGCCCCTGAAAACCAACACCTATTTCCAGTGTTTCTCATTTGGCAAAGCAGCTGAAAGATCACCAGCTATTAAAGGTTCCTGGCCAAGCAGATTCTGGATTCAAACTTGGCCCAGGAACAAGAACTTCCATCCAAGGATACAGGGTAGCTGAATGATTTCAGAGTGTTCCTATGCCAAGCCTGACCTGAGTCCAAGGCAGGAGAACCCAGGTGAAGACTCCAGGAAACCTCTTTTTAAGGTAGAAATGGGCTTAAGTACTTATGTTCCTATTTTAAAGGTCTCAGACCTCTGGCTCCACATCTGACCTGGGCAGCTCAGCTCAGACACCTGAACTTTTAACAGGTATTGGGCACACCAGGACAGCAGGTACCCAGCAGCTCCCCAGCTCTCCTGGAGCTCTTTCCTACTCTTCTATTAAGCTGCATTTTGGCATGAAACAGAATTTCTAATGGTTCCTCACTATCCACGTCTCTTTGAAGCTGGCATAAAATGTCTCCAGCCCTTCTCTTGGATCTCACAGTCTTAACTCACCTTCACACACACCTCTTAGCATGTTTTCAATAGCACTTCAGGGATGCCAACCCTGGTGCCTTCCAAAAAAGTTTTATCAAGGACTCAGGACCCAATCAAACACATAATACATAAATAAAATTATGCTGTACCAATATCCTGAACTGTAATTCAAGGAGCTGCTGCTCTGCTCATCCCCCATTCAGGTGAGATCAGCCTGTGTTTCCTGTGACCCTGCAGACCCCTGATCTCTGTGTGACTGACACAAACAGGAGGCCACAGGACCCTCAGTGCTGCTTCACTGCCACCAGAGCCACCGTGTCCTGCCATCCTGCCAGCCTGCCATTCCTTATGAGAGGAATGTTGGATTTGTCTTTACAAACAACCTGTAGATCTGCTGGTAGATAAGGCTAGCACTGAGAGATAAAAGAAACAGTGGGATGGATTCCACTGATTGATAAATGGAAAAATATATTTGCCTTTACAAACTGCAGGTTTGCTGATAAATGAAATTGGATACTGGAAGATGAAAGAAGCAACGGGCAAAAACCATGAATTCCATAAGAATTCAAAATTAAAAGTGAGGGTTATACATTAGAAGGGAATCTCAGGTATCAGGTGTTTGGGTAGTCTGTACCTCTCAAGTACCTCAGCCAATGGGGAAAGAGAGAGGGAAATGCAGCTGGGAAAATAGGAAAAAAAGGAGGCTGCGTCCTCCAAATATTTGAGAGATCCCAGGAGAATTCCCCATGGCCTCTCCCTTTATTCGAATAAAGCAAAAAGGACTCCTCTGTCTCCTTTTTGGACATAAACCTCTGGTGTCTGTGGATTAATTTTCCTGACACTTACCTTAACAGCACCTACCACCAGCGCCTGTACCAGGCTGAAAGACAGCCAAAAAATGATGTGGGAAAAGAGAATAGTGCCATAGGAGTTAATTACCCTGGCAGGAAATCCATTCCCAGATGGCTACTGACAAGAGGTGAGATTATCAAAACAAAAGGGATGGAAGGCAGTGCAGATCAGAGAAAAGCCCACGGTGCAGTTTGGATTCTGCCTGCTCTCTTCCCAAATCCTCCCCCCTCTTGGAAAAGCTCAGAGTTCCCCCTAGCGCACCCAGGGACGCCTCTGGGGTGTCCTACAGCAGTGCCACCTCCCCCGATCTCTGCCCCTTGTTTGCAGCACTAAACATCTTCCTTTAACAGCAAACTGCTCTGACGCAGAGGAAAGGGAGAAGAAAGAAAAGCATTGCGGCTGCTTTGTGAGCTCCTCGGGGCTTAAGGACGGAGTGAATGGGAGTGAGGACACTGAGCAGAGCGTGGAGAGTGGCAGCACAGTCACTGGAACAGAAACAGCACTCCCAGCACAGGCCGGGCTGTTGAGGAGCAGGAAGGGCACAGGGAAAAAAGCTCCAGAAATGCCTTCAAAGCTGGAGATGACAAAGGGAAGCGTGGCCCAGCGGGACCGTGACAGCAAATAACAGATGACATAGATGAGGCTGAAGCTTTGAGCACATCCTTCGACACTCAGAATAAAGAAATAATTGCAACAAGCTGTGTAAGGCAATGTTCTACAAAGAGATGAGACAGGCCAGGTGTGAGAAGGGATGAGTTAGAGACGGCTAAACCAGAACAAGGTACTCGGATCCCAGCACCTGCAGACACCCCCAGAGTACTCATGGATTCAGCTGAAGTTGCTTCTGAACTGTTTGCATCACTTTGAGGGAGCCATAGGGACCTGGGAGAGTGAGAAGGGGCTGAGGCAGGGGTATTTGTTTTTCAGAAGAGGAAGGAAGGGGGGGGTGGAAATTACAGTTATCTCCAAATTATAGCTTAAACCCAGAGCATGGAGGTTTTTCAGGAAAATAATATTAAGCAATTAGGTTATGGCCACCAAAGAGGTAAGGTAAGAAAAATACCAGGTGTGGACTTCTGAGAAAGAAATCATCTCAGGCTCATTCCTTTGCTGTGGCAGCTGACATCCTGAGAGGGGAGAAGTACTAAATGTGACACCGACTTTGGAAAGGATTTGTGATTTTTCTTGTAACGCATTGAGGTTTGATACAGGTGGACAGCTGGGAGCCCAGAACATTCCTACAGCTGAAACCCTGATGGGTACAGAGAATCATGAGCCTTTCCCACTCAAAGTGTCTTTTATTTGGAAATTTTTCACTCCTTTCCCAGGAATGGCTCTAGGTCTGACAGCTCAACCTTGCCTCTCACTTGAGAGCAACGTGAAAATTCGGTCTTCACCTCACATTCACTCACTCCCCCAAAGTGGATTTTCAGCTCTGGATTTATCCCAAGTTGTCTCTTTCCCTTTGTGTACTCTATTTAAAAACATATCATTCACACATTACATTTTTAGGCCATCTCAGATGTCCTTGCTGCTGTTTCATGGTCAGCTGCTCCTTCTCCCTGAGCTAATGGGGAGCTATTAAAAGCCAGGATGACTCTTGCTGAGGGAATAGGAGCTGCTGACTCACCCCTCCTTTACAAACACCCCAGCTTGCAGGGCCAGGGTGAAGCCCTGCTCAAGCCTTCCCTGCTGGCTGCTCAAGCTCCCTGAGATCCAGCCCTGAAGGGCATCAGAAATCCTTTCCCTCCCCAGTTCTCTTCTTGGTTTGTTTTCCTTTGGAACAATGTGTTGCTCACAAATTTCTCAGAGGCAGATTGTTGTATCTTTAATTTTGCTCTATTTTACAAACCAGGTAAAGATTAGCTCTGGCCAAAAGGCTGGGTTTCCCTATGCTGGCCATGTGGAATGAAGCAGCCTGGATGCAGCCTCATGTCCCACAGCAGGAGGGCAGGTGGGTGACAAACAGGATGTCAGGGCTCTCTCTGTCTCCATCACACCTCTTGCAGCCTCTCCTGGCACATACAGGAGTAAAAGCCCAAAGCTGCTGATCCTTCAGGAGGCCTGAAGCTGGATCTGCCCAGGAAGAATCAATTCAGCAGAGCTGTGTGTGTCCCATGCCCTGAGCTCTGGCTCAAATTCATTGGCTTTGATCCACTGATTCAGCTCCAAGAGGCTCTTCTCAGACTGTGACAGGGTTTCATCTCTCCCCACTCACCTTCTCTTCTCACAGCTGTAATTTCTGACCCTTGTGTCCAGGTTTAAGCCCAGCCAGCCACTGAGACCCAGGAAGTCATCAGTAACATGGGGCAGAAAACTGGAAAGGTAAAATTAGAAAACTCACAGCTTCAGGTAAAGACATTTTAACCAGGAAAGCAAAAGCCACACAAGAAACACAAAGCAAGACAAGGAATGAATTCCCTGCTTCCCATAGGCAGGCAGGTGCTCAGGAACCTCTGGGAAAGCAGGATTTCATCATGTGCAATAGTTCCTTAGAAAGACAAGTGTTCTGCATGTCCCCACCTTCCTGCTTTTTCCTCATACTCTAATACTGAGCATGGTGTCACATGGTCTGGAATATCTCTGTGGTCAGTTGGGGTCCCTATCCCAGCTGTGTCCCTTCCCAGCTTCCCATAGGTGTAGCCCTGCTCAAGCCTTCCCTGGCTGCCCCCTGCACCCCCCAGCATGGCCATAGGAAAAGCAGAAAAGGCCTCAGCTCTGGGTACTCAGCAACAACACAAACATCTCTGTATGATCAACAATGTGCTCAGCAAAAACCCAGGAGGAAAACAAGATCCTGTGAGAGTTAACCATCCTGCTCTGCTCTGCAATAGAAAAAGGACATGAAGCCTTTAGAGAATGTCCAAAGGAGGGACATGAGAATGGCCAAGGGCCTTGAGGGGAACCATATGAGGAGCAGCTGAGTGCACCTGGACTGTATGGCTGGGGAAGACTGAGGTCAAATCTCACCAGAGCCCAGCTACTTCCTTGTGAGGGGAAGAGAAAGGGCAGCTCTGATCTGGCTCCCTGGGACAGGGACAGGACCAGGGAAAAGCTGGGCCAGGGCAGGCTCAGGCTGGAGCTCAGGGAAAGGTTCTTCCCTCCCCCAGAGGTGCTGGCACTGCCCAGGCTCAGGCTGGAGCTCAGGGAAAGGTTCTTCCCTCCCCCAGAGGTGCTGGCACTGCCCAGGCTCAGGCTGGAGCTCAGGGAAAGGTTCTTCCCTCCCCCAGAGGTGCTGGCACTGCCCAGGCTCAGGCTGGAGCTCAGGGAAAGGTTCTTCCCTCCCCCAGAGGTGCTGGCACTGCCCAGGCTCAGGCTGGAGCTCAGGGAAAGGTTCTTCCCTCCCCCAGAGGTGCTGGCACTGCCCAGGCTCAGGCTGGAGCTCAGGAAAGGTTCTTCCCTCCCCAGAGGTGCTGGAACTGCCCAGGCTCAGGCTGGAGCTCAGGGAAAGGTTCTTCCCTTCCCCAGAGGTGCTGGCACTGCCCAGGCTCAGGCTGGAGCTCAGGGAAAGGTTCTTCCCTCCCCCAGAGGTGCTGGCACTGCCCAGGCTCAGGCTGGAGCTCAGGGAAAGGTTCTTCCCTCCCCCAGAGGTGCTGGCACTGCCCAGGCTCCCCAGGCAATGGGCACGGCCCCGAGGCTGCCAGGGATGGACAGGCTGGGAGTGTTGGGGTGTCTGGGCAGGGACAGAGGCTTGATCCATGATCCCTGGGGGTCCCTTCCAGCTCAGGATATTCTGTGATTTTGTAACTTTGGCCTCCAAGCAGATCCTGCCTTGGAGGTAGAAGCCTCCTCCAGGATAAGCCTATCCTGGGTCAGAGCAGTCCTTTGACATGAAGCACCTGGTGAGTCCTTCTGTCATCACTGGAGCCAGCTAAAGGATGAGTCTATCCACTGAGGCTACCTGAATTTAAAGGTTTCATTCTAAAAGAGAATGTTAGGTTAAAAGAGACTCTACCTTGTAGCTGGCAAAACCTGCAGTGGCTGAGCAGTGTAAGCAACCCTCTGATTGCCTCAGCAGCCCTGAGAGCTCAGGAGAAGCACTCTGAGGTGGCACAGAGCCTCAAAATGATGCGTTGCAGTCCTCAGCATTTCCAACACTTCAGGCTCCTGGGAAATTTAGCTCCTGAGCCAGTCTGACAATTTTTGGAAATTTTGTCCTCTTTATGTGTATTATAGGTTGCATTTAATCATGCTGAGCTGGTGAGTAATAGCTATAAAATACTATAGCAATTTCATACAAATTTTTTGAACTATTCAAAGGAAAAACGGAAAAAGGATACTAGAGAGGATGACTCAGGCCCTGAGAAACAGGTTCCATGGACTCATTCTTTGGTTTGCAAATTGTCTGTGAGCATATTCTGATTTCTTTATCTGGGTCATTTCCTAAAAGGGTTTCTAACTGGTTTTCGTGAGTCATTCAGAAGAGTTCAGCTGGTTGCCCACTGCACTTCACAATGGGATTCAGAATGTACATGTTATCATTTAACTTACAGTGTTTTGTTCCTTCATCCCTCCCAAAGGGCTCAGTGATGGTTGGAAGGAAAAACAGGGATGAACAGAGAGATGAACACAGGGATGAATACAGGGATGAACACAGGGATGAACAGAGTGACTTCAGTGTAGATGCTGAGACCAGGCAATTTTAGTATTTGTCTGCTCAGCAGGCTCTGTTCTCCTCAGAGGGAGAAGGAATCTGATGCAGGAACTGAGCAAACGTGGCCAGCAAAGCACAGGGGGCTGACTGAGGTGCCCAGTCAGATTATGAGTTATGACCCAGGACTTGTGCTGGGGGTCACCCTCACTGGGAGGGAAGGATATGGGTGAGATGGGGCATGGCCTGGACGTGCCACCTCTCCCAGCCTGCAGGTCCTGAGATGCCTTTCCACCTTGGGAAGTGCTTTCAGTCCAGCTCTCCTTCCAGTAAACAATTCCTGCAGGGCAAAATGTTTCCCTGAGTGACACACACTTGTGTCATTTTTCCACCTGTACTTGCCCCAGGACTAGAGATGAGATACTCAAATGCAGGAGTTTCAAACCACCACTCAGCCCAAGCTTCCAGACAATTAACTCCCAGGAGATAATTACTTTTAGAATGAGCTCCAAGCTGTAAAGCTGAGTTCTTCTGCTGCTCAAACTATGAGCAGCCACCTCTTTGTGATTTTTCTTTAATTCACACCTAAAACATAACCTCTCCTTCTTTCCCCCTTGCTCTTGGTGAAGAGCAGGGACTTTAAATCCTCCACAGAGCAGAGCAGAGGGGTGACACAACATAAAGAGTTTGTGTCTCATTTCCTGATTTCTGAGATTGCAACCCTAGCACACACACATCTGGTGTTTTACATAGCCTCCTGCACACTGGGAGATGCTGACACTTGTTCATTAGCAGCCAAACCTTCACAAAAGCCACGTCAGGCTGTGCCAGCCCAGGGAGAGCAAGGGCAGGAGCTCCTGGTGAGGTGAATGAGCAGGAGACGTGGGATGTGTGGAGGGGGCTGTGCTTCACACTCAGAAATTGCCACACCAGATTTCCCTCTTCTCCAAGTATGCAGGACAGAGCTGAGGGAACAGCCCAGACCATGAGTGTCAGTGAAGGAGCAGGAGCTGTCTGACAGGATTGAATGCCAGGCCATGGTGGAATGACACCAATAGAATGCAAGGATGCAGTTTGGCTTTGAAGCAGAGCATTGTGCTGAGAGCACCAGGGTGAGAGAGGATGGGAGGCTCTCCAAGCCACTCCACTGCACCATCTCCAGAGAGTCAGGCAGGGCAGTGCTGCATTCACAGCCACTAATTAGGCTGAGAGAGGCTCAATTTCCCCTGGATAAACCTGAGCTGATGGGATGCTTTGGCAGGATGGAAGCACCACTGTTCTAGAGTTGTTCAAAGCCAAGGGAGTTTTGAATTAAAGAGGAACATGGGTTACAGTAAGTGCTTTGTGTTGGAAATCCAGTGTCAGCCTGTTCTGCACAGCCACCACCTGTGTGACACCAGTGAGCTGTGGGATCATACTTTGTGCTGCAGAGGACAGGGCTTTGCTGGAAGAGTAGATGGGACTCCCAGGATTTGGGCTAGGAAGTGTTACATGTTCACAGGTAAATTTTGCTGGGTATTTTTTATTATGTCTGTGCCAGAAGTCAGAGTCAGAGGAGCTGCAGGAGATAGCTACACTTGGGGTAAAGGTAACTCAGAGCAGAAAATCCCTTCTGTCTGTGAGCTCCCAGCTCTGCTTCCTTGTCAGTCCTTGCCACACTGGGACACTGGCACATCTGAGAAATGGAGGCCACAGGAACTCCAAGACAAATCCAGAGACTCACATGGCACAAGCACTCCCTGGAGGCAGTGCTCCCACAAATCTGCTGGATTACCAGGTTTGCCAGGGCTTTATTTGCTCTCTAGGATGTGCTCTGTGTCTGCTCTCATTCCTGAAAGCACTGAGCAGCCCAGGGCTGCCTCACCCCTGGCCACAGGGATATGGAAAGGCACCCTCTCCTCAATACACTCATGTGCCAGGCACAGGTAACATCCACAGCCTGGGATGGAGTGAAGAAACCAGGCTTCTCCTCACCACATCCCTGTTGTCTCATCTTGCCACCTTTCTCCTGAGGATCCTGTTCCCCAGCAGTGACTGCCATCACCTCCTGACAGGGACCAAGGACAGGTAACCCCACAGTGGATCCATGGACACGAGTGCCACTCACTATTGACTACCACCCTCACAGCTCTGTGCTCATCCCCTTACTTTTAATCCAGTATGGAGCAGAAAGTTAAGTGAGAGGCTTCTCTAGCAGATGTGCAACTTTTTTGCGTGAACAATTGCTGTTTGGGTCCATGGCTTGCAGAATCCAGGAATTTTCTAATTGCCTGGGATCACAGAGATGCACAAGGACCACAGGGCCAGCACACACACAAGAGGTTAAGTCTGCTCCAATCATGTGTGGGCAGTAGGAAACTTCATAGTGCAGTGATTGTAACCTCTGGCAGGACAGGGGCTGCTTGTGCTTCTGCTGGAGTCAAACCCTTGGCTGATGTCACCCAGGGCAGAGGAGCCCCTTCCCCAGGGGCAGCAGCTCCCAGAGGGGCTGTCTCGTGCCTAGTGTTGTGGCAGCTGTATTTCCTGGAAGCTCTGGGAGATGAGCTGCCTGCCACCATAAAGCAGAGCCTGAGTGCTGACAGTGACCAGAGCTGGCTTTAATTCACTCCCCACCAGCTCCAGCTGTCTCCCACACTTGCACTTGGTTTAACCAAGTGACCTCTGGTGGAATTTACAATCTTCCTGTTTCCTTGATTTATTAGTTGCAGCCTCTGGGTCTGATGATTAGATGGCCTGAGCCCAGCTCTATCCCTTTTTTGGAGTATACTGCAGGTTATTTGTTTATTACAAAGACTGATGATAAAAAATACTCTGCCACACTTATTCCCAATTGCATCACCATGGCAACAATGATCAAAGTTTTCGAGTTTTTCCTCAAAAGAGTTTGCTGGGTTAGGTTGTTTATAGAGATCTCTGTGTGTGCCAGGTAGGAGGTTTCTAGTGATTTATCTGGCACATGCTTTGTCAGTTATCTATGTTTGTTTGTGCAGCTCAGCTGCTCTCTTCAGCATCTCTGCCCATTTCTTTTGGCCACTGTCCTTCTCAGCTCTCTGTGTGGTTCCCTGGAAAGGTCACCACTTCTCCTGTGTTCCCCCAGCCCCTGATGTCAGGTCAGTCTTCCTTCCCTGCCCCTCTGCCAGGGTACAGGGACACCCACCTTTAGCAGAGCCAGCTCCTGTGGCAGTGCAGGCCTGTCCCTGGGGTCACAGACAAGCTCTGGGATGTGCCTGAGGCTGCACAAACCCTGTGTGGGGCTGGGCACTGCAGGCTCTGCGGGGTGCTGGGACAGGGCTGGGGTGAACAGAAGCTGCTCTGGGGTTTGACCCAGCTGAGGTGCTGTCAGTGTCTGCAGAGGCTGAGATCCCTTCCCGTGTGTCCCCTGCCCTCCCTGCAGGGCTGGGGTGACTGAGGATGCTGCACTGCCAGTGTACCCTGGGGGAGTGGGCCCGACCCTGAGTGTTGGGAAGGATGAATCAGGAAAACCTTATAAATATGAGTGCTTAGCAAAAGATTCTGAGAATACAGAAACCATAAGCGAGATTGAAATGAATGCCATCTTTGAGATACCAAACCTCAGTTACAAAATAACTAGAAGACAATAGGATGGCCAGCTGAAAGTAATCCCCTCTTATAGAACAATGCCTTCTGCTGGAGAGCAGCTCCAAAGGTCACAGAAGACCCTGCTAGCTTGGCAGAAGGGGTCCAAAGAGTAGTTTTTAGGGTTTAAAGTACAACACATTATGGTAATGTAATGATTCTTACAGGCTGTATGTAAATGCTATAGGATTTGTATCTTGTGTTAGATTGGTTAGTGGAAATTAGAATATTCAACATAGAAGAAGATTTATTGTATTGTAAACAAGGAAATCCCTCGAGGCATCCCTCTCTTACCTCTTAGAACTCTCACTACCCCCCAGTCTCTTTCAGCCCTGCTCTGAGCTGTGGCTGGCAGCTCCAGCAGGGCCCTTTTACCCACACCCTATGCAATAAACACAAGTCTCAAGACCTGGCTTATAGAGATCTCTCCATCTGTCACGACCGTCCTGACCACCATGGCATCGTACAGTCTCGTACAGTCTCCTACACCTGAGGCCCCACGGGCAGCAGGAGCTTCACAGATCACACCAAGGGTTTCCAGCCAAAGGAGTTCCAAAAACCAGGCATCACAGAGGGACCTGTGAGATGCCTTTCCGTGAAACTTGATTCTCCTTCTTGCTGTCTCACACCTCACCCTTGGAAGGAAACAGCCACAAGGGATGGGCCTGGTGCCACCTGCAGATGTTCCCACCCCAGAGGCTGGTGGCCCTGGACCACTCCGGTCAGTTTGCACCTGCTGGCTTCAGACACACACAGCCAGCCCTCAGCATCCTAGTCTTTGCACTATGCTGCCCAAATGCATCCAAGCCTGATTCTCAGCCAACTCCTTGGCTGACAGCCATGGTTTCCCAGACATGGAAAACTTCAGAGTGCACAGAGGCCCTCAGCCCTTCCAGAAAGTCCCCTGTTCACCAGTGTCTTGCTGCCCTGTGGTGCCCAGGACCCGTGCCCAGCCCAGTGCCAGGCTCTGGAGAAGGTGCAGGAAGGTGCCTCAGGTGCAGGTGGGCTCCAGAAGCAGGTTCCAAGGGGGCCTGGAGCTCCTGGCTGTGCCAGCTGTCCCAGGCCAGGCAGAGGGATTGCTCTCCTCCTCCCAGCGTCCCTGCAGCTGAATGCCAGGGGCAGAGAGGTACTGCAATGTCTCTGCCCTCTTCCCACCTAGTATGGGAGCTGCTCATGCTGCTGAAAAGCTGTGCAGAGCCTTTCCCTTGCTCTCTCCCCCTCAGATGGCACTGTTGTCACCATCAGGTTCGTCCTGCACTGCACCAGCAGGATTGCCTTCCCAAGCTGAAATCCCCTCTCTTATTCCCCACCCCATTACCACCTCATGCCCTTGATCTCTCCTGCATGATCCCAACCCTGCCAGTTAAATGCAGTTGAGGTTCACTCTTCTGCACATCTAAGAGGGATTAGATTGAGCCAAGGAGCCATCCTGAGCCCCAGCTGTGTCCAGGGCTGTTGGCCATTGCCCTTCAGCAAGATCCACATTCCACAGCAACTCTTCAGGCACAGTTTGTTTAAGCAGTAAGATTTTGGGAGTCTCACTCCTTGATTTGTTTCATTTCCTCTTTATTATAATCATTCACTTTACACTGGTGCTTTATCTTATGAATATTGATTCTTGTGCCTCACTGGTTAGCGATTGTTTATTCCACACTAACGTTTTCTGTTCCTACATTTCTGCACACACAGGTGATTTATAAAGGTAGTAAAACAAAGAGCTCTTGTTGCAGTGAACTCAAAAAGTTTTGCCGTGCTAAAGGGACCTGGAAATAATAAATCAAATCTAACCTTGAGTCAGATTGTTATCTCTGCTGCATTCACCCTCAGATGGAGTCATCCAGCACCACATCCACAGCCACACCATCCACCAGCTCTGCCTTCCCAAAGCTGGTGCATGGAGATTCCCCTCTCCATGTGTGCCATTCATCTCTGGCAAAGCCAGAGGCTCCGGCTGGAGCTCAGGGAAAGGTTCTTCCCTCCCCCAGAGGTGCTGGCACTGCCCAGGCTCAGGCTGGAGCTCAGGGAAAGGTTCTTCCCTCCCCCAGAGGTGCTGGCACTGCCCAGGCTCCGGCTGGAGCTCAGGGAAAGGTTCTTCCCTCCCCCAGAGGTGCTGGCACTGCCCAGGCTCAGGCTGGAGCTCAGGGAAAGGTTCTTCCCTCCCCCAGAGGTGCTGGCACTGCCCAGGCTCAGGCTGGAGCTCAGGGAAAGGTTCTTCCCTCCCCCAGAGGTGCTGGCACTGCCCAGGCTCAGGCTGGAGCTCAGGGAAAGGTTCTTCCCTCCCCCAGAGGTGCTGGCACTGCCCAGGCTCAGGCTGGAGCTCAGGGAAAGGTTCTTCCCTCCCCCAGAGGTGCTGGCACTGCCCAGGCTCCCCAGGCAATGGGCACGGCCCCGAGGCTGCCAGGGATGGACAGGCTGGGAGTGTTGGGGTGTCTGGGCAGGGACAGGGCTGGGCTGGGTGATCCTGGGGGTCCCTTCTAACTCAGGATATTTTCTGATTCTCTGGGTGTGGCTGGACTCTTGGAGAGTGGCCTCAGAAACTCTCCTCTCCACCTTCAGCCCACATGAAAAGGTTCTGCCAGCTCTAACAGACATGTCCTTGACACACACCTGTCACCCAGGGCCTGGGGACCAAAGGCTGCTGGAATAGCTGTGCAGCTCCACGTGAAATCCTGTCCTGCTCATAGCTAGAGCTGCTGTCCATGCACCCACAGCAGGCTGCCAAGGCTCTCTGCTCTCTGGGCAGCTCCACAAGCTGGTTTGCAGACAGCTCCATTCACACACATTCCCCAGCCAGGGCCATGCTGGGACTGCTGAGGAACAGGAAAGCAAATGCAGCTGCTGAAGACACAACCCGACTGCCTGTCACTGCCACACTGTGTCTGATAAGGTTGCCAGACCTTTGCTTACTGGCTCTGGGATCCTCCATGCTCAGAAACCTTAATTCCTCTGTCTTTTCCAGGTCAGTGGAGCTCTTTGTGTCTGTCCATCCATCATCTCTGGCAGTCTCTGTCAGCACAGAAGGGAACTCCTCACCTGAAGGCTGTGTGCTGATGTGAGGAGCCCCAAGCAGAGCTCTGGTCAAAGGGCAGGGACACATCCCTGTCCACTTCCAGTGCAGCTGGGTGTAAATGGTTTCATGGGGATGCCCCACTCTGGACCAGTGGTGCAAAGAGAGCCTGCAGGAAGGTGCCTCCTTACTGGGTCCAAATGGAGCAGGGTACCATTGCTACCCTGTGCTGGTGCTGGGCCCCTCCCCACCAAGGCTGCAGGAGGGGTGTCCCAGCACCTGTGGCCATGGGGTGCAGGAGGTCACACAGCCACACCAGGAGTGTTCCTGAAGCCAAAGGACAGTGGAAGGGAGGAGGGGGAGCCCCAAGACACATCACCTCCTCCAGCTGATGCAGAACAGAGCACACCCCAGCAGGCACAGTCACCTCCCAAGGAGATGACTGGTGGGGTGAAAACAGGCTTTCCACATTCCTGCTGGGCCAGCAGGAAGACAAATCCCTTTATTTCCTTTGTCTGTGAGAGTGCTGGCCTGAAGGACCAACCAGCCACCCTCTAGCCCCCAGGTCCCCATGTCTGGGTGCCAGTGCTGGAGGATTTAACACAGTGATCAAGAGTGGAAAAGAGCAAACCTGCCTAGAGATCAGTGCAGCTGTGCTGGACAGCACAGTGTGGCTCTTGTCCAAATCTGCACTCCCCCAGTCACACACATGTACAGCAGTGCTGACTCCATCAGTAAGGGCTGCCTGTCAAGGCTGCCATCCCAGCTAAGACAAACTGGTGTCTGTGATAAATTAGAGGTGATTCAGGCTGTGCTATCAAAACCTTTTCTCAGTGAAACAAACTTAGATTTTTGCAAGAAAAATAACCAGGAGACCTACAGTTTCCTTGAAATGCTGTCACTGCAAAGAGAAAACTCAAGAAAATGACAAGTTGAGTGGTTTCTGAAAGTTTTCTGGTGATTTTTTATCTCACAGTCAGAGAATCAGGGAATTCCTACTGTGGGCAAAATTTGTAATTTGAAAAATTCATCTCATTGTCCCCCTGATCACAGAGGAAACAGGATATTTGTCCCACTGGGCTCTCTCTCAAGGGATAGCTGCCAAGGCAGCAATGTTTCTTTTAAAGAGGGACATCACTCTGAATTTTCACAGCTGGGAATGACCCCTCTCCTCTGTAGCAACAGGGACATGGTACAAGTGCCAATGCTAGTCAGTTTGAGGACCATGCAGGAGACTCGTCCTCATTTCTCCTCTCTTTGTTGAGCAGGGTGAGCCCAGTCTCCAGAGTCTGACATGGGAACTGCCCAGTGCCTGCAGTTGCTGAGCACAGTCCCATTCACTGCCAGGCTGCAAAGCTCTTCCTCATTTCCTTTCACAGCAGAAACAACCCCTGTTAGGTCCTCTGGATGAAGGAGTAATGCCAGAGAGGACAAAAATCAGGGTTATAAATAAAACTCATAAAGCTTTGGCATTTCCTTGGCCATATTGAACCACACCATCACCTGAAGCAGTGTCCTTCCACACCAACCCCAGGTTCCACTCCTCATGCAAACACAGCCCAAGGGTTCTGTTTCCTTTTGTGCCAAACCAATTTCACAGTCTTTGGAGCTGCCATTAAACAAAGTCATATATTTCTTTGCCAATAAACCCACCAGAAGAGACAGAAGGGGGTTGCCCTGCCTGTTCATGCCCCTCTCCCCTCACTGCAGAGCACAAAGGACCTGCAGTACCACAGCAGGTGGAGGTGATGCTGCCCTAGGATTGAGCAGCCATTGTAAATGATCATTATCTTCAGTGTGAACTGAGCACGGACTCCCCTGCACCCACTGAGCCCACACTGCCCCTGCACAGCCCATCTCCTGCTCTGGTGAACGAGCCAGATTGGCCCTAGTGTGTCCCTGGCAGGCACACACTGATACTCCTGAAACAGGAGGTCTCAATTAGTGTCACATCATCTCCCTGTGACAGTCATTCTCAGCACATCCCCTGTCCTGCTAAATGCCCCATAGTCTCCTTGCTTATCTGAGCTCCCAGAGTGTAGCTCCTGGCAGCCTCACAAAGGAGGCAAACCCTGGAAGGAAGGGGATGAATATTCATGGTCACTCTGTCTGGAAGGAGAGGGGAGGCTCTCAGCACATCCACAGGTGAGCAAGACATTCATCAGAAAATTCACATTCAGGGTCTCACTCATCTTACAGCATTAAATATTTAACAACAGAAACTTTCAAGTGTCTTCACAATGTAATTACAGTGCCAGGAGGATCAGCTCCAATTGCTAAGCCCAGCTCACTGCTGGGATCAGCACTGCCAGCAGGAGAGCCTGGGTGGCCCCCAGACCCACCTGGGTTTCCTAAGCACCTGCAAAGACAAGTGCCAAAGAGAAAAAGAAACCAAAGGTGTGAATGTTGTAATATGGAGAGAGGCTGCAGGGGCAGCAAAGATGTCCAGGAAGATGAAAATGGAAGAAAAAATCCCTCTTGGACTAATATAACAAAACCCATGGTGATGGGAAGATGGGGAATCTGTAAAGAGGACATGTCCCATTTCTCAAGGGCAGCAGTTTGGAGAGGGATGCAGGCAGGGCAGGGGGAAGGAGCTGGACCCAGAGAAGTGTAGGCAATGCCACAGTCCCACCCTTCCAGCTGCCTTGAGGGCAAGATGAGGAGAGAGGCAGCTTTTTACAGCTTAAAACACCATCCACAGCTGAACACAAACACACACACAGTGTGTTGCTGAGTGTCTCTAACATTCCTGGAGGAAAGCTGAGATCCAGTAGCATATCCACAGTCCATGCATCAGAGAAAGCATTGACCATCATTCAAGGGAGATACATTTCCAGGAACATTGGTTAACAACCCAGCAAGAACATAAGAGCAGTTACACCCTTGGATGCTGACAAAAAGGATGAAAATGGGTCAAATTCAATATGTCGCTGGGTAACTGAAGAAAAACATGGAGTTTCTTAGTGTAAATTAATGTGTCAAGGCTGAATTTGCAGGGTAACATTCTCCAGCGATATCAGTCCTTGGCAGAGAAGAAGCAAAGCTGATACAGAATTGAATTAATAAAGAATTAGAGGCTAGGAATATTATCAATGCCAGTCAGAATGATGTTATGGAACTCAGCCCCTGCCTAGCAAATCTGTTCTCATTTGCAGGAGAGAGCACCCATGTGGCTGATAGGATAGAGAGCCCAAGTACAATCAGGCTTTACAGACTTAGATTAAAACCAGGTCCAGCCAATGCTGGTAAAGCCCATTTGTAAATATGCTGAGAGCTGGACAGAAAGAGCAGATCTTCAAACAGGCAGGGAATTCTCATCAAATAAGAGGGTGATGGAGGGAATTTTGTGAAGGACAGCTCTAAACACTGGAACCATGGGCAAGGAAGATGATGAGAGATGGAAATGGACATGGACATGAGATGGAGATGGAGATGGATGGAGGTGATGGAGATGGAGGTTGGTCAGAAGAGAAGAGTTTGCTTGTTAGACAAAATTTGCAAGGTGCCAAGTATGAAGCAGTAAGAGAAGAAATCCAACTCTGAGCCAGCTGGGTCTATGTGAAAAGCCCATACTTTGATGTAGCCAAGTCGTAATACCCAGGATGAGGACAAAGAGCAGCAATTGCAGCAAATTCCCAGTGCTGCAGCCTCCCAGCCCAGGTACTGCAATCCATCCTCTGCCTGCAGAAAACCCTGGACAGACAGGAACTTTACCTTCCCCAAGTCTGCCTGGGTTTCCCCATAGTTTGCTGCTCATGGTCTTCATGTTTCTCTTTCAGGGATCAGCAGGTGAGGTGGAGCTGTTGATTGTGTGAACACATGGCCTGGCTTTGCTCTTTGTTAGCCATCCTGCTGAAATCCATGAAATAAAGGCTGCTGAGACAGAAAATCCTTCTCCCTCGCCCAGACTCACCTCCTGGCAGCAGCTGCCTCGTTTTGCTCTGGTCTCGCCCTTTGACAGCCCTGGTTGCATATTATTGCTTAATTATCATCTCGTTACACAGCCCTGGCACATTTTGCATGGCCTGTGCTCTGCCCGCATCAGTGGAGGAGCAGATAACAAATGGCTCTGCATGTCTCATTAATCAGACTAAACCCAGGATCACCATTCTGGTAAGAACCCTGCTGATGAACAGGCATGAACTGCAACTCCTGGGGATCCCAAATGTTTTTCTCTCCCCCTCCTGGAGCTCTGGGCACAGTTAGGCTGTTTCAGGAGGACAACAAGGCATATTTGACATAGAGCAGCCTCTGGGGCACTCAGCAAAATTCACTCTTGACAGGCCATCCATGCATGGGGAAACCTGGGCCATCCTTGGAGGAGGGCCATGGGCAGACACAGAGGATCTGGATGTCTGTCTTGTATCAAGTCCACAGAAAAAGCACCAGAACAATTCCAGGGCACATAAAATGCAAACAAACAATACTGAAAAAAGTAACTGGTTGAGAAGAGAAAGAAGAAGGAGAAGAAGCAGCCCCTCACTTCCCGCTTTTTTACCCTTTCTCCCATCCCATTGTTGCTCTCCTCTTCCTGACCTTTGGAAGGAAGAGGAGCTTTGCACTGTGGGGGTTGATTCCAGCCATGTGCTTGCCCCTGCAGGATCATGCCAAGTTCATCCTCCTCGCAGAAGTTTATGACTTCATCACGCTGAAGTGGATAGACTACAGGAATAAAGCTTTACAAATGTTTTCACTGAGAAAGTGATCCACATAAAAAAACCATCAAACTATTGATAGTTCTCTTACAAGAAAAAAACAAGGCTTCTATTGAAAAATGTAAGTAATGTGATTTCTAAGACCCAGGCAATGTAAGCAGAAATTGAAATTTTGCATAAATTTATGTAAAACTTGTATTCATTGATGTGATTGATATTAAACAATAGCAGTGCATTTGACAGAGAGATGTCATGATAAAACACCATGGATATGACAGCTCACAGCAGAATTTTATGTTGCAGTTCAATTTTAAACCCCCATCTGTCTCTGCAGATAAGACTTCCATGCTGCCTCAGGGTCTCTGAAGGCTGGCCAAGAGCATCCTTGCCAGGGATCAGTTTTGTCAGCCCTGGCATGGAGCAGAGGCACATGAGCTGTCTATGTCCATAAAACACACAACAGGGTCTATGACATGAGGCTGCAGGGTCTGAGCTCCCCTGCTGCATGTGCCACTCCACACAGCTATTCAGCCTGTGCTTAATCCCACAGAAGTGCTCAGGTCTCATTGAAACAAAACACCAGGGCTGACAGGGAGCTCTGGGAATGGAATGTTACCTTAGGATGCCCATGGAAGGGTTAATGTGGCTCTTCATGACTGCTGCTGCTCCTCTGGTTTTTGTGCAACAACAGTGAAACTGATTATTTTTCTAATTCTATTTTCATCCCACAGATCATCATGCAGGGTCAGCTTCCATATAAATGTAGTTGTCTGTCCCCACACAGGCAGCAGCTTGGTGCTGGAGATGTTAGTTCTAGAGCTGAGTTTGCCCATATGCTGTGAAATTGCAGTCAAATGAATGGTCATGAGATCCAAGTGACAAAGAGCAGTCTGTGGGAGTAACACCAGCTCCACTAGGCAAGGGTGAATGCAGATCCTATTATACAGAGGAGCCAAGGAGACAAGTCTTAACCCAGCTCTACTGGAGTGGAGTTGGACTCTGAGAACTCTGTTGGTCCCTTCCAGTTCAGGTTATTCTTTGATGGAGGATCTCAAGGTGAAGCCACAGGAGGAACAGCTGAAGAGTGCTTGGTTTGCCCAGCTGGAGAAGAGGGGATTGAGCTCAGACCCCACAGACATCTGCAGCTCCTCCTGAGGGGCAGCTCCAATCTCAGCTCCCTGTGACAGGGTCAGCACACAGGGAACGGCTGGGGCTGGGCCAGGGCAGGCTCAGGCTGGAGTTCAGGGAAAGGTTCTTCCCTCCCCCAGAGGGTGCTGGCACTGCCCAGGCTCAGGCTGGAGCTCAGGGAAAGGTTCTTCCCTCCCCCAGAGGGTGCTGGCACTGCCCAGGCTCAGGCTGGAGTTCAGGGAAAGGTTCTTCCCTCCCCCAGAGGGTGCTGGCACTGCCCAGGCTCAGGCTGGAGCTCAGGGAAAGGTTCTTCCCTCCCCCAGAGGTGCTGGCACTGCCCAGGCTCAGGCTGGAGCTCAGGGAAAGGTTCTTCCCTCCCCAGAGGTGCTGGCACTGCCCAGGCTCAGGCTGGAGCTCAGGGAAAGGTTCTTCCCTCCCCCAGAGGTGCTGGCACTGCCCAGGCTCAGGCTGGAGCTCAGGGAAAGGTTCTTCCCTCCCCCAGAGGTGCTGGCACTGCCCAGGCTCCCCAGGCAATGGGCACGGCCCCGAGGCTGCCAGGGATGGACAGGCTGGGAGTGTTGGGGTGTCTGGGCAGGGACAGGGATGGGCTGGGTGATCCTGGGGGTCCCTTCCAGCTCAGGATATTCTGTGATTCTGTGATTCCACCACTCTGCTAAAACCCCTCTCTCACCCACACAGAGCTGAGTAGGGGATGCTCTGGGGTGGCTGTTCCAGTGTGCACAGCTCTGCAACCTGATTTGATCCACTTGTCCCTCAACACCTCCTGCCACTCACCGTACAGGGCCACATACGTCCCTGCAATAAGGCAGGAACTGTCAGTGAAGAAAACACATTGTTTTTCATTTTCAGGCAGCTGATCATATGGGCGGGGCCTCCTCAGCACATGTCACCTCCTCCTCCTCTTCTGATGACAGTCTGAAATTTTCACCTTAGGGCCAGTTTGTGATGATTTCTAAGATCCCAGGGCGACTGGGGTTTCCCATCTGAGCCTGCTGTGCGATCAGACCACTCCACTTACTCCAGGTAACGTCAGTGGCATTGATGTACAGCAGAGACTTTCTCTTTGAACACCCAGCACAGCACTGACAGTTGGGGTGCCAGAAGGAGCTGTGCTTCTGTGCTAATCACTTCCGAGTGTCCTTAATGTTATCGTGTCATAAACCAATATCCCACAGTGCAGTAACAGAGCGATCCTGACCCCTTCCCTGCTCTCAAAAGGAGCACTGTGATGGGCACAGAGAGCATATATGAAAATACAGACAGGGTGAGGTACCACGCCCTCATGAACAGACCAAGCAACATTGTGGCCAGTTGCTCTGTACCTAATACAACAAATGCTTAGATCACATTTTGCTTCCAACTCGTTCTGGCCAGATCCGTTGTTAACTCAAACCCCCCAGTGTCCCACACTGGACACCAAAGAAGGCTGCTGTGGCTTAGGACTGGTATTCTCCAGTTCAGAGTTCCCACTGAAACATCCTAAACCACGCACTGCTTACTCACTGCCCCCTCCCATTTTCCCTCCCCCTTCCCTCTGCAGGGAATGGAGCTGAAAATTGGAGGCACAAAAGGCAAAGATCACAGGCTAAGATAACAACTTACTGGAAGCAACAGTGAGATAAGAAAACAAACAGTAACAGCAACAATATTGACAAAAAAAGTGTACAAAAGAGTGAATCACGTGCCCAAATGCTCAACGAGGACCCCGAGACAATGAACAAGGGCCAAAGGCCTCTCCCCTCCCACGTTTTTTGACTGAAAGCCTCTTCCTTCTTCTCAGAAGCCCAAGAGAGCCCTTTGCTCCACCCTGGCAATGACCTGAGGTGGTATCAAACAACAGGAGGGTCCTGGCTGAAACCAGGAGGGTTTTCAATAAATTTCAGCCCTACTCCAGCTAGAGTATAGCGTCACCTCTGTCCCTCCGTGGTGAGTGTTGGTCTGAGTGGTCAGCAGGAGATCTGCTCCACAGAAAAGCCCTGAGGGGATGGAGGAACCATGTCCCTCTGGGCTCTCGAAGGTGCCATTGCCTTGTCCCCTCTCCCTGCCTGGAAGGTGGTTGAAGGCAGTTAATACAGTCTGTTACTGACAAGCAAGAAAGGAGAACAGTTCCCCTATTAGCATTCTGCCAGATGCCTTCAGGACTTCAGTTTAATTTACATCTGTATTATTTTTATGATTTAAGAGATTCGCAGGGAGCTGCCTAAGATTCGGATGTGTCTGGAATGGGAGCTCCACACCCTGATTTATTTGAAGATCTCTTTATCAACTCATAAAAAGTTTGGGTTGGAAGGGACCTTTAAAGGCCACTTGGACCACCCGCCTTGCAATGTACAAGGCTATCTTCAGCTAGATCAGGTTACTCAGAGCCCATCTGACCTGGCCTTGGAGGTTTCCAGGGAAGCTTTGAAAGCTACAAGCATGGAAAGTAACAATCCAAGGGGAAAAAAATGGGTGTGGCAAACTCACACAGCACAGCCTTCTCAGCAGGTTTCTGCAGGCCCTCCTGCCTTCTGGCCAGGGGGTTGCTGTCTGGAAAGTTTAAACATGATTTTATGAGCAATTTGCACCCTATGGATGCTGCAGACTGTTGTCAGTGCTCCCTGAATGCTTACATGGGGAGGACAAGTCCAGCCACACATTTTTTCTCCTCTCACATTCCAGCTTGACCTCTGGATAAAGTGTGGAATATGTGTAGGTATCATGGAATCATAGAATGGTTTGGGTGGGAAGGGACCTTCCAGCTGCCTGCCGTGGGCACTTGGAGTAACCAGCCCCATCCCCCTGGCCTTGGACACTTTCAGGGATAGGGAAGCCATGGCTTCTCTTAGCAACCTCTGCCAGGGCTCAAACACTCTCCTAGTGAAGAATTTCCTCCTAATACCAGAAGTAAATCTCTCCTCTGTCAGTGTGAAGCCATTCCCCCTTGTACCATATGTACGTAGATATGGAGAAATATGTATGTAGAAACTGTAGAATATGCTACAATAAATAGAAATGTATGAAGTTTATGGGACTTCAGGGTTTTCTTCTCAAACATCCTTTAATCTCATGGCTCTGTGAATTGTAGCAGTTCTGGCCTGGAGTGTCCTGCATTATTTGTAGGTGAGAGTGAAATCTTTTAGGCAGTTGTGCCTCACCTTCTTACCATACCAGAGCTGTGGCTCTCCCAGCAACCAGAGTTGAAGGAGAAAATCCTTATCCCAACCTGGTCAGGCAAGCCTGCAAGAGGGAGAATATGCCATCTCCTGCCATGGGAAGCATCACAACCTGGACACACAGGGGATGAGCCAGAATGGATTGGATCCGGAATGTGGAGGCTTCCCCAAGAGCTCAGCATGGGCCAGCAGGATTTCAGTGGATTTCTTCCTCACCCACCACAGCAAGGATCAGCATCTGGTCCCTCCTGTGGTTTCTATAAGAAAACCCAGGTAAAAAGCAATATTTTTGGGTTTTTTTCACAGGTGTCAATGTGCAGGTGCAGCTTATCCAGGGGTAGCAGGGCAGATCACGAGCCCTTTGTTCAGGCAGTTCCTGGGAGCAGAGGCAGGAGTGTGGATGCACGTCCCCTTCTCCATGATGTGTCACACAGCTGGGCTGCTCCCTCCTCCTGCTCTTCCCTGCCCTGCACAAAGCTAATGTGCTCCTGCTCTGGAAGAAGTAAAGCAAAGGAGAAAATGGAGCTCTTCATTCATCTGTGATGGCTGCAAGGGGAGCAAAAGCCTTGGCTCAAACTTAGAAAGTTCTCAGTTCCAAGAGGAGCTGAGCTCTTGGCACAGCAGAGGCTTTGGAGCCAGCCATAGCTGGAGAAAGGGAGTCAGAATAATGCCTGGAATGAAGGGAGGAAGGGGCCACCTGGTAGCACATGGGTCGAGCTGAAGAACTGCCAGCTGCTTTTCCCTGGGCCTGCAGGGACTGTGTGATCCATGGCATTTGGCTTCTTTCAGCTGCAGCCACTCAATGCTGATTCCAGGCAGGCTGAGCAGAGCTCCTCTCTGCCAGCCCAGCAGATATATCTGCTAAGAGAAGTGACTCACCAGGGTCTGCTAAAGAAAATCCATTTTGCACTGAAGCCCAGAGAGCCTGCAAGGAGGCTTTCTTTGGCAGATGAGCTCAGGGAAGAGTTAAAGCACAGCACCAAGCTTTCAGCAGAGACAAAAAGTTGTTCTCCTGCCTCTCTTTTCATTTTTTTCCCCTCGCTCTTAAAAAAATGCCTCATTTTCACTTCAGTGAAGCTGGAGAGACAGGAAATAATACAAAGGCTCTTTACAAAGCCTGGCTTCTTTCTTCTGTGGCATCTGTGCTGAAGTATCTGTGATGGTAACAGCCTCTGCTTTCTCTTCACAGGACTTAGCTTCATCAAATATTCCTTCTCTTGAGGCTGTGTGATGGTGGGATTCCCTCTCCCAGCTCCATTGCTTTTCCAGTCACACTCTAAGCTGCTTACAGAACTCAGGCAGAGAAAAAGGAAAACATATTCTGTTTGCTGCTCCCAGTGAGAAGAAGGGGCTGTGGCCCCCCTCAGCCTCCCCAGCCCCAAGGAAGCCCCCCCATGAGCCAGCCAGAGGGGGCTTGGTGGCAGCGCTGTCACCCCCCCAGATACGCTTGTCAAACCACCATTTTCCATGCATAGTTTAATCCCATTTGGATTGCTCTAATCTAAATAATTAATCAGTGCTGAGTCCTTCTCTCTTCACTTGACAGGAGTGGTGGGAGCTGGTTGTGCTCCCTGTGCAGCACCTGCCCCTGGCACAGGCACAGCATGGCTGCCACAGCCCCTGTTCCCGGTGCTCCCCCTGCTCCCTCAGGGCTCAGCTGGTGCCAGGACCCCAGCAGATCACTGTGCCTCATTTTATGGGTTCATCCCAGGGAGCATGGGCTGGCAGAGGTGAGGGCTCCCCACCTCTCCCCATCATCCCCAGGACCCCCCACTCAACACCTGGTCATCAGCTCTGCTCCAGTGCAGTGACATCTGCTTCTATGGCAGGTGACAGTGACCTACTGGGCAGCTCAGAGAGGAGCCATGCCACTGTCCCCAGCCTCTGCAGGCAGCCATGGACCCTGAGGGCATTGCAATTCCTGTCTCTGTTGTCACCCAGCCCCAAGGAGAGCCTGAGGACAGCCAGCCTGCCAGACAAATGGGCACAGGGCCATTCTGCTCCTGTCCTGCAGCCCCTGCCCTCTGCAGGGCCGGGAGCTCATCCCTCTGGCCAGTGTGCCTTGGGCACCTCTGGCAGGGCCAGGCAGGGCCTGGGCATGAGCAGGGATGGTGTCTATCCCAAAGCCACCACGTCACTAACAGAGGGCATGCAGCACAAGAGTGGGGAGCTGTCACCTCCCAGGTGCAGGGGAGCAGGGAACATGCCAGCACCCTGCTCAGAGTGGGGAGGAACCCCAGGGTACCCCAGGTTCTGCAGAAGCCACAGCAGCCAAGGCATGAGGTGACCTCAACAGCATCTGTGGGACCTGCAGCAGTGCAGGCAGTGCTGCAATGTCCTCTGGCTGCCTGGGACACAGATGAACACCAGCACACCTGGAGGAGAATGGCTGGTAAGGACAGTGCAGAAGGCAATTTCTCTCAATGAATTACAGCTGTACTGACTACTGAGGAGTAGAAACAGTCCAATGAGGATGGGTGTTATAAAAGAGTGAGTTAGCTGGCCATCAGCTAGTTGGAGTCTGTTGGCTGTGCTATGAGGCAGTAAGGGACATGCAGTGGTGCAAGGGACAGACAGGGTTAGGTGGCTGGGTAAGGGACAGCTTGGGGTTAGCTGATCATGCAGAAGGAAGAAGGAAACTTGCAGAGGGAAGGAGTCAGTGCTGCGTGGAGCTGCCTGAGAGAAGTCTCCTGAGAGAAGGCATAAGAAGTTTTTAGTAAAAGACTGGTGATGGTGCCAGTCATGTCCATCTCGACAGCTGCAACATACACCCTGTAAGACACTGGGTCTGCTTAGGAGTGCAGGAGCTCCCTGAGCACTGACCTGGCAGCTGCCGAGCCCCAGCCTGGGCTCTGGGTGTGCCCTGTGCAGCTCCTGCCCCAGGGAGATGCTCTCACCCGGGTGTGGCCCAGCTCAGCCCTGGGGGCTGGGCAGTGCTCACAGTACCATGCTGGTGATGCTGCTGGGGGTCTCTTAATCCCTCCTTTCCCCCTCTTGCCCATCACTACTCTGGGAAGTCTCTCAGCACTCTCACACTGACCCCAAACACTCCAGGATATCTCACTCCTGCTGTTTTTCTTCCAGAAATATCATTTCCATAATGAAAGTGCCACTGTTTTCACCTCTCCCTGGTGCAGACACACTTTGTTTTTCTTCATGTTTTAATTCTCAAGTTCCTCTCCAGTACTTCCACTCTAAAAATTGACTCAGAACAGCACATTTCTCCTTCTCCCACAGGACCACACAAGGGTGGTTTCCCTGTCCAGGTGGTGGAGAAGGACATCCCATAAACCACTGGCCAGGCTTCCCACTGCTTTCCAGCAGACCTGGAGCATTGCTCCTGCTCCCAGGCAAGGAGAAGACAAGCCTGGAGCATCCTGCCCCAAGGCAGTCTGTGTCCAGAGACCAGCTGCTCCAGGCAGGGAGAACTAGGGATGGGCCAGCAGAATGAAGGATGGCTCAGGAGCCATGTGAGGAAGGTCCTCACTTGGGTGATGGCAGAATGGACTCATTGGGGGTCAGTATGTCCAGTCCTATGTCTGTAGCTCCTCCCTGACCCTCAGCACTCTAGGTGCTGCATTACCCCATGAAAGTACCAGCTGGAGCCACAGAAAACATGGATGATATCCAGGCTCGCTGGTCCAGCACCTGCATTCCTGCCTGTGGCCAGGTGGGCTTGGAAGGCCAAAGTGGCTCTGGCACAGCATGGGCAGAGAGGCTTTCAGGGTCAAACTCAGCTGGGAAAAAATGGTGGAAAGTGGAGGTTTTGAATCTGCACACCTACTTCCTCATTTATCCATTCTGCCTGATTTTGAACTGAATAAAGATTAGAAAGCAATTTAGGAAAACAAGTGAAAAGCTAAACCAAATTAATTTTTTTCCCCAAGGAAAAATATCTTGATTTTTAGCTGTTGTGGAAAAATATTTGGATTTGTGCTTGCAGCTTTCCTTTGGGCTGAGTGGATGTCCTCTCAATTGAGAGCAATCAGCCCCAAGGACAGGCTGACTGGGGAAGGAGCAAGGAGAGTTTCTTCAGAGGATCTGAGCTCACAAAAACAGCACGGATGGACCCAGTGACTCCCAGTCCATGGTGAATCCCCAGGAAGATTTCCACACCAGGCAGCACAGCTCTGCCATCCAGGTGGCTCAGAGAGATTCCCAGCTGGGTGGGAAAAGTGGCTGCAAAGGGTGCAATGCCTGAGAAGGTGTCTCAGGTGTCCTCCAAGGGTGGGAGCCCACACCCTGGGGAGCAAATGCAAGAATCAGGCAGCCCCAACCATGTGTCCAAAAGACACAAAATCTCAGAGTGCTCCACTCTTGGTTCATCTGTACCACAAGCTGTGTCCTCCTGCAATTACCCAACGCAGCAACAGCACAAGTTATTTACATATTTATGGAGTATTTACCCCAAACCTCATAATACTACAAAAAACTTGATCATACAGCTGGTAATTTAAATGAAAAATTGTTATTCATACATTTTCATTGTAATGTCACATGTCACAAAATATTACAGGTTCATGAGGCAGCCAGGGCTCTGCTAATAATTAGAATACATTACCACTTTGATGAGGCATTTACACAAAGCTGCAGAACCATCTTAGCACTGCTGAGATGTTCCCAGCACCCCAATTAAAAAAATGTCAGGGGCTTTTATCTACTCTACTGATTGTGCAGCGTAAATCTGACCTTTTGCCTCACTTCAGACACTTGGAACACAGCAGGATGTAGGTGTTGTCACCCACTGGTTCCCCTCAGGAGCCTTGGGGTGTGAGCAAGTCTCAGTGCTTGGAGGGGCTGTGGGGACAAGAGCCATGGCAGAATCTCTGAGGCACCTTTTTTGGGAGGTGCAGAGGGTCTGGGTAGAGCCAGGGTATGATCTCTGCAGGGCAGAGATGGCCCAGGGGATGGATGGGCAGAGGGCACAATGTCTGTGGAGGACAGTCCCCTCAGGGTTAGTTAGGGCCACACCTGCCCTCTCACCTCAGTCCCTCCTGCATGGCCCTACTGCCTCCTCCACCCCATTTCCCAGCCCCCAGCCTCTGCTCCAAGTACTCAACTCCCTCCTACCCCACCTTGACAGCCCAGCCCATCCTGCTGGGCCCTTCACATAAACATTTCACCATCCATTCCACCTTCTAGTCCATATTCCCTCAGCCTCATTCCAGGTGTGTGTCCCCCAGCCCCTGGTCACTCTGGCTCATCAGGCCCCACGGTCCCACCAGCACAGAGCCATGGCTGCTCTGCTCCCCAGATACCAGCAAGGGCATCAGGGCCAGCTCACCCTGCTCCCAGTGCTGCAGTGCCCTCTGAGCCGGGTCTGAGCGCCTGTGTGCAAAGTGGAGGGCCAGGAAGGAGGATCCAGTCCTGCCTGAGCCCCTCAGTGCTGGCAGGGGATGCAGTGGGGCTTTCCCTGGGGAGCTGAGGGGTGTAGGACACCCCATGACACCTCAGCTCTCTGCTGACCAAGCACAGCTGCCCCACCACAGCAAAGGTGTACAGCCCTCACTGCCAGGCAAACAGGCCTGGCACATCTGTAACATCTAGAGGTTTTGGTAAAAGAGGAAATACACCTTCCATTTACCTGCTCACTCATCCCAAGAGCTGAGGGAAGCTGTCTCTGCACAGGCTGAGACTGAACCCAGCTTTTGGGTCAGCTCAGTCACCCACCTTCTGCACCCCAGCCCCTGAGCAGCCACCCCAGATTCTCCTAGAAAGGCAGGTGGCCTCCAGAAGTGGCACCATGAAGGCAACTGAAACCTTCAGGGAGAAATAGATGGAAGTGTTGTCACAACTGGAAGGAGCAATTACCTTGGCAGGCATGGCAGCGATTAAGTGAAGTTATGAACAAACACCCCACAGCACTCTCCAACAAACAACCAGAAGTTGAGAACATAGCAGGCAAGTCCCAGATGAGCAGGGAAAACTCACCCTTGTGTCTGGAACCTTTCATGCCACTGGGTTCATTAGGGTGTTGGCTTTTCCTGATGCCATGGGAAGCCAAGGCAGGGCCCTCGGGGGCAGCACATCTCTGCTGGCAGCACACACCTTGTGCCAGGCTCACCCTCACAAACACCTGGAGGCCTGGGCAGGACAGAGCTGGGGTGCACAGAGAAAGGAATGAACTGCAGGTAATTAAAGCAGGAGGAAATAACCAACCAGGGCAGGACAGAGTTCAGGGGTCACAGAATTGGGGAATCCCAGAATGGTTTGGGTGGAAAGGGACCTTAAAGTCCATCCAGTGCCACCCCTGCCATGGGCAGGGACACCTCCCACTGTCCCAGGCTGCTCCAAGCCCCAGTGTCCAACTATGGGCACTTCCAGGGATCCAGGGGCAGCCACAGCTGCTCTGGGCACCCTGTGCCCACCCTCCCAGGGGACAATTCCTTCCCAATATCCCATCCAGCCCTGCCCTCTAGCAGTGGAAGCCATTCTCCCTTGCCCTGTCAAGAATGTCCAAGGCTGAAAAGCCAAGAGGTCCCACAGCTGATCTCAACTCAGCTGGTGGCTTCACGTTGCTGTTAGTGACATCTGTAGATGTGTTGTTGCTTGCTGGCAGCAGGAACAGCCTGCCAGGAGTAGTGGGAAGAAGAGGGTTCCTCAGCCTGTGCAGAAATGGGCTGAGAGCCCAAAAGTCACCTGTGGCAGCTGGGACAGTCAGTGGTGAGCAGCACACCCTGTGCAGCTGCACTTGAAGGGAAGAGATGGTGCTGGAGGGGCCTGGGGTGACAGATGAGGACATAGGAAAGCACAGTTTTGGGGGGCCCTGGCAGTAGGAGTGGGGCCCTCCTCATGCACCAGGGCCAGCATGTGGAATAGTCCATGTGCCCCTGGCCCTGCACAGCTGTCCTTGGCCCAGACCTCAAGCCTGGCAGGGTTTGGGGACAGTGCTTAGGGTCCAGCACCCCCTTGTTCCTCCCAGGTCAGGAGGGGGGTGATGCAGCAGCTCCTGGAGGGCTGAATGACTCTGCAGCCCCAGACTGGGAGCCAGAGCCATATCAGAGCAGGTGACAGCCACTGGCTGTGACCCACGGGCAGGACAGGGCTACCAGGGCTCAGACAGGCTGAACTGCCTGAATCATGGCAGGATTGGGATGAAAACAAACCTTGCAGGAAACATCTGAGGGGAAGTGTAGGCTCGGCACTGTCACACAGTGGGACTCTGCCATGGCCAGGGCAGGGACAAGGCTCTTCAAGGGCTGAAGCTGCAGAGCTGCCCCAGCACACCCAGCTCACCTTCGGGCTCTGTGGCTCTCTGTCCCCA
Source organism: Muscicapa striata striata (assembly GCA_030060385.1). Classification (NCBI taxonomy): domain Eukaryota; kingdom Metazoa; phylum Chordata; class Aves; order Passeriformes; family Muscicapidae; genus Muscicapa; species Muscicapa striata. The sequence goes on along the minus strand of JAREIS010000113.1, from coordinate 401,574 downwards.
GCCAGGGCTCAGCTCTGCTCCCATCCCTCCTCCAGGCTGAAGCTCTTCATCCTTTAGCCTTTGTGCCATGGTCTGAAAGCAGACCATGGAGCATTGTCATTTAGAGTTGTGCCCTCTGCAGAATTTGTTACCCCTGTCTTTAATTGCACACTGTGGAAGTACACACAGGACTAATCATATCACAAGGAATTTTGGGTCAGAAAGAAACAATTACACAATTGGCCTCTTAAAAGCAAGATGCCTCTCAAACACCTGAGTAGCACAATAGCAAGAGAAAAACCTTTCCCAGTCGTTCAGGTGTAGAAAAACCTTTCTATAGGAAGAGAGAAGGACTTTATTTCGAATCAAAAAGGATGACCCCAGGGATCCTTACCAGAAGCTGTAAACTACATCATAAAAATGAAATAACTTTTACCCAGGCTCACAAAAAAAAAAAAAAAAAAAAAAAAAAGCTTTCCTTTCAAGAATATTCTGTGCAGCTTTAAATTACTCTTATTAAAATAAATCAATTTCATAAGCATGCTAACATCTTTATTCCTCAAATGTTAAGTAGAACATTTAGAACTGGAGAATGTATCTCTGAACACCTTCCTTACATCTAAATTCAGGTTTCTGCATAAAGGTCAAAGCTTTTCTGGGTATTTTTTCCTTGATAAGCTCCTTCAGAGGTGTTTATTTACAAATGATCTGCTTCCACATGTAAGCCTCATAATAACTCCTGTTGCTTTTGTTCTGAGTGTGGGAGATGGAGGTGTACAAGTGTAGCAAGGCCATTTGATGTCATAATTGGATCTCAAAGCAGGCACTGTCTGAGTATAGAATGGAGCAGAAGTGGGCCCAGCCTGATCGAAGCAGAGCTGTGGATGCCTCACCTGGCACACAGACCTGTGGTACCTGGCACACAGACCTGTGGTACCTGGCCTGCCTCCTTTGAGTGGCAAAAGCCCCTCAGCCACCTGTGACCTTCCCCTGCTGGTCACAGATTCTCTCAGGAGGGACAATGATGCTGCCCAGTGCAAACACAGCAGGAAAGAACTCACTCCCAAGGAATTACATCAAAAAGACAATCATAGAATAAATTGGGCTGGAAAAGACCTTTGAGATTGAGTCCAACCTGTGACCAACACCACCCTGTCAACCAGACCATGGCACTGAGCACCACATCCAGTCCTTTAAACATCTCCAGGAACGGTGACTCCACCACCTCCCTGAGGAGCTCCTTCCAATGCCTGCCCAGCCTTTCTGTGAAGAACTGCTTCCTAACATCCAAATCATGTCTGCAATTAGTGAAGATCATTCTATTTCAAAACTCTCTCTAAAATATCAGTTTCTCAAAAACAGTAGTCATGCTGAAGAGTAATAGAAGAGAGATTTGTCCATGGGTAAAGCAAAGTGCCAACTGCTTTAAATTCCTGATGATCTCAAGGGACATTTGAGAGAGTGGACCAAAGCAGGGAGGTGAACACTGCAGATGCTCTGGGACTCTCCCAGCACAGCAGCAGAAGCCATCAGGGTGATGCTGCACATGCAGAAAAGGGCTCTGTGGCCATGAGCAGGCCAAAGCATCCAGCCAGGGAAAGGATGACAGAAATCACAGTTTCTTTTGAGCTCACACAGTTAAATTTTTTGGGGTAAGCAGTGCCTAGAGAGCTAAAGCAGGGAGTGGTGAACATGGAGAGGAGTCATGACACCCCCGGGTTTTAATGGCACAAACACATTTACTTCCTCAGCACTGAGAGCAATAGGAGGCTGTCAGTGTTCTGGCAAGGAATCAGAGTTAATGTATTCTCATAATGAATTTAATGGGATAATGAAATGCTGTTGTAATTGAAGGTATTAACATCTTCTCCTGTTAAATACCAACTTGCTTAGACCATGTGTTCCTTGAGAAAAGACATGTGCTAATCTTGGTAAACACAGAGAAATAGTGGGATTTAATTCAGGTTTAGGACTCTCTGTATCCAGACATTTGGTGGGTTTCAATACTACTCCTTTGAGTGACTTCTTTTAAATAACTTATTTAAATGCTTTCTTTGGTTGCATTGGATTTAACTGAGATTAATCAGCTTTTCTTATGCAGATACTATTTAGATTACGTGAGATATGTAAAGAGATTCTCCAGCCTTTGAATTTGGCTATCATGCCTATCTCTAAGCTCCTTTAATTGTCTAAGTGGGTAAGGAGGAGCACACCAGCAACTCAGGAAAGGATGTGCTTTGTCCCTGGCTGGCAGAGGACAGAGACCCTCCAGGCACACATACTCTTGTCCCACATCTCAATTATCAGCTCTCAGCAGAGCTAATGGCTGCAGCCACTGTTAACCATTCCTGTTCTGTCTCCTTTCCTCAATAGTTAAAAAGTCATGTTTACTAACTGTGATTCTTGTACCTGCCTCATCTGTAGTGCATAACAGACCAACTCAATGTCTTGGGATCTGCAGACACTGAGGAACACTCAGCCTCTGGGCATTCAGGTGCCCCTTGGCTAAATTTTGGCCTTTTATTTACAGAGAATTATTGCCAACCAGTCAGGAGATGTCCACAAGAGCTCGAGAGCTGAGCTAAGGGCAATGGCCCCCAGAGCATCTCCCCATGGGATGGAGGGCAAGCCTTCAGAGTCTGACTCCATTCATGGCATATGCAGCCACACAGAGCTTTGGAGGGTGGGAATGATGCTGTGGGAGGATTTCCACCAGTTCTGGGTAGTGCCTTCCTGTGTGTTTGACCTGCACCCCTCAGAGCTGCTGAGGAGGTCCATGACCTGCAGGTACAGCCCAGACCTCAGCAGCAGCCTGAGGAGAACAGGAGATACAGGAGTCCCTCCAGCAGCAGATTCAGTTTGAATATTGCCTTTGATGCCTGGGTCAGAAGGGACAGTTATTGATGAACCTGGAAAATGAAAATAAAAATACATTTTGTAAAATAATATTAAAGTCCAGATCTGTATTTGTCCAGACCTCACAGGGATATGCTGGCTCCTCATGGGGAGTTTCCAGCAGAGAGATCACAGCAGAATCCCAGGGCAGCATCTCCTGGGTAGCAGGAGCACAGGCCATTCTCTAGAGCCCAGGACTGGCCTATTCACCACTCTTCAGCTGCCAAATTGCAGTATTTTTGTAGGTCTCTGTTTAAATAAATTCTAAAAAATAGTTGGAGGAATAGAGAGGTCCAGGAAAAAAAAGCTGCAAAGGTGATTTAAAGGCCAGGAAGAACAATTTCCATGCAGAGATTTAAAGGCTCCAAGCTGGTTAGCTTTTAAAGAAGACTGAGAGGTGACTTCATCATCACATTTAAACTCCTTCAGGGGGAGAAAATATTTTGCAATAAAGACTCTGTGACTGCAATGCAAAAGGCAAAACAAGAGCTGGGAGCTGAAGCCAGCAACATTTGAATTATAAATTAGACACTTTTTTGGAAGGAAAACATTTATCCACCACTGAAAGTAGCCTGAAGAGATCTTCCTGAAAGATGTGTTTCAGTCAAATCCAAGTCACTGGATGCCTTGCATGATGAACATGGTGAAATGTAATGGCCTGTGATTTACAGGAAATCAAGTGTGATGATCTAATACGTCTCTCTGGCTTTAGTCTGTGTGAATCTATTAAATAAAACCATTACACAAGCTGCAAGCCAGCAACAAATTCCTTCTCTTGCCACACACCTGAAGATGAGGAGCTGGAGCTCCCCTGGAGGCACACCCCACTCTAGAGAGACAGATCCCTGCAAGACAGAGGGGAGGCTGGGGGGAAAAACTCTTTTCTACCTTATATCAGCTTAGTACAGTTTGAAATAGATGAATAAACGGCTGAGATCAAAGACCCAGAGCAGCTGTGGCTGCCCCTGGATCCCTGGAAGTGTCCAAGGCCAGGCTGGATGGGACTTGGAGCAACCTGGGAAAGGTGTCCCTGCTCATGGCAGGGAGTGGGACTGGGTGAGTTTTAAGGTCCCTTCCAGCCCACAGCATTCTGGGATTCTGTGATCCTCAGGCTTTGGAGAATTCATACCCCTGGTGCAGGGGAAGGCACTGATGGGCTGGGGATGGGCAGCAGCTCAGCAGTGTTGCAGCCCCACTCGAGAGCCTTCCTGTGGGCAGAGAGCACAGGGACTCTGATAAGGCACTCAGTAATGCTCTCAGCTCAGGGTTGACCCCATTCAGGGCTGGGGACTCTGGGGACAGCTGAGTACAAATGAGGGTGCACAGCATGAGCTCCCAGCTAGAGCAAACCCCAGGATCGCTGCATTGTCACAAACACAACCCACAGCAGTGGCACAGTCTCCTACTAACTCCAGGGCAGGTCCAGAGACTGGCAAAGACTGAATCCCAGCTCCCCTCTCCTCTCTGCACCCCTCTAGGAGCACTGAAGAAGACAAGCTAAGCCAACAAGCCCTTGCCTGGGTGGGTGGCAGAGGATGTCCCTGTTATTGTGTCCACTGGAAGCCACAGCTGTGCTTAGTATTCACAGCACAGCCCAGTTATTTACAACAGTTATTTTTCATTTTGAGTTTCAAGGTATAATAAGGTGGTTATAAAACTGATTTAGGGATAGAAAAGTTTGATTATAAAGGGAAATTATTCGAAGGTTTCAATGGTAGGAATAAGTTGTATGAAATAATGGTGCTCTTGGAGGGAAGAGATGCACAGAATCAAAATCCTTTTAACTGTTCCCTTGCCCCAAGCATGGCCATGCCACCAGCCCTCATGATCCAAGAGGAGGGCTTAGGTTTCCCAGGGAAGAAACCCACATTGCCACTGTCTCTGAGGCTATTACAGAGCAGGGAGGGCAGGAGGAAATACTGCCAGCAAAGGCAAACCTGCACAGCAGGAGCTGCACTGCAGATTAGCAGGGTGGGGGGGAGGACAACTGTAGAAACCTTGTGATACAACACCACCACCTCAGAAACTGATATAGAAGTGATGGGGTGGAAGCAGGCAGAGGAGCAGACAGAGGGCTCAGCCTCCCAACACACAGGATGGGAAGGAAGGGACTGGGTTGAAAGACAGAAAACCCCTGATTTTTCACTGTGGTGGAGCTGTTTTTTCACACCTTAGTCACAGCACCTCCTGAAGAGCAGAGGAGGCTAAAAAGCTGTTCCCACCCATTCCCTCCTCAAACTGAGGACCCTCTGCTCATACAGAGCTCGGAGCACTGGGATGGGTGATATTGACTGTCCTAGTCCAGTCCAGGGGATCCCTGCTCTTCCCTGCCCACCTCCCAGCCTGCAGCCCCCAGAGCTCATTCCAGCTGCACCAGTGCTGCTGCAAGGTACTTGGAAAGGGACAGACCAGGTATGGTTTACTCTGTAAATCAAAGTTTAGATATCTGTCATTAAATAAACTTCCATTTTAACCAAAAAAAAAAAAAAAAAAATTTAAAAAAAAAAAAAAATTTAAAAATTGTTTTTGGTGGCACTGTGGGAAGAATTAACAGGTTGTTTTGCAGTGGTTTCATCCTTCCTCATGTGGACAAAGTCCTGCAGAGAGGACACCTCTGCCCTGCTGCTGGGAGAAGCTCTGCAGTACCCAAAGCCTTTGTTAGCATTGGTACACATAATCACAGGATGATTATATGCTGGTGCTTTTATTGAAGAGCTCTGGGAATCAGGGGTACAAACCCAAATCTGACTCTGACATGGATTTGAGATGGACATGTTTTTGTACCCTTTTCATTATGTAACTATATATTAATTATTAAACCCATATTGTTCTATTGTATACATTGGTCTTATCCAAGCATGTATTCTTGTAATTTTCATCAGGACCCCCAAACATCCTTTCTCATTATTCTTTCTAAGAATACGTAGTTTCTCATGATTGTTATCACAATTAAACAATAATTATATTCAATTACCAAATAATCATTACATTTAACAATCATATTATTTATCATATGATGATTATGCAGGTGCAGTTTCATATGATCTAATAAAGACAAAACTCAACATTTGTTCCCAAGGCCTAGTTCCCTTTCCCAGACCTACCAGACCCAGCCTTTCTTTCCACCCCCTGAATCTACTGTATACAATTCCCAGGTTTTAGAAACATTTTAACCCTATGCTATCACCTTCATCTGTAGCACATTAAAAAATCATGGAATCGTGGAATGGTTTGGGTTGGAAGGCATCTTAAAGCTCATCTCATTCCACCCCAGGCACAGGCAGGGACTCATTCCACCAGAGCAGGCTGTCCATGTCCATCAGACATTCATCCTGCAAGGCTACAGTGGGAATGTGCAGTTGTATCCCTGCCTTCCCAGCCTGTGCAGAGACAGATGCTGTGTGAATGCACCCAACAATGCCAAGGGGCTCTGTAGGGTTGGACACAGGGCTGGAGCTGGGGACAAACATGGGGATGTAGCACTGCTCAGCATGCCCAGAGCCCAGCAGCTTCTCCTTAGCCAGGGCATTTGGCAGGGACAAAAGCAGCTTGGCTCAGCTCTGCTCCTGAGAAGTCAATCGATCTGGCCCTCTACCCCTTGCCCTGTGCAGGGCACCCAGGGTCAGATCTGGCCCTCAGGCTGGAGATTGGCTCAGCAGTCTGGGCTGCAGCTCCTGCAGGCACAACAACCTTCCCAAGTGCCAGGGTGACACTGAGCAGTGACAAGAACCAAGGGGATGGGAGACCAAAGCAGTGCAGGAGGAGATGGGGAGCATAAAGCTGGGCCAGGGCAGGCTCAGGCTGGAGCTCAGGGAAAGGTTCTTCCCTCCCCCAGAGGTGCTGGCACTGCCCAGGCTCAGGCTGGAGCTCAGGGAAAGGTTCTTCCCTCCCCCAGAGGTGCTGGCACTGCCCAGGCTCAGGCTGGAGCTCAGGGAAAGGTTCTTCCCTCCCCCAGAGGTGCTGGCACTGCCCAGGCTCAGGCTGGAGCTCAGGGAAAGGTTCTTCCCTCCCCCAGAGGTGCTGGCACTGCCCAGGCTCCCCAGGCAATGGGCACGGCCCCGAGGCTGCCAGGGATGGACAGGCTGGGAGTGTTGGGGTGTCTGGGCAGGGACAGGGCTGGGCTGGGTGATCCTGGGGGTCCCTTCCAGCTCAGGATATTCCATGATTCCACAAGCAAGACAGTGAGCAGGACTGAGAGGTTCCAGCCCATCTACAGCCACCTGTACTCTCAAAACACTTTGGGAGTGAGCTCCAGTGAGTGGGGCAGGAACAGGCACAGGGCTTGAATACAGACTGGGAAGCACCACTGCCAGCACTGCTCCAGCTCTCTGAGATGCAAATAACCACAGCCAGCAACTTCCCACTGGGAAAGGAGACAGAGGATTCATCAAAGAATAGAAGTCAGCAGGACTGTTATCAGACAGAGATGATAAAATTGCTAATAATGAGGCAAGGAAGACAGGAGTAGAAATATTTATGTGCTTCGTGGAGGGGAGCCTGAGGATGTGCTGGGGAGAGCCAGGGAGAGTTTCCCTCACTGCTGTGGAGGGTTAAGTGCAGCCTCTCACTGGGAAGCACTTCCAAACTAATCACAGCATACAAGGCTCCCCAGCACCCTGTGAGCTAACAAGGAGATATCTGGCCTTTATTAATTTTGACTCCATCAGAGACAACAGGGGGATGGGGAGAACACTGATGTTTTACTTTGCTGTGCCCCATGAATAAGGTAGGTCTCTCATCTGAAATCAGTCACAGGAAAACCAACACAAGTTTCAGCTGATAAAGAATTAAATTATAGAATTAACACCAACCAGTGTAATTGCAGGCAGGCAACTTGTTCCTGGTGGGCTACATGGGAAAGGACTAGAGCTGTGCCATTGCTTTGAGAGAAAATTGAGGAGTAGCACCAGGTACCAGCACAAGGACTCTGTTTTTAGAAAACAGTGGGGTGAGCCTTGGCTCAGTGAGATCTGACGTGCCCTGCATTAGCAGCTCTGGGGGTGCTTCACACAAACCCTGGAGCAGCTCCTCACCCTGCCCATGCTGGGGTTGTCCAAGGGAGACACTGGCTAGGACTGGACAAACAAACATTAAAGACGGCTCTTCATAGTAGAGGGAAATAAGGATGTGATAAATTCACTTTTTAAAACAATCAGATCTCCTATTTCCACTATTAGACTGGATGGGGGAAACAAGGACACGGAATAATGTGACAGATCGGCCATTTTGGGGAAATGAACACATTTATTTCAACTGTGCTGACAGACAAAATTCACTTTAAATTACATAACACAACAATATGTCTTCATCATCCATTACCTGGGAGTGTGTAAGTGAAAAACTGTCACCAGAGAGGCAGCCCAGACTTGTCTTAAGGCTCAGGGAAGCTGGCTGGTTGGTGCTGCAGACAGGAACGTGCTTTGGGAGGCTGCCCAGTGTCACAGCACAGTGCTGCTCCAGGCAAAGCCCCCACAGAAAGTGGGCAGCCCCCTGCTCTGCTCCTGCCCCACCATCTCTGCTGGGCCATCTCCCACACCCACTGCATCCAGGGCATCCTTATTTGAGCTTTGCAAGAGCTACAGCTCTGGTGGAGCCAGCCAGCCACTCTCTCAGTGGTGAAAAGCTCAGGTGAGCCCTCACGACCAGGAGCTGATGACATCAGGCACTTCTCCAAATAGTCACTGTATTGAGAAATTCAGGAAGGTTTTCTTCCACTATGTGAGTCCCATCTGACAGTATCTGGACTCTCCTTTTTTCCTTCAATGACCAAATTCTCTCGTCATGGAGATCTTCTTACTTGGAAATTGTGACTGTTTTGTCGAGAGTTACAGCTGAGTCTTCCCCCACATCATTTCTCACTCCTTGTCTCTCTGTGTTTCCTCTGTCTCAGATCTCAGTCACAGCCCTGTCTTTTATCAGAGGCTCAGCAAGCCCCCAAAATTGCAAGATTGACTCTTCTCTCTAGATCAATCACCAGTAATCCTATGATTTTGCTTTCTTTGTGTGCCCTCTGCTCAAAAGCTTCTCGCTTGTGGAGTTTATTTTCTACATGGGCTGTGCACCCCCCAATTTTCTGTGCCACAGCTGGGTGCACTTAGCTTCTTCTGCTTGACTTGACTAAAAAATGTGAAACTCTTCAGGAGCTTCAGAGCAAGCAATTGTCAAGAAAAACTGCCTTCAAACTTTCTTTTTTTAATTTTTTTTTTTCCTCTTAGCTGTTTCTTGAGGCAGAATGAGCAGGGAAAAATGTTTAAGCATGCTCTGGTTTTACTTTGTTCATAGATTCAGTATTTGGGATGCTCTTAATTGTACATAATTTCTGCATTTGCTTGAGATAAAAGATGATGAGTGCAAAAAAGAAGGAAGTTCAAAAAATGTTTCAGCCTGAAATCTAGCAAAGGTTAAAAGCTACTTGGTGTTGGAGAAACTTTCTTGTAATCTGCAGAGCAAAGTACTGGCATAGGTGGTCAGGGAAATCCTCCTAATCAGAGGTTTGTTAATGGTCTGTTAGCTGAGCACCCATTGATGTGATGCACTTTGTAAGGGAGATGGACAGATGGGCTCATTTATTCTTTATCCTGGTTTTCTGTATTCCATTTTATCCAGCAACTGAAGCTTATAGGATCCCTGTCAGATATGTGTTCTCAAAGGAGGGGGAGACAGGGAGATTCTTCAGCTTTACATCAATTTTTACTGAACAAGTTGAAGAACCAAGAGCACTGAAGCAAGTCCAAGATCCATGTTCCATGTCATGTCCTGTGACTTGTTCATTTGTGTAATGGGGTTTGAGGGTGGTGACATCACTCTCTGTGTGCCAAAACTGGCCCTGGGGGGCTGAGTTCCTAGTAGAGATCAGGAGGGATATCCACAGATTCATGGAATTGTTTGGGTTGGAAGGGATGTCACAGCTCATCTCATTCCACTTCCCAGCCATGGGCAGGGACACCTCCCACCATCCCAGGCTGTTCCAAGCCCCAATGTCCAGCCTGGCCTTGGGCACTGCCAGGGATCCAGGGGCAGCCACAGCTGCTCTGGGCACCCTGTGCCAGGGCCTGCCCACCCTCCCAGGGAACAATTCCTCCCCAATATCCCATCCAGCCCTGCCCTCTGGCAGTGGGAGCCATTCCCTGTGTCCTGTCCCTCCATCCCTTGTCCCCAGTCCCTCTCCAGCTCTCCTGGAGCCCCTTCAGGCCCTGGCAGGGGCTCTGAACTCTCCCTGGAACCTTCTCCTCTCCAGGTGAGCACCCCCAGCTCTCCCAGCCTGGCTGCAGAGCAGAGGGGCTTCAGCCCTTGGAGTGTCTCCTTTGGGCTCTCCAGCACTGAATGAACACAGTGGCTGCTCCCTGCTCTGGGAGCTGCCTGAGCAGTCTGTACACACAGGGACCCAAACAGCATCTCCCCTGTACCTGAACTTTGCAGACATCATTTTGCTCCCACACTTTATTTCAGATATGAAGTAATTAGTGAATTCATCCTCAGAATGTTCCATAATCTAAACTTTCATTGCAAATAAAAGTTTATAGCATTGATGTTTGCTGAAGAAACCTGCAGATGTGAATAAGAGGCAGCAATCTCTTCCCCACACCTGAAGGCAGCCTGAAATAACAAAAAAGCTCTCAACTGCCTACTAAAGGGACAAGGCAATAATTTTGAAATTAAATAACATTAATCATTTCCCAGCTTGATTTATTGATTGTAAATATTCAGACTGTGCTATCTCAGAACACACAGGGACAAACACAGACCACAAAAACATCAAGGGCTTCCTTGTTGCCTTGTGCTCCCAATAGAAAATTCTGTGATGCTTCCTGCAAAGTACCAAAAAACCCCTTTTCACTAAGTTTTCTTCTTGCTTGTTTTAATGTATTGCAGCAAATATTTCCCAAGTCTATGCCTTTAACAGCCCTCATTCCCAGAGTCTATAAATGATATTATCTTTGCTCTTTCAGAAACTTTGAGAATTTTCCTTCTTGTATAACTTTTTAATTGCAATAACTTCATTTGCACACATATAACCAGTGTTTCCACCATTCTGAGATGATTCTAATTGGACAAGCAGACATTTTACCATAACTTTAAAGATTCAGCTTCGCTACAGCCCCACTAGAGAACTAATAAAAAATTATTCTAAAGTTCACTACACCAAACTTCCCATGGCTGGGGATTTAGAGACATCCTGATGTGTTTGAAATTAAATGCAGACACCTATTGGAGCATGATGCTTTCAGGTGCCAGCAATAAATACTCTTTTATCATGCTGGTTGTGAAGCCATACCTGCTAGAAAAGCAAAATCAAAGAATAAATAGAAAGAGAGAGGCTCATTGCCTGCATCAGATTAACCAGTGACCTACTTGAGGAAAGCCAGGCCAAACAGGATGTACTGATTTGCTGAAATGCATTGACAGAGCTTTTACAGAATCACTTTGGTTCCCCCTGGACCACGATTCAAGATCTGAGCTTGGCTCCTTCCCTCTCCAGGCTGGATTTGTTTACTGAGTACTTGGGGGGTACCAGATTTAAAGAGAAAGGCCTGATCTCTGATTTCCAACACCTCAGGCTCAGCACCACGTGCCAATGTCCCTGTCCATGCTCTGTCACAAAACCCGGGCATCTGGGGGTGCCTTTGAAGTGCCTTTTGATACCACCTCTCTGAAGTCCAAATGCTGCCTTACCTTGACACTCTTCCTCTTCCAGATCCCACCAGCCAGGACAGAGCCAAAACTGCATCACATTATTTGGGCTCCCGGGGATGGTCAGTCTTTACTAAATTCCTACTAAATTCCAAGTAACAAGGTCACAGAATCATAGGATCATAAAATGGCTTGGTTTGAAAGGACCTTAAAGATCATCCAGTGCCAGTCCTGCCCTGGGCAGGGACACCTTCCACCATCCCAGGCTGCTCCAGCCCCAATGTCCAACCTGGCCTTGGACACTGCCAGGGATCCAGGGGCAGCCACAGCTGCTCTGGGCACCCTGTGCCAGGGCCTGCCCACTATCCTCACAGGGAAGAATTACTTCCTAATCTCTGATGTCTAGTATAAATCTAGTCTCTAATCTAAATCTTTTTTCAGTTGGGAGCCATTGCCCCTTGTTCTATCACTGCATAACCCAGCACTGCCAGGACCATGCCACTATATGGCTTTGCCTGCAGCCACAGCCCTTGTACTGGTCCTTACTTCTTGTGCCCTCACCAGCCTTGGACAGGCAGCTACCCTTCCCTAGCCATTGACTACTGCCTCTGATGGCTCTTTTCTGCCTCCCCTCATGGCAGCCCCACCAGCTCTGTACCCCCAGACATACATTTTAGTCCCCCCTGTGAGTTCTTTTGGAATGCTGTCTTTTTCAGACACTGAGTCCTTCTTCCCTGTTCCATGGTTTGGGGCTCCCAGGTGTTTATCCCCTGCATCTGAAGAGACAGAGAGGGAGAGTGTTTGGAAATATCCAGGTCCAATCTGCCTGGTTGCTTTTGGTCAAGACAGGCTGAGAAAGTTGTGCTGAGCTGAAAAAAATGGTGGGAGTGTCTTTCCTGAGGTATTTCGGTCTCGCAGCACCCCCAGCTTTGTTTGGGGCAGCCACGAAGATAAAATCACCTTTTACAATCACTGTGGTTGAAAACTCTGACCCTTAACCCCACACCATCGTGTTCATCATAGAACCACGTCCCCAGGTGCCATATACAAATGCCCTTTGACCATTTCCAGGGGTGGAAACTCCTCCACTGTCCTGGGCAGTTCCAATGCCTGACCATCCTTTCTGGGAAGAAATTTTTCCCAATAACTAACCTAAACCTCCCATCTATAATTTAGCGTGAGATCTCCTTCCCCTTTTCAGATCAGCCTGAGTGTGGACAAATGTCCCAGGCCACCATTTCCCTTTGTCTCAGGCTCTCCCAGCCCCCCTCCCATGGCACATGCACGAGAACCAAGGGCTGCTCTCAGACAGCTCCCATAGCACCCAAATTCATGAGTTTTGGGGATATTTTCTCCACCCAGCTGGGGGTTTGGGCGTCAGCTGCATCCCTGGGTCTATCTGCCAAACATGGATGTCCTTGGCTGCCTCTTAGGAGCCCATCCAAAACCAGCCCTGCAGCTTGGCATGGATTTCCCTGGCACCTGATGTCCCACCTTGAGTGGTCATGCAGCACAAATAAACTCTGAAATGGAGCCAGGGAAGGAACAGAGACATAGGGATGGTTTAGCAGGAGAGTGGAGGCTATGCAGGGATGTAGGAAGAAAAATGTTCCCTGAAAGAGGCAGGAGTGATGCCATGGGCTGGCAGGAGCAGGGTGAAAAGAGACAGAGGGAATCTCTGGAGAAAGCTGCCTATGAAATGCATTGCTGGTGAATGACAGGTGGCAGAATAAAGAACTTTTAAAAATGCAGTGTATGTATCACTGTCAGATCTGCTGTGGGGATTAGCCAGCTCAGTCCTTGAGTCGTGCTTTGCCCTTTATTGTCTTCATTGGGTGGATGCAAGTGTGCCAGCAAATAAATGGATTTACATATGTGGGGGGCCATGAGAGTGTGCTGACATAAAGGGGCAGGGGGACAGCTCTGAAGGAGCAGAAGTGCTTTGCCATGAGCTCTGTGATCCCATCAGAACTGGGTATAAAGGAATTGGCTGCATCTGGCAGGCTTTGTTCCATGTGCAGCCACCTCCTTCATGTCCTGGGTTTCATTATGATAATGGGATATTAATATGATAATAACACCTGTATGCATTTGGAGCCTTGGGTCTGTCTGGTGCTTTGTCCCCAAAGGGACAAAGCAGTGCAACATGACAAGGAGACATTGGTGTGGGTGGCTCCCCTGCTCACAGCAGGGTGGCAATGCCCAGAGTCGTGCAGGAGTAGAAACAAAGCCTGTCCCTTTGAGAAAGACCCATGAAACCCACAAAGGACCAGGATGGAGCAGTCTAAGGACACCCCATGGCACACAGCAAATATCACCATGGCAGGGACAGGCACCGAGGAGGACAGGGCAGCAAAGAGCCCCAGCCAAAGTGACAGAGAAGTGGGGTCACTTGTGGTAATGGGAGGTCTGGTTCCCACTGCACCAGGCACTTTGGAATGCAGAGAAAACATACAGCAACTTAAGCTGCTCAAGGTCTATAGGATCACCCCAACAATTTATCCCACAACTCAGGTGCATGAAACAAAGCCAAAGTTCCTGTTGGGAGGCTAAAGAGAGGCAGTACCCATTGCAATCACTCATCAGAGAGAAAACAGGCTCAGCTTCTTCCTGCTACTCTAATCCCTTAGGAGGTAGCAATAAATCCCAGGATTTGGCTTGTCATGTAAGTTTGCAGCATTTTTTTCCTCCTTTATTATTTTTTTTTTAATCTTAGTGAACAACAATGCCAGACATTTGGGATAAACAGTCTTGCCAGTTTCCCAGTTCTAGAATGCCCATTTTGTCCCATTCCAAGTGTAGCCTGGACCACTAAAAACTCAGACATAGAAAGGTTCTCAGACAGAGAAAGCTTGGTGCACTTGGAGACACTGCAGGTGCTGCATGAGCTGCATTTCTCTCCCCTGTTATGGGACACCACAGTTTTGGACACATCCACACCCCACCATCTCTGTTGGCTGGTGCTACTGGTGTCCAGAGCAGACCTGCCCCTCTCCCTGGCTCAAGTCCCAGAGGTTCAGGCAAGACCAGGTGAAATCTCCCAAGTGAGCTCCTTTTACCAAAGGAAACAGGCCCAGAGAGCTGCCCAGACCCCTGGGCACAGCCCAGATAGGCTGTGGTGAATGCACCAGCTAGAGGCTTTCTCCAGATTCATCTGAAGAAATAGCAGCAGATGCTGAAGAGCAGGAGGGATCAAACAGTGGCACGAGGGACCAGCACAATCCCCCTTAGGAGCAGAGACTTTGTCCCTATCTCTTTTTTGTGCTGTATCAGGAAGGTCTTTGCTGCCCCTGAAAGTCACTCAAACATCACTAAGCAGAAACCAACACAAACTGTCACAAAATGCAGCAGCCCTGACCCAAAAAGCTGGGGTTTTTTTGCTGAAAAAGGGTTTTCAGACACCAAGATTGACCCTGCACCGAGCACACTGCACCTATGGAAGGACTTGGGGAGAAATCCTTAAAGCAGTAGGGAAAGCAGGTGCTCTGCTCTGCAAGCCCCAAAACATCCAGCATTGCAGACTTCACTGAAGGCAAGGCACAGCTGCCTCTGTAACTCTGCTTTAGTTACTTTTAACTGCACCTGTCCCCTCATTTCAACCCACGCTCTCTGCCTTGGGGTATATGTATTTTTTAGAGTAACACAACCGTGTTTTAAGCAGCCTAGGAGACAAGATTAGGAATAATTTAACTGCTGTCTTTCAGATCTCTTTGAACAATGGTAATGTTAGATGCCCCAAGTATGAACCTGCAATTTAACACAGTGCTAGATCATCTGTAAGGGAAAGGAAGTTTTCCTTTAGTTGTTTTATTTTTTTCCCTTATTTAGTGTCTCAGTCAACATCTAAAGGAATTTCCCATAAATCAAAACCTGAAAAGAAATAGAAGGCCACATAAAATGAGTGAGATGTGAAAAACCAGCCATGTCTGTGGCTAGAGGGTATTTCATAACTCAGAAGCTCCAGGAAAAGTGAGTTCTTGTTACCTGTGCAGTTCTAATTCCAGCATCCCCTGACTTTGGAGGGCTTGACTCTTCAGTCAAGGCAAGCACTTGTAGCCCATATTCTGAGCAGGGGACAGCTCCAGGGAGCATCAGCTCTCCAGAGGGCATCAACCCTCCACAGGAAGAAGCAGGAGGGCTGAGCAATTGGCCTTGCACCTCAGTCCTCTGGAAGCCAAGGGGTCTGACTTATAGGGCCCATGAAATGTACCTGATTTATTTCAAACACATTTATAGTTCACATAAAGCTTTAAGATGGGATCAAGTTTAATATTTTGTTTTTATTCCATTTTATCATGTCTGTATGTAGACGTTTGGCCTGAGCTCAGCAGGTGTAAATCAGGGCAGCCCCCTGGAAGCAAGTGGTGCTCCACTGACTTCCACCCACCAAGAATTTAGCCAGTTCTCTCATAATGTATGTCCTGAAAGGCACATTTTTATTTGTGGTTGTATTAACTGGGGTCTGCCAGGCTGCCAAATAAAGAACTGCTATCCAGGGGACAGCAAAATGCTGCTCTTGGCAAGGCTGTTTCCTACTCCCAAAACAACCTGCTGGCTGTGAGCAAACTAGAGCATGGACTGGGAGAGGAAGGATGGGAAGGGAGAGTGAAAGAGGGAAATACAAGAGACCATATGTCCAAGTTTTAAGGACAGTTATCTGCCAATAAAGGCAGAAGCTTCTCTTTGAAATGGAGCATGTAAACCCCCTCCCTCCAAATTATTATCAATTTGAAATTAAGGGGCTCTCAGGCAAAGATATGGGAATTAGGAATAACAGTTCTTTACTGGGAAGATCAAAATAGAAATACAGTATTACAAAGAACAATCCCAACCCTGCCAGAGTCAGAATCCAAGCTGACACCCGTCAGTCAGTCAGGGTGTTGGCACAGTCCCATTCAATGGTGGCTGCATCCTCCTGCAGTGGCAGATGTGGTTCAGCTGGAGCAGTGCTCCTGGAGAAGGTGCAGCCTTCCTCCAAAAGTCCAGGGATGATGTAGAAAAGTTCAGCTTCTCCTCTGGAATCCAGTGGAAAGAAGGGTAACTTGCTGTCCAACAGCTCTGTTTTTATCTAGGTAGGAGAGGCTTAGTTCCTCCCCCTGGCTGGAGCATCTCCCATGGGATGATGGAATTTTATCAGTCATGCCCTGGGACTCAATGGCCCAGCAGCAGATGGTATCTCCTGGAGGGAGGATGGGCTGTGGAAAAGATAAAGATGATTGCCCCATCTTGTCTTAAAGCTGGCCCATTAGCAGATAATGTGTGCCATGGAGATAAGGAATCACTGCCCCACCTGGTTTTAACAGATGGTGATAGAATACACATTTCTGGCCACATCAACCCAACACACCATAACAGGGGAAAAGAAAGAGGGAAAAAGGCTGGGCATGGATAGAGGGATGTGGCAGAGCCCAAGACAGCAGTGTGAAGGAGAAGCCAGGCAGAGCTCAGGCCCCCCATGCCCATCTCCTCCTGCCAAGCACAGGGGGCCCGAGGCACTGGGGCTGGGTAAGGCTGAAGGGGACACTGGCACTGTGAAGGACAATGGAGTGTGCAGGCTGCAGAGAGGGATGCGAGGGCTTCAGACTTAAAAACAAGTTAGAAACATCAAGAAGTGTTTTAAAATTGGGGTCCCATTACACCAATCAGACCTCTTCCTCCCTGGGCCACAGACACCCCTTTTCCAACCCTCTCTGCTGAGCTTGGGTGCCTCAGCCAGGAAAGGTCCCTGTCAGGCTCTGGGGAGGGAGCTGTCTGGGGCAGCAAGGACAACTTTTTCCTGAGGGAGCTTCAAACTAGCAAAGGGCAGGTTTAGATGACACATTAGGAAGTAATTCTTCTCTGTGAGGGTGGGCAGGCCCTGGCACAGGGTGCCCAGAGCAGCTGTGGCTGCCCCTGGATCCCTGGCAGTGTCCCAGGCCAGGCTGGACACTGGGGCTGGAGCAGCCTGGGATAGGGGAAGGTGTCCCTGCCCATGGCAGGGGTGGCACTGGGTGAGCTTTAAGGTCTCTTCCCTCCCAAGCCATTCTGAGATTCAGTGATCAGATCTTCCCCAAAATGAGTCACCAAACTAAAATCTTCTTTGCTTTGCTTAGCTCTCTAGTGCACAAAAGATAGTGGAGCACCTGGAAGGTGCACACAGCCCTGCATACCCATTCCCTAGATGCAGGGATATGCATATTTATAAATGAATATAAATGCAGGTATATAGATACTGACAGATATATAAACTTTTCTGTACATATATAAACATTTTCTCCTTTGCAACCAGGGACACATGAGGTGTGACACCCCCCACCCTCCCAGCAGACTTCCAGAACAGAGAGAAAGGTGAGCCCTGGCAGGGAAAGGACAGTGAGGCAGCAGCATAAGCAGTGGCTCAGCCCATGTGTCTTGGCAGGGTCCCACATGTAGCCACTGAGAACCTGCAAAGAGACATAGAGGTTGAGAAGTGAGATTTGTTCACCTCCCAGATCTGGGCTGGGATGCAGATACCTGAGATTCCCTATTGCCTACAGGAGTTGGTTCTTTGACCAGGCTCTCAAACATCTGCAGACATTTCTGCCATACTGAGCCTTTTGAGCATCCAAGTCCTGGAGGCCACAGGAAAATCCAGCCCACCTGATGGACTGGAAAATCTCATCGGTAAACATCTCCACTTGTTCAGGGAAAGCTTTGACTTGGCTGAAATTTGGTATGACCTGAAGGACTGATGCAGAAGGAAAAGGTCTCGCATGGGCAGCAGATCCAGCAGAATTCCCACAGGTGGGGGTTTGGAGATGACTGTGCTGCTGATAAATTCTGTAGGCAGCAGAAGAACACGACCAGAACACCAAAACCAGTGAGGTGAGCTAGTGTCACAGCACTGCCTGTGCCAGGACAGAGGTTTCTCTTCTCAGCTCTGACACTGCACCATATCCAAGTGTTTGGCTGAATAGAAGCTGCACTGACCTGGCTGACCAGGCTCATGGCAGTGCCTTGCACCCCATTCCCTCCTGACTGCCCCCAGCAGGATGGGAGCAGCCCTGCAGTAAAGGGGCCTTGGAGCCCGGCTGGAGTATCTGCCCCAGGCAGCAACCACATCCCCAGGGCAGAATGGAGGGACTCAGGGAGGCTTCCTGGGATTGGGCCATGTCTCTGCCCTTCCTGCCTACTGTCTCCTAATTAGCATTCCTTTGGCACACTTAATTAGCACATTCCTGCCTTTAAGTTATAGGCTGCTTTCCTATATTTACACCCTCCTAAAACATCAAGGGAGAGGTCTATAAATTACATATCATGAAAAACATTAATTGTGTGAACTCCTTCTAGCATTTATAATGCTCGGCTGTTCCCCACTCTGCCTGGAACCTGCAAACACACACAGATGGGGGATTTACACACGTGCTGCCTCTGTTCCCTCCTGCACACACCTGCCAACACCTGCACACACCTGCCAACACCTGCACACACCTGCCAACACCTGCACACAGGTATCCATCACGCCCAAGCCAGGGCTGCCCAGACCAGCCCTGCACACACGGAGCAGCACCATGTGCTCTGTGAGGTGTTTGTCCAGCATCTCCTGACCATACTACTGGGGTGAGAGGCTGCAGTGGGTTCAGCTGCCTGAGAATCTCTCAGCACAGCACTGGTGTGTGCAGAGTGCCTGGTTTGTTGAGCATGAGGGCCTTAGCCAGCTGGACGTGCTGCCTCTTGCAACCACTGTTTTACAGAAGAAAATTTCCTGCTGAAGGGAAGTACTGGCAAATTTTCCAGCCGTCCTGCAAGCCTGGCAGCATGGAAGGTGAGCACCAACCTGTCACCACGGCCTTGGCACAGGCAGAATGGAGTTTGAGCATCATGGCACCACAATCCTGCATCCTTGGGACCTGCTGAGATTCCTTCAGAAGTACAAGGTAAGAGGAGCATCCCAGCGAGGAAGCTCAGTGCAGAGGTGCCAGCTGTCCTCAGAGCATTGAACAGGAAGAGCCAAGCCCCTCTGCATGAAGGACTGGACTACAGCTTCCATGCAAATATTCCCACCGTCCATATTTGCCTTATCTTTCTGATAGTACAACTGAGCCCCCTGCTCTCCAGGCTGAGAAAGGAAAATGGCAGAAGAATGCTTGTAGTTTGGGAATAACAGTATGAAGAGGTCAGAAAAACAGCATCTAGAAAAGGAAAAATGTTTGAGGATTGATCTCAGTTAGAGAGGAATCCTGTAAAATAGGTGCAGGAAGTGACAGACATGAGCCCACGTTTGGGTTTGTTTGCTTGATGCTGCAGTGAGTTATGTGTGCCTGGGTCTTTTGAGCTCCTCTGCAAAGCCTAGCCCAGCAGAAGCCTCCCCAGGATTAACAACAGACATCCCAGAGATTCCTTCATCAGGGAAGCTGAAAGCTAAATCCATCACTGGGAGTTCAGCTTTTTCCACAGCAGCCCCTTTCCTAAATACATCCCCACATCCAGGTTTTGCATAAGCCAAAGCTTTAGGGAAAGGGAGCAGGGAAGATCTGAGCTGTGTGCAGCCTTTGGAAAGGGCTCAGGTGTGTTGAGGTTGTGTTTATCTGTAACTGTCCTGAGAAAGGAGTTGTTCTTCTAAAGCCTCGTAAGGACCCAGCTTTCTCCTGACCAGCTGCAGACAGACCTCTGCAGGTATCTCTGGGAGATTCGAGGGAGAGGAATTGCAGACCTGAAATACTGAGGGATCTCCACTCTAAATAGAGTAAGACATTCTGTTGCAAGACACTTGCCCTTGAGTCATCTCAGAATCATGGAATGATTTGGGTTGGAAGGGACCCTAAATCTCATTCCAGTGCCCTGCCATGGACAGGACACCTTCCACTTGACCAGGCATCTCTGACCCACATGCAGCCTGGCCTTGAACACCTCCAGGGGTGGGTGTGCTGTCACCTCTGTCACCCAGCTGGCTCATGAGGAAGGCTTCAGACCCCCTGTTGCCACTCCAGGTCCCAGACCCCTCTCCAACCACGGCAAAATCCTCACTAAACAAGGTCACAGCAGCAGAGGAGGTGACATCAGCTGTGTTCTGCACTTGGTTGGTACTGGGGCTTTTCCTTCACTGTCTGCTGGGAGTTTGTCCCTCTGGAAGGGAAGGGGTTGCTGCTGGTCCAGAGCAGCACAAGGAGGGGGTGGCTGCAAGGCCAGTGCAGGCACCGCTCCCGGCCCATTGACCGCTGGAACCAATGGAACCACGGAGCTGGGGGAGCGCCTGGCCGGGCGGACAGCCCTGCTCCCAGCGCTGACTAATTACTGAATGGGGCTGCTGACTAATTACCAATGGGGCTGCTGACTGATTACCAAATGGGGCTGCTGACTAATTACCAAATAAGGCTGGTGATGGCGAGACGCTGCACGCAGAGCTGCCAGAGCTGGTTGCAGTCCGACCCTGTGAACACAAAGGAAATCAATGACAGAGGGAGCTGCAATTTCCCAGGATTTCAGAAGTGCTATTTTTCCTTCTATTACAACATATGAACAATGGTCAAGTGTGTTACTTCTCCATCCACAGGCCTCCCAAAAGAAAGGGATTACAACTGTATCATTAATATCACAGTGACCTGGCAGCAAGTCGACAGATTTAATCTGGTGACAAGATGAGTGGCACTGGAATTCTCGCATCTCCCCAGAAAATGAAAAATGGGTTCTGCCTGCTACTAGTAAATATTGCTGCTAAGTGAATAAAAATTCAAAAGGGAAAAAGCAATTTTCCTTCTGTTCATATTGTGCTTAGTTCTCAATACACTTCATGCAAGAGGCTCCCCTGGCTGATGGATTCCTCCTAGATTGTATCATGCCTTTGAATTTATATGCCCCAGCTCTTTAAAATACTGTTTGCCAAGGCCTTTGCATTCCATGTTAGTCTTGTTACTGCTGACATTTGAAAGATGCTGTTGAAGAAAAATCCAAAAGGTTTTTTAAGTAAGAAAAGGAGACAGACCTAGCAGGTAGAAGGAGATTAAAGATTTAGTCAACAGCTGAAATCAAAGTTTTCATGAAGTAGTAATGTCAGAAAAAGTTTACAAGGCCTAATAGAGGGCTTGTGTGTCATGAAAACCCAAATTAAGCTTGGGGTTTTTTTCCTTCTAGCACTCCACATGAATTTTTCAAGGCTCTGGCTTCTTTGAAACAGCAGAGCAGCAACCCAAACACAGCCCAGTGAGAACTGGCAGAGGCAGAGGCTCTGCTGGGATCAGGTGTGGTAAGTGGGTGGGAGGAAGACTGAGCTCCAGCCCACCGCCCCCCAAGGAATAAAGAGAAGTCCCACATGTGGCCATTGGATTTGTATTAAGTATCTGCCAGAAAGGCTGTTGTCTGCTATCAAACTCCAGAAAAATGCAAAATTGTCAGGGCTTCTCCTGCTTTGAGTGACCATTTGTAGCCCAAGGAATCACTTCAGTCCCACAAACCATGGCTAGTGTGGGCTCCAGTGCTGACATCATGTTATGCTTCACCTCACGTGGTTTTATGTTGAAGGATGGAGGCAGCAGAGCAGGGCTCTACACCACCTCCACCACTGTCTCCCTTTTCAGACCCTCTGACTGCACATTGCCCTCACTCCACACTGCTGGAAACTCAGCACTCCTGAATTCCTCCTTTTCAGCCCTGGTGGGGCTGGGGTTGGTTTCCACCACATGCTTCTGTTCTACCTTCGATGGAGTAAGGGGTCCCCTGGGTTTGGCAAGTGCTTGGCCAAGGGATCCTTCCTGCAGAGTGCTGAGGGCAGGTGGAGCTGCCTTGTCTTGCTCACTTCTGACACTGTGACACTGCCTTGGATGTCCCACCTGTTTTCTACTTTGGGCGCTGCTTCTGTCCCTCTCCCAGGGATACCCTGCACCTTTCCCCAGCAGTAGAGGCCAATCTGTTCTGCAGGATCAGTTATGTCTGATGTTAAAGCATGAGCAGCTGTCACCCTTTTCTTTCACAGTTTTTCTCCCACGTGGGATCAGGCCTCCAAGCACATGCTGGGCTGTTCAAGTCTGCCATAGTCCTGGCACTGGGGCAAAACTGCTGTGAGTATGTCAGCAAGAGCAATCACTCCTGGCTTGGATTTGCTCCAAGAGCTGGATCTGTTCAAGTGTCACCCAGACCAGCGGCTAGGCTGGCTCAGCCTCACTCATCCCAGCAGTGGGGATATCTGGAGATCAAAGACAGGGGTTCCTCTGCAGCAGGAGTTCCCCAAGGTGCTTAGGTAAGAGGCCACTGGAGCCCTTTGCTGGGGTCTCCACATCTGCCATATCAGCATTGCCAGTGATTTAAATAACACACACTGAGAGTAAGAAAATTATATCTGGAAACCAGGGATTCAAGGGGCTGGGAGGCTGGTGATGAATAAACATCCACAGCTTACAGTGAATCACTGCATATCCTTGAACATCCCTGAGCACAGGGGCACTGATGCCAGGAGTCAAGGAAGGTGAGGAGAGGAAGCTGCTCACACTAAAACCTCACCAAAACTTCCCTGTCCTTCAGATAATTGAGGAAGACAAGTGTTGAGTAGGCAGCAGCCCTCAATGGGCATAATTCAAGCCTGGAAGTGTTTATAGTGTCAACTCTTTGAGCATAATAGGGAATTACATGAATAGGCTGGCTGAGTTCTTAAAGTAATAGCTTTGTTAAAGGCAGTTAGGATCAGGCAGCACTCGTCAGTGCCGTGGCTGCCTCGCGCCCATGGCACTCGCGGCTTTGCTGTCCTGTTCTGGCCAAGTACACAATCTTTTCCCTTCTGAAGTAAATAGCAGTATATGAATATAGAAATTAAGAGCAATTCCCAGCACCTGTTGTGTAGGAGCACTCTGAGTGTCTAAAGCCTTCGTGGAGCATGGGCAGCACTGATGTCCCCACTCTGAGCTGTTCTCATGATATTTTGCATATTAATAAAGGCCTGGGGTGATGGTAACTGCTCTGGGTTTGAATTCATTATCCCGAGGGATAGGTGCTGGAAGGTGGGAGGGAATCTGTGACTGCACTGGGGAGAGAGGCAGCAGGGGCTGTAGGCAGTGGCACAGTGCCCGTGTTTTCCCCCCAGCCCAGGGGAGAGCTCAGCACACATCAGAGGCAATACCACATCCACGAAGGGCAGGTGTTCTCCCTGGAGAAGGGGATGCCCAGTGGGATGTGTAGGATTCATGCCTGAGGGTCAAATGGGACCTGCTTTTGCAAGGATCAGACTTGGCTGGGCAGTCAGACCCAGTGATAAGTAAATGTCTCTTTAGGATTTTCTGTCCCTCCAGTTTTCCCCATGACACCCAGTGTAGTACCCCAGGTCACAGAACACAATGCAACATCAGTGTCACATCCTCTCACCTTAAGTGCTAAAGAGGTTTCCATGGAGATCTTATTTGTAGCATTTCACCCAGCTGCAGAGCTCTGAGGACTCATAAGCATGCTCTGGAAGCTAATTAGACTTTTCTTGTAAAGTTCGACTAAAGTTGGTCAACTTGTCATGGAGATCCAGGTTAGGAGGCATTACTAAGATTTGAACTTGCTCTTTGAATAGTAGTTTTTGAAGCAGATCTATTTATCTTAAGTAGAAAAGCTTTACACATTTTTCACGGGACAGCCCAGGCCAAGGCAGGAGACCAAGAGTAGTTAAGCACAACTGCTAATGAGGTTTTTAGTCAGGGCTTAGTAGTGCACCTTTTGGTGGCAATTTTAAGTGTAGAGGTCACAGATGTGAAAATCTGATTTGCTTTTGATATATTTTTGTTGAGAAACTGGGAGGTGCAGACACAGAGCTGAGTTCCTCTCCCATGGCAGACCCAAGACACAGCACAGCCTGGTGCTGATCAGGGACTCTCACCCCTCTGTGCTCCCTCTCGCCAGGGAGATGGATGGTGTGGGGGAGGGAGAGACCAGGAAGGGAACGAGGTGTTGGGAAAGGCAGTGATTTGCTGCAGAGGTGAGGAATGGACTCAAGTTTGGGTCCCTTGGCCATGGTTATTAGGTTGGCAAAGACCATGGTCTGTGGGTTAAGGAGATGGGTGAAATGCTGGTGTTTCCAAGGAAAGGGGACACATGTGGAGATGGTCTGTGAAGGGAATGAGGCAGAGCTCTCTCTTGGTGCTGGTGGTGGGGCTGACCCATGGCAGGGGGATGTAGGAGGGTGTAGGAGGGTCAGTCTAGGCTGGACATCACCCACTCTTGAGAACAGGCACTGCAGGATGTCACCCTTCCTGCAGCTGCATGTCCAGGGGGACAGCTCAGTGCCAGTGTCACTGCCTCCCCTGAGGGCAGTGCCCAGCTCCCCTCAGCAGCCCTGGCCATGGTGGCCATCCCTTCCAGTCCTCACCAGCTGGGCCTCCCTTGGCCCACCCAGACCTGAGTGTGCTCTGACCCAGCAGCTCTGCCTTGTGCTTGGTCTGTGCCATTGTCCCATCTGCAGGGCCATGTGTCTGTGCCTGGGGGATGTCCCCCACCCCTTGGTGACAGGGCCAGGATGCCTTCTCTGCTCTCCACTCTCTCAGCCCCACAGCATGGTGCAGGCTGGGGCTGGTGGCAGTGGTGGAGGTGGTGTAGAGCCCTGCTCTGCTGCCTCCATCCTTCAACAGAAAACCACGTGAGGTGAAGCATAACATGATGTCAGCACTGGAGCCTACACCAGCCATGGCCCCCACAAAAGGTGGTTTGTGGGACTGAAGTGATTCCTTGGGCTACAAATGGTCACTCAAAGCAGGAGAAGCCCTGACAATTTGCAGGGTTGAAAAGGAGGAATTCAGGAGTGCTGAGGTTCCAGCAGTGTGGAGGGAGAGTGATGTGCAGCCAGAGGGTCTCCTGCTGCTGCCCACAGTCCCTGAACCTCTTCACTGCCCCCAGGAATGAACTGTGCTGTCCCTGTCACCCCAAGGTTTTTGTGCAGCTGAGTGTGGCTGAGGCTGTGCTGGCCAAACTACTGAAAAGAGATTTCTGGCACTGGCTGATCGTTTCTCTGCCAGTGACCCCAACCCTCCTCTTCCCTGGTCCTTTTGGGCTGGTGAATTGGAGTTGTCCCATTGCCATTTCTTTCCTTCTGCAGCTGGGTAATTGCCAGTGACACCTTTTAAATCACTTTGGGGAGGTTTGATGAAACAAACTAGATGGAAATCAAATTTCAAGTAACTGGTAGGAAATTGAAAAGAAAAATGTTTATGGAGCAATTTTCTTTGCTTCTTCGAATGGTGGAAATTGTTACTGTCACTCATAAATTATTAATTTCAATTTGCCCTGTTCTCTTTTCAGGTTGCAGCTCTACAGAAGCTTGGGCTCTCACTGAAGGTGCCTCAGAAGTGCTCAGGTGATGGAGGTAGGCAGCACCTCCTCCATACACCAGGACCGGGTGTCCCTGCCTTTTGGAGGGTGTCAGTCCCTTCAAATCAGTCCCAAGGGGGGTTTTGTTTGGTCACCCTGGTAGAACCAGTCCCATGAGAAGCAGGCAAAAACACACACAAGGCTGGGCACAGGCTGAAGTTTGGACCTGTAGTGAATGGAAATCCACGTCTGGAGTGGTTAACTTGGCTGGGAGGTGTTGAGCTGGAAGGTGGGAGGGAAAGTAATTACCAGAGTGAAAGTGGCCCAAGGACTCCTGTAATTATTGTATTTGTACAATTACTGGAATGGAAGCCAGGAGGGACTCTGGAGAAGCAGGTAGAGTTGCACTCCCTTGGAGTGCCTTGGCAGACAGAGGGACCCACCACCAGAAGTGACTCACCTGGTGTGACAGGAGAGCATCCCCAGCAGGGAGGTGAATTGAGAGCAAAACTAATTGGAAAGGACACAACATTGACAGAAAAATAGCTGTGAAAACAGGGAATTTTTCTTCGAGGGCAAGAGCCATAATTCCATAATCAAGTAAGAGGACATCTTTGGCCAGATGCCCATCCTCCTCAGTGATGAAGCAGAGGCAGATATTAGAAATCAAGAAAAAAAAAGCAGTATATAGCAAAATGGAGTGTAGGGGGGGAAATAGATAACCATCGATTTTGAATTAGAAGTTATGAAGTACAGAAAATTGCTATGAGAAGCTACGTTCATCAGTTAAAAATGCACAACTTAGGAAATGAATGGCAGTAAGGAAGCAACTGAAATACTTTGTGAACAACAACAACAAAAAGAAATACTGCTGATGCTTTGTTTATAGAGATGGCCAAACTCTTGATAGGGCAGAAATGCAATGGGTGTTTCTGGGCTGCCTTAGCATCTGTATCACAAGAGGATGCTGAAAAACTCACCAGCATTTTTTAGATCGAGGTAGGTGTTAAACACCACTGAGTGGGACGAGTGACACCACAGGCAGACCTGGAGAGGGCTGTGTAGGAGCAGCCTCCTATATCTCAGACCACTGGGGAAGCTGGAGTATCCCAAAGGAGATGCCAGGGTGGGTGAGGCTCAATCTGAGCATCAGGCACAGGCAAAAACAAAGAAAAGGGATCCAGGAGGTAGCTGAAAGGAAGCTGGAAAATTTATGCCAATACTTTTTTTTTTTTTAATGGAAAAGAGATCTTGTCAGCCTTCATTTCAGTCACAGAGGAGATTCCCTGTGTGGCTGCTGGAAGTGGCTGAACAGATGTGATGTACTCCAGCCTGTGGAACGTGCCTGACTCGGAGCTGCACAGCTGATTAGAAATGAGCACTCGGCTGCATCTGGGAGACACACGTGAGACAGGGACTGGTGAGGAGCCCAGGCAGCAACCCCTGATGGGGAGCTGTCAGGAAATCTGTGTTTCTCATAATATTTTGGAGCAGGAGGCTCAGACTAGTCAATATTTTCATCAGTGATTCAAAAAGACATATTAAAAACTCATTCATAGAAAATCTGTGGCTGACACAAAGCATGGAGAGATTGATAAATCCCATGGGGCTCTCAGCAGGGCTGGGGACAGGCTGGGATCTCCCAGAGGACTGAACCCTCTCCCATGCACTGTGTTACAGCCCAGTGCTTCATCAAGGAGTCCTGAAGGGCTAGGCATGGGCTCTGTGGTTCATTGGGAGTGCATGGACTGGACAGAGGGAGGAGGGCAGTAATGTCACCTTTGTAGGTGCTGAGCCCAGCCTGGCTGTGCCAGCCACGGCATTCAGGGGTGACAGGGATGGGAAATGAGGGACTCAAAAGAGCTCCACCTGTCTCTCTTGGTAAGTAGAAGGTCTGCAGGCTGGTTCAGTCATCCCTCACAAACACTTTCCTGTGGAAGAGATGCTTCATGCTGGAAGGAGCTTTAACTAGTGGGGAAATGTCTCAGTGAGTGGGGAAGGGAAGCAGGAGCTTCCTCAGGTCTCCACCTCTCTTGGGGAGAGATGCTGTCCTGGGGATGCATGAACTGAAAGAAGGTGACACAACTCTGTAGGAGGCCTGAGTGGGTGAAATGCAATAGGCTGTGACTTGCTGGAGACCAGGAAGCCACAAGGATCCTCACTTGCACTTGTGTGTCACTCCCCTGCTGGGAGCACTTTGCTTACAAGGATTCTTGCCCAGAAAAGCTTCACCACTTGTCCAGGACAAACTTCTCGGGAAACCCCACATGCCTTAAAGAAATTACTGTTCACCATAACTTAGAGGCCAAAGTCTTGTTCATAATCGCATTTTTCTGCAGGAAAATAAGGCATCTTGTGCAGATGCACTCAGGCAAGCCTACCAGCAAGCAGATGGGCAGCCTCCTCAGGCACTTGCTTAGGGCAGTGACAGCTGAGCAGAGGACTTGTCACCCAACCTCTCCCCAGAGATGGGCTGCCCCTGCACTCAGAGCATCTGCAGGTGGGGCCAGGCCTCCAGAGCTTGCTGCACCCCAGCTGTCAGTAGAAACCTCAATCAATTCAATTAATTTGTCATAGGACAGCAAAGCTTAATGCTGCCATCTGTGGATGTGTCATCTCTGGATGTGGAAACTCCCTCTGGAGCCAGGTTGCATCCCAGGGTGAGAGCCTGGGTCGGGGATCCATCAGGTCAGAAGCAGAGGGAGAGGTCTGGAATACCTGAGAGCAGCAGGACCTCTGGGACCAGCCCAGCTCTCTGTCCTGAAGGCCATCACATGAGACACCAGCTGGACTAACAGGAGGGAAGAAGAAGCAGCCTGGGAGAGATGAGGGGCAGCAGGATGTGTAGTTCTGGGATGTCCTGGTTTTAAGGACAGTTTCTGCCAATAAAGGCAGAAGCTTCTCTTTGAAATGGAGAATGCAAACCCCCTCCCTCCAAATTATTATCAATTTGAAATTAAGGGGCTCTCAGGCAAAGATATTGGAATTAGGAATAACAGTTCTTTACTGGAAAGATCAAAATAGAAATACAGTAATACAAAGAACAATCCCAACCCTGCCAGAGTCAGAATACAGTCTGACACCCCATCAGTCAGTCAGGGTGTTGGCACAGTCCCATTAAATGGTGGCTACATCCTCCTGCAGTGGCAGGTGTGGTTCAGCTGTAGCAGTGCTCCTGTAGAAGGTGCAGCCTTCCTCCAAAAGTCCAGGGATGATGTAGAAAAGTTCAGCTTCTCCTCTGGAATCCAGTGGGAAGAAGGGGAACTTGCTGTCCAACAGCTCCGTTTTTATCTAGGTAGGAGAGGCTTGGTTCTTCCCCCTGGCTGGAGCATCTCCCATGGGATGATGGAATTTTATCAGTCATACAATGGGACTCAATGGGCCAGCAGCAGATGGTATCTCCCTGGAGGGAGGATGGGCTGTGGAAAGATAAAGGTGATTGCCCCATCTTGTCTTAAAGCTGGCCCATGAGCAGATAATGTGTGCCCTGGAGATAAGGAATCACTGCCCCACCTGGTTTTAACAGATGGTGACAGAATACACATTGCTGGCCACATCAACCCAACACATGGGAGCACCTCTCCTCACAGCCAGGATGATACTGGAGAAGAGTCATTTGAGCAAATATTAAGCAAGGACTAGAATAGACCTAAGGGATCTCATAATGGCACACAATGACACACAAACCCCTGCCCACATACTCTGCATGTCTTTCCCTGCTCTGGGCTCCTTTCTGGACCAGCCTGGTTTTACAGCAAAAGGACAGTAATAGGTATCCCTGTCACCAGGCAGACCACTAGAATAGTCCATCAGGAGTTGCTGCATCCAAGCTCCTGGTCGGGAGTGTACAGCAAGCTTCCCTCTATTGTGATTGGAACTTCCCATCTGCTGGGTCAGCTCCAGGCTGGGTCAAAACCAAAGCAGATGTGAGCTGAGGCCATGAGCTTGAGATTGAAAACAGCTCCAGATGGAAATGAAACCAGAATTCCCCCAACAATCTGGGAAACAATCTCTCCATTACAGACAGAGCACACTGGCAGTCTCTGTTCACAGGGAGTCAAATGCACTCACTAAATATTTGCAGAAAGCTCAGCTATCAGAGCACTTTCTGTGTTTTTAGCCTTAGCCAGTAGCCTTATCTCCCACAGCAAACAGTAAGCATTCAGCAAAATCCCTCTGCTGCAGCCTCCTTCAGGGAGCAGTGCTGATGTGCCTCAGGTGTCCCTGCTCTCCACAGCCAGGCTGTCCCAGCAAGGGTGAGACTTCTCCCCACCTCCCTGTGGGGCAGCACCTCCATTAACATCCACACTGGAGCTCTGCCTGTAGTCAAGTCTTGGTCTTGCTCAGAAAATCTCTCTGTTCCCTCCCAGCACCCGTGACCTGGTGCTGTAAGCAGCAGCCTCTCCAGGTGTCCTGTGCTGGCCAAGGAGCTCGAGCTTCCCTGAGGATTTTCCAGCCATGCAAACTGAGCACGATGGTGCACGGATGGGGTGGGAGGGGTGCATGGCCTCCAGACTGCCCTACCCAGAAAACAGGAGTCCAAGGGCACCTGCCATGAAGGATTTTGCATGTGATGCCCCTCCATGGTCTGAGAGATGATTGAAATCTCAGTTTGTGCTGATGATGTGGTTAAACCAGGAAAATGAGCCACTAGAAGAAAGTGGCAGAGCTGAAGTGCTCCTGGAGAATGTCAGGCAGAGCCTGGGGCCTGGAGCAGCTCAGCCGTGAAGAGAGGTCAGGCAGCCTGTGAGGGTTTGTGGAGAAGGCACAGGCCGGAGGGGCCCAGTGATGTGATAAATGATCTAGAAAAGAGCCACTCACAGCATCTGCTCTCTCTCCCTCAAAATCCAAGGACACCCAGTGAATCTGGAAAGCAGCAGCTCCCATGGGGAGAGGCAACATCTTCTTGCAGAAGGTGCCTGTGGGCCTCCCAGTACCTGAAGACATTTTAGTCTCAGAATTTAGCAAGACAGAAGCAGATCTTGTACATTTACACTGGTAACAAGATTATTCACGTGCTGCTGAGCCCAGCAGTGGGTCTGGCAGAGACTGCCTGGTACCTTGGGAGGAAGCCAGGCTCCAGCTCTCAGAAATCAGAATTATGCCTCACATGCAAGCCCTGGTGCTGCACCTTCTCCTGCAGCATCTGGCCATGCCCCTCCATCCTGGAGGTGAGGGAGTCCAGCAGGACCGTGCTCTGAGGGGTGCAGTGACCAGCATCTGACACATTGACCCTTCACAGACAGCACCTACAGAGTCACTGCGGCAAGAAGGGTTCTAAGTGCCATGGACACACCCAGCCTGCTGCTTGGGCCAGGCTGACACTGGATTTTGGCTCATAGGCTCCATCCAGCTGAAGGTTTGGAGAGCAGAGACTTGAAGGAAACGATGACAAAGCCACGTGGCACCAGGGATGAGCCCTGGCAGATCCTTCTGCATTACTGCTCCCAGCCGAGCCCAGCAGCTCCAGCAGAACCACAGAGTGTTATGGGCTGGAAGGAACCTTTAAAGGCCTAGTCTGACCCCCCCTGCCATGGGCAGGGACACCTTCCCCTGTCCCAGGTTGCTCCAAGCCCCATACAACCCGGCCTGGGACACCTCCAGGACTGGGGCAGCCACAGCTGTGGGCAGCCAGGGCCTCCTCACCCTCCCAGCAAACCCAGAGCAGGAGGCCCCTTCAGCCCTGCAGCAGGAGCACGTCTCCCACCTTTCTGGAGAGTCCCAAGCTCACGGGGGCCCTTTCTGCCCTCTGATGGGAGATGTCCATCCCCACAACAGCACTGCTGCTTTCCTGGGAGGGTCCATGTCATGGAGCACTCCTCACCCAAATGCTCCTCACTGCTCCCTCCATCACTCAGAAAACTTTGCTGAGATACAAAACTGCTTTTAGACATCAGAGCTCTGCCTGCAAGTGTCACTTATTAATTAGTCACCACTTGGCTGCCTTGCTCACACGCCTGCAGCGGACATTGTCAGCCAGTGCCTCCCAGAGACACAGCCTGGCTGTGGCTGCTGTGGGTGGCAGTCCCCAGTCTCCTCACAGCCATCCCCAGGCTCTGGAGCTCTGAGGTTTGTTCCAGGCTGGCCGGGAGGAGCAGGTCAGCAGCACGCCCCGAGCTCTGGATCCTGATCACCGCAGGGATCGATCCCAGACTGTGACAAACAAATCAATAAATTCAAATTAAATGACAAAGCCATGACAAACAGCAGGGTCGGGCAGGGTCTTGCCCCACAGGCATGGGGCAGGTTAATGGAGGCTCCCATTCCTGAGCCCTGCAGCAAGGACTGCCTCCAACTGGCACCTCCCTTCAAAAAGAAAGGGAAGAGCCAAATCCAGTGGACAGAGCCTGGAGGACAGAGATGGCATTTATAGGAGGGAGGTGCTCAACTCACAGAGCTGGAGAGTGATCACCCTCTTTCCCATTCCATCTCATCCTCAGGAACCATGCAGATTCTTAACTAAGAAGCTTTTACTTCTTAAATGAGAAAATGACACTTTATTGCTTCACCTGTACTATCTTTATCTTATGGGTTTGATTTTCTTGTCACTTCTGTCCAAAAATGTTTGTTCTCAGAGCTGACTGAGCACTAAGCTCCCAGCAACACTGGCCAGACAGATACTGGTGATGTCTAACTTCCCAGTCTGCTCTGTGCCCAAGGTTGTATTTGCTGCTGCTGATTTCCAGTTTGAGGAGATCCTGAGCATTTCAGCACCACTGGGAAGCAGCTGACCTTGTCTGCACAGCTCCAGCTCAAGGACAGTTTCCTAGTCAGGTAGGACCATGATGATCCAGAAGCCTCTAGCCCTGTGGGTGACCCCTTTGTGGGGTAGTCTGGACCACTGCTGTGCCCATGGAAGAAAAAAAAAAAAAAAAAAAAAGTCCATTTGAACAATCTGCTGCCTGTGGCTGTAGGTCCCAGGGCCAGGTTTACTGAACAAAAACCTTGGCACCTCCACCTCCCCTACACATTCCCCCCACTCCTTCCTTGCCTCTAGCCCAGCTTCACCTCAACCTCCAGCATCCCTGTCAATTGTCTGTCCCAGCTGTGTCTCCTGCAATGTCCCTGCTCCAGTCTCTCACAGTTCTGGAGCTGCCTTTAGACAATTCCATGCCCACAATTATCCTGGCCAGGCTGGTCACAGATGCACCAGCAGCAGTACCAAGGCCTGTGGAGACCATGGCATACCCATCTGCTGTACAACCTGCTCTCCCAGGTGGTTGCTCAGCCACTCTTGGGCTGGGGGCAGGGTTTTTCCCAGTTCAGGAGGACCTAAAGCACATTATCCATTCTCCCCCAGGTGTAACCTCCCTGCTGACTGCAGTCATTTTTGTGCACACACAGGCACCTCACAGCCTGAACTTGCCTCTGCCAGCCCAGTATTTCACTTGCTTCTCCCTGTTTCAAGAACAAGGACAGGAATTTGTTTTTAGACCTGGGCACGGTTCAGGCTATACCTCACCTGAAACTGCAAAGCCCAAGCTGTGGATGTATCACCCCTTTGCACCACAGGCCTCCTGCACCCCCTCAGCACTCTGTGAATAATTCATCACATGCCCCAGCCCTCCTCTCTTTCAGTTCTCGAATTAACCATGAGCAGATTGCAGCTTTCTCGAAAGAATTTGTTACTTGGAGTCGTTCCTGTGAACATTTCCAAGGCTGTGGCTCATTTGCAAGCAGTAAATAGCTACAACGGGTGTCCTTCAGCGGCCTCAGCGGGCTCCAGCTCTGTGGAGGGACTCCTTGCCTTCCCACCCATAGGATGCTGTCACAGGAAGCTGCTCCTGCTTCTGCCCCTTGGGCTCAGGGCTGTGTGGGGACTCACCAACACTGCACTTTCAACTGGAGGAGCACAGGCAGCACACCACCACTAACGAGCCTCTGAACACCACACCAGTTCCATGAGACTTCTCAGCCCACTCCAGGCAGGCAGATTCAAGGGAAGAGAACATGGGCAAATAACAAGGTGCCAGGGTGTGGAAGGAGCAGAAACCCTGACAGGACCTCCCTGGAAAATCATCCCTTAGATAAGAAATTGCTTCCTTAGAATGACTAATGCTAGAAATATCTTAACCCCCTTTTGCAGACCCCCACATTAGCTATTTGTGCTTTAATTTTTTAATTTAATTTAATTTAATTTAATTTAATTTAATTTAATTTTTTTTCAATCTCTTAGGTAATTGGTCACTTTTACCTAAAACCTTTTAGTAGTTGGATAGTTTTCAATCCTTTATATCATTGGTTCATTTTTTCAGGCACCCTAACCCTATAAAAGCCCCTTTAATATTTCATGTATTCAGACTGCTGCTTAGATCCCTTTGTAGAAGAAATAAAGTTGTCTGTGGAACCTCTGGGCAGCTTTCTCAGTCTCTTCTTTTGCTGGATAAGAGGGTCCTGCAAGCGAAAATGAGTATCACAAAAGAGCTGATAGCCTAAGCTTTAGGCATTGCTTGCATCTGAGCACCTTGTGGCTGAAGTCTGCCTGAAGCAGCCAGGAAAAGCTCTTCCATACAGAATGTTTTATCTGGGCTTGTCGTGGCAGCTTGGGGCAAATCCCAAGCCCTGGCAGCTACACCAGTGCATCCCTCAGGATGCAGAGCTGTAGGAAAGTGTGCAGAGTTGCTGGAGCCTTGCCTGAGATGTGCCTAAACCCGGCAGATGTTTGAGGAGATCTCGAGTAGGTTTCATGGCTGGTGATGTGGGGCTTTGCTTTTCCTTCTCTATGTATCAGCTGCACCCTTTGCAAATATTTGGGGGAAGGGAATATCTTCATGTTGCTCATGTCTCCAGAGAGCAGAACAGAGCTGGGGGAGGGGCTGGAGCCCCAGCAGAGGCTGAGGGAGCTGGAAAGGGGCTCAGCCTGGAGAAAAGGAGGCTCAGGGGGGCCCTTGTGGCTCTGCACAACTCCCTGACAGGAGGGGACAGCCGGGGGGGTCGGGCTCTGGGAACAGGGAACAGGGACAGGAGGAGAGGGAACGGCCTCAGGCTGGGCAGGGCAGGCTCAGGGTGGATTTTGGGAAAATTCCTCCCTGTAAAGGGTGGTCAGGCACTGGCACAGCTGCCCAGGAGAGTGCTGGAGTTCTCATCCTAGGAGGGATCACAAGACATACAGATGTGTCACTTGGGGACATGGTGAGCACAGTGGTGCTACGTTAATGGCTGGACTCAGTGGTTGATCTTAAAGGGCTTTTCCAACTTTAAGGATTGTATAATTCTATGATTCCACATCTCTTCTCAAGCAGGCCTTGCTGACCATCCTTGGGGCCCTTGCAGTGGTGTTCTCCAGGCCCGTAGGCTGGGTCAGGACTCCCTGAGTGGTTACAGCCCCTCTGCTCCACCACTGGGGGATAAAAATTAATCTTCTCTTAATACAACACATTTTCATGACAACTCACTAAAGGGACAAAAACTGCTGTCATAATAAATGTACTAACCTCTGTATTTACTTCTGATATCTGACCTATCAGGGAACTGCTGAATTATTTCTCTAATTAGTTTTCCCATTTGTAAGGGATATGACCTTTCCCTCTAGAGAGAAAAGTATAAATGAGAAGTCATTTCTTGAAGGTAATACCGTGAAAGCAGCAGTCATATCAAGGATAAACAAGGATTCCAAAATCTGCTATTATAGCACATTTTCCTTCAAGACTTAACAAATTTTCTCCATTTCCAAAGTGGGAAGGGGGGGGGGGAATAAAAAGGAATATGAATATAATCTGTTCTTACTTCCACTCTGGGCTGTGTATCAGTTTCAAGAGGGAGTATCTGACTCCAATTTCTTTCATGGATGTGGTCATTAACTCCAAAGAAATTCCCCAATCAAAGTCCCACTCCTGCCTGCCTTTGGGCTCAGAAGTGTCACAAAGCCCTGCTGGCACCAGCATTTGCTCCCAGCACTCCAGCTGCTCCTGGCCATGCCACTGCTGCTGTTGCTGTGAGTGACCTCCAGGAATGACCAGGAAAACCTCCCGAGCTCAGACTCACCAAGGGTGGTTTTCCCTTCCTCAGCAGTGAACGTTTTCCCTTCAGGGCCTGCTTAGCATCCCCACCTCATGTCAGGAGAGGAGAGGAGAGGAGAGGAGAGGAGAGGAGAGGAGAGGAGAGGAGAGGGAGAGGAGAGGAGAGGAGAGGGAGGGAGGGAGGAGAGGGAGAGGGAGAGGAGAGGAGAGGAGAGGAGAGGAGGAGGAGGGAGAGGAGAGGAGAGGGAGAGGAGAGGAGGAGGAGAGGAGAGGAGAGGGAGAGGAGAGGAGAGGAGAGGGAGGGAGAGGAGAGAGGAGAGGGAGAGGAGAGGAGGAGAGGAGAGAGAGAGGAGGGAGGGGGAGGGAGGAGAGGAGAGGAGAGGGAGAGGAGAGGAGAGGAGGAGAGGGAGAGGAGAGGAGAGGAGAGGAGAGGAGAGATCACTCTCCCAACACTCTGTCCCCTCACTGCTCACAGCAAAGCCACCTGCATCACCCATGGCCACCAGCAGCAAAAGGCAACCACTGCCAGCTCAAGGAACAGCCAGCACCTGGGTGGGAGTGGATTTATGTTCCATGGGGAGTTGGAAACCATAGAAAAAACATCTCTAGAGAAGAGGCAGGAAAAGACTCTTACCAAGCAAGAGCAACCTCATTGCCAAAGCCAAAGGGGAGCCAGAGGGGGGTCACTCGTGACTGGGGGCTTTGGTCTGCCCCAGACTGAGGGCTTCATCTTTGAATGGCACAGCGAGTTCTCAGCGTTGTGCCTCTTCCAGGAAAGTCTCCATGGGACCACAGTGAGTGCTCACACCCATGTCTGTCCATTTGGCTTTGAATCATTTCTGCCAGCCAGGGAATTTCCTAGAAAGTGAACAATGTCTTGCTTGACCTTGCGAAGAACCAAAAAGCAAATTTTCCCTGATGCTTCTCTGGATGAAACTGGAACCAGCAGCAGTGACAGTACAGCAAGAGCAGTCAGCCCCTCTCTGTACTGTAGCTGTGTCCCAGCTGCCCCATCAGCTCCCAGCTGACACCCTCTGACTGCTCCAGCAGATAAGAGTCAGCAGCAAAGCCACAGCTTCAGCACAGTAGGGCAGGCTGAAAGGGCTGAAAGGACATGGTCACCTGTCTTTGCCTCTCTTGTGCCTGCCCAGTCCCATCCCACGTGGCATTTTGCTCACAGTGTTTAGATTCCCCTTTCCAAGGTCTGCAGGGATGAGAAGGGACACTTGGGTGGAAGGACATTCCCCAGAGAGAGCTCTGCACTCGGCATAGTTGAAGAAACTCATGCCTGCTCTCATGTCCTGTGCACCCACATGCCCACGTCTGGTGCATGTCATGCCATGCCATGTCGTGTCATCCATGTGTCTCCCACATCAGGAGCAAAGGCACTGAGGATCTGTCCCTGAGGCAGTCTGCAGATGTGTCAGGAGATAAGAGCCCTCTCCTACCTGGGAGCCATCAGAGCAATGATCTGGGCCCCTTGTAGCTTCCCAGACTCTCCTACTCCCCCTGGCAGCCCAGGACTACTCAGCTCAGCACCCTTCTTCACCCCTTCCCAGTGAACCCTGGAACCAGGACAGGACCCTGCTGAAGGAACAGGACCTCACACATGAGACCAAGACCCAGAGAGCTGCTCTGTCCCCACTGCTCCTCCTGCCAAGAAACCTGAGAACCCCCAGAGCAGGGCAAGAGCAGGAGAATGGAGGGATTCTCCACCCAGCTCTCCAGAGACCAAAACATGGGGTGTGGGCTAAGTGTAGAGGGCATAGCCAGGAATCTGAAGCTGAACTGGAA
The DNA here is from genome assembly GCA_030060385.1 of Muscicapa striata striata. Lineage (NCBI taxonomy): Eukaryota > Metazoa > Chordata > Aves > Passeriformes > Muscicapidae > Muscicapa > Muscicapa striata. The sequence goes on along the minus strand of JAREIS010000113.1, from coordinate 364,090 downwards.
GCAGCAGGATGGGCAGATTAGCAGCAGCAGCAAGGTACCCCCACCTGCTGGGCAGCAGCAGAGCACAGGTGCAGAGGGGATGGTGCAGCTCAACTTGCACAGATCGTGGAGCTCTCATCACTCCTGGAGAGCTTTTTATTAAGATGGAAATAAAACCATCCCTGCAGCCTGGAGACACAGCCATTTGGATGGCACCTTTGGACCTCTCTCAGTGACATGGCCTGGCAGCCCCTGCTCCTATTGGGAAGGTACCATGCAGACTGGAACATGTTCCAAACACTGTAATTGCCCAATAAAACCGTGTTTCTTCACCATCCAGTTGAATTAGTGCCTGCAATGTGTTTGAAAGCTTTATAGCCCAGTTAATTGTGAGGCAGTAACAGGAAGGGACATAATGGCTTTAGGAACACAAGTTGCATCTGTATTTAATGATAGTAAACCGTAAGAAGCCTCCATTCGAATAAAGCAATGGCTGCTGTAGTGCCTCTAAAAGCAATGATGGCTGTGTTCAGCAGAGATGCTGAGCTTGGGTGCGGCAGGAAGAAGGGACACAATGCCTGGGCCAAGGGCATTGCCCAGCTCCTGTGACCACCCCCAGGGCAAGGGCATTGCCCAGCTCCTGTGACCATCCCTGGGGCAAGGGCATTGCCCAGCTCCTGTGACCATCCCCAGGGCAAGGGCATTGCCCAGCTCCTGTGACCATCCCCAGGGCAAGGGCATTGCCCAGCTCCTGTGACCATCCCCCAGGGCAAGGGCATTGCCCAGCTCCTGAGACCATCCCTGGGCAAGGGCATTGCTCAGCTCCTGTGACCATCCCTGGGCCAAGGGCATTGCCCAGCTCCTGAGACCATCCCGGGGCAAGGGCATTGCCCAGCTCCTGAGACCATCCCTGGGCAAGGGCATTGCCCAGCTCCTGTGACCATCCCTGGGGCAAGGGCATTGCCCAGCTCCTGTGACCATCCCCAGGGCAAGGGCATTGCTCAGCTCCTGTGACCACCCCCAGGGCAAGGGCATTGCCCAGCTCCTGTGACCATCCCTGGGGCAAGGGCATTGCCCAGCTCCTGTGACCATCCCTGGGGCAAGGGCATTGCTCAGCTCCTGTGACCACACCGGAGGCAAGGGCATTGCCCAGCTCCTGTGACCATCCCTGCCCAGCTCCTGGACCATCCCTGGGGCAAGGGCATTGCCCAGCTCCTGTGACCATCCCTGGGGCAAGGACATTGCCCAGCTCCTGAGACCATCCCTGGGGCAAGGGCATTGCTCAGCTCCTGTGACCATCCCTGGGCCAAGGGCATTGCCCAGCTCCTGTGACCATCCCCGGGGCAAGGGCATTGCCCAGCTCCTGAGACCATCCCCGGGGCAAGGGCATTGCCCAGCTCCTGTGACCATCCCTGGGGCAAGGGCATTGCCCAGCTCCTGAGACCATCCCCAGGGCAAGGGCATTGCCCAGCTCCTGTGACCATCCCTGGGACAAGGGCATTGCCCAGCTCCTGTGACCATCCCTGGGGCAAGGGCATTGCTCAGCTCCTGTGACCATCCCTGGGGCAAGGGCATTGCTCAGCTCCTGCTCAGACCATCCCCGGGGCAAGGACATTGCCCAGCTCCTGTGACCATCCCTGGGGCAAGGACATTGCCCAGCTCCTGTGACCATCCCTGGGGCAAGGGCATTGCCCAGCTCCTGTGACCATCCCTGGGGCAAGGGCATTGCCCAGCTCCTGTGACCACCCCCAGGGCAAGGACATTGCTCAGCTCCTGTGACCATCCCTGGGGCAAGGACATTGCCCAGCTCCTGTGACCATCCCTGGGGCAAGGGCATTGCCCAGCTCCTGTGACCATCCCTGGGGCAAGGGCATTGCCCAGCTCCTGTGACCATCCCTGGGGCAAGGGCATTGCCCAGCTCCTGAGACCATCCCTGGGGCAAGGGCATTGCCCAGCTCCTCCAGCCACAGGGGTCCATAGGGCCAAGAGCAGCCACCCTTGCACCCAGGACCTCTCCACGTGTCTGCTCTGCACACAGGCTGTTATCCCAGTCCTCCAGCCAACGGTGTCCCATGTGCCTCTGAAGGGAAAGGCCACCATCCCCATTCTGGCCACTAGACAGAGGCCCCTGAAGGCTCCCACCACCACCCTACCCATCCAGCAAACTGGGAGTGGGGACCTGGACCTGCCCATGCCTCTTCTCATGCCTGGTGTGGATGGAGAAGCTTCTGTGGGAGTGAGAACCAGAGTATGAGTGTTCCTAAGTGAGATACAGTCTTTGTTTTCATTAGGAGGACATGGATTTGGGGCTAGGGAGGGTCCAGGGCCGCAGAGCACTGACAACAGCCCATGGCAGTGCTCATGGACTCAGTAAGGTACTTGCTTGGCACCTGCAGATAGTTCTTCTTTAGAACCTCTCCTTTCTCCAGCCACAGGAGTGTCTGAAGTAGCTCCTGGATGGATTAAGGATGAAGAAGCTGTTGGTGATTGTTCTTCAGCTCATCTTCTGGATCCAGCAATAGGGGACATGCGACTATTGAGGGGCAGGGACTGTACAGCATCTCCCACTCTTCAAAGGCTTTTTGGAGAAATATCTGGGCTCATTCTTGTGCTGGAAGGAGGGAATTTCAGCTGTGTCATGGATCGTCCCAAATCATGGATCTTACCACAGAGAGCCCAGTTCACCAGGCAGGGTCACTGATCCAGCACAGTTCCTGGTGACAAGGATAACCCTAATCCTTGTCTGCCCTGGTCAGGGGCAGATAGCATAGAAGGACCAAGAGGGGCAGCAGTGGTTGTGGCTGATGGCAGAGGAGCTGTGGTCATTTCACTAGGTTTTCACAGCCCATCCCACCCTTCTATGGAGCCTGGAGTGCGCATCAACATGTACAGGCACTGTGCACCCCAGGGCTTGGACACATGGGAATGCCACCAGGGCAGCAGGGCCTGAAAGAGTTCAAGACTAGTAGTGGCCATGGACAGAGAGCAACAGCCCAGGTAAAGCACAGAAGAGAAATCCAGGGACTCAGAGAAGATCCTGGCCAGCATCACTTCTTACTTCCTTTAGGGGCTCAGCCCTTCCTGGAGCAATCATGGGGCTGTGTGCACCATCTCTGAGACAGCCACACGTGCTGAGGGTGACTATTTGTGACCAGCCTGGCATGTCTGGCTTGTCTCACGAGCCTCCGACAGGATCTCAGCAAGCAGAGGACCAAGAGCCAAGGTCAGGCCAAAAGCCCTGACTGGATGGAAACCCCCAAGAGCATCCTTCCCTTCAAAGCAAAAGCCTTGGCCCTGTCCTTTGGGTGCAAAGGGTGAGTATCAGCACCTGCAGGAGTGGGTGACAGGCAGGTGACAAGCCTGTGACTCCTCCCATGTTGTGTTTGCAACTGTATCAAGTGTTGAGATTAATTCAACCTGCAGCAGGGAAGTGAGTTGCCACTGAGTTAATTTAGAATTAGATATGCAATCAATAGAAAATTAATACAATTAGGTTTCAAATTGCCATTTAATAAAACACTTTTTTGCAAGTGGAATATTAAGTGGGACATAAACACTGTGACACTGCTGGAATGTGCAGCTCTCAGCAAGGGAGGAGTTTTTCCCAGGAACTGTGCACACACACTCTTCTCCACACTATAACTAGTTAGACAGACTCTAATTATATATTTATAGTTAACAGAAGTTTCAGCTAATTGCAGGATGCCTCTCAGAAGCTGCTGCAAGGTCCTGCTGCTGTTGTGGGGCTGGTTGTTACTGACATACCCGTAGCTGAGAGTGTTCAGCAGATCTGCTGAGGAGCACAAACCTCAAATCTCCCTGCCTGACACATTAACTGCATGCAGGGACATTTCCATTGTTAGTTCAGCCAGAAGAGGAATAGAAAATACCCCAACTGTTGGTTTCTTTCATGGATTTGGAGAGGAAATGCCTCAATTTTCCAAAGTGATGTGCATAGGAGCCCATCCATGAGAGCACAGTGATGGGACACCACAGGCCACAAGACTATTCCCAGAGAGTTTTCTCGGTGTGAGCACTGGTTTTTTTGGGTGAGCAGGCACCACAAGGGATGTGGAGGAGGAACTGGAGGTGCACAGGGGCGTGTGGCTTCAAGGTGATGAGGAAACGGGCAGAGGCAAGGGAAGGAGATGTGGAGGAAGGATCACAGCCCCAGCAGCCCTCACACACCTCAAACCTGCAGGATTTAGCTCAAACCATCTCTCAGCCCCCCTCTCCACTTACCTCAAACCACAGTGGGGCAGAGTCCTAAGGTACCCTAACAGCTCCCAGGGAGGAGATCATCAGTGGCACCAAATCTGATAGATCCTTAATTAAGCTGTTCATCTTTTATTTCTGCTCTGACTCATCCTAGTGACTGTACCATGGGCTCTTCTCTGTGTGCTGCTCTCACCCAAGTTCCTGTGTCTCCCCAGTGCTGCTCTCCCAAACAAGGGCTCCTGCTCTGCAGGCAGCTCACTGGGGCACCTGCCCCTCACTGCCTGGGCCAAGGCAGCTTTTCCAGCCACTCTGCCCTTCCTGCAGCTCTCTTCTGTTCATCTCCCACTTCATCAACACCCCTGACAGAGTGGGGATGCCGTCCTCAGCCAGAGGATCCAGTCACTCATTCAGAGCTGGGAATGGCACCACAAGGACTCGGCACAAAACTGGACAGCCACAGTGAGGAAGGGAAGGTATTTAACAGCAATTGTTTGCTTGAAAGATGCACTATTGAATCTCACTTGCACAGCCTGTGCAGTAGCCTGAGCTAGCAGGGAGCACCTCAGAGTGTGTGAGTGGGAGAATAAACCCATGTGGGTCCTGCTGGACAGAGATCAGCTCTGTAATGCATTCAGCATTTCTGGGAGCAGGAACTCAGAGCCCTCTCAGAGCCTGTCTGTATCACACAGCCCAGCCTGGTGTGTGCCAGGGCACCACACAGCAGCAAGACCCCACCCTCAGGGTCCTCCAGAACAGCAATAAAAATACAAACAGAGACTCAGAGAAGCTTCACTGCTGCGGGTTTATTACACAAATCCCAGAAAGAGTTGCAGCTAAACAAGTTATTAGGTTAAATAAAAATAAGAAGCATTCTAGAAAATGTTTTGAAATTCATCATGCAATTAAGCTATTAATTTAATGGTCTTTCTTACGTGGATTGGAAATTCACACGGGTCCTCATCTCACTCCTGTTATTGAAAAGTGCGCTCATCATGCGCAGTCATTACGCATTTTCATAAACATTTGATGAACAATAACTGTGAGAAACATAAAATATTGGTTTTGTCCTCCAACTGAAATGGCCATATGGAGACGAGCTGTGTCTTCGAGTCAGCAGTTGCAGCACATCCTCATTAATAACAGCACTTGCTATTTTTACTGTTTACAGCACAAATGCAGCCCTTTAACAGGGGGGAAGAAGGGTTTAATCTGTAAGGCCTTTGCAGTGATTTGTAAGAGAGCTGCTGTGCCCACATATCTCTGTGATTCAGGGTGAGCTATAATTACTCAGTATTCTGGACAGCTCTCCTACAAGATGTCAATTTCTGTGTAAGCAGAGCAAGGCGGTGGCTGGGGACAGCTCAGGCCTCTCCCCTGCACACACACACATAGTTTCCTTCCGTTTGCAAAGAAAATATTTTCCCAGGCGACGGAGTGAGGTCCTGCCCTGGAAGCAGGGCTGCTGAGCAAGCACATTGCCTTGATGGTGGCCAAGGACTCCTTGCCACACATCTCTGGCTTCCACAGGCACCTCGTTCTGCTTGTGCTCACCAGGCTGGGGATGGAACATTCCCTTGACTTCCCCACACTTCAGGTGTCCCGTGCCCACTCCTGCTCCTGGCTCTGCGGCTGACAGGGAAAGGGCCAAGGTGCTGCACTCAGAAGAGGAGGCTTGGCCTGGGTGGGTGATAACCACCATGCAAAAGGTGTGTGCACACACAGAGTGCTCTGGGACAGCTGCCAGCAGCAGGGAAGGTGGCTGGCTCTGGTCTCTGCTGCCAACAGGCTCAGCTCAGGTTTGCACCAGGCCGAGCAGACCCACAGACATGGCCAGCACCAGGGGCTGGATGAGATTGCTCCAGCTCCTCCAGTTGCTGTTGCAGCTCCCACTGCCCCAGGAGGTCCCAGCGGTGCCCAAAGACAGGAGCCAGGACACTCGTGCTGCCTACAACACCTCCCCTTGGGCTGAATTTTACCACAAGCCTAGAGTGCAGGGCCAGGAGCCTTCCCCAGTGAGTTCCTGTGGCAGAAGTGCCTCCACCTGCTAGATGAAGTGCTTGTCATCTGAAAAGAGACACCTCAGACCACGGCCATCCCTTGAAGGTGATTTTCCTCATGTTACAGAGCATCCCAGACCTGAGGCAGAGCAATTCTGTCCAGAGATCCAGCAGTCATGCACCAAGGACCTCCCTGGACCAAATTCTTCCATTCAATTTCAGATCTGAGGAGAGAGGCAGTTTGCACCAGAACTGCTTCACAAGTCAGAGGAGGCAGGAGAGTAAGCAAAATCACAGCAAAATGTGTTGCTTCCAGTTCCTCCTCCCAAAACAACACCCCAATCTGCGTCCCAGAGGAGATTTGGGAGCATAAAACCACACACCAGGAGTGCCAGGCTGCAGCAGGAGAGCCTGCAAAATCTGAGGATGAATGTCCTAGGGCTTGGGTGCATCTGTCTCATCGTGCAAAGCATTAATGAAGTTTCTTCCCAGGGCAGGACACAGATTCAGACACAACAATTCCCCTTCACCACTGAGTCCCTGTCCAATGTTGGCCCCGTGTGGATTTATGGCTCCCTGTGCTCGTAAATGTCGGCATGGCCATGATGGATGCAGGAGCTGGGAAGCAGTCCCCCAACTGCAGGAGGTTTCTTTATTTTTTTTCTGATCTTTTACAACAGCCATAAACCAGCTGCTGATTAGTGACAGGTCTTAAAACTTTAGGCAAAAGCTGTTGAAATCAGCTTTAAGTGCTAAGCTTCTCCCAAAGCAGAGCAGCTTAATGTTTCCCTTTTGAGGTCAAATATGTGACGTGTGGCCACTGCTGTTCCCAGGGCAGGGGCGGCCCTCGCTGGGTCAGGGGCCAGCCCTGCCCTTCCTGGTGGCACAAGACAGAGAGGGCCTGGGTCCCACATTGTCCAGTCTGTGCTGGACAAAGGGCAGAGCCTGTTCTTCTCTTGGACTTCAGCAGAGATGTGAGGGCAGGACAGGACAGCCCACAATGATGTGCATCACCACCTCTGCCAGCAGAGTCCCCTCCAGTGTCCCTCTGAGCTAGCACAGTGCCCATGGGGACTGGCCATTGCTTCCCAGTCCTGATCCAGTGGTCACAGATGATAGGTAGAACCAACAAGGACATGGAGTGAAACAGGCCGAAGAGCATGTCCAGCAGAGCAGTCCCCACTGCCAGAGGACAGGGCAGGCCTGATAATGACTTTGTAGCCAATGGGCTACTGCAATTATGTTTCCTGAGGTTTTCATTAAGTATAGATTGCAGAGGCCACAAAATAACGCTGAGTATGGTTTCACACTTTGAGATGGGAAATTGTCTCCTGGTTCTTCTGATGTGGCTTCCTTCCATCTCCCAGCCCATGGCTGAGTCCTTGTTCCCAGCCTCTGCCGACCTTCCTCTGGCTGCTGCATGGAGCTGCATGTGGCCTCTCCAGGCTTCAACAGCCTCTGCAGATGTGCTTGGGACTATGCACCCCTGCTTCCTTGGCTCCAAGGGTTTTGCAGGATGCACAGTCCCTTTTCCCCATTCCCACCGTCACAAGCAGCAGATTGTGGTGGGTTGGCTCCAGCTGGACACCAGGTACCCACCAAAGCCTCTCCATCACTGTCCTTCTCAGCTGGACAGAGGGCAGAAAATAAGACAAGAGGCTTCTGGATTAATATAAGGGCAAGGAGAGATCACCCACCCATTACTATCACAGGCAAAACAGACTTGATTGGAGAAAATCTGATTTATTGCCAATCAAATCAGAACTGGGCAATAGGAAATAAACCCAAATCTTAAACCTTCTACCCACCCTTCCTTTCTTCCTTGGCTCAACCTCACTCCTGATTTCTACACCTGTTTCCCCCCAGCAGTGCAGGGGGAGAGGGTTGTGGTCCCCACCAAATGTTGCCTCTGCCACTGCTTCCTCCCTGGAGGGAGGACTCCCCACTCCTTCCCTGCTCCAGCATGGCTCCCTCCACTAGGTCAGTCCCTCAGGATCAGGCTGCTCCCATGTGGGTTACCCACAGGGTCACAGTCCTGCTAGCACTGTCACCACTGGGCTCAGCCTCAGCCAGTGGTGGATCTATGCTGGAGCCAGCTGGAATTGGCTCTGCTGGACATGGGTGAGGCTTCCAGCAGCTTCTCACAGCAGCCACCCCTGGAGTCTCCCTGCTCCCAAAACCTGGTCATGCAAACCCAGTCCATGGATGGATGGATGGATGGATGATGGATGATGGATGGATGGATGGATGGATGGATGGATGGATGATGGATGATGGATGGATGGATGGATGGATGGATGGATGGATGGATGGATGAATGATGGATGATGGATGGATGGATGGATGGATGGATGGATGGATGAATGATGGATGGATGGATGAATGATGGATGATGGATGGATGGATGGATGGATGGATGGATGATGGATGGATGGATGGATGGATGGATGGATGGATGATGGATGGATGGATGGATGGATGGATGGATGGATGGATGGATGATGGATGGATGGATGGATGGATGGATGATGGATGATGGATGGATGGATGATGGATGATGGATGGATGGATGATGGATGATGGATGGATGGATGGATGGATGGATGGATGGATGGATGGATGGATGGATGATGGATGATGGATGGATGGATGATGGATGGATGGATGATGGATGATGGATGGATGGATGATGATGATGGATGGATGGATGATGGATGGATGGATGGATGGATGGATGAGTGGACAGACTGACTCTGGCTAGAGAATAAGTGTGGCATTTTGGGTACATTTTCTGTGGTGATAATCACTCTTAAACCCACCCCTTCTGCCCTCCCACTCTCCCTTCCCATTCCACGTTCAGACTCAGCCTTGGCAGGTCCCCATCACTCCCTCCAGAGGGAAGGGGCTCCACTTCGCTGCAGGATCACTGCTTGGACCATCCATCCCGCATCAGGCTGGGCACGTTCCCTCCCTGCTGCTGCTTCTCACAGGAAGAGAAGTTAGTGAAAATTTATCATAGCACTAAACCTCAAATTGAGGCACATTTGAAAGAACAATTTATTCATCAAAAATATAGCTTCATTTTATCTGCAATTATTCTCAAGTTAAGGCTCCATTCAGCAAGTATTTGGCTGAATAAACAGCAATTTTTTATGTCTAAACCATCCCATTTTGACATTTCATCACACGAACAAATGCAGGAGGACACAGCTCACCCAAAGATTATTTAGAAAGTTCCCTGGATAGTTTATTTTTTCCAAAGTGCTGTTCTGGGGTGATAGGGTGGGAGCAGTTCTTCCAGCCTCTGACCAGTATGGAAAGATCTGTGGGGCAGAGTCAACAACAGCAGCAGTTCATCAGTTTTGAAATTAAAAGAGAGAATCCAAAAAAAGACATGTGGCTGCACAAACATGAACAGAACAAACTTGAGGGGATGCTTTTCCACCAGCAACATCCCTCAGGAGGGCATTCCAAGGAAAAAATCAGAAATACTGGACTGGGGGAAGTTGCTACAAGAGAGTATATGAGGTGCACAGCAGCTAAACTTCATGCTGCAGACAAACCACAGGACAACAGTAAAAGGTCAATATTGCTGCATCAGGAGCATTTTAGTGTCCTGAAAACCAAAAAGGAATCCTATAAAAATGGGAATGAGGGTATAAGGATGAGTATAAAGGGGAAGCTCAAGCACATGGGGGCAGAACAAGAAAAGTAAGGAGCAGAGAGAGTTACAGCCAGTGAGGGGCATAAAAGACAAGGAAATAAGTTCCAGAAATATACTGGAAGTGCAGTGAAAAGAAAAATGAGTCAGCATTTGTGTCTTGTAATGGAAAGAACCGAAGGGATGGCACAGAGACACAAACAGTGACTTCCTCACTGTGGCTGCACAGTGCAAGCCTGGAAGCAGTGCCCAGAGACATCACCAGTAGCAAGAGAAGCTCAGGGGTATTGAGTAGTCAGGGGTCAAAAGAAATCACCCTGGAAAATGTAAGCAACCTCTGAACAATTAGCAGCAGATTGTGACAAATTTTGAAGGCTTAGGGAATCCTGTGGAAGTGCAGAAAAAGCACTTTTTCTGTGAAAAAAAAATACATAAATAAAGGAAATTAAGAGTTTGGGGAGATACAGATCAGCCAAGCTGGCTTCAGTTCCTTGAAAAAATTTTGGAACAAATTATTGAACAATTTGTAAGTATCAATGCTGTGATAAAAATAAAGGATAAGAACCAGCCAACACAATTCTACCAGAAAAAAATTATGTCAGAGTGGTCTAATTTCCCTCCTTGCCAGGGTATTTGGTCTCATGGAGAAAGAAACAATGGATGTGATCCATTATGTAAAGCCTCTGGTGCATTCCCAGGAACAGGCAGGGAAGTACCATCTGAGAGAAAACCTGGGAGATGGGTAAAACTGAGAGCAATAGGTGCTCCAAGCAAAGCTGGGGAGCTGAGAGCAGGGGCAAGGGGAGTGGCAGGGCTGTTTTCATGGTCTGGGTGCCTTTTATTTTCCTACAGCATGACTGGTGGGCATGTTGTCCATGTCCAAACACAGGGGTGACACCTGTGGATCCCCAGGACACTGGTGACCTCAAACCCCTGACAGACACTCAGTGGTGCCACATTTCCCTAGGGAAGGAGGGTAGAAGCTTCTTCAAAACATCTTCTAGTGAAAGCATTTCCTCTTAACTGGACATTTTGGGTGATGGGAGGTGCATGGCTTTGAGTAAAGCCCTGTTAAATGTAGATATAGACGACAGAGATGAGATAGAGATAGATAGATAGATAGATAGATAGATAGATAGATAGATAGATAGATAGATATAGAGGTAGAGATGATAGAGATAGAGATAGAGATAGAGATGATAGAGATAGAGATAGAGATAGAGATAGAGATAGAGATAGAGATATACTCAGATGAAAATATTCTATTATTGTTATTTAGTTCTGGTTCATGCACTGCAGCCCCACTCTGAAGGCTCCTGGCTGTCAAGCCATGATCAGCAGCAGTGTCAGCTCTGTCACTCAGCCCTGGGGCAGCATGAGGGGAGCCACAGGCAGCTGCCCTGCTGCAGTGAGGGGGGATGCTTCAGTGTCACTGTCTGAGGGTCTCTTTAGGCGTCAGACCTCCTCAGAAGGACATGCAGGTGGTTTGGGGTTCAGGGTTTTTCTGAGGCCGCTGGCAAAGACTGCTCGAGACCATCTTCTGTGGTTTCAAGGTTGTTGATTGTATCTTATCTATAAAGAGTCCCAGCCAGGCCTACACAGGTCCTCTCTACAAAGTGACCATGACAAAAAGTGTGGTCTGGGAGGCAGAACCCTATCTTTAATACTCTAGACTACGTCTTCAATATTTACAATTACTTTCCAATACCGCACAACCTTATGACACTGTCCAGTTTTGTCCCCATCCAATCTGTGGCTGCCAGCATGTCATCCAACATGGATGGCACAGAGAAGAAGGAAGAAGACTAGCACATCCCAAATCCTCCATCTTGACCACATGGCCATAATGTAAACAATCCAAAAACCTACTTATTCTACATTCTAACACTCTAATTTTCATGCTATTTATTTACAGAGCTTGCATCTCTTCCCTCAGTGTTGGTAGGTTTTCCCAAGGAGCCAAATCTAGCCCCTGAGGCTCTTGGGCATAATTTGGGGGTCTCAGAGGGGTCTGCCAGGGGGGTTTTTGCACCCCCAGAGGAGTCAGGGAAATGCCTTGGGCTCCCACACTTCAGGATGGAGCTCCCAGCTCAAACCAGTTCAGCTCAGACCACCAAGAGCCACCCTCATCCCAGAGAGCAGAGGGGTGAGCTCCAGCTCTGCCTCCTCATGGAAGCAGACAATTCCAGAAAAGCACTCCTCTCTGGGCAGCCCCAAACAATAAAAAGTGTTTGAACCCACCCTATGACCTTTCCTTTCCTCCTTTTTTTTTCTGTCAAGGCCAGAGAAAATACCCCATTTTAGAACAAAATAGTGCAGAAAACCAAAATGACACAATCTTGGAGTTCAGTATCATGCACAGGCCCTCAGCCTGTAGAGGATTGACAGTTTGTACTGGGAAGAAGGTGTGATACTGCAATGTTTCTTCAGAGAGGAAAAAAAGAAAGAAAGAAGGATGGCTTTTATTTTTAGAAGTTTTAGCAGCCAAATTGTTGTCAGGCTGTCTGTGCTCTGCTGAGAAACATACAGTGTTGGGCACAGCCAAGAAGAGCTTTCTCACAGAGCAAAATGTCATGATAAAACCAAGTTTCATCAGAATCCCAACACCCATCATGGAAAAAAATGCCAAATTTTGGACAAACTGTATACTGTTTATCATTTTTTTGTTGTTGTTGTTGTTGTTGCCAGCATCTGCTTATGGGTGGAGAAATATGAGACTGGGTCTGAATTCCTGCTTTATTTGGGAACATGACACATTTTGCTTTGGTGTCCTCTGGTGATGCTGGACAGCTAAAGGAAGTCCAGGACTTTAGCTCTCTTCCATCTTCCACCACCACCCAGCTTTTCCCCTCACTGCTGTCCATCTTCTGCAACTAGAGATGCTTCCAAAAGAAAACAAAACTGGATTCTTATTTCTCTTTCTTCTCTGGCCTTGGACATTTGCCCCATTGTTCCAGGGATCAACACTGTCACAACACTCTCAACTCACAGCTCTCTGCAGTTGGGGAACTTCTGGAGATGATCCAGGCCCATCCCTGCTCAGGCAGCATCATCTAAAGCTGGATTCTCTGGGCTATAGTGCACAGGCTTTGGGATATCTCCAAGGATAGAAAGCACTCCTTCTCTCATGAGTGGTTTAACCATCCTCACAGCTCTTCCCTGAACTTGGTCCAGTAACCAACATCTGTCTTGTACTGGGAAGCACAGCAGGGTGAAACATTCCAGATGCCACCACGCCTGTATGTAAAACCAAACTGGTACCCCAGTAATTCCTGGCACCAGAGAGCCAGGCTGTGTGAGTTGTGCCTGTTCTGGTGGGACTCTCAACCATGATTTCACCCAGCCCTGTACAGCTGTGACATGGGCCAGGCTGGCAGATGGGCACAGTGCAGCGTGGCCAAGGAGACTCTGGAGTCCCTTTCCCAGGAAAGGGCAGGCCTTGGGCCAGCCCAAGGGAGGTCCTGTGAGTGCCAGGAGGAAGCAGGCACAGGCAGGGGTTGCAGGGATGTTGCTGAGCCTGTCTTTGACACCGACACCCACACACGTCCCAGGGAAAATTTGTTGCTTCAGGTTCTTCATAAATGCCAAGTCAGTGTGTGATGGATGGGTTGGGAGCTCCTCCCAGGATCTCTCCACAGCAGCTCTCAAGAGCAGCAATAAAACTCCTTAGCCAGCTGGGCCAGGATGAGGTGTATTGGGGACAACCCGGAAAGGAGCCTTTCTGGGGGCCAGGCACCCCTGGGGCAGAGCAGGGACAGGGCTGATGGACCCACTTTGGTCTTGTTGGGCACTGCTCCACACACACACCCCTTCCTTTTCCCACCCTCTGTGCATGTGTGCACCCCAAGAAACACACTTCTCTGCCCAAATCCCCCTTGTGTGCTCCTCCAGAAGTACACACACACACTCTCTGCACAGCCCTGTGTGTGCTCAGCCCTGCTCCCCAGCACCCCCATCATCCCACCCGGGCACTGCCACTGCTGGGGCTGGATGACAACACACAGAGGAGAAAGGCTCCTTCAGACAGCTCCCATGTCCCATAGCACATGGACAGGGGACAGCCCAGGTGTCCCCAGCCCACCCGGTCCTCCCAGCACACTGCAGGAGCCCTGGTGCAGGCAGGCAGTGAGGGAAGTGGTGCGGCCACCCAAGGGCAGCCTCAGTGCCACTCACCTGGGACACCCACCTTGGGAATCCAGTCCCTGAAACCTCACAAATTCCACCCCACACTATGGGAGAGCTGAACACCCCTGCCCACTGGTCACCCCGCTGCCCGAAGAGCCCGGGCTCAGGCTGGAGGACAGATGCCAGGACACCTCGGCTGGAGAACAGCTGGATAACTGGCGTTTCTTGGAGCACAGCTGGATAACGGGATAGTTTTCATGAAAACAGGAGGGCCCCTAGAGCTCTGCTGAGAGAGGGGCGGGGGGAGAGCGGGACAGAGGCTGGAGGAGCCTGAGGGGCTGAGGCAGGAAAATTCACGGGAGCAGCCGCTTCCAGAGGGGCAGACCCTGGGCTGGGGATGCAGACACCCGAGGGAAAGGGGCAGGGACGGCCGGAGGAGGCCGCGGTTCCCGATGGCGGCCGGAGCGCGCGGTGTCCCCGCGGTGTCCCCGGGAGCGGCGCGGGCAGCGGGGCCGCAGCGCCCCCCAGCGGCGCAGAGCCGCCACTGCCCCGGTGCCCCAGCTATTCCAGAGCCGGGAATAACGCTCCAGGGACCGCAAAGTGCCACCCCTGCCCTGGCAGGGACACCTTCTACTGCCCCTGCCTGCCCCAAGCCCCAGTGTCCAGCCTGGCCTTGGGCACTGCCAGGGATCCAGGGGCAGCCACAGCTGCTCTGGGCACCCTGTGCCAGGGCCTGCCCACCCTCCCAGGGAACAATTCCTTCCCAATATCCCATCCAGCCCTGCCCTCTGGCAGTGGAAGCCATTCCCTGTGTCTTGTCCCTCCATGCCTTGTCCCCAGTCCCTCTCCAGCTCTCCTGGAGCCCCTTTAGGCCCTGGCAGGGGCTCTGAGCTCTCCCTGGATCCTTCTCTTCTCCAGGTGAGCACCCCCAGCTCTCCCAGCCTGGCTGCAGAGCAGAGGAGCTCCAGCCCTTGGAGCATCTCCATGAATTCTCAGAGCCTCCCCTGAATTTTCTCCAACAGCTCCTCCAGCACACCCAACCCACCAGCTCATCATCCTGGCTGCTCCCAGCTGTGTCCTCAGCACAGGACAGCCAGGAACAGCTGCCACCACCCTGGGCTCCACCCAAAATCCCGTCCAAGCTGCATTGCTGTCTCGAGTGGGTGATGTGATCCATGGAGGGGCAGGAGCATCTATTAAGGGTCATATCTGCATCATGGTGCTTTAAGCACCTCTGCTGTGGGACAGAAGCACATCCATCTCCTAGGAATGAGCAGCCCCTTCCTGACCATGCACAGGCCCTGGTGTTTCCTTGGCCTCTCATCATCCTCTTGATGAAGGAACACAGTCAGCAAAGCAGGGAACAAGAGATCTGTGCAGGCAGGTTGGTGGAGCTTTATTTCTGTTTCTGGGTAAGAAACACAAAACCATTCTCTCCAAAATCTAGGGGAAAGGAGATGCCACAGTGCTCCCTGGAGGGAAGGAGACAACAGCAACCTCACATCAAATTTGGTGATGACTTCTCCAAACTTGCACCAGAGCAGGTTCATCTCTTGTCTTCAAATTGCTTTTTTTTTTTTACCTTTCTCCTTTCCTGAAAAAAAATACCCAGAGCATAAAGACATCTTTTTAGTAACACAAAAATGGTTTAAACCCTTTGAATGACTCAGATCTAACCTTGTTTCTCCACAGGTGAATTTTGAGGCCTTTGGCCTCAGCACCTGGGGACATCCTCAGTGACTCATGGGGTCTCCAAGGAGTGCTGTGGGATGCTTCCTGGTGCAGAGGAGCCCAGGACTCAGCTCAGCCCTTGAAGGTCCTTCTGCAGAGCTCCTCAAACCTTGCAGGGATGGGTTGGCATCCTCTGGCCAGACACGAGTGGAAGAATTCACGGGAGGGAGATGGAGTCACAGCAGTCTCCCACATGTCCCTTGGTCAAAGCACCCTCCTGTGCATCCCAGAGCCAGCCAGCAATGCACGGATACAGAGTAGCTCTTTGCTTTTGGTTTCGTGTAACCAGAGCTTGCAACAAAAACCGAATTCCTCATTTCCATCAGGGGATCTTTCTGGGCTGTGTCAGGGTCATTCTAGTGCTACCACTGATGTGCAGTGTCTGCTGTGGACAAGCAGCCAGAGGACCAAAGCCTCTGGGCCACCTCTGGGAGTGAGGTGGGGCAATGGGACAGCCACTCCCACAGGATGTAAGACCATTGCAGTGTCTGCTTCTGAAATATCCTTAGCTCCAGAGGAAAAAAAAAAAAAAAAAAAAAAGAAAGAAAAAAAAATTATATATATATATATAAAAATCTTGGGAAAACTCAGAGAAAGAAGTCACATGCTGTGGTGTGGTGTTAACATCATCTCTTACACTGGCAGACCCTGAGGTGGCCAGAGCAGAGCTGCACAAAAGCTCTCCAAAGCACAGAGCAAAAATGTCAGCACAAGGAACAACCTTTGCTGGGTCTCTCCGCCAAGTTCCACCTGGATTCTGTCCAACTTTACCCTTTAGGCCTGAAATTTTCCATTCTGGAGTATTTTTTCTTTCCAAGTTCCAGTGCAAAGAGCCATAGCCAGAGGGATGAGAAGCTGGGGCAGCCAAACACCCCAAGATCTGCTGGGGGGATGCTGCCCTTCACTGGCAAATGAGGCTTTGGAGAGAGAGCTCACTTTTACCAGCTGTATCAGCAGTTCTAATGAGAAAAAATTAATTTGGCCTGTATTAAGAAAAAAAAATTCTGTCATTCCAGCAGAAAGCTATCATGCTGCCAATCAGAGGAACAGGGAGTTGGGAGTGTTGCCTTCTCCTGTCCCCAGCAAAATCTACAGAAATTTGGCTGGTGATGTTGAAAAACTATTTGAGTTCTCACAGAGTCAAGGTGTGAATTCCAGTGACAGCTGCCAGCACTGCTGTCCCTGGCTGTGCTGGTGGAGCATCCTCCAGAGTTCTGAAGGGACTCTGTGCTCTGTTCTCCCCTGTTCCAGGGTAGCTGTCACAGCTGTGGGATAACAGGAATGGGGCTTAGCAGGGTGGGCCTCCTCTGTGCTTGAATCCCTCTGAGGAGGGATGCTCCCTTTGATACTTCCTTGGGCAAAGAATTTTAAAAATTACCCATAAAACTTCAATAGGAAGAAACTTTGAATGAGAAAAATGAAGCCACACAGCCACCAGAGTGAAAGATTCAGCCTTGAAATAAATAAAACGCTAAGGGGAAAAAAACTGATGAGTAGGTCAGCAAGGATCTGCAGCCCATGCAGTGAGCAAGGACCCATGGGTTTGGATGTGAAGTTCAGGGCTCTCTGAGCATCCCCTGGCCCTGTGGTGCCCATCCCAGCTCTGGGGCAGGGACTGGCTGGGATCACAGGCCAGAGCCCACAGGGGACGTGGAGGAGGAGGGAGGCACAGCAGACATGGAGCCAGATGGAGATGGAGAGCAGTGTCCAGCTAATCTGTCAAGAGGCAGATGGCCTTCAGGCTGGCCAGGGAGGGAGGCAAGGCCAGTGCTGGCAGCCAGCAACTGCAGCCACTCTTCCCTTTTTCTCCTTAATTTGTCTCAGAATGCCCCTGTATTCCCCTCATCACTCTATGCTGCATAGAGGTTGTGGTGCTTGTAGGAGGGTGGGGGACCATAGGGCTCTGAAATATCCCCTCCTCTCCATCTCCAGGACATGACAAGACACTCCTGACACAAGAACCCAAACTCAGAGAGATAAAAAAACTCCAGAAAATAAATCTATTTTCAATTCTATTTTCTTTTTTTTCTCTCTCTCTCTTCAGCCTATTTGGGATCTTGCACACCTTCTCTAGGACAGAAGAATAAGGGAAAAGCATGAAGGTTCCCACAAAATACTTTTCAATGTAAAGGATGAAGGTGGGAAAACAATACAAAAGAAAGAAATGAAGAAATCAGAACAGCATTTTTCCATTCAATGCAGACAGTTCAGGAGCACTAGGGAAAAATTAACATTTTTCCTCCCATTTTGTTCCACTGGATGAGAAGTCCAAGAGCCCCTCAGTGCCACTTGATAGCAATTACATGCACAGAAAGTTAAGAAGCAAAACCAAGTGACACTTGGAAAAAAAACAAATATCCATCATCTGTGAGCTGGGAACTGACCTGAACCAGTCTGAAACCTCTGGCCAGGAGCTGTCTCTGGCAGGGGCCATCCAGGCTCTGTGGCCACCAGGCCCTCACTGGAGCTGCAGCTGCCCTTGAATCAATCAGGTTTTGCTGTGAGACATCTCTGTTTCCAGAGGCTCAGTAATTAAGAGCCTATTTTTAGAGAAATGAGCCACCACATTAATCAATAAGGAGCAGCCATCTCCTCAAGGGTAGGGGGGGCTGGAGTTGCCCTGCTCCAGCCTCAGGAGCTTGTCCCCAGCCCCAGGAGGTGTCATTGCCCCCGGGTGCTGCAGGGAGCTCTGCCCCATGCCCTCACCTCGCTGCGGTCCCACAGAACACCTGGGACCTTTGGTTCCATTGGCCTTCCCAGGGGATGCTCCTGGCAGGCAAAGGCTGCAAAAAATAAAGGGGCTCCTTAGGAGCATCCCCTGGGAGGGGTTTGGGAGGATGCCTCTGGCCAGCTGGACTAGGAGCAGCTGGGGCCAGGAGGGGCACAGCCATCCCCACCACACGCTGCTGTCCCTGCCAGGGCTGGCTCCTTCTGCCTTCCACCTCTCCCGCACACCCTGGCACACCCAGGAAGAAGGGCCAAGCAGCCCCTTTCCTGGGAATGTTCCCCCAGCACGAGGTGTTTAAATCATTTACAAAGGGCTAAAATAGAGCTGGCTCTCTTCCAGGTACTCTGGCATTCAGGCTCTGTAAACAATTCACCTGCCAAAGGAGTCAGCTGGGAAAAAAGGCTTTTCATGTCCATTCCCCAGGCCCCACTTCCATAGAAACCTTCCAGCATGATCCTTTCTCAGCTGTAAGAGCAGCAAAATTGTTTCAGGTCTTCACCGATGTTCCTTTTCCCCCAGGCACACTTGTGGACATCTCACTACTTCCTTCTGCCAGTGGATGGAAAAAGAGAAGGACTCTCTGAAAAAAAAAAAAAAAAAAAAAAAAAAAAAAAAAAAAACAGAACAACTGATGTGGTAAGTGTGATGTGTCTTTCCCCGCCTGGGATATTTCCTAGGTTTCCTTTCAGAGGCAATTTATTTTTGTAATAGCATTGACCTTTATGGACACAGGAATTCACCTGGGTATTTTCTCATGGCTGCTGAGCCACAACCAGGAACTCACAGGAAGAATCAAGAGGACATATATTTCTTAGGCTGCAAGTGATTCACCAAAAATCATTGGGATGCAAGTGGAAAATGCCAGGGATCAGAACACAGCCCAGTTTTTAAAATCCTACCCATGCTGGGAGACCAAGGTCTGGGCTGGCCAGGAGATCAGCTGCAAGAGGAGCCACCCTGCCAGCATCTCTTTCCTCTGCAGGGTCTGTGGCAGTTCTCAGCTTCTCTCTCCAGGGCCCCCGACCCAAAGGAACAGCCCAGAAGCTGGAGATCCCACCCTGCAACTCCCCAGGTGAGCAGCAAGTTCCCTACTCTGGTCTCACAGAGGCAGGACATCGAGTGCTGCAGCCCCACCTGCCTGTGCCACACCTGGATGAAGATCACTCCTAATCCTGCTGGAGCAGCTGAACCTCCTGGGGCCTCTGCAGCACCAAGTGCAAGGGGAAGGATGCAGTTCCCTGGTACCCAGCTGTGAGAAGGAAGGTTGGTTCCTCCATCCTGCTGCCAGAATGTGGTCCATACTATGGCACAAGTCAGTCTCCCCCAGGAGGGCCACACTGAAGTGTCACCTGACAAGGTGCTTGGGAGGTGTCAGAGAGTACCAATTCATTATCCAAATACACCCCATTCTAAGGCTGGGAGCTCCTGTGCACCCCACAGGAGTTTAACCCCTCAGAGTGGGCAGTAGTGGATCCAGAGCTCTCCCTGAAGAGTTGCACAGAGGGAGATGAAGCTTCTTGTGAAGAAAAATAACGCCCTACAAGATGAGAACCCACATGTGGCTGCAATTCAGGAAGCGCTGTCCTCAAGTCCATCTTCTCTTGGGTTTTGCCAGTGGATCCAAGTCAGTCTCTGACCCACCCAGCTCCTGTCACCTCAGCACCTGCTGCTCCAAGGGGACCAATGGCAGAGCCAGATGCCAGCCAAGGATCCACCCTGCTCCCACAGGGTGCAGGTATCCCTCCTGCATGCTGGCCCGTGGTGGCAATAAATTGGTAGCACAGGTGGTGGGCACCAGTCAGGCATATGATCGGTGACAAACACCTGACAGAGGATGACCTGCGTCAGCCCTCTCCAAGGAAACATCAGAGGTGCAATGCTGGAAGCACAAAGTGCTGAGGCAGCAGGGCTGGAGGGCTCCCAGAGCTATGGGACAGTAAGGAGAGAGCCCTAGCCCCAAGGATGGGGCAGGCTTGCCCCTAACCTGGTACAAGGCTGGAGGAAGAGGAGGGTGAGGAAGGCTGGTCCCACACCCAGGGAGCAGAGCCACCAGCTTCCAGATCCTGTGCCCTTGCCCACTTCTACCATGAGGCAGAAGGAGCGATCATGCACAGGTTCTCCTTCCCAGATGCTGGGTGCAGCTGCTGTTACTCCTTGCCATCTGTGATGTTTGTGGTGTCAAAGAAGCCTGTGCTGAGGGCTGGCCCATGAAATACACATGGCGTGGGCTCCCCTTTAAACTGCATCATCTCCTGTGCCACACTCCCTCCTCACCTATTTGTCTCACATTCAAATGGTTTTTTTCACATTTTACGGCTTCTCAAGCCATCCATAATGGCTACTCCTGGGTTTATTCCCATCACTGGTGCAGGTGGGAGTGCTCAAGGAAGGACTTGGGTGTGTGTTGTCCAGCCTGGGCCATGTTACCCATGTGGAATATCACAGCATGGCTGTGTCTGGGATGTGTGTTCCAGCCATGGGCTGGACTGAGCTTCCCATGCCAGCTGCAGTCACTGTGAGCAGGGCCCCTCTGTGCCAGCAGTGCTTGCCTGGGCATGGTGGGGACAGGGACAGTGTCCTCGAGGGCATAATGTCACAGCCAAGGGGGATTGGGAGCTGGGGAGTCAGTGCTCTGGCAGGCCATGAGGGCTTGGTACGGTCCCCGCAGCAGCCTGGAGCACCCCTTGTTGGTCTCCCTGCCACTGGCAGGGCTGCCAGCTCAGGGGTTTCCTCTGCTTCAGGTACCACCATCCTCAGAGAAACCTCATCAGATTTCAATTCCATCAAAATGTGGCTTTTTAACATTTCATCTCTGAGTTTGGCTCTGAGACTAAAGTTTCTCCAGAAACTCAGACCTGTTTTTGCACCCAGCTGGATGCAGCAGGGCTGCAGCTCTGCTGGCACAGCAGGCAGCACTTGGCAGCTTTCCCTGCCAAGACCAGGCAAGTGTTTCCCAGGACTGACCGGTGCCATTAGAGCCTTTGAAGGGAATTTTATATGGCAATTGACTGAGAAACAAGGTTTGAACTGCATCCCAAAAATTCATATATGCAGTCTCATCACGGCGAGGAACTTTGAGTGAATTATTATTATCACCAAGTGGCACAAAAGAGTCAGTGAATGTTTTGAAGGAGGTTGATGCTTTTGCAGAGTTTTGTACCCAGCTCTGTCAGAGGCAATGCCACTGTCTGGCTGTCTCCGTGGAAGAACAAGACGTTTCCAAAGAAAAACTTACAAAAGAGCTCAGGGAATCCCCGAGGTTTCACTGCCGGTTACAGCAATGCCAGTGTACGGGAGGGCAGGAAAGAACAATTGCAGGAACTAAATTTCCCCATCTCCTGCCTGCGCTGAGCATTCCCAGCACAAGATGTCACTGAGGAGCTGGATTTGGATAGCTCTGCATCAGCCCGGAGTCTTCCTCCGGCAGCCACTGGAAACGGGGCTGGAGAGGTGGGCATGGAGGAGGAAAATGATCACAGAGAGAGGACGTGGGCACAGAGAAGGGACATGGGCACAAAGGAAGCATGCAGTTGTGATGCTGCTGTGAAACAATCCTGCGAAAAGGAAGGGAGGTACCCGATCTCCCAGGCCAAGACTCGAGAGCGTTTCTAGCCGCAGGGTGTCAGGGAGGTGCTCGGTAATCTCCGGAGCTCAGCACTGGGTGTGTCGAGCAGGAACAGCTCAGGCAACCGCCTGCCAGGAGCAGGACAGGCACTCGCCCTGCCTGGGAGAATCCCGAGGTCCTGCCAACCCTCTCCGGGGCTCCATGGAGCCAACAAAGCTCAAAAGCCCCGGCCCATGACGAGGGAGCCAAGTCTGCTGCCTCAAGCAACCCAAGCACCCATGGACCCCGACCAAATAAGAATTCAGCTGAAACCCCCAAACTGTTCATGCACACATCAGGAGGAGCAAGTACAGGGGCTTGAAACATCTCTCCCATGACAGGTCCTGCAGGTCTGAGATCCCTTCTCCGAGTGTTTCTAACTCCACAGGCTGGACATACCACAGCCTGCCCCAGGCAAGGCTACCAGGGAACAAGCACCCTTTGAGACATCCTCTGCCCCCCCCCGGGGCTGCCCTGAGCACTCAGTAGCCCGTTGGCCCCGGTGCTCCCCACAGGTCGCCTTCAGGGACCACTTCAAGGCTCCCTTGGGACCTTCATAATTTCCCCAAGGGTCCCCCAAAGGCATGAGGCCCTCTTTGCCCCGCTCCCGGCATTGCTCCAAGGAAGGGAGTTCCTTTCAGACCCCACCCAGGGCTTTCCTCGAGTCGCACCTGCCCCTCCAGGCCCTTCCTGGGGCTTCCGGGAGGGAGGTGCCCCCGGGACCGGATGCTTCAAGGGGATGGGAATGGGGAAGGCACCGGGCAGGTGTGGGGTGTGCTGGGCAGGGTGCCTCCAGTCCTGGTGCTGGCCTCTTGACCTTGCCAGTCCTGACTCCTATCCCTGACCCGCTACTCATCCCGGTCGGTCCCGGTCCCAGTCCCGGTCCCGATCGCAGTTCCGGTCCCAGTGCCAATTTCGGTGCCGGTGTTGATCCTGGTCCCTGTCCCGGTCCGGGTCCTAGTGCCCCTTCCGGTTTCGGTTCTAGTGCCGGTCTCGGGGCCGGTTCCATTCCCAGTCCCGCTGCCGGTCCCTGTCCTCGCGTCAGTGCCAGTCCCAGAATCAGTCCTAGTCCCAGTGCCGGTCTCGTTCCCAGTCCCGTGGTGGTGCTGATGCCTGTTTCCGTGCCATTCCCAGCCCCGCTGCCGGGCCCGGTGCCGATCCCAGAATCAGTCGCAGTCCCGGTGCCGGGCAGTGCCGGGGCGCGGGGCCGGTTCCGACGGCAGCAGAGCGCGGCCAAAGGCGGGGCGGAGCGGGGCCATGGAGCCGGGGGCCCGGGGGCGGTCCCGCGCGGGCCCTACTTAAAGCGGCGGCGGGCGGCGGCCCCGCCGTGCCCATGGCTCTCCCGAGCGCCGCCCGGGCGCTCCGCGCCGCCGTTCGCAGGGGCGATCACCCGAGCCGCCCGCGCTCCGCGCCCGCCGCCGCCCCCGCGGGTTCTCCGCGGCGGCGGCGGGCGCGGACCCCGGCCGGGGCCGCCCCCTCCCCGCGGGATGCGGAGCGGGGTCCGCCGCCGCCCGCCGTGGATTTCGGCGACCCGCGCGAGGCGTTCCGCAGCAAGAGCAACGCGGAGCTGCTGCGGGGGCTGGTGGTGCTGGGGCTGTGCGCTGTGGAGCCGCTGGTGCAGCACAACCGGGAGGTGGGTGGAGGAAGGGGTCCGGCTCGGTGGGGCTACTCCGGGGCGGAGCTTGTCCCCGTTCAGGGGGTTCCCGGCACAGGACCTGCGGAGCTCTCGCTCAGAGGCCGCCCGCTCCGGGAGGTCCCCTTCTGGAGGGGGTTCTTGCGCCGGGGAGTTCCATTTTGGAACTGCTAATCCCAGGATGGGATGCGGCCCATCCGGACCTGTCGGTGCGGGATGGGGGTTCTGTCGGTCCAGGGGCGACTGCTCCAAATGGGGAGATCCTTCGTTCCGGGAGAATTCCTGTTTGGCAGGATATTGGTGCCTGCCAGGAATACTCTCACCCCGGGGGTTTGCCCATCCTGGACTGGCGGAGCTCTCACCCTAGAGGTGCCCATTTCGAGACGTGTCATTCCCCTTCCGGGGGGACTCTCCGTCTGAGGGTGCACGTGTTGGGGTGTTCTCGGACCCTAGCCGGGAGGTGCCGGTTTTGGGGAATGCCAGTCTTGGGTCGTGGGGACTTTTCCTCCGGTGCAGGACGTGTGCTGAGCCGCCTCTGTCTCTCAGCTGCTGCATTTGTGCCAGCGGGTGCTGGGGCAGACGCTGTTCGAGCGGCTGATGAAGATGACGTTCTACGGGCAGTTCGTGGCCGGAGAGGACCAGGAGGCCATCAAGCCGCTGCTCCGGCGGAACCAGGCCTTCGGCGTGGGCGCCGTGCTGGATTACAGCGTGGAGGAGGACCTGGGCGACGGGCGGTGAGTGCGGGGCTGGGGCGGGGCGGGGGCGGCCCCTGGCCGCGCGGCCATTGGCTGCGCCCGCCCAGCCCCCCGCTCCCATTGGCTGCAGGGTCATACGTCACTGCCTCGCCCCTACCCCCCGCCACCTCCCATGGTCCGCACACGGGGGGTGGCAGTGCCCGGAACACGGAGGTGGCGTTGCCCAGGACACAAGGGGTGGCAGAGCCCAGAACACGGGGGGTGGCAGTGCCCGGAACACAAGGGGTGGCAGTGCCCAAAACATGGGATGGCAGTGCCCAGAACACGGGGGTAGCAGTGCCCAGAACTCGGGGGTGGCAGTGACCCACACACGGGGGTGCCAGTGACCCGCACACAGGGTTGGCAGTGTCCAGTGCCCAGAACACAGAGGTGGCGTTGCCCAGAACAGAGGGTTGGCAGTGCCCAGAACACGGCGGTGGCAGTGACCCGCATACGGCTTTGGCAGTGCCCAGTGCCCCGAACACGGGGATGGCGGTGCCCAGAACAAGGAGGTTGGCAGTGCCCAGAACTCAGGGGGTGGCAGTGCCCCGGACACGGTGGTGGCAGTGACCCGCACATGGCGGGGGCTGTGTCCTGCACTCGTGGTGCGGAGCTCACTGCGATACTGGGCTCTATCGCTCACCCCGCCCCTCTGCATATACCGGCTGCTGCCCGCCCCTGTCTGCTGCACCCCCTCTGTCCCCATCTATTCCCTTGCACACACCAGAGTGCAACCCGTCCCCGGCGGTGCTGTACACTCTGAACCCTCCTGCACACCCTGAGGGGGTTTCCACCTCTATTCTCCATCTCCTATGGGACGCGGACCCCATCCATTCCATCTTCCCTCTGGGGTGCTGCCAGCCAGGTCCCTTTTCCCCAAGCCCCTGGGGCGCTGTGTCCTCCTCACCCCTCTGCACAAAGACAGACAGCGTTGCTGTCCTGCCTGAAGTCCCCCTTTCCCCCTCCCATTGGTATGCTGCCCCTCATTCCTGTCCTCTCTGTCCCCCATCATACAAACACTGGCATGCTGCCTCACACATTTCGGTAGACTCAATGAGCTTGGAGCTCTTTTCCAATCTCAACAATTCCATGATTCCATGATTTCCACCCTCCACCATTTCCATCTCTCTCAAGCTGGGACCGTGTCCCCTTTCCCGCACTGCCCCCCTAGTCCCGGGCAGCCTTCAGTCTCTCGCCCTGTGCCAAGAGCTGGCACCAACACAAAGCTGCCGGTAACTTTCCATTATTCAGGCTGCAGTTCCGCTCCACTGCGCTCTCCAGATCGATGGGCCGCTGGCCGGCATGCCGCGGTCACGGGGTGGGCGGTGTCCCCCCCCTCCCCGCCACAAGGGTGGCCCTTCCGGGGGACGCTGGCTGGGGATGCGCTGTTCCCCGGGCAAAGCTGCACAGGGCAGTCCTTGGTGGCAGCTGGGGACACCGTCCGGCTGTCATATGTTTGTCACGTGGTGTTAAAAACACAGCGGGAACGGCTTTTTAGGGTGGTTTGCGTGCAGGATGTGAGTCAGGGTGGTGATGCAGGTGCTGCTGCTGGGAACCTTATCTCTGCTCCACACCCGGGCACTGCTTATCAGGGACCCCCATGTGCCATGGCGGGGGCCACTGCCCCTCGCTGCTGCTGCCGTACATCCCCGGGGGTGAAGGGTCTGTGTGGCCGTGATGGGAGCAGGCACTGCTGAGGGCAGCGTGGGCACGGGAGCTGGCGGTGGGGAAGCAGGGCTGCGCCGTCCCAGAATTGGCCGCAAACTTCGGGGGTTTTCTGGAAAAGCATCAAAACACCCTGCTGCTTCCTGGCAGGAGGGTGGCTGGTTTGAGGATGTGTAGCTGGTGTTTCTCCCCTGGACATGCAGCCATGGTCTAGGTAGAGTACAGCATTCCTGTGGGGCTGAGCCAGCAGCACAGGTGCTGCCAGGCTGGCACTGCTGCCCTCCGTGCCTGGCTGTGCCTGGGCCAAGGGCTTTCCTGTGGGTGACCATAGAAGATTTTGAGACAGGCTCTGCCTGTGCCTGTATCCCTCCTGCTGATGGGTGGCAGTGGTTTGTGAGCTGGCTGGACTGTGCTGCTCCTCCCCCTGCTGCAGATTGGGGTTTGCACATGTGGTACTCCTGGGTGCATGAGTTCTGCCTGTGCTATGTGGGCCATTCACAACCAAGAGAGGTCCCAATGCATCCCTGCCCAAGCCCCAGTGACATTTCCCTGGATATCAGGAAAAGGGTCTTCACCCAGAGGATGGTCAGGCACTTAACAGGCTCTCCAGGGAATGGTCATGGTCCCAAGGCTGCCAGAGCTCCAGGAGTGTTTGGACAATCAGCATAGGGTAGGATTGTTGTCCTCTGCAGGGCTAGGAGTGGAACTTGATGTTGTCATTTGTCCCTTCCACCTCAGGATGTTCTATAATTCTATGGACAGGTACCAAGCCCAGGGTGGCATTGAAAGGGTTGTGTTGAATGGTGTCCCTTGCCAACCATCACTCTGGGTCCCCCCTGGCTCTGTTTGTTAAAATCCCAAATTCTCAGTGCTTCTGCCAGGGCTGATGCTGAGTTGGGCTGCATGTGGTTGAGAGGGGTGGACAGTCCTGGTTCACAGCTGCTGCACTCCAGAGCTGTGTCCTTCCCTTTGGTGAATGCTTTGGGATTGCGCTGCTGCCAGCCAGGAAGCAGAGTTACAAACCACAGCACAGTGGGTATTTTGGCCTCTTGGTGCTGTCTTCTGTCGTTCTTCTGGAGCAAACCCAACATAAGGGCAGGGAAATTCCCTTTCCACCCCAGCAATGGGCTGTGGCACCTCTTCCACAGCCTTTCCGGCTGGGAACAACAATGCAAAGTGGGCAAGTAATGGCTTATCCTGCCCGTTGCAGGTCCCTGCCTGCCCTGCTCAGGCTGGCATCCAGGACTCTGCCAGCTTGTCCCAGGAGGCCTCAGCCACGTGCTGAAGGCTGCTGCCAGGTCATGGTGACACAGCTGGAAAATAAGTGTCCTGCAGGCAGCAGAGGGCTGGGGGTTCAGCGTGGCTTCAGCATGGCTGCAACTCTGGGTGGGGGTGGAGAGGCCACGCTGGGTAGGGGTTTCTGGTACCTGTGGGGTGAAACAGCAAGCCATCCCATAGTGAAGGTGGTTCTAGCCTCCTGGCAGCCTTGGGGCCACTGATGGCCCACAGGCATCCCAAGATTGCAAATGGTTTAGGGTTGTGCTGACACACAGGGGAGGGACCATCCTGCCCCTAGCATTGTCAGATGCTCTTTAGGCTCTGCCATGCAGAGCGTGGACTTGGCTTCCTCTAGAAATTCCTTGTGTGGATATCTGACACTTGCCCCAGTGTGGGATCACTGTTCCCATCCTGGCCAATGCTACTCCCAGAGCTGCCACCTCCCCTTCTCCTCCTGTTCCCAATGCTGCTGCCACCTGTGCTCTGTCAGCACGTGCAGCTGGGGCAGCTTCTATTTTGCTTGAAGCTCTCCAAGACAGTCCTGTGGTGGTTCTGGGCTGAGGTGTGCTGACAACTCCCACATGGAGCAGGTTGAAGGTCTATTCTGCCAAGACCTTTGCTTTGTTCCTACCTGTGGGATTTTAAGTGCCACCTATACTTCCAAAATGGACTTTATGTAACCACAAGTCTTTTCCTTGGATGTAGTAATTCAAGGACAGCTTCTCTCTCATCCCTCATCCCGTTTGCCAGACCCATTTGCTGCTGAGCAAAGCAAACACGCTGTGCTGCTGGCACCCTCTGCGTAACCTCCAGGGCCAAAGGGTTTATTTCTGACAGTGGGACCTTTGTGCTGCTCCTGAGCTGGTTTACTTATCCTGATCCAAAACTTCCTGAAAGCCCCATCTGCTGTGTCAGGTGGATTATCCTTCCTAACCATCCAGCAAGTCCTCACAACCTGCTTTAGACAAATGTGAGCTCCCAGGCTCTGAGCTCAACCTTGAGGTTGTTCCTGGATACAGCCTGCCAGGAGGGTCTGGACAGCACCTGGAGATAGGACCTGCTCTGGGAGACTTGTGGGTTTGCAGAGGGGATGGTTAGGTATAAGCCAGGTTCAGTGGCACTTGGTGGGTGAGGGAATGGCTTTACTGGCCAAGATTAATATTGCAAAGTGAGCAGCTGATGTCCAGGATGAAGTTATTTCTTCAGCTGGAAGGAGCTTCCTTTATTTTGCTTGATGCAGAAGAACAAAGTGAGCACCATGACACTGCTTTGAATGCCCCCCTAGAGGATGAAGGAACAGCTGGTGCAGTCATGTAGCAGAAATCCTCCTGGGGAGGGTGTGTTTATCTTCAGGAACATAAAACACCCTAACTCCAAGGGGTGCTGTTTGCTAATTGAGCTGTGTGCCTTCACTCCAGCCACTTACCCCTGGTACCACAGATGTTGTGCCCCAAAATATGCCTTGGGCTCAGAGCTGTCCCCTGCCCACAGGACCCATGTCTCTGTGTGCCTTCATGTCACAGCAGTATTCAGCTGAAGCTGTCCCCTATGCCATGCCACCTGCTTCAAAGGGAGCTATGCTGACAAATCCCATTTCTGAGAGTATGATCTCTCCTCCTCCCTCTCCTTCATCCTATTTCTGTACTCAGGGACAGAAAGCTGCTTTCCCTGTCTTCAGGCGAGTAAAATCAGGGAGCAGAGCCTGCTAGATATGGTGCTTGCTGCTTCCCATGAGCTCCAGCTGCTCCTCCCCTGGCTCACACCAGGCTTTGTGACATTTTGAGCAATGTGGGGCTGTTCCTGGCTCCAGGGGGCTAGAGAGTATGCCTTGTTTCCTGTTGTTTATGCTTCCAGCAGCCCCTAATCCTTGTCACAGGGTTTCCATATGGGAGAACATGTCCTGGGACCATGCCATGTGCTTCTCTGCTCTCTTGTCCAGGCCTGCTGGCTCTGCATGGGTGGTTTTGCTGCTTCCCTCACACTGTGCATCTTCCCCATTGGGCATGGCCAGTTTGGGGACACAGATGCCAAGGCAGAGACCTCCTGGAGGAGATGGCCCTGCTGCCACCCAGGGCTGCTCTCCAGAGGCTGGCCCTGGGTTCAGGTCTGTGGCTGGGTTTAGGGTGTCAGCAAGAGGGCTTAGCTGCTCAAGCTCAGGAAAGATCTCGTGACGTGGCCAACATTCCCCAGCTGCCAGAGCCCTGTTATTTCCATGGCAGAGAATTTGGGCTAAAAATGACATCTGAGGGCAGCTGGAGTTGAAAACGAGATGTTGTTTGTTGAAGCCATCGCACAGAGAGCGTGGGGCAGCAAGGCACCCTTGGCTTGATGTGCTCAGGGTCTGGAGCTCTGTGCTTTGCAGTCTGGCTGCTGGTGCCATCAAGGTTAGGAGGCAGTGGGTTGAGGCTGGATGTCACCAGGGCAAGGACTATGAGCAGGTTGGAGATGGAGCATGCCAGCCCCACTAGACTGACCTTGTCCTTGCCATGGAATGGGCTTTTGGAGAGCAACTCTGAACGCTGGGATGGGGCATCCTCACTGTGCTGCCTCAGGGCTCCCAGGTCTTCCTTGGATGAATGGTGAAGCCCTGTTCCCTTCCACAGGTGGGTTATCTGAACTGCCAGTTGGATCCCATCAGCAATGGGATGGCAAGGGAACAGCGGGGTCCAGCACAAGGAATGGCAGCACAGGAGCCTCAGAGCTGCCCTATCCATCAGCGTAGGGTTGCAGGGGGTTGCTGACCTGGCCCTTATCTTTCCTGTTTCTCTTCTTAGCTCCCGCACCTCTGCAGCCGAGAAGGAGATGGGAGGTGAGTGACAGGAGATAGCCTGGAGGTCCAGGCACTGCAGGCCTGGTGTTGTGGGGGAAGGACCCAGGTACCACAGTCTCAAAAAATGAGCTGGATGAAGAACAACATGGTTCCTGACCAAGTCTTGCCCCTCAGCAAAGACTCAGCCTCTGCTTGGGCACAGAGCAAGCAGAGCCCATGTCAGCACTGGGGGTTCTTCTGAGGTCCAAGCCAAAGCCTCTCTCCCCTTCACCCACACTGGAAGCTCCTGGGGAGGCAGTAGGAGCTTGGTGAGGCATGGCCCATCTCCATCCTCTTCCACCGCAGGAGCAGAAAAAAGGGAGAAAGGATTCCGAGCCCATCAGGGATTTGGGGATCACCATGGTGGAGTCACCGGTGCCCACACCTATTTCTACGCTGATGAGGCCAAGTGTGACCAACACATGGAGACTTTCCTTCGCTGTATTGATGCCTCAAGTGAGTACTCCATGTGTCCTGGACAGTCCCACTGTTCTGGGGACTGCAAGGATCTTTTAGTCCCACCACCACCTATCTCTCCTGCCCAAGGGCTGATGATTAGATTGACTCTGTTCTTGTGGCTCCATCCAGGTGGCAGTTCAGATGACGGCTTTTCTGCCATCAAGCTGACAGCACTGGCCAGACCCCAGTTCCTGGTGAGTGCCAGAAGTGTGACACAGTGTGCTGGGGCAGAGCCAGGGCCACAGATGATGCTTCTGCTGGGGCAGGTGCCAGATGGCATCTCTAGTAATGGCAGTGAGGAGTGGGCACCAACAGCCTGTCCCCTGTGAGCCCAAGACCCCTAGAGACCCTGCCTCAACTTTTGGGAAGACACAAAGAGCTTAGAACTTTAAAGGTCCCAACAAGAAGGGGGATGTGTGGGGTCTCTACTGCTTGGCTGGGCCAAGGTGCCCTGCTCTGGGGTCAGCGTCTGCCTTGGGCTGGGTGATCTTGCAAAGCCCTGGCAGGACAGGAGGCTCCAGCCTGGGTGTCCCACCTGGAGCCCTGTCCCCACAGGTGCGGTTCTCAGAGGTGCTGATGAAGTGGCGGAAATTCTTCCACCAAATGGCCACAGAGCAGGGCCAGGGCGGGCGGGCAGTGCTGGACACAAAGCTGGAGCTGGAGAAGCTGCAGGTGAGGCGGGTGATGCCTGTGGGAGGAGGCTGTGCTGCAGGGATGTGCTGCTGGAGGTGGCCATGGACACAGAGGTGCCAGAGCAGCCCTGAGCTGTGACACCTCAAGCACACAGACCCCTGTGGCCCAACACTTCTTTTGGTGGCAGGAGGCACTGGCCAACTTGGGTATTGCGAGCAAGGCAGAGAGCCAGCAATGGTTCACAGGCGAGAACCGGGCACAAGCAGGTAAGTTGTCTGGGAGCTGGGAATGCTGCAGGGCAGGGACACAGGGGGACTTTGTCCAAGTCCCTGGGGCAGCAGCAAGGGGACGTCTCCAAAGGCCAGCTCTGGGTCAGCACAGCAATGGAACATAGGGGAAGTTTGGGTGGAGGTGACAAGACAGGACAGGGTGGCACATGTCATGTGTCCTTCCCGCTGGTGGGGTTTGGGAGCTGATAGAGAGCCCCCTGCCTTTGCAAGACACCAGCAAGGACCTGGCTCTCTGCTCCCAGCACTGTGGACCTGCTGGACTGGAACAGCCTGTTTGACAGCCGCACCAAGCTCTCCAAGCCTCTGCTCATCCCCAACAGGAAGGTGGGTAGCCCAGAGTGGTCCCACAGAGTGTCTGTGGGAGCAGGGCAAGGGTCTCGTGCTCTTTCCAGTAGGTGCTGGTGGCTGCAAAGCTCAGCCATGCTGTGACCATAGTGTGTGACTACCAGGCTGGCAGGGTGGGCACCCTGCCACACCGAGCTGGCTGGTGGGAGCTAGGGGACTGGGATGGGTCAGCAGTCCTGGGGATGAGTTCCCTCCAGGGGTGTTTGTGTCCCCTGTGGGCAGAGCTGGGTGCAGGTAGGGTGCCACAAAGCTGTTCTTGTTTCAGACTGGGCAGCTGGAGCCTCTGCTGTCGCGCTTCAGCCAGGAGGAGGAGCTGCAGATGAAGAGGGTGCTGCAACGCATGGACATTCTTGCGAAGGTGAGGGGCCCTTGGGGCTGGGGGAGTCACAGAGGGGACACATGGAGCAGACAGCTCCCATGAACCCAGCCTGGGTGTCATTCACCCCCAGAGAGCCATGGAGAAGGGTGTGAGGCTGATGGTAGATGCAGAACAGAGCTACTTCCAGCCAGCCATCAGCCACCTGACCGTGGAGACGCAGCGCCGCTTCAACAAGAGCCAGCCCATCATCTACAACACTTACCAGTGCTACCTGAAGGTGAGGCTGGCATGTCCCAGTGCACTGGCGGGGACAGATGGAGACCTCATCTCCTGAAGCCATGGCAGTGCTATGGCACAGCTGCTGAGGCAGTCAGAGGTGGCACTGGAGCAATGATCTCGTGCCATCTCTTCCACTTGGTCACAGGAGGCTTACAACAACGTGACAGGGGACGTGGAGCTGTCGCGCCGGGAGGGCTGGCACTTTGGCACCAAGCTGGTGCGTGGTGCCTACATGGAGCAGGAGAGGGAGAGGGCAGCTCAGATGGGCTATGAGGATCCCATCAACCCAACCTATGAGAAGACCAACGAGATGTACCACAGGTAGGGGACAGCCCCAGCCACACTGCTGCCTGTTGCCCCAGTGGGACGAGGCCTCACCAGAGACCCATCTTGCCTGACAGGTGCCTGGACTATGTCCTGGAGGAGATCAAGCACAGCCGGAAAGCCAGCGTGATGGTGGCATCTCACAATGAGGACACGGTGAAGTTTACCCTGCGCAGGTGAGTGCTGAGCAGGCAGCGTGGTGAGGCAGGGTCAAGGGACTTGAGGAATGTGGGGGCCCAGCAGAGAAGCAGGGAGATGTGCTGTGGTTTGTCAGGTGCCCCCTAAGCTCACCTGGGGGGATCCTGGCTCCCACCTGGTGCTCAGGGCTTTAGATGGGGCTTGGAGCTGACGTACAGCATGGTGGCCCTAGTGGCTGCAGAACTGGTCCCATCGCCAACCCAGACATTGTTGTAAAAACAAATCCCTCAAGCTCCACATCCCAGCATCCATCTGGGATGTGGTCAGTGCCACGGTCTCCTATTTAGAGATGACCCCCAGTTCTCTGGTGGGACACACTCCCTGGTGAGCTCTGCTGTGTCAGCTCTCCCCCTACGCTGAGGCTTATTTTGCAGGATGATGGAGCTGGGGATCCATCCCTCGGACAAGAAGGTGTGCTTCGGGCAGCTGCTGGGCATGTGTGATCAGATCACCTTCCCCCTGGGTGAGTGATGGGAATGGAGGGTGGAGGGAAGGGAGAAAGGAAGGTCATAGAGCACTGGCTGAGCACAGTGCCTTGCCATGGGGAGTACTGTGACCCCTGTGGGGCTTGGGGAAGGTGTAGATGAGGATATAAGTGAAGAGTCACATCCCTCTCCTGGAGTTCCATGAGTGGCTGGGCAGGGACACTCCCCCTTTGGAGTCTGAGCAGAGATTGGGGTGTTCCAGGTTGGGACAGAAACTAGTCCCAGCAGATAGAAACCCTCTCCTGTACCTCCTCGGCCAGGGGGTGTCCCTGGGCTCCATGGGAGGCACATCCTGCATCCTGGGCTCTCTGCTGACAAGATGGCACCAGCCTCTTGTGTGACCTTGGCCACAAGCCCAGGCAGTGGAGCAGCACTGCCAGGGACCTGGACAGAAGGACACACAAGGGTCCAGCTACCCAGCCCAGGTGAGGAACTGATCTCCCTTCCCACACCAGTGTCCAAAACAGAGTCCCAAGGCCAGCAGAGCAGCAGGAGGCAGACTGGGCAGTTGTCCAGCGCAGATGCTGCTCTGTCCTGGAGTTCCCTTGGAAGCAGGGCTTGGCCGCCCATCTGCAGCTTCCTCCGGTCATGCTGGAAAAATGTGTTAACTTGATGTTTCTGGTTGAACGCTCCTTGAGCTGGCCCAGCCCCGGCTGCCGGCATTCCCAGGGCTCCTGGTGACCTCAGCCCGCTACCTCTAGTGCTTTCCCAAGCTCCCGGTGATGAGCCAGGAGAGCAGGTACTGCTGCTCCTTCCACCAGGCTCCACTGCTGGGATCCCCCTCCCAGTGCCCAGCCACAGCCTCCTGCACATCCATCCCTGCTCCATCAGCACTCAGAGCATGGGAGAGCAGGCAGGGAAGGGCAGGTGGCTTTTTTTCTTCCCCCGCTCTTTTTCAACTTGCACACTTGTTTTTTCTTCTCCCTCTGTTTTTTCTTCATCTCTTTTACCCTTAACCCTTCTTCTTCACCCTTTTTTCCCCCCTTCTTCCCCTTTTTTCCCCCCTTCTCCCCTTTTTTTCTCCCCCTTCCTGTCCCTTCCTTCCCTTTCCCCTCTCTTTTCTTCCTTGCTCCTTTTTTCCCTTTTAATGTATCTTCCTCCTATTTTCCCTTTTCACTTTTTTTTTTTTTTTTTTTTTTTTCACTTTTTTACTCCTTTTTTACCTTCTTTTTCCTTTTTGCACATTTTTTTTTCACTCTCAGCACTTCCCTGATCCGCAGCCTCTCTCCCTGCAGGCCAGGCTGGCTTCCCCGTGTACAAGTACGTGCCCTACGGGCCAGTGAACGAGGTGCTGCCCTACCTGTCCCGCCGGGCCCAGGAGAACAGGGGCTTCATGCAGCGGGCAAACCGCGAGCGGGACCTGCTCTGGAAAGAGGTCAAGAGGCGTCTCCTCACAGGAAACCTCTTCAGCCACTGACCTTAGCCCCAGCCCAGGGGCTCCTGTACCTTCACCCTGAATCACTGTCACCATTGCCCATCCCAGTTCTGCTGCAGCTCCCCCAGCCCCCTTTGCCCGGGGCGAGAAGTGTCCTTGTTGCTGTTGAACCACTGAACCACTTGCACCTTCTGGTGGCCTCTGGGCTCGCCCAGCTGGCACTACCCCTGGGATGTTCTTCTGCCACCCCACGGCCTCTCGGGCTGTCTCCTGCCAGCCCACTCTGTGCCTTGATGAACACTGTCCTGGCCTTTTTTTTCCCTGGCAGGATTGCACAGGCTGATTTATCCACTTGCCTTGTGCTCATGGGCTCAGATTCAGGTGGGCTGGGTGACTTGGGGACAAGCTGGCCTCAGCCAGAAGCTTCTCCAGCCTCTGCCAGGGTTGGAGCTTTGCCTCCACCAGACCTTTGAAGGGGTGGGATCAGCCCCAGTTGCCTGTCCCAGACAACTACCTGCCTGCTCACTGGCGTTGCACTGACCAGAGCTGGGCAGGTCCAGGCTCTCCCCCATCCCACTGGGATATGCTGCCTGGGGTTGTCCATCCTCAGACACACGTCCTACAGAGCAGGAGGGGTGAGGGGAGTGGGCTGGCCCCATCCCTGTACCATTCCTGCCCTGACCACAATCCCTGGTTCTAATGATGGACCAGGGGCAGTGGGAGCACCAGGAGCTGGACCACAGCTCATCTCTGCTGTACACTGGATTTGTAGAGAATGGAAATGATTAAATCACAACTGTTCCTGCTCCCATCTTTCTCTCTCTCTGTTATTGGGCAGCCACATGTCCCCAGGCACTGCCATGGTCTCAAAGGGGGGTTACTGCTCCATGCTTTGGCCTGAGCCAGAGCTTGGGGAAAGGAGTGAGGCCAAACTTCCTGGGACAGGGACTGGAGCTGTGGAGCTTCCTGTGGTGGGTTTGGGGGGAGCTGGGAGCCCTAGGGCATCCCTCTACCTGCACAGGAGGAGGTGGCAGCATGGGAGAGCCTCTCCCCCTCAGACAGGCTTTTGGGGGACATGCACCCTGCAGGCTTTCATGCCCAAAATTAGGGGCACTTTTTCCTGAGCTCTGCAAGACCATAGGTATCTCTGGGATTCCCTGCCTGGAGCTGTGCAAGTGTCTCCTTTTTTCCTTGGTCAGTCCCTCTACTTGGTGAGCCCCTCACACCAAAGGGGTGATGTTTTTGCTTTCCAGAGCTGTTCATCTCCTGCCTTTTCTCTAGCTGAGACTTTTCTGCCTTAAAAAAACCCTTGAGGGGAGCTGGGAGCCTTGCCTGGAGCATGGGACTAGAACAGCACTGGTGCAGACAACAGTTTGGCTCCTGGAATTTAAAAGATAGGAGATGTTCTAGGCCCTGGGCTGCCTTCCAGCCCATGCAGGATGCTGTGACAGTGGCACAGACTAAGTACCCTGGTGCACAAGGGGCTGAGCTCTGCTGCTGCAGCTGCACCCAGGGCTGGCTGATGCAGGAGCAGCTGTTACCCACTGTGAGCTTCTGCAAAGACCAAAGACCCCCAGGCATCTGTGTAGTAAGGCAGGAGAAGCCCCACTTGACCTTCTTTTTTGCAGATAATCCCCAGCCCTCTTCCTATGACGGGACAGCTTTGCAGCCTAGGTCAGTGGTGTTGTGTGTGCCTGTTTGCAGGGGCTGTGTAGGGCTGCAGGTGCTGCCTCCTGAACACCCAAGGCACAGGATGTCCTTGAAACCCCAAATCCCTGGTTCCCCACAACTTTTCACAGAATGTCCTCAGGACCCACAGGATCATCCAGCCCAGCCCTGTCCCTGCCCAGACACCCCAACACTCCCAGCCTGTCCATCCCTGGCAGCCTCGGGGCCGTGCCCATTGCCTGGGGAGCCTGGGCAGTGCCAGCACCTCTGGGGGAGGGAAGAACCTTTCCCTGAGCTCCAGCCTGAGCCTGGGCAGTGCCAGCACCTCTGGGGGAGGGAAGAACCTTTCCCTGAGCTCCAGCCTGAGCCTGGGCAGTGCCAGCACCTCTGGGGAGGGAAGAACCTTTCCCTGAGCTCCAGCCTGAGCCTGGGCAGTGCCAGCACCTCTGGGGGAGGGAAGAACCTTTCCCTGAGCTCCAGCCTGAGCCTGGGCAGTGCCAGCACCTCTGGGGGAGGGAAGAACCTTTCCCTGAGCTCCAGCCTGAGCCTGGGCAGTGCCAGCACCTCTGGGGGAGGGAAGAACCTTTCCCTGAGCTCCAGCCTGAGCCTGGGCAGTGCCAGCACCCTCTGGGGGAGGGAAGAACCTCTCCCTGATACCCCGCCTAACTATCCCCTGGCACAGCTGTATCCATGCTTAGCCAGAAAATAGCAACTGCCGCTTTTATTTCTGGGTGCACTGACCCAACCAACCCTCCCATATCTCAGGCATTCCCCACCTTGCTCAGTTTTAGCTTTTGCTGCTGTTTTCTGGTTGTTCTGAAGGAAGAGGAGGCATGGAATGGCAGTATGTGTGTAGGACCCTGTGCTGCAGCCTTGCTGCTGCTACAGCAGCGGGGCGCTGGAAGGGGAAAGAGCCGTATCCTTGCAGCAACCATCCTGTCAGCCTGGGCACAGTGAAGATGATGACAAGTACCTCACATTGTAGGTTCCCACTGTGCCCCGCTGTGCAGTCCTGCCCACTAAACCAGCCAAGGGGATTTTTGAACTCTTGACAAAATGGCATCTTTTTACTTGGTTTTGTGTTCGGAAATACTATAGTGCTGGGGTTTCTTTCTCCTGTGGTGTTTTCCAAAGCACAGAAAGACAGGAGACAGGCACACGGCAGGGTCTGAAATGTGAAGTGCAAATAATGGTGTGATGGAAAGCATGGGCCAAGCTCTGCATGGACAACAGCCTGGCTGGGACCAGTGGGAGAGGAGGGAGGGGTGGGTGCTACCTGTGGGCTGTACAGTACGAGCCAGCCCAGAGCACTGTGAAATCTCCCTTTGCCTCTACTCCACAGCATCCTCAGCTTCTTCAGCCTCTTGTGCCATCTGGCAGCATCATCTGAGGGAACAGCTTATCTCCCTGGCTACAGCCTAGTCCCTGCCTTGCTGAGGGTTACACAGGTGGAAACAGAGCAGTCAAGATTGCCTGCTGACCAAGAGAAAGAGAAGTTAAGTTTATGGAAGCCAAAAAAACATACGAAAGCTGACATCCTCACACAAAGCACCAGCACGGTGAAGGTGAGGCAGTGTGATCCTGCCCTGGCTCGTTGTGGCTGGGACAGCAGAGTACAAGGGCTGCTCAGCACAATGCAGGGGGATGAAGAGAGCAGAATAGGAAGGGAATCCTAGCTGTGGAAACAGCCTGAGTGAGGCTAAAGCTCGAGGTAGGCACAGCTGCCAGAGGAGGCACCGCCACCAAACCCAGATTTCTGCCTAACTTTGGAGCTGACCCTCCTCATCCCACTTTCTCCACTCAAAAGGGATGCTGAGGTCAGCCTGAGGCTGAGTAATCCCAAGGAAGCAGTTTGTGCCTCTATGATCTTCACATTCCTGTGCCTGTGAGCAGCATGGGGCAGGAGGGACAGGGATGTGGAGGCAGGGGGAGATGGGCAAGGGATGTTACTTCCTGGTGCTTCTGCCAAACACATGGAATGTGCCAGGGAAAAAAGGAGCGGGGAGAGGGGGTGATACCCAGTGGTCACATTCCCACTGGTAAGACCACCATTGGGAGTCCCCTGTCTGAGCAGGAGAGAAGCCTTCATGTACATCATCACTGCCAATACTGAAGATGGAGAGAACCCACCAAATGCCTTTACTCTCTGCTTGGTGCAAGGATCTCAAGGTGCTCAGAACTCCCTGATCCTCTCCAGAACGATGCTGCCCAACTCATGCCTACAGGGATGGAGGCTCCACATCCACAGGTCTCTGGAGGTGTGTGGTGCTCAAAGGCTGCTCTTTGGGAGATGTGCTGTCTGTTCACCCTCCCCAGCTCTGTGCAAGCCATCAGCATTCCTCAGGAGACACATGCAGCTGTTCAGCTGCATTTGCACCCCCTTAAGGGAGATGGCCAGGGTGTCCCCATCCACATTTCCCCTATACTGTTACCAGGTATCCTGGGAGCTCAGAGAAGCTTGACACATCTCTTGCAGTGACCATTAAGCTGAAACTCCAGCTGGTACAGAATGGTGGCCAAGGAAGCCCTGGCCTATTCAGTGCTGCTTCCCTGTCAGGCTGAGGAGGTTTATTAACAGGGCTGCCCCACCGTGCTTGAGGTGTGGGACTCGTGTAGATGCCCGGGGTGTCCCCCTGATTCCCAGCTGTGGGTTAGCCAGTGGCTGCTCTGAAGCCTTTCTGTCCCTGTACAGGTCCTTGGCTCCGCTGCTGCAGGCACCACTTGGCTCGCACGGGTCCTGCATGGCTCCCAATAGACCTGTCCAGGCTGCCAGACACATAGAGATCACTAGCATCACTAGCACCTCCTGGACCTTGCAGGACAGCTGGACACTGGGGCTGTCACATACCTGAGGCTACCAGGACTTTGGGAAAGGTAGATCCTGAGGCTGTCAGGCATCTGGAGGTGCTGGATCCCTGGGTCAGGTGGACACTGGCGCTTTCAGGCTCCTGAGGGCTGCCAGACTGCCAGGACAGACCAACCTTGGGTCTTTGGGCACCCAGGACTGTGGGACCCCTGGAGCTACTGGAACCACAAGCCATACAGATCCCAGGGCTGTTGTGCATCTGGGGCTGCCAGATCCCAGATACAGCCAGAGCTTGGGACTGCCAAACCCCCGGGACAGTCAAAACCCGGAGCTCTTGGACACCCACGGCTGTCCAACCCCTGGAGCTGCTGGATCCCGGGACAGCCAGACCCCGGGGGCCACCAGACTGCTGGGGACTGTCGGGGCTCTGGAGCTTCTAAGCCGCCGTGACAGCCTATCCCTGGTGCTGTCGGTTCGCGGGCCATCCACACCCTGAGCCGCTGGACTCCCAGGACTCCCGGGAGCTGCTGGACCCCCGGGCTGCGCTGGAAGCCAGGACTCCGCATCCTCTCATTCCCCCTCGGGGACCCTCCCCGATTTCGGCGGCGCTGCCCACCCTGGGGAGCCTTTCGGGGTCGTCGGGGCGGCGCTGCCCGGGGCCGGGGCGGCGGCGGCAGCGGCCCCCGGAGCCTGGCCCGCCGTCAGGGGAACCAATGCGGAATTTCCTGGCTGGCGGCGGAGCCCCTCCCGCCGCTACAGAGAGGGGCGCGGGGGAGGCGGCGGCGAAGCGATCGCAGCGCGGCTTCCGCCCGCCGAGCGGCAGCGGGGACCGGCCGGGACCGGGGCGGGCGGGGACCGGGAGCGGCGGAGCCGGGGCGGGGGCAGCGCCCGGCCCTGGGTGGGCTGTGCCGGCTGCGGCTGGGCCCCGCCGCTCCGCCGCTGATGGCGGCCCGTGGGCTGCGGCTGCCCCGCCGCGCCCGGGCTGGGGCCGCGCTGCTGCCGCTGCTGCTGCTGCCGCTGCTGAGCCGCGGAGCCGCCCAGGAGCTGAACCCCCGCGGCAGGAACGTCTGCAGGGCCGGCGGGTAGGAGCAGGGGCGGGCAGGTGTGCGGGGCGGGACGGGACCCCAGCGCCGGACGGGGCAGCGGGACGGGACGGGACGGGACGGGACGGGACGGGACGGGACGGGACGGGCTTGCCGGTCCATCCCCCATCTCGGGCAGCCGCGGCGCTGGGCGCCTTCCAAGACAAAGTCCGTCCTGTGCGCGGCTGAGGCAGGGGGAGCCTGTGGCGGGGAGAGCTTGAGGAGCGGAGCCCGAGCGGGGCCAGGGACGTGGGGACTGGTCCTGATCCCTGGGCGGCTGCGGGGAACCGGTCCTGCATGCCTCCGGAGCCAGTCCTGGATGCCGGGGCCGGTTCTGCTGGAGGGAGCTGGGTCTGGGTGACTCTGGCGATGGAGTCATGAGAGGGACGGAGGACAATCCTGCATCCCTGGGGCAGGATCTGCACTGGGGAGCCGGGGACTGGGTTGCACTGATGACCCTAGGCTGGTGGGATACAGGATGCTTTGGGTATCATGGTGAAGCTGCCCCAGGCTGCTGGGGATTGTGGATTTGGCAGCGCCAGGACCCTCGTGTTTGGCTTCAGAAAGTGGGTGCTGGCACTGTCTAGCTGTCCCGTGGGTCGTATCCTGCCTGCCTGGCTGGGGGCAGGGTCTCAGGAGGTGGCACTGACTTGTCCCTGCTCCCAGTGCTCTCCGTGTCCCACAGGTCCCTTTGCAGAGCATCACCTCAGCCGAGCTTCTCTGCAGCGCTCAGGCTCGGTCTGCCCAGGCTCCTGGGCCAGGCTGGCCCAGCACAAGGGGGGAGAGCCACAGCCGCTGCCTCCCGCCTGGGAGAGCTGGATCCCCTGCGCTCGATGGGGGGCCCAGGCCATAAATGCACCTTTACATCTCGCCTGTGAGGTCAGACGAGTCCACAAGGAAAACATGTGCTTCGAGCAAGAGGGGCCGCATAATGGCTCCATTCAGCAGGGCCACAGGGCGCTGGTGCCCCCTCCTCAAATTACAGCCAGAGTTTCCTAAGGAGGCATTTCACGAGCCAGAGCAGCCGCAGCTCTCACCGGTGCTGTTCCTTGACAGGGAGCCGTCCCTCCTCGGCAGCCCATGACCTGCACAGCAAAGCCGCCACTACATCTTGGGGTGGCAGAGGGAACTCGAGTAGTGTCTTGTGTTCTTGTACCCTGCTCCGTGTGCCTGGGTTCTCCCCCAAGGACC
The DNA here is from genome assembly GCA_030060385.1 of Muscicapa striata striata. Lineage (NCBI taxonomy): Eukaryota > Metazoa > Chordata > Aves > Passeriformes > Muscicapidae > Muscicapa > Muscicapa striata. The sequence goes on along the minus strand of JAREIS010000113.1, from coordinate 322,474 downwards.
CCCTCATCCCCACTAGATGAAGGTGGGGGAGGTGCTGCACCAGCACTGCAGGGCTCGGACTCACTCCCTGTGCCACCCCTGGTGCCATGGGATATGCAACAGGCACTGGCTGTTTGTTGTGTGGGACAGGTTGGTTGTGTCCATCCTCCTGCAGGACTGGGGCCTGAAGGCATCCTGGGGGCTGGGGATGGTGGGGCAGGGACAGTCCCTAAGAAGCTCAGGTGATGTTTGCATAATTTTCTATCCCTCACCCTTTTGCAAACCCTTCTTCCCTCTCCACCCACTCACTTGGCACCCACCGTCTTCATTTCTGTGTACAGTGGATGTGGAGGACCCCCCTACATGATCTGGTGCTGCAGATCCTGGGGCCAGGGGCAGTGGGACTGGAGGTCCCAGTGTCCTCCATCCAAGGCTGTTGGAGCTCATTGGACCCTTGGCTCTGCAAAGCCCATCCAGACATCCTGTGGAGATGCCACCACAGGTTTCAGAAGGCTCAGGATTGTGTGACTTCTTGGGACCTGGCTCCCAAGTAGAAATTCAAGGAATAATTTGGGGCAGATGAAAGGGGCATATTTGGGTCTCTTGGGGGGTTTTGTGTTCTAAATTCAACTTGTCCTTAAATTTGAAGTTCTTTTATAACTGGTTTCCCATTAGTGTGACCAAAGGTGCCATGGTAACAGCCTGGGCACTGCTTTGTCCCTGTCCTGCTCTCTTGCTAACACTCTTTTTTCCAGTTTTTGGTCTTTAATTTTCTTTCTCTGCCTTAAGGGTTTCTATCTATGTCCATGATCCTATTCCTGCCTACCCTGGGGATGTCTGTCTGTCTGTCTGCACCCTAAGGCTGGGGTCAGGGAGCTGCAGCTGGCATCAGCTGGAGAGTCCCCTGATTATCCTCACAAAGCTTCCCAAAGGGGCTGGAAGGAAAAAGATGCTCTGTGCAGTCCAGATCTTTTTTTTATCTGAAATATTAATCTCTGTCTTGGAGGCATTTGGCATCTTAGAGAAATGGCTGAGGAAGGCACACAGTAAGATGTCTTTTTCCCCCTCTTCTTCTTGTCTCTGGAGAGAATGAAATAGCCACTGAGTCCTTCTGCTTGGAAAGATGTCACCCACCCTGTCAGTGCCTGGGACCCAGTGGTCCCAAGAGCAATGTGTACCAGCTGGGTGGCACCAAGTGATGGGTGACACAGAGGAAGATTAGCACTGAGGTGATGCTTGGAAGGAGCAGCAGGGCAGCAATGGAAAACCACTGGGGATGAGGAGGGTGCCAGTGGTTCTCTGAGCACCGGGGATACGCTGGGTGTCCGCAGGGCTCCTCTGCAGCTCCATCCACTGCATTGAGCTGGGTGCTCTCACATGGGACCACAGGCAGCAGCTCCCAGCTGAACCCCAGAGTCTTGTTCCTGCTTCCAGGGATGTGAGCCTGCTCCTCATTGTTCAGGGAAGGCTGTGCTGGTCAGACTGAGAAGCCACTCCTCCTGCTTTAGAGTTGTCTCTGTAGCCATTGGTAAAGTGATTTTTGGGAGCAGTGTATCCCACTAAGTCACAGGAAAAGTATTCTACCTCTGTGAAAAGCCTGGGATCATTAGCTGAGATCCCAGTGATGCTCAGCATGAGCAGGACCTGGCTATGGACCAGGGGCAAGGCTGGCATGGAGGACTCATCCCTGCAGGTGACAGCTCCAGCTCTGTCCATATCCCACTCCTTTTCCTCTACACCAGCTGAGGTCTCAAGCCCTGGCCACAGCTCAGATGCAGCTTTTCATTGGTTTTTTTCCCAGAATTTGTAGTGCTTTGAAGGTATTTGCATGGTGGATGTCTGCAGCGCCATGTCTGTGTGGGTCAGGAGGTGAGCTTTTAAACACAACTCCCAGTTATCCTTTCCGAGCGGTCAGGAGGCACATGGAGCAAGCCCTTTGTCATGGACCTGAGACCGTGAAACCTCTTTTAGTTGCACACCCTGGTGAGCACTGGTGACCTGCAGCCAGCACTGAACCTCTGTGGGCTGATTGTGCTCTGGGACCCGTCCATGTACCCCACTGGGAGCAATGGTTTTCCAGTGTTGCATCCTGGCTACCTCTCCTTGCCACAGAACCAAGTTTATTTGCTGTCAAAGCTTCTGATAAATGAGGTGGGGGCTGAGCAGGGTGTGGGAGGAAGGCACGGGGAAGGAGATTAGCTATTAGGGAACAGATAAGCCCAAATCCTGTGAGGCAGTGGGCTGGGTCCCAGCTGGGGACCGGTCCCAGCGATCGTGGTGCCACTCACCTCCTCCAGCTCATGGCAGAATTTTTTTCCTCCTGCCACCATGTTCCAGTAACTCCCAGCTCCCAACCATCAGCTCATCACAAAAGATACTTTTTGCCACATTTCCCGTGATGCCAGTTTTGGTAGCCAGGCTGGGCTGTTGGAGGCAGGTTTCCCAGGTGGAAGGGTTTGCTCTTGCAAACCTGTGATGGTTTCAATCTAAAAGCCACCAAACTGAATTTCTAAAGGGTGAAAGCGACCCCAGGTGCAACAGTGAGGCCTTGGCCATGCATGGGAGGGCAAGAGCACCATGGACCCTTCTCCACCTCTGCCTGAGTATCCCAGCACAGCTGGCAAAACTTTTTGGGGGACATAGGCTGAAGCCTCTTCCAGAGGACCTTGACTCCAGCCCCCCCAGTCCTCAGGGAGGTGATTTGGTGGTTGGCCCATCTTTTCCATTAACCCCGTGCATCCCCTCGCATGCTCGGCAGGAGCAGAGCCCCCCATTGAGCCCTGGGATCCCTGTGGGGGGTGTTTGTGCTGCTGCCATCTCAGCATCTTGCAGCTGCTTCCACAGGCTGCATAGATGGAGCTATTTTGGGCTCCGGCTGCAAGGCATTTTTTCCAGGCCTTGAATCATTTTTGTGGTTCTTTTCTGCCTCTTTTCCAACTTTTTGCAGTCCGCCACGCAAAGGGGGACATGGTGCTCCTGGCTGGGCCATGCAGGTGCTGCCCACTGAGGGGCTGGGGTGGAGCTGCAGCCCCAGGACCCCACTTTGGCCGAGGGGCTGCTGGCAGCTCCCTCCCCAGCCCTGGATGAGGCGGTCTGGCAGCCAGACGTGATCCTGTGACTGCACTGGGTTTCGAGCAAATACTTCCTCTCTGTCTCCTCCTCTTTTGCATTTGTTACATATAAAAAGGAAGAGGGGAAAAAAAAAAAAAAAGAAAAAAAAAAGAAAAAGCCAAATGCATTCCAGGCTGTGCCGCCAGACCAGCCCGGTGAAGTTTTCCTTGACTGCAGCATCCGTCTGGGCTGTTTGTCCAGCACTGCTCCCTCCCTGCGGGACCCGGCAGTGTGGGTCACCCCCAGGGTGGGTGGATGGCTCCAGGGACGAGCAGGGGTCCACAAACAGGGATTTCTGTGGGGTCGTGGGGAGTGTACTCCCCACACGCAGCTGCAGTGTCATGAGCCCCCAGACATTTGCCTGGGGAGATTCTTGGACGAAGTGCGGGTGAGGTGTCCCCATGTGTCCCTTCCCAGCAGAGAGCTGAGCATGCCTGGCTGAGCTTCTAAGTGAGTCTGAGCCCCTATCCTGCTCATGATTGTGCCAAAAACATCCTGCCTCATGATCCTGTGCCTGGTACTCCATGGAAGTGGTGGTACTCCAGACTCTCAAGAGCTCAGGGGTGCATTCCAACTGCCTGCACTTGGCACCCCCCTGCTTGTACATAGGGACATTACCTGGGAGCTGGGTGTGTTCCAGCTATTCCAGCCAGGTGGTTCCAACCTGCCTTTGGGGTTCCATACCGCCTTTGGGGTTCATCCCCAGGCCACAAAGCATCAAGCCTGGGATTCAAGTCATGTTTTCCCCAGGGACATTTAGAACCTTCACTTTTTCCCAGCTTTTTTTTTTTTTTTTTTTTTTTTTTTTTTGGGGGGAGGAAGGGGAGGTGGATAATTTTTTTTGTTGCAGGTTGCAAACATGACTTTTCCTTTTTCATCACTCCTTATTAATGGAAAAAAATGGTCCTGGCATCACCTTAATGGCTGGTGGAGCATCCATGGGATCTTACAGCAGATCCAGTAACTCACTGTGTACTGGAGGAGGAGTTCCCTTTCCCCTCTGGAGGTATAGAAGCCTCCAGCAGGACGTCATGGTGCTCCTGGTGGGTTTTTGGGAAGGACTAGGACTTTCTGAGGGTTGTAAATATTTGTGATGCATTTTTTATCCCTGCAGCTCCTCGGTTCTCGTGTGCTGCCAGGGATGGAGGCAACAAGGAAGCGAGTGTTTAATAGGTAAACACCAGGATTTTGCATCATTGGGCTCTGCCCATCCTTCACTGAGCTCTCCTGGCCTCACCACCACTGTCAGGGGCCACCTTAATGTGTCCTGTGCCTGGGAGCCCATGTCCTGGGGACATGCAGCCAGAGCCCTGCCTCTCTGCAGTGCTCTAAACCAGCACCGTGTGGATGGAATGGGTGCTCAGCCCCAGTGTCCAGGATCACAGAGCTGTGGGGGTTTCTTTCCTTACCAGCCAGCTCTGGATCTAAGGACTTGGAGATATTGCCTGGGGTCTTAAGGGACAGTGAAGTGTCCCCCAGGGTGAAGGTGAAGCTGCAGGGATGGGACTGAGATTCCCTACAGATGCTGCAGCAGCATGGGGACCTGAGCTAGAGCCACCAGTGAAGCTGAAGCTGCCCAGACTAGGCACATGGTCTCACTGGGGAGAGGCTGCTAGGGCTGCCAAAGACCACTGAGCTTGGACTCAGGCCATATGAGGTGTCACAGCTCCTTATTGGGGCCCCCAGTAGCCCATCCACAGCATGGGTGCTCAGCATGAAACCTGGCAGCATCATTCCCTGCATTGCCACCACAATGAAGACAGCTGCTTTGGGGCTTCCCCACAGGGAGGCTGGCCACAGGCCGGCCATGGGGCTCACCATACCCTGGGAGAGCTGGAGGTGGCACTTTGCAGCTGGGACCAAAGCCCACATAACCAACTAACCCACTGTGCATGAGCCCTGTAACTGCTCACTGCGTGCATTGGGAATGGGGTGTGGCCTGTTTGGAAGAGAGAAGGACAGGATCTGCCAGGACAGTGGGGGGAGGATGGTCCCCCAGTGAGCTGTTCCCATCTCTTGCCCCCCCAACCTGCTCTAACCTTTAGACTCACTGCTCCTAACCTGTGTAATCTGTCTATTTTAGGGGTTTCTATAGTATCCATCACCGTAGGTCTAACAACTCCCAGGTAAGGTGGCTGGGATGGGTGGTTGTCTCTCCCCCTCCCAGTGCCTAAGGAAGCTTGTCCAGGGTGGTGTGGGATCTGCAAGTGCTGCCTGCCCCACGTGCTGCACTTGCCTGGCTCCAGGCATCGGTCTCAGCATGAGGTCCCCTTGGCAGGAGAGGGGCTGGTGGCCTTTGGGGGCAGGTAGCATGTGGGAGAGGCAGTGCTGGGATGTCAGTGCCCACAACGTCTCCATTCCATGACCCCTTCTCCCCTCTAGCAGTGCGGAGCTGAGCAAGGGACAGCACCATTGGGTGCAGCTTCTGGCAGGGACATGGCTTGGCTGGATGGCAGGAGGCTGGTGGCCAGGATGGGTGGCATCCTATCTGGGTGGCAGAGATGGAGCTGAGCTGGGTGACAGGAGGCTGGTGGAATTTTTCTGGAGAGGGTTCCATCCAGCCCAGAAAGTTGCTCACCAGGATGGTCACAGTGCCACAGCTCAGCAGCACTCAGAGGGTCACTGCACAGCTCTTTTTCTGCTCTGGAGGGGTCTGGGGAGCTTTAGAGAGCAAGCACTGGTACTCATGCCTGCTATCTGCCCATCTGTCCAGCTGTGTGTGAGGGGAACTTCACGTGCAAGGAGAACGAGGTGTGCGTCAGGCCCAGCGAGTGCCGCTGCCGCCATGGCTACTTCGGTGCCAACTGCGACACCAGTGAGTACTGGCGGGCACCTTTGTGTGCTCAGGGGTTCCCGGGTGGACCTGGCTCATGCTGGGGTGACTTTCCAGAGCAGATCATCAGGGATGGAGCTGTGAATGCTCTTGCTCTGCCCTCGCCTGACCTCCAGCTCTGTTTCCGGGGCATTGTCCCCTTGCTGGGGTCTCCTCTTAGATCCAGTGCACTGGGGAAGAGGAGAGGGAGGACTGTCAAGAGGTGCTGTTGGGACTGTGGGTCTCCACTAGTACCTGGCTTGGGGATGTCCCTGTGGGCAGGGCTGAGCCTGATGTCTCTCCCCACAGAGTGTCCCCGTCAGTTCTGGGGTCCCGACTGCAAGGAAATGTGCACCTGCCATCCCAATGGGCAGTGCGAGGACGTGACCGGCCAGTGCACCTGCAACGCCAACCGCTGGGGCCCCAAGTGCGAGAACATCTGCCTCTGCAAGCATGGCAAGTGCGACCAGAAGACAGGCAAATGCACCTGTGAGCCCAACTGGTGGGGCCCACAGTGCTCCAGCTCCTGCTATTGCAGCCACAACTCCCAGTGTGACCAGCAGACAGGCAACTGCCTGTGCCAGCCCGGCTGGTGGGGCCGTGGCTGTAACAACCAGTGCTCCTGCAACAACTCGCCCTGCGAGCAGTTCACAGGGCGCTGCCAGTGCCGGGAGAGAACCTTTGGGCCTCGCTGCGACCGCTACTGCCAGTGCTACAAGGGCAAGTGCAACCAGGTGGATGGGACCTGCACCTGCGAGCCGGGCTACCGGGGCAAGTACTGCCGCGAGCCGTGCCCGGCCGGCTTCTACGGCCAAGGCTGCAGGAGGCGGTGAGTGGCCAGCCTTGCTGGGTCTGATCCAGCAGGAGGGAGGTGACAGCAGGAGGATTTGAGGTGTGTTGGGTGATGGGTTTGTTCCCCTCATTGCAGGTGTGGGCAGTGCAAGAGCCTGCAGCCATGCACCGTGGCCGACGGGCGCTGCCTGACGTGTGAGGCAGGCTGGAACGGCACCAAGTGCGACCAACCCTGCTCGCCTGGCTTCTACGGAGAGGGCTGTGAGAAGCTCTGTCCCCCCTGTAAGGATGGCCACACCTGCAATCACATCAACGGCAAATGCTCCCACTGCAACCCGGGCTGGATCGGAGACCGGTGAGTGCAGCTGGGTGCAGCATTGGGTTCTGTGAAAGCAGTGTCTGGCTTCCCTGATTCTCCCAAGGAACAGGATCATTGAAGGGTTGTGCAGCCCTGAAACTAATCCTGGGCACTAGAGTTTGAGGGAGATTATTTCAGGTTGAGAGGTGAGCCCCACTGCAAGCACCCAGGGTCTGAGGTGCATAGGGCAGGGGTCTCGCAGGCTCCCTCCAGTTCCATGGCCATGTCAGTGGGCTCAGTCCATCCCTGTACCCCACTCCTGGCTTCAGAAACCACAAGCCACCATGGTGATATACAGCCCATCTCTGTGCATGTGGAGGGATGCTGGAGATCCCCAAGTGCCATGGGTGCTCCAGCCACTTGCCCTATCCCTCCCAGGTGTGAAACCAAGTGCCGGAACGGGACATACGGGGAGAACTGCGCCTTCGTCTGCAGCGACTGCGTCAACGGCCAGTGCCACTTCGAGACTGGGCAGTGCCTCTGCCACCCTGGCTCCCATGGCACATAGTAAGTGAGGCACTGGTGAGCACACCTGGGGGAACCCTGGGGCACAAGTGGTGCTGAGACACCCTTTTGTCCTATGCTGTTGCCAGCTGAGAGGTTTCCTGCAGTGGAAGCACTCGTGGGCAATAGTTCAGATGATTTGGTGAGCAGAGGGGGAAGGACAAGCTCACAGAGCAGCAAGGGGTGTTGTGCTTTAGAAAAGGCCTGCTTGGCAAAAACAAATCAACAAAGCGGTGGTTTGTTAGGGGTTTTTAAGTCCAGAGTGGAATTTCTATCCAAAAACAGAGAGAAAGCCACATCTCAGAATAGCAAACAACCTCACAGACATGGCTACCGTGGGAGGCTCCTGCTTAAAGCTCTGCCTCTGCCTGGGGTCTTCCCCAGGCCTTGTCCTTCCCCCACTCCAGGGACACAAGGACCATCAGGGGTCTGCTTACATCCCCAGGTAGTTTTTCTCAGCATGGGACTGAAATGTTGCTTGAAAAGATGAGGAAAGCATTTTCCACCCAGCTGGGACATGCAGACAGATCCCCCAGGTCCTGCCGGGTGGTGCTCAGGTTTTCCCAGCAATTAACTGAGGGTGACAGCAAGGACAGGGATTTGGAGCTGGCATCTTGCCCACGCTGGCATTTCACTCAGGGCACAAAAACAGGGAGCAATTGCATTTTGGGAGTGTTGTTGCACTTTGCCAACCATTTGCGGTGCTGGAACAGTTGTTGTGCACTGGCACCAGTTCAGGATGCCTGGCCTGGGCATCATGGCCACCTTTGGTAGCAAAGGCAGAAGTGAGAGGGTCTGAATGCTCCTCAGGGTGGTGTGGTGATGCTTTCAGCACAGAAAGGGCAGAGTGTGGATGAACCTGTTCTGAGACCCTGGCACAGCGCTGGGAAAGTGGGGATGGGGGATGCTCAGGATGCAGCCTTGGTGCTGTAACCTTGATCTGAGCTGTGCCAGGCGGTGCAGTCAGGCAGGCTCAGGAACATTCCAGGTGTTCAGGCAGATCCCTATACTATATACAAACCAGTGCTTTTGTCAGCAGGGTACAATTTTGCTAAAAAGGAGATTTCTGCAATGAAAGCAGAAGCAACATCCTTGCCATGCAGTGTGTCCTCTCAGCTCTGTCAGGAGCAGGCTAAAGAAGCAGCTGCTAGAATATTTATGTGTGCACAAAGTGCTTTATCTTCTCTGTCTTTCCCAGAAGTGTCAGGACTCTTGTGGAAAAAGTCACCCTCCTCTGCTCTCCCAAAATCTCAGCCTGGGGCAGAAATGTGGGGTCAAGTGGTGGGGTGAGAGGTTTGACTTGCTGGGGAACTATGCCTTGTCCCTGTTCTGCTGCATTAGCAGAACAGTGCAGCAGAGCAGATGCAGAAGCTCAGCACCCATCCTGGCAGGCACATGATAGGCACACGACTGGCACATGACAGGCACACAGCAGGCACAAGGATGGCCAAGGTGGCACTGTGCAAGCTGTTGGAGTGTGAAATGGGCTGAGCGCCTTGGGGCACAGCGCCGAGGGCTCGGGGCAGCTGTGTCCCCAGGGGAGTGGGTTTGGGCTGGGGCCCACTGGCTCCCTCCAGCTGCAGCCACTCCAGCTGGGATACAGCTGGAGGAGGGTTTGGTGCCCAGCAGTGCTGCCAACATCTCCCAGCTCCAGCTGGGTCCTGCTCTGCGATGCCTGACCTACAGCTAGGGAGGCAGGTTGGGTTGGACATGCTGGACACCATGTTTTCTGTGCTCAAGCCCTTGAGACTTGTGTATTGGTTCCCATTTATGCGTGTCCCCATCATCTCTGTGACACCATCAGGAAGTCATTTTAACAGCAGTGGAGATTTGGCACCAGGCATTACCAAACTGAGAAAGTCTTAGGGCTGCTCTGTTGTTTTTCCTTCTTGGAGGCAAAAAAAGTCAGTCTGGGCACCTTCCCAGCTTGTGGCCACTGTGGCTCTGCCTGGCTTGATGGGGGTGGGGCTTGGGGTGCCATGGCCACATCACCACTGAGCTGAGCTGGAATCCCTGTGTATCAGGGTATCTTTAGATGTGACTGCAGGGTTAATGACCTTTCCTAATTACTGTGTCTAATGGTGAAGTCCCGTGCAGAGAGCAGTAAGAGTGTCTGCGATCCAGCTGGGCCAAATCCTCTGAGCAATGGGCAAAGCCACTGCGTGGGTGATGGGCCCCTGATCCCTGTGGATTAAGGGTTCCCCCAGGGTGTGGTGGAGCTGTGTCAGAGCGAGCTGGAGGAGTGCTAGTGCTCCCTGGAACGTGGAAGGGTTGGGAGAAGGTGGCAGCTGAGTGGCCCCCGCTGCTGTGCCTGGGGTGGGGGATGCACCACTCTCATCCAGCCCTTCCCTCCAGCTGTAACCTGACTTGCCCTCCCGGACGCTACGGAGCCAACTGTGCTGAGGTCTGCAGCTGCCACGACGGTGCCTGCGACCCCCTGACGGGCGCCTGCCACATGGGTGAGTGCCGGGGGCCGGGGGCTGGGCTCTGCCACAGGGCTCTGCCCGGGCTGAGCTGCGGGTCTGCCTTGCAGAGGCCAACCAGAGGATGGGGGTGATCGGGGCAGGGGCCCTCCTGGCACTGCTGCTCATCCTCCTGCTCTCCCTGCTCTGCTGCTGCTGCGTCTACCGCAAGAAGGACGAAGCCAGCGGGTGAGTGCTGGGGCCAGGAGAGATTTCACCAGGTTGGGAATGCAGAAGGAAGATCAGTGGGTTCTGGGATTGACAGGGGGATGCAGAGACCATGCTGGGACAGCGGTTCTACAGGGAAACTGAGGCAGAGCTGTGCTGCCCACATGACACTGGGTACCTGGGTCTGAGCAGTGCTGTTGCATCATCAGGGCTGATGGAGGCACTCAGGGTGAGCCCTTCCAGGGGAACTCCTTCCTGCTCTCCCTGGCTTTGTTTCTCTCTTGTGGACCATCATTTCATGGAGACCTGCCAAGTCCCCTCCAGTTTCTGGGGTCTGGAGCTGATCTGCAAAGAAGAGGCTGAATCATAGCAAGGGTATCACTACACAGACAAAACCCTCAGAACAAATCCCTGGGCTAAGGGATGAGGCCTGGCAGATGAGGGAGATGCTGACTGTCCCACATGGGGGTGGATGATCAGTGCTGGGAGGGTGGGTTCCTCCAGCAAGGTCAGGATGCTGACAGCATTTTAGCAGCATGAGGTTAACATCCTACCATCAGAATAGGAGTGGGTACAGACCCAAGGCAGGGGGAAAGGTTTGTGCTGCCCAGCAAGGGATGAGAGGGCTGTTGGAGCTCCTCCAGATGTAGAGAAAACCCCCTTGTGCCACCAGCCAATGCACAGGAATTTTCCAGAATCCTCCCCTTGCAGCCCTGTGATCTCAATCCCAGCCAGGCACAGATGTCTTGAAGAGCCTGCAGGCTGCAGGTAATTATCCTGCAGATAAAGCACAAACCCATCAGGTGATGAATGGCACAGGGAGAGGAGGAATAGCTATAGTCAGTTTCCTCTCTCCCAGGGTGCCCAGACCACAGTGTCCCCAAATTGCTGGGTCACCTCTGGTGCTGTCCCAGCCCCTTGCAGGGGGTGGTGGGCATGGTCCAGGTTCCCTTGAGTCAACTCACAAAGCCACCCACTCCTGCAGCTGCAGAGAATTGCTTGAAAACGTGGCCCCAGGAGGCTTCAAAACCAGAGAGCAAATAAAGAGAACCCACATGTTTGGCTTTGGATTGGGATGATTTCTTTTTTTTTTTTTTTTTAAGATTTGGGGTCTTGACCAGGCATTTTGGGTATTGTGGGGCTGCACTGCCAATGGCCATGGTTGGATCCAGCCTTCCCACCATTCTCTCTACATCCTGGTGTGGCGCAAGCTAGTGCCTGGGGCTGGCAGCAGATGCTGTGAGTCCTCAACTCCTTCAGCCTGGGCACACCCCTGCTTTTCATCCACCCCATTATTGCTCCAAAACCCCTTTGCACTTGCAGCATCCCTGAGCTGCCTCTCTCTGTTGCCCATGAAAGCTGTCCCCACCAAAGAAGGGGAACAGTGCCTCTGATAGTGCCATTACCTTCTCTGCAGCTCCAGCCAGGACCCAGCAGCAGCCAAGAAGCCTCCAAGACGTTTGTGTGGGCGGTTCAGTCGGATTGGGATGAAGCTCCCACGCATCCCCCTACGCCGCCAGAAGCTGCCCAAGGTCATGGGTAAGGCACTGGGGTTTGGGGAAAGTGCAGAGAGGTTTTTCTCCTGTCAGAGCAGTGTGTGTGGCTCACAGCACCCTTTGCAGCCCTAAAGCAGGGTGGTGAGCATGGCGAGGCAGTGCCAGGGATTCACGGATCCCTGGGAGCATTTCAATGCTTGGTATGAGCTGCCTGGCTCACAGGAGCTCAGCCATTTGTGTCTGCAGCTTCTGGATCTCCAAGCACATTTTGCTTTGTGAGGATGCAAATGTTGTACCTGGTTCTGGAGCTCTGCTGAGTAGTTTTGGGTTTACTCTCCTGAGGTTCCCCTGGAGAGAAATGGTCTCTGTCACTCAGCAAGACACCTTGTTAATGCTTTTGATCCTGAAGTAAGCCCAGGAGCCAGAGCATCCTGGAGCATGCCCACCCTCCTGCCATGTGCAGCAGAGTTGAGGATGGAGGGGCAGAGATTTAGGTTGAGCTTCCCACTCTGCCCAGGCACAGAATTGGCAAACAGGGAGCTGCTGCCACCTGGTAAAGCCCCTGACCTGGCACTCTCAGGGCTGTTGGGGACCCTCTTCATCCCAGCAGCTGGGGTATGCTCTCCCCTGCACTCTCTGAACTTTCCTTACACCTCTTCCCAGCATGGGGAGCTGGGGATCTGCTGCAGCCACGTTGACTAAACTTTGTGTGAAGGCAGCAATCCCCACCCTGTGCTGGGATGCATTTCAACCCCAGCGCTCTTCCTGAGCCCGGAACCTCCCTGGGAATGCCATGCTGGTGGAATTCCCAGAGCAGCCACATCCTGGCACGCAGTGGCTCAGCATGAGGCTAAATCCCTCATCCCAGGCAGGACACAGAGATGACTCCCATCCCTGCACACCATGCACAACGTTCAGCATCCAAGCTGGGGGGATAACCCCTCACCACACGGGGCACAGCAAAGCCCTGCCCAGAGCAGGGTATGCCAGGGCCCAAGAAACATTCCTGCTGCAAGGATAACAGAGGATCATAGAGGCTGTGTTTGTGGAAGGGGCCGGGGAAGGGCTTGGGGAAGACAGAGGGTGCCTGTGTGCAGTGAGGGCAGGGGGCTGCCTGCAGGCAGCTGGCACCAGTCCAGCCACGCTTTGTGCAGAGGGCAGCAGCAGCCCCAGGAAAGGCTGAGGGTGCTAAGGATGGTCTCGGGTCCCAGCAGGGCTGGGGCTGTTCCTGGAATCTGATCAGGGCTTGCCTTGTGTTACCCAGCAGAGTAGAGTCTGTGTGGGCACCAGCAGCTCCCAGTCCCACTGAGGTGTGGTTCTGGCAGTACCTCCAGTTCCCACGGGGCCTGGGGGCCCCAGGGTGACAGGGACCTGTTGCTTTGCCTGTAGTAGCTGCATCCCTGATGCCCAGTGATCAGAATACCATGTCATGACCATACCTGGAGCTGTGGAAGCCACAGTGGCCAGTATCCACTGGCAGAGGCCACTTGTTCCCTGCATTGGTCCTGCCCCAGCACGGGGGTCCCAGGGTTGCCCCATCCCAAGGGTCAAGTCAGTGCTGGAGGTGCTCAGGACTTGTGGGGATGTCCCAGTGAAACTGGTGCTGGCTGATGCCTGGGCAGTGGTCAGTCTAGATCTGCCCTCAGTGCCACAGTGGCCATGTGTTTGCTGACACCAGGTAGGTTTTCTCCTCTGGGCTCAAACACCGGTGACCGCAAGCCTACTCATGGTAGAACATTCCCAGGTAGGACTGCAGGTCTTGAAGCCCCATTAAAGCTCATCAGGTGCCTGGAGCCTTTTGAGGTTCCTCCCTCAAAAGCTGCTCCCCAGCCATAGCACCAGCTTTGGATGCACAGCATCTCCCTGGGGATCGCACCTGAGCTGGCAGCCTGCAGGGCCACACCCTGGGCTCCCACCAGCAGCCATAGGGCCAGCATTTGGGCACTCCTGTGTGTGGGATTTGCTCGTCAGGTGTCAGTGGCACCAGTGTGGGTCTTGGTCATGTCACTCCGAAGATGCCAAGGCTAACCTGAGCCCTGCACCCCACCACGTATTCTTTCCAAGCGGCAAAGCTCAACCAGTCCCAAGGATGATGCCGATCATGGGGAGCTTGGGATGAGTGGGAAAGGGTGGCCAGGAGAACTCTGGAATCCCTCTCTCATGGTTCTTCTCCTGCCTCATCTTGGTCTTGAGACCAACTGGCCACTGTGCAGGCAGGACTGGGGTTGTCATCCTGATGCTGTGGCTCCAGGAGATTTTGGGGAGCAATGACAGGTAGGGATATGTGGGAAGCATCCACATTTCTCTCAGCCCCAAGAGCCAGGGAAGAAAAATCCCTGGCAACCATGCTGGAGCCCCCAAGCCTCCCAAAGCTTCAAGGTGCACTACATATCCTCATTTTATAATCTGGCTGTGTCCTGGGTCTCACTGGAGTCCCGGAGTTGCCTTGTGGCCATGAGTACCAGCCGCTCGTCACGCCTCCTCTTAGGAAGCATCTCCCTTCATCCGCTTCCAGACAGCTGCTTTTAATTTTCTCTTTTTGGTTTTTGTTACAAGGAAAGCCATGTTGGAACTGCTACTTTCCCCTCTCTGGGCCATTTGGTCTTTAAATATATCTGCTTGGGTTTTTTTCCTTGCACCATGAAGCCAAACTATGCGGGGGCAAGTGTGCAGCACTGCTGTCATTTTAACGGCCCTACATGTCTGAAGCCAAATTCCCTAATAATGGATAAATGTTCCAGTAGGCATCCCAATAACACTAAAAGTTATTTTATTGTAAATCAGGGATGTGCTGCATGGATCAAACAGTCCAGGCAAGCAATTGCATCATGACTGGGATGCAGTTTGGGTTGGGATGTTCAGTCAAAGGTTAAAAACACCTGGAAATACCCTCTCTGTGCATGGGATTTTCATAGAATCACAGAATATCCTGAGGTGGGAGGGACTCACGGGGATCATCAGTCCAACTCCTGACCCCGCACAGACACCCCAACAGTCCCACTCTGTGCCTGAGAGCATTGTCCGAATGCTCCTGGAGCTCTGGCAGCCTTGGGGCTATGCCCATTCCCTGGAGCCTGGGCAGTGCCCAGCACCCTCTGACACCCTTTTGCAGTCCTTCATCCAAAGCAAGACTCTGCCTTACTTTGGAGGCCACTTGTCATTGTCCCAGGGAACAAAATCCCAGTGGAAGGGGATGGGGACAAGTGCATCTGCTGCTGCAGGGAGGGTCGGTCCCTCCTCCCAGCTGGTTGCTGCCTCAGTTCCGTGGATACCCAAGGAGAATGCTGAAGCTGTAGGCACCTAGGGAAACCCCTCAGGATGTGTTGGGCTTATCCAGAAAAAAGTCTTAAAATATCAAGCTGGGGGAAAAAAAATCTCATTCCAGCCCAGACAACTCTTAACTGCTATCTTGTCTATTTTGTTTTACTAACACCGTTTTTCCTCTGGTGGTTTCTCACTTCCTCTTGGCTTCTTAGTGGGTGGCCCCTTGGCAGAGGGGCAGTGCCAGGGCATGAAGGGAGGGATACTCCTACTCAACTTTAGGAGGGAGGAAGCCAGCAAAGGGATTGAAAAGTGGCAGAATTGGGAAAATGTACATCCCTGTGCTGCAGGCTTCCTTTGATCATCCTTCTGCATCCATGTGCAAAAGCATATGGAAAAGGAAAATGTAGTCAGTGATGCTGAAGCAGGAATTAGTGGAATTGAAGCCAGCAGGTAATTTTCCCTGGGAAGGGGACAGTCACAGTGGCAGGACACTCTCTGCAGAGTGGCTGTGTCGGGTTGCACAGCTCATGGATGACCACTCGGACATTCACCAAGTCGTCATGGGACCCAGGGGTTGGGTGGCTTGTCCTTGCATCATGTGCATCCTCAATCTGGGCAGCTGAAGATGGGGATAGATGGAACTACCTAGAGGCTTGAACAGTCTCTGCTGCCCACAGCCCAAGCATGGGGGATACCAGGATACTGCTGCTTGATGGCTTCTATGGCCACTTGCCTGAGGGACCTGGTGGGACTGTGCAGCAAGAGGTGTCCCCGTGCCTTGGATGCTGTCCCTGTCCCTGACACCCAGCAGGAAACTGGGCAGAGGGGAGCTGTACAGCATCCTAGCTGGCAGCAGGGACTGGGGGGTTCAGCAGAACAGGCACTGACAACAGTTCCTTGTCCTCACAGTGGCCCACCATGACCTGGAAAACACCCTGAACTGCAGCTTCATCGAGCCGCTCTCTGTGGTGGAGCAGCCTTCCCCATCCTGGTCATCCCGTGGCTCCTTCTCCTCCTTTGACACCACAGACGAGGGGCCCGTGTACTGTGTCCCCCATGAAGGTGAGCAGGGAACAGGGTGCATCCCCAGGGGACTTCGGGGACAATACCAGGGGCCTGCTCAGTGCTCAGTGACACCTGCTCAGGTGTCACTCTTGCATGGTGAGGACCGTGTTGCCCTGGTTCCTCGTGCCCCAGGAAGGAGTGCAGGTTCCAGTCATGCCTCGCACACAGTTTTGGAGCTCCCTCCTCCAGCATCTGCTGCACCAGGGTTAAGAGCCAGGAGATCTCTGACTGGGAGTCTAACTGGGAGGACACTGTCCCGCGGGAGCATCTCAGTCCTTCCCTTCCTCAGGCACATCCCACCTGACACCGTTGTGCTCTCTTCCCGCAGAGAGCATGGGTGACAGCAGGGACAGAGGGACACCTGCCAGCCCCGGGGAGAAGCTGGTCGCCCCCATTAGCGAGGAGGAAGCGGGCGAATACACGTTCCTGAAGGAGACGGGCTCTGTCAGAGCCTTCCCGACCGACAGCAGTGAGACCCCCCTGCTCAAATCTTCAGACAGCGAGCGCTCCTCCTGCGGTTCGGGGTCGGCCGGCGCCGCGCTCTACGCCAGGGTCGCCCGCCTCTCCAAGCAGTCCAAGGAGGAGGAGGATGCCACTGCGGAGCCCCGCAGCCCCGAGAAGCCGCCATCCCCGGAAAGGACCAAGCCCCGTCCTCCAGACCCGGCCACGAAGCCCAAAGTCTCCTGGATCCACGGCAGGTACAGTTCTGGCCAGTCCAACTCCCTGCCGGCACCCAGCCAGCCCCCAGAGCAAGTGGGCGCCCGCTCCGGCAGCCCCGAGCAAGACCAGAGCTTGGCCAGGAGGAAGAGGAGTCCGAGCGAGACGTCGGCCAATGTGCAGGGCAGAGCGGAGGAGAAGGGCGGCTCCCGGGGCAAGGAGAAAGCTCAGAAGCAACCGAAGGAGCCCGGCATCCCCGAGGGCAAATCCAACCTCTGCGGGGAGCCCCAGTCACCCTCCAAACCCAAGCAGAGGAGCAAAGCCGGCTCGGAGCCGATGGAGACCATCAACGGGGCGGTGCAGAACGCCTTCCGAAAGATGGGCGCCTTCCAGCCGGAGCGGCGGGCCGGGGACACCAGGGATGCTCCTTGTAGCCCCGGCACCAGCAAACCCCGCTCCGAGCCGCTGTATCCCCAGCTGGCCTCCGAACTGGCCGCTCAACTGAAGGAAAAGACTCAGAGCCTCAACAAGGGGGACGGAGGCATCCGGGCGAACGGGGTCGGTGCCCAGCGGGAGAAGCCCACCCCTCCACAGAAAGCCAAGCGCTCGGCGGCCGCCGGCGGCCTGAAGACCAGCAAACCCTTGCTGCCCACCTCTCCCCATCTGCAAAAACTGATCCCTGCGGCGGCCGAGACGGCAGCCGGGGAGCCCAAGTGGGTGGAGAAGCCAAGTGCCGGCAGCGGCCAGGATCAGACTCTCCCCACTGAGCAGACAGCCAAGAAAACTCCCATTAAGAAGCCTCCCAGGAAGAAGAGCCGGGAAGCGAGCCTGGAGCCGCCCAGGGCAGCTGCTGTGCCTGCTCAGGCAGTGCAGTGACCAGGAACCCGTCACCGGCCCCGCACCGGCCGCACACCGGGAAGAAGGACATTTGCCAGCACAACCAGCAAACGGGGGAGCCTGGACTGGGCTAGGGGCACTGGAAGAGCCTTGATCCTCCTTTTATACTCCTCCACCTCACTCATCGCCCTTTGTGCCTTAGTCCTCCCTGCCCTAGGACCCCGTCCCTTCAGCCGTGCCCTGCTCCTGCTCTCTGCCCGGGTCTCAGCTCGCCCTCCCCCTCTGCGCAGGGCGGGACCGCAAGGAGCTGGCCCGGCCGCCACCCCGGGGGGCTCCGTGTGTGGCGTATCCCCCCCACACACTTTTT
Source organism: Muscicapa striata striata (assembly GCA_030060385.1). Taxonomy (NCBI): domain Eukaryota; kingdom Metazoa; phylum Chordata; class Aves; order Passeriformes; family Muscicapidae; genus Muscicapa; species Muscicapa striata. The sequence continues at coordinate 304,602 of JAREIS010000113.1, read as the reverse complement.
TTGTAGCAGTATTATCGACCGCATAAGCAGCGCTTGTACTAGACGTGCCCACGGTATATTCTGCAGTAACCGAGCCGCTCGCTTCCCGCTCTCCGTTCCGGTCTGTTTGGGTCGCGGAGCCCGGGAGAGGAAGAGAGCTGCTGCTCAGTGCCCAGGGCAGTGCCAGAGATGTGCCCCACACATGTGCCATCCATCGCTGGCAGCAGCTCCCCTGCCCGGCGCCCTCCAGGCACAGCTCTCCACTGCCGGTGCATGCCGGAGTGGGGTCGAGCTGGTTTCGACCGATGCCACCCTCCCTCCCCTCCGCCCCGGCGCTGCTCCTGGCCAGGAGGAAGCACTATTTATGGATGGAGCTGGACGCCCTTCGGGCTCCTGCACCCCATCCAGTGGGATGGGAGGGATTAGTTTAGTATGAGAGAGCCTGGCACCTCTGCAGAGCGCTTTCCTAATAAAAATGTATTTCTTCCAAAGCTGGGTGCCATCTATCCCTGCCCCTGCCTTCCCCTGGGCAGGCAACATGCCTAGCCTTGCTTGAGTGCTACCTGGTCCTGCGTGGGATGCAGTGGGATGCAGTACTACCTTGCAGCAGTACAGGCCGGTGGTAACAAGCAGCAGTCAGGGTGGGACGCAGGTCCCACAGGGACCCGCAGAGGCTGCTGCTACATGTGCTCATCGGGCATCAGACATGAGCCCTGAGGACAAGACGAGGAGCTTCTCTTCCCCCAGAATCCAGCATTGTCCCAATGGCTGACCCTTCCATGGTCAGACACTCCTCAGTGTAGCCTGGGGCAGACCCTGAGGTTCAAGAGATCTCTGGCCACTAAGCAGAGAGAGCCCATCTCTGGGTCCTCAGGGTGCTGGGACACAAATGTGGGGGGCATGAGCTCTGAGCTCAGCTTTCTAAAGCCCCTGCCCAGGGGCTGCCAACCTTGTCAGCATCTGGGGTCTTCACACAGCCCCAGGCACGATGCTGCCAGAGGACAAGGCTGGGACAAGCCCAAGGGCTGCCCAGAAGCTGAGGCTTCTCTCACACAGCTTCTGCCCACAGTTCCTAAGCAGAACTGTCCCTGACATTAGAATGGGGGCTGTCTGCTTCCAAGGGAGCCAGGAGCATTGGTGCCTACCACTGAGCCATCCTGAGCTGTTCCCACTGTGGGAGATGATGTCCCAGAAGACCACCAGACCAAAAGGCCAGCTACAGCAGTCTCAGAGGTGATGGAAGCAGCTGGTGAGCACCAAAATGGCATGAGACCACATGGAAGCAGGACTGCAACCAGCCCAGCACAGCACTCAGGAGGGGATGGGGCTCTGGCCCCACACCAGGGGCATGGATCAGCATTGTGTAGCTGGAGCCAGCACAGTACCTGACACTGGCTGGAGAAGCATCATCACATAACACAAAGCTGAAGAATGACATCACAGCGTTGCTTCACAGGCTTCTGGTCACCTTTCAGAGTTCCTGCCCTCTCCCTGCACTTTCCTTCAGGTTTTATTTGGGAAGATACGGCTGAAACTAGTCCTGGGACATCAGACAGTGTAGAAAAAGGAGTGGATGAATGAGCTCAATGTAACCAGATACAAAACAGAAAATCAATAGAAAAATGGGGACTCTGAATCTGTGAGACCTGGGATGGCATCCAAGCCCCTCTCTCCACCACAGAGGCTGTCGTGGAGAACTGAAGAGGCTTCCAAGACACTCAGATTAATAACTACTCATAGGTTAGTAAAAGAGAAGTAAAGAAGCTGAATCCAAGCAGTAAAAGTGCAAAACTAAACACAGTTTAGGAGGCAAGGTTTGCCACAGACACCACATGGTCCTTATACACATCTTTTCATGTCAGTGCTGAAGGGCACTCAGGAGGGCCACCTATGATGGTCATGATGGTAGCCCAGCAAGGTGAATTTGGGAATTGCCCCAGCCTCCTCTCAGGCCACTTTCTCACTCATGCAGGCAGCAAAGCTGGGGCTGGTGCCTCAGGAAAGTTGGGCATTCTCCCTGGTCCCCAGGCTATCCTGGGATAGCAGAGGATCACCCCGACCTAAGCCATCCTTGGGCTCTGATCACAGTGCCAGCTAGCCAGCAGAGAGCCTGCAAGTGAGCAGCCTATGGATAAATGCAAAAATCCCATGTCACATACAGGTAGGCAAGTCACCAGAGGCTCCAGCCCAACCATCACATCAGGGTGGCCGTGGCAATATCAGGCTAAGCCTTGGGATTCTCCAAAGGTGGAGATGCCCAGGCTCCCTTTGACCATTCCAGGGTCGCTCCTGGGGAGGAATTTTATTCCAGGATTCAACATCAATCTCCCAAGCTTCAGCTGGTGACTGTTTCACCAAATCACATCATCCAGCACCACCAAGAAGGGTTCAGCTTCATCATAAAGCTGTGCAAGGGGAGATTTAAGGTGACTAACAGAAAGGTTCTTCCCTCCCCCAGAGGTGCTGGCACTGCCCAGGCTCAGGCTGGAGCTCAGGGAAAGGTTCTTCCCTCCCCCAGAGGTGCTGGCACTGCCCAGGCTCCCCAGGCAATGGGCACGGCCCCGAGGCTGCCAGGGATGGACAGGCTGGGAGTGTTGGGGTGTCTGGGCAAGGACAGGAGCTGCACTGGGTGGTCCTTGTGGGTCCTTTCCAGCTCAGGACATTCAGTGATTCTGTGACCTTAGTCGCTGGCTGTTCTCAGAATCCTTCCCCCAGCCCAGCCCTGCTGCCTCCTCCTGGTGCAATGTGTGCCAGCTCCATGACTGTGTTGATATCCCCTGTCCAGCCTCTCCAGTTTTTTCACATCCCTCTTGAACTAGGAGACCACATCTGGACACTTCCTTCAGATATCTGCTCATGCCCTTCGCAGCAGCTCCTACTATGGGCTTTGTCTGTTGCTTCCAGGGTCTTTTCAACAGGGTCCTTCCAGCTCAGACAGCTCAGAATCTTCCAGTAATGTCCTGTTATGCCATGGGCTGTGAAGGGCATATATGAAGCATTGCCACACTTAAGTATAATGAAGGGCTGATGAATCTCCTCTCCAGGCATCCTGCAGGCTTTCTTCCCACCACTGCATGTTGGATGTCTCTGACTGACAGCTCCCTGTGATAGACACCATTGAGGAGGTCTTGTTCAGGGGTTCACAAATCAACAGAGGCTGGAAACCATCTACTAATTTCCTTGCAGCTGTGAGTTCCACCCAGAAATTATACACACTTGCTGTTTTGAGCTGCTTTCCAGGGCTGTTTTGGGCAGACAGAAAATTTTGACCTCAAGGAAAACCAGCTGAACCCAGTCATGTGGAAAAATCAGGTGCTCTGCTCCCCTGAGACAGAGCAAAATCCACCTTCCCTGATAGACAGGTAGGGCTTTTGGTGATAACATGGTGGCCACTGGGGAGGAGAAGTTGTGGGAGTGGCTGTGACAGAGCCAGCAGCCCCTCCGTTCCACCAGCACATCATACATGGGGTCAGAAGAGCATGGTGACACTTTTGGCTCATTCTCTCCTCCACCAACACTTCAACACTGATCTTCCTCCCATTTCCTCCTGATTTCCCAAAGCAAAGAAGGAGCTCTTGAGTTGGACCACAGCACGGTTTTTTGCCTTGGCCAGAGAGCAGCAATAAAAGCCAGCCTGCTGCCAACAATTCATTTCCTGTTTCAGGCTCTACCAAAAATAAACTCAGAAGGGAAACTCCAATGAGAATGAAACACACGGGAGACAACTCAGAGCTCTCAAAACTATATAGGAAATTTCTCTCACTGTTCACTACGAAGGGGGATGGCAGTGTCAGAGGGAATTTCATGCTGGATGGGGGGATTGTGAAGGGGTTTGGGCAGCTCCATCAGGATTATAAGGATATAAATACATATGCAGCTGACACTGCCCACCGGGCTACATTACGCATGGGGGAATGGCCATTTCCTTCTTTGCCTCACAAAGTGGATGCAGGGTCCTGACTGCCTGCCCCAGGACACTTGGCTCCAGGGATGGCCAGGCTGGAGACGCTGCGTTGTCCCCAGGCCATATGGGAGATGTCCTCGTGCAGCCACCATCCAGCTGGCACTGGGCTCTCTGCTGCCAGGCTGCATGGATCACCCCAGCTGGGAGCCAGAAAGAGCTGCAGTCATTGCACCACCACCAGAATCATCTCCCATTCCTCACCATAGCCATTGGTGGTGACCTCATCAACATCTCTTGGGGACAGTTGGTGTTTGAGGAAGGCTGTGGTGGTGTTTCAGTGGCAAGAAATTGAAGCTTTTTGCAGGCCATCAGCTACTGCTTGTGTGCTCTCCATGTGCCCACCAGCTCTACTCCATGCAGGTAGCACCAAACCTGCGAAGCCAAGGATGGGCACTGTGCTCCTGCAGGATGGCAGCTCCAGCGTCAGTCCCCAGCAGGAAGGAGAAAGCTGTGCTCCAGGGGTCCCTGTGAGCATGCATAGTGGCTCTGGGACCCTGCACCACCAGCTCTAGTATGGTACAGACACCTTGATCCAGCACCCACAGCTTTGCCTTGGGATGGTGGAGCCTCTGGGGTGGGTATTTGCATGTTGATTTTCCCTCATGAGAAAATGGGGCATTTGCCTCTGCACCCTGTGCCCAAGATGCCACAAGACACAGGACATCGATAAAAATACATACTCCAGGAGTATATGCACCCACACAAAAATATGTGTGTGAGTATATTATATACATATTTTAATAAGTCAATATACATTATATATATATATAATTTATTCCTGGAATAAATATAGGAGTGTATATTATATATAATTTCTATATAGATATATAGATGTATTTAATATAACATAATACAAAAATGTATTTGTATGCACTCCTATACACTCCAGGAGTAAAGGTTTTTCTATTTTTAAATTTATTTTTGGATACAGATGCCTACACTCTCCTATATACTCCTGCAGTATTTAGTACATATACTTCCAAATATATAACATGAATTTTATACACTTCTGTAGTTTTATGTATACAGTTATATATATATGTATATACACACAATATGTATATATACATATATATATACAAACACTTATGTACTTACCTGTTTTTCTAAGCTCCAGGAGCTGAAGGTGAGGACGTTAAGGTCAGGCTGAGCCTTCCCACAGCCTCCAGGTGCCAGCTCCATCCCCACTGGCCTCATGGCAGTGCCACCCAGGCACCTCTCATCACCGTGCCCACAGACCAGGTTTTGTGACACTGAATCCAAGAAGTGCTGTGCTGGGTACTTCCCTGAGGATCTGGGCTTCAGGGGGCTCCAGCACGGACTTGCAGGGAAGCAGGGCAGCCAAGATGTCTGGCAGGGACTTCACCTTCCAGCAGCAGCTCCAGGCTCTGCAAGCAGGATCTGGCACCACTCTAAAGCCATTTTGTCCCCACTGATGGGCAGGGCAAAGCCACGGTCACCTCCTCTGCCCTGTCCTGCGTTGCAATGCAATGCGTGAGCTTCAAAGTGGGGAAGCACCTTCTGATCAGCGAGACCTCCAGGGGAGCCTCTGCAGCCCCCACCCCAGAGTGTGCAGCCTGAAGGATGGGGTTTCCATGAATGTGCCTTTAGGGGGGCACAGGCAGCGTCCTGAGCACTGCGCAGGGAAGGGGCTGCAGCCGCACCCCCGCTCGCAGGCATCAGGTGGGCATGCCGCACCTCCGGACGCACATCCAGCAAACCCACCTTGGCTCCATTTTAAGACTCTCCCTCACCCCATGGAGTAGTGGAAGTGTTTCCACGAGATCCAGGACGCCAATTAATTCCTGGCTGCAATGAGCTACACAGAGCAAAGGGATTTCTAACGCACGGAGCCATCTCTGGGCAAATCCAAGAGCCCGAGCCTTTATTTCAGTCTCTGCATCATTTGGGAAAAATCCATATTTTTGTAGGGAAAGTACGAGGGCACTGTATCCAAGTGTTTTGAGCAGGAGAGGAGGAATAATTAGGCGGAAGTCAGGCAGAGGCTCCGGGTACCTGATTCATCCCCGGCCTGTGCTCCCGGCCGCATCGCGCCTGCCCGTGTTTAGTCTATGTGGGAGCACAAATCACTGCGCAATGTCATCGCTCTGCCCGGATCTGGATTTCATTAGGAGCCACATGATCGGCCCTGGCTGCTGCCGGGGACTGGCCGCGCTCCCCCCGAGGAGCTGCACAGGATGCGGGGCGGGGGTCGGGGCGCGGGGCTGAATGGGCTCCTTGTCTGCAGCACAGGAGCCGCAGCCTCCTCGTTGGGACGGGTGTTTTGTCCCCCTGAGGAGCTTGGAGACCCTGAAAATATCGTGAGGGGAAGGTATTGCAGCCTGCAGCTGTACCCTGCTCAGATGGTGACTGATACTGAGTTATTTCCTAGGGATTTCGGAGGTCCCTTTTCTGCTGGAGTTGGTTCTGCAGGATTGGCGTGTGTCCTGTCCCCTTGCTGAGCTTTTTTCTGTGATTTTTTCTGTCTTTGTCCCCAGTCGCGCCGGATCGGGAGGGGGCAGGGACATTCCCTGCACTCCGCCCGCTCCCCCCTCCGCTTGGAGCTATGCGGGCTGCATCTCCGGGATTTCTGTCATAGGAATCATCTCTCTGTTTTCCGCTTGCGCTTGTGATTTGCATTTGCTTGCAATAACTTCATACACTACTCTGCAAGCAGAAAAGAGTTTTGCAGCTGCTGGATTTCCGAGCGTGGCTGCGTTGTACAGTCTGAGATTCAAAGTGTCCCAGAAAAACGGATTAAACAGATTTTTTGAGTCCTCATTTGGAAATTGTTCCTGGGCCCATTTTGTTCCCGGGCCCATTTTGTTCCCAGGACACACGAGCTGAGGTCCCTGCCCCTGCCCAAAGCCGGGCTGCTGACACAGAGGGACACGGGTGTCAACTGGGCAGTCCCAGCCAAGGCATACTGTTGGCTCCAGGCTGTTGCAACCCCTGCATACAGTCATATCCTTTTTACATCTCTTGCATCCCTTGGATCCTTTACATCCCATAGTGACTTTTACATCCCGTTACACTCTCTGAATCCCTTGCAGCCTCCTTGCATGCCTTGCATTCTTAATAGCCTGCTGCAGCCCTTTCAGCATCCTTTACATCCCTTACATCTGTTTCATCCTTCTCAGCTCACCAAATCCCTTGTGTCCTGCTGCATCCTTTGTGTCATGTCACTTGCATCCCGTACATCCTTTGCACTCACCCCTTGCTCCCCGTGGTGCCTGTACACAACTCCCAGCCAAGTCCATACATTTGTGTCTCATCTGAGGTCATTCTTGGTTATGAAGCCCTGTGCAGTGACCTGGGAGTACCTGCACCAGCCAGCCAGGAGCCTCTCCAGCAGGTCCAGGGGAAGCAGCTCCTGGCCATTGCCCAGGCTCCCCAGAAGCCTGTCCATGGAGTGATACAGACTTGTCACCTCACCCCAGACAGACCTGACACCCTTCTCTCTGCAGGTGGCAAAGACATGAGAGGCTCCTGAGCTGCCACACAAATTTGCCCCAGCTGAGCATCCATGTCCCATTCCAGGAATGATGTGCACTCATGACACATGCCTGTAGCGCCTCCTCTGAGTCCCCATGGAGTTTGGCCCTGACAACCAAAGCCTGGGCATGTTTTCCAACATGTTTCCAATGATGCACACTGCCCTTCCAGCCCAGTAGCTCCTGGTCTCCCAGCTACACAGCAGCCAGCCAGCAAGACAGCATGCAGGCTTCACCCAGCACCACTGAGAGCCAGTGACCACCTCGATCCAGATCTTATTTTAGCTGCAGCTCAGGGGTGAAATTCCCGTTCAGATATTCAGCTCCAGAGGCCAGAGCAGGGGAAACACTTTTACTCTGCGGTGTTTAAATTGGAATAAATCTGGTGAGCCTGAGGCTGAAGCTCTGGCAGTCCCAGCCATGCCTTTCCCTTGCCTGAGGGATGAGGTGAGGGCCCACAAAAGGTTAAAGTGGCCTGAAAGCAGAGGGGGCAAGGCTGGGGAAAGGTGGCAAAGCCACTGCAGCCAGTGCAGGGTGGAATCAGAGGGCTGCTGCTGGCACCACTACTCCAGAGGGCTGATGCAGCTCTTGGAGGGTCCAAAGAGACGTTGGAGGAGACTTGAGGAAACCATTCAAACCAAGCTGGCTGAGAAGAGACAGATCCAGGCTTGAGGAGAGGAGCTCCCCAGAGCTGGCTCTGTAGGGGGGTTGCTGCTTCAGGAAAACCCTGGCTCCAAGCCTGGCCCAGGCACCAGCCAGGGACTAACTGCAGGCACCATGGCTTGGGCAGAGCTGCTGTCCAGTCACTGGCACTGGCCATCTCGGTCCATTCCAGTGCCATGGACAGCACAGCCACTGCTGGGATGCTCGCCAGCTCTCAGCCTAAGGACCAGACGATGCTGACCTGTACCTGACTCCACAGTAAAGGCAGTAAAGCCATGTTTGGTGCAGAATTAGCAGCGCACTGGCCTTTTTCAGTGACAGCTGGCCACCCGGTGACACCATACTCATCAAAGGTTGGGGAGGGCACTCCTGGCTCTGGAGAGGTGACTCAGAGCCATGGTGATGTGGCAGCTCTCCCAGGGACTCCAGACTTGGACAGACATCTCCTGCAGGAGGGTGTGTGCTCATGGTTCTCAGGGATTATTCCCTATGGCAATATGCCCCCATGCACCATGCTCCACAGACACCCCACTCCTGTTGTATTTCTTGTCCTTCTGCTTCCACCCAGCTTCCTCTGTACCAGCAGTACGAGGAAAGCCCTGCAGCTGGTTTGGGGGTTCAAGAAGCAGCAGTAGGACAAGATCAACCACAGATTCCACTGTGCCAAGGGAAGAAACATCCCACTCTTCCAATGCAGAGGTTCCATGGCCATGAGCATCAAAATGTGGCCTCATTCTGCCCAGCAGAAAGAATCCCACTGAGGTCTTCCCCAGCCACTCTCTCACTCCATGGTATGGGTGACAGGGTGAGGAAGGACAGGGGAGCTTTCTCAGGTCTGTCTGTCCCTTCATAGTTCAATCCAGGCTTAGTTAAGGCTTTTCCTGGGCTTCACAACCCAACTGCAGGGTTGTTTCAAGCCCTTGGGTCCAGATGCTGTGGTTTCGTTCTCAGTGCTGGCATGTTCTACAGAGCTCAGGAAGGACCTGTGCTTCCTCCACCCATGCTGTGTCACCTGCACTGCTTGTGGCATCACTGCAAACACTGTTAGCTGGCCAGGGACTACCCCACCTCAGCCTGAACCCATTCCCCAGGAGCTTCCTGCACATTCCAACATATCCTGATGTACTCCCTGCCTGGCATATAGAGCATGGGACACCTCAGGTCACATGTCCCCATGTGTGCCACTCATCCACCTCCCCTACATTCCCAGACCCAGCCCAGGGCTACAGATTGTCCCCAACAGCTGACCCAGCCACAGTCCAGCTCACTGAGCTCCTTCCTCCAACCAAACCCCATGTTTCTTTCTCCCCATGGCACCTGTGCAGGTCCTGGCAGAGGACCCTGTCTCAGCTCTATCCCCACAGAGAGCTTGCCCTGCATCCCCACCAGCATCCTGGCCCAGCAATGATCCCATGCAAAGCATGGCCCTGTACCTCATGGAGCACACACCAGCTCAGATCCCTGCCCCAGGAGCCCCAAAATCCCAGTGTTTGTGTCCCCAGCCCTGCAGGCTGCAGAGGCAGTGCCCAGAGCTGCTGGGCTAATGAGAAATGCATGGGACCCACATCTGGTAGCGATTGAGCCGGGAGCAGTGCTGGGAAGGGAGGAAGCACAGATTTCCTGCAGCACAAAGGAAGGGAGAGAATGTCCGTGACAGAGCAGAGGCCCTGGCTGCCCCCTCTCTCCATCTTCACAGGGGTGCACAGGCATCAGATCATGCTTACTCCCTTGCTGCCACTACTGGAGAGTGTCCCTGGGCATGGGCTTCCTCTTCCCCGGGCTAAGCTGCTCAGCTGCCCGGCCACCCCCCTTTCCACCCACAGGGATGCACAGGCGCCCCATGGCCACTATCCAGAGCCATGGCCATGCACTGCCAGAGTCTCCTGCAGGACCTTCTCCCATCAGCCTGCTGCTGTTCAGGGTCCTCACAGACAGACCCCCCAGGCTGGAAAGCCCTCGAAACAGCCTTGGGCAGGGAGCAGAAGCCTGGTGAAGCCCTTAGAGCAGCAAAGTCAAGGCAGAGGCTGCACTGTGCCATGCCCATGAGGTTGTGACACTTGGAAAGGACAAGGCAGGTGGCATTTATGTCCTCACCAGTGCAGGCAGCCGTGTCAGAGGAGGCAGCTGGTCTGGTTGTGTTTCAGGTGAAGCCTTTGTCACCATACCTGTGCATCACTGGCTATCAATGGGATTTTAGGTTGTGCTGCTGGGGGTATTCCCTGGGACAGCAAAACTCTGTGACAGCAGATGACACACAGAAGGGGATATTTAGCAAATGCTGCAATCAAATCTTCATGGAGAAGTATGGCAAAGTATTGGGGATGCTTTCATGCTGATCCAGGCTATTGCTCCAGTCAACGCTGAGCAGCATAGCTCATAGCTCTGTTTTAAAGGACCCTTTTTTCCCATTACCCAGCAGCTCAGCAAAGGCTGCATCACTCAGCCGCTGGCTGCTCTAGCATAGCAAAACCTCATGGTGGCTCCTGAGGAAATCACTCCATGGAGGTGTTGCTACCTGGCTGGGGGAAGGATGAGCAGGGGACAGGCTGGACAGACAGACATGGCAGGGTTAACTCCATAAGGTCTAAGCAGCCCAGGCATAGAGAGGTCTGCAGTCAGCCCACGCAAAGTCTCTCCAGCACTTTGGATTTGGGGTCCCTTGAATGGAAATTTGAGGCATTGAACTGGGGGGGGAAAAAGTAATTTCCATTCAGGGATGTTTTCAGGATAGCCCATTTTGCTGGAGATGCTCTGTGTTCCTCTGCCACTTACAGTCCCCTTAAGCAGCAGTATAGCTTCTGTAGGCTTTGAAGTCCTATTAAATCCATTATTTTTAAGGCATTTTAAACCAATTTCAATGAATTAATTATTAATTCAAGAAAGGAACCTTTTCCTGTGCTCTGCTGCCATGAATGCACAGCTCATCCTGCTCCGGTTGTCATCTCCCACACCCCAGCATGCACGGGAAAGACCCATCACCATCCCAGCACACAACATTCCGTGTGTTTTCAGGGATTGGAAAGGATCTGGGCAGCCATGCAGCCTCATCCTTCCCAGGGCACGCACAAACATTGCCATTGTCCAGCATGACCCTGGCACAGTGTCCATAGGGGATGTTCCCCACTTCACAAACTGGAATTACTTCACAGAGTGCAATCCCACCAGTGCTGACGATGCCCATATTTTTGGGCGTGGCTGAAGTCACCCTGTCACCCGCTTTTGACTCATCAATTCCAAAGCGGACAAATTAAGTCTGAAACGCAGTCTGAAAGTAATTTAAAACATCTGTAGCTGCTTTCAAGCTGGAGCAGGAGGACATGCCGAGATTCCTCCCTGTGCACCCCATGGGATGGGCTGGGGTGGAAGCACCTGGAAGTGTCTGGCCAGGGCCCAGTGGGGAGGGTGTGGATGTCCAGGGTGCTGCTGGGAGCGGCAGGAACCGGGGATGTGCGGGAGCTGCCAGAGTGAGCGCCGGGATGGGCGGGGCGATGGGCGGGGTCACTGGAGGGGGCGGGGCCATGATTGGCCGTCCCTCGGGCCGGGCTTGGCCGTACCTCGGGCCGGGATTAGCAGTCCCTCGGGCCGGGACTAGCAGTCTCTCAGGCCGGGATTGGCAGTCCCTCGGGGCGGGATTAGCAGTCCCTCCGGCCGGGACTGGTCGTCCCTCCGGGTGGGATTGGCAGTCCCTCTAGCCGGGATTAGCAGTCCCTCGGGGCGGGATTAGCAGTCCTTCGGGGTGGGATTAGCAGTCTCTCAGGCTGGGATTGGGCCCTGCGCAGGCGCAGATCGCAAAAGGACAGCGAGGGAGCGGGGGGCGCAATGGCGTGGCCCGGCGGGTTTGAGGCGGCCGAGCAGCAACAGCAGCAGCAGCAGCAGGTGCTGTCCCGGCAGCAGGAGCGACACTACCGGCTTCTGGCCGAGTTGCAGGCACTTGTCAAGGCGCTTCCCAGGTGAGCGGAGCCCCAGGGGGTTCAGGGGCCGCTGCCGGTGCCGGCGCTGACCCTGTTTGTGCCCGCAGTGCCTGCCAGCAGCGCCTCTCGTACACGACGTTATCGGAGCTGGCACTGGCGCTGCTGGACGGGACTGTGTTCGAGATCGTGCAGGGGCTGCTGGAGATCCAGCACCTCACCGAGAAGAACCTGTACAGTCAACGGCGACAGCTGCACAGCGAGCACCGCGGTACCGGCGCCACCGTGGGGATAGTCCCGGGCCGTGGGGGGACCGGAGACGGGAGCACTGGGGCGAGGGCCGCAGGGGTGGCCGTCCTAGAGCACTGGAGAGGATGGAGGAGGTGGACTGCTCAGGGGAAATGGGGCTAGCACTCCAGGGAAGTGATGGCGACCTTGCGGGGGCAGACGGGCCTGCGGCATCTCTGGGGTGGGGGGAGGCTCGGGGGGTACTGGGGGTGGGACGTTGTGGGGGCAGTGGGGGCTTGGGGGTGGCACTGGTGGGGAGGGGAGCGAGTTGCATGGGGAATGCGGGGGACAGTGGAGACGCTGGAGGTGACACTAGAGGGCACAGGGGGACTGTGATGGGGACACTGGGGGGTTGTGGATGGCGCTGAGAGGGACAGCTTGGGGAGGCTTGGGGGTGGCACTGGAAAGGCAGATTTAGGGAGCCCTGGGGGTGGGTTGTGAGGGCATCAGGGAGCTATAGGGAATGACAGCGCAGGTTGTGGGGAGGGCACTGATGGCTCTCAGGGGGGAAGGGATGGCAGGAGGGAGAGGTGGCACTGATGGCACTCAGGGCACCTGGCAGCAGCATGCTTTCCTGAGTCCCCCTTGCCCATGGCAGGGCTGAAGCAGGAGCTCTTCCACCGGCACAAGGAGGCCCAGCAGTGCTGCAGGCCCCACAACCTGCCACTGCTCCGTGCGGCCCAGCAGCGTGAGATGGAGGTGAGGAGGCTGGGCTGAGATGGAGGTGAGGGTGGGGGGGGTGCAGAGCTGTGTCTGCTGCCTGGGCTCTCACAGCCCCATTGCTGCAGTAGCACTGCAGCATCTCCAGAGGGTTTGGCTATTCCTGCCCTGCAGCCTCGGGAAAGGCCTCCTGGCTGGCCTTGCTAGCACAGACCTAGGTTCCCCACCCCAATCTAGAGGCCTCTTGCTCCACCTTTTGTCCCCTCAAGGTAAGGGCACAGGCTCTTGCCATGTCAGGTGTGATCTGAGAATTGTGAAAGCTCAGGAGCCTGCTCCAAAGGCTCTCCACAGTACTTTAGTGATCCAACATTATCTGATGGGCTGAAGCCTGTATAGGATAGGAAGCAAGAGACAGAAAACATGGAGAAGGCACGTAAGATCTGCCGTGTTATTGTAACAAGTCAAAAGTAGACAATACTCAAAACAATCACATTTTACTAAGTACCACTGATAAGGAGGAAACACCATGAGTTTCATAATTAAAATAATAGTTTCTGAGAGGAGGAAACACCTCGAGTTTCATAATTACAGTAATAGTTTCTGAGAGCATCCCAAGGCATTTCAAAAAGATTCAGTCCCAGAGGACTTTTCTGTCTCCTGGTGATAGATAGAGGCAGTTTTGTAATGTAAGAAAACGGCAAGTAGCTGGTTATGTTAATCAGTGGGGTTGAAATGCGGGGGGAAGCTACTTTGGTCCACATTAGGTAAATGAGAACTGTTTCCTGCCTTGGCCCGTGGCAAGCACCATGTCAGTGCTTGCTGTTGGATTCTTTGATGTCCACATTTCCTGTCAAGGTGACTAAAGCCAGGCTGGACCTCTGGTACTTGTCCTTGTTACTTCTGAGTAACTTAGACTTGCATCAGTAATCTCTACTGCCTGTTCTAAACGCTTCCAGTATTTCATTAAATTGCCCAAATATGTCTCACTTCTCCTTGTCTTACATGCTGTGCAACTTCCTCCTACCAGCCCTCTGCCTTCCTTCTGTTTTCCTCTCCCAGGTGTTAATAGAGTCACTTCTTCTTGTCTTTATCCTTTCACAGTTCAGCTGTAGAGCATTTTGGGAGGAAATTGGTCATCTCTCTTATATCTGATGTGTGTCTAATTGGAGCTGCCCTCTGTGGTTAAAGGTTTCCATGACCAGCTCCCATGAGATAGCTTGGGATTGGGCTCCCAGGAGAGATAATACTAGGTCTATGTTTTAGATGTATGGTTTCTCAGTGGAACACTTGGCATTAAGAAAACCTTAGCTCATCATGCAGGTGGTTCTGTGAAGGTTTCTCACTGTGTTGTGCTACTTCTGGGCTCTACATCCAGGAGAGGTACCAAGAGGTAGCTTCTGCCCCATGTGAGTGATAACTGCTCTTTGTTAGGTCACACCTTTTGCAGAGACATGGATACCCTTGCTGCAGACGCACCTCAGCCCTTACCCAGACTGTTCTGGCCAAGAGTTCTGTCACACAAATTCTGAATTTTCACCAGGAATTATGGCAGGGTGGAAGCATTCATCTCCCCTCCAAGGCCTCTTTACCCACCAGCCACTGGTGTAGGAGATCCTGGGGTTTGTCACTTCTGCCTTTCTGTGCAGCAGGGATAGTTTAACCGCATGGATGTTTCCAGCTGAACATGTGCCAGTGTTCTCTGTTGCAAAGGGACAGCATTGCATGAATGAAATGTTGAAACTTGAGGCTTTTCACAGAATCACAGAATAAGCTGAATTGAAAGAAACCTACAAGGGCCATCCAGTGCAGCTCCTGGCCCTGCACGAACACCTCAACAACCCCACCCTGTCCATCCCTGGCAGCGCTGTCCAAATGCTCCTGGAGCTCTGGCAGCCTCGGGGCCGTGCCCATTCCCTGGGGAGCCTGGGCAGTGCCAGCACCCTCTGGGGGAGGGAAGAACCTTTCCCTGAGCTCCAGCCTGAGCCTGGGCAGTGCCAGCACCCTCTGGGGGAGGGAAGAACCATTCCCTGAACTCCAGTCTATCCCTCTCTTACACAACTTCAAGTCATTCCCACAGGTCGTATCACTGATCACCACAGAGAACAGATGTGTCTGCCCCTTCTCTTCCCCTTTCAAGGAAGTTGTAGTTTCAGTAAGTCTCCTCTCAGTCTCCTCCAGCTGAACAGACGAGGTGTCCTCAGCTGCTCCTCATGGTTTCCCCTCAAAGCTCTTCACCATGTCCGTTGCCTTCCTTTGGATGTTCTGTAATGGTTTATTTATTTCATACTTGCAGGAAAAGCACAGAATCATGGAATGGTTTGGGTTGGAAGGGACCTTCAAGTTTATCCAGTCCCACACCCTGCTGTGGGTGGCGGCACCTGCCACTATCCCGGGTTGCTCCAATCCCCATCCAACCTCGCCTTGGACACTTTCGGAGATGGGGCAGCCATAGCTTCTCTGGGCAACCTTTGTCAGTGTATCACTATCCTCACAGGGAAGAATTCCCTCTTAATATCTGATCTAATCCTTCCCTCTCCATTTGAAGCCATTCCTCCTTGTTGTGTCACTCTATTCCTTGTTCCAAGTCCCTCTCCAGCTCTCTTGGAGCCCATTTAGGCACTGGAAGGCCCTCTAAGGTCACACAGGGGCTTCAGCCCTTGGAGCATCTCCTTGGCCTCCTCTAGTAGCTCTAGTAGCTCCGTGTCCTCTCTGTGGTGGGCCCCAGGGCTGGAGGCAGCTCTGCAGATGGGGTCTCACCTGAGCAGAGCAGAGGGGCAGAATCTTCTTCCTCACTCTGCTCTGCTCACCCTACAAAAATGAGCATTGTTTTTGGTGGGATTTGATGATTCCTGGTGCTCCCTGTGGCTTGCAAAGGAAGTCTGCTTTTCAGTGAAGCCTGGTGAGGTTGTATCACCTCTGCACATATTGGGCTCTTTACGTGATCTGTGCTCTGCTTGTCCCCTGCAATCCTACTCTCTGCTTCCACTCCTGATTTCCAGCATGCCTTTCTCATCCACATGTTTGCTGGGCTCCATTTCTTCACTGGAGGCAGCACAGACTCTCTGCTGAAGTTTGAGCAGATGTTGGTGAGGCAGGAGTGGCCATGTCCTCCTGGTTGGAGCTATTCTGGCAAAGTGCTTTCATCATGTTCTCAATCTGTCAAAAATAGAGCCCAGCATTCAGATCCTTTCACAAAAAATAGTATCTGTATGGGGTTTACAGCTCCAGTTCCATATTGGTGTCCAGGGAGCCATCTTGATGAGCTTCAGTGGCCTAAGTTATTCCTCCAAGGCTTCCTTCAGCCTCACCTGAGAAGGGCACATAGTTCTTGGGCTGGGTTCAGCCATAGCTCTGGTGGTGACTCATTAGAGAAAGTGGTTCAGACACTGATCAATTCTTTGTGGTCTTTCCTGGCCTCCAGACACTGGCCTGGGAGAGCAGGCTGTTCCCATGACTTCCTGCATTTTCTTGAGTGGCAGCTTTGCAGGTGGAGGTGTTAAGACCTGGAGTTGTGCTGGTTGCTTGCTGCTATCCTTGGACTCATCAGGAGAGATTCAGGGCCTGGTTGCTCTTGGGTTCCACTAAAAGTCTTTGACATGAGAAAAAAGCTGGGAAGAAGGCAGATATTTCACTTTACCATTGACTTTTATGTTTTCCAGGCTATGGAGCAACAGATCCGAGAGGAACAGCGAATGATGGATGAGAAGATAGTCTTGGAATTGGACCAAAAAGTAATCGACCAGCAGAGCACCCTGGAGAAGGCTGGGGTGTCTGGCTTCTACATCACCACCAACCCCCAGGTTGATGTTTGGGCATGGTGGGCAAGGCATTTTAACAGAGCCTGAAGTGACAGAACTAGGGGGAATGGCTTCACATTGCCAGAGGGCAGGGTTAGCTGGGATTTTGGGGAAAAATTCTTTTCTGGAAGGCTGGTAAGGCACGGTTACCCAAAGCAGCTGTGGCTGCCCCATCCCTGGAGGAGTCCAAAGCCAGGTTGGACAGGGCTTGGAGCAACCTGGGATAGTGGAAGAGTTTTCCCTGCCCATGGTAGGGGGTGGGAGTGGATGACCTGTAAAAATCCCTTCCAACCCAAACCATTTCATGATGACAGTGCTCTTGGGTTAGTACCTTTAATTTAAAAAAAAATCTTGCTGTAGATAAATTGGGGATGGATGTGTCAGACAGAACAATCTGTCCTTTGCCTCCCAGCTGGTGGGTGGTATGCACTGGAGAGACCATGTACTCAGCTCATGACAGAAGAGCAGAAACCTAGGTACCACTTGGCAGCATTCCCAACTTCCTGCAGTATTTTTTTCCATTGTGGAGAGAAAAAGCACTGTGCCAACAGCCTGCAGTCCTGTGACTCTCAAATGGGTCTGAAAAGCACTAAAATAATTAATTTGCTGCATTTATATTCAGCTTAGCTATAAAAACCGACTTCAAAACTATTTATTGGGCACCTTGTTCATTCTTGCATGTGACTTGCTGGAGCTGATGATCTCGGGCTTTGATTAAAGAATTGTTCCCAGTTTCCCCAGGGCATTTACTCTCAAAACATCTGAGGAGTCACCTGGTTTGTCCACATTGTCCTTACGCCACCGCAGGAACAAAAAACTAAAAATTCCTGAGTCCTGTTGCAGAGCCATACAAGTTTACAGTGAACACAGAGACACGCTGTTCTTAACTCTGTTTTTTCAGCTGATTAAATGTCACTTTGATAAAGACTTACTGCTGAGAAAAGATGGCTTCAATGAAGCTAAACAGCCATTTTCTAACACCCACCCACATGATTCCCAATTGTGGAGCCTTGAACAACCCTCTAATTTTTTCAGTGTTGCCATTCCCCTGCTGTATAATGCAGAGAGCCCATTCTCTCCCTCCTGCCCTGCCCTTTATGTTGTTTTTGTAAGTAATAACCCTTACTAGGGTTCCTCTCTGCTGGGTTTGTATATGTTTGCTTTTAGGATAGGTGCCAAGCCCAATCTGGATCTTGGCTTGTGCCTGTGAGTGCCACCAAGAAATCCCTGCTGGAATCTGTTCACGTGGTTCCTATCAGCTGATGTGTTTCCCCCCCAGTCTGTATGAAGTGCCTCGTTGTGCAGGGGATATATTTTTACGAAAATAGAATTTTATTTCCATAACTCCATGTCTGCAGGGCTGAGTCACAGACTGACTACACTCAAATTATTGGCTCCACCACGTTGTCTCTGAGCTAGGTGTAATTAAAAAGTGAGCAGGTGGTGAAGGAACCATGAGCTAATGTTGATGTCTCCACTTGACTGTGGTCCTGGAAAAGGGAGTTTTCCAGGAATGGGGAATTAAATGCCTGGAGGGAATTTGATGCACCAGCACAGCCATGTGTTGCACCTGCATTGGATCCCAGTTAAAGAGTTCCCAAAGCAATCCCTCCTCTTCCTGCCCTTCTATGCTGGGAAAGGGTCAGGGAGTTGGAGATGCTGTGGGGGATGTGGGGAGAGGCCTGGAGAACCTCCTCTGGGTCTGCTGCTCCTCCTCAGCCTGCAGAACTGGCCAGCCTGAATAGCCCCTAGCACATTTATCATGGCCAAGGAGAAAAAGCCTCTCTGGATCCTTAAAGAATCCTCAGGCTCTGGGATTCCTAAGACAGACACAGTTTGCAGCAGGTCTGGTAAAATGTCACTGCTCCATGTTTTAGAGAAATGCCTGAACAATATGAAGTATTTGACTGTTAGCTTCCTAGTTGGTTTGGTTTTTTTTTGTTGTTGTTGTTTGTTTTTTTTTTGTTTTTTTTTTTTTTTGGGGGAGGGAGGTTTTTTTTGTTGTTTTGTTTGTTTGGTTGGTTTTTGTTTTTTTATTAATTCCCTAAGAACAAGAAGCTCTTGAGGAGGTGGTACAGGCCAGTCCTTCCTGCTTCCTGCAGCAGGGAATGGGATCATCTACTTATGAAACATCTTTCTCCTTTTGCAGGAGCTGACTCTGCAGATGAATTTGCTGGAGCTGATTCGGAAGCTGCAGCAGAAGGAAGCTGAGGCTGAGAAGACTTTTTCCTGAAGAGCAAATCTGCTGTTCACTTCCCAGAGTTTTTCCTCTGACTTCCCTCTAAACAACAGACCGTCCATGCATTTGCTTTGTATTGTGTCAGGAGGAGGCTTCAGGAGTAGAAGAAATTGCTGAGGCACTTAGATTAGAGCTGGGGCAGGCAGAACCCACTGCTGGGGGTGGTTGGGAGCCTGGGGATGACTCTGATCCTCAGAGCAGTGTCAGCTGCATCTGGCTCAGCTGGGAGCTGATGGAGCATGGTCACCTGCCAGGAATGTCCTGCAGTGATGCTGAGGCCATCACTGAGCCAAGGCTGGGCTGAGCACTGAGGCAGCACGTGGAGCCCCCCGCTGTGTGAGGGTGACCCTTTGTTTAGATGATACAACTCGGGGGGGGACAATTCCAAGGGTGCTTCTATGGATTGTTGAGGCAGAAACAACCTCTTGGGCAGACCCTTCCCAAAGCCTCCTCCAGGCTGGTACTAGCATTATCTGTATTAGTTTATCTTTATGCTGGCCAGCATTATCTGTATTAAAGGAGAATTTCAGGCCTCAGCCCAGAGTTACTGGACTGGTGTTTGCAGTGTTCCCACTGACTCGGAAAGCAGAGCTTTTGCTTTGCTCTTTTAAACCAGTTTCCAAATTAAGAGAAATAAAATACTCTGCTTCTGAGGCTGCAGCTTTCTGAATGCCAGTGGTTGTGTTTGTCCTGTCCTCAGTTGGTGAGTATGGGGCTTGTGGTACCTTAGATGGAAGCTGGAGAGGAACCTGGAGTGTTCCTGAGATCTTTCAGGGTTTGGAAGAACTCGTGGGTGGCCTTATGGTGGGGAGAGCTAGTGCTGAAGGAGACAAACACAAGGTCAGAGCTACAAGGACCAAGGAGGCTTTTGGAAGTTCAGGGCTGAAGCCCCCTCTGATTTCCATCATGTGTGGGTGGGGATGATGCTGCTGTGGTTCAGCAGCTGGAGACAAGACCTACTGCTTGTGTGACATCTTCACCTCCTGGCTGAAAGTCCCCATCTGGAAAGTAGGCTGGTATGGGACCTGCACCACTGCAAGGTCCCCACAGAGCTCCTGGAACTGTGTTGCCACTGGACCCTCAGGTAGGAGCTCTGTGCTACACTGCTGAGCAATGGTGAGGGCAAGGTGGGCAGCATTCCCCTCTGGAGACACCATCTTCCTGGGAGGATGCAGGGTAGCCAGGGATGCAGATTGGGTGAAGTCAGCATCTGTGGTCAGGTTTGTGACCAGAGCTATTGGCAAGGAAATTGCCTCCTAAGGTAAGGATAGGGAAGGCAGGGGTGAACAATGGGTTCCATGGCAGGAAAGGATGCCCAAGTGCTGGGGGTTACACTGCCTCCCAGAAGCTTCCCTTTCCTCTACACAAGCTCTCTGGAATGGCTGGAGCAGCAGCACGTGAGGGTGTGGCTGGAGGAGCTGAGATCGAGGTTACTGCCCTGTGGGGTGAGGAATGGAGTCCACCTTGGTCCAGAGCCCCCATAATCAAGGGCTGCTGCTGTCTCTCCAGAGCTGTGCCAGGAATCACAGGAGCTGTTCTGGCACTGCCATGACAACAGCAGCTCTCAGGCTTCCTGCTTCCACTGTCTGTTTGCAGATGGCTCTGCCAGGCAGCTGATCAGATCCAAGCTGAAATTTTCTATGCCTGCAGTCAGGTTGGGTTTCAGAAACGCCAAGGTGGAGGGCTGCAGGGGGTTAGATGTGAGTAGCTGGTGGGAAAGGTCATCCTAAGGGAGCAAAGCCCCTGGGATGGTTTATGATTAGCAGAAGAACACTCGCTCAGCCCCTGAAGCTGGACTGTACAATGTGGAGGATACCAATAATTTTCCAAGCAAGTGTCATTGTTTCACCAGAGGGTGACACCAACTCACAGCATTGCTGTGCCCCAGCCACTGCAGCTGTGGTAGAGCTGGTAGCACAGGGCAGACCTGTTGAAAGTGACCCAAGGGGGCTGGAAGCTCTGCTGGGCTTTGGCTGTCTCAGCTCCTTGGTTCAGTGACCTGTGTTGCTCCTGAACTCTCAAGCAGTGTCCCAGGAACATGTGTTTGGCTTCAGCCATCCACAGACCTGGACCAAAAGTGCCTGCCCAGAGCTCCATGTATGCAGAACTGACATGGAGAGGGGATACAACCCGAGGATCAAGTTCCCTGTTCAGGTGCAAGGTGGCTAACATGAGAGCTATGGCTCCATGCCAGTCCCATGTTCATCCGGAGCTGGTGGACGGTGAGTTATGGATGGCAGGAAGGGACAAGTTCTGTTTATTCCTTTTTTTGCCTATAGTTTGGGCTGTTGAGGAGAAGAACAAGGTCCCCTGCACATAAGGAGATCGATCCAGTGTGGATAAAGGTAAATGTGTTCAGGTGGGAGCCCTCAAGTGTTGCATTGTGGGCTCTGAGTTGTGGGCGCAACTTGAGGGTGCAGTTGGGGTGATGACTGGTGAGTCCATGAAAATGTCAGCTAAAGTGCCCAGGAGCCATCAGAAAATTAGATGAGACATGAGAAGGGGATCAGAGAAGAAAATGAGAAACGTTGCTGCTGTGAACCACCTAAATGCAAATCCCTTCTCACTGACAAAAGCATGGTAGGGAGGGAACAAGCTGTGCAAAGGCCCTGGGGACACCAGGTATCTGGAACACCTTCCAGATGATCTGGAGTCCTTTATCTTTGACGAAGGGCACAAGAGGGGGCAGGGTGGAGATAAAACTGTGACTGACATGGTGAGGGACTTCACTCTAGAAATACAGGAGCAGCAACATTGCAGGCCACCTGTAGCAGGCAGGTTTGGGTAGGATGGGTTACTACTTGGGAAACTCCTGCCCCAGGGAGCTGGAGAGGCGGAAGGTTTGTGGTGATTCAAGAGGAGATGAAGCACTTCTGGAAAACAAACCTTTTGACTTAGACGATGGATAGAGGTGATTCCCCTTCACTGCCCTGCAGAGCTAGGTGGAAGTACCACAGGCTTTTGCTCAAGTTTTGTGTTCCTGGCCAGGCAGGAGGACTGTGAGCTGGAGGGGCTTGTTGAGGAGCTCCCCCTCCCGCAGCTTTCCCCACACCTCAGTTTCTCCATGACAAACAGTTGAGCACAGAGGATGTGCCTGCAGCTCCAGAATAGAGTGAGTAGAGGCAAAAGAGCAAGGTCTCAGCCCTTTGCTCTATCCAGAACTGCATCCAGTGGATGGGATTTGGGATAACTGCTCAATCACAGAATCACAGAGTAGTTTGGGTTAGAAGAGACCTTGTATTAAAAGTTCATGAGCAGGAACACTCATCCCAGGCTGCTCCAAGCCCTGTCCAACGTGGCCTCGGACACCTCCAGGGATCCAGGGGCAGCCACAGCTTCTCTTGGCAACCTGTGTCACGGCCTCACCACCCTCACAGCCGAGAATTTCTTCCCAATATCTCACTTAACCCTGCCCTACGTTAGTGGGAAGCCATTGTCCCTTGTCACTCCAGGTCCTTGTCCCAGGTCCCTCTCCAACTCTCTTGGAAACCCCTTTAGGAGTGGGAAAGGGGCTCTAAGGTCTTCCTGGAGCCTTCTCTTCTCCAGGCTGAACACTCTCAGTTCTCCCAGCCTGTCTCCAGAGCAGCCCAGGGCTCCAGCTTTGGAATATCTCCATGACCACCCTGTATCCCGTTTCCATGCGGCTCTAGCCGCCCGCACGCTCCCGAGGAGATGCTCACCCTGGGGTCGTGGGGACCCCCCCGTGTCTGCCCCTCCCACAGGTTGGAGATGCAACCCCGCTCCGCCCCAACCTCCGCTCCCCGCGGCTGGGAGACACCCGTGGGGCTGGGGCCCGGGGCTCGCCCACCCTCCGCCCGGCCCCCGCCCTTCCGCCGAGCCCGGGAGGCGGAGCCGGGCGGCGGCGGCGGCGCGGAGCAGGTGAGGCCGGGCCGGTGCGGGGCCCCCGGCCACCTTCGCAGGTGAGCGGCAACCCCTGCGACCGGGAGCCGGGCTGGGACTGGCACTGCTGGGAGCGTCCCGGGGGAGCGCGGCCGGGGTTGGGATTGGGGCCGGGGCTCGGCGCCGCCCGGAACAGGCATCGTGGCGGAGCTGAGCAGGGGCGAAACTATCGCCTCTCCCCGCCCAGGATGAATCCGGAACCCCCGCCACACCCTTCTCGGTCCGGGTATCTCCACCCTCGGCCACCCTCCGAACTCCGGGGATGCTCCGTGTCCAGTGGGCACCGAGCTCCGCATCCCCCCAGCTGCGCCTGTTGCGTTTGTTGGAATTGAGGACCCCGGTACTGCCAACGCCTCCAATCGGGGGGACTTGGATGTGCAGGGATGGGAGTGTCAGCCAGCACGGATTGCACGTTGTCCTCATGGGTCATGATCGGCCCTGTCATTCCGTCCTCTCCCAGTGGGCTCTCCAGGACCTTTTGGCCTCTGCGAGGTGGACCCTGGAGCAGGGCTGCACCAGCCCTCCCAGCAGGACATATTGTTCATGTCGGTGTGGGGCTTCTGGCTCAGGAAGGAGGGCATCTGGGAGGGGACAGTGTCCCCTAAGTCACCAGTCACCCCATGGAGCAGCTGGGAAGCAGCACCTGAAGGTCCCTAGAGCTGTGTCTTCCCAGTCATAGTGGCAGCGGCTGTTTCATGGCGTGCTGGCTGTTTCTTGATCTGGTTGGGGACTCCCATGGGAGCTGCTCTGGACTTCTGCTGCAGCCTCTGCATCATGCCTGAGCTTTCCCAGGGGAAGCAGAAGGATCCTGGGGGCTGGGAGATACTGCATGCCCATGTGGTGGGGTCCTGGCACAGCAGGGTGAAGTTCAGGTAAATGTTGGATAAAGTGGAGAGGAGGCAGCAAGGAAACCTTCATCAGGGCCAGAGCAGACTAGTTTGGGCTTTAACGGGGAGTTGCTGCCCTGGGAGTGCTGTGGTTTGCCTGGCACACTGGCACATGTCCCTGTCCTGTGCCACCCCTGGAGGAGGACACACTCTGTGCTGACCTCTGTGTTGGCTGAGGAGCCAGGGACACCTGGAATGTGCCCTGGTGGTATTTCCACCCTGTCCCTAGCACCTGATACCTCACTGCCAAGGGAATGTTCACCCCTTCCTGCCCCTCTACCAGGTCTCCAGGCAGGATCTCACTGCCAAGGACCCCTCACTCTGCTGAGGACAGGGCCCACAGCCTCCAGGATGGCAGGATGGCTGCCCCGCTCCACCAACCTGACCCGTTTCTGCCAGAAGCTCAACCGGGTGAAAACTCTGGAGGATGACATGATGGAGACATCCTTTAACAGATGCCTTTCCACCATCGATTTGACACTACTAGGCATTGGGGGTATGGTGGGCTCTGGACTGTACGTCCTCACAGGCACCGTGGCCAAGGAGATCGCTGGCCCCGCTGTCATCGTCTCCTTCATCATCGCTGGCTTTGCCTCACTCCTGGCTGCTCTCTGCTATGCTGAGTTTGGAGCCCGCGTGCCCAAGACAGGCTCTGCCTACATGTTCACCTATGTGTCCGTGGGTGAAATCTGGGCTTTCCTCATCGGCTGGAACGTGCTGCTGGAGTACATGATTGGGGGGGCTGCAGTGGCCAGGGCCTGGAGTGGCTATCTGGACTCCATCTTTAACCACAAGATCAAGAACTTCACCGAGACCCATGTGGGTACCTGGCAGGTGCCGTTCCTGGCCCACTATCCAGACTTCCTGGCAGCTGCCATCCTGCTGGTAGCCACCGCCTTCATCTCCTTTGGGGCCAGAGTGTCCTCCTGGCTCAACCACGTATTCTCAGCTATCAGCATGGGCGTCATCCTCTTCATCCTCATTATGGGCTTTGTCCTTGCACAGCCCAAGAACTGGAGCACCCAGGAGGGTGGCTTTGCCCCATATGGGCTGTCGGGCATCATGGCTGGCACAGCTACCTGCTTCTACGCCTTTGTGGGCTTTGATGTCATCGCAGCCTCCAGCGAAGAGGCCAGGAACCCGCAGAGGGCTGTCCCCAGGGCCATCGCTTTCTCCTTGGGGCTGGCCACCGGTGCCTACATCCTGGTGTCAGTTGTGCTGACGCTGATGGTGCCCTGGCACACGCTGGACCCTGACTCTGCCCTGGCTGATGCGTTCTACAGGAGGGGCTACGCCTGGGCAGGGTTTCTGGTGGCTGCTGGCTCCATCTGTGGTGAGTACAGGCAGCGGTGGGAGGGAGCTGCCCACACCCCCTGCCTTCGGGGCTGGGAACAATCCCCAGTTTGGGTTTGGGTCTGATAGAGTCTTCCTTCTTCTGCCTGTCCCTCAGCAATGAACACAGTTCTGTTGAGCAATCTCTTCTCTCTGCCACGCATCGTCTATGCCATGGCCGAGGATGGGCTCTTCTTTCAGGTCTTCTCCAGAGTCCACCCCCGCACACAGGTGCCCGTCGTCGGCATCGTGGTCTTCGGGCTGCTTATGGCACTGCTGGCCCTTGTCTTTGACCTAGAGGCCCTGGTGCAGTTCCTGTCCATCGGCACACTGCTGGCCTACACCTTCGTGGCCGCCAGCATCATTGTCCTGCGCTTCCAGCAGCAGAAGGGAGATGTCCCTGCACCAGCGGCTGCGGCCGGCCCAACCCAGAGCCCCATGAGGGCCCATCTGCGGGCGAGCTGAAGGAGTACGAGTCCTTCTCTGACAAGCTGCAGCTGGTGGGCAGGGACAAGAGCAAAGAGCAGCGGGAGCCAGGGCAGCTGAAGGCTGCGTTTGAGCCCTACCTGGAGTTCCTCAGCGACTTCTACCCAGGTGAGGTGGTCACGGTGGCCGTGGTGACCCTGATGGTGTCTGCCATCTGCCTCTGCTCCATCTTAGTGTTTGGCAACACCCACCTCCACCTGCCCACCTGGAGCTACTCCCTGCTGCTGGTCCTCTTCAGTCTGGGCTTCCTGCTCAGCCTCCTCCTCATCTGGGCACACGAGCAGCAGCACAGCACCCAGACCTTCCAGGTATGCCCAAGGCCCAGGCAGGGAATCCCTCTGCAGGGGTGAGGGGAGGTGGGAGCAGCTCTACTGGACCTGCAGGGCATCCAGGCACAGCACTTTGCTGTGCACCATGACTGCTGAAGGAGGAGGAAGGAAGGGAGGAGGAAGAGGGTGTTTGTGGATGCTGGGTGTGGGGAGTGTTGGTGCCTCTGCTGTTACTCTGTGTGGCTACCCCTCCCCTAGGAAGGGACATCCCCAGCAGTTCTGTGTCCATCCCATGGGATGTTTCCCCATCCCATGGGATCCAGGGATTGCTCATGTCCACCTTGGGCTCCCTTCTCTGCATCCGCACAATTCCTCTGCTCCTCTCCTGCCTCAGCTCCTTATTTTGGCTGCCCTTCAGCTATGTGATGGAGCTAATTTTCAGCCTCCAAACCGCGTTTATGCCTCTTGTGGTTCTCCTCTCCTGTTTTCAGTCCACCTGAGCCCTGATGTAGTCAGTGCAGCTTCATAACACCAGTGGTGATACCACTTCCCTGCCATGCCCCTGCCCTGGCTCCTCCAGCAAGGACCACATTGGCTCAAGATCATGCCAGGAACTTGTTTGGTCCTCATGATGATGCCTGGCTCCCAGCTCCTGGCTCCATTGTTCCTTTTCCTTAAAAAAAAGTTCTTGAAATCCTAAGGTGACAGTCCCTTTGCTCCACACATTTGCCATTGCTGCCTTTTGTCTCTATGATTTTAAAGATGGAGAATATGGTCCTGCAGGTCTCACCCCCGCCAGCTCCTTTTCTCTTTTCTCTTGCAGATCCCCCTGGTACCCCTGTCCCCCGCACTGAGCATCATCCTCAACATTTACCTGATGCTGAAGCTCAGTTACATGACGTGGCTCCGCTTCGCCATCTGGCTCCTCTTAGGTGAGTGCTCCCACAGCTGCTTCAGGAAGGGGGAACAGCGTTTGTCTTGGCACTCTCTGGCTGCCTTGGCAGCTCCTCTCCCCTGCTTATGGGTCTGTAAAGCATATCATGCCCCTTTCTGCCTCTAGTTCCCCTTTGAAGACACAAGCTGAGGTTTCCCCGCATCTCCTGAGCCTCTCTGTTCCCCAGAGTGTTACAGCTTGTTCCTGTTAAAGTTCAGATTCTCCTTAAAGCCCTGGGCCAGAACCACCCTTGTTCCTGAGGCAGCTCCCTGGGGCTCAGGAACTCCTTCCCTTTCCCAGGGACTGAGGGTGCTCCCCTTGCTCTTAACATGCTGCAGTACCCTCTTCCTCCTGCAAGCAGCTCAGTTAAGCCCCCATGGCACTTTAGCTTTTTTCTCCACTGGGTTGCTGGCCACATCCGTGCCACATTCTGCTGTGATGCCAGCCATGATGGTGCCAGCAGCCAGGCTGTGCTGGAACCCCTGCTGTCCCTGTTCCCGCTGCAGGCCTGCTCGTCTACTTTGGCTATGGCATTTGGCACAGCAAGGAGAACCTACGGGAAGCACGCCCCCAGCGTGTCAGCGCCCGCTACGTGGTGTTTCCAGGTGGCAGCCTGGAGGAGAGGGTGCAGGCAGTCCAGCCCAGCTCCCAGCCTGCCACCGGGCTACCAGACACCAACACCGATGACTGCAACAGATGACACGTCAGGCAATGGGGGCACCTGGAGATGGGAGCGTCGGAATCTCCTCCTGCAATGAGGCCAGAGACCCACCCCCCTCCTCCTGGTCCCTCTGACAGCAGAGCCACTGGGGCTGCTCTGAGTGTTGGGCTCCACCTAGAGAGGATGAGGATGCTCACCCTTCCCCGCATGCTTCTGACAGAGTGTAGAGGGGCCTGCTGCCTCCCGATCCATCCCCTGCACTCAGGAGCTGGGTCTCAGCCCAGTGCTTGCCCTGCTCATGAGGAGCCCTGTCCTTGTCACCTCTCCCTGAGCACACCCTGGCACTGTGCAGCACATCTCCTGTCTGCCCAGCACATTTGTGCAACTGGGAACACAGAGGTTCTCCAGGGACCAGGACAGGTGGCCCAGTCCTGCCCATCCTGACTCTCATCCTGACTGCAGCCCCCTTGCCTCCTGCCGAGTCCCCTTCAGAGGGAGGCAGGGGCCAGTCATGCATCCCCACAGGCACCCCTGCCATCCCTATCCCCAGGGCTGCTCTCCTCAAAGGCTGGCGCTGAGGGAGGTGAGGGGTAGCTGGAGACATGACATGGAGAAGGGATATGGCCAGAGTGGGTGGCTGGGCAGGCACCCCAAGAAAGCCAGTGGAGGCTAGCACAGCAAAAGCCCAGCTGTATCTTCCTAGCCACTGGAATTGGCTGTCTGAGGGGTGGTCTGGGGCCCACGCCTGCTGGAAGATAATGCCATGGCCAGGCTCCTGCCCCAGTCCTGAGCAGGGTAGGGGTGCTCAGGACCCCCGGTACAATGCCTTGTCCCTGGAGGTCCCCAGCAGCATCCCTGGGCTGGTCTGCCTGGAGCTGGCTCCCCACTGCTCCTGCACCCCAGCAGCACCACCTGCCCCACCATGGGGACTTGGCCCCCATGATGCCTCTTCCAGGCTCTTTGGGACAGGCTCAGCAGGTGCTTTTTAGTATTGTCTCCTCTCAGCCATCCCCATGCTCTGGGGTCACCCTCTCCAGCTCACACCCAGCTGCAAGGGTGTCATGAGGGGCTCCCTAGCAGCATTGCTGCTGCCACCCCAGCTGTTTTGCCCATGGACAGCCTAAAGTGGAAGGGAAGAGAGTTTCAGCATGTTTTGGAAGTCAGTCAAGCATGAGGTTGCCAACTTGACAGGCCTTGCAGCACAGACACCCCGTTCCATCCTCATCCTTTGCATGCTGCGAGGAGCTGGGGAGTGTGGGCAAGCTGTTCCATTATTTCTTGCTGGCCAGTCCCTTGGGGGCCCTAGAGAGGCTGTGAGGACCCTCAGTAGGATAGGCTGGCTCTGTCTGCCAGCACTGCTCCGTGTCCCGCCTCGTCCCCGCGCTGCCGCCACCAGAGCTGTGGCCCCGCTTGGCACCTCTGTGTCGTGGCTTGTGAGCAATGGGCTGATTTGGTCACCCTCATAAACACTCTTTCTGCAATGGCTCTGGCTGGTTGTGATCTCTGTGTCCCCAAGACTCAAGGTGGGAAGCTGCTCCCCAGTCAGTGCTCAGGAAAGCACTCCCAGAAAGTGGGGAAAGGGAGGGTCGTGCTACCCACTGCCACCCTGCTGCCACTGGGTTCCAGTCATGAGGACAAGCTCCAGCCAGACCCACAGAAACCAGGACCCCACAGCGCTGGGGTAGGCTGGATTTGAGCCTTACAGTACACAAATACCCTGATACTGACCCGGACAGGACTGAACCCCACTGTGAGCAGTGCTGAGCCAGCACCGGGGTAGGGTCTAAAACTGCCCAAGTTTATGAGCCAAATGATGTAAGAACTTGTGCAACTGATGGGACTTTATTTATAACCCACAGTTATCCCCATCCCCACACTGCTGTTCTTTAGGGAAATGTCCTTCCTGAGATAAGAGAGTCCTTCTTCATTAAAAAGCAGGTGTTCAACAGGCACCCAGGGAGGCACAGGCTGAACCCTCCTTAGTTACTCAGCTTTAATCTCAGTAATAAATCCATTGTCAGCAAGACAAAGGTGAGTAAAATGATCCACAGGGACACAGGAGGAGAAGGGAGCTCAGCACAGGGCTGGGGAAGGGCAGGAAAGTCCTCACAGAGTGATGGGCTAAGGGTGACTTTTATGTTCCCCTGTAGAGGAAAGTCAATGGCAGTCACATCTCTCAGCTCTCCTAGCAGGGGTCTCAATCAGCCTTTTAAGCTGCAAAAGACCAAAGAGTGATTGAATGAGCCTTGTAACCATTGATATTTACCCTATTTAAAAACATTCATTTCTAAAAATTCACAGAAATCCCTTTTAGGTTGTGGCACACAAAGCACAGGGTCCTCCCCAGCAGAGCAGCGGCTGCTGGGGATGCAGCCAGCAAGGTATTAAAGGATTGGAGTGTAATTCTCCGATACCTGGGAGGCCACTGGGGCCTCTCAAGCACACTTGTGGGTTTTTTTTTTTAAACAGGATTACAAAATTGGTCGGTTCATGTGTCATACACTATCCTACAGTGGTAACACGCTCTGCACAGAACATGTATTAATTGATTTTTAACTGACTACTCATTAATGCACACAGAAAAAAAAGGAGGATGGCAGCAGCCACTGGCACCAAGACAGCCCTTCTACAGGAATTTGTTCCTGAAAATTGTAATAGCAGAAGAAAAAAAATCCAAACTAAACAGCATCAGCAGGGCTTTAAGATGGCAGC
Source organism: Muscicapa striata striata (assembly GCA_030060385.1). Taxonomy (NCBI): domain Eukaryota; kingdom Metazoa; phylum Chordata; class Aves; order Passeriformes; family Muscicapidae; genus Muscicapa; species Muscicapa striata. Next base: position 274,429 of record JAREIS010000113.1, on the reverse strand, counting down.
CTGTAATTGTAACAGAAAACACTGGCTGCCCCATCCATACCCTTGATTCCAAACATGAAATGTAAAATGAAACCATTCCCATGTGCAGCTCCCAGAACCCTGTTTCATGGAGCTTCAGAAGCAGCTGCTTCCCTGTGGCTGACCATATACCTGTTTTCCAGAGCAGTATCCTTCTCCAAATTAGCTTAAAAATATTTTTAAAAGTCCCCTCTTTTCTGGGAGCCATGGCATTGGTGTAATCAGGTTGCAGGAAATCAATCTGCTTCCAGAGCTGCAGGGAGGTAAGTGGGTCAGTGCTGGAGTGGCCAGTGCTGGCAGTCTGGGAACTGAGAAGGGCTTTATGAGCCATGGGGCAGGAGCAGCTCTGGCACACGTGCTCTGGGCTGGGCTAAGAGGGTTAATGTGAATCCTGGATGATAATCCCTAGACAGCATGGGAGTGTACAGGCAGCAGCCAGGGCTGCCTGAGCCTCTCCAGTGATGCTGCTGGGCTGGGAGGACTGGGAGGATAGCTGTCAGGGCAGTGCTGGTTTGTTGTGCCCTGAGAGGACAGTTCTCATAAGGCAGGTGCAGAGCAGGACAAAGAAATGCAAATCCAGAGGGGAACAACATGAGATTTGTACTAGAGACAACCAGTGTTGGGGCTGCCACCTACCCCCTTTAAATGGCAGTGAGTTACCGAGCCTGTGGACCTTAGCCCCACGTGCAGCTCAGGAATGCTCCAGGGACACAAGGACTGAGCCAGAGATTATTTTGGAGGCTTCAGGGCACAGGATCGGTGTTGCAGCCTGTGCAGGCCCGGGGATGGGACCAGTGGAAGCTGCAGAGGTCTCTGGGCTGCAGGAGCTCTTAGCGAGATCACTGGGCTGTGGAACCCACAGAGATTACTGGGCTCTTGCTTGGGAAAGCACAAGGGAGCAGGAGTGCACAGTTTAATAACTGGAATAAGCAGTGCTTGCATAGCTGAGTTCTGTCCATGCCGGAGGGAGGAAAAGGGGAGCCCCAAGCACTGGAAGAAGATGGTGGGTTGCACCCAGGAGAGAGCAGCTCCACGTCCTAATTAAATCAGTTCCCAGTCTCATGTTCCTAAATTATCCCTCCCCAGTCCCCCCCGCCACAGCTCTGAAAGCAGCATAGATGAACTGCAGGGCTCGGGGAGGCTGGCTGTAAGTAATCCTCTCATTATCCTGCCATGCACCCCTCCTCCTCCTGCAGACAGCCCGAGGATGAGGTAAGCATCACGCAGCATTCCAGGATGCCAGTAGTCATGTATCTGCTCCTACCACCAGCCAGGGAATGGCAGGGCATTAAAAGATGGCACAAAGCAAGGTGGTCTTGTTGTTCCCTCGTCCCTGCACGATGTGCTGGCAGTCAGGCAGACGGGTCCCTAGGTCATTCCAGGAGTGTTTGTGCCGTGTCTTCGCAGTCTCTGCAGCCACAGCACTTTCCAAGGAGCTATGTAAGTGAGGGCACTAACAGCAGCACCCCATCCCTGTAGCAGAGGTTCCATTCCAACACCAGATGCATCTGCTGCATCTACTTTGGGTGCAAGGGAGGAAATAGCCATTTCCCCACATCTAACACACCACACAGACACAAAACTGCAGCTACTGGCCTCGATGATCTTAGTGGTTTTTTCCAACCTTACAGATTCTATAAAAGGAGAATAAATCTTCCCCACATGCACAGGAAACATGCAATGAACCAGTGGACTAAAACTGCCATGAGGGAGATTTAGGCAGGAGACCTCAAATGCTTCCTGAGGCAATGACAGCTTGGCCTGAGGTTGTGAAACATCTGTCAGATGCTGGCAGGAAGCAGCTGCAGCAAGTGGCTCCTCTGGAGCCAGGATGGCCAATTTCTCATTATCTCTTACTAGGCTGGAAGCATTCTAGGGCAGCACTGGGGGCTCCAGTCCTTGCTGGGACAAGAGCCAACACACCTCTGGGCATGGCAGCACACTTGATATCCTGAAGGAGATGAAAGTGCTCAAGAAAAATACCTGGAAAACACAAAACCCCTTTTTGGGGGGGGGGCGGGGGCAGGGGAGGGAGAGCAGCTGGAGCCACATTGGAGGCTCCACTGCCCAGCCCTTCCTCCAAAGTTAGTAGCTGCTACAGCTAGAACTTTGGGATCACCTGTGCAACTTACACCAGAGAAGCTCCATATGGAATCAGGCAGTGAGCTTCCCTGGAGTAGTAATGCTCATTTTCTAGAAAAAGGCAGCTGAAACAGTCCCAGAGTGCTGCAGCAAAACAAGCTGGCAGATCCTTCCAAAAGGTGACAGGGACGAGGAGAGTCGAGGCTTCAAAAGGCCACTGCACAAACTGAGAGCTACTGAGGAATTCTGGAGAAATACCATTAGTGGTAATCAATATGGATTTGTGTAACCTCTGTGCTCTGACTGGGACAGGACCTGAAAAGAGGCAGCAGTGCTGGTGTGCAGTAACACCTTCATGAGGCATCCAACTGCTATCTGGCACTTTTGCAAAGGAACAATATGGAATTGACACTCAGACACATACAAAAAAGGCTCAGTGCTAGAACCATTGAATCCCTTGTGAACAGGAATTCAGCAAGTCTCCTTGTGAGTTATTCCAAGATTGGTTTCCAACACAGAGAGAACACAACTGAGTTTGAGGAAAGAGGAACAGTGATTCCAGCTGGGGAGATCAGCAGGTAAATCAAGAATAACTGGTATTTTAGTATAACAGAACTACAGTTCTCAGAGTAACTCCTTACATGTTAATTCCTCACAATCTTTGGCAGCAGCTGCAAAAGCACACCAAATCCCTCCAACTTCCCACACAAACCTTCAGGCCAGCTCTAGCTGCCTGCTCCCTCTTCTCCCAACAGCCCTCCAGGAAGGCAAATCCCACCTGAGCACAGGGCAGGCTTGGGCCCCGTGTCCCTCAGCCACCTCATCAAACCGACAGGACAATGGGATGCTCAAGGTCCCTATCCCACTTGCCCAGTATAACACAGCTAGCTCACCTGCTGTGTTTAGGTTCCCAAATGGTTTGTTGATAAGTTTATTGAGCCTAAAACCACACAGCTCTGACTCCAGTGACAAACAAATCCATGTGTTTCAAAACATGGGCAAGTGGATCTTTTCCAGCTAGTGAATAAGGACAGGCTTGGAGTGTATTGTTTCATAGGATTTTAGTTTCCATCTCTTCTTTGGAGAATACAGGAAGGGCTAGAGGCAAAGGACATAACAGAGGCAACAGATTGATAAAAAATATTTTTAAATAGAAGTACTTACACTTATTTAAACCAAGCCCCCTAAAGCTTCTGTGTTCAATACACAAAGTTTTCATCTGAAGACTGAGGGGGTATCAGCATGGTTCTGATGTTTTTAGAGACAGCCTACATTTAAAGACTGCAGCCCATGTTTACAACACACAGATGGTTTGGACAGACAGTCCTGAGACCAAAGCACAGGCTTGATTTATTAGACACGTAACTGTAAAATGATTTGCACATTTATAGGACAGACCCCACTAGGTAAATCATAGAATTATTTTCAAATAAAGAAGATAAACTTTATAGAATCACAGTATCATTTAGGTTGGAAAAAAATCTCTAAGACCATTAACCCACCACTGCCAACTCACCACTAACCACCACCATGTGGTCCCTTTCAGCCTCAGAGGCTGGAAGAACTGTTTTTTATTTTGGTGAGTAAAATTTTTGTAGAATAAAAACAATATATAGACTAGAAAAAATATCTGTATTGATTTATCAATCAGAAATTAAATCATTCAAAATATTCATTATAGTAATTTTGACTCTAAAAAGGGGAAAATTAGAAACAGAGAAATGAAACATCTGTGATACGTCCATAGATACTGGATTATTTTTCTCTCTAATTCCAAGGTCTGTGGGATCCCACATCATAGATGACTCTTGGACAGGCACAGGCAAAAGGCCAACAGCACATCATGTTTATGTGAGCTCTCACAGTTTAAAAACAGGAGTGAAAACAATTCCCTGCTCGAAGCCTTTGGCCGAGGCAGTTGCCCTTGGCTATGGAAATGGTTCCAGCTAATTCTAAGTTAAATCCAATGTTTACTGCTATAGTCATTCCAAAAATCTCCCCTAAGAAAAAATATGTGAAACCAAACAGTTTAAGAGTTGAAAGGAATCTTGGCTTAGTTCATGTACTTCTCTGCAACTGTCTGTATTACCTCTAGATGAATAAAACTACATCTTTTACTACCTCATTTACCACAAGCTCAAAGGAGAAGCTGGCAAACAGTGAAGCATCTATGTTCTTTGACCTCAGGTGGCCAAGACAGCAAAGAGGGACTGAAAATCCAATCACCATGACAAAGCCAGGGGCTGGTGCTCACAGTGCACCTGTGATTGCCTGCTCCTTCTCCCGATGGTGGAGCCTGAAAGCTGAAACCAAGCACCAGGGAGCTCCCACAGCCTCCTGGTCCTGGAACCCCTCCCACAGCCACTGAAAATCAGAATAGGTTTGCTCATCAAGTGTTCTGTGAGTTTCCAGTGGGGCAGGAAAAAAAATGAGGGTGTCAACCAGGACAAACGAAAAGGAAACCATGTCCATACCTGAAGACGAGACAGCTGGGGAGAACTCTTGGACTGTAAAAGGAAGAGGAGATGAGGAAGACAGGGGTGGTGAACAAGCAGCCACTGCAGACTTCAAATGTAAACACAAGGAAAAAAAGCAGCAGGGAACTTGGAGCGAACAAGGTGGATGGCTGGGCTGTTGCTGGTGGCCAGAAGTGGTGACAATTAAGGTTATTTTCTCTCCTGTGAGCCAAAGAAGGCCACTGAAGACATGAAGGATGTTCAAGGAGGAGGCTATAGCAGGTGAGATGTGTGAGGATTGAGGATTGTGGATGGAGTGGATGTTGACTTTTGCATGAAACACCACCCAGGGAAAACATGGATCTGGCACACAGCATGGGATGTGGCATGGCAGAGAAAAAAAAAATCACACTCCTTTCTGAGTATGTACCCATCAAAGCAGTGCTGGAAGCAGAGGGATTTGGAACACAGCTGCAGGGTGAGACCAGGAGTACAGAGATTTGTGAATCGTCATCCTGGAGATACGCATGGCTGGGGATGCCCAAGGACAGCTGTAGATAGAGAAGGTGAAGGGTGAAGCCTGTGCCAGGAAGGTGCAAAAAGGAACATAAAGGTTGGAAGGTTAGGGATGAGTGATGATGTCACAAGAAACAGCAAAGGACAAAGGCCTGAGCCCAGCACAAGTGAGCCTGGTGACACCAGTGCAGGTCCAGGGAACAGTAACTGGGTGGCATCACAGAAGTGCTGTGAACACAGTGATGTGCAATTAAATATAAATAACAGCTGCTTAAAGTCAGGAACCAAAAGAAAAGAGCAGTAAGAAAGCTGAGACTAATAAGAAAAGAAATATCCAAAGTTACCAGCCTGGTCTGTAGCTGCGGACGTAATTTGGCCTAACAGACACTGACTGGACCAGCCTAGCTCATTTGAGAGTAGAAGTAAACAAGTCCCAGGTATGAAAGTGATTGGCTGAATTCAAGCTCAAACAAGGGGAGCCCAGCCAATCCCTTTGAGCTAAGAATCATTGACCCATATCATTGGCCAGTGAGCTGGGCGGAGCCAAGACCCTTGACCAATGACGGTTGTACAGGAAATTCGAAGCCCCTATACAAGGGGTGGACATCAATAAACCTTGGCTGCTGTATCATCTCGGTTCGTGTTCTTGTCACTTTCCTGTCTCCAACATCAGCGACAACCAGCCAAGGGAGTCCCCAAGCACAGGCTGACAAAGGTGTACTTAAGTATCAGATTCCCCTTCAAAAATAATTTCAAGCTTTGCCAAGAAAGCAAACACTGGATACAGTTGAAAATATTTCATTATGTTTTTAAAGGATTAATTTATCTTTCCATTAAAATGATGAAAAATACTACTGCTATCACTATTCACAATGCAGAGCAAAAGGTTGTGTCCCACTGCCTGACAATCTACCTCCCTGGGCCTCACTTCTGCCTGTAACTTGTGACTGCACCTGGTGAGAGTGCTCCTTTAATTTACTCACAGGTGCTCTGAATCCTGAATTCAACATTTAAACCTTTATTGCCCCAAGTATACTCTTCTCTGTCAGTGGCAATTCTAATTTCAAAAATATTTACAGTTAAAACAGATGCATGACCATGACCTTGTGATTATACAAAAGACGCTACAAAATAAAATTATTTTTTCCATCCACAGATATCAGAAATAGAAAAATTAACTAGAAGGGACCTCAGAGAATTATTGCAGACAAAATAAGCTTAATAAAAATGTTTATCCATCTAAAATGAGTGGGAAAGACTGTACCCTTTATGGTTGAAACATTTCTAAGATGCTGTGCCTGCTGAAAGCAGCCTCAGGTGGGACTACCTGACATGAATGTACAGAAACTTTATAATTTCTTCCTAAAAATATTGATCTAAAAATGTGGAGTACTCCAGGGGAGATGACACAAAGGAAAACTTCTCAGCCCAGGAGGCAAGAGGTGTACTGACCCATTTACACACCTTCCCACCTGCATCCAAGGAAGGAGATGATTCCAGTTCCTGGGCACTTCAAAGCAGTCTGCTGGCAAATCCCCTCTGCTGGCCAATATCACATCTCATGTGGTGAACCCTGGGCTCTGAGAGGTCCCCGAATTTCCAGCAGGGCAGGCTGGAAAGGGCCCTTGACATATCCTTTATGTGAAACTTGGGTTGCTCCAACATCCAGAGGAATTACATCATTTTCATTAGTGGTAAAGACAAATTGCACATCCCTTAGTTGGAGGCGGGGGAGGTAATGGGCAGCAGGTCTGTGCTGTTTTAGCACAGGCTGGGAGAGCTGAGAATGTTCACCTGGACGGGAGAAGGATCCAGGGAGAGCTCAGAGCCTCTGCCAGGGCCTGAAGGGGCCCCAGGAGAGCTGGAGAGGGACTGGGGACAAGGGATGGAGGGACAGGACACAGGGAATGGCTTCCACTGCTAGAGGGCAGGGCTGGATGGGATATTGGGAAGGAATTGTTCCCTGGGAGGGTGGGCAGGCCCTGGCACAGGGTGCCCAGAGCAGCTGTGGCTGCCCCTGGATCCCTGGAAGTGTCCAAGGCCAGGCTGGACACTGGGGCTTGGAGCAGCCTGGGATGGCGGAAGCTGTCACTGCCCATGGCAGGGGTGGAGCAGGATGAGCTTTAAGGTCTTTTCCAACCCAAACCATTCTGCGATTCTCACTGTGGGGAGGGCCTGCGGCCGGGGACAGCAGAGGCTCACCCAGCTGTCTGGCAGGCCCCGCAGCCGCTGTGCCACTCACCCGCTGCGGCCCGGCCTGAGGATCGGCCCGGCCTGAGGATCCCCCTGCCCTGGGCCGCCGCCGCCATGGCAGCGGGGAGGGCGGGGCTGAGGGAGGGCGGGGCCGGGCTGTGGCGGGGAGCGGGGGCAGTGCCCCGGGGCCGCCGTTCCCTCCCGGTGCCGCAATCCCCACAGTGCCCGCCTTTCCATCCGCTGGCCGCCGTTCCCTCCCAGTGCCACAATCCCCACAGTGCCCGCCTTTCCATCCCCTGGCCGCCGTTCCCTCCCAGTGCCACAATCCCCACAGTGCCCGCCTTTCCATCCCCTGGCCGCGGTTCCCTCCCGGTGCCGCAATCCCCACAGTGCCCGCCTTTCCATCCCCTGGCCGCGGTTCCCTCCCGGTGCCGCAATCCCCACAGTGCCCGCCTTTCCATCCCCTGGCCGCCGTTCCCTCCCGGTGCTGCAATCCCCACAGTGCCCGCCTTTCCATCCCCTGGCCGCCGTTCCCTCCCGGTGCCGCTCTCCCCCCCGTGCCCGCTTTTCCCCCGGTGCTGCCATGCCGGGCCCACCCTGCGGGTCCCTGCTCGACTACAAGACTGCCAAGTTCTCGGTGACGCGGAACCGGCGGGTGGGGCTGCTGCACCGGCTGCTGCAGCTGAGCGCGCTTGGCTACCTGCTGGGGTAGGGACCTCGCCCCAGCCCTCGGGGTGGCCGGTCCCTGCTGGGGTAGGGACCTCGCCCCAGCCCTCGGGGTGGCCGGTCCCTGCTGGGGTAGGGACCTCGCCCCAGCCCTCGGGCCCGGCCGGGAGTCCCTCAGAGCCCCCCGCCCCTCCGCAGGTGGGTGCTCCTGCTGCGGAAGGGGTACCAGGAGCGCGACGCGGCCCCGCGTGTCGCCGTGGTCACCAAGGTGAAGGGGGCGGCGGCCGCCGAGGCCGCGGGCCGGCGGCTCTGGGACGCTGCGGATCTCACCTGGCCCCCGCAGGTAAGGGCCGTGCCCCGGGCGGGGGCATGGAGGTCACACAGACGGTCAGTCACCTTGGCAAGGATGTGCCGCGGGTACCGCTGGCCTCCCAAAGCCCTGGCAAGGTCGTTAGTGCCTGTTCCACCCGTGGTATCACAGGGTGTTCCCCGGATCCACCTGGTTGGGTCAGCCCTTGGTTGAAGGTGCCTTCTTGCTTCCCAGGGAGAAAATGTGGTTTTCCTGGTGACCCATTTCACTGCCACAATCCAGCAAGCCCAAGGCACCTGCCCTGAGGTGAGTGAATGGATCTACCCCAGCTTGGCCTCACAGGGGTGGGACGGACCCACTGGTCCTGTTGCTCTGTGGAATCCAGTGGAAGACCAGAGGGAAAATGGATTTATATTCCCACAAAACCTGATTCCTCTCATTCTCACTGCTTCATAGTGCTCCCCAGCATATCTGCACTTGCTCTGTCATACCTTCATGAGCCAGGATGTATTATCTACATGCTCTACCAGAACTGTTTGTGGTGGCCAGGACAGGGGACATGGGGCCTCTCCAGCTCTGAACTCTTTGTGTGGTGGCACTATATGACCATTCCAGGTTTTCTGCTGCCCTTGAAAAAGGGGATGCCTTGACACATGGATATTTGCATCATGTTTCCTTGCAGCAGGACTAATGTCCATCTTAGTGTTCTATTTTTAGGAGGAATGGAGCACAAGGTCTAGATGGTTTTCCAGCCAACCAACACTTAATGGTATATATTTTTGGGCAAAATCTTCCCTTTAAGGCTGCAGTCAGACCAGCTCCTCTTCTGCACTCTCCCACGTTGGCCCCCGCTCAGCAGATGGGAGCAAATGTCCTTTATGCTGAACCGCTGCTGGCACTTGTACCTAAGCCTAGCACCAATTGTCCTAATGGTCCCTTCAGCTCCTGCTATGGCCAAATGCTGCAGGGGAGGAGAAATGCCAAGTTTGGGTCAGGGAAAATGGCACCAATGATCCATCTTTAAAATGCTGAGAACTTCTGAAGTCCCAATAGGGGGGAAGACAGTGCTGGGGGCATTTTGGGGTTCTCACAGGCAGCCATGGGCACCTCTAGATGCTGGGTTTGCAGTGTACAAGCCAAGGACACACAGAGCTGAGGATTTCATTCTGTTCCAGGGCTGTGGCGTGTGTGGGTGCCTGTCCCAGCCTACACCCTGTGCTGGTCTCCAAGAGCTCCTCAGTTCCTAGCATTGGGGCTGTAGATAACATTCATATTTGGAAAGCTTTGAATATTTAACAGTGGTAGCTTTTGGCTTTGCAGGGAGTTTGAGCTGTCTTAATGTTCTTGATGACCAGAGTATTTGGTGCTGGCAGATGAGTGTGTCTGTGGCCAGAGGCAGCACTGAATGCGAACCAGGCTGTTTCAGCAGCTGTACTTGCACTTAAAGTCTTTGCATCCTTTTATCCCTTTATGTTCCAGTGTTTATGTTCCTTTTTAGACTACCAAGTTCCCTCCTTCCCATGCCTTCTCTTCCTCCCCTAAATAACCGATTTCCTAAATACCTTGTGCAATCCCCAGATGTTCTCCTGCATCCTATAATGACTCCAGACCCCTAGGCAGACCCCACCCAGCCCAAAGATGCTGCTCTTCAGATTGTGTTGGTTGGTTTTACACCTGAATGAGAGGCTGAAGCTGTTCTGGGGCAGCCCAGGCAGACCCTTGCTTCTGACTCCCCTGCTGCGTTTGGGCCTCTGTGCCCCCCAGAGCTTGGGGAGGTGGGTTTCTGATGAGCTGAGCTGGTGACTCCTGTCATGGCCTGGGAGTAGCTGAGGGAGGTGTTAGTGGTGTTTCCCCAACTACCATATCTCTCTGTGTTTGAATAAGAGGTTTTTACTGCTCCCGACAATCAGGTAGGTCCAGAGTAAGGGTGAAGAAGGGTGTCTCTTGTAAAACTTGTGTTGTGCTGGATTTAGGATCTACTAAGCTCTCCCCCAGATAATTCATTATGGTACTTTACAAGGTGCTTAATGGGCTCAGTCATTAGGGCCCTCCTGAATCCATCTGTGCTGGTTCTCAGTTCCATCTGAAAGATCTGAGGTAGCTCCTGAGGCTTCCTCTGCCACTGAGCAGCAGGACACAAGTGCTCTGGAGAGGAAGGTTTGCCCCTTGGACATGCCTCTTTTCTGACTGGCTAGAGGCTGGTGAATGTTCACCTCTAACTGTTTGGGAAGCACTTGGAGAAGCAGGAGCAGCAGTGCAGCAATGGGGGGGAGTGACAGCATGGCCTCAGGCAGCAGTGACAGCATTTCTCTCTGTCCCTCCCAGAGCCCCTCTGTCCTCGCCGGGATGTGCACAGAAGATGCAGATTGTCCCATGGGAAGCCCTGTGGTTCATGGCAACGGTACTGGGTGTTTTACTAAAGAAACAAAACTCTAGAATGGTTTGGGTTAAAAAGGAACTTAAAGCTCATCCTGTTCCACCCCCTGCCATGAGCAGGGACACCTTCACTATACCAGGTTGCTTCGAGTCTTGTCCAGCCTGGCCTTGGACACTTCCAGGGATCCGGGGGCAACCACAGCTTCTCTGGGCACCTTGTGCCAGGGCCTGCCCACTCTCATAGCCAAGAATGCCTTTCCAGTATCCCACCTAAATCTGCCTCTGGCTGTGAGAAGCCATACCCACTTGTCCTATCCCTCCAGGCCCTTGTCCCAAGTCCTTCCCCAGCTCTCTTGGAGCCCCTTTAGGCACTGGAAGGGGCTCTAAGGTCTCTCCAAAGTCTTCTCCAGGTGATCAACACTAACTCTCTCAGCCTGTCTTATATCTTGTTTCTAGGGATAAAAACTGGGAAATGTTTGATGTTCAATGCCACCCATTCCACCTGTGAAATCTATGGCTGGTGCCCCGTGGAGAATGACACCCTGCCCAGGTAATCACACATGAGGAGACAGCAGATACTGGGACCTCTGTATCCCTCCCTCTGTGTTACCAGAAGTCTGACCACACTCGCCCAAGGGGCAGCCAGGCTTAGAGAGACCTCTGACATTGACCTTCTGGTCAGTTAAACTCAGAGGACTTCACCCAAGAGCATTTCTTGCACCTGTAGCCAAAATCCTGGGGTTGCGGGAGAGACTGCAGAGCTTGGGAGCTGGGGCCTTGGCCACTGTGCGAGACTTGATTTTGCTGGTGGTTGTTTTCTAGGAAACCTCTTCTGGCTGAGGCAGAGAACTTCACTATTTTTATTAAAAATACTGTCCACTTCACCAAATTTAACTTCTCCAAGTAAGTACAGTACTTCCCAGCTGGGCTGAGCATGCAGCCTGGTCCAGCCTTGGCACTGAGCCTGTCATGGGGCTGAGAAGCTGAAGCACTCATGAAGGCAGTGGCACCCAGGGCCGGTGGTGCTGGGGCAGTTAGGGCAGGACAGGTGTTGAGGTGAGCACAGGTCACTTCAGCTGTGCTGGATGTGCAGCTCTAAGAGCAGTGGGATGGGGACACCTCAGAGAGAGGGACTGGTGTCCATCTGCCCATGTAGAGCACTGCAGAGAGCTGGACAAGGCCAGCCATTCCCAAGCTCTCATTTGGAAGTGAAACTAATATTTTTGTCTTTTAGGCCTTGCAAAGTGGTTTCACAGAAGACAAGTAAAGAGCTGCACTGACCCCACACTCAAGGCACACTGAGTGTTCTGCCTTACCATGGCAGGAGACGTGGCTTGACCTGTCCCTGCTGTTACCCCTAGCAGTGACTAGAGCTGGGTGCTGGGAAGAAACCAAGGAGCACAAAGAGGCAGAAGGGAAGACCATGGCACATGCTATAGAGGATAACTCCATGTGAGATTCCTCTGGGCTAATTTTGCTCCACTCTCTCTCCATCTGAGAGAGGTTTTAGGCGAGGCATTGACTGTCCTCTCACCAATGCAGGAGCACTGGTGGGCCCAATCCAATGAGAGGGTCCCTTTTGTAGTCCCACAGCTGGGCTCCATGACCTCCCACACTCCTCCCCCCCTCTTTCCTGTCTCAGGTGCAACACTTTACAAACCACCGACCCCAGCTATTTCAAGAGCTGCACATATGATCCAGTCTTCAACCCCTCCTGCCCTGTGTTCCGTGTCCGTGACATGGTGGAGGCAGCTGGAAAGAACTTTGGAGACCTTGCACTCCTGGTACTTGTTTTTTATATAACTGTGGAATGTGTCTCAAAATTCCCCAAGGATGTGAGCAAAAAGCAGAGGACTGACCTGAAATGCTGAGGGTATATGTTTTCTGGGAATGTCTGAACAGAACTCAGCCAATCTGATCCTATGCTTCTCCTGGAATAAAATGTGTTTTGCAGGGGGGAAGCATCAGAGTTCTTATCGAGTGGAACTGCGACCTGGACCACCCTGCTACCCAGTGCCAGCCACAGTATTCCTTCAGGCTGCAGGACACAATGTACAATTTCAGGTGAAGATGCTGGGACAGTGGCCACACAGGCCTGTGGGATCAGCGCATGGCAGTTGTTTGAGATTTCAGTTCTGATGGATGCTCTGAAAGGAGCAGCAGGGACGGGAAGTTTGCCTCAGTCACTTCACAGATGACACTGAGCTGGGTGGGATTGTGGATCAGCTGGAGGGCAGGAAGCCCTGCAGAAGGATCTGGCTGTATCCATGGGCCAAGGCCAGTGGTGTGAGGTTCAATGGGGTCAAGTGCCAGGCCCTGTTTTGGGGTCAGAACAATGCCGTGGAATGCTCTAGGCTGGGGGCTGAGAGTCTGGAAAGCTGCAGGCAGAAAAGGACCTGAAGGTGAACATGAAGCCAGGTGTGCCCAGGTGAGCAAGAAGCCAAGGGCACCTGATCTGTGCCAGCCTGGTGTGGCAGCACAGGGGACAGTGCCTGTTCCCAGTGTGCAAGCACTGCTGGGCACCTCCAGTGCTGGGGCAGCTCTGGGCCCCTCCTGACAGGAGAGCCCTGCAGGGGCTGGAGCGTGTCCAGGGCAGGGACAGAGCTGGGGAAGGGGCTGGAGCCCCAGCAGAGGCTGAGGCAGCTGGAAAGGGGCTCAGCCTGGAGAAAAGGAGGCTCAGGGGGGCCCTTGTGGCTCTGCACAACTCCCTGACAGGAGGGGACAGCCAGGGGGGTCGGGCTCTGCTCCCAGGCAACAAGGAGCCTTATTGGAGGGAACAGGTTGAAGTTGCACTAAGGCAGTGTTTAGATTGGCTGTTAGAAAAAATCTTTTCACTGAAAGGTTTGTCCAGCCCTGGTACAGCTGCCCAAGGCATTGGTGGAGCCCCTATCCCTTCAGGGATTTAAAAGCTGTGTAGATGTGGCACCTGGGGACATGGATTAGTGCTGGGTCAATTGATTTGACTTAATGATCTTAGCAGCCTTTCCCAATGATTGAGTGATTCCAAGGCAGGGGAGAATGGTAATTCAGGGCAAGGCCTGTCAGTACTGGGATGCTGTGGCAGTTCCCACACTTCATAGTTCTGTTGTGTTTGGAGCTGAGCAGGGCATTGTTACCTGCCTGAGGGCAAGGAGCTGTGGCTGTCCCCACCTGAACTGGGCACACTGAGAGCTGCTGCTCCCGGTGGCCCAGCCTGGGTGCTGTTGATGCCAGTGAGTCATCACTGCATGTGTATGCCCAGTTCCCAGCCGGGAGGATACCGAGGAACCCACAGGCCCAGCAATCCTTTGGCATTGGAATCCCCTTCCCTCCCTGCCTTGCATGGAGCTGCCTTTCTGAGCCATGTCCAATGTCTCCCACAGAACTGCCTCCTACTACTGGGGCTCACAGCGGCAGCTCTACCGCAACCTGCTGAAGCTCTATGGGATCCGCTTTGACCTCTCCGTGCATGGCCAGGTATCGTGAGCTCCTCAGCCCCAGCCTGACTTCTCACACCACTGCTCCCACTCTGCCCCTGTGGTTTCTGCTGCCATTGCTCCCCCTCCACCTGGGTGAGCTCTTCACCTTTTTCCAGAGTTTTCTAAGCAGAGCAGGAGAAAACAGCCTCTCCCATTTGAAGAAAAACCTTTTGGTAATGCCCCGACAAGGGAGATTTCCCTCTCTGAAGGCTGGGGCTGTGAAGTGTTCATTAGGCAAGGTGAGCTGATCTGGGCTTGTGGGTGACTCTCTGAGGGTCTTAATGGTGGGACTACCCCGACAAAGATCAATCTTAACTCTACTGACCCTGGACAATTAATCCCTTCTTGATTAAAAGTACGCTCGGGGGAAAGGTGCGGTGTGATCAAGGCTGAACATGCCCCAGCCATGTGCACTGAGAGCCCAGAACCCCCCCATGTCCTGGACTCATCCCCAGCAGCGTGGGCAGGAGGTTAAGGGGAATTCTGCTTCTCTGCCCTGCTCAGGTGCAGTGCTGGCCTCAGCTCTGATGTCCCAAATACCAGAAGGATTAGAAGCTGCTAGAGTGAGCCCAGAGGAGGCCACAGGGGATGCTCCAAGGGCTGGAGCCCCTCTGCTCTGGAGCCAGGCTGGGAGAGCTGGGGGTGCTCACCTGGAGAAGAGAAGGCTCCAGGGAGAGTTCAGAGCCCCTTGCAGGGCCTAAAGGGGCTCCAGGAGAGCTGGAGAGGGACTGGGGATAAGGCATGGGGACAGGACACAGGGAATGGCTTCCACTGCCAGAGGGCAGGGATAGATGAGATATTGGGAAGAAATCCTTCCCTGTGAAGGTGGGGAGGCCCTGGCACAGGGTGCCCAGAGAAGCTGTGGCTGCCCCTGGATCCTTGGAAGTGTCCAAGGCCAAGTAGGACAGGGCTTGGAGCACCCTGGGATAGTGGAAGGTGTCCCTGCCCATGGCAGAGGGTGGGATGAGATGAGCTTTGAGGTCTCTTCCAACCCAAACTATTCCATGTTTCCATGATTGCTGATGCTGCTCTGTGCAGCATTACTCACAAACTAAGTGCTTAGCTTTCCAAAGAGGGAGCCTGTGCTGAGAGCCCTTCCCAGACGGAGAGATGCCCACAGCTGGTCTCTGATGCTCAGCAGTGCCCTTTGTACCTGAAGAAGGTGAAGCACACAGTGCAGGACAGGGTGTACCACTTCTAGGCTGAGAGAAGCTGTGGAGTAAGAAAGAACAGCCAGAAGAGAAACCACCAGACTCATTTGTGAAGGGAGGGACACATCACATCAGGGTTGTGTTTGCTGGGATGTGGTTCCGTGGGTGGCAGCTACAGCAAGAGGGTGGCTCCTGCTAGTGCCTGCAGGTGCCTACAGGAGCAGGTGGGTCACAGTAACCTCTGCTGCTTCCAGGTCATCAGGCACCTCAGTCCCTCCTTTTACAGCCAGAGGGGGCTGGAGTCAGCACAACAGCAGTTCCTACAAATGGGCATGGGAAAGTATCCCTGGATCCTTCCAGCACCTCTTGACTTTGAGCATGCTGTCCCACAAAGCTCAGCCCACAACCTTCTCACCCTTCTGACCACTCTCCACCCTCTCTCTTACCCCTCCACTGTTTCTCATCAGGCTGGGAAGTTCAGCATTGTTCCTACTGCCGTGAGCTTCGGCACCAGCATCGCCTTCTTTGGTGCTGTGAGTACTCCAGATACACTCTTTTCCTTTGATCCATGGCTTGGGATTTGCCACTTCTCAGCTGTTTCCCTGCCTGCCTGGGCACAAGGCTTCCTTAGTGCCAGCCAGCACAGAGGGGAGATAGTCTCTTTGGGTGTTAGCTCAGGTCTCCCTGTGCCCATTAGTAATGACACCACTGGATTGGGATCGTGAGTGCTGTCAGGGTCACGTCTCATGGAGGTCACGTTTTTCTGTGGATCCTGGGACAGAGCATCACTGGGATACTGCTGGCAGGAGAGACCAGCTCCTCTCTGCTTTTCCTCTGACTCTGAAGGGACCCAGTGTCCTGTCACTGTAGTGGGGCAGTCCCTTTCAGAGCCCTTCTGTGGCTCTTCCCTTCCGGCAGAGTAACAGGGAGGTCTCACACCTGCCCCCCTTTCCTCCCTGACATGCTCATCCCTGTCCATATGTGACTGTGAGGGTGCTGAAACAGCCCTCTGTCCATCCACTGCAGTCTGGGGATATTCTCTGACCTCCTGTGCAGTTCCTGGGACCAGGTTGAGTCAGAGAGGAGCCAGTGGAGCTGGCTGGAGGCAGGGCTGGCTCACTGCCCCAGCAAATGCCCACAGCTGGCTGCAGGGCTCAGTGCGGGGGGAGCCAGGATGGAAGGCCAGGCATTCCTGTGGGAAGTTTCCCATCTTCACTGTTTGTCTGTCTCCAGGCTACAATGGTCTGTGACCTGGTTCTGCTCTACCTGGATGCAAAGGCTGACCTTTATTGGAAGGGGAAGTTTGAGGAGGTAAGACTAGGGCCACATGGGAGAAAGAAGGTTTTGAAGTGAATCATTCTGGATTTAATGATTTTCTTCCCTTTGCTTAAAGCTCAGTTCCCAAGATCAGGGGAAAACCTGGTGGAATAGCTCTTAGTCTCCAGCTTTTGGGCTTGGCTGCCAGTCTGAACTGGGAGAGGGATCCAGCAGGGAAAGTTGCACCATGACCTGAGCTGGATGTCAAAACATCCATCAATGGGTCGCCATGGGGATCTTACCTGGAAAACTGACCCAGCTCTATGCTTTTTCACCCTCTTCCAAATGGAATCTGTTGGGCCTCAGTGGACATGGAGGCCAGCTCTTCAGCACACATCCTGTTCTGTGGCACATTGACAGATTTATGAGCCAAGCATGATTCCATTGTGGGAATTCACTGCCCTGGTGAATCAGGGAGGCACAGGGAGGTCCCCTATAGACCAGGAGAGCTGGCAGCCCTGCCTCAGGTCATCTCCAGGTTTGTCTGGCCAAGTCTTTGGAGCCTCTGAGGGCTGAGCTCCCCTATCTCCTGTTGAACTGTCCCAAAGCTGCACCATACTGGGGTGGGGGGGAGGGAACCTCACTAATGCCTGATCTCGAATCCAGAGTGGAGTGGGGGTTCTGGACAGTGAATCTGGTTGCATGGAACCAAGCATAGTTGCCAAGAGTCACCTGGGCTGCCTCCATGCCTGTTGTATACTGACGTCCCTGTTCATTTTGCAGGCAAGGCCCCCTAAAGGTAAGCCTAAGGCCACAGCTTAGGGACATCGGGAATGCTCCACCACAAACACCCTTCCCTCCAGAGCCACCTCCTGGTGGATATGATGGGGACATGGCTGCAGCCCCGGTGGAGGTGGGCCAGTCCTGGCCAGATGGGCACTGCTGGGGTTAGGATCTGCCTTTTCTGGAGAAGCACTGGCAGCAGTTCTTGGCTCCTGGAGCACAAAGCCATACCAGGGGCAGCTGCCAGCACTGACAGCTGATGTCAGAGCAGAGCTGCCTGCAGAGCTGCCCAGCACCAGAATGTGCTGAGGAGCAGCTGGTCCTGCTTGGCACAAGAGGCTTAAAATATTTTGCAACTCTCCATGTTCCAATGGTCATGGGTCTTGATTTCCCTTGAAAAACAGGGATGCAATGGAATAAAGCTGTTCTGGAAGTGGGAGGAGGCTCTGCTCTGTCTCTAGCCCTGGAGGGACTGTAAGGTTGTGGAGTGTGGCTCTTGTACCTCGTGGCACCCTGTGTGCTTCCAGCGGGGATGGCTTCATGTGGGCCACCTGGATTCTCAGAAGCTCCCTGAGAGGCTCAGGGAGGGTTTAGATGCTGATCTGAAGGTTCCAGCCCTGGACTGGTACTTCCTAGGGGTGTGCAGTGGCTCCTGCACCCTGGTTCCTGCCTCCTGCTAGGGCTGATGCTCAGCAAGGATAGGCACAGGCCTCGGGTGAGCTGGAATGTTTCAGAGGTGCTGACCACTGACTCCCCCTGTTCCCGGCTGTGTTGGCTGGTGCAAGGCAGGGATTAGCTGGGCTGTGCCTAGGTTCTGCTCTGGGGGCTCCACAAAACTCAGAAACAGTGTCTGTGGGTTTGAGCACTGTTTAATGCTCCCTGCCAGGACCAGCTGTGTGGGGTGGAGGGATCCTGCAGCATCATCCCATCTCAGCTGCCTGTCACCCTGTGCCCCCCAGCTCCAGCCGGCCCCTCCCACCCTCCTGGAGCTGTCGCAGGTAGAACTGTGCTGCCAGCTGCTTGGCCATGGTCCTCAGTGCCAGGAAGGCAGCCACGATCTCGAGGAGGAGGAAGGCCAGGAACAAGCTGTGCATGGGCACCTCCAGCGGCAGGTGGATGACCTGGCTATCTGTCAGCAGGAAGAGCAGGAGGGGCAGCTGGATCAGGAAGGACAGGAGCAGGAACCCAGCCAGCTCAGGTACCTGCAGGATCAGAACCTGCTGAGATAGGGCAAGGAAGCAGTGGTGGGCTGGGGGGAACCTCTGTGCCCCTGGAGCTTCCTACATCAGCCTCTGGCCTTGGCATGTGGGGACCAGGGGTGTCCCTGCCACATGGAGCTGTGGTCAGGTGCTGTCAAACCCCCACCAGTGCTGAAGGGTTACACAGGAGAGAGACAGCAGGAGGGCAAGTGGGTCCCCTTCATTCCCTCTCTCCAAGTCAGGCCTGCACCCACAACTCTCTTCTGGGACAGCTCCAGGTAGAACTCCAGAGGAGGCACAGTAATGGCCACTTGGGTCCTAAGTGAGGGGACATCCAGCTTCCCCAGCTGGGCTGATCCTCACTGAGCACAAAGGGCAGATGGTTCTTACCTTTTCCTGGAGGTTCCCCAGGTAGCCCAGGTAGAGGCGGCAGCCCTCAGCAAGTGAGAGAATGAGGAATGCTGCAACCAGCAGGAATTGGTAGTGCCAAGGCAGCAGGTGGTACTGTAATGGGGGCGCAGCTTTGTCCCAGTCCAGCTGTCCATGCCCAGTTTCCCTTCCCCTGTGCACCATTCCCTGCTCTCCATGCTCAGCTCCCTGTATACGCCTCCCCATACCCAGCTGTCCATGCTCTCACCATGCTGGTGCCCAGCTCTGCCTACTCTCCCCCCCCCCATTTTAACCATTCCTGCCTGGAAAGTTCATGGTTTCCATCTCTAACAGACAGAGATGAGCAGTCTTTTCTCATGGGGGTCAGAGCATTTTGGGTCCATTAATTCTGAAGAGGCTCCTCTGTTCCCTGCCCACTTTGTCCCCCACCCAAACCCAGGTAGACTTGGTAGGAGCAGCTCCCACAATCTCTATGTGCCCCATGGGATGGTGGTACCTTCAGGTGCAGCATAATCCCCTCAGCCAGGCACCAGACTGGGAAGTAGTAGACGTTGAAGTAGAGCATCACCTGGAGGGGCAGGCTAGACAGCACCTCGTGAGCTAGGCAGGACAGGCAGAGATGGGCAGGCTGCTCACCAGCTCCAGGGCCCCCCTGCCCAGAGGGACCCCCCCCCCTTACAGCTTGTAGAAGGCAGCAACCCTGGGTCCCACAAGCAGCTGAGTGCAGCAAATGTTCTTATTTTTGCTCCCCTCCTTGGGTCCTGCTGCCTCAGAGGCACCCAGGTGCTTTGGTGATGTGCTGAGCAGGGTCACAGTGCAGCCCCTGTTCCCAAGCCCCCTCTGCAGAGCCCTTCTGCCCATACCTGGCTGGTAGGTGTGGGCAGTGCCACTGTCCCATGTCTTGTTGTTGATGAAGAGGGAGCCGCTGAAGGCCACCAAGCCCCGGCGCAGGCTGGGGGCCAGTGGGGCGAGCGCAGCCATGGACAGCAGCTGAGCCCTTCTCACCCCAGCCCCGCTCACTTGGATTAGCCAGGAGGGAATCAATGAGATTACAGGCGAGGCTAATGCGCAGGGCCACACAGCCATTGGCTCCCTGGGGACAGGGTTGCTGAGCTGGAAGGGGAAGGAGAATTCCTTCCTTGGAACACCAAGCCCACACAGGAATCACAAGGTGGAGTTGCAAGGAAATCACAAGTCACAGAGCATCTCCCCTCTGCAGCATCTTTAGGTGGTGACGGCAGGTTGTACCTGTCACCGTGACTTGCAGCAACTACACCCTCTCCCAGTCGGGCTCTATGAACACAAATATTGTGCAAACACCCCTGACAGATAAGGATGCCTCATGAGAGGGTGGTGATCTTCACTTGAAATGCTTCTTCAAGGCCTCAAGGTTCATGGAGCACTTACCCATCACTGTGAGTTCCCCAAGCTCCATCAAGGCTCGGGGGGGCTGGGGAGGACAGTGGGGGATGATGTGTTAGAGGGTGGTTGAGCCAGAATGGCAGGGAAAGGTTCTTCAGGAACTTCAAGTTTAAAATCCCAGAATTATTAAGGTGGGGAAAGCCCTCTAAGATCATCAGGTCAAATCATTAACCCAGCACTGCCAGGGCCACCAGTGTCCCGAGTGCTACATCAACACATTTTTTGAACACTTCCAGGGATAGGGACTCCACCACTGCCCTGGGCAGCCTGTGTAAGAGCTGGACAAACCTTTCCAGGAAGAAATATTCCCTAATATCCAACCTGAGCCTGCCCTGGCCCAGCCTGAGGCCGTTCCCTCTCCTCCTGTCCCTGTTCCCAGAGCCCGACCCCCCTGGCTGTCCCCTCCTGTCAGGGAGTTGTGCAGAGCCACAAGGGCCCCCCTGAGCCTCCTTTTCTCCAGGCTGAGCCCCTTTCCAGCTGCCTCAGCCTCTGCTGGGGCTCCAGCCCCTTCCGCAGAACTGTTGCCTTCTCTGGACAGACTCTGTAAGTGTCAGTCAATTCTACCCAACAGATCTGGTCTCACCTCATGATCTTCAGCCTCCAACTCACCCCATAAGGTACATCAGAGAAGCTGCCTCAAACAGTGGGAGCAAGTGCTATAAATGGGGTCTTTAAGGGCCAGAAATTGTCAAGGAACACAAGAAACCAAAGAAAGACAGTTCTTTTCCTGGATAAAGCTAAAATGAAATTGCAGAACTCACTGCCAGAAACAAACCATCTGGGGCTGAAAGCATAGTTAGACCAACTGGCTGAAGTTGTAGGATCACAGAATGGTTTGGGTTGGAAGGGACCTCAAAGCTCATCTCATCCCAGCCCCTGCAATGGGCATGGACACCTTCCACTGTCCCAGGCTGCTTCAAGCCCTGTCTGGCCTGCCTTGGACACTTCCAGGGATCCAGGGGCAGCCACAGCTGCTCTGGGCACCCTATGCCAGGGCCTGCCCACCCTCCCAGGGAAGAATTTCTTCACTATATCCCATCTTCTTTCCAATATCCCAACTTGCCCTTGTCCCGTCCCTCCATGCCTTGTCCCGTCCCTCCATCCCTTGTCCCCAGTCCCTCTCCAGCTCTCCTGGAGCCCCTTTAGGCCCTGCAAGGGGCTTTGAGCTCTCCCTGGAGCCTTCTTTTCTCCAGGTGAGCACCCCCAGCTCTCCCAGCCTGGCTCCAAAACAGAGGGGCTCCTGTCCTTGGAGTGTCTCTGTGGCCTCCTCTGGACTCTCTCCAGCAGCTCCAGGTCCCTCCTGTGCTGGGACCAGGGCTGGAGGCAGCTCTGCAGGTGGGGGTCTCACCTGCATGGGGCAGAGGCAAAGCCCCAGCTATTCCCCAAGTCCTGCCAGCACAGGTGATACACGAGAAGGGTGACAGGCATGGCCCAGAATCTGAAGAGCTGGTGGAAAGCTCAGGATCTGGGGGCATCAAGTCTGCATGAGCAGGCAAGGTGAAGCAACCACGATGATACCTGGGCAGTCTGGTGAAAGTAACCGAGATGGGGCAGTGCAGTTGGAGGTCACTGCATGTGCCCCACCTGGGCTCTCATTCCTCATGGGAACAGGCAGTTTCTTAAGAGGTGGAAACTTTCTGTACTGGCATGAGAGGTTGCAAGATGTGCCTGGAAAGGTGGCAGAGAACACAACTCAGCCTTGTCCAGTTCTAGGACAGACTTGCCACTGGGAAGCATTTGCCAAGGCACTGGATAAGGGGTCCCAGGTTCAACAGAACCCCACACCTAGGCAGAAGAGCAATACCCATTTGAGCCAGCAGCCCTGCCCATGACCTAGCACATGTTCCAAGGAAAGCTACAGTGGTGACTGGGATTTCTCGTGTCACAGGTGATATTATCAGGCCCGGTTGAAACAACTCCTCAGTAAAAAGCAGGGAATGGGACTTGTTCCCCCCATTGCAGCTGTAGACTGCAGCCCCTGAGTGGTCTTCACCTCTGTGAACATTTTATGCAGCTCATGCCCACTACTGGATGAGGCCCCATCAGAGGCAAAGGAGGTCAAAAAGCATCTTCCTGAGAAACAAAGCACTCTGCCAGTATGTCCCCAGTGTAGCAAAGCTGTGCTGGGGGAGCTGCCAGTCTCACCTGGCATGGACATGACAGAGAGCCTGGGGGAAACACACAGCTCCAGGGAATGCCACCCTGTGGTGCCCCAGAGTCCCTTGGGGAGCTGCCAAAGCAGAGTCTAACTATCCCACCAACTATCCCACCCTGTCCCAGCAGGACACAGGATACAAAGCCAGATCTTTGTAGGTAGTGGGCACAGCTGAGGCAGCACCTGTGCAGCTGCCTCCACCTGGGTAGTGCCCATGGCTCTAGGCCACTCTGGGGCACCGGGATCTGAGCAGCCCCAGCCACCCCTGCCCTCAGAGGAGGACCTGGGGAGAGGAACACTGACATTTGTCTTTTGGAACCTGAGATGAGACTTCCAAGTTCCCATCACTTTGTGGATCCAGCAGACCTGCAATGGCCCCTGTCCATCACTGTGTGCTGGAGTGTGCACATCCTGCTACCATCCCTCCCAGTCATTCCCTCTGGGAAAAGCTTTGCAGTGAAACGAGGAGAGACCAACCAGAGATGTGATAGACACTGCTGCATTTCTACCCAGCTGAGATCTGAAAGACTGGAAATATGGGTGAGCTGGACAGAGGTCGGAGGGCTCCAGAGAAGAGATACTTGAACAACCTGGCCAACATGCAGAGGCGACCCAAAGTCTTGGAAGGAATCAGAAATGACCCAGACCCCAAGACTAGTATTGCTTTAATTCATAGGGGGTGAATCAAATTAAAAATATAAATCCTCTTGTTTGGGACTCAGG
This sequence comes from Muscicapa striata striata, assembly GCA_030060385.1. NCBI lineage: Eukaryota > Metazoa > Chordata > Aves > Passeriformes > Muscicapidae > Muscicapa > Muscicapa striata. The sequence continues at coordinate 251,274 of JAREIS010000113.1, read as the reverse complement.
GTAAAACACTGACTGCTGGGGAAGGAGTCATCCCCAGAATAAAGCACTGGAGTATCTCCAAGGAGGACCCTCAACCCCTACTCTGCTGGGCTGATGGACACTGGGCTGTGGCTGGCCAGGTACGTTCCTGAGCTGGAGACATGGCTCATCTCCAGCATGGGGCAGGTAACAGGACAGCAGAGCACTGGCATGATGGGTTGAGAAATGCAGCCTTGTCACTATGCCAAACAAGTGCTAGAGAATGGACAGTCAGAAATGCTCCCCCAGCTACTTTTCCTCAAATAACACCTTAGCAACAGCACTGATCCCATGACAGCATTAAGGAGAGATATTTCAAGGCTGGCTGGAAGGGTGGCCACCCAGCCCAGGGCTGCAGCTGAGCCATCACAGCTCTCAGGTACCTCTGCTACACAGCCCAGGAACAGGCCAAGAGCTGCCAGTGCCCCAGCCCAAACTGAGCCCTGGGAGACAGGGAACACACCCCAGCCCCTTGGCTGCTCCAGGACAGGAGATGGAGGGATGGGGACTGATGAGCTCCAGAGCCCTCAGCATGGACAGGGACCCACCTCTGCTGGTGGGGCTGCACAGGACCAGCCTGGACAACACAAGCACCAGCTGCACAGAGATCACCCAGTGTAACCCCATCTCCTGGCCCGCCCAGACGCCTCTGGGGTGGGTGGGCACAGGGAGAGCTGTGGCAAACGCTGCAGCCATGCAGGAAGGGAGCTGATGTCAGGCTCTGCAGGGATGCACATTGGAGATCTGCAGGAAGCGAAGAGAATTTGGAAAGGAGCATCATGCATGAAAGCACAAGAGCAACCAAAGGCACTCATGCTGCTTATTGGGGTGAGGGACGTGCGTGGGGCAGACCCATCTGGGGACCCTCAGCCCGGTGGCAGCATCTGGAGCCATTTGGCACCCTTGCCCACTGCCAGTGCAAAACCCCACGCTCTCTGTGGGCTGCTTTTCCAGCATTCCATAGCAATTGCAACAGCAGAGCTCCAGCCCAGCAGGCATAGGGGCAGAGGAGCTGTGTGAGATCCTCCTGGGAAGGTCAGTGCACAATGCCAGGTTCATCCAGGTCTCAAAGGGAAATGGCTGAGCCATGGCTTTCCCACCAGGCCGTGGAGCTGCTGTCCCATCTCCCCACGACAAGTGCAGCATCAGGAGGGCTCAGCCTTCAACAGTGTTAGGAACCTTTCCCTGTCAGCCAGGACATGTCTCCAGTTCTAAAACAGAGAAAAATCAAAGGGGTTTCTTAATGTGCGCAGGCAAATGCTCTTTGTGTGCCTCAATGCTAATCCAGTACTTGGTGCCCATCCCAGCACCCTGCTCCCTCCTCTCCATCACCTGGCACTAAACTGTCTAAAAAGTCACCTGCAGATCCTCAATTCTGTTGTAAAACTGTGCTCAAACATTTTATTTATTTATACTTAAAAGTAGCCCTTCAGCTGAAAATCCATGGAAAGCCACTAAACCCCCCAGCCAAGGAAGGGCCCAGCCAGCAGGATTTGTGCCCGATGTGGCTCCTGGCACCCCCAGCTCTACCACCCAGCATTGCCCCCCATGTGAGTGGGATGCAAAACAAGAACACCCCCCATGTAACCAGTGTCCCCATATGGGAATTAGGGACATGGCCCAGTCAGGAGGCCAGCTGTCTCTCCTGCCAGTCCCTCACATAGAGCACACTCAGGACCCCAAACCAAACGTACTTGCCATGACGGACAAACAGCCTAAAGTTGTGAAAGCAGCAGGAGACAAAGAGAGAAAAGACATTCAGATTTAATCTGGCTTCCTCCAGCCCCTGAGCCCCACCACAGGGCCAACAGCTCCTCCTCGCCCCTGGGATGCCTAAAAGATACCACCTCTCTCCCAGCCACAAAGTGGGACACCAGCAACCATTTCCTGATGTACTGGGGTGATGGCACAAGAAATTCTTCCCTATGAGGGAATTCCCTATGGTGAGACCCCTGGCACAGGCTGCCCAGAGAATCTCTGCCTGCCCCATCCCTGGATGTGTCCAAGACCAGATTGGATGGGGCTTGGAGCAAAATGGGATAGTGGGGGGGAAGGGTGCAGGTGGTGGAACTGGATGGGCTTTAAGGTCCCTTCCCCAAACTATTCTGTCATTTGTAAAAGCCTGTCTAGCTGGGGGGGAAGGTGGGGCAACATGCTCCCCATCACAGGGGTGCCCAGGGAGTCTGAGCTGGCCCAGAGCTACCTGGGGGTTGGGAGTGCTCCTCTCCCTGAGCTTGTGAAAAGATCTGTTTTTATTCCAGATGTGGAAACACCCTGGGACAGGGACCCACATTCCCTCAGATTCCTACTCTAAAGGCTTTTTCCCAGCTGTTTTCACCTCTGGCATTTGCCTTCCAGCACCCACCCTCAGCACAAAGCTATGCTCTTTCCACTGCACAGTCTTAAAAACAAAGTGGAGGGAGAAAAATGCCCTTTGCCTATGAGCTCCACTCCAAGGAACCATGGGCAAGCATCCTGGAATCACCAGTTCTCTGAGCTGGGTTGTGCATATGGGGTTATGCACTGGCTACAGTCCCTCTGCAGTTCTTGACTGACTGGGTATCCAGGTGCACTCCAGCATAAGGCATTGTTTCCTTGATGATGAGCCAGTGCCCAAAGGCAGGGAGTATCACCACCCCATCCTGTCTGTGCAAGGATTTGGGTCCTGGTGTTTAAGATAAACCCCATGTGTGGTGAATGCCACACCTGGAGGCAGCACAGGGGGAATGAAGGAAGCAGAACAGGGAGGGAGATGCAAGAAGCATATGGAGAGGGATCAGTGGGAAAGGCTCAGCCCTGCCCAGCACCCCACAGCTGTGCTTAGCCGCTGCCCTGGCACTGCCACTTCCCACTGCCTGTCTACTTACTCCACATCACGCTTCCGGATGGTCCTGCCAGCAGCCAGGACCTCAGCCACCTTGGAGACAATTGGGTCGTAGTTCATGCTGGCCACAGCCACCACCTCATCACTCCTAGGGCCGGGCAGAGCAGAGCAGTTATAGGGCAGCCTGGATGGCCACAGCTCCACCACCCAAAACCCACCATGATGGAGAGAAGAGCGAGGCAAAGAGGAACACCCACTCCAGAGCCAGGCCTGATCTCAAGGTATGAGCACCACAGGGATTGTGCTAGTGGCTGTAACAAAGATCAGGAGAGGGTACAGAGTGGCACAGCAGGCCCCACTGGTCCCACTGATGTTCACAAGGATGTGGTGAGCATCACTAGGGTGCCTGGGTGACACCCTGACATCTGTGGGAAAACACCACCAAAGGTAGATCTGAGGGTGGATAAAAACATGGACACCACGAAAGATGCCCAGCTGTGATCCCTGCACTGCTGCCCTGTGCTGAGGGAGTGGAGAGGCAGGTGGTCAGGATTTCCCTGTGGAACACTCAGTTGGGATACTCTACATCCCTTCCCTGATCCCCACCTCCAAACAGAGATGCCCCACTCTGAGCAGCTCCACAGGCACTGTGACAGCTGGGGTGTCCAACTCCTGGGTTCCACAGCCCCAGCAAGGAAGGCCCCATGTATATGGAATGTCCAGGCTGGCTGACTGTTCCCCTAGCAGGATCCCAATACAGCCTCAAAGGTTGAGTGGAAAACAAATGAAGAGGAAGGAAGAGGATGTAAAACTGCTGGAGGAACTTTGGCTAAGGTCATAGGCAAACAAGAAGGGGTTTCTCATTTGGGGTTTGCTGAGGTCAATCCAAGAGTAAACCGTCAAAGCCTAACTCATGAAGAGATAACTGAATGCACAGTGTGAGATCAGGGAAGATACGTAGGTAAGATTTTAAACTCTGGTGATATTGTTGAATAAACAGAAGAGTAGAAGCACCCACTAAACCAAGATCTGCTCTTAAATCTACTGCCAAAGAGCTCTGGGATCAATAGAGCAAAGAGCAGCTGGGGTGGGGAGGGATGTGTGCCTAATTCACAGGACAAGGAGAGCAAAAGTCATGTTTCAGAGGACACCTCAGCCCTGTGCAGCCATGGGAGTTAAAGGCATCTCTCTTATTTGTCTACAAAGCCATGGGGCAGCTCCCTCACAGACTGTTTCAAAAAAACTCCCACTCCTAAATAAGTTCATGGCAAATAAAGGAAAGCAGATTCTTTAGCAGAGCCAGCTCCCAGTTGGGAAACACAAAGTTGGAAAGACCTATCCATCAAAACCAGGGCAAGATGTGCTGTTCCAAGCAATGAATAACCAAGTTATGCAAGGGAACCAGAAAATGTACTCCCACCAGCTGCCCACTGGCTCAGCCTCAAACCCAGACAGTTTGAGGGGCCAGCCAGGAAGATGGATGCAGCCCAAACATTTCAGTCGGCAGAACATGGGGTAGCTGCTCCTTTTGCAAAATAACTCATGGGGTGCTGGTGAGCTGGAGCATACTGCATCAGCAGTGGCTTTTGAACACTTTGTCAGGCAGATGGGGAAACCAGGAAGAATCTCTCTTTTTCAAAAGATCTTCAAAGGCAACAAGAATTCCCACCCTAAACCTGGGATTTGGAGCAATCAGAAGTCTTTGGTGAACACTGAGGGAAGTGGGACGCACAGTGGATGTTTCTACATGTTCTTCCCTTCTTTTGCAGGGTTCAACCTAACGGAGGTGGGCAATGGTGAAAAAGACAGCCATAGCAACTCCCTGGTCTTCAAGATCTCAGGGGCAGGAGGACATCAGCCTGTTGCGAAGGCAGTGTCCCACAGGGACATCTGCTGAGTGCTGTCCCCTACACCTCCCAGCACAGAGCCTTTTATTGACCTTTACACAGCTCTGACAAAACAGCTTTCCTCTTCAAACCCTGGGGCAAAAGAAGCCTTATTGTGAAAGGCAATGCTGAGGACCAGGCTGTAGGAGTAAGAACCACCAGTGGTTCTTGCAACAACTAGGGAGGACAAGAAGGAGAAGAGTACAAACCACAGGGTGGGTACTGCAGAAGGAGGCAGGAGGAAATGGTCAGCCTCACACTATCCACAGTCCAAAATCATTAGCACCAACTAGAAAAACCACCACCAAAAAAGAAAAATAAATGCTCCAGTGGCCTCTCACAGACAGGGAGCCAAGCAGCAGGGGACACACTGGCTGACCCCCTTCCCAGTAGCTCCAGCTCTCAGCATGGAATGCCATCCTGGTACCCACAAGCCATCTCTGGGAGACCCTCCTGAGTGGCAGAACAACACAGTGCTCAGCAGGGACCCCAAGTGCTGCCCACCAAGCCCAGGTCCCCTGGCAGCCCTTGTCTCTTGCAGCTACCATGACACAGGGAGCACAGGGCCCTGGCATGGAGCAGGGATTTTGCACCCTTTGAACCGCCTCCTCAGATGTTCAATTAAAGCAACCTGACATTTCCTTTCCAATTAGGGTTGGGATCAAGAGATAAATATGGAAAAGCTGCAGGAGGGGAATATCCCCACAGCAGCTCTCCCCAGCACAGGTGGTGACTTGGCACAAATCCAGCCCTTAAGGCAATTTTGACCAAGGTTCCAGCACACTCTGAGCTGTATCCAGTGTGCAAAGGTCCCTGGTTGCCAGCTGGAGCCCAATCCCTGCAGCAGGTGTTTACCTAAGGTGTGCAGGTACCACGGGGAGGAGGGTGAGCACTGGGGATCCCCAGGGTGATGCAGTGAGCCCCATACCTCTTCAAGCCCAATGTACACATCCAACTACCAGGCTCCATTGTGGAGCGACATGAGCAAGTGGGCCACCCTCAGGGAGGGAAAAGGCATGGGGTACACTGGAGATGGGACAAAGGGGCAGTGAGATGATGTCTGCAGAGCCAGAGCTGGCTCCTGTCCTGAGCTGCCTCCTGATCCCTGCCTCTATGCTACTGCCAAGTGGTTTGATGGCTGAACTGGACAGCCCTTTGCTTCCCTGGTTTCCCTCTCCTTATCCTTAATATCGGAAAGCACTTGAAGAAATCCCTCTGGTTCCAGCACGAGCATGTTCTGTGGCTACTGGTTTCAGACTGGAATGGGCAAAGGTAACAGAACAAAAAACAGCAGCAAATATTTTTGGAATAAATTCATGGTGCAGTGACTTTCAAGTCTAAACAGCCAGCATGGCTCCAGAACAGCTGAGGCAACACATCCCAGCTGCCAACACGTCTTGAGAATGCATTCCCAGGTGGGCTCCCAACCTAGGGGAGTGCTGGTTTTACTACAGATGTAACAGAGTTCCTGAGTTCCTTCAAACCTTCACAGCTTGTGATAGACAGAAGAGTTTTTTGAGCTCAATTTGTCAAACCAGAAGCAGAAAGAGTTATGCTTGAGCACTCTGTCCAGCAGTGGTCACAAATCATTAACATGGTGATGAGATGGGAAGGAAATATTTGATAGGAATTGCTAGTAGAAGCCATCATCTTTTCACAGAGACTATGAGGACTAAGGGCAAAGACATCAGGTCTAAAGACTAGTTTAACTTGTTGTACGATCAGAACATAATTTCTCCAGGGCCCTGTACAAATGTCCCACAAGCTCAGTGTGCAGAGGTGAACAAAACCAACTGAGAGAAGCTCTGGCAGAACTATTTTCCAGCCTATCAGAGTAATCTCAGATAAATGTCTTTGTAGGGACATGGATAAGATAAACACTTACTTGGTGTAAAATGCCACAAACTTCAGTTCATCTAAATCTCCCTGAATGACAACGTCATCAAATCCTTCCCCATGGCCTGGAAAGCAAAGAAGAAGTGTATTCAGCAGCAATTCCTCCAGATACAGCTCTAAGACAGGGTGTTTCATCCCAGCACTACATGGAAAACATCCTGTAGTGACCAAGAAACCAGCACCAGGAGATGCAGGTCCAAAAACCACAGAATCACAGGAGAGTTTTGGGTTGGAGGAGGCCTTGAAAAAACATCTTGTTCCCACCCTCTGCCATGGGCAGGGACACCTTTCACTATCCCATGTTGCTCCAAGCTCTGTCCAACCTGGTCTTAAACACTTCCAGGGATGGGGCAGCCACAGCTTCTCTGGGCACCCTGTGCCAGGGCCTCATCATCCTCAAAGGGAAGAATTTCTTCCCAATATGTAATTTAAATCAATCCTCCATCCTGTTTAGAGAAGTGCACTTCATGGCAGATGGGTTTCAGAGGAGACACTGAACCCCCACGGAAGCCAGGCAGGGAAGCAGCCCTGTGGCAGAGGTTGGTGGGGAGGGTTCACAGTGAAGGAGGTGACCTTGGCTTCTCTGTCCCAGGACACCTCCAGCAGCACAAACTCTCAGCAGCTCCAGGGAGCCCCTTACCCGCATATCGGATGCTCTTCCCGAACATGGCTGTCCACAGGTAGGGGACAGTGCTGATCTCCGTGCCGTGGGCCAGCATGTTCAGCGCGGCGATGCGGCCTGCAAGAGAGCACAGGGATGGGAATTGCCTCTCCAGGGCAAGATCCATGCTCTGCCCTCAGGTCACAGCATCAACACCAGCAGTCACAGAGTACAGGGAAACCAGGAACCGCTGCTGAGAAAACTCACACAGCAACAAAGACAAAGCAGGAAGCACCCAAGGACGGGCTGAGATTCCTTCCCAAGGTGCAGCTCTTACTCTTTCACCTCCACTGCCATGAGCCATGTATCCGCGAGACTCTCTCCCCACAAAGTCAACTGCAACAGTGACAGGGCTGAGAGTGTGCTGAGCTCCTACCCAGATGGGGATGGAATGGACAAACCCTTGGAGGGCATGGAGACTGCTGGGGGTATGGTCCCTGCTGCAGAAGCATATCTGGACATGAGGGAGGTGTCCAAAGGCAGAATTTGGAGCTGTGCTTCCAAAACCTTTCACACAGGACACAGGAAACCTCCTTGAGGGACTGGGGCCATCACAACAGGGTTCCAGGCTGACAAGAGGCCAGAAGGGTCGGAGCTCTGCTGAACACTCCCGGGCAAGCCTGGCAGCGTGGGAAGCCTAGCTGGGAACCTGAGCCCATGCTGGCATTAGGATGTAAGCTCCTAAGTGTCCCAGGGCAAGGAGTAGAGCAGGCTCCCTCAGCAGTGCCAGGGAGCAAAGGGAATATGGGAACGCCTGTCCCTGGGCTCCTCTGTGCTTGTGATGAGGCACTGTTAGGCAAAGCTTGGCAAGAATGCTGACAGATAAAGGCACAACAGGCAGCATAAGATAGGCATGGTTCAAAATGTTCCATACAAACACCCAGTCTCTCTGTTGGCAGTTGTCTGGAGGGTTTGGAAATTTCTTGAGAATCTGCAAAAAAGCTATTTTCTGCAAAGTACCTACCATGCATATGGGCCATCTGCCAGTGGGGTACATTCACCTTCTTGTTATTCCTCAAGGCCAATGGAAATGTGACAGCATCTCCAGCAGCAAAGACCCCTGGGATGTTAGTCTGCATCATCTGCAGGGGGGAACAGAGGTGGGTATTAGTGAGGTTTGCACCCTACATTAACAGAAGCTCCAGAGTTGGAGTGGTCCAGAGCTGCCACAGTCCCTCAGAACAAAGAGAAAACCTCTGCTTGGCTGTGAGACCCCCAGGGGAGATTCCATTCAGCCTTCTTCACTTTCAAATGAGAATACACATGCAGGGACCTACAGTATCTCTTGGCCAGCAGGTTATCCAGTAAAAAGACACATGGACTGGTGTTCTGGAGTCCCTCTCAGAAGTCTGCAGTTTGTTGGTGTTTGAAAATAGAGCCCAGCTTATTGCAGGGATGAGCACTGCATGGCACTGAGCCCCAGTCTCCTGACATGCTCCTTTGCCCAAGGCACCCACCAGATCCAACACTGCTCCCATCGCAGTCACTGGTGGTGGGGAGAAAGGATGACATCCTTTAGGATCCTTGAAAATATGGATCTATCTAATTTTTTTCCCCTCTAAATATCCATACCACTCCAGAACAGCTCAGAGCCAGAGCATCCAGGTCTGGGGTTTGCACCCCCCCGCCTTGCACAGGGAGGTCCCAGGCACTCCTGGTGATGCTCCCAAAATCTCAGCATCTCACAGAATATCCTAAGATGGAAGGCAACCACAAGGGTCATTGGGTTCAATTCCTGGCCCTGCACAGACCAACTCAAAGAATTCCAATTCTGCCAATCTTGGCAGATAAAAGGCCATGAAAAGCCCCTGTGGCAGCAGTTTGGAGCCCCAGGGAAGCTCATCCATCAGATGAGCTTACCTGGCTCCTCCTGCTCTCCCTCCCACAGGGGCTGCCCCTGGGCTCACCTTGTTGACCACAATGAAGCCCTTGGAGTCAATGTTGATGCCACTCTGCTTGAGGAAGCCAGTTGCTGGGACTGCACCTGGGGGGAAAGCCAAAGGTTGCTGCTGCATGTCCAGTGTTCCACAGCCCTGGGGGCTGATCCTGAGGCCTTTCCTCCTGCCAGGACAGTGGGGCTGTCCCCAGGGACAGGCAGCAGCTGCTCTGGGAGTGTGGAGCATGGCCAGATACCCTACAGAGCCCCCACCACATCAGCCTCTGGCCCCTCAGGATCCCTGTCCTGCCCAAGCCATCAGTAATCTGCCCCCTACCCTTTTCTAGTGCTTGGAGATAATTTTCAATTTAATTCTCTATAGATATTTTGAAAAAAAATATATTTAAAAGGGAACCTTTGAGTTTCTAGCCAGAGCTCCTCAGCCTCCCCCTAGTCTGTACATTTCTTTCACCTTCCTTCTCCTTTTTTCATCTTTTTGTTACCTCTAGCCTTTTCACAAATCAGAGTAGTCAATAAAAACAAAAAAGCCAGAATTAAATTAATTCTGTGATTCTTCAAGTCCACAGCATTTTGAAGAAGGAAGGAAAGGGAAATTTCCCCCCCTACATGTAAAGGAGAAAAATATCATGTTCTATGGCGTCTTCTATTTTATAGTATAGGATACATTTTTTATTGCTGTCAGCAAACTAAAAGTTTGGTTTGGGGAAGCTTTAATAAAAACCAACTTGAGAGGATGAAACTGCTTGAAATATTTTTCTTTTCTAAAAAAAAATTATTACTTTTGAAATATATTTTCAGTTGCATTTTGTGTGGGGGCTCTAGAAACACCTTTTTTAGATATGCAGACTCATGTGTGGCAGTCCAGTAGGGCTGGCAGACCACTGCCAGTACCCCTGGCCACCCAGCCACAGGGACCTCCTTCTGACACATCCCCTCCAACTTCTTCTCTGCCCTCCCTCCCTGGCTCTGCACCCACACAACCCTTACCAACACCCACGACACAGACGTCAGCACGCAGGACCTTCCCACTCTTCAGCACAACCTCCTTCAGCTGCAGGAGACACAGGGGGCACATCAGAGTTATTTTAGGGACAAACCCCCAGCAGCAGGAAGCCAAGCTGGCAGCTCTCACCTCCCTTGTGAAATCTACCGTAACTCCTCAGAAAAGCAGCAGCAGGTGAGCGGAAGCAATGAAGCCACCCCACACACCACACTGGCATACATTTGTTCCTGGGGGCCAAATCCAGGAGTATGAATTTCAGGGGACAGGAAAGAGGGGAGAGCAAAACCCCACTAGCAAAGGGAATGGTAGCTCTGAGGGACACCAGAGCAGTTGTGCCAGGGAGCCCCTGCCCACCACTTACCTTCCCCTCCTGCTCCCGCAGCTCCGACACCTCTGTCTGCATGTAAAACTTCACCCTATTGTTCTCAAACATCTGGAGCGGGGACAAGGGACAGAGCAGGGGACATCAGGACCCTGAACCACCTGGTCCTGATGTCCTGCTGCCCCCAGCACCGCCTTGCCCACCCTGCAGGCTTGTTTCAATCTGCTAAGGGGGTCAGCATCCCCACATCCCCAACACAGCTCTAGAAGAAGGTGCTCCATAGCACATGGACCATAACAGGGAAAACACAGCCCATTCTCACGAACTGCTGCCATCACAGCTTTGTCAATAAATGTGAAGTAAATTAATTAGTGCTGTGGGAGCATGGTTTGTAAAGATAGACAGAAGGCAATTCTCCCCAATGAATTACAGCTGTACTGATTACCATGGAGTGGAAACAGCCTTGCCAATGAGGATGGGCGTTTTTTGGGATAGCTGAGTTGGAGATGGAGTCTACTGGCCACGCAGTTAGAAGAAAGGGTCATGTGGTCACACAAGGGACAGACAGGGTTAGATGGCCATGTAAGGGACAGGATTGAGTTAGCCAGTCATGCAGAAGGGAGAAGGAGGGAAGGAATCAGTGCTGTGTGGAGCTACCTGTGGGAAGCTGACAGAGAGAAGGCATGAGGAGCTTTTAAGATAGTAAGGGACTGACACTGGTGTCAGTCATGCCTCTGCTGTCATAGCGCAATAAGAGAAACAAGCAAAACCTGCCCTGTTACCAACCCTTCCAGATGGGAAAGCAAGGTCACCTTCATGACAGCACGGCCAACCCTCTCCCCAAAGAATTTCTTGAAGGGGACATGCTCCAGCTCCACCAGGGACACTGAGTGGGCCCTCTCCGCGAGGTAGGCGGCCACCTCCATCCCTGGGGAAGAGACGTAGGTCCAAGCAGCCACGTCAAACCAGCCAGCACTGCCCTGTGGCCCTGGCTGCAGATGAGGAGCAGCCACACCCACTCTGACTGGGGAGGCTGGAGCTGCACTCCTGGGAGAACTGGGGAGCCACCAGACCAGATACCAGGGATCACACCAATTCAGGTGTTCTTAGATGTAAGTTTTAAAGACCAAGGGGAGGAACTGGACATGAAATCCCAAACTGCCCTGAGAAAAATACATAACAAGGGACCTCAGCCAGGGGAAACTTTCTTCCTATGGCTGGGACAACCTCAGTTGTGGTCTGAAAACAGTTCTTGGAACTGTTTTCTCCCATCAGAACAGTAGAACTTTGGTGCTGGGAATTGCATGGGAACTCCACCAAGACATTTTCTGTCTGTGGGAGTTTTTAGAAAGAAACCTTTTTGATGACCTACAGTTTGCAATTGGCCCCCTACAACACATGTTTTCTATAGATCATATTGATTAAACCATTATAACAAGTTTATTTTTTATAAAGAATAAAAACAAATAATGAACTTTTTATATAAATTCCCTGACTAATAACCATTTATGTTTAAGGCTTGCAGAACCCAGTCTTATTTTGTTTGGACCCACAATAATTTTGTTGGAACCATATCAAGCAAAAAGAAGAGCCACCAAAGAAACTACAAGATTTTTCCTGTGTATTTAAAAAATTCACCATACTGCTAAAATGTAAAAGAGAGTAAGCCCACAGGTTCCCACCCACCAACATGACTCTCCCAACCGAAGCTATCTCTCGACACACCAGATTTAGACCCACATGAGCACCAGTACTTGTCTTGCCATGTGCTTTTCAGACTGGGACAGCAATATCTGTGTCCATGTCAACCCAGCCTCTTTGAAAAATCAATTTCTTTGGCATAGAAATGTCCTTACACACACCTGGGGTTGGAGGTTGGACTACCCCAGTCCAATTTTGTGAGGGTATTACCTCTAACTGGGCAGTGACAAACTGGGCAAAGGACTTTACCCATCTGCAGGCAGAGGTGGAGAGTTGGGAAGGGACACGGGCCAGGCAGGCTCTCACCCAGGAAGGACGCTCCCACAATCACCACATTCTTGCTCGTGGCCAGCTTCACCACACGATTGGCATCTTCAGGCGTCCGGATGTTGAAAACGTTTTCCATCTCCTTGCCTTTGCAGCTGAGAGTTTTGGGCCTGAAAAACACTGAGAGTGATACAGCTGCTTTTCTCAGCTCTGTGTAGTTCAGTGCCCAGTCAGGGCTGCAGACACCCCCACTGGAGCTCCAAGAACATTACTAACTTTCCTTTTTTCACCCTTCTCTAGCCTGAAGACATAACATGGAAAAACCTAGATGCTGGTGGCCAGTGGTGGAGTAGGGGATGCTGAGCAGCCACTCCAGACCCCATTGTGGATGGGTGTACCCACAGGTCAGGGGGAGCTCCTTCCTGGAGTTCCCTGCCAGCACAGGACAGGCAGTGCTTTACAAGGCCAGGTTAGACAGGGCTTTGTTGCAGAGCGGCGAGAGTAACAGTAACGTGGCCCCTCTTGCATGGCACAAGAAAGAGCGATTTATTGAAGAAAACCTTGCTTTAAATAGAGAGTTCATGCAAAACAAAATACAGAGGATTCACTGGTCAGAGAAAGAAACACCTCTTGTCCCAGGCTTTCTCACGGATCCAACAGATATTAATCTTTTGTTATAATTCTTTCTCTTATGTTTAAATTAGAGAAAGGTCTCTAGCTTGGGAAAAACTCTAGCTGAGCCTGAGAAAGCTAGACTGGAAAAATCCTTTAAGATTTTCCCTGGGCCTGTAATGGCCACAGGGCTTGGAGAAACTTGGTCTAGTGGAAAGCATTCCCAGGACACAGCAGGGGTGGGTGTATATTCATCACATACAGAATGAATTTTAAGTTCCCTTCCAACAGAAACTATTCTGTGATTCTATAACATATGATGTAGATATATATGAAATAGATAGATGATGATATATAGATGTAGATACATACAGACATTCCCAATATCTTTTCCATATTCATAAAAATTCAGTGTTCAAATTCACCTGCCACATTTCATCCCTCATCCCCAGGCACAAGCTCCTCACATTCTCAGATAAAACAGTTTCTTCTCTTGATCTTTAAGATGTTTGTCTGAAGCTTACGTGTTTCCCGTTGCTATCAGCAGCTTGTTGTATTCCATCTTAAACCCATCCTTGAACACAGCTATCTTGCTCTTGACATCCACAGCCGCCACCTAAAATTATTCCTAAATAATGTTAAGGGAAGAAATCCCAGATTTTCACCGAGGTCCCAGCCCAATCAACTTGTCTGTCAGGTTTTAGTCTTCCATGTTAGTTTTAGTTAGTTAGATAGTTGCTTTTAGTTAGTCTGTTAGTTTTAGTCCCCCCTATCCACAGTTTGGCTAACCCACACCTTAAATATTCCTAGTTGCCTTTTCACAAATCCTTGAAGGTCTCCCAATAGAAATAAAATAATGGGGAGAAATATTTAAGCCATCATTGTCTGCACTGTCTGAAGGCCGATAATTCTTATCAGATGGTGCCTGGTTCCCCAGATCCACATGAGGAATGGCAGGTAACACATGATGGTCACCATAGATGGCCACACCATGGTCATGCCCGTGGTGCCCTTCCTGCCACAGGAGCGTAGCATTAGCTGTGTTTGTACAACAACAGGCAACCTGTACTCTGGGGCAAAAATAGGAGGGTTGGGACAGAACATTCACACAGTGGCATCCAATGAGCCAAAAACAGAGATAGCAGCCACATTTTCTAAATACAGCCTTTGCATACCAGCACCTTCCTTCAGGCACACACAGGACTCTCCTTACCTGCATTTCAGTCAGGACTTCGATGTCGTAGGTGCAGAAGAACTCCTTGGGGCGCAGGGCGATCTGCTCAGGGTGGGAATCCATTGACTGCAAAAAAAAAAAAGCCATTTTTCTGTCTGCTGCTGTGGGTTGAACAGGTGAGGGGAGAAACAGCTGCTACCAGCCCAAGTCAGCACTTGTTGCATGGGCTAAGAGCTCAACAGGGCTGGAATGAAAGCCTGTTCAAGTAGGAGTTGTAACAAGAGGCTGGTCTGAGCTCTCGTACTTTCTCTGCCAGTTCGGGTGTGGGGCTGGTGCAGAGTGGCTCAAGCAGGATCACAGCAAGTGCTTTGGAGTGTCAGCAAAGCAGACAGAACTGCAGCCCCTCCCAGCACACACAGGTTCACAGGAGCAAGAGGAAAGACTCATTTTACGACACGGGTGGCGAGGCCCTGGAACAGGCTGCTCAGGGAAGCAAGTCCCATCCCTGAAAGTGCTGGACTGGAGCAAAACCCAGTCTAGTAAAAGGAGTCCCTGCCCAAAGTAGAGGGGTGGCACAGGGTGACCTTTAGAAGTCCCTTCCAACTCAAACCATCCTATGATTATTTGGAAAATAGCCAGTTACCAGAGCAAATGGAAGCTAGAAGAGCAGTAAGAACAAGCAGCATTAACACACAAGGATACACTTTCAAAAGCACCCAAGTTATGTTGCACAAGCTCCATCAGATGCTGAAGAAATGGGGTGGGGCCCATATCTGCACATCTTCATCTACAAGATAAAGGTTCTTGCTTTTCCCAACCTTCCCTAATCACTGGGGTGAGATGTACATCTTCTTTACACAAAGGGTTGAGCCCGAGCTCATCTGTACTCCTGACTGTCAACACAAGCTCAGGCTCAGGCTAAGGACTAGCTGAGCACCAAGTGACCTGTGGGTGTGCAGGCTGCTCCCTGCTTGTGTACTGCCTGCAGCATAGCAGAAACAGGCACAGATGCCATGGTCAAGCCCTGCTATAGATCAGCACACTGCTCAGCAGCAGCATCTACTCATGCCATACATCAATGATGTTTGGGCTTGACCCAGGAGCGACAAGGGATGCAGGAGTCAAGGGCCTTCCTATTCACCCACGGAGATGGATGTGCAAGATCCTTCTCCCTGGAGGTGACCTGGTCAGGGGCTGCAATGAGCCCGACAAGACACTCCCTTACTCTGACTTCAGAGTAAGAACACACTGCTCAGGAGAGACTGCTGTCACAGGACTTGAGGCAGGGGCAGGGTCATACAGGTTTTATTGAAATTCTTTGAATTCTCCACATTTACAGAGAGAAACACCTGAACCTCTGTGACAGTGTACAGGGAGGGCAAAGCAGAAGACTTGACAACCATCACGGCTTTTGCTGTTGCTTGTCTGGGGGCAGTAACAGAGCTGTGGTAACACAGAGAGCATAGGTCATGGTCCAAAGGGGACAAAGGAAAACAGCCTGGCAGGACCTGGGGACAGAATGGTAACAAGCATTCAGCAGGGCAGAGGAAGGGCAGTGCTGCAGTGTCAGGGAGCAAAAGCTCTGCTGCTTACAGAATTAGCACTCCTTCTCCATTGGTTTGTACAGGTTTAGTCCCACTCACAACAGGATTAAGAAAAATTCCATCTTTTCCTACCCTCTTCCCAAAAATTCTGCCTTCTCTTTCATGGGCTTTGTACACCTTCTAAATGCAACTACAGCCAGAAGTGTTTAGTGGAGGATTTAACAAACCATATACAACACCTCTGGCATATGAAATGTTCTTAGTATTTAACGGAGAGTAGAAGAGCCAGTCTAACACTCATAAAAGTGAGTAAGTGTTTGGAAAAGCTGTCTGGCTGGGACATGGGCTCTCAGATTCTCTGAGCTCCCCAGCACAACCCCTGTGATGATTGGATGCAGGTACCAGGCAGCTGCTCCTCACCCCACACAGGAGAAGCACAGAAATGGCCTGAATGCTCCCAAACAGCCATGTACATGCCTGCCTGTCTTCGAAAATCCTTTTTTTGGGTGCTGGAAGCAGAGTTAAATGCTGTGATTGTAGTAGTCTCCAAGAGTAAGCATTTTCTGACATGAGCATGAACACATAATTCACCTTATGTTATCTCCAAGCTCCAAGGTCAAATGCTGCTGTCCAACTTGAGCTGCCATCTGACATCAAAGGAGGCTCAGGAATCAGCAGCAAGAAAATCTGATTAAAGATCATCCTGTGTCTATAAACCGGAATGCAAAATGGGACATGTGCCAGAAAAAGTGACCTTTGCACTTCCATCAAGTTATCAACTTGTGATGACGGCTGAGAATCATCGTAATTAAGGCACGGAGCATTCCTGGGCAGCAAGAAACAGGCACTAATAAAATCCCCCAGCACGATTTTTTCACATGTTCCCTTTCATTGCCTTAAATATTTTGATATAGAAACACTTTAAGAAGACCCATCCAGGTACAAGCTGGCTGTGACAGCTACCATTAGATCTGTGAAGAATCATCATATGAATTGTGGAAAGGTTTAGGTTGCAAGAGACTAAAGGCTCATCTCATTTAAATTTGCAGGGATACCTTCCACTAGACCAGGTTGCTCCAAACCCTGTCCAACCTGGCCTCAGACACTTCCAGGGATCCAGGGGCCGCCACAGCTTCTCTGGGCACCCTGTGCCAGGGCCTCCCACCCACAAAAGAAAGAATGCCCTTGTTTTTCTGCTGGAGTACCCTTAATTCAGTTTGAACAACTCATTTTTTTTGTATTACATATTTCAGTCACAATGAGGAAAGAAAATTCAAGGGAAACAGAGGCAGGATGACTAAGGAAATAGAACCTTGATGCTGCAATGAATAATAGTGGGGAAAGGTCTTAGAGTAAATTTCAAAACTGGAGAGGAATGTGGCATAACCAGAGTGATACAAACCTTACTGAGCTTTGGTCTGTCATAGGGCAAGTGTCTGTCCAAGGTGCACATCACAATGCGGTCAGAGAAACCCTCCTGGCGCAAGGTCTCTGCACAGACCAGCCCAGCTGCCCCTACGGGAGAAGGAGACCAGTGACAGCCATGTGTATGTGACCTTGAGAGGTCTGTGCCCTTTACTGCAAAACTCATTGGGGCTGACTTCAAAACCACCACCTCCACCAGCCCTGGCCTCACTTCACAGCCCTTCCTAACTCAAACAGCTCACATGGGAAGCCAGATGGGGATGCACAAGGCACGAGAAGGGATGCTCTGTCTATGGCCCGTGACATAAATCCTCTTGTCTGTCCCTAAACTGTCACAAACCCACAAAGAGCACACCTGAGAATGCCTACACATCTCTCACAAACTCCAGGGCACAAGCAGCCGCTCAGACCCTTGGACTTCTTCAGTCAAGGAAGGGTCTGCACAACCTGCTCCTGGTGAATTTATGGCTAATTTATGGCCAAGCACAGAGAGCAGGGAGTCCTGCCTTCTCCATGGCCAAAGTGTTGGTTGTGTGACTCACTGCAGAGCATTTTCCATGCTATTTCTTTAACAGTTTTTTGTTCACTTTTTTCAATCAGAGAAAAAAAAAAAAAAAAAAAAAAAAACTGCCTTGAGACATGTCCACTGCAGCCAGGCAGCCCTGGCTGGCACATCCCTGACTGAACTAGTGAGATTAGAGAGCTCAGGTGAGAAGTCTGGAGCCTCTTCTCAGCCAAGGAAACTTCATTCCTTGATAATTGTTTTTAGGGCCACAAATTCTCTAACACCACTGAGAGATGATGGACCTGGACCATATCATGGTTTGGTCCATCAACAAGACACTCCCACTGATGGAGTTGGGGGACAGTGGAAGAAGAGACAGGTGGGTGGACATCCTGTGTATGCTGCCAAGAGCATCCTGAGCCAGAGCTGATGCTGTACTGATGTCAGGATGACCCTCACATGAGCAAGGGACAGCAGTCAATTGCTCTCAGCTGTGCTGGGCATGGCTGGATCTTGGTCCCTGATGGGCTGGATGGGCAGTCTTTCCACAACACTTCTTCTCACAAATCCAGCTTTGAAATCTACTTTGGTGTCCACTAGAATAGACTCTGGTCTTTAACAGATCTGTAAATTTATCTGGTAAAGCCTGAGGAAGTTTCCTCAGCAGTGACTAATATTGTCTATGGAGTGACCTCGCTGAGGACTGTAATGACTGTCCAGGCCTGCCACACACCAGGACATTCCCTGATCTCAGGAAGCAGCATGTCCCACCCTGGCATTCAGTGAACAAACAGCAAGGGCACAAGGAAGGGAAAAATGTCATCCAGCAGCACAGGAAAAGTCAGTCAAGCTGGTTTTCCCCTCTGCTCAGACTGTGAGATGCAACTTAGATGATCTCAATTTCCACAACTTCCATCTGGTGACCTTGAGACTCAAGTAAGAACAACCCATGTTCCAGGAGCAGATGTTTCCTACCAGTCCCAGGAACAGAAGTTCCTATCCTCCTCCCACCCTTCATTTCACCCCAACATGGCCCAGCCTTGGCAACTAACCATCCCAGAAACTCAGTAGATGGGCTTCACTCCATCAGGCTTTTTATAAAATTGGCAAAATATAAAAGAGGGGAGGGGAAGGGGAGAGGGAGAGGGAGAGGGAGAGGGAGAGGGAGAGGTGTATCAACACCACAGGGTCCTGAAAAGACTTTACACTCATCATCTGTGGAAATCAGGGGTTGCTGATGTAACTAGGAAGGCAGTAGCAAGAAGAGGATTTGGGGTTCACTCCAAAGCATGGCAACAGGGAACTACAAAGCTCCACAGATTGGAACACAGGGCATCTTTGGATCATTAGCATGTAGGATAAAAAGGCTCTCTAGTGTGACCCTTTGCACACAGAGGAATGCAGGAGGGATGACAGAGGGTACAGGGCACTCAGCACCCCCTCCCTGCATCCCCACCTGGGAGGGGACACACACGCTGGTCCCACCATATGCCACCCTTACCTGCACCAATGATCAGCACATTGGTGCTGCTCAGGTTGTAGTTGCTCAAGGAGATGCACTTTGCCATCACCTTTGTCCTCCTCTGTGTCTGAAGAGCCTGTGTCACCACCAAAAAGAAAAAGAAAAGCAATTATCTTTACTCAGCATTATTCTGGGTAGCCAGGCAGGGATGAGGACAACTGCAACAGTGTCATAAACCAGCTTGGATAGGAAGGGAACAACCACACCCTTGTACTGAACAAGGACTCCAAACCCCTGCTCATCCAAATACCATTCCAATGTCTAGTGAACTACAAGGTACAAAAGAAAAATAAATCCGTCATCTTCTGTAAAGCCATGCAGCTACTCAGAGCAAGAGAAAAAGCAGGTATGTCCTTGGGCAGTTCTGCACCAAAGGTGAGACAAGAATGAAGAAGCTCTGTCAGGAATTTGATTCTGAACCTGAGGAGAGCTTGTACACCTAATATCCAAAGCTGATGGACTTGTCCAATCCACCAGAGCACAGGCATGGACCTGTGCCAGTGTATTAGAGGCCAAAATCTGTTCCTAGTAGAGCAAATAGACTCAGTTTCCCCTCATCACATCCCCAAATCAGCTGAAGTACTGCCATTCAGGTGACATCTCTGGATCTAACCCAAGTGTTCTAAGGGCCCATTGGGGCTCTGAGCCACTGGATTTGCACATGTGTACATACAACCATGTATCAAAAGAAGGCTTTTCATGGAAAGAAAGATGCTAGTGGCCTGAGTGGGCTTCATTCTGTATCCCATCAGGGCAGAAGAGTCCTTTCTACCCCTGCATCAGGTTCCTCTCCCGCAGGAGCTGAGGTGTGAAGAGGCCTCTGTCATCACCATGCCATATTCAGACAAGGCCAAAAGGTGGGCAGAAGAGACCTCTTTCCATGGGCCAGCTAAATTAAAAGTTTCTCTGAGCTTAAGGAAACATAGGACAAGTGCAGGACAAATGCCTGTAAGACCTGAAAGAATGGCCAGGTGTCCTGCAGCTGCAGGGAGGCTGGATGGGAAGGGGACCCAACAGCTCTGTCCTGCTCCACTTGTACCTCCAAACTGGATACTCACATATCCCTCTGCCCAAGCCTGAGGATCAAAGATAAGCATTTCCCTCCACCCCCATGCACATACAGCAAAAAATGAAAGCATTGGCCTTGATTTTTGGATGTCAGTGGCCCCTCACCTGCTTGCTTGCTCGGATGTATACCTTCTCCTTCTCAATCTTCACCTGAGGGTGACAGAACAGTACTGGTTTGCAGAGCAGCAAGGGCACCCTCTGGGCAGCAGCTAAGGAACGAGGGGTGGTGGCACCAGGTAACCTGCAGCAGCAGCTCAGGCCATGGCAGGGCTCATCTCCAGGGCTCATCCCAGCTCGAGGCTCTGGGATCTCCCGCCTCGTATCAACCACACACCGATGCTCAGTGTACAACCTGATTCTACCCCAAGTTTACATATGGTTTCTCATTCCCACCCCATCCCACCCCATCCCTACTCCAGATACCTCCCAGACTGGGCACTCCCAGGTTCCCAGGAGGTGTCTGATGCCTGTGACGGGTACAAGGGAGCTGCAGAGAGGAAGGAGCTGGATGAGCAGCTGCTCTCTGCTCGCTACACCAGAACATCTTTGGAAAGTATCTGGTCCATGCCATACAGAATGTTGCTTATCCCAATAAAAAGAGTCATTTTGTGAGTGACACCAAACTGAGTGGTGTGGTTGAGCTCTAGAGGGAAGGGATCCATACAGAGGAACGTGACCGGGCTGGAGAGGTGGCCAAATGGAAATCTCATTAAGTTCAATAAGGGAAAATGCAAGCTGCTGCAGCTGGATGTGAGCAATTCACTTTATCAGTCCAGGCTGGGGGAAGAAAGAATCGAGAGCAGCCCTGAGGAGGACTGGTATTATTCAGCCAGTAGAAGAGAAGGCTCCAGGAAGACCTCAGAAACACTTCCAGTGCCTTAAGGGGCTCCAAGAGAGCAGGAGAAGGACTCTGGACAAGGGCCTGCAATGACAGGACAAGGACAGGACAAGGGGAATGGCTTCCCACTGCCAGAGGGCAGGGTTAGGTGGGATATTGGGAAGGAATTGTTCCCTGTGATGTTGGGGAAGCCCTGGCACAGGTAGCCTAGAGAAGCTGTGGCTACCCCTGGATCTCTGAAAGTGTTCCAGGCCAGGGTGGAATGGGCTTGGAGCAACCTAGGGAGCCCATGGCAGGGGGTGGAATGACCTGAGCTTTAAGGTCCCTTCCAACCCAAATCATCCCACAATTCTGTGGTTTCCTCTGCTGCAGGGAAAAGGATCTCACCTGGAACCTGGGTAAACTATCCAAGCCGGGAAAGTCCTCAATGTCACCTGTGCCGATATTGAAGCAAGCTCCATGCCAGGGACAGCGGACTCTTCCTTTGGACAAAACCCCTGCAGGAAACATGGCAGAGCAGGGTTGGTGTTGCCCCACAGCTGTCTCCCATCCTGTGAGATGGCACCTCTCTTGGAGGACACATGGCAGCTGAGGTGCACCTGGACAGGCAATGGTGGAGTTTTCTCAACATGCACACGGGGCATGTTTGAGACCAGCTGGGATCCTATATGAGCAATTCTTTCTAAAATGCCCTGGATGGCAGGGTCCTCCAGTACCTCTGGGCACAGTTCCAAAGCTGTTTGCTCTGAGATATAACCTTGCTCTCCAGCCTAGATGGGGCTGCCATCCCCAGAGCCTCATGGTCATCCTTACAAGCCCCACTACTACCCAAAACAAGTGGTGCCTCAAGCAGAGCATCATTGATTTAGAGTACATGTGTTCCAGAGCAGACCCTGGCACAGCAAGGCACCTGCACACACTTGGGAGGCACAGGCATGTGCCCAAAGCCATATGTTCATTTCTTCAGGCACTGGCTCATAGGCTACTACCTTGGACTTCAGCTGTCCCTGCTACAACGCCGGGGCAGAGCACAGGCCACCATGTGACCATGGACTGGTCTTGAGCTTGTGTCTCTGCTTGCTGAGGCACAGCAGTGCCACATCTCATCACCACCACATGTGGGGAGCAGGGGCAGCCCCCTACACCTATGGCTGCAGCGAAGTCCCTAGAGAGATCCCTATGTGACAGCCAGTCTGAGGAATACACCACAGGTCTCTGAAAGGGCAGTGAGCTCTCACCTCCAGGGCAGTGTGGGGCTCCTCTGCCCTGCTCAGCAAGCTGCTCACCCCAGGGGAGTGGCTGAAAGCATGGCTGCTATACCCAGCACAACTGCTGGGCCAGCAATGCCCAGAAGACACTCAGAAGGATGTGCTCCTGTCTTCCCCAGGATCCCACCACCAGCAAAGTGCCCTCCCAACCCCAGTTTTGGTGATGCACATCAGTACACAGCATGCTGCCACTGCTTAGGCTCAGGGCAGAGACCTGCCTGAAGCCTGTGCTGACAAAGTGCCAGGATGCATAATTTTAGGTGCCAAGATGGGAAACCAATCCACCTCATCTCACTTCAGTCAATAATAGGAGCAACATTCTTTTTGCTAGTGAAAGGATCCCATCAGTCCAAAAAGAGTCCTCTTCTCCCTCAACGAGAAGCAGCCCCAGCCTTGTGATCAGCAGTGGCAGCTGCAGACTAGAGCTAGCAAAGTGCTCTGGGGAGTTTTGTGCAACTCTAGCTTGCTGCCTTCCCCAGCCAGAAGATGCCCAGGTGATGCTGAGTGTGCAGTGCAGCACTGCTGCATGCTTGGCAGCACTGTCAGAGGGCTTTGCCCTGTGATGCCCTTGGCTGCTCTCCAGAACATGATGCAGACTGACCTTTGACCAGCGGAGCCCCATAGTGGGGACACTTGTGTCCCACGGCGTGGAACTCGCCACTCTCCTTGATGAGCAGAGCCTTCCCGCAGCCCAGGTCCACTTCCCGCATCCTAGGGAGGAGAAATATGGAAACAGATGGCAGAGCATCGACCTCACAGCAGATACCAACATTCCATCCCACAACTCAACCCTAGCCCCACCAGGCTCCACTCCTCCTTCAACTCGCTAACTACTGGCTTCAGGTGACTACAGATGTGGGTCATTCCCTGTCACCAAGCCAGCTCTGGAGGTGGCTCTGCTTCCCCAGCCTGGGCCACATCCAAGCTGGGCCATTGAGTGGCAGCATCTAATTTATCCATCACTGTGCCAAGAGGCAGCTCGAAGCACCTTCCCAGCTGCTGGGGGAGCTGGTAATGGGAGCAAGAAACCAAACTGGTTTTACTTTGACATCAGCTCCTGCCCTGGCCCCAGCAGCTCAGCAGGCCCCTGCCAGGCTTGTGTTCAGTTTTCCAAACCAAACACAACATTTCCCAGAGCTGAAAAATCAGGAGAGGTGATTCTGAACTTGGGGTCTGCCTCCAACACCTCAGTGGTTTTTGCTCTGATCCTGGCCATATCCCAGAGTCACTTTTCCTGATAAATCCCTCAGGACAGCAGACACCTGTGTGTGACCTTCTTGATGTTTTCCTCAGCTGTTTTTGCAGAGTGGAGTTCACACAGTGACCTCCTACTGGCATCAGGTTCCTGGCCCAGCTCTGCTGGGTTCAGCTCTGCTCTGCAGAGGAGCCAGCAAACTTCAAGCCATTCCTATGGAGCGGTTCAGGTTCTCTTCGAGATCTCCCAGTTGCTCGCAGAGCAAGGAGGAATGGTCTTAAACTAAAAGAGGATCAGTTTACATATAAGAAAGAGGTTTTTACAATGAGAGTGGCATTTTAGCAGGACGCTCTGCCTGGAATGGGGTAAGAGCAAGAGAAAAGACTCATTTTACTCAAACAGTATTGCAAAGCTGTCAGTGGTGAACTGGGGTGGGGCACCACACTGCTTCTGGTCTTGAATTATGCTAAATCCAGTCTGACTCATCAACCTCAAAGTTAAACATTCTGATAGCAAGAGGAAGACAGGGCAGATATGGTAAATTTTCCTTATCTAAAAAGGCTAAGCTGGCACAGCTGGCCTGCAGATACCTGACTGACAATCACTCTGTACTCTAAAAGTCCTTTCCCTTACAAATAGCAGGTTCTTCTAACATATCCCTTCTTGGAGTGTGTGTGGAGATTCCCCCCGGGGTGGGAACACCCTTCAAGGTCATTCCTCAGGACGAGCAAAGGAGATTTGCCCACACTCCCTGGTCTCGGTGAGTGACGTCAATCTCTGTTTTACAATCATGGGGTTTTTCCAGCTTTAATACAATTACTTTAATATACTAAACTCTACTCTACTCTACTCTACTCTACTCTACTCTACTCTTCGTTTTAGCTTTTATCCTGTATAGTAAATAATTCTGAATAAGATCTTTCTGTCTAATCATTTATGATAATAAATCATTCATTTTTATACAAATATATCTGGTTTGCCATCCTTATCCCTGCAGGACAAAGTTGTACAAAGGTTCAATCACACATTTGTAGTTCCTTTGATTTAAACAGTTGGGAGGGCTAGGATTGGATCCAGCTGCACCAAAGCTTCTCTTGGAGAAGGAGTTTAAAAAGCCAGGGAGTCTTTTCTGCACCTCCTGACTCAGCAACAGCTTCTCTCACAAACTTGGTCTGAAACTCCCACTCCACCCAAGACAAATTGACATAGTCAGCAGGATGGCAAATAATTCTGAGAAAAAGACAAAAGGCTTAATAGAATATTTACAGCAGCACAGGACACATATTAACACTTAGAATCTTTGGTCAGTGAACAATTGATATGAGTGGGAAAGGATACAAGGGAAATTAAATAAAAAGAGGATCACTGGAAGATTAAAAAAAGAAGAGGTATCACGTGTCATGTACTGGGATTATACTTAAAGGCTTGGCCAAAGATATTTCCGCAGCTTTGCAGAGCAGTACCCAAGCATTGCTGAGTGACACCGATGTTGCTCTGCACTGAGCAGACGTTTACTCTCTGCCCTCTCACTGTGCCTCCACCAGGTCTGCCAGACCTTCCTCTCAGCACATCCTGTCTCTTCTCACCTCTCAGATGCTCCCTTTCCAACCAATAGTTCTGATACATTCTGTGCAATCCATGGTCTCCCTGAGGCACTGAACCTCTTTCCAATGCAACTATCAGCAGCTGCTTCCTCAGAGGAGAGTCTTCCAGATAATCATGGAGGAAAGTAAGAGTTGAGGAGAGAGCCCTCACTTTGTACAGAGCTAGACAGGGAACACAGAGGTGCTGCTCCCTGGAGACTTCTCCTCTTCCAGCCAGAAAGCCTATCCCTACACAGCTTGATGTTTATCTGGAAATCCTGGTTGCTCCCACAGCATGGAGAGGACTATCTCTACAGCTATCCCAGCACATTGCCTTTGGGGTGCCAAACACATCACTGTGGCCATAGCAAACCCACTTGCTCAAAGAAGTCACTGGCCATGTGTGATTCCAGAATGCTCTTCATGCACACCAGGTTCCAGGATCTCAGAAGAATGGGACAGACTTTGCATGCTCATTCCTTCTCAAATAACATCCCAACTCAATCACATTACTTGCCCTCAGGCTACATAGACACTTGCCCCACTCTGCTCTGAAGCCATAAACATGAGAGCAGGGCTCAGCCCACCAACACTTCTCTTCCACCCTCAAACCCACTTCAAGCCAGACTTTGGGCAAGTGCTTCACCTGCATCAACTGCTCAATGACAAATGTTCACTTTCCCAATTTCCTTGCCACCTTGGGTGAAAACCAGCAGAGCTCACTACACCTGCCCTTTGCCCCATTAATTCAGCCACCTTGCTCCTCAGAGATCCAGCTCTGCTCCCTCCCCAAGCAGGGCACTCAGCACTTGAAGCTCTTCCCTTTGCACAAGGGGAACAGAGCAGTACAAGTCCTTCTGCATTCCTCAGCTGATAAAACCTGCTCAATGGCAACCATAAATCCCTGGGAAGATACGGTAAGTTAAAGAATTTACAGCTTACCCAAGAAGATGTGTGAGCTGAGAGAGTCAAAAACAAGACCTGTTCTCTTCAAGACAGCACACAGCTACCTGCAAGGCTCACTCCAGAGTAATCCAGAGAATGATTTACACTGCCCTGCACCCTGCCAAGCTGTTTACTCAGTTAGGAATTTGTCCTGTTGTCCTACCCCACTCCCCACCTGGGAAGCACAGCTAAATCTCAGCTCTGGTCTGCAAAGAACCTTTGCTTGAGAGCTGTGAGAGTATTGGGGGGCTGTTTTCTGTCCTTCCAGTTAGCCTGCTGGGAGGCTGGTTGGGTACAGTAGCACCAGTTTATCCTCCAGTATCTTTCTGCATCTCAGTTCTACTGAGGCTATGCTGGTAGCAGAAAATCATAAAGATTGGGCAGAAAGCATACTCTGTGCTTGCAGACTCCACTAATGCAGGGCAGCAGTGCCCGAAGCTTCATGCCAGCACCCTGCACTGCTGCCATGCCCATGCACACTCCTGCCCAGCACACTCCTTGGGACAGTCATCCCTGAAAATCCCTCTGGGTGCCAGCACGAGGGGGTTCCTTTGGCTTGGCCTATTGTCACATGAGTTGTGGGACCCTCTCACAGCACTCCTATCTTGACCTGCACTCAGCCTGCTAGAAAACAGCTATTCTCAACCTAAATTGTCTGGTGTTGGCACGTCTGCTGTCGCATTCGTAGCACGTTGCAGTAGCTGATGCACATGGGATCAGCTCCCAGATCAATGCCAGTTCCTAGCCCTGGCTTCAGCTGAGGAGCTCCCTGCTATGGCCACCTGCAGTCAAGTATGTTCTCACAGGCTGCAGCAGCTCTTTTCACCTTCCCCACAGCCAGAAGAGCTCTCCATATCTTTTCATCTATCATGCTCTCTGCTCCCCAGTCAATCTAGCTATTCACAGAATCACAGGGTGGCCTGTGTGGAAAAGGACCTTAATGACTCTCTCATTCTACCCCCTGCTAGGGGCAGGGACATCTACTATAGACCAGGTGAAGCTGCATCTCGACCCTGGAATAGAACCTTCCCTGTGAACCAGTATTTCCCAAGACAGACTCCCCCTTTTCCTTCACTCTACTATCAAGGCAATTCCAGCTGCTGCCTGTGCTCTGCCCTGCTCCTCTCCAGCCCTGCTGCCACTGCTCACCTGCACAGATGGCAGTAGGTCACCCACACCTCCACATGTCAAATCTCCTTGAAGGATACTCTGCATCACCCACCAAAGGCACCCATATCCTTGAGCAAAAACAATCCCACAGATGGGTTTGTCTTTGCTTGAGGTAGAATGGATCCAAACTTACCTCCTTAACACATTCTTCACATGCACGACAGGGACTTTATCCCCTTCTACAGTACAGGTTTTGATTGGGCAGGGCCAGCCCAATTGGCAGACCATCTGGTGTTAACTGACAATGTGGCCTTCACTAAATATAGATCCCAGTGTTTGAGGGTTCCACCACTCATTGATTTCAATGTAGTTTTTAACAGTGCATTGCACCATTCCACTTTCCCAGGGGCTGGTGCATGATGGGGAATATGGTACACCCACTCATGACCTTGTTCAGTGTTTATAAGCCCAGTTCCTCAGAACCTTTAACAGAGCCTGTGTGTTTGTAAGGATACTTTTGAAATTAGTCCCATTGTCTGACTCAATTCTTTCAGTACTGCCACAGGATTTGTTTTCCAAGAGTCAAAATGGTGTTCCAGACAGTGGTGTAAAGTATGGGCTATGTCTCCACCTATCCAGTCATGCCTTCTACCATTGTCAGCACCTAATGCTTGCCTTGGCAGCAGGTTTGTTGCAGTGTGATGGAATCCACCTGCCAGGCCTCTCCATACTTACATTGACTACCACCCCGCAGAGCACAGGAGCTTTACTCACTTGGTCTTCTTGATCAGCATGCACTTTTCACAATCACGGATTACCCAGGATATAGTGTCCATAGTTAAGTCCACCCCTCTAATCATGAGGCCATGCTGCATCTCTTCCTTGATGGCCTGAGGTATTACAGGCCCACTGAGCCAGAAATAATTCACCCTTGTCATGCTAGCCCAGACCTACCCGAGACACTTTAATCTTGGCAGCTCAATCCACCTGTCCATCGTTGCGATGCTCTTCAGTGCCTGTTATGGACATCCACATGACAGACTTTGACAGCTAATTCTGCCCAGGCAGCAATGTCTTGCCACAATTCAGCAGCCCAGATGGGTTTCTCTGTGTGTTGCTAGTTGGTCTTTTTCCATTGTTCCAGCCACCCCCACAGAGCATTTGCTACCATCCATGAGTAATTGTAGAGTGTTGGCCATTTCTCTTACTCAGCAATATCTAAAGCCAGCTGGAAGGCTTTCAACTCTGCAACCGGATTTGATCCACTTGTCCCTCAATACCTTCTGTCACTCACCGTACAGGGCCACATACGTCAACCTTCCATGTTCAACGCATCCCTGCAATAAGGCAGGAACTGTCAGTGAAGAAAACACATTGTTTTTCATTTTCAGGCAGTTGATCATATGGGTGGGGCCTCCTCAGCACATGTCACCTCCTCCTCCTGATGACAGTGCGAAATTTTCACCTTAGGGCCAGTTTGTTGGGACAGTTCCAGCTGGTCTGTAACTGCGCAGGTAATTTGGCCTAACAGACACTGACTGGACCAGCCTAGCTTATTTGAGAGTAGAAGTAAACAAGTCCCAGGTATGAAAGTGATTGGCTGAATTCAAGCTCAAACAAGGGGAGCCCAGCCAATCCCTTTGAGCTACGAATCATTGACCCATATCATTGGCCAGTGAGCTGGGCGGAGCAAAGACCCTTGACCAATGACGGTTGTACAGGAAATTCGAAGCCCCTATACAAGGGGTGGACATCAATAAACCTTGGCTGTTGCTGCATGGTCTCGGTTCCTGTAGCTTTCCTGTCTCCAAAACTGCAACAGTTTGTCATATTTTCCAAGATCCCAGGGCAATTGGGGTTTCCTATCTGAGCCTGCTGTGCGATCAGACCACTCCACTTACTCCAGGTAACGTCAGTGGCATTGATGTACAGCAGAGACTTTCTCTTTGAACACCCAGCACAGCACTGACAGTTGGGGTGCCAGAAGGAGCTGTGCTTCTGTGCTAATCACTTCTGAAGCAGATCAAACCTCTTAACAAACTCTTTTTCCTTTGGGGTGTAACAGGCCTCAGATCCTTGGTATACCTGAGCCCAGAACCCCAGAGACTCCAGAAGGACCATTCTTCCTGGCTGTGGTGTACAGCACATTTTTCTCACCCTGTCCTGTCCTGACAAGGACTACTGCATCAACCATCTCCTGTTTAAGTCATTTCAAAGCTTCTTGTTCTTCAGGATCCCCCTTTAAATCATTCTTCTCCTTCATCATATGATAGAGAGGGCTGACAATCTGACTATACTCTGGAATATGCATCCTCCATAGCTCCTAGGAAAGGCTGTGTCTCCTTCTTGATGGCTGGTAGGGACAAAGCTGGTGGGTTTTTGGCCACGTCCATTGGAATCTGACATCTTTGCGAGAACACCTTTCCCTCACACTTGACAGGAGCCACCTCCAGAGATGAGAGTTTCTGTTCTTCCCAATTTCCTTGGGTCTTGGTTTGAAACATAGATGTCTGCTAAGGAAGGCAGGAGCCTCCATTGAAATGGAATACATGGCTCCTTTCCCTCTAAATTATTAAGTGGCTTTCAGACAAAGATATGGGGAAAGGAATAGCAGTTCTTTACTAGTGAGTACAACAAGGCAAACAAACATCATCCATGGCATTCCCAGCAAACAGACCCCCAGTCCCAGCCTCTCTCGGCCGCAGGCACTTTCCCCTTGGCGCAGTTCCGGGCACGGCCAGCAGGGGCGCTGGTGGCTCGCGGCCGGGCAGGCGGGTGCGATGATTCCCCCGCGGCTGCAGGGGGCGCTGCGGAGCGGGCTCGGCAAGCACGCGGTGGTGGCGGCTGGGCCGGGATGGGAGGGGATGGAGAAAGGGGCGGCTGCTCCCGGGGCCCCAGCAGCACCGTGGGGAGGAGCAAGCTGAGCGGCAGGAATGAGCAAAGACATCCCCGAGTGGTAGATGAGACATACCGAACGCCACAGCTGTTGCTGGAACCGCAGGCATCCTGGCAGGCAGCAGATGCAGGGCTGCAGAGCAGTGAAAACTCTGAGCAGTGGCAAAAGAATGGCGAGGGCTGTGACAGCTGCCAAGCAGATGGTGACAACCCTTTTCTTTTTTTTAGTGAGGTAGGGTATTAATAAGATCCCAGTTCAGCGGCTGCTATCACAAAGCAAAAGGCTAACCCCACAGTAGAATGAGCAGGGCTGGGCTGGGCTCCGGCGGCAGCAGCGAATTCCCGCCCCCGAGGGAGAGAAAGCCAGCAGCTGCCCCAGCCCAGTCTTTTACCTGCCCAACTCTCTCAGTATCTCTGCCCCTCCCAGACATATCTCAAATAAGAGAAGGACAGCCAGATGCCCGCCTATCCTGAGCTTGGCAACTTCTTTTGTCTCTCTTAAGTACCCAGTCATTCCTTTTTCCAGCAACTTATGGGACAAAATTCTGTAAGGAAAAACAAAAAATGATCCTAACACCCAACATCTTGTCAGTGCTCACATCCCAGGATAGGAATCCCAGTTCCTTGGTTTCACTACCACCCAGTTCCATACTGTGGGCCTTGATAACCCAGCACTGGAGCAGCCAGGTCGCCAGGGGCTCTCCCAACTGGCAGCTGAAGTCTTTTTGGATATCCCACAACTCACACAGGGATGGGGATCGGGTGATTGCCTCTTCCTCCTGTTCTGAGGGTCCTGTTTCCTCTTCATCCCTCACTAAGCAAATGGATTTTGCCTTGGATGCCTTCTTCCACAAAGGGGCAAGTGCTCCTGGCGTGGGCTGTTGCCCTGGTTCAGCTGCAGCCGGAGTATCCACGGTGCCTGTTGCTCTGTCTTCCTCCTCCTCTCCCTGAGAGTGCTGTCTAGGATGGAGCGCTGTCTGATAAACAGTAGCCAGGGCCCAACACATTGCATAACTTTGCACCTCTCTGGAACTGCCACAGCATTTTTCTTTTAAATATTCTTCCACTTTATCAGGATCCTGAAGTTGTTCAGAGGTGAACTTCCAAACCAGTGGAGCAGAACAGTCCTATTTCTGCCACATTACATGCCACTCATGACTATCCACCCCTGGGGCAGATCTCTAAATGATCTTCCTAAAAATCTCTTTTGTAATTCTAAACATGATGTGGACTGCACTGAGGAGGTCTGGAAGACTTAGCAACAAGAACATGCTTTCCTTAACATCCAAGGGAAATTCAAAATCCTCAAAAGCTGTTGTCACAGGCTTGAAGGAGGAAAGGATGGCGAAACCTATGAAAAATCTTCCTCCCTTGCTCTTCCCACTGACTGAGTATGATTATTATCAGACTCTCAGAGACAGCACCCAAGGACACGGCAGGAGATCAACACTGAATACACATCCCAAATGGCTCTCATTGTCCTTAATGTTATCGTGTCATAAACCAATATCCCACAGTGCAGTAACAGAGCGATCCTGACCCCTTCCCTGCTCTCAAAAGGAGCACTGTGATGGGCACAGAGAGCATATATGAAAATACAGACAGGATGAGGTACCACGCCCTCATGAACAGACCAAGCAACATTGTGGCCAGTTGCTCTGTACCTAATACAACAAATGCTTAGATCAAATTTTGTTTCCAACCCTCTCTGGGCAGATCTGTTGATACCTCAACCCTTCCCACACCATGATGGGTGTTAAGTAAAGCTGCTGTGGTTTAGGAATGGAATTCTCCAATTTAGTGCTCCCACTAAAACCATGCTGCTGCTCACTCTCCCTCCCTATTTCTGGGTGGCTGGAGGAGAATTGGAGTCACAAAAGGCAAAGATCGCAGGCTGAGATAACAATTTACTGGAAACAGCAATGAGATAAGAAAACCAACAGTATCAGCAAGAACATTAATAACACAAGTGTACAAAAGAGAGAGTGAGTCACATGCCAAAATGCTCACCCAGAGCTCAGAGCTCACTACCCCACTCCCTGTGGCTTGGAACCAGCATTACCCCACCTTCCCGTGCACCCCGCTCTGTCCCCCAGTTACTCAACCAGAAGGAACCACTTCTCCCCACAAAAGACTCCCTTCCCCTGCCCTGATAATGAGATGAGGTTGTATAGAATAACCTCTGGGCTCTGGCCATGAACCTCCTGGCGACTGCAAAAATTAACCTTGTCCTGGTTGGAACCAGGATACAAACCAAGCAGAAGAAGATTTAATTCAACAGAGTCCAGTCCTTTGTAGAATGGTATAATACATAAATTCCCATTGCAATGAAAAAAAACGAAAAAACATAAATGTTTATTCCTGGATGAACTTACATAAGAAAATGAATTTATGGCCCATGAAGCCCCTTAAGTTTAGCACAAAGTAGTCCATAGTACATGGATTGTTCTTGGATACTCTCACAGACAATACTTCAATTTAAAGCAAACAGCTGCCAGACTCCTGCTGTGTCCCACACATCTTATGTTGTTCCCTCAGTGGAACAAAAGCTGTTCCAAACTATTTTCTTTTATAGATGGAGTCCTCTGAGATATCAATGGAACCTGTACTTCTACCGCAGAAAAGAGGCACCTGTAAAGCACAGTGACTGGGACAGGCACTCTTTAGACGTCAGAAAATTAGATCAGAGCGCTAAATGTGCCCAGCTGAAATGTGCTCTTGTGCAAAAAGATCTGAAAAGCTGCATCCTTAGTGAAAGACCAAATTGATGAGCTCAGCTGGAAGAGCCAAGCACTGCAGACAGGATGGAGCACATGACCCGCCCCATCAGCTCCACCCATATGCTTCTCCTGTTGTTTTGTAAAATCACTAAAGCTGTAAATTTATTTTCAAAAGTCTAGGTTGGTTAACACAAGTTGAGCAAAGCCTCTTGAGAAATTCTGCTACAGAACATCACCTCTTTCTGGGACAAGTCCCAGTCCAGATCATGCAGGGAACAGCAGACCTTCTGGTAAAAACAGTTGTCACTTGTCCATGATGTAATTTTTTAAGATATAAAAAAGCTTACAAAGTTAAATTATCATCTCCAACAACTCTGAAGAACAAGAGACGTTAGGTTAGAAGGTCTCTCAAGTTTTATCTGCAAAAACTTTGAGTACTTACTGTCCATTCTCCAGGTCCTTCACGTGGCACACAGATGCTTCTACCACATCCTTTGGGTTGTGGTAGGGGTTGCTGGCAATTGGATGCTCCTCGAGGTGGTAGTGCCGGGCAGTCCCATTGACTTTGTAGATCAGAGGGCTGGCTTTCCCATTGGGTGACATCTCTTCTTTGCTTCTCTCCTTTTCAGGTATCACAACTTCAATTTTCACTTCAACTGCAGGAACAACCCAAAACATTTGTTAAAATGAAGCCAGAGGTTTTGCTGCTCTTCACTGTTCTATCATTTCATCCTTCCCTGAATTTGGAAACAGACATCAAAACAGATATTTTTGTTGGCTTGACTTGGAAGATAAAACATTTAACATCAAGCTTGGCTTCATTACCTGAGCCCATTATTCCTCTGTTCTTTCTGCATTGGGCACTTTGCATTCATGAAGTATATATTCTTGAAAGCAAACATGAGTCATTGGTGCAAAACAACCTCTCAGGTACAGTTCTTATCCTGTTTAGTGGAAAACAGCTTCAGGCAGCTCCATGTGAGGCATGCCAAGGTCTCTGGAGCTCAGACAGACTTCAAAAACCCCTTTAATTGTTTGTAGGTATGTTAACTGAAAGAGAAAGCCAACACTGCATGGTGCATAAAGCTGCTTCATTAGATGGAGACCAATTAATAAGGAACTAGAAATATCCACAATTATTTCCACATGAGGTTTTGAGTGTAGAGTGACTCTACAACAATAGGTGAGACAAACAAGTATGGTCCATTTTTCTCATATGTACTCCAGTGAACAGGTCTGACAGCAAATCATCCCTGTCCTGGGGACCAGAGGAGCCAGGGACACATGGGAGCAGGGACAGTGGGGAGCAAAGGCACTCTCTTCAGCCACCCACGTGAGGACATGCAGAAGTTACTGTGAGGGTGATGAGGCCTTGCTCAGAGAAGCTGTGGCTGTCCCATCCCTGGAAGTGCCCAAGGCCAGGTTAGATGGGGCTTGGAACAACCTGGGATAGTGGGAGGTGTCCCTGGCCATGGGCAGGAGGTGGAACTGGACGAGCTTTAAGATATCCTCCAGCCCAAATCATTCTGTCATTCTGTGTTGATTTGAGCTCCCTGAAGGGTAGCACCCACCCCCACCCACCCACCCTACCCACAGGCCCACCCAGCTACACCCCATGACCCACCCCATGCCCAGGCTGGGCAAGCTGGTCACAGCAGCATCAGAAGCCACTGATAAGCTCCACATCACAAAGTGGAAAACATCACTTTATCACCTAGGGACTTCATCAAGCTAAAGCCATTAATATAATAATAAACACCAGGGAGTTTTATAGCAAGCCAGGGGAAAGTGCTGGAGACTGATGAAGTGTCTCAAGTACATGGGAAATCATTGAGCTTTCCCCATCTTATAAATATCATGAACAGGAAAATCTGTGTAGAAGTTAGAGTTCACAAACTAAACAGGTTAAGGAAAGGCAAAGGAAGGGTAAAAACAAGCCCTTCAGCAAGGCTTGTGAATAACAGGGATGCTCAGTCTTCCCAGCCTCATCTGTTGTCCCAAAACTTTTATTGCAAGAATATTGAGAGAACAGTGGAAGAACAAGTCAGGGAGAAGAATTTTGAAAGGGAGAAAAGCAAGTGGCCATGGCCATGCAGGCCCTGGAGGCAGGCATCTATCTCACGAATCCTGCACGCTTCTGCTGTTTGTGCATGCTCAGCAAGGCAAGGGATGCATAGCTTTTTGCAAAGTGCCACATCCCTGTGCTAACCCAGGCAAGATTCACCAGGGGTAGTGACAGACAGAAAGTGACTTTCTGTGTATGTACACTGAATCAACAGAAAACATCACCTTCTGCTGTGCTCTTGCAGCTGCAGGAGTTAATGCAAATGAATAGGGCCAGCACCATGCATTAAAAAACCCACATTGCTATAAGCAAATCTGTTCCTGGAGCTCTAGAGAAGCCCAGCTGCTGCAGGCACCCAGTGAAGAGGCTGCTCTCCATAAGCACCTCTTTCCTAAGGCACTGGGAGAAGAAAATATGGAATTTCCAGGACAGAGTTTGGAAGTATAATGAATAGCCATTTATGCCAGTCCCAGTGAAATACTTCTGGCTCAAGAAACAGGAGGCTGATATCATATGGTTTCACAGTCAATCTGCAGAAAACGTGGCTGGGCATCCTTGCAGCCAGACTGCGGAGCCAGACCATGTCGCAGGATGAGAAAAAGGTTGGACAAAGCTGGTGGCTCTGAGCCCTAATGGTGAGGGGGACATGGGTATCAGTGAATTCATCCTGCAGGTAACAACTCCCATCTCTCACTTGGCTGATGCCCCAGGACTTTGTTTTCCAGAGCAGTTTGGGTCAGGTGAGCACATGGAGCGCCCACTGATTCACAGGCAAATGAACCTGCAGAGATGAAGATGGAAATGTAGCTTTTCCCTTCTTCCTCAGTTAGAAAAACATATGCAGAAAGCAGCAGGTCTCTGGCACTCAGCCATCCCCACTTGGCACCTACTAACACTGCTGGACAAATGTCCAGAGGAAAAGAAAAAGTATTATAAAATATTCCCTCTACTATTTCAGGCCCCACACTTCACTGCTTGCCTCTGTGGGGGGGCATATCCCACTTGCCTCTCAGCAACCCTTTTTACCCCTATGTCCTCCTTCTTCTCATGCCTCTCAGCCCCTCATGGGGTGTCCATCTGGCCTCAAACCTGCATTCCTGAGGGATGATCCCTCCAGGAATCCAGGACTAAGCAGCACCTGAGCTGATCCAACAAACTGGTTCAGTTGCCAACAGGGAAAATGACATTTAAATAAAATACTTATAAACCCAAGTTTATTCTGAAATCTGATTGGTACAATGGGGCTGGGGTCAGTGTGCTCCAGCAGTTTGACGGGGTATCTATAGCTGCTAGAAGAGGGTCTGGACCTTAAAGCAAGCTGTTTGGAAAATTTTAGGCATGTTACTACAAATCTAGACAGTAGGCAACTCCTCAAGAATATAGGTAGAGATATGGATATTCCTACATAGGTATGAGCATAAAGGTATAGATGATACAGATTAAAATATAAATAGAGATTTATATATGTATAGATATAGATATAAATATAGATATAGGTATAGATATAGATATAGATATAGATATAGATATAGATATAGAGATAGAGATATATAGATATAGAGATAGAGATAGAGATAGAGATAGAGATAGAGATAGAGATAGAGATAGAGATAGAGATAGATGAGATAAAGAGACAGAGATGTGCCTGCTTGCCCTGTGCCACCAACATCACTTATACACATACATATGTGTGTGTATGTGTTTGTGTAAGTTCAGGTGCATTTTTAACATATCTCTATACATACATGCTTACATAGATGAAGAACCAGAAGGCCAGGGCTGGAAATATTTTATAAGAATATAGAAAAAAGCAGAGGAACCAGCTGAGCATTAGCAAGTGCTCATATCACATATCCACATACACCTCAGCACAGCAAGCTCTCACTACCCAAAAATCCTGAGTCAGCTCCTCAAACTCACAGAATCATTTAAAATACAGACTCTTGACTAGACTATAAATTTTGAACCAATTTTTTTTCTCCCAGGTTTTCAGCCTTTAAGTCAAACACTTCTGGGATCCTTCACATACGATCAGGAATCATGTCCCAACACCATTTATCACAGTTGGTGTTGTTTTTCTCTTGTGGCCACAATGCTCTTGTGCTTTGCCTTGATGTCACTCACACAAGCAGTCAGTCCTGAATATCCCATTACATCTCCTGTAAATTTATTCCTTCTCCATCACTATTCACAGCCTTGTGGGACCAGTCAAAGCCTCTGCTTGCTCTTGGAGAGGTACTTCAGACGTGAGGCAGGCACTGTTGACATAGATCCCAAAGCAGGGTACTGACAGATAGCTGGGCTGCAGCTGGGTGACAGGCTTTCTTTTTAAAAAAATAGGGCAATTAGATGCCCCAATACTTCTCTATCACAGGATTGGGTTCCCAGTATGGCTCGGAGCCCTTCTGGATGCTGAATTTAAATTATGGACATTGGGCCATTGACAGGTTGTATCTTCAGTTACCCAATACCTAAAATACTAGAAACCAAGAAAATACTGAGTTAATATGGGAAGCAAGAATTGACATGAGCCAAGAGCTGACTTGAGCCAAGGGGAGTCTGGATAAGATGAAGATGTCTGGCTATAGGGGATGGAGGAGCTGAGCTGGCAAGGGGAGAGAATGTGTCTGCCTTCTCCAGCCCCAAAATCTTGCGATGCCTCAGGGTGTGCCACTTCAGAGCTGAAGGCACAGGGCAGAGGAGCACTGAGGGCAGGCTGTATGGTGCCAGCAGCTTTGGGAGCAGTGGAAACCAGAAATGCATCAAGGATGATGCCGGAGCGACCAGCAGGCACAGCCAGACATCTCAGTTTACCCCAGTAGGGTTTATTTTCCCAAAGCCAGCACAAAATAAATCCACCACCATGGGACATGTTTGGGGCTTACTGTGCCCTGCCAGTGCTGCACTCTCCAGGCATTCCCTGGGCTCACCCACCCCACCTGAATTACAAACTCCAATGACAGGGACTTCAGGCGGTCTCAAAGAGACTCCAAACCATTTTTATGGACCACTTCTCCCCTCCTTCCAAGGCCAGGGCTTGGAGCAACTGGGTCTAGTGGAAGGTGTCCCTACCCACAGCAGGGAGTTGAAACTACTTGGTCTTTACAGACCCTTCCAGCCCAAACCATTTATGATTCTATCATTCTATTAAAAATGAAAGAGCCAATGACAAAACCACCATGTCAGATGTGCCTGCTCTGCTCTCCCTCTCCAGAAGCTCTGTCAGCAAGAGGAACAGTCCAAAACTAGGAGGTACGACTTACCAGCCCAGGCTGGGGACAAGCTCAGAGCCAAGCTCAGGTCACATAGCCAGTGGTGCCCCTCCAGCAGTGGTGGGTGGGAAGGGAGCACATTTCCTGCTAAATGCATCCTCCAAGCAAGGGGAAAGCCCACCCCAGACACCCTATGCGCTGGGAAGCAACTGCTCTGCTATCAAACACTGAGCCCAGCAGAAGAAGAATCACAATTTATAGGTTTTGAAGCCACTCTACCACACCCAGCACAAGATACTGGGCTGCTACAGCTCACACAGAGCTGGCACATGATGCTTCCTGTCACCCACTATCCTGAGCTGGCTGTGCTGTGGAAGCAGGTGCTAGGATACCACTCAGGCTGCCAGCTGGGCAGCTCATCCCCAATGCATCACACACCTGAGACAAACCTGGGGAGAAAATGATGCAGAAATTGAGAACTGGGTCTTCAGAAGAGGATCCGGCATCACAGGACTGCAGCAATTATCAGATTGCTTCACTGTTTGAACATAAGTTCTTAATTAAACACTGAAATATCTAGACAGGGATGGGTGCTGCAGCAGCAGCCAAACCTCATGGCTGGCCAGCAGTACAGTCAGCACAGCTATTTAGGGAT
The DNA here is from genome assembly GCA_030060385.1 of Muscicapa striata striata. Classification (NCBI taxonomy): domain Eukaryota; kingdom Metazoa; phylum Chordata; class Aves; order Passeriformes; family Muscicapidae; genus Muscicapa; species Muscicapa striata. The sequence goes on along the minus strand of JAREIS010000113.1, from coordinate 212,463 downwards.
CTAGGACTCCACTCCCCAGAGCTCTTGTATCACTCATCTGCCCATCAAAAGGTGATATGTGCACAGTGCCAAGGTTATCTTGAAGGTGCTCAGGGCAATGGAGGGTCTTTCTTGTAATGAAGGAGATGGAGCAGATAAGGACCTTGACAAATGCCTGAATCAGTTCTGTTCACTTCAGGCTGCATCCAAAATATTCCCTTCATGTGGAAACAGCACTGATGGAGCAAATAGCTCTATTCTGTCCCTGCTTCTTATTCGGACAAGGAATAGGTGAATTCCTACAATAAAGTCCAGCACTAATACTGTACAATTCCCACATGAATAACAGTTCAGCTCTAATACTGTACAATTCCCATTAGTGAAACTTTTTGCTATAACAATCAGTATCCTCAAATGCCTCTGTTTACCTCCTTGCATTTGCAGATTTTATAAGCCTGGGATGAAGCCCCGCAGTCAGTGCTGAGCTACCCAGGGGCTGTGGAAGGCTTGTGCAAAGCCTTTGAAGATGCTAATCCAAACCAGAGTTGAGGGACGGAGGTGTGTTGCAGGGTGGCATTTTCAGGCATTTGTCCCTGGCATTTGCTATGCAAATACAGCTCTCCACAAAAATATGCAGCTCAGGAAAGAGGTCTGCAGAGTACTGGTGTTCCAACACTGGTCCAAGATTACACAGTTTTGCTGATACGATACAAAATTAAGTGGAGCTCATAACAGAGTTTGTCACAAGTTTAGTCAACAAAGGCATTTACTCCTGGATGTGTTTTTACTTCTTAAACATCTTAAGGAAACATATAAACAAGGCTTTCAGAGAGAAAACTTACAGGTCAGAGTGTCCAGTGCCGTATTACCTTGGTGGTGACACATAACATAATCACAGTAGAGGTCAAGGGCAGAAAACCACCTTTATTTTCTCATTATGCCTTGCACAAAGGACCTCATTCCATGGATGCTCAGTGAGTCGCCCTTCTGACCCTTCTGACCCGTTTAGTCCTTCAACCTGAAATCCCTCCTGACTCAGGCAATGAGGACAAATTGCCAAGAAAAGGTTCCCAAAAGATATCTTTCTACCCACAAAGGCTACACAAGGATGCTGACTGGTCTGATAGATCATCACCATTCTCTGATTCCCCTTGCCTTGGGGCACAAGCAAATAACAAGGATAAGGTCACCCTAAGCACCCTCTGAGGTGGCCAAAACAAGCTGCAGAATGGGAGCTGGGAACACTCCTCCATGGCAGCTTTAGGAACAGTGACAGGAGCAGCCATAGCTCCCTAGGGTCCTGTGCCAGGGCCATGCAGGTGCTGCCAGGTGTGATGAATATGAGTGATCATGCAGTGCCTGCTCATGCCCAGCCTGCTCAGGACAAGGCTGAGCATTGACAAGGCCCCCCTCAACCAGCCAGTCTGCCTGGGCAGGTGGCACCACCCCTGCCCCTCACACATACACCCAACCTTCTCCAAACCATGCAGAGCAGGGAGCCCACCCAGCCCGGCCATGGAAAGAATGTGCCAGGCAAGGGGAGAATCCTTGATGTCCAGGTGTCAACAGCTGCTTTCCCCACCAAAAGCACTACAGACAGACAAGCTTCACCAAGAAAATAAAATCTCAACAGCAGAGCAGCTCCAAGACCTAGCCTGCTCCTTCCCAGGTCATTCCCTTCCAGCAGGGAAAGAAATAAGGGCTGGCCAGTGAGTGACAAAACTGGCAGAAGGAAGGTGCTGGAGGCCTGTGTGTCTGGAGCAACCCTGCTCCAGATCCGGCAGAAAGGTAGAAGCAGGTGGGTGGTGACGAACACGGAGATGTGACCAGGCAGAGATATCTCCCTTGTGGTAGAGGGTGAGCTCCTCTCCCACCCACCCACCAAAGCCCCTGGCACTGCTGCAACCCCCCACAGCTCCCTGCCTGGGAGTGAGAGCACTGAGGAATTTGGGGGGATTAAGAGCCCAGTAATCCTCCCTGCAGGAGCCGAGCATTAACATTCCCCTGGCCAGCGTCCACCGCTGACCTATTTCTCCCACGGGGACAGTGGGATGGGGGCCCGGCATCGGAGGGCAGTCACCTGGTTTGGGCTTGGAGAAGCATCCTCCCATGGTGCCGGGCGGGACAGGCAGCGGGGGCCGGGCCGGGCAGCTCAGCGGGGGCGCGGCCACATCCTGGCATGGTCCGGGGAGCTCCGTGTCCAGCTCACGTCGATCCCACCTGCGCTGAGCAGAAAAGCTCCGTGAGAGCTGGTCCGGCCGGAAGGCGCGTGCGGCAAGGAGGGGAAGCAAAGCCGTGACAGCGCTGCCCTGCGGGCACACACCGTGGGCACCCCGGTGACCCGAGGGACATGGGGACAACGAGCTGCTGGGGTCACCGTGCTGGGAGACACCACTAAAATCAGTTATGACATTTATCAATTCAGTTAATTACAAAACCCCTCATATAATTTGTGGCCAGAGTTTAATAACTACCCAAAGCCCTGCCTTTGGGAATTAAAGCTCTAAGCACACAGGTCACAGCCCAAATACAATGACTGAACCATAAATACGTTTCAGTTGGGGTTTTTGTGTTATTATTAGGAGATTGAAAAAAAGAAGTTTGCTCTATTGCAGAGTCCTGCAAGTTCCCTTATGCCAGTTATGCTCATTCCTGCAGAAATGCCATTGGCTTAGGAACAATTAATTATTTAGAGAAAATGTTTTTTATATCAGACCATTTTGCATCAACCGCCTGTTTTTACACTATTGAGTTTTTTTTTTTTGTTTTGTTTTTTTTTTTGTTTTGTTTTTTTTTTTTTTTTTTTTTAAGGTCAGGTTGTGTTTCTTTTGTTACCTTTGTCTTATGGTGCTCTCAGATTTGGTACAGACTAAGAATTTAGATAAACCTTTCCAATTCCATTCCATGCTTGAAAACAGCAGAGTCATCAAACACACTGGCAATAAAATAGTACATTTCATCCATTTTACTCATTCCCACCTAAATTGAACTGATTTACTAAGGTTTTGCCAAATATTTTTCAAAAAGGTCTCTGATCTGGGCAGGAAGTTAAAAACAATTTCCAAATTATATTTTGAGACAGGCAAAGTAGGTTTTTCTATAGCTCAGAAAATGCCTCAAGATTTTTACAATGAGAAGAAATTAGAGAAGTGCCAGGAGAGAGATACCAAGCACCTTCTCTTTTTAGCTTAAACATCAACTCAAAATATCAAGATCTATCCCTCTGTTTTCAGCTATATCCCTCCAAAGCACACATTCAAACTCCCCTTCCATCACCTCTGCCAAGCCCCAGCTGTGTTGCAGAAGCAGCTTCAGAGCCTAGCTCACGTTGAATAAGCAATCCAAGCTATAGAGGAACAGAAGCCCGATGCCTTGTCCATGGTGCAAAGCAGGCCTGTGCTATTTGATGCTCTGCAAAGAGGGATTACTAAATGCAGCGGGAAGAGCTCTTCTTCCAAGAGCATCCCAGGAAAGTAGCATGACAATGTTTATGCAAGAGCAAATACAAAAAAAAGATACCATGTAAGAAAGTGCATAAATGCAGAGGAAGATTTGGGAAGAGTGGGGGAAAACAGAGTGGGGACGTCATATGCAGTAACTGCTGTAGGGCCCTTTGCCAGAAGCAGCAGAAAGAAAGGGAAAATAACTTTGTCCCAGGCAAACCAAGTCTTGAGTCACTGGTGTATCAGGGTTACAGGACAACAATTCAGTGCATATAATAAAATACTGCCACTGGTGTCTCGGGAGCAAACCAAGTCCCCACTAACCCATATCAGCTTCTTGCAGTTGATTTCCTGCAGCAGAAGTGTGTGGTGATCCTGTGGTGGCACGACAGGATCATGGCCCAGGCAAGCAGTGTCCTGGCACCATTGCAGCATTCCCTTAGGATGCTGCACATACAGGAGACCACAGCAGGGAGCCCTGGGCAGGTGATGGGTTGGATTGCAGAAGGGTGGCTCCCAAATATGTCTCACCAGAGAATCACTCCAACTTCTCCAACCATCCCAGCGATGCTGATGTGGGACTGGTTTCCAGATGTCTGGCTGATTTTAATAAGGACATGAGGGGATGTCAGAGTTCCTGAATGCCCAGATGCCATCCGAGATGCCTTTGCTTTGTTTGGACATTAAAGATGGCAATCTGCATCCCCTCAAGCCCACTTCACATCTCCTGATATCTCCACTGATGATCCCTCTAGCCTTTCCAAGGCATGGAGACATCTGCACCTCCCAAAGTGGGTCAGAGGGAAGTGTTTGCTATCAAAGGTGTCCCTTTGGCAAAATCAAAATGGTTCTTGGTAGAATTTCAGCTGATATCATCAGAGGAGAAGCCATCTGGCTGCTCCTAGCCTCAGTTCCAGCAAGCACATGGAGATCCTTCAGAGTCACCTGAGACTCAGCTGGTTGAAGAAAGGCACCAGCCTCCCCTGTCAGACCAACTCAGGGGGCACAACAGGGCCATGTCACTGCTAGTGGCATCCAGAAGTATCGATCCAGAGCTGGATCCTGCAGGATTCATGGCCAAAGCCATAAGCTCTGTTAGGAGAAGGAAATAAGCCCATATACAACATAATGTAGCTGAACCCAGGATCACCTGTAAAACCTTGCTAGGTCCTGAAGGGTGATGGCCTGACCTAAACAAGGTGTCCATGCTCAGTAAACCAGTTCATCATCTGTTCCCTGAACAAAACAACACTCAGTGGCACATAGCTGAACAGGAACACCTTCAGCATCTGCTCAGAGAGGGCAAGAACGAGTGGTCTACCAATATATGAAACAACTGAGGAATATACTAAGTCCCGTGCCTAAAGAGTCAAGTGTGAATGAGGAACCAGCCCTACACTAGGCTGCAGAACTCCATCATCCACAGAGAGCACTGCCCAAGCATATAACCAGGGACACCAGCCTGCTCCCAAACAGGAGAAACTGGTAAAATGATCCAACAGGAGAAACATGGAAAACAGTCTAGTGCTATTAACAATGAGCACTTCCCCTGCATGGCAGTGAAATATGTAAAATATGACAACATCAAGCTTCAGTGCAGGTCAGGGATATCAGACCAGACAGCCCACCCAGCTCAGCCCAGTGTCTACTGCCTGAACATGGCCAATAGCACCCATCTGCAACAAGCAGGTAGGAACAGGGTAGGAAGGCAGGGACACGCCAGCCTGCACTTTGCACTGGGCTCAGAGCAGGATCCAGAGCCTGCACCACTTCCAAGCAGTGCAGTGCTGGCAGAACTATTATTAGCACTGTGCTTCTGCTCTCTGCAGTGCCCCAGGCTCCTGTTTTAATCAAGTGCTCTGCTGTGACTCCAAAATCCTTTCCAAGAGCTAATGTGGCAACTATATAAGTGTATTAGCACATCTTAGGTATAAATAATGTTTTCCCCGGAACAGTTTGTGTTTATTGCCCCAGTATCATTTCCTCACCAGGCACCCAGGTCCCTCCCATCCAGCTGCAGCATCTGTCAGCATCTGTCCTGCTGCTGTAAATAATCCTGCATCACCTGCCTAGAAATCTGGTACAGATATGAGCACCAAGCCATGCCCCAGGCTCATCTCCCAGAGATGAGTTCCAGCGAGCTCCAGCTGGAGAGTTTGCAGTCACAGCTACCTCCAGCTGGAGACCTCTGTGGAGCACTGAGCAAAGACACACTAGTGCCACTGTTGATGGAGTCCCCGTCAGCCGTGAGTCATCTGCTGTGTGAGGGGGACCTGGTGCACATGGACAGCAGCTGCCCCTGTGGCCTCTCCAGGCTCCTCCAGACCTCCTCACTGAGCTTCTGGCTGCCCACTCACCTTTTTGTGGACATCACCCTGACCCCTATTGCCCTGGCCACACCAGCCCTGAGTGCCACCAGAAGAAGAAGAGGCGAGAGGACTGCTTCTCATTACTTTCTCACTTTTCCAGCACAAGTCCCCTCACCTGGTCGCTTGGACAGATAGAGGGGGTTTCTCCACCTCTCAAGGCAGCTCTGTCCCCTCCCCATTCCATTGAAACCCTCTTCCCAAGCCCTGGTCCCAAATTTCCTCTCCTCAGTGAGGTGGGAGCTCCCAGTGTCATCAAGAAGATGACTGATATGATCTCCTAGCACCAGGGGCCAGCAGGTGTGAGCCAGAGAAGGCAGGGGCTTGGTGACAACTCAACACATGCTCTCAGAGTAGGGACCCTGCCTGGGGCCGAAGCATGGAGGAGACAAATATGCTAGAGCATCTGCCAGCTCTTGAGGATCCTGGATATGGCTACCAGAATAAGAAACACCTCTGTCCCTGGGTCTACCAATCCCAGATCCTCCAGGCTTTGCACTGGTCTTCCCACAGCTACATCTCCTCCACTGCCCTGTCATCCTCTTGGGACAGACCCAAGCCAGCCCTAGGTCTGCTGGGGGCACAGTTCAGGTTCCCAAGGCTCAGGAACATGCCCATCATTCCAAGGAAACCAGACAACAATGGATGGTCCCATAATGATGGCCATCATTAGCACCCAACCTCCATTCTCCCAGGGAACTCAGGATCATGTGCTCAGCAAGCCTTTCTCCTCTCTTGTCTTCCAGGCACTATTGCTTGGACTGACTCCCACCCATAGCTGGAAATGACTGAATGATCTCTGCCATGGGTCCAGCAAACCAGACTCCCAAGGACTTTTGTCTTCTCCACACAGGTGAGCTCTCTGCTTCCTTTGCAGTGCTCTGCAGCAGGATCTGGAGAAAAGCTGGGGTGCGACCTGGCAGAGCACCTAGAAGACCTTTGAGGAGGTTTCTGAAGAATTCTGGAGACTTACCACAGACCTCCCCATCCACACATTTGCCAGATGCAGCACTCATTAAAAATGGGAACAGAAGATGTTGAAAGATTTCACTTCCTCAACACTTTGGAGGACTGATGGTCTCCTGATGGGACTGGAAATTAATTTTTGCTCCAGGACACTCCATTTCTAGAGTATTTTGTGGTGCTGAGCCCCCCTGAGGTGCCTCCTGTAGAGGAAAGAAGGGGGTTAGGCAGCTGTGCTGTGCCTTGGAGCCATGACAGCTGCAGGGGTCGGACACAGGGGTTGCTCACATGCTCAGGGAACAGCTCATTGCCAGTTTGGGGTCAGGAAGGATCTCCCCTGGAGATTGGCATAAGTGCCAGGGGGCTTTTGCCTTCCTCTACAGCTCTGAGCACCACCCCTTGCAAGGCTCCTCAGGGCTGTCTCTGGCCTGCTGTGGCAAGGCCAGGAGTCCAGCTGTGTGTGTGATCTCTCCACCTCTCTTCCTCATGGCAGCTTTGTTTTTCTAGCCTTCAGTCTCTTATAGCACAGGTCTTCTAAGGCAATGTCCAACAGCTCCGCACGGAACAGGAGTTGCCTGTTTTTAACTGCCCCTGCATACAATAAAGTTTTCTTTTTATTGAATCTGGGTTCTGTTGTCTGCAAACATTTGCTTATTTCTGCCCTGAGAACTTTGTCCTTCAGGAGCTTTATCAGTTCCCACAGATAGTTTTTGGACTCAGAATGATGTTGCAGCTATTTGAAGAGCTCAGCACTTTCTTACTGAGACATCCTTCATGCATGTGTTTCTAAAGGGTTCAGGTCAAGTAATTTCTTTTCTGCTCTGTTTAAGGACTGAGCTCAATATCTGGAAAACTTGCTTGTCTGCTCTGCAGAGTGAAGGGTACAGTGCCTGTTCCAGCCATTCACATCCAGCTCTGCAAGCTGTTTCACATATCCCCCAAGCAGGAACACCAAGAGGAGGGGGCAGCTGGAGCCTCAGAGCATCTAGTGTCACCATCCATGCTTGCAGAGAAGAGCTGTTTCTGATTCTGGTCTCTGCTGTGGGAATAAACAAGCCCTGATCCCAAACCGTGCCCTATCCACTACAGTGCTGCCAATTCTCCGTACATGCAAAATATTGTCTTTAACACAAGGCCAGCAGGAGCCACGGAGCAATCCCAGCAGCAGACCTGTTTTGGTCACACCCTACAAGCAAAGCACAGCACAGATCCCACCACAGCCTCTCCAGTCCATCCCATAAAGCACAGTCTGTCCAATGGGGCAGCCCAGATTCTGGTCCTTGGACACAAGGATTCTGATCCACCTGGTCCTGAACATCACAAGGACCCAGAGCATTCTTTCCCACCTACCTCCTCACCACACACAATGGCCCCCAGCAGTGGACCCCATCCCTCAGCCCCACCACTACCCTTTGTAGCTCCATCCCAACCAGAAACATACCCATCCCAACCCACCACACACCCCTGCCACATCACCAGTCCCCATGCATCAGACTCTCAGTCATGGTGTGCTCTTACAAGGGCTGCCCATTTGTCTCACTTTTCTGGGGATTTGCTCTAGTTTGACTCCCACACTGTTCAGGCAAAACTAAGCAGTGGGCCACCACCCTCACCAGATTCCCCACATCTGTGCCAGTATTAGAAAGACTTTAGAGTGGTGACTCCACATCCCCCTGTCCTTAATGAGTACACCCAGACTGTCCTTCTCCATCTCCTGAAGGTCCACTCTTGTCTCACAATAGTGCCACAGTCTCGTGGTCACTTCTCCTCCATCTCTGCTCAGTGGTGCAACTCCAGCCACCAGTGGTGCTTTCCACCTCCAACTCCTCAGTCAGTTTCAGCTGCTTTGTGAGCAGAGGGCATTAATAAAAATATATAAGGTGGATCCCAAGAGTCCTGCAGTTCACCAATAAGTACATCTGCCTCTGCTCCAGTATCCTCCTGGACCTACTGACCCTGCCAGGAACCAGGCTTCAGCCCAGAGGCGCAACAGCACTCTCCCACTGCTCACCTTCCCTCTCCAAAATCAGCCAGTCTCCACTGGTGTGGCAGAGTCTCAGTCCATCTCCACAAAGCCTGTCAGAGCAGAAGCCAGCACACACCCCACAGTGGACACAGCACACTCCTCATGGTGCAGAGTAGTGGTGAAACAGTATTTGGGTTACAGTTGTTGTCCAAGCACAGCCACACTATCAGTGTTCCACAGCCCACAGGCACCTTCCTACCATCCTCATCACCCTGCAGAGATCAATTCCCCCAAAAACCACAGAAACCACTGGCACAAAGTCCTACTGACACCCTGAGTTGCCTGCAGCTCTCCTCTCTGCTCACCCTGGGGTCCATCCTCCACGTGCTGCAACTCCCTGGGTGCCACAGCTCATGATCTCAATGAGGAACCCCCATGCTTCCCAGCAAGGTCTGGCTCAGCAAAACCAAACTGCCCTGTCTCCAGGGCAAGCCAGACTCTGCTGCCAAAAAAAGCAGCTCTCTCCACTGGACACAGGACTCTGAACACAGCCCAGGCATGGCTAGAGCACTGGGGAGCCCAAGGCTCTACCCTGACCCCGTGGACCATGCTGTGCAATCTGTGTTATCAACATTACCCACAGCAGCCCTGCTCTGACCCCAGGGAGGGGCACAGGGCTTGCCTGCCAAGAGAAAAGGAGACAGTGGGAAGAGAATCAAGTCACACAGAAGAGAGCATGACAAGGCACGATATTTTTAGGGCAGGGAGAGCTTGTGTTTTTAAAGTAATATTAGGTTGAAAACAGATGGTCTCCATCCTGAAGTTAACATTTTTGTCAGGAATCACACTACAAGGGAGGAAAAGAGAGTTCCACAACCCCTAGCTGTTGTTCCCTGACCAAACCAGTAGATCAGCCTTCCAGAATGGGGTGCCCAACTGGAGGACCACCCCTGTGTTCATATCACTGCTTCTTGTCCCTCCACCTCGAAGATGCTGCATACAGGACATGGTAACACTGCTTGTGCAGACATGCAATGCAGTGCTGCCCACCCTCTGCCCATGGAGCAGATGAGCCAAAATCAAGAGGTCTGGAACACAGGAATCCCATTTTCTTATCTCCTCGGCATCCCAACCTCCTCTTTACCTCTCTAGCTTTTCACCCCATTCTTCCCCCTTGATAGCTCTCTAGCTAGCTTCCCTTTCCCTCTGCCAAACCCTCCCATTTCCATTTTCCTGCCATTTCCATACCCATCCCAAACCTGCTGCCGGGCTTCTGCTTCAGGGTCCCCCACCTGCTGACACATACAGAGCAGCACTGGACCCCTCCTTTGCCTCCTGTTTTGTCCTCCACCTTGCTTGCCCAGCCCTCTCAGTATAGCCCTCCCTGCCAAAGCTTTACCTCTCCAGCCATTTGCTGGTGGGGTCCAAGATTTGCTTTACACTCACCGGGAGAAAGCAGCGGGTTTGGCTTTGCCAGGTGACTTCCTTTCAAACGGTCCCAAGAAACAGAAGCAAAAGCCAAGCTGCCAAACGGCGATAGCAGCTCACGGCCCCAGCGCTGGGCTGCACGGCCCCGTCCCAGCGCGGCCAGGGAGGGATGCGGGCAGGAGGGACGTGCCCGGTGCACTTCACCTTGTCACGAGGAGTTTGTGTCAGCGGCAGCACAGAGAGCTACAAAGCTGCCGCTTGCTTCATGCACCCCGCTGACTCCCGAAGAAGTGCAGCGGGAACGCCGTGTCAGAGAACAATCAGACAGGATTGTTTTCCTGTCTGCTGCTTCAGCAATTTACCGGCTCCAGGTTAAAGGCTCATTCGGCACCACTGTCACTGCCATCCCTCCAGACACCTCTGTGAGCTGGACTGGAAATCATTAATCATGGTGTTCACTTCAGATCGTAAAGAGTCGCCAATAAAAATCAGAAATGCTGGGAATTCTCCCTGGATGAAGAGTGCTCGATGCAAAAATCAAATCATTTCACAACGCGAGAGACCTTTAATTCCCATTTGCTCCACCACAGGCAGTCAAGCCCCTGCTGTGCTGTCACTGCCAGGTCCCCATTGCATAAAAGCAATCTGCGTTCCCCACAGGAGCTGGAGCAGGGAAGAAGGAATTTATCCCGGCAATGTTTTCCAAGACTAACAGCTACAGTACAACACCATAGTCCAGCTCCATCCACCACACTCAGATGTTCCCTCTCAAAGGAGACCATGCAGTTCATAGAATCGTAGAATGTCCTGAGTTGGAAGAATCACACAAGGATCACGGAATGACTTGGGTTAGAAGGGACCTTAAAGCTCATCTCTTTCTACACTCCTTGCAGGGATAGGGACACCTTCCACTATCCCAGGTTGCTCCAAGCCCTGTCCAGCCCGGATTTGGACGCTTCCAGGGATGGAGCATCCACAGCTCCTCTAAGCAGCCTCTGCCATTGCCTCACCACCCTCACAGTGGAGAATTTCTTCCTAGCATTTAATCTTATCTACCTTTCTTCAGCTTAAAGACATTCACCCCTGTCCGGGCGAGATCATGGTCACCCAAAACAGGGACAAACAAACCTGGAGAACACGTCGGCGGGAGGATATGACACGGACCTAAACCCCGTTCAGGACAAACGGGGCTTTTCTCCCCGACCCATTTTTATGCCGCTTTGATTTCCTGGGTATTTGCTGCATCTCAGGAGAGACGCAGAGATACGCGGCGCTCTCGCACCGCCTGCCCGAGGCTCCGACTCCGGCCACGCCGGCAGCTCCGTCTGTACAGGAGCCCCCGGACCCGCCGCGCGCCCCGGTCATCTCGATACCCACGGTGCTCTCGCTCCCGGGGGCAGCGGCGGCCCCCACCGACCGCTCCCCACGGCCGAAGGTGCGGTGCGGTCCTGGACAACGGCCTTACACTGGGAGCTCCCCTGGCTTCACATGTTCCCCGGGACGGGTCGCCTCCGCCCCCGCGCTTACCTGGGCAGCAGCGGCGGTGCCGGCGCGGCGGGCGGAGCGCGGCCCGGCGCGGGGCGGGCGGGGCGCGGGACACGCCCCAGCGGCGGGAGCGGAGCGGGAGGTGCCCGCCGGCCCTGCTGGCTCTCGGTACACGCGGGGCGGGGGTCCCCGCTTGCCCTGGGCGCACCGGGCGCACCGGGGAAGTTGATTCTGCTTGGTCTCACGGGGCCTCTACTGCGGGGCTATTCCTGCCCGCCTGAAATACCCCGGCCCGGCCCTTCCCAGGTCACTTGCTTTACATTTTCATTCTGGATTCATGTCTCTGCTCCCCCCTCGAAGATGAAGATCTGCACCACTCTCCGCTTCCTCCTGCCTGGAACCTTCCTTCTCCCCAGAAAACTCTTTCTCTCCCCATCATGCCATCTGGAAGTGACAGCATCTCTCTCTGCCTTTTTCTATTACATGCCCCAAATCTGTTCTTTATTTTCAGTAGGTGACTTTTGAGATCACCCTGAGTACAGAGGAAGGTTCTCCCCCCAGATAATCTGTGCCAACTTGCTGCTCTCTTACACCCCAAATATACAGTCTACGAGGCTTTCTAGGCAGATCACTGCTCTTTAATATCCAGCTTCAGTTCCCTGCTCCAAGTGGGATGAGATGCGCAACTGGGCTGTTCATCTGCAGTTCTCACTGCTGTTAAAAAAAAATACCCAAGGACAAAACATTCCAGCGTAGAAGTTCCAGGGACCTGCATGCTTCCAGAGCCTTGGGAGGTGCACAGTGGGTCGTCATGGAGCTGCCTCAATTCTAAGACAGGAGAAATGATCCCATGTCTCTGCATGTGATGCTGTGCCTCCCTGCTGCAGAGCTCCATGGAATGTGGTATTGCCGGCAGTGGGGGCCCCTAGCAGACCCATCACCTCCATTACCCTACCCAGTGTGCAGAATTTTTGGCCTGTGGTTTGAAAAACTGCTCCTATGCAACTGGCAACCAAACAGCAAGGATTGAGCCTTGGAAGGAGACAGTAAATGGGTTTGTGGGGAATTATCCTCACAGCAAGCTCTATCACAAGCTGTGAGTGGCCATGCTTTAAGCAGAAAGAGGGTAGACTTAAATTGGATATTGAAAAGAAATTCTTCCCTGTGAGGGTGGTGGGGCACTGGCACAGGTTGTCCAGAGAAGCTGTTGCCCTATTCCTGGAAGTGTCCAAGGCCAGGTAGGATAGGGCTTGGAGCAACCTGGGATAGTGGAAGGTGTCCCTGCCCCCAGCAGGGGTGTGTACTAGATGACCTTTAAAAATCACTGCCAACTCAGACCAGTCTGTGATTCTATGCTTAGCTGCCAACACAAGTGGACAAAATTTGGTTTTTTTCACTGCACCTTACAGGTCCAAGCACATCACTCCAGGGGTGGGACTATAAGACATGAGCAGAACTGTGGGGCTGTGCTGCCCCAGGAAAATCAAGAGGTGCAGCTCTGCCTGCAGTGGGGTGACTGAGCAGGAGCCCAGAGGGATGGACAGTTGGAGGTCCTTCATTCCCCAGAAACCTCACAGAGCTGCTAGGTAGTGTGTGCCCCTAAGACTGTTGTTTCTTGGGCTCCTGGCACTGGCTCCCTGACACCACTCACACTGAGCACTGCCTGCACTGCAGTGTTGGTCACTGAAATGTCACAGTAGGTCCTGCCCCGGTAGGTCCTGCCCAGCTCCTGAGCTGGCAGAGTCACCCCATGGTGCTTAGTGAGGTGCTCAGCCATGCTGCTGGTGGTGGCAATGGGGCCCAGCTTGCAGGTCTGCCCCAAGTGGAACAGTGGTGCCTTGCTGTGGGGCTGACAGGGCCATGACAGCAGTGCCAGGCAGCACCCCACTGTGCTGCAAACCCTCAGCTCTCTGCTTTCTCTGCAGGTCTCAAGCAGATGACAACCTGCAGTCTTTCGCCTCCCACCACCCCCAAAATTAACAACCCATCATTCCACTGCAGCAGGGACAAGGGCAGGGCTCCGTGCAGCCTGGGGCAGAGAGACACTGCCCAGCCGAGGCACATGCTGGGAGGCCAGGGAGACGCAGGGAACAGGGTGATGAGCAGGTGCTGAGGTGACCCCATAACCCAGTGGTGGAGCCTGTGGCATCTCCAGACCTGCTTTTCAGGCTGTATTGAAACCTCTGCTTCAATGTTTCCTCACAAGAAAACTCACCTGCACAGCCCTGCCATGCCTTCCCCTGGGAAGGAAGTCCTGGAAGAGCAGTCAGGTGGAGGAGAAGCAAAAAGGGAAGGGAACAAGGGAGAGAGGCTGTTCGAATGGAGCAACCCAGGGGATGGAGCAGGTGCAGGCAGGGCCATGGGCAGGAGAAGGAGCGCTCAGCTGGGACATGAAGGCGCTTTGACAGCAGATCAGCCCTGAATTCACCCAGTGCTTTCAGTTTCTTGGGAAGCGACAAATTCAGAGCTTCGGATCTTCTCAGATGGCTGAGACAGATGCCATGGCACAGCAGCAGACCATGGCTGATAGCCCCAGCCAGTTCTGCATGCACTACAACAGCAGACAGATGGAGAAGGACCTGACCCTGTAGCACTGCGAAATCACCTCTAGCTGCTTTTTTTTGTGCAGTGTACTAACATGTAAGTGTAGGGTGGGCTAGGGGAGGTGAGTGAAGATTTGTCCAAAGTGGGGAGGGGGGTGGATGCAGATCAGGGTGGTTCCTAGAGAGGGACCCTGGCTAGGAGCACAGGCAGGAGGGAAGGAGCCAGGTGGCTGTGGTTGTGTGTGCACCAGGGAGGTGTGAGAAGATAAGGAATTATCAGGTCAGTTAGTGCCCTGGTCCTCACTGACAGTCTGGTGAGGGAGGCTGCTGGAGCTGCAAGGTCATGGGGGAGCATGTGGAAGTCACAGCACATGCAAGAGTATACAGTCGCACTCGAGGGGACTTGTGCAGCTAATGGGATCAGGAAGGCTGGGTGAAGATTGCTGGAGGATGCCTTCCTCTCACACATATGAGGCATAAAGGACAATGTCTTCCTGTTGCTCCAGATACAGAGTGAGGAGCTGGTGAGCACCTCTGACAGATGCTCAACCTCTGACAGTTGAGATCCTCCTGTGGTTTGCTAGGAGAGGATTTGATGACTGAGTTGGGAATGCAAGTTAGTGTTGTGAGGGGTGATGGGGACGCTAATGCTGTTGTGCTGATAAAGCTTATGCTAAAGTGAATCCAGAAGTGTTGGCAGTCCCAGGGCAATATGGAAAACCGGATGTGGAGTGTCTCCAAATTACTCTGAAGCAACCAGGACAAGTGGTGCCTAAAAAGCAATACCCTCTTTCAAGGGAATGAAGGAAGGGGTTATAGCCTTTACTGAGTCCCCATTAAAGGGGGGTCTTTTGGAACCATGTATGTCTCCCTATAAAACTCCTATCCTGCTGAAAGAAATGAAGGACTTTTCTTTATAAACAAACTGAGTCTGCTGGTAGATAAACCTAGCACTGAAAGACAAAAGAAATAATGGGAAGGATTCCACTGATTGATGAATGGAATGAGAAAGGTTTGTCTTTAGGAACAAACTGTAGTTCTGCTGATAAATAAAATTAGATACTGAGAGAAAAAAGAAACAATGGGAAGAACCATAAATTCCATAGGAATTGCACTGAGTGACACAAGGAAAAGACAAAGGCGGGAGTATACACTAGAAGGGAGTCTTAGGTATTAGGCATTTCAGGAAATCAGTACCTCTCAATAGATCTAAATAGATGACCAGCACTAGATTGTTACAGTATGAAATCTGTCTAAAGGAACAGAAGGATTTAGAATTGAGAAGTGGGTAAGGGTTTAACCCAGCCTCCTGTTCAACTGGTTCCAATGAAGGAAGCCCAAAGGAAAATCATGGCTGTATCCAGGTAACAGACCTCCAGATCAGAGCTAGGGGAGATTTACATGATATCCCTTGGCCAAATGGGGAAAGTTGTTTATTGATAGATCTTAAAGAGTCAAGAGTAATAGGAGGATAACAAGTTTCTGGATATGGTATAGTAAAAGGAAGGGAATTGCAAGAAGAGGGAGAGCTACCATGCTGATCATGCATGATCAGCAGAGACCACAGAATTGTATGCCTTAATAAAAGCCTGCAAAGTGTATCAAGAAAAGGTAGTGAATATTTACAGATTCAAAGTATGCATATGGGGTGGTATCTGAGTTTGGAAAACTGGGAGGAGAGAGGTTTGTTAACTTGCAGGGAAAAAAAAGTCCACTCATGAAAGCTCAATTACTCTTGGAGGTGGTGAATTTACTAAAAGAGGTAAAAATAATACATGTTAGGGGACATCAGGCAGGATACTCAGAAGAGACAATAGGTAATCAACTGGCCAATGGAGAGCTTCAGAAGGCAACTGGATCCTCCATTTGCTCCCTGTGGCTCAGCCATTGCCAGGGGGAGGGGGAAGTGATGGTGATGGTGCTGTCTTTCCCACCAGAGGAGTTGGAGATAATTAAAGGTGGTGGGCCAATAGAAAGAGGGGTATTTGATTTACAGAGGACAGTAAACGGGGGGGATGCCAGGATCTTTGACCCTGCAAATGTTGAAACAACTCCATGAGGGGAGTCATTGGGGCTCTCTAGGATTGGCAGAGACTTTCTTCAAGATGTTCTGCTTTGGGTCTTCTTTGTTTTAGCAAAAAGATTGCTGCCTGGCTAAAGTTAATAGCCAGACTACAAAGGAAATTGCAAGGCAGAGGAGTGACCCTGGGTTATAAGTCCTTCCAGAGGTGTCTATTTGAGATGCCCTGGACAAGAGGGATTAAATATCCTCTGATAGCGGTATGCTGGCTAGCAGGGTGGCCAGAGGCGGATCTAGCCACTTCAGCAACTCATTTGATCATTACCAAAAGATTTCTGAATATGGGATTGTGAGGGCAGTGAACTCAGACGAGGAACTCATTTTACAGAGGGATCCTTCAAAGGATTATGGCTGCTTTAAGAATTCAGTGGGACTTCCATACCCCCGGCACCCTCAGAATTCAGGTCAAATAAAAAGGATGAACATGTCACCGAAACTGCAGCAAAACCAAAAAACTCTCCAACAACCATTTTTAGTGTTAGAGAATCAAGGTATTACTTTATTCTGGCCAGAATGTGCAACAGAAATAATTTCATCCACACATTGCCCGGACATGCAGAGCAAATCATTCCATGACACATAAATTTTACTAGATTTCCTCCATATTTTATACAGTCAAACCTCATAGAAATTCATTGGTTCAATGTGCATTGGTCCCAAGTTATGCAGTTTTTAGTATTTAGTTTCCTATTGTTTACTGATTTCTTCGCCTCTGAGGCTAATTTGGCCCTCATTCCTTGGTTCACTTATCAATCTTTTCCAAACCAGGTGTCTTCCACTGTGCCAGGGGGCAGTGTCCGGGGTTGATGGTTGATGTCCTGGCAGTGTCTGGGGTTGATGGTTGATGTCATTAATGCTCATTGAAGGTTGCCTATCTGCTGGTATCTGTGTTTGCTGGCTATTCCGAATCTATTAAGTGTTGAACTCATCAGTTTTCCCCTGGTGAAACAGTCATTTGAAAATAAACTTCAATTCCCTTTTCCCAGGACAAAGGCGAACTAACCTGACTAAATGTTAAACTTTGTGTCATTTCCAACACTCTGTCTCCTGTAGGTAGACTGGCTTTTCATAGTGTGATTTTCTATACAAAGAGGAGATACTAATCCATGGGTTATCTAGAAACCCATTGGGGTGAGCCCTTCCAGAATGATCAGCCTGGCCTTTGCTACTGCTGAGCGTGTGAACCGGGAGGACACCAGACACCAGGAGGGTGACAGCTGATGACAGCACCTTGCAGGTGGCCGTCTTGTGTCCGGTGCCTGTGGGTCTGGGTGTCCTGTGTTTGCATTCATGTGCTTGTCTCTGGGACCTGTGTGTCTCTCAAAGCCCAAAACTGGGCAAGAAAATAAAACTCTATAGTAAAATGGCTACAGAGCAGGTATTTGTTTATTCAGCACTGGGAGAGAAGGGGATTTCTCTGACGAAAACTTACTAAATCTTCTTTAGCCTTCAGTTATACTTTAAAAGTCCGTCCGTGCAACATCATAATTACAACATATCATTAACATACTCATATTTGCATAAAGCTGTGTCATGGTTTTACAACAGTTTGTTGCTTTTGTGCATGCATCAGTTCCTTCTGTGGCGGTCGCCAGTCTTCTGGTGGTCTTTTGATGAAGGCTTCTGTAGTCTTATTCACATTTGAACTTCATATACCTCTATCTTCAGCATGCTTCTTATTTTTCAGTCTAACTTGTTTTTAGCTAATTTTGCAGTTTGCAAGTTCCGTCAAAACTTGCTAACTTGATCTTGATGGCGTTTGTTATCTCACTTACCCCGCTACCTTGCTTTTCTTTGCTATCTCGCTTGTTTTACCTGCACATCTTGTTCCACTATTACTTAAGGTTAACCTTTTGTTACATACCGCTTAGGATTCACTCTGGGACCTGCGCTCAGCTTCGCTGCTACTTGAAACCACAACGCGGAAAGCAGCAGCCACACCCTGGGCCTGGGCACGACCCGGCTCCGGGGCTCAGCAGCCAGTGACAGGTCCCCGCTGGGTGCGCTCGGCCGCGCTCCCGCCGCAGTCCCAGAACAGCCGCCCCGCCCGGGGCGCCGCGGAGGGGCGGGACGAGGGGCGAGAGCTCCGCCTGTCATTGGTGGGATGTGCCCTCCGGAGAGGCGGGGCCGCGTTTCTGATTGGTGCTCTCGCTGCGGGGGCCTGTGAGGGGTTCGCTCTCGCGAGAACCGGGCGCAGCGCGGGAAATTCCTCCCGCAGCGCCGCTGAGGTGTGGCCTGCGCCACAGGGATGGGGCTGCGGGACGGCGCTGAGCCCGAGGCAGCGCGGCGGGGGCGGCGGCCGGGCGGGCATCGGGAGCTGGCGGACGGCGCCGGGTCCGGCCGTGACGATGCTCCCGCGCTGTCTGCACTCAAGCGCCTGGAGCGGGCACAGCGCACGGACCGGCTGGACGCGCTGTTCGGCTTCGAGCGGCCCGCGGAGCCCGGTGAGCGGACGGGCTGGCTCATCAACATGCACCCGGTATGGGCCGGCGCGGCAGGAGGCGAGCAGGCAACAGATGGGGCACGGGACGTCCAGTGGGGAGACCCCCGATAGGGCCTGGGGAGGGGTTTCCCACAGAGACACCCCAGCCATACCAGGAATGGGAGTCCCGCGGAGTTATGGCCGGTGGGGCTGAGGGCAGGGGTCCTATGGAGAGACGTCCGATACAGTGTAGGGGGAGTGTCCCACCGTGATACCCCTGATAGGGCGTGGGGGAGTAAGTCCCCTCGGGAGACCCGTAGTAGGGCCGAGCGAGGCCGTTCCCACTGACAGACCCCGGCCCTACTCGGGGAGGAGGTCCAATGTCCCTACTGGGCGTCCCATGTTTCCCTGGCCCTACCGGAAGGGAAGTCCCACACAGAGACTTGCGGTAAGCTCCGGGGGGAAGCTGTCCCGTGGTGGGGTCCCGGGGTAGTCTCATGGTGCCCATGAGTCCTGATACCCACGGACAGACGGAGGTGCTGGATGAGGACCGGCGGTCAGTGAGTGCAGTGGACTACTACTTCATCCAGGAGGATGGAAGCCGCTTCAAGGTGGGTACCAGGGCAAGTGGGTATGCTGTCCCGAGAGGGAACCTGTCACCATCATCTGTCTCCTCCTTCCTAGGTGGCCCTACCCTACCAGCCCTACTTCTACATTGCCACCCAGAAGGTGAGGAGGGGCAGGGCTGAGCTCCCCAGGGAAGGAGACAGCATCTTGGGGAGCTCAAGATCTTGTGGGCAGTCTGCTTTGGGATGATCTCCTCCCAAGGACAGAGACACACTGCTCAGCCCCAGGGTCTCTTGACAGGGCTGTGAGCGGGAAGTGTCTTCCTTCCTCTCCAAGAAGTTCCAAGGGAAGATTGCAAAGCTGGAAACTGTCCCCAAAGAGGACTTGGACCTGGTCTGTATCCCTCTGTGCTATTTTTTTGGACCTTGCACAGCTCTAGTAGGAAGGGATGAGTAAGAAGAGAAAGCAGCATGCTTGACTTGTGTCTCCTGATGCTGTGGCATCTCACAAATGTATTTACTATGGCTGATTGCTTATCAGCAATAATTACATTCCTCTCCTTGAAAATATCAACTGTTTCAGACAATGTGTTCAGGACATTAATTTCTGAAATTAAAGTGGCTTGGAGGAAGAAGAATACTTCAGAAGGGGGATGCTGCTTATGCTTGACCCATTCTTCCTCTTTTTCCCTGGGTAAATCACACTTGTGAGTGCCTGCACAAGCAGTGGGACTGGGTGGGCTCTTGCTGTGCTGCTCTTGTGCTCTTGACACACCCACCAGAATCTCTCCTTGGTGCTTTACTGTCCCACTCATCAGCACCTCTTTTTTGGCCAATCCTTCATCTGCATCAGTCTTCTTGGCCTTCCACCCCTCTCTCATAGTGTCCATCCCTGAGCTGCTGTTCTCCTGCTGTTTTGCAGCCAAACCACTTGGTGGGCCTGAAGAGGAACTACATCAAGCTGTCTTTCAACACGGTGGAGGACTTGGTGAAGGTGCGGAAGGATATCTCTCCTGCTGTGAGGAAAAACAGGGAGCAGGACCAGGCGAGTGATGTCTACACAACCATGCTGTCGAGGTGGGAGCTCCCCACAGGGGATTCAGTCAGTCTCTTATGTTAATAATTCATAGAACCATGGAGTAGTTTGGGTTGGAAGGGACCTCTAAAGGCTGTCTAGTCCAACCCACCTGTTATAACACCTTCCACTATCCCAGGTTGTTCCATTCCCTGTCCAACCTGGCCTTGAACACTTCTAGGGATCCAGGGGCAGCCTCAGCTTCTCTGGGCAATGTGTGCCAGTGCCTTACCACCCACTTAATAATTAGACACTCTTGATTATTTCCCAACTGTCCTCAGAGTTGTTGTCTTGCCTGTGTCTAACCCCTGCTATGCCTCTCTGCCACCCATCTTCAGTGTGGTTCTTCCTGCTCTGTGCTGCACATCAAGAGGCCCTAGAGCTGATGGGATGGGATGTTGTGGTATCTCTGGTTGCCTGTCCAAGTTTGCCTGTTCCCTGTGAAAGGATCCAGAGAAGCAATGGGCAGCCTTACTTCTAGTTGTGATCAAGACAGAAATAGTCCAACATTTTCTATTTCTCTCCTGTCCCTGACTCCTGCTGCTAGTGTCACCAGTGGCAGTGGGCATCCATGGTCGACAGACACCAGGGGAGGGACTATGCTAGACCTGTTGTTTACAAGTAGAGATGGGCTGGTGGGAGATGTGGTAGTTGGAAGCCGTTTGGGGCATAGTGATCATGAAATTATAGAGTTCTTGGTATTTGGTGAAATAAGGAGGAGCATCAATAAAACTTTCACAATGGACTTCTAGAGGGCAGACTTTGGCCCATTTAGGAGAGTTCCTTGGGAAGCTGCCCTTAAAAACAAAGCCTTCCAGGAAGGGTGGGCATACTTCAAAATAGAGATTTTGAGGGCACAGGAACAGACTGTTCCTATAGGCTGGAAGATGAGTCGACAGGGCAAACATCCAGCCTGGATGGGCAAGGAGGTTTTGAAGGAACTTAGGAATAAAAAGAGAATGTGTCATCTTTGGAAGGAGAGTCAGGTGTCTCAGAAAATGTTTAAGGGGGTTGCTAAGGCATGTAGGAAAAAAATCAGAGAGGCCAAAGCTCAGTTAGAACTCAATTTGGCAACTTTTGTGAAGGATAATAAATGTTTTTACAAATATATTAACAGCAGAAGGAGGGGTAAGACCAACCTTTGTTCTCTACTAGATGTGAGAGGGAGCTTAGTAACTGCAGATGAGGAGAAGGCGGAAGTGCTTAACACCTTCTTTGCCTCAGTCTTTAGTGGTAAGACAGCTTGTCCTCAGGACAACTGTCCTGGGATGGTAGATGGTGTCAGGGTGCAGAATAGTCCAGAAGAAGGCAGTCAGAGAACTGCTGAGCCACTTGGATATTCATAAATCCATGGGACCAGATGAGATTCACCCCAGGGTGGTGAGGGAGCTGGCAGGTGAGTTTGTGAAGCTGCTGTCCATTGTTTACGAACAGTCCTGGGTCACTGGTGAGGTTCCAGATGACTGAAAGCTGGCCAATGCAACACCCATTCACAAAAAGGGTAGGAATGAGGATCCTGGTAATTATAGGCCACTTAGCCTGACCTCAGTACCTGGTATACTGAGTGCCATCACACAGCATTTATAGGATGGCCAGGGTATCAGATCCACCCAGCATGGGTTTAGGAGGGGTAGGTCATGTTTGACCTACCTGATTTCCTTTTATGAACAGGTGACCCACCTGGTGGATGCAGGAAAGGCTGTGGATGTTGTCTATTTGGACTTCAGCAAGGCTGTTGACCCTGTCTCCCACAGCAAACTCCTAGAAAAGCTGCAGCCCACAGCTTGGACAGGAGCACTCTTTGCTAGGTTAAGAGCTGGCTGGATGGCCAGGCCCAGAGAGTGGTGGTGAACAGTGCTGCATTCAGCTGGTGGCCAGTTACCAGTGGTGTCCCCCAGGAATCTGTGCTGGGGTCAATTCTCTTTAATATTTTTATTGATGACATGGATGAGGATATTGAGGGTCTTCCCTTAGTAAATTTGCAGACAACACTAAGCTAGGAGCGTGTGTCAATCTGTTGGAAGGTAGGAGGGCTCTGCAGAGAGACTTGGACCAGTTTGGATGGATGGGCAGAGTCCAGTGGGATGAAATTTAACAACTTCAAGTGTCAAGTCCTGCATTTTGGCCACAATAACCCCCTGCAACGTTACAGGCTAGGGGCAGTGTGGCTGGATAGTGCCCAGGCAGAAAGGGAACTGGGGGTACTGGTTGACAGCCAACTGAACATGAGCCAGCAGTGTGCCCTGGTAGCCAAGAAAGCCAACAGCATCCTGGCCTGTATCAGGAATGGTGTGGCCAGCAGGAGCAGGGAGGTCATTCTTCCCCTGTACTCAGCACTGGTGAGGCTGCACCTTGAGTGCAGTGTCCAGTTCTGTCCCCTCAGTTTAGGAAGGACATTGAGATGCTCGAGCGCATCCAGAGGAGGCAACAAGGCTGGTGAGGAGCTTGGAACACAAACCCTATGAGGAACAGCTGAGGGAGCTGGGGTTGTTTGGCCTGGAGAAAAGGAGACTTAGGGGTGACTTTATCACTCTCTACAACTACCTGAAGGGAGGTTGTAGTTGGTGGGGGTTGGTCTCTTTTTCCAGGCAGCAAGTGGCAGAATGAGAGGACACAGTCTTAAGCTGCGCCAAGGGAAATTTAGGTTGGATGTTAGGAAAAAGTTTTATACTGAAAGAGTGATAAAGTACTGGAATTGTCTGCCCAGGGAGGTGGTGGAGTCACCATCCCTGGATGTGTTTAAAAGAAGATTGGATGTGGCACTCAGTGCCATGCTTTGGTTGAGGTATTAGGGCATGGGTTGGACTTGATGATTTTAAAAGTCTCTTCTAACCTAGTGATTCTATGTGACACATGGGTAAGGCAGTTGCTTCCTCTGCTCTTGCAGTGCTCTGAGTGGGGGCAGTCTAAGCACAGATGAGGAAGGAGCCTCCAAAAAAATTGCCAATCAGATGGACAACATTGTGGACATGCGGGAGTATGATGTCCCCTACCATGTTCGCCTTTCCATCGACCTGAAGATCCATGTGGTGAGCTTTGCTTTCCCAGTCACATTCCTGAAGCACAGAAAAGTTCTTTCTCTCCAACACCTTTACAGAAGTGTTGGTGACAATGAGTTAATGTCTAGAGCTCAGTTCTGTTCTGCTGGGCTTCTCCTTAGTTAATGGCACACAGAAAAGCTGCCTGGTTAATGCATGGCCATAATTTGAGCCTTTCTTCTGGGCTGCCTGTTTGCCACAGTTCCATCCCCAGCAGCTGGACAGAGTGACATGGGGATGTTTCCCTGCCATAAGGCACTGCCCACCCTTATCTCTCCACAGGCTCACTGGTACAACGTGCGATACCGGGGCAACACCTACCCCCCCGAAATCACCCGCCGAGATGACCTTGTGGAGCGGCCGGTGAGCACTGGGCAGGTGTCCTCTTGCATGTATGTCCCCCCCAACAGACTGGTGTCTAATGTGCTGCCAGTGTAAAACCATGGTGGCAGGGGGAACGCTGGGCTTAGGTAGTGATTTTTGGGTTGCTAAAGCGCTAAAATGATTACCAGGGATGTTCTGGTTCACTTACTGGACCAACACTGGGTTTCATGGGGAACTACCCTTTCAGTCAGCTCTGGAATATTTTCTAATGGATTTGGTCCTGCTCAGGATCCTGTTGTTCTTGCCTTTGATATTGAAACAACCAAACTCCCTTTGAAGTTTCCTGATGCAGACACAGACCAGATCATGATGATCTCCTACATGATTGATGGACAGGTAAGGATACCAGGGTGGTTTCTTTTGGGCTTGAGCAGCAAAGCCAAGAAGCAACCCAGCATTCCCCTCCAATCCTGCTGTCTCCAGGCTTGCCATGCTGCCAGCTGCATGATGTATGGCTGTTTGAATAGCATTAAAGTCTGGGTGATGTACTGGACACAGAGTTTTGTGGAACCCAGCCCGGGTTGCTGGTGCTTCTCCTCAGGAGAGAGACAACACTGGTGTCCCATGTTGTCTCTCCATGGCCGCGTTTTCCGATGGTCAATGATGCTTCAATGGATGATTCCCAAAATGTTGTTACCTCTTGACAGAAGCTCTGGCTTTCAAGAGGAAAGCATCCCATTGTTTGGGCAGCATTTTTGACTTATCTGCAACCCCAGTCCTCCTCATTGCCTCCTTGTTGCCTCCTCAGGGCTACCTGATCACAAACAGGGAGATTGTCTCAGAGAACATTGAAGACTTTGAGTTTACTCCCAAGCCGGAGTATGAGGGCCCATTTTGTGTCTTTAATGAACCAGATGAGGTAAGTCAGTTCTGCTCTGCAGTTTTATCTGCCTGGAGCTTTTCTTGCCCAGAGAGCCCATTCCCTGGCAGATTGCATCCCTGGGAAACACAGTAAGTCCAGCAAGGTTGCTTGTGCTTTTGTTTCTTGGGAATAAGGGTAAGAGAGATCAGGTTTGTGCTTAGTGTGGAGGAAAGAGGAAGAGTGGAACAAACAGTGTGGTATCCACCACCTCTTTGTGGAGGAGATGAAGTTCCTTAAAATACATGTCTTTTCTGTTTCATCCCAGGCTCATTTAATCCAGAGGTGGTTTGAACACATCCAGGAGACCAAACCCACCATCATTGTCACATACAACGGAGACTTCTTTGACTGGTAAGATCAGGGATGGTGACTGAACTGGCAATGTGTCATCTGAACTAGAGCGCAAGGTCAGGTTCTATCCTCAACATCCTCCCATAGCTCAGACTGTGGGGAGGCCATGTGGCCATGTGCGGAGCAGCCATGTCCTGCACCTCACCAAATCCTGTGATCTTTGGACTTGGCAGTAGGACTTTCTGAAGGGTCCCATCTGCTTGCCTGAGCTGCTTTTAAACCCTTGGCAATGTGGGAATGTGAGCATATGGATGAGCTCAGTCATGGGAGAGCAGGGAGAGGGTCAAAAGAGACCTGGAGGATATTGGAAGAGGTGTGCAGAAGAGTTTGGGGAAGCAGGAGGAGAGGGACCATACACCTCTGCCTCCAGATGCAGGATACAAGCAAGCAGGTTTTGCCTCTTGAGCCACAAAATGGTTTGGGTTGGAGGAGACCTTAAAAATCACCTTGTTTCAACTCCGCTACCATGACCAGAGACACCTTCTACTAGACCAGGTTATTTCAAGTCCCAGCTGGCCTTGAACACTTCCAGGTATGATGTGTGTCTACTTGTCCTGCAGGAAGTTTTCCCTATGACCAGATACACAGATAAATCACAAGAAAAATTCTTTAGGCAGTTTGTAACATAGTGGTTATGGAACCATTGTTGGACATGCAGGAAAATGTTCTGCTCCTTCTCCTCATGCTGCCTCTTTCTCCAGGCCCTTTGTGGAAGCAAGAGCTGCAGCTCATGGAATTAATATGTATCAGGAAATTGGGTTTCAGAAGGATAGCCAGGGAGAGTACAAAGCATCCCAGTGCATCCACATGGACTGTCTGAGGTACTGAATGCTGCCCCTCTACCACATACCTGTGTCTTTATCTCTTCCTTTCAGATAAAATACCTACAGTTGCATTTAAATACTGTTCTCATGTTCTGTCAGTTGGAAGCTTTGTGTGTTGCCTTCTTCAGCTGTATGATAATCATTTCTGTGTTGTCTTCTTCCCCTTGGTGTGCTGCATCCTACAGGAGCTGTCAAGTCTTCCCCTGAAGGGCTCCCAGGCTGCTCTTGCCCTGCAGCCTTGGGTGTTTGATCGCTGATTTGGGAGGACAGAGAAAGAGAGAGGGAATGGGTTAAGATCTGGCCATTGGAGCAGGGAAAAGGACTATAGCCTCACCTACCAGGCTCTTGACATAGAGGGAAGAGGAAAAGACACATGGGAGAGACGGAACTTTGGGGTTTTATGTGGATTTCTCCCCTGGAGCAGACTGGGCTCTGGAGCACAGCAGGATGTCCTTGCAGTTCTTGCTGGTGGGGTCTTCTTCAGTGATGAAATATTTATCTTAAAGCCACTGAGGGACACGGAAGGTGGAAATTATGAGCAGTGGTGGTGGGATGGACAGTGGGCGTTGTTCTGATTGGGCTAGCCAAAGTTGGACAGCCTTGTACCCCACTGTTCTTGGATGCTGGGCTGAACTTGGTGAGAGATTCCCGTGGTAGTTGAGATCCCCTTCACAATCTTGACCTTGTTTTGAAGGTCAGGTCTGGTTTCTCTGCACAAACTGATATTTTCCTGATTCTGTTCAGGTGGGTGAAGAGAGACAGTTACCTCCCAGTGGGAAGTCACAACCTGAAAGCAGCAGCTAAAGCAAAACTGGGTTATGATCCAGTGGAGCTGGACCCTGAGGAGATGTGCCGGATGGCCACAGAGGAGCCTCAGGTATTCCCTCCCTGTGCTTTATGGGGAAACAGACCTAGAGCAGCTGCACTAAGACTGAGTCTGTAAGTTAGACTGGATTTTGAGAAATTAACTGAATCTGTCTCCCCGGTTTTCCAATGCCTTAGAGCTTACAGGGAGAAGGAACAGGATTCCCCTGAAGTGCTTCTGGCCCTGGCATTACACTGTGCATTCTCTGTATTTATTTAATCAGTGTGGGGTGAAAAGCACTGCTGAAATCAGAAGCACCATGAAGAACTGAGACCTGATGAGGATGCAGGAGAGGGTTAGTGCTGCAGGTGTCACAGGCAGGATGTTCTGCTGAGCAGCTTCCTGAGACCCAAACTGGGCAGATTATGTTCCTTCAGCTCATCTTCCCTCTTCCTGCTCAGTTAGAGCTGACATGTTGCTGTTTGATTAGAGCTAAAACAGGATGGTCTCAGAAGCAAACGCATTGTTTTTTATATCGTTTATACTCTTTATACATATAATCTATATTTTATATATATATATTTTCTTTATATAGTCTGTGGAGAAGCACACGTTTTCCTTCTTCCTGTTGATAGGAGAATGTCCAGCAGGAAGCAATGAAAGATCATTGTCATTGAGCTACTCTGTCACCTGGGATTTGGGTTAATTTGCTTCTCTTGTTCCTTGACAGACCCTGGCCACCTACTCAGTGTCCGATGCCGTTGCTACTTACTACATGTATATGAAGTATGTGCATCCCTTCATTTTTGCCTTGTGTACCATCATTCCCATGGAGCCTGATGAGGTGAGTGCTTTCCCAAAATTATGATCTCTTTGCTGGGTGAATGTCACGGTGTGACTGGGGTTTGCCAATTTTAATATATTTAATTTCTTTTGGGGATAGGGTTTAGGAGAAAAAACAAGGCAGGCTTAAAACTTAAAAGGGATAAGAAGAGATTTATTAATAACACAAAACAATTCAGAATAAGATTTCTAGATTATTCCCTCCTCCCCCTTTCCTCATACTAGCAACATACATAAAAACACTTCAGTCAGTTATCTACTTAAATAATCATTTCAGTTCACTCTAGAGAGAAAAGTCCCTTCTTTTAGTTTAGGCTTAGGGTGTGTCTCACTCTCATAATTTGCATCCGCCCGGAACCTACAAATTATGATTTTTTTTCCTCCCATTACCACAGTCTCTCCAGAGCCATGTTATGGGTTGTGCTGAATACATGGGGTACCATTTTAAAGGCAGGCTGCTGAAAACACAAAAGTCTCTTCATCTCATTCTCTATCAAATGTCTCTGTTCGTATTCCAGTCCCAAAACAGAGAGAGCTTCATTTCCTTAAGGCAAAAAGTCTTCATCTCAAGCACCTAACCTCCCCAAGTATATTCCACAAGTTTAAAGGAATTTCAGTAAAGTCACAGTCCCCTAGAGCCTGCAAAAAAAAAGGTTTTCAGCTGCTTATCAGTGATGTCTCTTCAATCTCTCCATCAGGAACCTTGTCTTCATTCCGCTGACTTCTGTAATTCTTCTTGCTTTATTCCTTTCATTCCGGGGAACTCAGGAAAAATCTAGAGTCTCATCCAGGCACTAAGAGTTAAACTTGTATCCAGAAAGTAAGGAGCCAGGCTGAAGCCACGCTGGAAAAAATGTGGCAGCCAAGGGGACCACGTGGAGATGGTTGGACCTCCTTCTGCTGCGTGCTTGGCTCTCTTCTCAGAACAGGGGGAAAGGAGAGCCTGGGTAGCTCTCCCATCCCCCGCTCAGCCATGCTGCATAGAGAAGGAAAAAGCCAGGCTGAGCAGGAACCGGGGAGCCAAGCCGCACTGAGCCCTGCTGAGCCGGTGCCGGGCCAGGCCGCCCGTGCTGGGTTCCCCCCAGGGCCGGGCTGGGCCGGTCCGAGCCGAGCCGGCCGTGCGGGGCTCCCCCTGGGGCCTGGGGCTGGGCCCTGCCGAGGCCAGGGCCGGGCCTCCCCCTGCCAGGGCCAGGGCCCTGGCCAGAGCTGACCTCCCCTCCGGAGGCCAGAAGGCAAAAGAGAGAGGCTTAACTTTTACCTATGTGATTTATGGAAGCGAAGTAACTCCTCCATTGGCTACTCAGGACACCAATCACCAAACCAGACCCCCCGATTGGTCCTTGTGGCACACAGGGGAGGTTCCCAGAGAGGGGGGACAGCTCTTGTTTCAGGGCTTTGTGCTCTTTAAGAGGCTCCCCTCTCCCCACCCACGTGTAACCAGCACAGTGAATTGCCATGATTCCCACACTGCAGGGATGCTCTGGCCACAGATCTGATTCCCACTGCCTAGACACTCTGCATGTGTGGCAGGGAGGAAGGAGGGGTGGATTTAGAGGCTATTCCTTGCTCCTATAGCTGTGGGGTGTTTGGAGACAGGTTTCTAGAAGAAGAAGACACCTGAGATTTGGCAGTGCGGGGCTGGAGGCCCTGGAGGGCTGAAGAAAGTATGGCTGATACTTCATGCTCAGCCAAGTTCATTTGCAGTTGTGGCCATGCAAAGTTGGGTGTCCTGATGGCTGTTGTCAGCTGTAGGGAGTATGATGAGGAAGCTGTCAATGCTAAGCATGTAGAAGATGTCAGTTTGTTCCCATCAGGTTGAGCTGACAAAGGCACTTGATGGAGTTGTGTTGCAGATGTGTCAGCAGCTGAAGCTGTCCTGCTTGTTGTGTGACAGTCCAGTCTTGCCAGTGCTGGGACAGCACTTTTACAAAATCACAGACTGGTTTGGGTTGGAAGGGATCTTAAAGATAATTTCGTCCACCCTCCTGTCAAGGGCAGGGATACCTTTTACTAGACCCGATTGCTCCAACCTGGCCTGGAACACTTCCAGCAATGGGACAGCCACAGCTTCTCTGGGAAACCTGTGCCAGTCCAGTGCCTCACCACCCCCACAGGGAAGAGTTTGCTTCTGATATTTAAACCTGCTTTTTTTGAGTTTTAAACCAGATTTGGTTTCTCATGTGCAGGTGTTAAGAAAAGGATCTGGGACACTGTGTGAGGCACTGCTCATGGTTCAGGCCTACCATGCCAACATCATCTTCCCCAACAAGCAGGAGCAGGAATTCAACAAACTTACTGAAGATGGACATGTGCTGGACTCTGAGACCTATGTGGGAGGCCATGTGGAAGCACTGGAATCTGGGGTCTTCCGCAGTGACATTCCCTGCCGCTTCAAAATGGTAATGGGCCAGCAGCCAGCCCCTGTTCTTGTGGATCAGTGTGGTGGGAAGGTATAGCATTTCTACTGTTGTTGGCATCTGCAGTGTATCTCTGCTGAGCTTCTAGGGCAACACCTAGAATCACAGAAATCGGTAAGGTTGGAAAAGCCCTTTAATGCTGCCAAGTCCAGCTGTTAACCCAGCATTGCCAAGGCCACCACTGTCTCCAAGTGCCACATCTGAGCACTTCCAGGGATGGTGATTTCACCACTCACCTCAACATCCTGTTCCAATGCTTGGCGACCTCCAAGAGACCCTTGCTACCTGAAGCTGGGCTGGGATGGGAGGAGATCTCTAAGTGGCCATCTGTGCTTCAGTGGGAGAACAAGCAATCCAGAGCTTGTTGACAGCAGGGGATGGTGGTGAAGTAGGGTTTTGCATTTGTTTTTCAGCCGGTGGTTCTTGGAAATTAGGCCTCTGTTGCTTGGGGTTTTGTCCTCTCTCCCAAACAGAACTTCTTCTGAACCCTTCCTGAGGGTTTTTTGCCTGTTTCTGCTACCTCCATCACCTCCCCCAGTGCCTCAACATGTCCCTTATGGCTTAGAGATCCCCAAGCCAAGCAAGGGAGAGGGGTGCAGGGCAGAAGCTACCAGCCTGCAGCCAGGGACAGCTGCCTATGGCCTCACTGCCTCCTCCATGTCCCTGTAGAATCCTGCTGCCTTTGACTTCCTGGTGCAGCACGTGGAGAAGACCCTGCAGCACGCCATTGAGGAAGAGGAGGGTCTGCCCTTGGATCAGGTCACCAACTTCCAGGAGGTACAGCACCTGCAGCATGGCTGAGCTGGGCAGGAAACTGGGACTGCAGCTCTAAAATGCTTGTTTGGGTTTGGTTTATGCTCTGCAAAGAGAGACTAAGCAGCCTAGCCTGGGGATCAGGATCTCTCCCCCATCTGAGGAATGCAGCTCCTCCTTTTCCCTTCACAGGTTCAACTGAGGGCAAAGCTCTGAGAGAGCTGCAGAGGAATTTAGGGAGAAGGCAGACCCCTCAGATATCCCAAATACTCTTGTTCCCTACTTCTTATCAGCTACAAAAGTGCAAGTTGCCCCTCTCCAAATCTATGTTTGGAATTTCTTGCAGGGCAGCACCTCTGGTCTTTGCTGTTGTCTCCATTAACCCGCTTGCACTGAAAAGGTTCTTGATCAAGTCATATTTAGGAAGCAGCTGCTCCCACTTGCCAGGTATCCCTACAGAAAAGCTTACCCTGGAGGTTCAAATCAAAACCTAAAGCACCAGTGGTCAAGGAGTCCCTGATCTGCTCCTTTAGTCCTTTAGATCCATCCCCAGGGCCTGTGGCAAGTGTCCATGTGAAGAAGATCCAAATTCAACAAGTATTTGACTCATTAATACCTTCCTGCCCTATTTTCACTTCTCTGTCTTACCACAGGTTTGTGATGAAATCAAGGCCAAACTGAATTCCCTGAAAGATGTTCCCAACAGGATTGAGTGTCCTCTTATCTATCATCTGGATGTGGGGGCCATGTACCCCAACATCATTCTGACCAACAGGTTGCAGGTGCGTAACATTAATTTTGTCTCTCCTAATCTGACTTCCAGATGACCTTGATGGTCCCTCTGGATCCCCTTAAAAACAATGGCTGAACTTTCTGCATAGAGCAGGGGAAGTAGATAGGGCTGGCTGTAAAATTTGGTCAAGCTGCAATGGAATTCTGGAATCATGGAATTACTTTGGTTGGAAAAGCTCTAAGACTATTGAGTCCAACCAGTCTGCCAACATTGCCAAAGCCACCACTAGCCCATGTCCCCAAGTGGCACATCCTATTGGCTTTTAAATACTTCCTGGAGAATGCCACTCTGGACAACCTGGTATCTGATCACCCTTTCAGTGAAGGATTTTTCCCTAATATCCAACCTAAACATCTTCTGGCACAACTTGAGGCTGTTTCTTCACTTGTTCCCTGGGAGTAGAGCCTGACCCCCACCTGGCTTCACCCTCCTGTCAGGGAGTTGCAGGAAAAAGAATGTCCTCCCTGAGCCTACTTTTCTCTGGGCTGAACCCCCCAGGTTCCTGAGCTGCTCCTCATTAGATTTGTGCTCCAGTCCCTTCCCCAGCTCTATTGTCCTTTTCTGGATGGCCAGGTCTTCAGAGATTCAGCTACACCTTTAGCTAGAGCTCTTCCCAAAAACCCAGCTGTTGTTTTAGGGGCTTGTGCTCCCAAAAGGCTCTGGAAAGGGGAACTCACTGAATACCTCTGATGTTCACACCTGTGCTCTCTTGCCACTCAGCACCTGTTCCAGCATGAGTTGTCATTTGGGGACCTGTCCCCACTAACACCTGTGTGTCTGTTACTGCATCCAGCCCTCGGCCATGGTTGATGAGGCCACATGTGCTGCCTGTGACTTCAACAAGCCGGGTGCCAACTGTCAGCGCCGGATGACGTGGCAGTGGAGAGGAGAATTCAGTAAGTACAGGAAGGACCATGTAGTCCAGCCCACAGAGATGGAGCCAAATTCCTGCTTCTCCCCTGAGAGTCTGATCACTGCCTTCCTCTGCAGTGCCTGCCAGCCGCAGCGAGTATCACCGCATCCAGCAGCAGCTGGAGTCGGAGAAGTTCCCTCCCTTGTTCCCTGATGGACCACCCCGTGCCTTCCACGAGCTCTCCCGGGAAGAGCAAGCCAAGTATGAGAAAAAGCGCCTGGCAGGTAAAAAAGGAAAACAAGGTCATGATCCTGGCAGTGTTTTGCAACCTGGACTGTGAGCAGTGTTCAGCAGTAGTGACTCCTCTTAGGGCTGTGGGGTGAGGTCAGACTGGTCTCAGAACTTGTCCAGGATGCCAGCAGACTCGTGTGCTTCCTAAGAGGAGCCAGGCATTGGTACCTTTCTCAGTGTTTCCCTGTGTGTTGGAGAGCCACAGATTTGAGCTGAAATATGAATGGCTCCATTTTTTGTAAGGTTACTAAATAAAGCTAGTTAATGAAAGGGAAACATCACATTTTCTTATCACCTGGAGTGATGCTGTCCAGCAGAACCAGCCAGCTGGCTGAGGGCAGAGCCTGAGTTTGTAGGTGGGCCATATGATTAGTTTGTTTTCCCCCTTGCCCTCCACCTCTGTAAAGGTTCCATATTGGAAAGATTCCATATCGGAATCTTCCTCTCCCTTTGCAGTAGGACTATTCCCCACTCACCCATGCCTTATGCTTAGCTGCCTCCTTATGCCTACTCTGCTCATCCCTCTGTAGCAGGGCACCTGTCCCTGAGAACCTCCCTTTGCCTTCTCCCTTGACCAGATTACTGCCGCAAGGCATACAAGAAGATCCATGTCACCAAGGTGGAGGAGCGAGTCACCACCATCTGCCAACGAGAAAACTCTTTTTACGTGGACACAGTGCGAGCATTCCGGGACCGCCGATACGAGTTCAAGGGCTTGCACAAGGTACTGAGCTTGAGTGCAGTTCAAATTGTCTTGCCAAGCCTGGGGACTTCTTGCACCTTGCTGAAAACCTCAGAGGATTACTCTGTTGGCTTCCACTGATAGAGAGCAGGGTTGTATTAGCTATTTGGAATAAATTCTTCCCTGTGAGGGAGGTAAGGTGCTGGCACTGGTTGACCAGAGAAGCTGTGGCTGCCCATCCCTCAAAGTGTCCAAGGCCAGTTGGTTGGATGGGACTTAGAGCAACCTGGTCTAGTAAAAGGTGTTCCTGTCCAAGGCAGGGGGTGGGATAAGATGAGCTTTAAGGTCCCTTCCAACTCAAACTATTCTACAAGGCACTGGGGCTCTATGTCTGGCAGAGTTAATTAAAGAGTCTGTTGCTTTGCAGTTCCCTCCAGCTGCTCCTTTTGCCATGATTCCCAGGGCTGACAGAGGCTTTTCCTATAGTAGTGGTTCTGCTGTTAGCTGGGCATCATGGATTGCAGCAGGCAGTGTTTTGAGTTCTTCCCTGCACACATATGGTGCAGCACAGCTGGTGCTGGTTGAATCAATGACTGGAGGTGGGAGTCTCTTCTGACAAGTGAGAAAGTACCTCTGGCCAGCCCCTTCTGTGCTGCAAAAGAAAATGGGATGTTTGATTCATGATGCTGATCTTCGGCAAAGATATTCCTGTAGACCTGCAATGCTATACTGGGACTGAGTGGAAACCAGTTGGGTGCCACCAGTACTGATATGTGGAATTGTCCTGACTCTGCCCTTGGCATGCAGGTGTGGAAGAAGAAGCTCTCTGCAGCAGTGGAGACAGGAGATGCCTCTGAAGTGAAGCGCTGCAAGAACATGGAGATCCTCTATGACTCCCTGCAGCTGGCCCACAAGTGCATTCTCAACTCTTTCTATGGATATGTCATGCGGAAAGGGTAAATCTCCCCTGGGCCATCCAGGATCCTCTAAAGAGGACCCTTGGAAACCAGGATTGTCCTGGTGAGGTAGTTGCTTCCTGAAGTACCAAGATGAGAATATGTCTTGCCTGTAACACTCTTCTTGTGCTTCTACCACTTATTCCTCATGCTGGAGACTCTTACCAGACATTAAATTATGGGAATCTTGTCTGTTAGTGGATTTTCAGCTTTTCTGGAGCATGGAGGATCATAAGTAGAGAATTTCATAGGAGAACAATGTTCCAAGGCCTGTGTTGTGTTTCTTGCCATTCTTGCTCTGGAGATCTTCCTGCCCTTCCATAGCTGGGTTTTGGAGGGAGCATGTCATGCTCTTAACTGTGACTCCTCTGCTCACAGAGCTCGCTGGTACTCCATGGAAATGGCTGGCATTGTCTGCTTCACGGGGGCAAATATCATCACCCAAGCCAGAGAGCTGATTGAGCAGATTGGGTGAGTGTGTGCTGAGCTGAAGAAGGTCTATCTACATCTAGGACAGATGTGGGAGCATGTTAAGCACTTGAGTTTTCACAGGGATGGGACACATTTCCTATGAGGAAGAAGGGCTGGGAAAGCTGGGGGTTTTCATGCTGGTGAAGAGAAGGCTTCAGGGAGACCTTAGAGTCCCTTTAAATGCTTAAAGACACTCTAAGAAAGGTGGATACATATTTTGGGCTACAGCTAGGAGTGTTGGGCAAGGGGGAATGGCTTCCCACTGCCAGAGGGCAGGGTTAGATGGAATACTGGGAAGAAATTCTTCTCCGCACAAGTTGCCCAGAGAAGCTGTGGCTGCCCCTGAATCCCTGGAAGTGTTTCAAGGCCAGGGTGGACAGGACTTGGAGTAACCTGATCTAGGGGAAGTTGCCTCTGCCCATGACAAGGAGTTGTTGGAATGAGATGAGCTTTTAAGGTCCCTTTCAACCTTGAGTGCTCTGTGATTCTCTAATTCTGAGAATTAGATTCCTGATAGATTAGATTCCATTGAGATTCCTGATACTGTTGTTGTATTTGAGGGTTTGCTTTGCAGAAGGGAACAGAGTGGATGCAAAAGGCTGCTGCTGTCTTCATGGGCGACACAGAGCTGATCCTCACCTCTCATCCACTCTGCTACTGACAGTGGCCTGCCTTCCTTCCTTCCTTAGGAGACCTCTAGAACTGGATACTGATGGGATTTGGTGCGTCCTTCCCAATAGCTTCCCAGAGAACTTTGTCATCAAATCAACCAATATCAAGAAGCCAAAAGTGACCATCTCTTACCCAGGTGCCATGCTGAACATCCTGGTGAAGGTGAGTCTGGCACCAGTCCAGGCCAGCTCTGTAGCCTGGGAAAAAGGAAATGGACAGCTGATGAATTGAGTAGGGAGAGCCCCTCTTCCATCTCCACTCCCTGTGTACTGGGTGAAGTGCCGGGAATGATACCCCTGGAGAGCATCTGAGTGGAGAAAGAGGCTCAGCGTCCCCCATCAGAGAGGGGAGCCTGTAAAGGGCCAGGTTAGGTGCAAGTGGGGAGTCCAGCACAAGGTCTAAACCTGTTCTCTGCTCACTCCAAGCTCTGTAAGACAAGAAAATATCATTTTAGGGTCCAAAGCCTTTTTCTTCTCAGCAAGACAGGACAGATGTTTTGACTTGTTTGTACTAAATTTTGCTGTAGCTCTCAGAGGGGTGCTCAGGTGTCCCTTTGGGCAGGGTGTGTCCCAGGGGCATCCACTGGTGTAACCAGACAGCTGTGGATTGAAACTGTTCTCCTGGGACTGTGCCACAGGAGGGCTTCACAAATGACCAGTACCAGGAGCTGCAGGATCCAGCCTCACTCACCTACGTCACGCGCTCAGAGAACAGCATCTTTTTTGAAGTGGATGGTCCATACCTGGCCATGATCCTTCCAGCCTCCAAAGAGGAGGGCAAGAAGCTAAAGAAAAGGTGAGATTACAAAGCTTGAAATATTGTCTCTTTCCCTGAGTTAACAGACTAAGGATCTTGTTGCCTTTGTGCCTGTGGGGCATGTTTGTCCTTGCCTCCAGAGCCAGCAGCATTTGACTCACTGGCTTTAAATGACAGGTTCCTTACATCAGATCATCTTTGAATCCAGCTACTATGGCAGTAAATTTTAGCAGATAACAGCAAAATAACTTTTCTCCAGCCTAGTGACCAGCCATCTCTCTGTTTGGCTCTGACGTGTGCAGGAGAACACTGACTTTCCTTTTGAGGATTTATGATACTGCTTGTATGCAATCTAATCTGTTAAAACTCAGCAGTTCCTGCCTTCTTATCTCTCACAAGCTCACAGTCTTCCAATAACACTTCTCCCATTTCTCCTTCCCTCTCCATCTGTAAGTAGAACTGGTTCTGTCATTACTGTCATATTATAGGGTAATTGTACCCAAACTTCACTGATTTCTCCGCGACCACCTCCTAACCAAGCATGTGGCTAGAGCAGTAGCATCTGTTATTTTGGGTGGCAGCCCATAGACCTGGGTCTGACTAGAAAACATGCTGTTGCTGTCCCCAGCACCCTCTGTTCTCACAATTCTGGACTTTTTTTGTGCTTAATCCATGACAGGACAAGGTTCAGCACACACCATTCCCTGCTAGTGCCGTTCTCCAGGCATTCTGCAGGAGTCAAAGTGTTGCTCAGTTCTGAGTGAGCTGTGCTTGTAGGACTCTTCTTGGAGACTCTGGATTCCTATAGTTAAGGGATCTTAGAAAGGGCATTTATTTCCTTGTCACTCTCCAACCACAATAGCCTGGAGGTGGCTGCAGACCCCATGGTTGGTGGAGGAAGGAAAGGCTGTGCTGATGGGAGTGTGGGCAGGTGGGAGAAGGACTGGCCAAGCAGGTTTGAGTATCCCCTCTCCTCACCAATTGTTCTCACAGTGGTGGTTTGAGTTTTTGTGTGACATACAGGTAATTTTCAGGGCTGTGAAAGGCAAAACAGTGCAAGAGAAAAGGCAAGAGGGAGGAATGTTCATTTAGGTGTGTCATGGCTGTATCCAGTTTCCTCTTAACCACTCTGCTGGCATTGGAGTTGACAGTTTCCTTCTTTCTAAATCTCTTCCTAATATCTTCATTTCCCCATTTGGGCTCTCATCTCCCACCCTTAGTTACACACAGTTAAGGTCATGCTCCACCAATTAGGGTCACTTCTCGCCATCAGTGAGTGCTGCATCAAGGTTTGGCATGCTTAGAACAAAAAAACGTGAAGCTGCTGGGTTGAATCCAGAGGAGGCCATGGAGATGCTTTAAGAGCAGGAGCCCCTCTGCTGTGGAGCCAGGCTGGGAGAGCTGGGGGTGCTCACCTGGAGAAGAGAAGGCTCCAGGGAGAGCTCAGAGCCCCTTGCAGGGCCTAAAGGGGCCCCAGGAGAGCTGGAGAGGGACTGGGGACAAGGCATGGAGGGACAGGACACAGGGAATGACTTGCCACTCCCAGAGGGCAGGGATAGATTAGATATTTGGAAGGAATTCTTGGCTGTGAGGGTGGGGAGGCTCTGGCACAGGTTGCCCAGAGAAGTTGTGGCTGCCCCACAGTGTTCCAGGCCAGGCTGGACAGGGCTTGGAACAACCTGGTCTAGTGGAAGGCGTCTCTACCCATGGCAGGGTCATGGGACTGGATAATCTTTAAGGTCCCTTCCCCTGTGGTTTGATGAGTCAGTGTGGATGAGCTGGGGCAAGAGCTGAAGTCCTTTTCCAGACCAAGGTAAAATGGTTTCTAGAGAAGCTGTAGACTCTTGAGATTATTCAGGTGCTTCTGTCGCTCCTTTGAACGTGCTGGATGGTCGCACAAAGGCATGAGGAGAAGCACCCTGGCAGGAGAGACATCAGTGGCACCCTGGGGGATATGTCCCTTGGTGTAGGCCATGTTTATTCACACTCTCTCCTAGGTATGCCGTGTTCAATGAGGATGGGTCCCTGGCTGAGTTGAAGGGGTTTGAGGTGAAACGCCGGGGAGAACTGCAGCTGGTGAAGATATTCCAGTCATCTGTGTTTGAAGCCTTTCTGAAAGGCAGCACCCTGGAGGAAGTCTATGCTTCTGTGGCCAAGGTGGCGGATTATTGGCTGGATGTGCTCTACAGCAAGGTAGGCACAGCTCAGCAAATCTGTGCTCCAAGGTGGAGTGTGGAAAGGAGTATCTGAGCTGGTCGGGTACTGTGGGAGGTTGGACTTTGCTTGCATGGAGTCAGTGGTCCCCTGTACCTCTTTCACCATCAGTCACTTCACAGATGACACTGAGCTGGGTGGGAGTGTGGATCTACTGGAAGGCAGGAAGCCCTGCAGAATTATCTGGACAGGCTGGATCCATAGGCCGAGGCCAGGGGTCTGCAGTTCAACAGGGTCAGGTGCCAGGTCCTGCACAGGGGTCAGAACAACACCATGGAATGCTCCAGGCTGGGGACAGAGGGTCTGAAAAGGCACCTGACAGGAAAGGATCTGGGGGTGCTGATCAACAGTGACTAAACACATGCCCAGGTAGACAAGAAGGGCAATGGCACCTGGCTTGTACCAGCCATAGCATGGCCAACAGGACCATCCCCCTGTGCTGGACAGTGGTGAGGCACTTTGAACCCTGGGGTCAGTTTTTATCCCCTCATGATTAGAAAGACATTAAGGGGCTGGAGCATTTCCAGAGAAGGGAAAAGAGCTGGGGAAGTGGCTGGAGTGCAAGTCTGATGAGGACCAGCTGTGAGGGCTCAGCCTGGAGAAAAGGAGGTTCAGAGGGGACATTCTTACTCTACAGCTCTCTGACAGTAGGGTGGAATCAGGTGGGCATTGGGCACTTCTCCCAGGAAAAAAGTGACAGGATTAAAGGAAATGGCCTCAAATTGCAGCAGGGGAGGTTTAGGTTGAGTAATAGAGAAAATTTCATCTCCAAAAGGATTGTCCAGCTCTGGTACAGACTGGCTGCCTG
Source organism: Muscicapa striata striata (assembly GCA_030060385.1). Lineage (NCBI taxonomy): Eukaryota > Metazoa > Chordata > Aves > Passeriformes > Muscicapidae > Muscicapa > Muscicapa striata. Next base: position 173,374 of record JAREIS010000113.1, on the reverse strand, counting down.
TGGCAGTGGTGGAGTCCCTATCCCTGGAGGAGTTTAAAAGCTCTGTGGGTGTGACACACTGGGTACATGGGTTAGTGGTGGCTCTGGCACTGCTGGGGGAATGGTTTGACTTGGTGATATTAGAGAGCTTTTCATGATTCTGTGATTCAGTGAGAGTGATTCTGTGATTCTGAGACAAGGGAATGGGAGGGAACAAGAGTCTAACTGGGTCCTTGTCATGACCTGCTGGTTCAGGGGCACGATGTTCATCATAAATTCTCTTCAGGTTGAACAAAGACACTGGTCACATGTCAGGAACTCTTATGTTTTATTGTACAGTCGCTGTAACTCCAGCAATCAGCCCATTGCTTAAACTCAAAAGGTGTTAGTAACAAGCCAATTCTTACCAGAGACTTCCACAAGTCTTCTTCCACAAGAGTGGAAGCAAACAAGCCCTTAATTTTGTACAGAACACTTCAATAAGTTCTCAACTCCTGCCACAAGCACCTCAAAAGGCACTGGCTCACAAGCTGCCATAGACAACCAATATTTAAGGGTACTGGCTAACAAGCTGCAACACACCATCACACAAAGGTGCTGGCACATGAGCCACAGCACCACTGCTCAAAGGTCCTGGCTAACAGGCCACAATATACCTTTACACAAGCTCCCCACTTGCACAACAGCGTTCAATACAAATTATGAAGTAGAATATGATGGCCCTGCTTTGCTCAGGCAAAGCAAGGGAAGAAAAAAAGAATATCACCAGTCCTTAGATCTGTGTTGGTCTTGCTTTGGTCATGCCACATGAATGGTCCAGAGCTAGGGCAAACAATGAGACAAAGCAAGTGGAAGAGAAAAGAAGGAAGAAAGAGAGGATAAAAAGAAAAGAGAGGGGGACTTATTTGTTCCCTTTCATGCACAGCCAGCCCTTCTGGATGTGCATTGCTGAGGGGACTAAGCACGAGTATTAAGGTGTGGCAGGGAATTGGGTCAGAACAGCACTGCCACACCTCTGTGGGACCTTCTCCAATCACACCTTTCCTGTAGCAATACTCAGAATATTTGAGACAAAACATGTTTAGTTCTGGTCCTCTACAGTCCTTCGTTTTGTGATGCTGTTTTGCAACAAATTCTTGGTAAGCCTAACTTTGCATGCACAACACAAAGCAGTGCTGCCACAACTCAGCTGTGGCACAAACTGGTGCAAGCCAGAAACCCACACTCCCTCTTTTCTATAGATCCCACTGGTAGCTGTACTCGGAAACAATTCCCAGGCTCCCTGTAAAGAGATACATCAGCTGTGTCTGGTGTTCCCTGTTCCTGACAGCAGCAAAGTTTGATCATTTATTCTTTCTAACTTTGGGCTTTTCCCTGTCTTTCAGGCTGCTAACATGCCTGATTCAGAGCTGTTTGAGCTCATCTCAGAGAACCGGTCCATGTCACGCAAACTGGAGGACTACGGGGAGCAGAAGTCCACCTCCATCAGCACTGCCAAGCGCCTGGCAGAGTTTTTGGGGGACCAGATGGTGAAGGATGCAGGGCTGAGCTGTCGCTTCATCATTTCCAAGAAACCAGAAGGGTCTCCAGTCACCGAGAGGTAACTTCATCTGGATGGGCCAGGACTTCTGGCCTTGTGGGAGGAACCAAGAGGGGATGGGCAGGTAGCAGGAAGGGAGAGAACTGGAATGCGTGGCCAGAACTGGAATACATACCTGAATCTGATGCAGGCCATGAGCAGCGCAGTGGGTAATACTGTACAGCCCAGTGGTCTCGTGGGAGTTTAGAAGAAGCCTGGAGGATCTCCACAGGAGAGTAGATTGTGGGGTGCTAGGACATTGATTCCCTGCCTTCCCCAGGGCCATCCCTCTTGCCATCTTCCAAGCTGAGCCCAGCGTGCGCAAACACTACCTCCGAAAATGGCTGAAGAGCCCCTCGCTGCAGGACTTCAACATCCGTGCTGTGAGTGAGGCATCCCTTCAGATGACCCCGCATATGGGACGGGCTTGTCCTTTTGGAGACACAACCTGGGCAGTAGCTTCTTGTGCTCACAAAGCACAGGGCTGGGATGGGGGTGCTACTGGCATGTTTGATTCTATGTCTGGGGACCATTTTGCTTGGATCATTCTTCCCAGATCCTGGACTGGGACTACTACATCGAGAGACTGGGCAGCACCATTCAGAAAATCATCACCATTCCTGCAGCCCTGCAGCAGGTATGGGGCAGTGCGGGGGGGGGGGGTGGGGGGGGTGGACAGGAGGAAGGATTTGTGCTGGGGACTGAGTGTGATTTGGAGCTATTCTTCAGGTAAAGAACCCAGTGCCACGGGTCAGACACCCAGACTGGCTTCATAAGAAGCTCCTGGAGAAGAATGATGCGTATAAACAGAAAAAAATCAATGAGCTCTTTGTTTCAGAAGGCAAGAAACAGGTAAAGAGGATGAGGGAAAGGTGCTTGCTGTGCCAGTGGGGCTTTTCTCTTGCAGCCCCATCTTGCTGCTTTCCTTGCTCTCTCAGGTTCTTGCCAGCCGGCCTGTGGAGGGGGCACCCAGCTCACAGGTGGGTGACATAGAGGACTTTGGGGCTGTCAAGATCCCTCAGCCACTGGTTCCCATTGCAAATAAGCGGAAGCGAATCCCTGCAGCAGAGGAAAGCCAACAGCTGTCCCAGGACCTGGAGCTGTCCCAGTCCTGGCGGGAGATCCTGGGACCACCTCCACCCCTTGGCACCACCAAGGTAGGTGAAGCAGGTTGTGCAGGGGATGCCCCAGGACGTTGCTCATCCATTCAAGCAGCTTGGGTGCTTCCAGGAGCAAGCTGTGGGTTTTCCAAAACAGTCTGCACACACATGGCTCTGGGATACAAGGGGAAGTATAACCAGGAGACAGAAAAGCAACCACTGATAAAGAAAAGGGGGTTGGTGGCTTTGCAGCTGGGGCAGGAACATGATGTGGGACTGGGGGCTGGAGGGGCTAGGCTGTATAGTGTGTGCTGTGGGGCTGGGAAGTCTTTGCTGATTTCATGCTTGCTGTCACTCCACTCAGGAAGAGCATCTGGTCTGGCTGCGCTTCCACCAGAAGAAGTGGGAGCTGCAGGCTCGGCAGCGGCAGGAGCAGCGGAAGAGGCGGCGGCTGGAGGACGATGGAGTGGTGGCAGGTGGAGGAGCAGTCCGTGATGCTCTCTCCAAAGGGCTGGGCAGTTACCTGCGCCGGAGAGCGCGCAGCATCCTGGACTTGCCCTGGCAGATCGTGCAGGTACCAGGGAGAGGACCTGCCACAGAGCAGCCTGGGGCACAAGCCTCACATTTACACTCTGTGTCAAACAGTGAAGCTCAGGACCCCTGACCTACCCCATGTAAGTGTTAGCCCTAGGGAGCCCAGGAGGGGCTGCAAAGCCTCAGACTCACACACATCCGGATGGAAACAGGTGCCTACACAGTCATTCTTGGTGACTCTCGATGTGTGGATAGATCTGCTGGTAGGGCAGCTCTAGTTCAGGCCACAGGCAGCACTCCACAGTCACAGAATGGCAAAAACTTCTGCTGAGGCTGGGCGAGTTTTCATGTCCCACTGGTCCCACATCCTGCTCAGTCAGTGCCACCAGAGCTGGGGTCCCAGGGCCACATCCTGGAATATCTCCAAGGATGGAAATATTAATACTATTAATACTATTAAATTAATACTATTAATACCTTCCATGGGCAACCTGGAGCAGGTTTACCTTTTCAGGGAAAAAGTTTCTGACCTGCAGAGGGACCCTCCTACGTTCTGCTTTATTCCCATGATGTCTGGCCCTGCCACTGGGCACCACTGGGAAGAGTCAGGTTCTGTCCTCTCTGCACTTCCCTTTGGATACGTGGATGAGAGCCCTCTGAGCTTTATCTGCTCTGGGATGGACAGTCCCAGTTCTGCCAGCCTTTCCAAATATGAAAGATGCTCCAATCTCTTTCTCCTTGTGGCCTTTTACTCCATTCAGTATGTCTATGTCCTGTGTTGAGAAGCCCAGCACTGGACGTAGGATTCCTTCCAGTGGTGCCCAGAAGCAGACAATGCACAAATGAAGAAGTGGGGTGGTGTCATCCAGGTGTTTTTACAAACATTTGTTTTGTGTGGCCACCTAAGCCCAGCCTCTGTCACCCACTTCATCATCCAGAAAGGTCTCAGAGCTGCAGATTCAGGACTTCAGAGTGACTTGGAAGACATTTCCTGGAGTTAGTTGGCCAGCCTGAGGCAGAGTTTTCTTCATGGTACCCTGGGACAGTAACAGGACACTGGGACTGCAGAGCTGAAAGTGATGACTCTCTAAGCTCCCTGCTTTGTTTTTAGCCACCAGCTAACCATGTGGATCCCCAGAGCGCTCTGCAGTGTAGATGTAAGTACTGAGGGCATGTTGGATCTCCTAACGCTGATTTTGTGCCTCATGTCCTGCAGATCGCTGAGACTGGCCAGCCTGGGCTGTTCCGGCTGTGGGCAGTGATAGGGAGTGACCTGCACTGCATCAAACTGAGCATCCCCCGTGTCTTCTATGTCAACCAGCGCATCCCAAAGCCTGAGGAGGGAACAGCCTACAGGAAGGTGAGGATCTGCCCCTCTGGAAGGGGAAACAGCTGCTTGCACTTAGGTAAGACACTTCACCTCCCCTTACAAGCATCTACCACGCAACACCTCATTCTTCTACCCCATGGATATTCCTCATCCAGGTCCTAGTCCCTCTGCTAATCCCAGCCTGCCTGGAAATCAAGTTTTCTGTTACAGGAATTTATAATGTGCATGAGCATAACCCACTGATTCCTTAGGAGGGAGCACCAGGAGCTAGCCTGGCTCAAAGCCTGGGTCCTGGCAGTGGTGCCATGTGCTGGGATGTGTCCCAATAATCCTGTCCCTTACTTTGGCAGGTAAACAGGATACTGCCTCGCTCAAACTTAGTTTATAATTTGTACGAATACTCTGTTCCTGAAGACATGTACCAAGAGCACATTAACGAAATCAACGCAGACCTCTCTGCTCCAGACATCGAGGGAGTGTATGAGACACAGGTAACTCCTCCAGGTGCTCGTCTTTAAGGGTTGCTGAGCAGTAGCTTGTTAGTCTGAGTTCCAGTGAGACACCAAAGATCCAAGACCCTGGACATTGTCCAGGAAACTGGAAGTTATGCTCATATGGACAGAAATGCTGAGTATCCGCACATGGGTTACAGTATATTGAGAAAGGGACTTCAGTTTATTTGGAGTTAGGAAACTTTGGGGAAAGAAATGGAGAGCTTCCTCTAAACTAATTCAGAGCCAGTTCTGCTGGTATTGGAACCAGGAAGAAGGGGCATTTGGAGTAAAGCTGGGGGAAAACCTAACATATGTGGAGTGATACATAGGTCTGAGCATCTGAGTGCCATGTCTTCTAAAACAAGGTTGTAAAAGCTTTAGAGAAAAGAACAGCATATAATTGGAAGTTGGGAAGAGCAAGAACAACCTAAAAGAAATCCTGTAGAGAGCAATGAGGCTAAAATTAAATTTGCCAGTGCTGAAAATAAAGGTGGAAACCTGAGATGCTTGCTTCCAGTGAGAATATTGGTTTGTCAAGCAGATAAAAACCTGATGACAGGAATTTAACCAAGAAGATATTGTAGTGAACAGACCTGGCCTGTACGGAAGTGGCAGGATGGACCACACCATTGTAAGAGTGGAGTTAAAGACAGCATAAAGAAAGGTGAATTTGGTACTGAAATGCACTGTAGGATCATTATGGATGGGAAGTCCTGAGTAGGACAAGCTTTGCTGTCAACGGAGGTACCACTGGCTATGAAATGCTTTTTGAGGTGCAGGAGGCTGCAAGGGCAAAAAGATCATCACAGAGTTGGGAGACTTTTGCTACTGAAGTTACTGGTATAACCTATGAAGCATTCCAGTGGAACATAGTTAAAGAAAACTTTTTATGTTCACCTTAATTTTCTGCTTTTTAAAAATTTGAAGAAAGGTTTCTCAAGGCAAGGCACAACTCTTAGTGATTACGTGAAGGCTGTGAAATCCTGTGGTGATGTAAAGGGTTGAACCATATATGCCATCAGCAATTGAAAATGGTGCCCACCAAACCATACTGAAGTTTAGTAAGCAGCACCCAAATCTTACTTCAGATTACTTCTCTGAAGTGACTGGCATGTACCCAAATTCTTTATAACTATAGACCTTCCTCTAGGAAAAACTGAGTCCTCTCCAATCCAGTAGTGTTTATTAGGTGGGAAAGTGAAAAATCAAGAAGTTAAGGGGAAATTAAAATGAGCAGCTGAAGTAAAAAAAAAGGGTATGGAGAAATTTTAAAGATATGAAGGAATTTAGATAGTCATGGGGTAGCAGCATCTGTCAGCTGGGGGGTGGTTGAGCAAGTTGGACTGTGCAGCACAGAAGGAGACTCAGGGGACCTGCTCAATGCGAAGAGTGGAGAAGAGCCAAGCTCTGCTCTGGTCCCCAGGAAAGAATGGGAGGCAGTGGACACAACTTAAAACATGAAAATTCTGTGTGAATGTTGGAAAAAAATTCTGCAAATATTGTTGAGCAGGTTGCCCAAGGGGTTGTGGAGTTTCCATCCTCAGAGACACAGTTTACCCAGATGGACACTGACCTTGGCAAGGGAAGATCTATCTTGATCTTTAAATATCTGCAATGCAGTTCTGATCATCATCCCGAAAAATGCAGCAGGAGTAACAGAAGGATGCAAGGGGGGGAACAGTTTGCCCTTGGGGATGGAACTTAGATGGGAATGCTTCATCTTACTGAAGAGATGTGAGGGGCCTCTACAATTAAAATTAGCACAAGGGAAGAGCAATCAGGCAAGAACATGTTTATTGCTTCTCACTAGTTTAGGACCAGGTTCCTCAGCAAGCCTTCAGGAGTCTCCTGCAGCAGTAGATTTGACAGCTACAGGGTTAATAAAACAATATAGATCTGTGGTGAGTCTCCCACCATGCCAATTATCTGGAGGTTCAAATGGAGGCCCTGGCTCAGAGTGACACACCACAAATTGCAGAGCAGCAAGATTGCCCAAATATTGCTCCACATATCCTCCAAAGGTAGGATCTGGGCCTAGATAGGAAGACGTGTATTTTGAGATACATGTTCTATCTATACCTTTAGCAAGGCTGGTAATATCAAACTCATTCCAAGGCATCTCAGATATGTGCTACCCGTGGGTTTTAATCTGGGTCATTCTAGGTCTGCAACACCCAAGAAGAGCTTAGTAGCAGTTGTTCCGTCACATCTCTCCCCATCATTCCAGGTGCCACTGCTCTTCCGTGCCCTCATCCGCCTGGGCTGCGTGTGCATGGTCAGCAGACAGCTCGTCCAGCACCTGGCAGGGCGAGAGGCTGAAACCTTCAACATTGAGCACCTGGAGATGCGCTCACTGGCCCAGTTCACTTACCTGGAGCCAGGTAAGGCATCCTGGGAGAGGGTCTCCTGGGGCACCTGGCATCCATGGGCACCAGTGATGCTCTGTACTCTGTGTCCCCAGGAAGCATTCGCCACATCTACCTGTTCCACAGCTGCCAGGGCAGCAAGGCACTCCTGGGCCTCTTCATCCCCTCACAGCGCAAGGCTGCCATCTTCGTGCTGGACAAGGTAAGGAGTGTCGTGGAGAGTGGGAAATTGGGGGATGGCTGGACATGCCCTGGCCATGTGCCCTGACAGCCCAGAAACTCCCTGTGTCCTGGACTGATCCCCACAGCATGGGCAGCAAGGAAGGGAGGGATTCTGTCCCTCTATCTTGCTCAGGTGAAACCCCCACATGCAGAGCTGCCTCCCACCCTGGGGTTTGCAGCATAGGAAGGACATGGAGCTGGTGAAGCAAGTTCAGAGGAGGCCACAAAGATGCTCTGAGGAAGGCTGGAGCATTTCTGCTTTGGAGAAGGTGGGAGGTGTTAAACGAGGAGAAGAGAAGGCTCCAGGGAGACCTTGGAGCCCCTTTCAGTGCCTAAAGAGAGCTGGAAAGGAACTTTGGACAAGGGATGGAGTGACAGAACAACGGGGAATGGCTTCCCACTACCAGAGGGCATGGTTAGGTGGGATATTGGGAGGAAATTGTTCCCTGTGAGGGTGGTGAGGCCCTGGTACAGGTTTACCAGCAAAGCTTTGGCTGCCCCATCCGCAGAAATGTTCTTAGGCCACATTGGATGGGGCCTGGTCTAGTTGACCTCAGGTTGCACCAGGAAAGGTTTAGGATGAATATTAGGAAAAACTTCACCAAAACAGTTGTCAAGTCTTGGTACAGCTGCCCAGGACAGTGGTGGAGTCACCATCCCTGGAGGCATTTAAAAAGTATGAGGATGTGGCACTTGGAGACATGGTTTAGTGGTGGCCTTGGCAGTGTTGGGTGACGAGCTGGACTCTTCCAGGTATTTTCCAGGTATTTTCCAACCTAAAGAATTCTGACATTGTGTATTGTCCCTGTCTGTGGCAGGAGGTTGGACTAGACAACCTTTAAAAGTCCCTTCCACCCCAGACCATTCCCTGGTAGGGCCAGGCAGCAGGAGGTTTCTCCATACATCACACATCCCTGCCATGTTTTGGCAGGGCCTCTGGCACTGCACATCCCAGGGTCACTCTCCCCCTGCTCTGACCTAGTCCCTCTTGCACTCAGGTACGCAGCAACCAGATGCCAAACCTTACCACCTTGTTCTCAGCAGAGCGTGCAGGCTCTGCTGGAAAAGGTGGGCAAGGAGCTGTTGCCCCCAGACAAACACACCTTCGAGGTGCGTGCTGAGACCGACCCCAAGGCCATTTACAGAGGTGTCCAGCGGCTGCTCTTGGGCTACAAGGTGAGATGAAGGTGTGGGAAAGGTTTCAGTGGGACCTTTGGGACTAAGGGAAGGATGGTGTGGAAGGCACTGGTGCACTAGTTCCAAGAACACCTGCACGTAACTGCTGGACTGAAAGTCAAGAAGTGGGTACTTGTTTCACTTGTGGGGGGCTTACTCAGGGCAGTGCCTGCAGCAAGGCCCACTTCAGGATCTTGTTCCATCCCTGTGCTCAGCTGGATGTTGGAGGTGGGCGAGTGCTTCGGGAATGCTGGGGTGTGCTGTCCCAGGACCATTGTGAGGAGGGGCATGTGACACCACCAGCTTCCTGCTAAGCAAGTGAGAGGTGCACCAGGACATGTCTCCTTCTCCTTGGTGCAGGATGAACGCCGGGGCCCCACATTGGTGGCTGTGCAGTCCAACTGGGACCTGAAACGGCTGGCGAGCGGGATCCCCACCATTGAGGAGTTCCCCTTGGTCCCCATCCGGCTGGTAGATGACATTAGCTACTCGGTCCTGGACTGGCAGCGCCATGCCGCCCGCCGCATGATTCGCCACTACCTCAACCTAGACACCTGCCTCTCCCAGGCTTTTGAGATGAGCAGGTACACAGGGTGGCCATGTTCCCCTTAGGCTGTCATGCTCTCAGTGGGACCACAGGAGCTGCCTCATCCCTTGAGGTTTTTGTCAGGGTCTCTTTTTCCTTCAGCTGTTCTCACACCAATGACTACTGATGTCTCCTTGCCTCAGGTACTACCACATCCCCATTGGGAACCTCCCTGATGACATCTCCACCTTTGGCTCTGACCTGTTCTTCTCACGCCACCTTTGTCATCACAACCACCTGTTGTGGCTGTCCCCCACGGCCCGCCCCGACTTGGGGGGGAAGGAGGCTGATGACAACCGCCTGGTCATGGAGTATGATGAGAGAGTCTCAGTTGAGATCAACAACCCTGGCTGCTACTCCACAGGTGAAGAGGGAGAAGGGTAGTAGCATTGAATGGGGCAGAGCTGGATCCTGCTCTGTGAGTCCTGCAGAGGGGTGGATGCAGTCCCCAAAGAATCTCTATGGTGACAGTTGTAACCAGCAGCTTTTGGATTTCAGCATCGGTATGGGGCAAATGGATGGCTAGGGGCATGTCCTGGAGCAGGGAAGGCTTTAACATGTGCAGGCATCAAAATAGGGACTTTTTTACCAGTGACCAATGACAGCAGCACTTTGCAGACCAGCCTAAGGAAAGCTCACTTGGTCATCACTGGTGATGCTGGGACAGGTCTCACTTAGGCAGCTTTAGTGTAATGAGTTCTTCTGAGGTCCACTGTTGAAGCCTCCAGGAAAACAGGTGGTCCCCAGAGGGTCAGTAGGCCCAAGTCTTGTTGAAAGACAAGGCTCAATCAAATGAAGGTCCAGTCATGCTTATGAAAGCATCTGCCCTCTGAGTGCAGTAGCACCTATAGATTAGATCACCCTGTACCTGTGAAAAGCACTTCTGGCAGCAGCAGGGAGAGTGTTCCTGGTCCTTTCTCTGCCTCCCTGCTGATGGTTGTGTCTGCTTCTAGTGTGTCTGGAGCTGGACATCCAGAGCCTGGCTGTGAACACCGTGTTGCAGTCCCACCACGTGAATGACATGGAAGGAGGCTCCAGCATGAGCATTAGCTTTGATGTGATTCAGCAGGCATCCTTGGAGGACATGGTGACAGGGAACCAAGCTGCCAACATCCCAGCCAGCTATGATGAGACTGCCCTCTGCTCCAATGCTTTCAGGTGTGGCTTGAGAAACAGCAGGATGTAGAGCAGGTGGTCTCCATCCAGCAGGTGGCTGGTCCCCTCAGGGTCCTGCTTCATTCCCTCCTGGCTTTAGCCTTTCTCCAGCAGTATGGCTTGTAGAGTGCTCCAAGTATAAATCCATGCCTCAAGTGCATGGCAGGCATCTTCTCCAACGCGTTGGAAAATCCTTAGGGCTGCCTGGTGCCTCAGCCAGCAGAAGTGTGGGGATGTTGCTTTCTCCTTTGTTCATGCTCCACCAGGTTATAGAGGCACAAATCATGTGTTCAGCTGAGGGCTGAACAAGGGAGTTCCTGTTCTAAATCCTCTAGTGTGTCCATAAACACATCTCTGTCAGGAAGTAAGAAGGGGTTGCTGGTGGCTGGTGGGGTGATGCTGGTCTCTGCTCACTGGCAGGATTTTGAAGAGCATGGTGGTTAGCTGGGTGAAGGAGATTACACAGTACCACAACATCTATGCAGACAACCAGGTCATTCACTTTTACCGCTGGCTCCGCTCTCCTTCCTCCCTTGCTCTATGACCCAGCACTGCACCGCACGCTCCACAACATGATGAAGAAGCTTTTCCTACAGTAAGTGAGGTCTGAAGTGTGCCAGGCTGGTGGATGGGGAATGGAGAGGTGTGATGTTAGTGACCAGGATGCTGGCATCCAAGTGGTCCTCCAGAATGGTGGGGCAGTAGGATGGACCTCTCATCCTTTTTGGGTGACTTCCCTTGGCCAGTGTGGCTGCATGTTGACTCCAGGCTGGTGGATCAACACATCCTCTTAGGGTCACATCTGCCCCTCTGGCATTGCTTTCCCACCCACTGACCCCACCCTGTGCCCTGCTGCAGGCTGGTGGCTGAGTTCAAGCGCCTGGGCTCCTCTGTGGTCTATGCCAACTTCAACCGCATCATCCTGTGCACCAAGAAGAGGCGCATTGAGGATGCCATCAGCTATATGGAGTACATCATCAACAGGTGGAGTGCACCTGGAGGCTCCTGGGTGGTGGGGCTGGGGCAGGGCTCAAGGCTCTGAATTTTTGCCTTCTGATGCATCTCAGAACTGAATCTATTACTTTTTTTGGCAAACCTACTGAAGGGACAAGGCTTCCCAGTTCTCTTTCTGTCATGCTTGGAGTAGTGATCTGTCCCTAGCTGTCCTCCATAGGCAGTATTCCAAGTATACATATAGGATTCAATCTTGAAGAGACTCCAGGGGAGCTCGAGATGCCCATCAACTTGTCCCTTGGCTGGCTGGCTGCATCCCAGCTGTGGTATAGGCACCTTGACATAACAGCAGAGAGCCAAGTGTCTTTGGGCATGACTTGCCCTGGGATCCCTGGCAGGGGTCCATTGGGAAAGGTGACACCCTTCTCTCCTGGCCAGTACCACCTCCTCATGTGTCCCATGGAGAAGAGATGGTGCTGACACAGGGACTGACTGCAGTTTCCTCCCTCCAGCATCCACTCCAAGGAGATATTCCATTCTCTGACCATCTCATTCTCCCGCTGCTGGGAGTTCCTGCTCTGGATGGACCCAGCAAATTATGGAGGTATCAGGGGAAAAGTAGATTCTCGCATCCACTATGGGGAGGTAAGAGATGGAAAGCACCCTGTCCCTTGGGAGCAGAGCAGGGAGGTGTTGGTTGGGCATGAGGGACTGCTATGGTATTGCTGGGACCCCCAGAAGGACACCAGCAAGAGGCAAGCATTGGAGGAGGAGAGCGAGGAAGAGGAGGAGGAGGAAGTGGCGAGGGAAGAAGAAGAGGAGGAAGGGGAGCCAGATGTGGAGGAGCTGTTGGAGAACAGCTGGAACATCGCGCAGTTCCTGCCCCAGGCCGGCTCCTGCCAGAGCTACTTCTTGATGATTGTGTCAGGTGACCAGTATGGGGAGATGCTGAGGTTATTGTGCTGTCCTAGTGCCAGCTCTGGGTAGGAGCTGGAGCCTTGCCTATGTTTTCCCAGCCTACATTGTGGCTGTGTACCACAGCATGAAGGGGGAACTGCGGCGTAACACCCCTGGGAGCACCCCCATCAAGAGGAGGAGCACCAGCCAGGTGTCCCAGGAGGCTCTGGGGGAGCTAAGGGCCATGCCTGGTGAGTGCCAAGAGCCAGGGCAGCCCTGCTGCAGGCAGAGAACCACCCACCTCGCTTGCCCAATGTGCCACCAATCAGTTCACTTTCTGCTTCATCCCTCTAGGCATGATCACCTTCTCACAAGATTATGTGGCCAATGAGCTCACCCAAAGCTTCTTCACCATTACCCAGAAGATCCAGAAGAAGATGGCTGGTTCCCGAAATGCTACAGAGCCCTCAGACATGTTCCCAGTCCTGCCTGGCTCCTACCTGCCACTCAACAACCCAGCTCTGGAGTTCATCAAATATGTTTGCAAGGTCAGTGGGGGTTGGTCAGGCCCCTTGGCTGAAGGATTAGGGTCTGAATGGAAATTCTGGTCCTTCTCCATTGCTGCAGGTTTTCCCAGGAGGGATCTACAACCAGTTTACTCTGCCCTGAATCCATATGAGGGTCACAGATCTGAGCTGTCCTGCTCAGAACAGTTTCTGCTGCTAGGCTCACCTGATTTTTATCCTTGCAGGTCCTCTCCCTGGATGCCAACATAACCAACCAGGTGAACAAACTACGCCGGGACCTGCTGCGCCTCATTGAGGTGGGCGAGTTCTCAGAAGCAGCCCAGTTTCGGGATCCTTGCCGCTCCTATGTGCTTCCTGAAGTCATCTGCAGGAACTGCAACTTTTGTAGGGACCTGGACCTGTGCAAGGATCCTTCCCTTTCCCAGGTACAGTCTCTCTCCCGAGGGCAATAGAAGCCCCAGTACAGCAGTGCTGGAGGTCAGCTGGTCAACTTACCCACTTTATCTCTTCATCTCCCCTTTTTTTTGCAGCTCTGCCTGGTGCCCATGATCATCCTCACCTAGAGCCAGTTGTCTGTTCTTTTCTAGCTGCATGTGATGGATCTGAGCATACTAGGGCTTTGGCTTATGTTCTGTCCTCTCCGGAAACAAGTTCCACCATCCCAGTGCATGGGACTTGCGGTGCTCACCTCCCTCTCTTTGCCCCTAGGACAGGTTGGTGCTGCCCAGCTGGCACTGCCCCAACTGCCATGTGCAGTACGATATCGATGCCATTGAGATGGCACTGGTGGAAGCCCTGCAGAAGAAGCTGATGGCCTTCATGCTGCAGGACCTGGTAAGCACAGGGATCCCATGCTCTGCCCATTCCCGTGGTGGTCTGTGCCTGGACAGAGGGGCTCAGTCTAATCTCCTGACCCACCTGAACATCCTTGGCCTCCAGGTGTGCAAAAAGTGTCATGCCGTGAAGGAGACGCACATGCCTTTGTACTGCACCTGTGCTGGAGACTTCACCCTCACCATCTCCTCCCAGGTACTTTAATTCCTGCCCAGCCCAGCAGCTCAGTGAGAGGCCCTAAAGTGCCCTGTGCCTCCTTTGCCTCTGCTCTAACTGTACGTCCCCTGGCACCTGCTGAGCTGCCCTCTGGCCAGCCCTGCACAGCCACTCCATCAGAGCCCCATCCTTCCCTCGCTGTTCTCTTCTCCCCAGGCCTTCATGGACCATGTCAGTGTCTTCCAGAACATCGCCCGCCACTATGGCATGGCCTACCTGCTGGAAACCATTGAATGGCTGCTGCACACTAACCTCCAGCTCCAGCAGTGAGGCCTGGGCTGCTCTTCCTCCATGCTCTCCATCTCCATGCTCTTACATCCATGGAGAGTAGTACTGGACCCCCTTGGCCAGAAGCCAGACCAAAGAGATAAGGCACACCCCTCCTGCAGTGAGGGAAGAGAGGGAGAGCCGTGCTTGGGACTGGGTTGTCTTTTACCCCAGCTGGTGAGAAAAGGGGACTTGGGAGTTTCCAGTGGCTGGAGCTGTGCTCCACAGATCTGTGCTGGCCCCAGGTATGGTTTTAATTTTCAGTTTCTTTAAATAAATGAGTGGTAAAAGGCAGGTGCAGTTTTTAGGGAGGGAGGAATCAGAGGCTATGGGTGCTAGTGGCTGTGGTACTGATAGCCTGGGACATACTGATGGCTGTGGTACCACTGGCTTCACCCCATCGTCAGCCCAGCATGAGGCAGCCTACAGGTGCTGCCCACACCTGCCAGCAGGTCCTGCCTGTGGGCAGCTGGCTGTGGTGGGGCAACTTCCCTGTGCTAGTGTGCTTGGGCAGGCTTTGCCTGAGCACTTGTCAGCTCTCATTAAGGTATTAGTGGGTCTGTCCAATGAGGTGGGGGGCAGGAGACCCTATACACATCCCTGCAGCAGGACCAGCAGCCTGTGGCTGGGGGCTGTACATATCCCCACCATGACAGTGCGGGTCTGGAGGATGGGGACACAGCTATCAGCTCAGACACCCGTGTTCCTCCATTTCACCACAGTGAGCAGCCCTGGGGAAGGTTTATTGACAGCCTGGGGCTGGCAGTGATGGCAAGTGGGCTGTAGGACATGTCCCACTCTTCCATGTTGCTGCTCTTCATGGAGGCAGCAGGTCCCTCAGAACTGTGGGCCACTGATGATTTCAGGCAGAGGATGCATTATCCACCCTGCTACTGTGACCTGGTGTGGTGTGAGGCTGGAACAACCCCAGAGTCATGTCCCTCCACTGAGAACCATCTAAGGAGGAGATCAATGGGCACTGTAATGATGGGACAGGGCCATCACCTGTAATTGTAGCCAGGGAAGCCAAAGTCCTTTTAGGCTGGAGACAGTAGGAGGAAGAGTATGGGCTGCACTGGGTGGTCAGACATGTCCAGTTTGCACTTATGGCTGATGATCACACTGACCCTACACAGCAGCAGGGACCGTCAGCCCTCACGTTGCATGGACACAGCATCCCAAAGGGTATGAGCCGTGGCATCTCAATGGACACAGGACCACAGCAAGCCATCCTTGTGGGCATGGCATCAGGAGCGTTTGGGCACCTCAATATGGGAAGGCTGTAAATCTGTTAGAGAGCATCCAATGAAGGCTGTGAGGATGGTGGAAGGTCTAGATCTGAAGTCATACATGGGGCAGCTGAGGGCACTTGGTTTATTCAGACCTCACCAGGGAGACTGCAGCTCCTCTTGAGGGGCAGGCACTGATCTCTACTCCATGAGAAGGGACAGGACCTGAAGGAACAGCTGAAGCTGTTCCAGGTGAGGGTCAAGCTGGAGATCAGGAAAAGGTTCTTTCCCCAGAGGGTGCTGGGTACTGCCCAGTCTCCCCAGGGAATGGGCACAGCCCCATGGCTGCCAGAGCTCTACAAGTGTTTAGACAACACTCTCAGGGATGCACAGGGTGGGATTGTTGGGGTGTCTGGGCAGGGTCAGAAGTAGGACTCGATGAGTCTTGTGTGTTCTTCCAACTCAGGGTATTCCATGATTCTATGAAAAGTGCTGACTGGGTGCCAAGGAACAGTAGTAGTAGTAGTAGTCCTTGGAGGATCCAAAAAAGGGGGGGAAGAGCTCTGGGCTGGGCAAACACGGAGGCAGGATGGAGCAACACTGCAGTTGTACTGGGATGGATTCTCTCACTGCCAGTGCAGTGCCAGAGGCAGGCAGGGGGATTCTCTGCGGCACACTCTGCTCCTCTGTCCCCCCGCCATCACCTGGCTCACACCAGAGACGGTCCCGGGGTGACACCGTCATGCTCCTGCTGCGCCGGATGCCTGCTCCCCCCACAACCATCGCCTGCAAGGGATGCTGCTCCAGCTCGAGCGGAGCGCTTCGTCTGGGCTTGGCTAGACTGGGCTCAGCTGAGTTTAGCTGGGCTGGTTTCGGCTGCATTCAACTGGGCTGGGCTGGCCAGAGTTCAAATAGATTTTTACTTCTACTTTTTAAAGCCCTGATGTCCTGAGTAGCAGTTCAAGGCTGCTCCAAGGAAGCTACTGGAGATGTTTTATCTATTCTGGAGGAAACTATCCCAGATGACTCCAAGACTCCTCCCAGTCACCTTCTGGGGCTTTTGAATCTGTGATTTCAAGACGTTAAATCCCAGGTAGCAGACCCAGACTACTCCAGAGAAGCTGCCTGTGATGTTTTGCACTTTGGTAGAAACTCTCTGGTCAAGGATCCAGCTGAGACTTCTCCCAAGCATCTCATAGAGTCTTTTCACTAATACTGATAAATCCTGACATCCCGAGTAGCTGTCCAGGCTCCTACAAGGAAGCTACTTGAGATGGTTCTCTTTTTGAATGAAAATTTATCTGCTGGAATCTCCCTGCAACTTCTTCCAGGCATTTTCCAGTCTTTTCATCTCTAACTTAGGCACTTAATATCCCAGGCAGCAGCCCCAGACTCCTCCAGGGAAGCTGCCAAGATGATTTTTCTCTCTTCGTGGAAATTGCATCTTCTAGGTTCCACACGAGGCCCCTCCCGTGCATCTTCTGGAGTCTGTGTTTTATTTCAGCACCTGAAATCCCAAATAGCAGCCCCAAGCTCCTCCCAGGCATCTCCTGAAAGCTTTACACAGCTGCTTTAGTCCCCTGAGAACCCAGTAGCAGCTCAAGGCTCCTCCAAGAAAAGCAACCTGGGCTGACCATTTCTCATTGAGAACGAACTCTCTCTTCTGGGATCTACCCAAGATTCCTCCCGCTTCTTACAGTGCCCTGTGGTCATGGGTAGCAGCCCCAGACTCCTCCCATCTCCAAGATGATCTTTTTCTTTTGGAGGACTCTGTCTTGCATCTGTCTGATGCAACACTGTGGATCATTGCAGCACTGTGGATCATGCACAGTCCTCTGGTCGAAGGCCCCAGAAATGAATCTGGGAGCACTTCAAGAACCTTGGATGGTTTACGACACCTAAGGCGTTAAAGCCTCCTCTTACATCAGTGTGGTTGAGCCAGTTATGCCCCATCAGAAGGGATGAAAACCCCCAGGCCATGGTGTGAATGTCCTGCTACTTTCCCAGGGCTGGGGGAGTTTTACTGGCCTGAGCCAGTTGTGAGCACACTGGTGTGATAAAAAGCAGTATCCCATCTCCCTTGCCTGGCTAAAAAGCCCTGCTTGCACCCCTCTCCCTCTCGGCTGTTCCCTTGTTGTTAGCAAAGCACTCAGGATGATCTATCTGCTCCATGGCCTTCCCAGCCACCAAGGTCAGGCCTGGAGTTCACCACATTCTCCTTTTCATCCTTTTTGTAGAAGGACATTGATGCCTAGAGGAGCTAGAACAGAGGCTACACAGGGTTAAGGGGAATAAAATTGATATTTATTGAAAGGCCTTCAAAAGCCACACCCTGGCAGTACCAGTGCCACAGTGTGGCCCCTGCCCTGCCCAGATGGCTCTGAGATGGAAGCAAAAGAGGGCTTGGTCACATGATCTCACATCTTTATAGACTTCAGTCCATTTGCATACAGGAGTCAACTATCGAATTAATAGTTTCAAATGGTAAGGTCTCATTTTCCTTGCCTGCTTGCTGGCCTGCCCTCCTCTTTTCACATTGTTTATGCTTAGGGCCTGGAGTATGAAGAAACTGTCCTTGAGTCCCCAGCTGGAATAGGACTGTTTTGTCTTTATCACTCAGGCACAACGGAAAAGCACACTCAAGCAGAACAGAAAAACTTAGAACTTAAGGCATCAACATCACAGTTTCCAACCCCCTGATGAACTGCTGACAGATGATAAATAAAAGAGAAGACCACTTGCTTAAAGGAGAAGATGCTTTCTTAAAGTTAAAAGAACACCTGTGCCAGTTAAAATCTAAAAAAAAAAAAAATCTTTAGATTTAGTTAAATTATTTACTTTATCCCCTAAAATTATTTTCCACAATGGATGCACAGCTTGCAAGTGTTGCCCCTAATTCTGTAAAGGCATTTTTGGACTGAGAAATCCAAATACCTGTGTGCATGCTGTGGCTTCAGCCAGCTCAGTCTTCCTCCTCTGCTGCTGTCCTAGTTTGAAGGACAGGTGTCTGCCAATAAAGGCAGAAGCTCCTCTTTGAAATAGAGAATTTAAGTTCTCTCCCTCCTGAGTACTATAGTTGTTTGAATCAGGAACCCAGTCCCCCACCTACCCCTTTGTCTAGAGTCGTGAAAAGAGCCTGGGCATAACCTGGCAAGCTCCCTTAGCATAATAATGGGAAAAAATCTTTAAACTGGGATGGTAAGAGAACAAAACCCAACCCCCAACAGCTGCCCTCCCAAGGACACCATCACAAACCTACTACCTGGGGGTCTCTCTGTTAACGATTCATCGGACACTTTTCCTCTTTCTGAGGGCTGTCCTACTTGTCTAATTCTCGACCAGATTTCCTCTACTGATTCTTATCTGTAATTCAACTCATCTGCCTATCCTCCATTCTCCCCCATTCACATACCCCTGTTTGTTTGTGTCCACCTGTGTCAGGCTGATTTTCAGGTAGTTAAGGGTTGGATGAAAACAATTTTATTTGCTTTTTTTTTTTAACATGGCATGGCTTTTGGTACATTTTGATTTCTCCTGACACTGTGTCCTGGTTTAGAAATGGTATTCTCCATGGTATTACTCCCACTAAAACCATGTGCTCCTCCCCTCTCCAACTGGAGGTACAAAAGGCTGAGATAAGAACAATTCACTGGAAACAGCAAGGAGATAAGAAAGCAAACAGTAGCAGCAACACTACTAATAACAAAAGGTATAGTGAAATTATTCACATGGGAGAACTCCCCTCTAATAGATACAACAGATGTCCTCTTAACCAGAAGGAACCCCTCTCAGAAAACAGTCCCTTTTCCCTGCCCCAACAATGACATGAGGTGGTATAAAATAACATCAGGGTCCTGGACATGCCCGCTCCTAGCTATTGCAAAAATGGCCTCTGTCCTGGCCAGAACCAGGACACCCTGCATGCAGGTGAGCTTACAGGAAAGGCTCTGGACAGACCTGAAGCCCTCACAGGACCTTCCCAGGCTGGGTTCTGGCTCTGTTGGAGACAGCTTGTTCTTGCCTGGAGAATTTCAGGTAAGAACAAGTTCACCACAGTTCCTGCATTCTGAAACTCTTGGGGCTAAGTCACACACAGTAGAGGGTGAGATGGTATAAGGATGTTTTAACAAGGTCTGCTGAGAGCTGATGGTGATAAAGCTGTTCCAGGAAACAAAGGTGTCCCTACAGGGAAGTTAGAATAGAAAATGAGAGGCACAAACTTCTGGATGACAGAAAGGAGGCAGACAGGGACCGACCAGGCACAAGTGTGAGTCACACCCCAAAGGGTGACCCTTTTTGCAACCCCTCAGCTGGAGGGTCCCTCTGGTTAGCAGAAGGTAGTGGGCACACAGGGGGCACTGACCCAGCACCAAAGGGTAGCAGTAATAAGGCTGTGACACATGGAAGCAGGCCTCCCTCCTCGGGAGGTGCCAGCAGCAGAAGCTCTCAGGGCTGTGAACAGGTCAGGCCTCCTCATGCATTGCACCCCAACAGCCTCCTGTCTTAGCACAGCACTCTGAGAAACTGCTACTCTGCCTGTGGTACATGCAGTTTTAGGGATGCAGTAGGACCTACAGACCATGACAACCCTCAGAGGGTCCCTTCACATGACTCTCAGGGTAAAACAAAATCTTTCAGTCCTAAGGGTATCGCCTTGAAGGTGCCTGGAAGTCTAGCCCAAAGAGATGGTTCCCACCTACTTTGTGTGAAAGTTCATCCATACCCAGAGTGATTCCCCACTCACCAGGCCCCAAAACCAGAGTGGTGCTGCTCAGCTGGAAATCCCTGACACTGGACCCTTTGATCTCTGAACCTTTCCTCACCAGAGGCTTTCCTGGGAAGCATACACCTTTCCTCCAGCTTCTGTCTGCCCTGTAAGGTTTCCAGAAATAGAACAGTGTATTCAAGCCATGGAAACCACCTTGTTGCTGTAAGATCAGGCAGCATCAGGTTTTGATGGCTAAACACAGGTGACTCCAATCTTCAACCTGTCTTATGCCTGAGGTCTCTTGTGTTTAACAGCCTTTCATCAAGCTGTTTCCACAATGAAATCTACCCAAAATCATGACAGAATCAACACTGAAAATCATTCCTGAAAAATTATCATTTCAAGCTTCAATGACTGCCTAGAAACAGACAATTTAACAACTGTGCCGAAATCTCTTTTCTTGTTCACCGGGATGGTGCTTTTTTTATTTGCATTGCTTGCTTCTCATACAGTTGAAGGAATGGTCATGTACAGCTGTGGAAGCATCAGGAGAAGCAAAAAGCAGAATACTTCCAAAAGCAGCACATGCTGATGGCAGCCAGACTAGCAGTCCAGCAAACAATCCCTGCATGCCAAGTGCAGCTTCTCAGGATACCCAGGTAATGGAACAGGGAAGGATTGGGCTGGGTGGGGGCAGGGAATAAACAGTCTGGTCTCAGACTGGAAGAAATCCTCAAGCCATTAAGTGTTGAGGTTGGGAAGGCAAAGAACTGGAATTATAAAACACCCAGACAAGAAGGCAAAAAACAGCAAAGCCAGTCTGTCTCAGAAATGGGAGTCAAGAACCTCTGGGAGAGGTGCCTCTCAGGTACCTCCTGAGAGGTAGCAGAAGGGAGACTCAAAACCTGAACATGACAGCCAGCCTAAGAAGTGCCCAGGAAGTGTGGGAGTGATGGAAAGTCTGGCATTCCTCATCTTGGAATCTGGAACCCTCACAGACTAGGTGAGTGCTGGCATCATGGGGTCTAGATCTTGGGCATTTTCCTTGGAGACACCTTCCCTGAGACTAGGGAGCAAGACAGAAGGAATGTGTGTGAGAGAAACTTTCTCCTTCAGTTCAATTTTAGAGCAAAGCTACCTTTTCTTCTAAAAGGCTTTCCATTAAACTCTGTACTCTTGTTGCAATTTTGCAACCTTATTCTCTACAACTTTGTCAAATCTAAGAGATTTGTAATGAATTCTGTTCCAAGTCCCTGGCAGAGATGGGAACGCCTGAAAGTAAACACAATGCTTTTCACCATTATGGAGACCCCTTGGACAAACACAAAAGCTATTCAGACCAAAACAAACAAACAAACAAACAAACAAACAAAACACAACAAAAAAACCACAAATTACTGGGAGAGTGAGGTGGAAAACTTCCTGTTTCCCATGAGCAGCACAAACAAAACCCCTGATTTTAGGACACCATAATCGAAGAAGAATGTAATTCTCAGCAGAGAGTGACCCTAAGCGTTTAGGCAAAGAAATATCACTGCATCCACTTGTGCACTTGGCCTGGATGAAATTCACAGTCCCAGACCTTCCAGTCAATAGATTAAAAAAAGGCCAATAGAATACAGTTTAAAAGATAGGGAGAGGAGAGGAATGGAGGGGTTGGTGTGTGCAGGCATAAAGAATGGGCATACAAACTGATGGAGGTTGGGAGAGATTTTGCAGCCATGAAAAGAACTGTCTTTTTTTTTTTTTTTTTTTTCCAAAGCTTTTACAACCTGCACTGAAAATTGAACTGATGATATACTAATTTTTTTCTGATTTCTGAGATTTTTTTTTTCCTATCTTCTCCCTTGGAGCATATCTTCAAAACCTTAAATGAAATCCCTTTCAATTTTAGGCTATCTTGAATGAATGGCTGGGGGAGAATAGTCATTGTTAAATACAGAGAATTGTTTCTCTCTTAATTTTTTTACCCTGGTCTGTTAGAGAGCAGATGTTGAACTTGCTTGGGTTCTACCCAGCTTATTACAGGCATAAAGAGCTGATTTACCTCCATCACACGTTCCTCCATCAGTGACAGTCCTTGATGTCTCCTCATGGTTGGTGAGCAGAAATCCAGGCTGAGACATGATTCATTAGCCAGCAGCAGGAAAGGGTTTGGTAGGGAACCAGCTACAGCCTGGAAGTGCCCGTTTTTCTACCTTGACTGTGACCAGTTCCAATGAAGAAGACATCATTGTCCCATCTCATATGAAACTGCCAAAGCCAAGATAGGCTGGAGCAGGTAGCCTGTCAGGGTGTGACTGGGGTTTGCCAATTTTAATACATTTAATTTCTTTTATAGATAGGATTTAGGAGCAGAGACAAGGCAGGCTTAAAACTTGAAAAGGTATAAGAGGAAATTTATTAATAACACAAAACAATTCAGAATAAGATTCTAGATTACTCCCTCCTCCCCCTTTCTTCATACCAGCAACATACAGAAAAACACTTTACTCAGTTATCTACTTAAATAATCATTTCAGTTCACTCTAGAGAGAAAAGTCCTTTTTTTTTAGTTTAGGCTTAGGGGATGTTTCCATTCTCATAATTTGCATCCTCCCGGACCTACAAATTATGATTTTTTTCCTCCCATTCTCACAGTCCTTCCAGAGCTGTATTATGGGTTGCTGCACACATAGGGTACCATTTTTAAAGGCAGGCTGCTGAAAACACAAAAGTCTCTTTATCTCATTCTTCATCAAATGTCTCTGTTCAGTATTCCAGTCCCAAAACAGAGAGAGCTTCATTTCCCTGAGGCAAAAAAGTCTTCATCTCAAGCACCTAACCTCCCCAAGTATATTCCAAGTTTAAAGGACTTTCAGTGAAATCAGAGTCCCCTAGAACCCATAAAAAAAAAGTTTTCAGCTACTTACCAGTGGCATCTTTTCATCTCTCCATCAGGAACCTTGTCTTCATTCCACTGACTTCTGTAATTCTTCTTGCTTTATTCCTTTCGTTCCGGGGAGCTCAGGAAAAATCTAGAGTCTCATCCAGGCACTAAGAGTTAAACTTGTATCCAGAAAGTAAGGAGCCAGGCTGAAGCCACGCTGGGAAAAATGTGGCCACAAAGGGGACCACGTGGAGACGGCTGGACCTCCTTCTGCTGCGTGCTTGGCTGGAGCCTCTCTTCTCAGAACAGGGGGAAAGGAGAGCCTCGGTAGCTCTCCCATCCCCCGCTTGGCCATGCTGCATGGAGAAGGAAAAAACTGGGCCGAGCAGGAACCGGGGAGCCGAGCCGCATTGAACCCTGCTGAGCCAGGGCCGGGTGTGCCGGGCCGGGCCGCCCGTACTGGGTTCCCCCCACTGGGGCCAGAGCCGGGCCAGACTGGGCCGAGCCGGGGCCACCCAGCACTGGGGCTCGGGCCGCATGGGGATCACCCCGGGCCCGAGCCCCACACTGGGGGCCTGGAGCCTTGCAGCAGGCTGCTGCTCATCTCCCAGACTGGAAGGCAAAAAAAACAGTTAACTTTTTCCCCTGTGATTTGTGAAAGCGAAATAACTTTCTGCTCTTCAAGAGGCTCCCCTAGGGGCTGGGCTCCCCTCCCCCTCCCTGCTCCACATGTCACCAGCACACAGCCTCTGTGACATTTATGCTCGGAATGTAAGCTGGCCTGTCCCCCTCGAGACCAAGGGAGAGTGACTCAATGTTGCAACAGTGGGAGACAGAAACAGGACACAACACTGGTGGTTCGTGTAGCAGAGAGCTTCTTTAATGGCATCTTATATACCTGAGTAAAAACCTGATTGGCTATGGTTGGTTACCACCCAGCTCACTGACCATAGCTGCTTGCTGATGTTCGTCATCACATCTAGCATCCACTCTCTGTAGTCAAACCCCTCCTCCTCTTATGAGGCATACACACATCTGGATGCTGGCATAAGTCATGTTTCTCCACAGCTGCCTCTGCTTTCTGCATGCCCAGCCCCTGCACTCCGTGGGGTTTGCTGTTTCAGGCTGGATGTGCAACAGAAGTCAACCTAAGTAAACGAGTTTATCCTGGTTGGATTCCCTGGTTCTCAACACCTGCAAGTATTCCTGTTTGTCTTCTTCCTCTCTGTGTATGTCCTGAGTCATGGGCAATCTCTACATTATTGTTCTTGTGAGTACTTACCATCAAGTCCACCACCCTATGTACTAATTACCTTCCTGGAGATCTGGTTCACCACTGCCTGCATCCCAAAGACACTGGCCGATCTTGTGTCACAGAGCCAGTCCATTTCCTCCACTCTTTCAGATGTACTTTGTCCTCTCATTTGGTTGTACAGAATATTTCTTCCTTGCAGTCATGGCATATGATCACTAGTTGGCTGTGTGTTACCCCCCAAGCTACAGCAGCATCATGACCAGCACTCTGTCCAGGGGGCTGACAGTGGGTTCTTGGATGGGTGGTTTCCTGGTCATTTCAGCAGCTGTGCTTGACTTCCAGGTTTTCTTTCTGTGGCTCTAATGTCATCAACCATTTCTTCTGTGACATCTCCCCCTGGATTACTCTTTCCTGCACAGATGTCACACTTGTTGAACTGGTGTGCTTTGTCCTGTTTGCCATTGTCATCCTCAGCTCCTGTGTTGTTTTCCTGACCTCCTTTATTTCTATCCACTGTACTGAAGATCCCATCTGTTCAAGGCCAGCGAAGATCCTCCTCCATTTGTTCTTCCCATCTTATGACAGTAATTATTTGGTACTGCTCTACCACCTTCCTCTATGTCAAGCCATCCATCAGACTTCATTGGAATTGACCAAAACAGTCACCATCTTAAACACAGCTGTAACACCATTTCTAAACCCCTTAATCTACACATTCAGAAACTCAGAGGTGAAGAACATGTTGACAAAGGCTTTACCTACGCAGACAAACAACTGTGTCCAAAGGTCTTGTCTAGGAATGTCTTCCCCAATCCAGCAGAAAAGCTTCAGAGACATCTTAGATTTCAGAGAAAGACTTCTGTTAGAAAGAGATGTAACTGTTCTCAGATCTTAGCTAATGTAATTAGCTTTAATATAAATATTCATCACACAATCTTCACAAAGTTCACTTGCACTAACAAAAATAATTTCACACATCAAAGGGAAAATAACCACTGCAACTGTCTAGAGGCGGAAAATTTAAACACTTCCTACCCCTGGCCCCTCTGCCGCAGTCATAACACAGCAGCTGGCCATGTCCAGCCCTCTGGTGTTCAGGACATGCCTTTGTTATGGTTCTGGAAAACAATAAACAGCAGCACAGCCCAGAAAGTATATTTGAAAACAAACCAAGCTGTCTTCTCAGAAGCCATTCGTGCTGTCAGATTGTCAGTGAGTTGTAACAACCACAGCATGAACCCAGACCAGCACAGAATCAGAATCATCTATTCAGAGAAATGAGCTGGTTTTATACCCTTTTTCAAGGCATGTGCTGCCATGTGCCCCTCTGTGCTGCCATGTGCCCCTCTGTGCTGCCATGTGCCCCTCTGTGCTGCCATGTGCCCCTCTCTGTGCTGCCATGTGCCCCTCTCTGTTCTGCCATGTGCCCCTCTGTGCTGCCATGTGCCCCTCTCTGTGCTGCCATGTGCCCCTCTCTGTGCTGCCATGTGCCTCTCTGTGCTGCCATGTGCCCCTCTCTGTGCTGCCATGTGCCCCTCTCTGTCCTGCCATGTGCCCCACTGTGCTGCCATGTGCCCCTCTCTTGCTGCCATGTGCCCCTCTCTGTGCTGCCATGTACCCCCCTCTCTGTGCTGCCATGTGCCCCACTGTGCTGCCATGTGCCCTTCTCTGTGCTGCCATGTGCCCCACTGTGCTGCCATGTGCCCCTCTCTGTGCTGCAATGCTCCTCTCTGTGCTGCCATGTGCCTCTGTGCTGCCATGTGCCCCTCTCTGTGCTGCCATGTGCCCTTCTCTGTGCTGCCATGTTCCTCTCCGTGTGCTTTACAACTCACCCCCCACAGGCAATGGTAACCCAGATTCTTGTTAATAGATTCCTTGGAGCAGATTAGAGTGAAATGACAGTGAATAATTGGTGTTTGCAAATACACACAGATAGCGTTTATTGTTGAGAATTGTGATTGCACAGGCCAAGTAGGTATGGTTTTTGCTGTTATCTACAGTAATTTGATGATTAGGAAGATCTCATCACCCAAGACAGGTAATTATCAGACCAGAGATTGGCCATTACACATCCAAAAGCTTTCCTCCATATCAACAAAGCACCCTGGCATGTCCACAAATGGGAGGATGTTTTGAGTCATCATCCCCTCACAGTTCAGTCTCTCACAAGGGGCCTTCTGGTATCTGGGGTACAGGATTGCAAAGGAATGTTCTGCTCAGTCCTGGACTTGTCTGTACTCCCAAAGCCCTTTCAGTCCACAGGGCTGTGGATTACATCCCCAGATCACCTGCTGTTGCCTCCCTCCCCACCAATCCTTACACTAGGGCTCTGGGCATTTTCTGCAGAGGAGAAACCCCCACCAGCAGTGCAGAAGGAGCCCTGAGCCTCTGGCCATCCCAGCACCCATCTGGGACACAATAGGAAGCTGGAGCTGTTTTTAAGGTATATTTTCCATCTCTGACAGCAATGCTAATTAGTTTCTTGTGTGCCCCTTGTTCTTTGCACCTGAACTAGCCACCTTTAGAATCCTGCTTTGTGTTGCAAAGGCAGGGCAAGACGGAAGAAGTGGCATCAGCTCTCTGAGCAAAGGGCATGTGGCCCATATCCAAGGCAGGTTCGGCACATGGTACAGTGGATTTGGGGAAAAGGGACATTTGGCTTCCAGCAAACAGTCACATCCAGACACAGCTGCCTTGGCAGGGACAGAACTGGAGGTGACTATAGACAAGCTTGGGTTCTCCTGGAGACTGGTGGTGATGGCAGGACTGGTGGGTAGGACAGTGCTGCCCAGGTTGGGCTGGCAGTCCTGCATACCCATGTCCTTCCAGCAGGCAGAGATCTGCCACTGCTTTGGGGGTGACCTGCAGGCAGGTGTATTTGTGCTTCAAGCTGATCAAACGCAGGGCCAGCATGTGACCCAGTCCCTGCTGTGTGCCGTGGTACGTGGTCAGGGAAGAGTCTCTGCAGTGTCCATGAGGAGAGCTGTCCCATAGGGATGCCAGGGCTCTCCTGGCCCAGCCAGAGCTGCATCTAGGAGAATGCCAGTGGAGGGAATGCCTATCACTCCTCAGGCAGGGATGTGACAGCATCAGGATCTTCCTAATCAGAGACTCTGTGTCAGAGCCCCCGCTCTGCTGCTCAGCAGCACAGGGCTACAGTACTTGCCACAGCAGACATAACATCTCAAGTAGTTTTTAATTTTGGTGCCTAATGACAGTGCCTTGACAGTGGTCCTGGTAGCTCATCTCTTCCTCTCCCAAATTGCAATGATGTCAGGTTTCCCTGTTCTTGGTTTAGTTACCCTTCATTCAAAGATTCCCAGAATTTTTTTTTTTCATTCCTCCACTATGCACACAGTGATTCCTGGAGGGCTGCAGTAAATGCAACATACGCAGCAGTAGTCTCCTCTAGGGCTTTTAGAGGGAACACCCTCTCAGACAGCTGTCCTGAGCCTTCCTGCAGCCAGGTTTTACTCCTAAAAGAGACATAACTGAAAAACTCCAATGATCAGTGGCCTAGCTGAGCAGTGATTCAAAAAAGCAACACTTTTTATACCACTGAAGCTTAATAGTGGTATTTGTTGGAAAACAAGACCAGACACTGTTCTGCCTTCCTGGGGCAGGAAGCTAGAATGTCCCTCTGCTCTGTAAAGAACATCCTTTTCACCCAAATGAAGAGCTCTGGGATGCACTGCAAAGAAGTCGATGCTCACCAGGCTCTGACAGCAGTTCAGCCTGGGCAGCTCAGCTCAGATGAGTGCTTGTACTACTTCAGTGCTCCTGAGAAGCATCTGGACCCCACCTGCCTCTCAGGAAATGTCTATAGATCCTGAATATCATCCTCATTGTCCCCATTGGGGGAAAAAAAAATTTAAAAGTGGTGTTTATGTTGAGCTACAGGAAATGGGAAGTTCTTAAGCTTCTGTAATAACAACTTGCATTTTATTATTCAAAACCACTATAGAATGCAAGCAGAGATAGGAGGCAAAATGAATGTGGAGCCCCACAAACCCTGCTCCATCCTGAGCAGCATAACACCTCTGTGGTGTTGTGTCCAGGCTGGGAGTCCAGGTAAATAAATAAAGAACATCACTAACACACAGAAGTAAATCAAGTGGAGGCCACCAGGATTTTTGGGGCTGGAAGTGAGGGATGCATGAGGGGAGGGGGAACTGGGTTCATTCTGGAGTATCAAAGGCTTCGAGGATCCCAGTTGCTGCCTTCAGAACCCAGCTAATGAGAAGATGCCAAGGGGACAGTGCTGGGTCCTTAGAGGTGTATGGTGATAGGACAAGAGTTGATGGGCACACAATAGAACGTAGGGAATTCCAGCTGGGTACACGAGAGAGAAAAACTACCATGAGACGGCTCAGGTGCTGGAACAGGACCCAGAGAGTCTGTGGGATCTCCATCCCTGGAGACACTAGAATCTCAACTAGAGGAGGACCTGAGCAACTGTTCCTAATAGAATCTGCTTGCAGTGGGAGGCTGCTCTGGAGATTTCTGAAGGTCCCTTCACATCTACATTGTTCTGTGATACACTGAGGAGCAGTGATAGCACAGACTTGGCAAGAAAACTTGAAAGAGACTTCAGTGAAACCAAGTGGGTGACCACAGCGCTGCCCATGGCTGATAATGACAGGAACACCCCATAAGAAAGGGAGAGGACGATAGAGGGTTGGTATGCAAGAAGGTAACCACAACAAACCTAGCCCACCCTCCATATTTCTCATTGTTCTCCACATCATTGTGTGGGAGAAGAGGTTTGTTTAAGTCTGTTTGGAGGATAACTTTGGAGGAAACTCTTTGGAGGATACTAGGTGCACAGAGCAGTTGTCTTCATTTCCCCTCACCCTGAGCAGTTCTGGCAAAGTGCAGACAGTCTGCCCATTGTCCCCACGCTGCTGGGGGCAGACTGTGGAGGCCCTCATGCCCTCCTTCCACAGTCCATCCTGCTTTTCCAACTGCTGGGCCAGTGGAGGACATGCAGCATACAGCCGGACAAGGCATCTGCTGAGGCAGCTGGAGAACAAAGGACAAGCAGGAAGTGTATTGCTGGAAGCAGCGACAGCAAGTGAGAAACCTGTGTGGAAAGAAAAATTGTCCAGCTTGATGAGATTTGGGTGCATATGGGGACCGATTTTCTCATCTCTCTGCAGCTCTGACAATCTACCAGGTAGAGTCTGTGTTTCCAAATAAATAAATGTTTCTTCACGACCTAAGTGGATAAGCTTGGAAGGGACCTCTGCAGGTCTTCTGCTCCAGGCCCCTTTTCTCAAAGCAGAGCCTTCAGCTCTGACACGACACCACGGCTGGGTGCCATTCCCTGGCAGAATGCAGAGCTCCTGGGCTTCCACACAGGAACCACAGCGACCCAAACCCATGGGACAGTCCCTGTCGCCAGGAGCTGCCGTGTCCCGCCGGGACAGGGAGGCCGCCCTGCGCTCGGGCTCCCGGCTGCAGGAGCCGCCCGGCCCGCCGAGGGCGCTGCACGACGGCTCTAGCCGAGTGGTTCGGCTGCTTTCGGCTGGGCTCACCTCAGCGAGTAGCTCGTCGCAGTTCGTGGTCAGGAGGGAGTCTTAGCTTGTGGCCAGACACGGAGGGAGTGCTGTCCCCTGGACAGACTGGCACAGATGCCCGGGGGCTTTTCCCTTCTCCCGCAGCTCTGAGCACGACTCCACTCCAGCAGCTCTCGGAGCCAGTTCTGGCAAGGGATTCCCTGCTGTGTCAGGGCCGAGAGTCCAGCTGTGGCCTCCTCCATCCCTCTGCCTCTAGTCCCTGTGCCAGGTTGGCAAGCGAACTCTAGCTTCGAGAATCTCCATGTATGAGGTCACCTGACGGGCTCCTGCCCTGTGCAGAATTTGGCCGATTTGGTAAGGCTTTGGTGGAATGCTCTGCCAGGAAGGAGTCACCACTTGCCACCAGGACATGCCTGCAATGAAAGCAGAGCTCTCTCTGCCAGAGCTGTGGTTTGTGCCTCAGTCACCACTTCAGCTTGTGCACCTGTTAGGTTACTGGAATGTGAGTGAGACCGGAATCCAATCTGCTCAAAGCTTCTCCGGTGTTCCTGCAACTGAACTCAGGAAGCCCATGTCCCTGCAGTAACCCTGAGGTGTATCTTTGCAGGTGGAGGTGCATGTTCCTCCTGTGGTTTTATTTGTGCTTTCCAAGAAAAATGGCCAGTTCTGCTTTGACCAAGATGTAAATCCAAAAGATTTACATCAGTCCTTTTCTTTCCTAGAGAACCTCTGGCTACAGGGCACAGGAAAGGTGACTACCAGCCCCAGTAATGCATCATGAGGTAACTGTGCATGTAGTGTGGCCACATGGTAGAGGTAGTCCTGAAGCTTGAGAGCCTGTGAAGCTGTTCTGGCCCTCCAAAATTACTGACATGGATACAGGGATGAATTAAAACAAAGTTGTAGGTGCTGTGAGTATCCAAAATAAAAACATTCAGCCTCATGACCAGCACTGCCCTTTCTTCAGGGATGCTTCACTGGCAGATTTCTGGAAGAGCAGCTGGATTTTCTAATTAACTTGGTAGTTTTCAAGGCCAGATTCCCTCACCAGCCATGGACCCCTGCTGCTCACAAAACTCTGGTGTTTTTGCAGTCACCATTCCTCATGGCTATGCTGGACCAGGCATAGGAATGTTTTGTCTCAAACATTCTGACTTACAATAGGAAAGATATGACTGGAGGAGAGAGTCCTTGGAGGTTGGGCAGTGCATTCTTAGACAATTTCCTGCTTTCCCCTGAGTTTCATGCTCAGTTCCCGCCTTCAACTCACTTCCTGAAGGAGGGCTGAAATGGCTGGCTGTGCATGCATGAATTCACAAAACAGCACAACAAGTAAAGTTTACAGAAAGGCTTGTACCACGTTAAGAAAAGAAAGTGGGTTGGGCCCACTTACTCTCTTTTCCCTCCCTTCCTTTTTCACTTTCTTTGTCTCACAACCCCACCTCTGGACCACCCATGGCAAGACCAAGATGGGATCTACACACTTATGATAATCTTTGTTCTCTCTCTCTCCCTCTTTTGTGCTTATTTCTCTCCTGGGCAAAGCATACTTAACATATTCCACCCCATACTCTGTACTGAACTTCTTTGTGCAATTGGGAAGTTTATGGGAATGTGTTGTGTGTTGTTAGCCAGCACCTTGTGGAAGTGTGTTATAAGAATTTACAGGCTTGTTGACTAACAACTTTTGAGTCTAAGCAGTGGGGTGGTTGCCAGAGTTATGGTGACTGTACAATGAAACATAGGAGTTCCTAACATGTATCCAGTGGCTTTGTTCAATCTGGTAAGAATTTAGGTTGAACATCATGCCCCTGACAAGTGGATCGTGACAACAGCAGCACTGGCCTAGGCTACCATCTTTGGCCAGGGGACAAGGGAGATCCTGAGTCCCAGTTTCCTTTGCAGAATCCCTTGTGTCAGCAGCATGCCATGTCTCCAGGACTCACTCCATGAATTGCAGCTCTGTGAACCTGCCCTGCTTTGTTACTGCTGACAATCTTTAAAAGCCTGGGACACAGCTGGCCTCATCCTGCTGCTGGCCAATATCTGCAGAAGGTCTGTGGTGTGACTGTTCCTGAGGCTTGCCCTCTGTAGAAGTTGCTGGAATTCATGCCTTGTCTCTAGGCTGGACAACAAATGAGAGCCAGGACAGCAATTCCATTGGGCTGAGCCAGGAAAAGCCCAGAGTCAGTTGCACCAGACTCAGCTCCAGTGAGAAGGAGAAATTCACTGGGTCCCAAGGCCATCTGAAATCAGCTGCTTCCTTTACCAAAACCAGAGCAACTGGCTTTACTGGGAGATGTGTAGAGTTCAAGGAGGAATCTGCAAGTTTTTAAGCTTGTCCTGCACTCATACCCTTTTGCTGAGCTGTGGATGTGGTGTGGATGCTGCAGGCCAGGGTGCACAGGCTGCAGCCCTGCCAGCCCCATGGGTGCTCAGAGTGGAGCTGTCTGCACCCTGCTCTGCCACCTGGGAGTAACAACCACACACGTGCTGTGGCTTGTTCACTTGACTTTTCAGTAAATTATTTACCCAGTGCCATACACACTTCCTGCTGCAGAGCTCAGTCACATCTGTTGTACACAATGGGAAAGAAGTCTGAAGCATGTGGGAATTCTTTGTCTTGTCAAGCTGCTTTGGTCCCTTCATCTCATTTCCAAATAGATGAAAATACCAGCCCACAGTTTTCCTTGGACTTTGAAAGAAAAGTGACTGTGCTTTCCAGAAATGCCTCTACCCTGTGACCTTTCTTCTCCCCAGTGTGCCAGCCCACAGCTCCTGCCAAGTGCCCACGCATGCTTGCAGGGAAGGGGGTCCCTGCTCTGAGTTGCTGCTCTTCCTGCTCTTGGTAAACTCAGCTCTTGCTGACTCATCACTTACCTGACCTTCACCTCGAGTGCAGTGATTTGCACCAGTTAGGTATCACTCCTTGCAGAGCTGCTTCCTCCTGGGTAGTTCCTATAATTTAAAGGGATGTGTTCACCAGGGCAGTAAAACCAGGCACTCCCAAGACCACAGTGGCATGGGGAAGTGCCTAGGGAGCGAAGGAAAAACAGAAAATTCTAGGAATTTCCTCCTACCATCAGTATCCTCTCACAAGGAACCTCTGGTGGTTTTCTTTGAGTTTCTTATGTCTTGGGACTTTCTGTATTTTCCTATAGGTAAGGCTGGTTATTTACTGGTGGAAGCAAGGCACACCTCCTTGCTGAGGGTGGAGGTTGTCTAGTTCCTGGCTCAAGCAGGGTCACCCAGCCAAGGCTGCCTAGGGCCTTCAGGGTGCTCTTTGACTCTTGGAAAAGACCTTGAGGAGGCTGCAACTGTGGCTGAGGACCCAGAGCAGGAGACAGCTCCTGTGAGCTGCAGGACCAGCAGATGTGCAGAGCCTGACCATCCCCATCATTCCTACAGCCCAGACTCACACTGAAAATAGCTGATGGGGCCAGCTCTGCTTCTGCAATGAGAATCTGAGAGAAGAAAATTCTGCCTCTCTAGTCCCTTCGCCATATAAAATTGTATTAGACGATATATCCTGGAGGGATGGGTCTTTCCTTGAAGAACTCCAGGTGGATGCTGCATGATGACAACGAGCACAGCCTTCCCAGAGCCTGGGGCCAGGCATGTGGGCTGTCCTTGCCCAGGGTGGCCTGAGCACCCATGGTCACCAGTGCCACCCCAGCCTGAACCAGTGCTCTCCCTAGAGCCAGGACTGAAGGGTGCAGGTGAGTTAAGCCCACCACCCTGCCCCCACAGGGTAGCCAGGGAGCAGGCAAATGCCATCAAAGCATCAGAAGAACCTGACTCCCCCCACATCCCAGTGCCACGATCTCCATTAGGCTGATGGAAAGCCTGAGCAACCTCATACAGCAGGCTGGGGCACTTCTATCTGCTGTGTGATGTGGGTCCCCATGTGAGGGTGACAGGGTGTCACTGGTATGGGGGTTTCGGTGCCAGAGGATGGGATCCAGATAGGACAAAGACATCTTATGGGGCTGCAGCTTGACCTAAGTTCTCCTAGGCAGACAGGTGGTGGCCATGCTGACTGCCAGCCTGGGGAGTGCCCACCAACCAGCATGGGGTGGAGGGACTTGTGGGTGCATGCCAGAGTCCACAGGAGCCCTCAAAGGTCTCCCTGGGTCTGCATAGTGCTTGAACTGATAATCTCAATTCAGGTGTGAAATAACTGCACAATTCCTTTGCTCATTCCAACTTGAATTTTGTCTTCCAACCTTCACAAGACATTTTCTCTCATGAAGTTTTTTCCCTGTTCTGTCTTTCATATTCAGAGCCATAGGTGCGCTGGATGCTCTATTGCTTCCTTCCACAAAGCTATAAATTCCACCTTAGATCAGTAAAAAGCAGAAAGGCTTATATCCAGTGCTGCAGCAATTCCTTTTCCAGAAGGCAAAGCTGTGTGTGCCCTTCGAGGACGCCTGTCCCTAGGGGACATGAGCAGAACACAGCCAGCAGTGTGCATGGTACACACACAATGTGGAGCCAGTGCTGCTGGCTGGCTGGGGCAAAGGGCAAGGCTGGACACAGGGACATCTGGGGTTGTGTCAGCGCTGAGACATGGTCTCAGGTCTAGCAGCCACTCAGAGTCAGGTCATCCAGCCCTGCCTGCAAGATGTTTCCATAGGAGGCATCACCCCAATGCCCATGCTAGTCTGGGGAGTGCAAAAGGAGAAGAAATGAGCCCTGCCATGACAGAGTTCAGGGCAGATAAAATCTGATTTCTCCTCTCCTTCAGCCCAAGTAAGCCTAGCTCCAGTCCTGACCAGCTCAGCAGCCTTCACCAGCCTCGCTCCAGTATAGGTTCTTCCTTGTACTGGGGAGCCCCAAACGGGGGCATGAAGAAGAAAGGGGGAAAGCATTGCTTCAGCAGCTCATTTCTGCACTCCTGCTGACCCAGGCTGGGACCCACTCCCCACCCTGCTGCATGGACCATGATAGCTGGCATCTCCACCAGAGCTGAGTGGGGGAGCACTGCAGGCTCAGTCCTGAGTCCTTGGCAGCTCAGCCCTGTGCTGGCCTTGTCTGCGGCCTTGAGCCACGTCAGCAGAGCCGGGTGCAGGGCTGGGGTGGGTAGCCCAGAGCACAGCCCCACGTCCTCACTATCCAGCCAGACACCAGCCTTGTGCCAGCAGCTGGCAGCGGGGCAGTAGCTGCATGGTTACACAGCAGGGAGCTCTGCTGCAGAGCCAGCCCTGTTACCCACTGGCTGGTTGGGTGGTGAAGGCCAGAGCATTGGGCATCCCTCCTTATCCTGTTATCTTCCAGACAAACCCAAACTAGGGTTTGTGTCTCTAATGGAGTCATACACTTGTCAGCCAAGGCTGTCCTGTGCTGTGGGGCCCCACGGGGCTGCCAACACAGCCTAGGCACAGGGCAGTGGTGCTGGGCATGAGGGGGCACAATGCACGCACAGGGCAGCCCCTGGGGCACTGGGACAGGAACACAGCAGTGTGGCAGAGCCCATGGCAGGAGGGCTCTGTGGATCCCTATGAGTGGAAGGCTGGTTCTCCCACATCTGCACTACCCCCGAGCAGAGCCCTTCCCCAGCCTTGGGATGCCAGCGCCCATCTTGCCAGCCCTCATCCAGCTTCATGAACACAGCTCCCAGGACAGAGGAGACATTTATGACACCTGGGGCGATGTCATGGGTGGCACACGGTAGTCCTATCACAGCCATAGGGTGGACTTTGCCCTGTCTGCAGTGCATTACTGTCAGGGAAATCCTGATAAGGTGAGATAAGCCTACACTGCCAAACCCCATCCATCAGCCCCCAGTGTCCCCAGGTTAGGGTCAGGGCACATGGGGCTCCACAGACCATCTCCCCTGCTCCCCCATCCCCAGCACCCCAGCAGGGCAAAGCATCAGCTTGGACACAGACATGACTCCAGACTAGCCCTGGAAGAAAGAGGCACACCAGAGGAACCTGTTTCTTGCCTTCCTGCCTGTCTTCCCTTTGCAGCACGTTCAGGAAGAGAGAGGTGCATCTGGACTTCAGTGGGCCAATTTTCCAGAGCAGGGCCAGCATCCTTTTGGGATGCGGCAGTGATGCAGCAGGATTCCCAGACCCACTGGCCACCCTAAGCAATCCTCAAACAGGTGTGGTCCTGGGTCTTGGGCAGCTTCTGTAGGGGTTGGACAGGACAGTGCTCTGTATCCTGACTGCACACAGTGGACACTTGGCTACAGCCTGTGCGGGGCACACACATGGTTGGGCATACACGGCACATGGGCATACACTCACACACGTGTGTACGCGTGAGCTCAAGGTGAGTGTGCACACCTGCACACACCTGGATCCAGATTCGTGGCCGTGAGAGCACACTCATGAGCGCTCAGGGACAGAGCGCGTGGGGTGGGGCGCGTGTAACGCGGGGAGCCCGGGATGGGGGGGTGCCCGGAAATGGAGCGTGCCCTAGATGGGGGAGGGGAATGAGGAGGTACCCGGAATAAGGAAGCGCCAGCATCGGGGACCCTGGCTGCAGCCCGCGCTCTACCCCGGGGCGGGGCGGGCAGGGCCTGCGCGGCGCTGGCCAATCGGAGCCAGGTGCGCCGCCGGGCGCAGTTAAAGCCGGGCGCAGGGAGACGGCGTGCGCGGGATGTGGGTGCGCGCAGTTGTGGCCTGCGCGGCGCTCTGCGCATGCGCGCGCGCTTGGCTCGGCGGGGCCGTGTGCGCACGGGAGGCGGCAGGCGCGGGTGGCGCGAGGTACGTGGCGTTCCTGAGCGCCGGCACCGGATCCGCGCTGGTCGAGAGCGTCTGGGCCGCCCCCGGCCGCCTCCGCGCCTGCTTGGCCCGTCGCGATCCGCGCCTCGCCCGCGCCTTCCGCGCCGCCTGCGCGCACCGCCCGCCCGCCGCGCCCGGGGCGGCCCTGCGCCGGGCCCTGTCCGCGCTGTGGCGGCGCCGCGCTGCCTGCACCGATCCCGTGCCCCCGGGACCGCAGCGCCGCCGCCGCCGGGGCTGGACGCTGCCAGGAACGCTGTGGTGTGGCGCGGGAGACTCGGCGGGGAACTGGAGCGAGTTGGGTACGGAGCGCCGGGGGCGGCGGGAGCACCTGGTCTCTCTCCGCCGGGCCGCGCTCATCGGCGCCTCCGCAGGGCTCTTCCGCGGCCCCGACCGGTGCTGTCGGGAGCACGACCAGTGCTGGGCGCAGATCACGGCGCTGCAGTTCAACTACGGCATCCGCAACTATCGCCTGCACACCGTGTCCCACTGCGATTGCGACGCCAGGTGAGCCCGGGGCCGGGAGGAAATGGGGGGTCTGGGGAGCCCGTCCTCTTCACCGGTCCCTGCCCGTAGGTTCCGGCGGTGCCTGCTCGCCATCAACGATACCGTCTCCAACATCATCGGCGTCACATTCTTCAACCTGTTGGAGGTGCCGTGCTTTGTGCTGGAAGAGAGCGAGGAGTGCGTCCGGTGGCACTGGTGGGGCGGGTGAGTTCCTAGGGGGTGCCCTGGCTCTTGGCGTGCCCTGCCCGGCTGCCTCCTCGGGCACAACTTGGTTGGTGTACAGGACCTCACAGCACATGGTGTCCCCAGGTGTGAGCGTTATGGTGTAGTGCCTCTGGCCAGGATGGTGCAGCAGAATCAGTACCATCCCAGCCTACCAGCGGAGGAGCCCCCAGGCAAGGGAAGGAATTTCTCTAGAAGAGGGAGGAAGCAGCTTCGACAGGAACTGAGGGCAAAGCCTGGGCGCCACCAGGCATGGAGACCTAAGACAGCCCAGCAGCCACAGGGCCCAAGTACTCCTGCACCAGCCAGGGATAACGATAAGCTAACAACCAGGCATCCATCAGTGCAATGGGGGCTAGAGCCTGGCCCTGCAACAGCATTGACAGTGTCAGGACAGGATCTGGTTGGAGCAGAGCAAGGAGCTGGAATCTCAGCACACCCTTGGTATGGCAGCATTGGATCCAGCCCAGCCACAGCACAGTGTGGAGCCACCCCCATGCCAGCTGTGAAGGGGCGCAGGCAGCAGGGTGAGCTGGTACTGTAGGCAGCATGTGCATGCTGCAGCTGGGATGGCCTAAGGCCTCAGGCTGGTGGGTCATGCTGGGCCTGCTGCTTACCTCTCTGCTCTCCTCAGGCCCAGGCAGGGGGTGCAGGTGCAACAGGCACCTGGGTAAGTGTGAGCACCAGATTGCACCCCACGAGGCAAGGTACCAGCTGCACAACGTGGACAGCCGGACACTCCTCCATTGCAACTGCACACGCAGGTGTGAGTCCAGGAGGAAAAGGGCACTGTGTGCATACAGTTGGAGATCAAAGCAGGTGGGATGCCTGCCCTGGCCAGCACCTGCTGACGTGCGCCCTCCTGTGCCTGCAGACTGGTACGGTGCCTCCACAGGGCAAGGGACTGCAGTGACATGGACGTGACCGTCCTGGCTGACCACATTGCCATGGACTGCTTTGTTCTGGAGGTGCCTGCTGCCTGCAGCCCAGGCAGGGGGTCACAGCACAGGTAAGTGGGGAAGTCAAGAGGCCAGGGCGTGGATGGGGCAGGAAACCAGTAGTACAAGCGTTGGCCCCTGCTCTGCCATGCCAGAGCCAGGCTGCAGGGTAGGTGCACTGAATGTTGGTGCTGCAGGCTTACAGTGACGCTCACAGCTTTGCTTCTCCAGCAGCTGTACCACAGGGGCCAGGGCTGTGCTTGTACCTGCTCGGCAGCTCAAAAAGATTCTAAGACGCTTGCGCCCTCTGCATCTGAGCTCCAAGGCCAAGCATCCACAGTGGAAGACACAGGCCAGGGGAGGCACCTTCTGTGAGAAGTGCCAGCATCTGGTTGTAGAGCAGACACCAGGTGCTTGGACCCACACAGTGCTTCAATGACACCCAAGCAGCGCCGCCTTGGGAAGGAAGGGGAAGAAGATGTGCTGTGCAGCACCTGCAGCCTGGAGCTGCTTGGGGTCCGGTCCTCAAGTCAAAGGATGGCACAAAGCATGGCTGTTGGCATGACAGCATGGAGCTGGGTACCACAGCCAGAGAGGCAGAAGGACTGAAAAGCCTCAAGGAGCTGTGACTGCCATCTATGAGTATCAAAAGCAAAAGGAAAGAGGAGGGCTCAGGAAAGGGGAAACCACTGTCCTTCTTCCCTGGTGTGCTCTGGGGCAGGGTGGATGGCAGGGTGCCCCACCCCTAGATTTGTGACCCTTCATCTGGGGGGTCTGAGCAGTGAGATATGATCCTGACCCTCTTGCCCAGGAAGGTTGGAGGGCTGGGGTCAGTACCTGCATGCAGCAGAAGAAATAAAGGCTGGTCAGAGCACGGTTTATGGTGCAAGCATTGAGCCTGTTGTCCCCTTTTCACACTGTGGCCCCCACCCCAGGGCTGATCCTGGCCCAGCAGTGAGCACGGTGCAGTGGGGGTGCACAGGATCATTTATTTTGTTACTTGCACTATGTTCAGGCTCAGGCACAGTGGTAGAGCAGGGAAGGAGCAAGCTTTGATCTCCAGAGTACCCTGTGGTGGTCCTTGCTCTGTGCCTATCACCATTCCTGCCAGAGCCCTGCCCTGGCCTCTTGTGCTACCTCAGGTGTGAGGCCATGGGACAAGAGTCCTGCACTTAGAAATTCTTGCCCCAAACTGCATTAGACCAGCTTTGCCCACCCTCCCCTGTGCTGTCAGCTCACAGCACTGCCCAGGGCAGGAGCTCGGACTGGGGGCAGAAAGGGAGGGCCTCTACCTGCCAGGCACACAAGAGAGGTGAGGAATCACTGCAATAAATAAGGGAGAGAGTGTCTCAGCAGGGAAGTGGCAGAGGAAAGCACATAGCAAGCGCACTATGGGGAGGAGGAAGGGAGCCACTGCATCAGCGGCCCATGGCACAGCTATGTCTGTCCAGTTCCTCTGGGGGGCTGGTAGGGCTCATTCTCCAGCTGGGAAAATAGCCCTGGTCTGCATTCTCCTGCCGCCGGCCCAGGGCCTGGTCAATCATCTCCAGGCGCAGTGCAGGCAGCAGGCCCAGGTTCCGAGGGTCAGCCCTGGCCAGGGAGCTGTCAGCACAGAGACGCTGGAGGCCACCTTGCTCCTGTGGAGTCTGGTAGATTGAGCTGCCCTCGGGGCTCTCGGCTGCCTGTCCCAGCTCCTTGCCTTTGACTCCACGGTGCCCCAGCTCCTCCTGGGGCAGATGGATGGTGGGGATACTCCTGGGGAGGCTGTGACGGCTCTGGGGTGAGGGACTGCGGCTTGTACCCCTGTCCCGGCTTGATGGCCGCAGGATGAGGCCCTGGAACTTGGCCAGGCTGGGGCTTCGGCTCCGGTGGCGTTTCATCTTGCCTGGGCTGGGGCTACGGGATTTGGGGGCCAGGAGGACAAGTGTACTGTCATCCTCTTCTGAGCTGCTGCCTGAACTGTCCGTAGAGCTGCTGCCCTCCTCTGACCTGGGTAGGGAAATCTGCACCCCTGCATCAGCACTGCTAGCTGACCCTCAGAGAGGACTGTTGGGTGCCACACCAGCTGGCCTCTGCCATGCTGAGACCCCCCCCCAAACCCATCCCCCTTCACCCTCACCTCTTGGCTGTGGCTCACCTGGAAGGGCTCAGTCACACCAGCAATGCTACTGGAGGTGTTGCTGTAGTATCCAAGGATGTACTCGCCATTACCCTTGGGCAGTGCTTCCTCAGAGAACATCACCTGCAGCCCAGAGACACCTGATGAGCACCAGAGTTGGCCCACACATGTCCCCCTTACCTCCAACCCCAGCCAAAAGTACAAATCTCTGCTGCCAACACCATAAGCCTGTCCCCGGCTCAGCAAAAAGCAATAACAATGTGCCTCCCCATGCAACGGCACAAAGGGGCCATTGTCCCCCTGCTGTGCAGCAGAAGTGCCAGCAAGTCAGCAGGGCTGGCCCCACCTCACCTGTGCATACAGCTCCTTTTCCAGGCAGCGCTCCCCATCATCGCTCCTGGCCCAGACATAGGACACGTAGTCTTTAGGGTGCCGAAAGCCCACCTGTTCACCGTAGGAGAACACAAGTGCGTGGGACACTGTGAGCCCCACTTGGCATCATCACTCTTCAGTCTCCTGTTGCTCAGCCCCCTCTGGTGAGGGCTTCACACAAGGTGACCCAAAGCTGCCTTGCACCCCCCTAGGTGTGCCCTGGGGCCCTATGGGGCCCACAGAGCAGGAGGAAGAGGGAACTGCTGGACCTGAGCCTCCTGAAGCAAGACCACATCATGATGCCAGGGGAAGGGAGGGCACAGCTCTATGCCCTCACCATGTTTGCTGGTGGGGGGTAGCTCAGAAAGGACCCCGCAGTGCTGTGCAGTGCTCCCCACTCCCTCCAGCCCCAGCAGCCCCCAAGCCCCTACCCGGTAGAGTCCTATCCAGTCCCAGGAGCTCCGGTGGAAGCCAACAGCCATCTTGTACCTGACAACTGCTTGCTCAGGCCTGCTCCATTCGTCAGCCACATAAATCTCAACCAGGGGCTTGTCCACCTTGGAAGCAAACTGTCAGAGACAGGTACATGGTGAGCAATGGCATGGCAAAGAGCTGCCTCTGCTGCCCAGGGACCCATGCATATACCCATGGCAGCCCCCAGGTAAGGGGCAAGGCAGCTAAGTTTGCCAAAGAAAAGTCCCCCATACACAAGGCTTGGCATTCCACCCCTGCAGTTCCTGCTTGTGTTCCCAGCAGACCTGGACAGTGCTCACCTGCACGGCAAAGATGGCAGCTACTGGCTTGTGGTCGCTGACGGTGTATTCCATGTGACTGCAGTAACACAGCTGGCTAACTGACAGCACACCTTGGCTGGGCCGGTGCCCACCTGTGTCCAACCCCTTGCTGGGAGATTTTATCTTCCACAGGATGCGGTCCGTCCAGGCAGGTTTTCGCTTCTTGGCACTGCAGGGTACAGAGGGGCATCCATTGCCTGGCAGGGGCAGTGGGCTCTGACCCAAACTGCCTCCCCCGGCACTACGGCATGTATGCGCAGGGGATGTAGCTCATCTTGGCACTCAGCACAGCTGCAGGGACAGACCTGCACTGGCACCAGCACTGCCATCACATCTTGGTCCAGCCTGTGCCCACCCCAGCATGGCTGCTCTCCCCACCCATCCACACCAGCACCTGCACTGGCTCTGAGCCCCACACCTCCTGCATCTCTCAGCCCTACCGCATGCCCAGCTCTGCTCTCCTACCTGCTATCATACTTGTTGGTGCCCACATCAAACTTGAAAGTGGGTGGGAAGTTCAGGGGTCCCTCCTGGAAACCTCTGAGAACAGGCCATGTGCTTTTGGCAATGTTCAGCTGTGGGGAAGAGAGCACGTCAAAGAGCACAGCAGCCCCCATAGTCAGATCCTTCCACAAACCCTGCCAAGGTCTCTCCACCCTCATACACTGTGACATGCC
Source organism: Muscicapa striata striata (assembly GCA_030060385.1). Taxonomy (NCBI): domain Eukaryota; kingdom Metazoa; phylum Chordata; class Aves; order Passeriformes; family Muscicapidae; genus Muscicapa; species Muscicapa striata. Next base: position 131,218 of record JAREIS010000113.1, on the reverse strand, counting down.
AGTCCTGTTCCTGCCAGCTCCCACAGCTGTCAGGGTTTGTCCATCTAAGCCAGCTAGTCTGTAGGCTCAATGCCTCAGGTCTTCACACACTGATGAGGGAACTGTGCTTCATCCAGACTGACTTGGGACTCGTCCCTTCTTCCCCCAGAGACATGAGAGCCAGGGCCCTTCGTCTCCTACTGGCTGCAAGAGGACATGTCCTGTCCCACAGCTGCATGGGCAGTTTTGGGGAAAGTCTATCACTGCTTGGAGTCCAGTGTAGGCTGGCAGCATGCCCATCCCTCACCTGATCCTTCTCCCAGAGCTGGCTCAGGACATTGCTGTCAATGGCATACTTCACAAAGCAGATGTCCAGGCTCTCGATGCGGAAATTGAGGTCCCCAAACCAAAACACGAGGCTGTGAATGTAGCAAGGGCAACAGGCTGAAAGGGCTGAGGCTACCGGAGCCAGGGACAGCAGGACTATGATGTTCCCCGCCTGAAGACAGCCTTAGCCCACAGCACAGATGCTCTTGGGAACACTGGCACAGATTAGTGCTCAGCCAGCAGCCTGGCCAGCTGCCAGAATTCCGTAGGTAGGACCAAGCACTGTTAGCTAAATGGGCCAGACTTCCCCAAACTGAAATTGAGGGTGGAAATTTCCACCATGAGGCACCCATTGGATTCAGATAGCACAGCCAGGACACCAGGGCAGAGCTGGCCCCTCTGCCTCACTAGTCCCAAACCTCAACATTGCCAGTGAGGCAGGAGCTGTACCAGCCCTGAATGTGATGAAACCAAGACCTCTCATGCTGAGTCCATGCTGGGCCAGCTCTGCAGGCATGACCTGATCTCCAAGCTGTGCTGGGATGTAGGGGACAGACCCTACATGGAGGTGGTCAAGGACTGGGATTGGCACTAGAGCCCAGACTGGGGAGCAAAGTGGTGGGGTACGCACTCATGATCCAGGATGCCGTTGGCCACAGGCCCTTCAAACTGCTGCATGTGCAGTATGGTGGCAAAGTCCTCTTTGCGCTGCTCCGCCTTCTCCAGGTGTGCTGGCAGGTGGCAGTTCAGGAAGCAGACCATGTGGCCAAAGATGGAGAGACGAACACTCACCCCACCTTTGTTGCCCTGCACCAAGAAGATCCCATGACTCCTTTGGAAGCCAGCCCCTTGCAATCTCCCCCCAGGGCCACACTCACCCAGTATCCCCCCAGCCCTGTTCTGGTGCAGTCTGTCTGGATGTCGTGCAAGAAGGGCAGGTGGTAGTACTTGGCAAACACCAGCAGGATCACACCTTGCATCCGCACTGTGCTGACCTGGAATAGGAGCAAGGGCTGAAGTAGGATGGTAGAGAGCTTAGGGACAGGGGGACAACTTCATCCACTCCAGGCCATGGAGCAGCACCTCCACCCTTTCTGTGCCCCCTCATCCCGCAGGTGACTGACAGCACTGTGCATAGCCTTCTGAACACTGAAAGCCAAACCTGAGCCTCAGTGATGCTGGGCTTACATATGTTCTTAGCCAAATGTTGTGGGGAGCTGAACATGTCTGGGGGAGCTGAGCAAGCCTGCCCTGAGCCTTGCAGGCTGTTGCCAGCAGCATCAGCTGGTTCCCACATTCATCTCACCCTGGTTCAATGCAGGGGCCAACATAAAGTCACCCCAAAGCACCAGAGGGGAAGCATAAGCACAGGAAAGGCAGCTGGGTGGCACAAGCCAAACAACTTTCTAGATGACATGCAACAGCAGTCCCTGCTGCTTGGATGGCTGCAGGCTGTCCCTCCAGCCAGCTCTCCCACCATACTTCGCTCCATCCTGCAGTCCAGCTCTCTAGCCCTGTGTCCCACCTGCCCGGCAGGGAGAGAGAACACCTGCTGCCAACTCCTTCAGGACTCCTTACCAGGATGAAGTGGAAAGGGCTCAGCACATCCATGAAGAGTTCGCTCCACTGATCTGTGAAGAGGGCATCCTTCAAGCGCTTGTTTATCTTGGAGTTTACCTCCTGCAGCCTGAGAGGAAATGTACAGGTCCTTCAGCTGCACCAGGAAAGCATCTGTGTCCCAGTTAGTGAGAACTTGGGAGAGGTGCCAAAGCTTAATGCTGGGCAGCAGGACAGGGTGGGAAGGGCAGTTCAAGGGAAGACACTGATTTTAGAGCACAAACGAGCCATGTCCTTGCTCCAGTGATTCTGGGCCATGTGCTGGCAGGAGGCACAAGCGGCCCTGAATCCAGGAGACCTTAGCCCTTTCTAAAGCAGAAACATTAAGGCCGCACAGGGTTGAGCAGAAGCCTAAAGCCCATCTCAGTGTGCAAGAGGGGTTATGGGGTCTTCAGTCTCTACAGAGAAGTCACGTCTCAACAGCATGAAGTGTCCAGATATATTCGAGCTGCGTAGCTCAGAGCAGCAGCAACCAGAAAGCTAATAGTGCTCCTCCCAGCTTGGCAATTAATGAAGAGAGGGAAAAATGTCCACAGAGAACAGCACAATCAGGAAATGTCTTGCTCAAAAATAACGAATGCTTAAAGCACAAAGACACAGGTCAGAGGAAGGACACAGCCAGGCAGAGATGCCAGGAAGTGAGGAGTAGCAGGACACCCTGCCCTGGAGGGAACACGGTCCCAGCAGGTCCCTTACTATCAGCTACACCCCTCACCCCATCCATCCAGCTCAGGTTGACCTCTGCCACCCACACAGACCTATTCCACTGGCCTGCAAAGCTGAAGGGACTGAGTCTGGCTCCAACACAGCATCATAGCTCCAGCAGCATCAGCCCTCACACCACTATGCCCCCACAGCTGGGAACTCAGGGGCAGTCCTGGAGGCAGCTCTTCCACCTCATACCTATAGGCAAGAGGCTGCTTCCTGCTCCCTGTGCAAAGACAGCACATCCCTAGCCTTAGCAGGAATTTACACACCACTGCAGTCCTCGAGGGACAGCCACCCTCGCCTCACCACAGTGCTGTGGCACTGCCCTTCCAGCAGGTCTGTGCCCCAGGGACATAGAGCCAGCCTCAATAGAACAGCAGATCTATGCCCTTGAGGCCTGCATACCACATGCAAAAGCAGACAGGAGGAGAATGTTCCCAGAGGACTTGACCAGGTGAGTCAAATGCCTTGACAGACCTGACCCAAGGACTGCCACAGTTCACAGCAAGAGCAGGGCTAACTTGGCCCAGCATAGTCAGCCTCAGGCGTGATAAATATTCAAGTCTAATCAGTACTCAAGGGTTTCAATTCCTCTCAGCACTCCCATTTTAGCAGGTGCTGATTCTCCATCACCTTTTCTGACATGCTATCATTTGTGATGCACACCCCTCCCTGCTCCCCATGCCCCAAGGGAGGCTGGGCCTGCAGCTCTTCCATTCCTTGTCCCCCATGGCTTTGGAGATTCCCCAAAAAGGGAATTCGCCAGAGGGAGGAGGGGAAGGAAAAGGGGAAGCCACACCTCATCCTCTTACCCAATGGCGATCATGTCCACATCATTTGTTTCGCCGGTGTTGAGGTGCAGCAGGGATGTCACATCATTTGGGGGCATGGCTGTACCTACGTTCCAGGTGACCACTGTGATGCTTGGGAGGACAAAGGAAGAACAGGCTAACACAAGGGTGCAGAGGGGTTCCTTGTAACCCTGTTCAGCCCCCAGATCCACCAAGGAAGCTTTTTGCTGGCAACAGAGATAGCCAAGGCTGAAGCTTAGTCATGGCATATACCCCAGGTCCTTAACTCCTGCATGAGAGAGACAGATCCTTGCCTCCAAGATCCTCCAGGGTGCGCACCTGAAATTCTAGAAACCAGCACAAAGAGCCCTCATCTTCATCATCACCAGCTGACACAGGTGGGCTGCGAGACAGTGTCTCTGGAAAACCCCTTCCCTCCCTTCCCCAGGAAGGCTCAGGCTCCTGGGGAAAAGGACCCGGATCTCAGTTTCCAGCCCCTACCAGTCACGAAGGCCAGGGCAGCACATGTGACAGCGGTGCTGCAGCCCCGCAGTGGTGTCCTTCACCAATGCAAAGCCACGTCCGTCACAACACATTAATGCCATTGCGCAATGGGCACCAGCAAAGGGCCCGTAGGCTCTTAGGTAGTGACAGAAGCCTCAGTCACAGGGGAGACATTTCAATAGGGAAGGAGAGCAGCGCCACGCTAACCCCAGTGCTCGGGGACAGCCGGGGCACGTGGCACTCACTCCACGTCTATCACTCCATCTCTATCACGATATCTCGCACGAACAATGGGCACCAGGCATACTCCTCGCCGGGAGTTTGCCGGCAGCCCCGCACCCCAATCGTGCTGAACCCGCCACAGCAGAGGAAGGGGCGCAGCGCGCACTGCGAGCCCCGCCCCCGGAGCCCCGCGGCCCCACTCACCGGAACGCCCCCTCCTCGGAGGCCCGTCCCGAGCAGTCGGGCAGCTGATCGCAGACGTCGCCGGGACCGAGCCGTCCGCGGGGCCGGGCGAGGACGGGCAGCTCGCCCGGCTCTGCTCGGGGGGTCAGGCCCGCCCACCCGCCGGCGAGGAACTCGCTGGACACGGCCTTGGGCAGCGTGGGGGCGCGGGGCACGGCGGGGCCCGCCCAGGCCGCAATGTGGTCGCTAGACTCCGCTTTGGGCAGCATCTCCCGCCGCTCCGACGGGGCCGGCGCGGGGAAGGCGGAGCGGCCGGGCGCTGCCGGGGACGGGGGTCCGCCTGGGCCGGGGGGCAGCAGAGCCAGCAGCGGGACACTCTCGGGCGGAGTCCGGGCCAGGGACCGCTCCTCAGTTCCTGCGCGCAGTGGGCAGCCATGCCCGTCCGATCGGGAGCTCCCACGGCCGCCCGGGACGCCGCCGCCGAGGAAAGGCGCCGCCGAAGCCCCAGCGTCGGGCGGGAGCCGAGCCACGCTCCCGGGGACCCACGGGGGCTGGGTCGGGACCCCGCCCCGGCGGCCAAGCCCCGGTCGGCGCTGCCGCGCCGGGCCGGGTCCATCGGCAGGAGGAGACCGCAGCGGCCGCGGTCCGGACCCGGCCCCGCGCACCTTGCGGCCCCTCCTCGTGACGTATCCGCACAGTGACGTCAACGCCCGCCACCTGCGCGGCGCCTTAAAGGCGCAGGAGCTGCCCCGCCCCTCGCTTACCTGCCGCCCCGCCCCGCGCCTCTCCCCATCTCTCTGCCCCCCGAAAGCCTTTCCTTGCGTGTGCAAGGAAACCCGCCCCTTCACACCTGTCCTTGCGCACCTGTCTTCGTGAGTGCATATCTGTCCTTGCACGTGAACACCTGCCTTTGTATGTGCACATCTGCCTCTGCAAATGAATGCCTGCCCTGGTGCATTACTGTGTGTATGACTTTGTTCACCACTGCAACTATTGTGTCAGCTTGTGCCAGATACGTCCGTGGTCTGCTACAGAGTATTTGCATTGTTGGTGAGCACACACACCCTCGTGGCAGCTGGGTGTGAGTGTGCGTGTCTCTGTCTGGCTGTGTGTGTGTTTACATGTGGGCTGTGTGTGCTGCATGTGCACCGTTATGTGTGTACTGCTCTGTGTGTGCAGCTGTGTGTGCAGCACTGCGTGTGCAGGTGTGTGTGTGCAGCTCTGTGGAGCTGTGTGTGTAGCTGGGGGCGTGTGTGTCTCTGTGTGCAGCTGTGTGTATGTGTCTCTGTGTGTAGGTGCTGCTGCACCTGTGTGTGGCAGTGCCCATGTGCTCCAGTGAAGTACTTTGTACAGGCAGGTGTGAACACCTGCACTCGGGGTGCATGTACACACGGGTCCACCGGCAGCCTGTACCTGCCACAGTGTCTGGGGAAGACTGGAGCTTGAGGAGAAGGAGGACCCTGGTGAATTAAGGAGCAAGGCAGAGGAGGATACTGGTCAGAAAGTACGAAATCCCTGGGTCCTCGTGGGACTGAGTCAGGAGCCCAGGGACCTGTGGGAAGTGGTTCCTGCCATCGTGGGGGGAATCTTGCAATACTTTGTGGTCGACGGTGGCAACTGGGAGAGGACTGAGCAGAGTCAATACAACTGGTAGTTTCTGGAAGGGTGTGAGGGTGGACTCGATGCTAGTTTGCCTCACCTTCATTCTGGGAAGATGACAGAGCAGTATGTTCTGGTAACCATCACTGGTCACACGAACAACTTCTTGCAGGATCAGTTTGGCTTCTCTAAGGAAAGGTCCTGCTTGGCCACCCAACCACCTTCTGTGATGGAGTGAGCAGCTGGCAGATGTGGACAGCAGGGGACCAGTGTTCACCTGCACTGCTTGGAGGCGTTGGGCTCATCTGCTTGTCCTAGGGAAACTGTTGGCCGACGGGCTGGATAAATAGAAGTTGAGGCAGGATGACTGGATCCAGGGGTGGAGGTCAATCGCACACTGTCCTATGGGAAGCCAGTCACTCATGGTGTCCCTGGTGTTGGTGCTGGGCCCTTGCCTGTTTAACATCTTCATCCCACCTGGCTGGCGTGACAAGGCACTCTCAGCAACTGTGCAGGTGACAGCAAACTGGGAGGAGTGGCTGGAAAACCAGAGGGTCTATTCAGAGGGGCCTGAATATGCCGGAGAAACGGGCCGTTAGGAATCTCCTGAGGCTCAACCAGGGAGCATCCAGGCTCCTGCCCCTGGGGAGGAACAACCCTGGCACTGGGACATGCTGAGGGCCACCCTGCTGGAAAGCAGCTTTGCAGAGGGATGTGAGGGGGGACACCACATTGACCATGAGCTCACCATCTCCTCAGAGCAAAGCAGGTGAATGATATCCTGGGCTGCATTGGGGGTGTTGTCAGCAAGTCACAGGAGGTCACAGAGGTGCCTGTGTCCAGTGCAGAGCTCTCAAGAGCAAGTCCTGGAGACATGGATATGCTAGAGGGGGTCTAATGAAGGGCCCCAAGAAGGAATGGCTGGAGCATCTTTCATGTAAGGATAGGCTGTGAGACCTGGGACTGTGCCTCCCAGAGCAGAGACAGCTCAGGGGGATATCATCCATGTATATAAATATCTGAGGGGAGGTGTAGAGGACAGAGACTGGCTCTTCCCAGCGGTGTCCAGGGGCAGGACCAGAGGCTATGGGCACAAATTAGAATGCAGGAGGGTCCCTCTTCATGTCAGGAAACACTTTTCCCTGGACCAAGTTGCCCAGGAAGGTGTGCAGTTTCCATCCTTGGATATTCACAAAAGCCACATGGAGACTCTTCTGGGCCCCTGGCTCTGGGTGACTTTTCCTGAACAGATGATAGGACCAGAGAAACTCCAATCCAAAACCCCATGACCTGTGTCTGGGATGTGCCTGTTCATAGGTGTTTATGTGCAGCTGTGAAGATGGGGGGTGGGGGGGGAGGCAGTAGGGATTTGAGGTAGGTGTGTGCAGGTGTACATGATTGTTTGCACATGCATATACCCCAGATGTGCGTGTGTGCAGTGTGTGCATACAGCTGGGTGTACATTAGCATGTGTGCACACACTATTGCATGTGTGACTGGGGTGCTGGTTGTATCCTTATGCACTGCTGTGTAGGCTGATATGTGTGACTGTAGGCATGGCTGGGAGCAAGTGGAAGGCAGGTACCGGTGTGTATGTACACATGTGCTGTTGTGCAGACTCTGTTTAAATGTATGCAGGGTTGTGTGCACACAACTGTGCATGTGTGTGTGTGTGTGCAGCTGTATATGCAGGTTGGTGTGTGTGTGTGTGTGTGTGCGCTGCTGTGTGTGAATGCACACACACTCACCTGGGTGTCTCCGCGTGTCTTTGTACTATATGGTGTCAGTTGCATACTGTGGATGTGTGCAGTGCTGTGTCATGGGGGTATGTGCAGTGCAGGTGTGTGAGATAGTGTCTGTGGCGTTGGGGTGTGCGGTGTTGTTGGTGAGTGTTGGTCTGTGCATGTGGTATGTATATGCTGGCATGTGGTGTTGCTGTGTGTGTTGCTGCTGCGTGTTGTTCCTGTGTTGGTCTGTGCACGCGGTGTGTGTTCTGTGTGTATGTGTAGCCGTTTGTGTGTGTTGCTGTTGTTGGTCTCCATGTCGGTGCACGGTGTGTATCGCTGTGTGTGTATGGCTGTTGGTGGTGCTCTCGGTCTGTGTGGTGCCGGTTTGTGCACGGTGCGCACCCCGGGAACGTACGCGCCGCTCACACGGTGCGTACGCGTGTGCGCATGTGCATGTCCGTGCCTGCGCGCGTGTCCGTGCCTGCGGACGTGCCCGTGCGCACGCGCACGCATGTGTTCGTGCGAGCGGATCGGTGCGCATGCGCAGTGCCGCACGCGTGCCCGAGTCGCGCCGGACGTGGCAGCGGCGGGAGCGATGCGGGCGTTGTCATCGTGGCCGTGTCCAGGGCCTTGGCTGTGGCTGCTGCTGCTTCTGACGGCGGCGCCGGCGGCGGGTGGCGGCTCGGAGCACCCTCGGCTCCGCGAGGCCGTGCTGCGGGACTTGGCCCGTGGCAAGGTGGAGGTGAGCGCGGGCGGGGGCGGCAGGTCACGCCGGGGGTCAGCTGATGTCCGGCGGGTGCCTGACGGGGTGTCCACTCCCGCAGACGTGCGGCGGGTGACAGCTGAACCGCCTCAGGGAGGTACGTACCGGGGCCGGGCTGGGGCGGGGAGTTGGGGCTTCCCAACGCTGAGCCGGGCCCGGCCGGCCACTCTCCGCAGGTGAAGGCGTTCGTCACCCAGGACATCCCGCTCTAGTACCCGCCGGCGGCGGCTGCAGCGCTGGGATCGGGATGGGATGGGATAATGGGATAATGGGATGGGATAATGGGATGGGATGGGATAGGATGGGATGGGATGGGATGGGATGGGAGACAAGATACGAGGGAATGATCTATGGGAGGGGAAGGGCTGAGGGAAGATGGGGTTTTGTGATATGAAGGACAGGGTTTGGTGAGGAGTGGAGGACAGGTGGTTGGGGGATGTGATGGAGAATCGGATGGTATTACATGGGAAACAGGGTGGGATGGGAGACAGAACAGATGGGATGGAAGGGAATAGGAGGATATAAGAGAAGATGGGCTGGGATGGAGGATGATACAGGATGGGCAGGAATGAGATGTGACTGAGGATAGAAGGGGATGTGATGAACGATGGAATGGGATAAGGGTTGCATGGGCATGACCACTGCTGCCCACTCCTTGACACATTGCCTAGCCATAACCTGGAGATGAAACACCTGCCTGGTGCCGACCCTGAGCTTGTACTCCTTGGCCACCGGTATGAGGAGCTACAGGTGAGTGGGCAGTATGGCACCTGCTGCCATGGGACCTGGGGCAGTCAGTGCCCCACAGGTGCCAGGCAACAGCCCCTGTCTGGGTGCAGAGAGTTCCCCTGAGTGACATGACCCGGGAAGAGATCAACCAACTGGTGCAGGAGTTGGGCTTCTACCGCAAGGAGACACCTGATGCCCCTGTGCCAGAGGAGTTCCAGTTTGCCCCTGCCAAGCCTCTGCCAATACTGCTGCACCTCCAAGTGCCCACCGCTGATGGCAAGACCCCACCCGAACATGACAAGGAAGAACACCCAGACCTCTAGCAAGGAATGTCACACTTGGGATAGGGTCCTGCAGCCAGTCCCCAGTGTCGGGAATGGAGGTGTTGTGGCAGCTGAGGATGGTGTCACAGGGTGTCAAAGGTTTTTCCCCTCCACTCTTGCTTGGTGCTGTGTATTCTCTGCCCAAGGATGCCCTAGGCAGATCCAGCCTCAAGCAGGAGCTTGCTGAGCACTTGTGGGCATTCTGAGGGTCCTGTGTGCTGGTTGATGCCCACCTGTCCTCAGAGCCCATTATCCCTGGCCAGCTGGGAGGAACAGCATTCCTTGCAGTCCCTTGCTATGTCCAAAGGTTTAGCTGCTCCGAGCACTAGGCAGCGATATCCTGCCTGCATGGGACAGGATGAAACCCTCAGCAGAAAGCGCCAGGTGCTAAGGGTAGATGTGCTGAGTCCCAGTAGTGGGAGAGCTGCCCCAAGAAGGGGCTTTATCCACCAGCAGGGTTATGTCATATCCATCTCCTAGTAAAGCTTTTATTTGCAGTCATCTGCATTGTGTAATCTTTTCAGAGAGCTCAGTGGTGTGCATCCTGCACTGCTCTGTTCCAAGGACAGCTGGGTGGCCCAGAGCTTCTCACAGAAGCAGGAGAGGATGGCACAGTCAGTCACTACTGGTGAGCCACAAACCAACCTACAGACTGACTGTGCTGTTCCTGTGCCACCCCTCCCCAGCATGATAGAGGGGTGAGGTGGTGGGCACCATGGCATGGGATGAGCTGCTCTCACAGGATGCAAGGGAATGGGCATGAGCCCTTGAGCAAGTCCTGCAGTGTTGAACCAAAGCCCCATGGCTGTACTGGCCCAGAGGTGACATCTGGCCCTCAGCTACGGAAGGAAGTGGAGCACAGCTGCACTTGACCACAGCCTTGCTGGCCATGTGGGACCTTTTACTTGTGCCAGGCCTGAGGGCAATGGGGGAAAGTGAACCCTGGTCAGGGTGGCTCAGCTGTGGATATCAGTGAGACAAGGAGCAGTACATGCCCCAGTGTCTCTCCAGGCTGGGTAAGCAGTTGAGTTGCAGGTAGAGGGGCCAGCAGCAGCTGGACTGCCAGCATTCCCCAAGCACTGTGGTGTGCAGTATGCCACTGGCAGAAGGACCTGAGCCAGAGGCACTGCCCTAGATAAACCTTTATTATCTAGCTGGTGTTGGTACACGTGTCAGCGCAGGTGTAGAGATGTGACACAGGGACGAGCAGCGCTGAGCACGCAGGTGCCCTGAGCTGGAGAGAAGAGTGGGGGCAGTTGTCCCAGCTTGCTCTCTTTGCCTTGCACTCCCCTGGGACCCCTTGCCACTGCCCCCTCCCCAGCCCACAGGTGCTCCCAATGTGGAAGTGCCCCAGGTGCACGTGGAAGTGGGAAGCAGGGTGTTGGCACAGTTGTGGAGCTGTCCCCAGGGAGTTGACACCAAGTAAGGCCTGCAGTGGGCAGAGAGGCTGCCTTGCAGAGGGCCAAGGGAACATCTGACAGATGTTGCCTGCTGGATGTACCATGACCCTGGCTGGACTGTACAGCTCTACCCAGGCCACCCCAGGGACCCCAGGGATGGTGCCTGCAGGGCACATAATTCCTGGAGAACAAATAACTTAAAAGGCTGGAGCATGGGGACAAGCCAAGGTGGGAGCACCCCCGGCAGCACCCACTTGACTCTGCCCACAGGGTCAGCCCACAGCTGGCCGAGGCAGAAGCAGCTCTGCCAAGGCAGAAGTGTGGGGGTACCCTGGTGGAAGAGTTCTCCTGTCCCCAGTGCCAGACCCATGGCCCCCCAGACCCTCCCAGGCAAGCAGCTCTCCTGCCTGAAGGCAGCTCTGGGGTGGGGGCAGCAGTGGGGGCGGGCAGGGCAGGCTCTAGCACTCTTTCTGCCGCATGCGTAACTCGTGGCGACGCAGGTGGTTATAGAGAGACTGCACGTAGGTGAAGACGCACTTGGCGTCAGGCTTCTTCCCCATGATCATCATGTCTTCGACCTCCACCAGCGGCACGCAGTCCACCAGCATCCTGCAGAGATGAAGCCTTCAGCATGTCGGGGCTGGCCTGGGCACCCCACACTGGCCAGGGCCTACTGGTGTGGGCAGGGCTGCCCTCAGACCTGCTCAGCTCCTTCCACACGCCCCCACTCCACCCTGGTACCCACAGTGCATCAGCTCCTGACATGGGGAAGAGCTGTCTGGGGAGGCACAGGAGCTGGGCATGGGTTGCCCAGCTGTCTGCACCACTTGCTCCCCCGGTGTTTTCTGTCCCACTTCTTGGTGCTGGCAGTCATCCCCTGCTGAAGCCATGCCCACCTTCCTCCTCTTGCTCCTCTAGCTTATGCTGATGACCTCTCAGAAGAGCCCAGCCCTGCCTCAAATGCTACCAAGTGATTCAGGGAAAGCAGGGGGTCAGTCTTGGTTACACACTGTCCCTTACTCCTACCTCAAGCCCTGGCCCTGCTCTTCTGCCTTCCTGCAAGCCCTGCCAGCCCAGCTCCCTCCATTGCACCAGACCGGAGCCTGGGGGCTGCCTGCCCCAGGCCCAGCACACCCTACTGCTGGAGTAGGCACTGCCCTGCTTCAGCTCACTGAACCTGGCCTATCTCCTCCTCTCCCACCACAGTGCAGGGGTCCATGCAGGACCTGACTCCAGCAGCTACCAGACTTGTGGAGCCTTGGCAGATCAGCTGTGGTTGATCATCCCCATAGTAACCTTGGGCCTCTGCTACTGCTCTTTCAGTGGGGTAGCCCACTCTGCCTTGCCACCCATCCAGTTCCCTGGGCCATGTCTCTCCCCAAGTCAGGGCTCCCTGGCTGCAGAAATGGACTGACAACACAATTGGGAGTCACGATGACAACCAGGAAGGGCATGGAGGGGATCTGGCTACCTCTTGCCCTCTCCTTTCTACTGGGAGAGAAGGGGTGAGTGGCACAGAAGCAACCCTGCCACTGCTGCCAATCCTTCAGGCCCTGTCCAGGCCCCACATCCTGACCAGGCACTGCTCCCCTTCAGGCTGCTGCTGGAGCAAGGCCTGCATTGGCAGTGAGGGCAGTGCTGACACAAACTGGCAGCACCTCCTGCCACCATGCCCAATTCAGCTGCTTTGGCCTGGGACACTCAAGGTTCTGCCCAAAGGCTTTGAGTGCATAAGGAGGATCCCCCAAGGTAGGGCTCTGCCCCCAAAGACAGGGTGCACAAGGAGGGTCTGAACCCTATGCGTGCCACCCACCATGACAGCACTCTCAAGCCCTGTACCTCCCCTCTCCCCTCCTGCAGGAGCCCCACTACACATTGGCCCTCTAGAACAGTCCCACTCCAAGAAGTGATCCCAGCCAGTGCCAGCCTGGGGAGCACCAGAGCCCATGAGAGCCCCCCCACCCTGGGTCCCAGGGCCTCTGCCATCCCATTAGGTCTCTGCTGCCTGCTCAGTGGGCTCCGAGCCCACAGGCTTGCTGGCATCATGAGCCCCACCTCATGCTTTGATCCCCTTCACCACTGTGGGGATGAGGGGGATGATGCTTGGGGCCTTGGTAAAGCCCTTGCCATTGCCAGCCTGGCTCAGGGGGTGATGGTGGAGCAATGGCAGCACACAGAGAGTGGCTCTACCCTTATAAAGCCATTGTTTGGGCCCTGGTGTGCCAGCACTGTGCAGAGCCAGGGGAGCTGCAGCTCTAGCGCCAGCCAGGATGCCCTGAGACAGGCACAAACACTGCAGGACAAGGCAGGACCTGAGCCTTGAGTCACACTTTCCAGGCTCCTGCTTCTGCCCATATATGAGCAGGCAGCATTCTCGGAGCTGGGCATGCACCCTGAGGCAGGGGAATGAGGCAGGAAGTGGAAGCAGTGATGCTGCAGCATCCTGTGGGGCCACCCACACTCAGGCAGCATCACTCAGAACACCTTGAGTGGCATCCCAGCAGCTGATCCTGGGTCAGGCTCAGCCATGGGGGCAGGGCTCTAACTACTGCCTTCCCCACAGCCAGAGAGTAAACAGCACTCCAGGGTGACACAGTCTCCCCTGCCCAAACCCCCATAGGCACTGTATCAGAAGGCCAGAGCCCAACCAGCTGTCTTTGCCCATCTCCTGCTGGGCCCTGTCTGGCAGGGCCAGGACTCGCCCCTCACCCACCAGCATCCCCCAGCCTCGTCTGCAGCCGAGGCAGTCAGCTCCCTGCCGAGCCCTGGTGATGGTGGGGGCATGGGCAGGTACTTGGAGGGGAAGATTCTCACCATCGGTCCTGGGGGGGCTGACAATGGGCTACGACTTTTTGGTTTTTACCAGCCCCATCTGGACCAGGCAGCGATAGAATTCCTGAATGTATGTGTACACACACTTCCAATCTGGCTCGCGCATCCGGACCATGTCCTCCACGTCCAGCAACTGCGGACAATCCGCGTGCTTCCTGGGTGCAGGGAGAGAGGGGCAAGCCAGTGACCGCAGCCCAGTCAGGGAGGGAAGGAAGAGAAAACAAGAGACACAGATCAGTGCAGTTCCCATCCCACTGGCAGCTGCTCCGCTCTGGCATGCTCTGGGGATGCATGATGCAGGGGCAGGATGGCTCCGGGCACCCCATGCCAAGGCCATTCAGTGATATTGGAGGGCACAAGCAAGGGGGAGAGGGGCAGGTGAGTGGCGTGGAGAGGCGTGTAGTCCAGAGGGAAAGACAGATGGAAAAGGAGGAGGATGATGATGAGTGAGGTGTTCTGGCACGCCAGGTGCTCGGGGAGCGGGTTCCAGAGTGGAGCGGCGCTCTATATAGCTCCTATATAGACCCGCTGGGAGGATGGGGCGGGGAAAGCCCTGCCCTCCTGCCCAGCTCCACTTGGAACCGCGCAGCACAGCCCTGGTGCAGGAAGCTCGGGAGAGGACGCTCACAAGAGCTGGAGGAGGAGGAAGGACGAGAGGCCACCTGGCTTCCAGGCCGGAGAGATCGATGGCTCTCTCAAGTCCGCGCACCAGTTTCCCAATTAAGGCAAAAAATCCATTAACAGGAGCGCCAAGAGCCAGGCCCGCAGCCCCCTTCTCGCTCCACCAAACAGCACCACGGCACCCTGGTAGCTTGCGGGAGTCCCCATCTCATCCCGCCACCTTGGACATCAGTAGGATGGGACCCCCATCCCCAGCCCTGCCCCCCAGCAGGGTGCTGGAGGAGAGGTGTAAGTGGGTGGGAGAGAGACAGAAGGAAAGAGAGAGGGGCTGGCTGCCAGCCCTCCAGCTGGGCGCACTCCCATCTCTCAGCACCCAGAAAAACCAGAAGCAAAAGGGGAAGGGAAGAGACTGGAGAAGCTGCAATGGTGTTTGAGCCCCTACAACTGTGAAAGGAGGCACCTGGCATAGCCAAACCCTGCTCCCTCAGCTGGCTGCACTCCTATACCTGGTAGCCCAGGATGGAATGTACTGCCTGAAGCCAGCAGCTTCATGGGGCTGCTGCTCTGCCTTTGGGTGCTCTGCCCCACACCCCCACACCCACCCTTGCCACACCAGACAGGGCTGCACTGGCCTCTTGTGACCCTGCCCACAGACCTGCTGCTTGCCCCCACAGCACCTAACCTTGTTGCATTGCATGGTGGGAGCGACACCTACGGGCACCCATCCCCAGCACCATCACCTCCATGTGACCCCCTCACCCCAGCAGTGAGCAGGAGAGCCACCCCAAGCCGCTCCAAGCTATCCCAAGTCCATATGATGGCAAGAGAGGTACGTACTCTGCAGAAGAGAAGGCCACCTCGAAGTTTTGGCGGCGGTTCTGGGGTGTCAGCTTACTGTAGTCAAATGCATCAGGGAAGAAATTGTGGACCAAGGCACAGAAGGCCATGCCATCACTCCAGCTGGATGAGAAGTTCTGGATGTCCACATGCTGAGAGGGCAACAGAGTTACCAAGGGACAGAGTGACTGGCCTTGGGACAGGGAGAGGAGGTGGCACCCACCTCATAGCCCCGGGTCTTGGCTCTGCACCAGTCCAGCAACATCTGTTTGATACTGTTGGCATTTGGCACGCCAAAGCTGGAGGAGCGCTGCACGGTGGTCTGTGATGCTGCAGGATTTGAACTGTGGCAGGAGACATGAGGTGTTATCCATAGCTGCAGGTTACTGTTATTTGTACAGCACTTGCTGCCCTGGCCAGCCTGCCCCAGGCCAAGCCTCACCTCCCACTCTCTTTTTGCAGCTTCTCCATCATGGCCTTGCGTGCTTGTGAGGCTGATGTCTTGGGCAGGCTCTGAGCCTTCATCAGTTCCTTCTTCTTCTCCGCCTGACGCCGCTCCAGTGCAGCTAGGCTGCTCTGTCGAGAAGCACTCTCATCCTCACGGTCAAAAATGCTGGGAGAGAGACAGGCAATGCTAAAGCGGCTGTGGGCAGCCCAGGGAACAGCAAGCAATGGTCTCAGCCCATGGCCGCTCTGGAACTCTGGAGACCTCCATGTCCCTGGGACGCAAGAGAGGTGGCTTAAGGGCCTCAGGTGGCCCTATCTCTGTGCTCATGGAAGGACCCATGAGAACCTCTCAACACAGGGAATGTACCTCAAGGACCTGGAGGCTTTGGGGTCACATTTGCAGTGGGGACACTGAAAGCTGGGCAGAGGGTTTGTGCAACCAGATGAGTGACAAGGGACCATGTGGGGCTGTCCCCACAGGCACCTCTGCTCACCTGCCTGTCTTTTTGGATGAGGAGCTGTAGGATGATTTGGTTTGAACAAAAGTGCTGTTGCCATCTGCAGAGAGAGGAAGGACAGAGGCCTTGGGCAGGAGCTGCGCCAGGCAGGCAGTACTCTGCCTGCACCAAGGCAGTGA
Organism: Muscicapa striata striata; assembly: GCA_030060385.1. NCBI lineage: Eukaryota > Metazoa > Chordata > Aves > Passeriformes > Muscicapidae > Muscicapa > Muscicapa striata. The sequence continues at coordinate 114,972 of JAREIS010000113.1, read as the reverse complement.
CAGCTCAGCAGCGGCAATGCCCCAGGGTTACACCCTGAAGGTGCTGTGGGGAAAGGGCAGGAAAAACTCTTACTGTCTGATCTCTTCACATAACTCGACTCCATGGTTGTAGTACGGGAGGTCTTGGTGCCATCACCTGCATGGACAAAGCAACGGGAACTGCTGGGCTGGAAGGAGCAGCACCCATAGACACCTGCTGCTGCCAAGCACCTTCACACCCATGCAGTGCAACAGGGGGAAGTCCCAGGTGGTAGGCAGAGGGAGGCAGGTAGAGGGAGGACAGAGGGCATGTGCCCCTCGAGCAGAGAACAAAGAGACAAGTGCAAAGCAGCAGGGAGTTGGGTCATCCTTCAGCCCCTGCAGCCACTCAGCTTAAGCCACCCAGGGACTGGGAGAGCAGGAGTGTAGGAGACAAGACACAGGCCAAAGGTGCAGATGAGGCCCTGCCATCCTGACAGGGTTGGGGATTCAGAGGGAAGTCACTGGAGCAGAACCCTTAATTATCCCCAGGCAGGCTCTGGGCAAGCCAGATACTCAGCTCTGAAACACTGTCCTGTTCCCAGACTCAGGACAGGCAGTGAATGGCAAAGAAGCTGTGGTGGCAGAGAACTGGGAAGGATTCTGCAAGGCCCCCAAAGGGCTGGCACACCCCAAACCCAGCTCATACTAGACTGGACGAGACGCTCAGTCTTGGTGATGGTGCTGCATGCTGAGCCATCGGCTGACTGAGTGCTCTGCCTGGTGGTGGTCTCTGTGGCGTGGCCAGCCCTTCCTGCCACAGATTGGGTCCTCGCCTCTTGCAGCCGCTGGTCTCGCTCCTTCTCCCGCTGGTCTGCAAACATGAGTGGGAGATGGCATCAGCAGGGAGGCAGGGTGGTGGACGTGGTTCCTGCCACACCAGGGGTCCTGCAGCTGCTGCTGGTCCACAACTGGTTCATGTGAAGGATGATGTCCTTGGCCTCGCAAAGCCAATAGAGGACCCAGCACACACCCTACTGCTTCCGTGTGGCTGGACAGCCCCACTTTAGCACCCTATATTGCCACCACCGCCACTCTGACCCCAGCAGAGGTCACCATCCCTGAGTACCTCGCTTGCGCTGGCGCAGCTCCCGCATGGCATTTCGAATCAGCCGTCGCTCCTCAAAGTCTGTTGTCTGATCCAGCTGCAGGAGGGGGAAGTCATCATTAGTCTTCTGCCATCAGCTTAAGGTCTCTTTACCTTCTTGCAGGAGTCCGAACCAGAGAAAGAAGTACCATCTTATCCAGAACATCCTCATCCTCAATCTTGCTCAGCTCCTCGACATTCAGCTTGCTCCTTCTCTCCACCTCCTTCACTTGCACCTTCTCCATGCCATTTGGCAGCTCTGGTTCTCGCCTTGGTGCCTGGTGCTGCTCCACCACCTCCGGCTCCATCTGCAAGGAGATCACCATGCAGCTGAGCCCCTGCCAGCTTGGCCACCCCTCCACACCTCTTCTCATGGTCCAGGCCTTCATCACTCTGACACCTGCCCAGTGCTACAGGCAGTGAGGACCCTGCAGAGGATGTGCCACATAGGGCCTAAGTGCTCTTAGCTGGTGGGATGCTGCAAGCATCTGCAGCACCCAAGGCAGGCAGGAGAGCATGACAATCTGCAGCACCCCATGCCCCAGGAGGGCCCAGCAGTCCCTTTCTTCCTTCAAGTCTGGCTGTCATAGTATCTCCAAATCCTCCCTGCTCCCTGATAGGAGGCGGCTGGGTCTTCCAGCAGGCAGGGCTCTGGGCTGGGCAGCAGCTGTTACCCAGCAGTGGGCAAGATGCTGGCAAGGCCACTGCATGCCATTAGCAGCACAGGGATTTTCATGGAATTAAGGGACTTAGTGTAGAGAAGAGCTTGTGCAGGAGATCAAGAGCCTTGCCCCGCATCCCTGCCAGGATCTAGGCCAGTTCGGCCCCTGACCAAGCACAGCCAGGATGCCAAGTCCCTTTCAGCACAACCCCCCAGCAATGCAGGCAGTGGGCCAGGCCCGGAATAGGGCACAGAGGCACCAGGGATGACAGAGGGGGATCAGAGCAGCCACATACACATCCCACCCTGCATCCTGTGGCCCAGTAATTGATGCATGGAAAAGTCATCAGCAGGAGTTGATACTGGCCACACGCACCCATGCCACCACCTGTGCCTGATGCTGTGGTGGGGGCAAGACAGCTGCCTGCGGCCTCCCACCTGGCACACTGGGAATGCGAAACAGGTGGGTGCACAGCCCCACCACAGTGAGCTCAAAGAGTGGCAGACCCCCATGGTGCTGTGTCCTCATGCACCACTGCCAGTCATGCCTTGTGCTAGGGCTATAGACACCCTCAAGAGCCCTTCTAGGCTGGTGAACCCCTCCCCCCTGTCATGGGGCAGGGCTGCCCACACTCACGCTGCTGTTGCTTCGGGAGAGATGAAGGGCCGATTGCTGGCGCGTACTGGAGAAAGTGGGTGGATGGGCCACAGGGCCAGTGGGCTCCTCAGTGCCCTCAAAGTGGGCGCAAGGGTCCTGTGCTTCCAGAAAGAGGGTGCTGATGTCCTCCCTGTGGGGCGCCTGCAGCCCTGGTGCCAGCAGATCGAGGCGGCGGCCCAGACGCCCCAGCTCTGCCCGCAGCTCCAAGTGTTCCTGCTCCAATGTCTGCAGTGCCTGCGCCAGCGTCTGCACTTGCTGCAGAGCCCACTCCAGTTGCCCCTCTGCTGCCCCCCGGAAGGCCACCAGCTCCTGCCGCAGCTCTGCCAGCTCAGCCGCCCCAGCTTGCGCCAGCCCCTCCAAGCTGATCCCCGGCATGGTGGCGGTGCAGGCGCTGCAGCGAGGCCCGCTCAGCTGTCCGCTGCCCTTTATAGGGGCCCAGGCACCCCCCCGGCTGGAGGCTGGCCCGCTCCCTGCCTCTGGGCTATTCTGGTCCCAGCAGCTGGGGGTCCCGTGCAGGGGTGCTGAGCCAGGCACCACACTTGGCAGTGCATCCGGCTGTGGGACCAGGTGGCTCAGTAAGGGGAGCCCTGCACGTGGCCCCCCCACCCCCGGAGGCTGCCAGGGCCAGATACCAGCCTGGGGGCTGTGGGACAAAGTGGTGGGGACCAGCCCTGACCACTGGGTGCTGGGTGAGTGAAAAGGTCAACCACTGCTGTGTTCTTTTGCCCAAGTGCTTTCCCACTCTGGGCCAGCGTCACCCACAGCACATCAGGCTGGCCCTGGTCAAGCATGATTTTAGGTCTTCATACCCCCGTGCTGCCCAATATATGCCCCAGGGGGGCAGGTCCCAGCATAGGCACAGGTAACACCCCAACAAGAAGAAGACATGCTGGCATGGCTACTGCCCCCAGGTTCCTGCAGCCTGCTGGTCCTTCAACCAAGCCCTACATGGCAGCGCTGCCAGCATCACTGCCTCCTCCTCTTCCTCCTCCCTGCTCACCAGAAACATACCTGGAGGCTTTGTCTCCTGCCAGGCAGCCAACACATCTCAGGCCCCCCACTTCACTGGACAGACCCACTAATACCTTAATGAGAGCTGACAAGTGCTCAGGCCAAGCCTGCCCAAGCACACTAGCGCAGGGAAGTCACCCCACCACAGCCAGCTGCCCACAGGCAGGACCTGCTGGCAGGTTTGGGCAGCACCTGTAGGCACTGTCTGCCTCATGCTGGGCTGAGGATGGGGTGAAGCCAGTGGTACCACAGCCATCAGTATGCCCCAGGCTATCAGCAGTACCACAGCCACTGGCAGTGACACAGGCCACCCACAGTGCTGTTCCTGCAGAGGCAGCCAGGCGTGTGCAGGGCCATGAGTGAGACAGAGCCATGTTTGACATCCTGGCTCCTGCCAAGGCAGCACACGGGCGCCTCGCATTACCCTAGATGGGCACAAGCAGATTAAAGCACTTCAAGGGCTGTCTCCTGTGTGCACCCAGCCCCAGGGTGGCCACAGCCTGCTCTCCCCACAAGACACTGCAGAGGGGTTGTTTTTTCAGTTTTTTTTTTCTCCAGTTGCACCCAAGAATCCCTCCTAGGCAGGCTGAGGCTTTGGGTACTCTCCACTCAGTGGACGCATAGCAGGAACAGGCAAGACCCCAACCCACAGCTCCAGGGTGCTTTAGAGACCTCTGAGGAGTAGCCCCCCTCCAAGGCAGGCTCTCCAGACACGTGGCCAAGGTCCATCCCCAGGAGGAAAAACAGAGGGGTGGCTGGCAACGGCTTTTTCCCTGAGCTGCTGCCACCCTTAAAGGTGTTTGAAACAAAGGGAGACCCACAAAAATTCCTTGTCCCCCTCTGCCCACCTCCCCAAGTGTCTGAGTACATGGTGCCACAGTCCAGAGTGCAGGTGGCTCATGTGGGGCTGACACACAAAGTCCAGGGTGACAGTCCTCTTGATAAAAAAACCCTACCAAAACAAAAGCACCAACCAAAACAAGACAGAGCATCTGGACCATGCTGCCTACACTAACTCCTTGGTCCCTGGTCCCCACCCCAAGCCCTGAAACTGCCTATCAATGGCCAGGTGGGGCACAGCCCGATAGACCCCCTGGGCACTCACCTTGGTGACATTGCTGCTGACACTGCTGATGTTGCAGATGCTGCTGACACTGCTGGGGATGGTGGTGATACGGATAGGGGTGCTCCGCAGACCCAGAGTCACCTCTGCAAGGGGAGCAAGAGGCATGTGGGGCCTGACCCAGCCCACAGCCCAGCCCCAACAGCTGACAAGTGGCTCTGGCTGGGCTATCAGCCTGCCCCACACATCCTGCCCTGACAGTGAGCACTGAGCACAAGGAAAGCACTTTGGAGGCAAGCAAGAGATGGGAAAGTTGAGACCCGACGCAACCCTGGCTTATCCTCCCCAAGAAAGGGCACTTTATGCAGTGCTTCAGCTGGAGCCAAGACCTCTGGTGAGAGGGACAGCCACAGGAGCATCTTGAACCGGCCTCATCTGTGGGCAAGCAGGGCTGGGGCAGGGCTGGAACAGGCATGGTGCAGCAGTGGGACGTAACAGAGCATGACGGCATGGGCTCCCCTGAACCAGCAGGTCAGTGGGGAGAGGATGGGGCAGGGCTGGAGGGGGAGGGCAGGGATTGGGGAATGACCTCAAGACACTGGGGCTGGGGACAGGCTGCAGGGCCAGATGGTCTCCCCAGACAGAATGCCCCAAGTAGGCTGAAAGTGCAGGCCAAAGGATGAGGGCTACCACTTTGCTCTTCTCGCAGCACCTGTGCTCAACGTCTGGGCTACCAGCACTCAAATGCCACTGCTGCTAATCAGCACCCACCTGGCCTGGCTCAGCCTGCCCGCCTCCATCTGCCCCTTTGTGCCCACCATCTGTCAGGGCCCAACTGCCCACTGGCACCCACCTGCTCCACTGCCCAGCTGTGCACATTGTCGTATTAGGAGCACAGTCCTGTAGTGCTTACAGCCCGGTGGATCCCCCAGGTCCATTCCCCTGCGGTACCCACCCTCCTGAGAGATCTCCACCTTTTCCAGTCCCACCTCCCTGCATGACACCCATACCCATCACCCCAACAGTGTCAAGCCTCATGACAGATGCCATCTGCCCACTGGATCTGTCCTGCACACCCCGTCCCCGTCAGTGCCCACCTGCCCGCTGGCTGCCGGGGGTGGCAGTGATGCGGGGCGCCAGGGGCTGCACGCGCCCATCCTTGATCTCGATGGTGAAGAAGGTCTTCATGGCGTCGAGTCGGGATCCAGCAGGGCGCGGGGCCGGGCGCTGCTCTGCGCCGCTGCTGCCCCGCGCGTTTTGAGCGGGCGCCGGCGGGGCCGTGCGGGGCCCCCTCTGCCATTGGGCGGCCCCAGCCCCGGCCCCGGCCCGCCCCCGCGCCGCCCGCCCCCGCCGGCCCGAAGCGCTGCGCGCGCTCCACCGAGCCGGCGGCGGGGAAGGTGGGGCTCCGGCGGAGCGCGGCGCTGCGGGGATGGGCGCGGGGTCACCGGACTGCGGCCGCCTGCGCGTGTCCCCGCCGGGACTTGGCCCCGCACCCTGCATGCAGCGCCCCGCGGTGCCCCCTGCGATACACGCTGCCCCCCACCCTGGGGTGCCCCCTGCGATGCATGCTGCCCCGGCATGCTACAATGTGCATGCAGACCCCCTGGGTTGCCCACACGACGCGCAATGCCCCCGGAGTGCCTGACCACGCATGCAATCCCCCAGGGTGCTCACGGGATGTATTGCTGCCCCCCAGAGATCCCATCATACACCCAGCATTTTCCAGGGTGGCTCCAGCCCCTCAAAGCCTCTGCTCCCTCCCACCACTCCCGCCGGAGCTTGTGCACATGGCTGGGAGGGAGGGAGGGCTTCTGGGCAGGAAGCAAAAGAGCAGGTGGGCTGCAAGCAGCATCCTGCAACGTCCTGGCACTGCAAAGCTCCACACCTGCCCAGGCTCCACCGGGGACATCCCGCCACCGGGAAGCAGAGGATGGAGGCAGCCCCTACAAGGATCTTACCCGTGGGGCCAGCAAGGCAAAGGGAGGAGGACGCCAGCTCCCACTGGTGAGTATTCAAGCGAGCCGGGGTCCCCATTACCTCCTGAGTGGGCACTGATGCTTCAGAAGAAACAGAACAAGGAAGGAATAACACAAAGATAGCAGAGGGTGAGCATGGCATAGGTGCTGCTGGCATCCCCCTCACCCCAGCAGAGCACCCTGCGGTCTCCCTCCCCATCACTCCACACTCCCCAGAGCTTAGTGCCAAAATCCATCAGCACTTGTAGGCTGTCCTGCACCCCAGGCATGGGCTCTCTCCTGCAACACAAAACCACACTACAGAGGAGGGTAGGCTCTGTGCCCAGCAGCACAGTGGGGGTCCCTGGGGTCTGTGTTGAAAGCTTGGGATCACCCCTGTCCTCACCAAGCTCTGGCACATCATCGCCTCTGGAGAGACGCTGAGGGGACCCAAGGTGGCTCAGCCTTCAAGGGTGCGAGCAGAGCTCTGCCCTGGGGCTGGAGTCCATTGATATCCAAGGAGAGAGGGGGCTCAGCTTCTCCTGAGAACCCAGGTTTAAGCCCTCCATGAGGCAAGGAGGGGTCAGATCCTGCACACCTTCTTCTACCCCAGGGCTGTGCCACGCTGCAACCCACCACCTCCAGAATCTTCCCAGGAGCCAGCAGACTCCATGGGCTCCTCAGGGGGACAGCAATCTCCACCTGCCAGGGTAGTACCCTTTGACCCTGGAAGCAGAGGACTGTGTTTTGGTTTTTCTCCATTTCCTCCTGGGATAGCCACGGGGATGGTTTTCCCAGCTGTAGGAAGAGGCAACTGCTGGCCACTGGAATACCTCAAGGCTGTGAGGAGGCCCTGCAGGGTGCTGGGCCCAGGGTGGGGGTGGTCAGAGCCAGCCATACACAGCTCCCAGCCTTATTGGGACAAAGAATGCAAAAGGCCAGGGTTTGCTACTGGCACTGATTCCCTTTCATGGCCCTGCAGTAACCCGGCCAGAGTGGGAGTCCCAGTAAACAGCCTGCCTGGCACCCAGCTCCCTGGCTGATGTGGGCATTGCCACCACTTGGCTAGGCAGCAATCAGCCCCCAGCTAGTGGTGGCCTTTGGCCTGGCTGTGTCCTGCACTCACATTCCTGGCCCAGCACACGTGGGCTGGAGTCATGTCCCCAGGGCTGCCTGGGATGTACATACTGCAGGACTGGGGAGTGGGGAGGGAGGGGGAGTGGGCCTGGGGCAGCACAGCCCAGCTGTCAGGGGGACATGGCTCTCACATCACCCCCCTCAGGGCTACACTTACCCACTGATGGCCTCTCATGACTCCCACCTGGCCCCAGCACCTGGCAGTGCACCCCAACATGAAGCTGTGGGAGTAGAGGGGAAGAACACTCAGCTGGGTGTTATATGCAGTCCCCTCATTAAGTTGCCTTCACCCACAGACTGCCAGCCCTGAGCAAGGAGGGCAGCAGCAGCTGCCACCAGTTTTGTACCTGGCTGCCAGCACTGGGCTGGCCTGGGATGAGTTGCTCCCCTCTGGGGCTTTGTGCCACACTGGGTTCTGGGGTGCTGGCAGGACTGCCCAGGTTCCCTTCCTTCCAGGCTGCCTGGGGCTGCCCCAGGGGCTGGCCCTGCTGCAGGTCCTCACCACCATCCTCAGTCTCTGGATTGGGCTCTGGGGTTGGCTGCAGCTCCAGGAGCACAAGGGTTCCTGAAACCACAGCTGTGGGTGAGAAAAGGCTCTGCTCCGGAAGCCTGCAGCTGCCTGCAATGCATCCCTACTCCTGCAGCCCCTCCCAGGCACCCAGCTGCCCTGCCCACCACTGTGAGATGGTGTGCCCTCCATCGTGCTGCAGCTGGCCAGGCACAGCTCTGGCCCCAGGCACACCCCTAGACAGGACTTTACCATGGACATTTGTGGGAACTCACCTTGAGCACTGGGTTTCTGGAGATCTCCAGATTGCTGGCTGCACAGCTCCTGCCTCCCAGCTGGGACATGCTCCTGCTCCACCACATCCTCTTGCTTGTGGGCCTGGGGAGAGCAGAACTAGCCCCAGTCCAGTCTCTGACTGGGCCACCATGGCCCATTCCAGCCAGGGACACATAGGCTGTGGTCTCTTCCCATCCTATCCAGATCCCTGCCTGCATGCTGCCTGGAATTGACAAGCCAGTCCCTGCAGCAGGAGGCTCACAGGGGGACAAGTGTCCCCACACCCTGGTGCATCCTGCGGGCAGGGAGGCAGACAGTGTCTAGTGGAGAGGGACCCCAAATCTGCCCTATGCCCCCAGCTCAGGCACTCTAAGGCTCTGTGATGCAGGAAACACCCAGTTTTACATTACCCTGTCCCTGTCCATAGCACCTGCCACTCTGCATGGCAAATGATGAAACATTCTGAACACAGGACCACACACAGGTGACAGATGTGTCTCTGACATAAGTCTGAGCAGAGTTAGGGTGTCCTGGTGTCAGCTAGGGAACAAGGTGTCAGTCCTGGCTGTGCCAGTGCCTCTAGCAGCACCATGACTCTATGGCGGGGGAGACAAAGAGGGGTCTGTACCCTGAGGGGGCACAGGAGAAACAGGCCCCAAACCCAAGGATGGAAATGGCCTTGGGTTTGTAGTAATGAGCCAGATCAAGCAGAACATCCCTCTCTGCTGCTCAGTGATGTCCCAGCCCAGCCAGGGCTTGGGGGCAGTGTGCCAGCACATCCAGATGGGGAGGCAGACAGTGCTGAAAGGTGGCACAAGGCCACATCCCTTTGACAGTCTCCTGCTACAGCCCTGGGGCAAGTGGAGGAAGAAACAGGGCTGGACAGAGGCAGATGGGGGAATCCACACCTTCCCACCTGGCTACAGGTACACCCATTGCTTCTTCTTTTCCCATCCTCACCCTCAAAGGGCAACCCCACAGGGTTGGATACAGGGATCCCCTACCACCACACAATCGGCATGCTCATCCCTGCTGCACTGAAAATCCGAGCTTGTTCTCATTCCTTCCAGCTCTGCTCACAAGCTTATCCCTCCACTATCCAGAAAGCCCCCGACTTCACTCTAGAATGAGCCCTGGCCCTTCAAAGGCTGGCAGGAACGGCCATCACAAGAAGGGGGACAGGGAATCAAGGTTTCTACCCATACAAGGGAACTGCTGCAGGAGAGATGAATGGCTGTTGCCTCCAAAGAGCCCCATCCCCAAGAACTGGAGCAGAGATGAGTTCACCACATGCACCAAGGAGCTCCCAGATCCCCACCAGATTGCATCCTTGGGAGAAGCCCAAGGGGCACCCTGGCCTGAGGCCCCAGTCCCAGCTCACCACTGCTAGGGTCACACTGGCACAGCCCAGCCATGTTTCCCCTGTCCCCAAAGACCCCAGCCCCACCTGCCTCAGTCCCTTCAGGCAGGCAAGCACAGCTTGCCCAGGGCTCTGTGCTCCAGACAGGCTGGCACAAGAACCCCAGGAAAGGGTGAAACCTTGAACAGTCCCACCCCCTGCAGTGCTCTACACACTCACCACTGAGCCTTTGGGCTCCTGGGCAGGGGTCTGCTCCACAGCCTCCCTGTACCCACTCTCCTCTGGCCCAGCCAGTGCTGGTTCTGCATCATCCTGCTGGCTGCTCTCCCCGCTCTTGTCTGTGCCTGGAAGTTTGGTGCTGCACTCACCACAGCTCTCTTCATTCCCAGTAAGGGCTGGTGTTTCAACATTGTCCCTCTGGACAATTTTCGTTTCCCCAGGCATAGTGGAGGGAATCTTGCTGCTGTCCCTCTGGCTACTCTGCACATTTCCAGCCAGGGTTGCAGCTGGATGGGAGCAAAGATGGTGTTCAGGAAGGAGCTGCCCACATCCCAGACTCTCCAGGGCATTCCCCCTCCCGGAACATGGGAATGGAGCCTCACCTTCAATCTCCTCAGCCCGCAGCTTACGGATGGCAGCTCGGATCAGCTTGCGCTCCTCATACTCACCCGCTGCCCGCAGCTGCAAAGAGGGAAGGACCCAGGAAAGAAGCAGGGTCAGCCCCAGCATAAGTTCCATCCCAGCAAACAGCCTGCCCTGGCACACAGTCGCTCACCAGTTTTGTCAGTTCCTCCACGCTGGTGATGGCTTTGAGCTGCTCAGACAAGGCAGTCAGGGCTGCCTGCTGCTCCTCTTCCAGGCGCCGGGACCTGAGCAGGGTGAGAGCAGTGGCCATTTGGGAGCTGTCATGGGTGCTTGTGAGCAAAGTCCCCTTGTGGGCAGCTGGTAGATCCAGGCAACAGACCCCACCATGAGCCAAGCTGCTCTGTGCCACGCTGCTCCCACCCTCATGTTCACTCAAATCTGCCCCAGCCACAGTGGGGCCAGGTACTGCAGCCACCATCTCCCAGGGCAGAGGCAGGGAATGACCTCAGCTCCCAGCTGAACTTACTGTGGCCAATTCTCCTTGTCATCCTGTTGGTGGCTGCTGCGTTCTGGGCGGAAGCGCTTGGATGCCAGCGTCTCCTCGTCCCGCTCCAACTCCTGCCGCTGCAGCTCCCGGATAGCCGAGCGGATGTGGCGCCGCTCAGCCAGGTCCAGCGTGGCCTCCAACTGGGTACACAGGGCAGGGCTCAGCACTGGCTCTGGCCACCTAAGCCCCTGTCTCAGCCCTGGTGCCACCCTCTGCCACATTGATATGAGCTGCCCACGCTCTGGACAAAGGCACTGTCTGTGTATGGCATGCACATACCCAGTTTAATGCTGACTGGCACTGTGGGAAGTGGGCTGTGCCCCCCAGGGCAGGATGCCGGAACCAGCCATGGTGTGGAGGGGTTGCCATGGTGGCACCGAGACCTCTGAGCATGTAAAGGTCAAAGAGACAAGCATGCAAAATGAACACCTACCAGTGGTCCTGCTGCGTGCAAGGGTTGGTGCCCTGCAGCTCTGCCCCTCCCAGTGCCACCAGCTCTGGAATGAATTTTCCTACCCATGCCAGGCCCTCTAGCAGCGAAGGGACAGGAGAGCCCATTTTCTTTCTACCTCATGTTCCCCAGGAGGTGCTGGTTGAAAGGGCCCCAGCATTCCACCAAGGGGTCATCTTGTCCATCCTGCAGCCTTCCCTACCCTCATCCACTGCTAGCATGGTAGGCAGCTCTTGGAACCAAATCCATGAGTGGGATCTGTCCTAAAAATCCAAGTCCAACCCTTTATGCATGGGAAGCACAGCCACAACTCCCCCACAAATGCCCCCCATGAATATCTCACAGGTGTTCCAGGTGCTCCTCAGCCCATCCAACGCCAGCACTGGCACAGGCACCTAGAGCTGCTTCCCCTCTTCCAGAGCAGGTCACATCCCAGCCCCAGTACCAGCTCCAGTTTTCCCAGAGGGCCATGAACATACCTCCTGATGTTGAAGGGGCAGAAGGCAGTCAGATCTGCAGTGAAAGGCCAGCCAGGGCAGGCATGGCCCTACTATCCTTACAGTCTTGCTGTAGGACATCAAGACTGCCCTGACAATGGGAACCCAGGAGGTGATTTCCCATGGAGCTCATTAAAAATAAACCCCATGATCAACAGCAGCTGCTGTCATCATCAAGCCCCATCATGCTGGGAGAAGCCATGGCTGTGCCACAGGACAAGAGTATCAATCCCTTCCCTTCCTGTCCCATGGGTCACTGACAGGCCGCCATCCAGGCTCTCTGGGTTCTGCTGCAGCAGATATCCAGGGTCAGTCCCTTAACTGTACCTGAATTGAGCCACACTGAGGGCCCCACACCACCACCTGTACACAGACTTCTCTGCAGAGACCTTGCGAAGCTACTGCCCTTTGCCCTCTCTGCTTGGAGCTTGGTGACATGAGTAGGTATTCCCATCTTAAGGAAGCCAGCAAGCACAGAGCAGGCACAGAGATGCAATGTGCCATCCCAGCAGCACCCTTGCCAGCCATAAAGCCGGGAGCATTATCCTTCCCCAACTGGGAAAATCTCAGTGGCTGGGACTACCAACCCCTAGGGCAGACCAACTCTAAAAATAGACATAACCTCTGGGGGAGCTGCCTGGAGTTGGGGTGATCTTTCCCTCCCACCCCAGCAGTCCTCACCATGCCAACAGGCAGTACCATCCCTTCCTGCATCCTGGCTAGAGCTGAGGCCTGCAGCCTACTCTGGGCTTTTATCCAGAGCAGGCACGTCTGCTACCACAAAGCTAGGGAAGTGGCTGGGAAAAGCAGGAGCCACAGCACTGCCAGAGCAGAGGGGAGTGTTGGAGAGAAAACCAGCCCCACCATCCTCATGGGCCTCTCATTTTCCATCTGTCCCAGATGGCTGCCGGCATCCCAAGGATGCCACTACATCCACTACATACAATGGGGACAACTACTGACAGGACAAAGGACACAGTCCAGCAGCAATGGCAGCCACTCTGGCCAGCCAGGAAGCCTGGCTCCCTGCAAACAGGGCAACATCAACATGTGGAGTTTGGTTCAGCTCAAAATGAGGGGGCTGGAGGCAGAGCTTTGTGGTAAGGACAGCTCTCCTTGCAGCCATCCAAAGGCTTTGAGGACAGGAAAATAGTCCTCAACTGCATATTGGGTGGCCAAGGCCTTGGCCCTTCTCTAAATAAGCTTCTGGCAGAGAGGGGCAAGCCGGGCTTGGCCCCAGCAGCTGTGTCAGGGCAGAGGGAAAGGTGGGGGGAGGGAGGAGAAGGGGCGTGTGCACAGCAGCTGCAGAAGTTGTGAGTGCCAGAAAAGCGGGACGCAATGGGACACCAGCCCTGCAGACCCTGGTGCAGGAAACATGCTGGCACCAGGGTGTGCTGTGTGGCACCCACCTGCCAGCTCTGGGGTTTGCCCTACGTAGCCAGGAGGTTCCAGCTGGGACCTGACCTGCACCTAGGGCCTGGAAGGCTTCTCCCCACAGGACAAATGGCAGGGCAGGACAAAATGCTTTATTCCAAGGCCACGTCAGCAGGGAGCTGGGATGAGGCAAATGAGCAGCTCTGGAAACTCCATAGCCAGTGGCAGGGGAAAGCACGCTGGAAACCACAACAGCTGCAAAGGGACCAAGGGGCCCAACCCTGCCAGCACAGCCAGGCTCAGGGATCCACACATGCCAGGGACCCATGGGCCCTGCCCAGCTGCCAGCAAATTAATGGTTCAAAGCAAACACCCTCCTCAGCACACAGAGTGCCTTTGTGAAAGGGCACTGGCACAGCACCCATAGGCTGCTTCCCCACTAGTGCCCAACACAGCAGTGCTCAGACCCTGGTGCAGTGGGCAGCTCCTCCAGGATGGCTGCAATTAGCCCAGCATGCATGCATCCATCTGGCTCTTTGGGGTGCCAGAGCACACAGCATTTTGGAGGCTGGAGCCTGGCCCACATGGAAACCACTTTGGGACATCAGAAGGGCATGGCACATCAGCACCTCCTACAGCCCAAAGCTTCACTGTCATCTTTGGAAAGCCATGGGGAGCATGGCTGCCCCAGAGGCAGAGGAGAGCAGGAAGGACACTGGATGACAGGGACATGGCAGGGATGCAGTGCTTCTTAGGGCCATAGAAGATTTGCCAAAGGCCACTGTGTATAAGAAGAAGGGAATCTCACGTCATTGACTTTCCTAGCTCAAGCCTGCCCTGCTGCTGTCTCCAAAGGAATTTACATCCTCCTTAATTAACCAGACAAGAGTTGGAGGGGTTGGGAGAGGAAGCATTCCTCAGCCCAAGGCCAGCAGACCTCAGCCTGGAGCTCAGTACAGCCATGAGCATTCAAACAATCTCTTGCTCTTGGACATCCACCTAAGGGCCACCCTGTAGTAGTACCCACCCCATCTTCCACAACTCTCTCCTCTAGCTTCTCCAAGTCCTTGGTCACCTTTATGCTGCACCATTGTTTCATCTCAGTTGGCCTTCCTAGGACTAGGATAACAGTGCTGGGGAGGGAATCATATGGATGCCTATGGCAGAAGTTGCAGGGCAGAGGCTTTCTGGCAGCTTTCAGCTGCCAGAAGTGAGCCAGTGAGTTCAGCCAGCACAGAAGTGAGGGGGCTGCAGGGATCTTCTCAAGTCCCCCAGCCTCCTTCTTCCAGTTTCCCTGGGGACATCAGATGCTGCTGCCTAGGTGTCACTTGGGAGAAAGGAGAAGCAAGGCAGAGTGGAGGGGTAGGGAGGGCAGAGAAGAAAGGAGGAAGTGGTGGGAGAGGCAGTTTTCCCTTATATGGACTAATCCTCTCCCAGCTGAGTGGAGCCAAAAATCTAAGCAGAAGAAAAATAATTCCTTCCCTGTCTCACGTCAGCACAGATGAGGCTTTTCTCAGCCTGTGCCACACAGCACACGGAGATGTGGGTCACAAGCACAGTTCTCTGGGGAGGCAAAGCCTCAGCATTTCAAAGAAAAAGCATACATAGAAGCAGTGCTTGCTGCAGGATGAGATCCACCTCCCTGGGCTGGCTGGACAGCAGGAACCCAGCACCGCTCCTGGGGCTCCATCTCAGATCAGGGACCTCGGCTGGGACATGGCAGAGCTGGACCACTGGCAGGATGGGGAAACACTCTGACCACCCATCCCTAAACCTCTGAATGGGTGGCTTGCTGGCCCTGACATCACCCCATGAGAAACAAGTGGACTTCTCAGCTCAAACCACAGGCAGGACTGCGTGTCATCACGTAGAGCTGGCTGAGGGTGGCAGGACAGAAGGCTCAGCCGGGGGCAACCCCCGTGTCGACCCACAGCACAGCCCTCACTTCCCTTCGGCATCTTGACTCTTTCGTGTTCCATGAAACCTGCCTGCCCGGCTGACTCAGCTTCCTGCTGTGATCACTCCCCATCGCTGGCCTGGGCCACCTCGGCTCAACTCCCGGGGCGGCCAGCACAGCCCTAGCCTCGGGCCGGAGATCCCCGGGGTTGCCCAAAGCTGGGCCAGCCCCGGCTGAATATCACGAGTCCCGTCTTCGGGACACGGAGGCCCTCGTCCTCCAGAGCCCACCGGCCGCGGCAGCGCACGACTGCGGCATTCGCTGCTGGGGCAGTGCTCTGCCGGTGCTCCAGAAGGCGCCGCACAGGAGGGGATGGGATGCAAAGCCATGCGAGCAGAGCCCAGGAAGTGCGCCGGGCACCGCGCCAGCCCCCGGCAGGCGGGAACCCGCAAGGGGACAGCGGGGAGCAGGGAACTGTGCCGGCATCGGGGAACGATTTCATGGGATCCACCGGCCGAGAAGACGGAGTCGGGACAGGAGGTACGGCCGGGCGCGGTAGCGAGCAAAGGGCCAAGCGCAGCCAGAGCAGTGGGGCCAGAGCTTTGGGAATCATCGAAGTAGAGCGGGGACTCGTGCTGGAGCTCGCCCCGGCCCAGAGCCCGACTCGGGCCAGCGCTGGTCCCTCCAGATGCTGCCGCCTGGGATCAGCGCTGGGTCTCCAGCGCTACATCCGCTCCCTCCATTCCGGAGACACGGCTCTGGAATGCCCCGGCCGAGCGACAGACCCGAGGCTCGCCCGGTCCCGTTCTGCCCGCGCCTGGGACAGCAGCCCTCGGCCCGGGGGCTTCAAGGAGCCAAGGCACCTCCAGGCACGATCCGCCCCCGGAATCGCCGCGGGCGCGCACCGTACCCCGAGCCCCGGAGCAGCCGCAGGACTCACTAGCTTCCGCAGCGCTCCCTCGTCCATCCCGAGGAGGCTCTCCTGGGACATCCTGACCGTCGGGCCCACGCTGCT
Organism: Muscicapa striata striata; assembly: GCA_030060385.1. NCBI lineage: Eukaryota > Metazoa > Chordata > Aves > Passeriformes > Muscicapidae > Muscicapa > Muscicapa striata. The sequence goes on along the minus strand of JAREIS010000113.1, from coordinate 98,872 downwards.
GCGGCCGGGACTCGGTGGCGGCCGAGACAACAAAGTGCGGCCGGGGCGGCGCGGCCGCGCGCTGGGTTGGACTGCGCTCCCTCCCCTACCCGCCCCGCCTCCCGCGCTCCGGCTTAGCTCCGCTCCGCTCCCGTTCCTGCTCCCAGCAGCGCTGTAGCCCCACCGCTTCCCGCCGCCCCGCCGCTTCCCATCGCCCCGCCCCGCCGGACCTCCGGCTCCCGTATTCCGGTGCCCAGCCCGATCCCGGCACCGTGCACCCGCACCGAGACGAGCCGTCGTGCCGTGCCGTGCCGCTCCGGACTCACTCCCGTCCCAGTCCCCATGCCGGTGCCGATGTAGCAGAACTCGGGCCTGGCCCGCCTGGGATGGCACCCCAGGGTGTATCGCTGCCCGCAGAGTTTCCCCGAGCCCAGCCCGGGCACGGGGACTCCCCACCCGCAGGAGCTGCTGCAACCCCCGGCTTGCGGAATGCGGGGCAGAGAGCCACCAGCACATCCTGCCCAGAGGCCCTCCCCACTGGGCCCGCGGGATCACACCGTGGGATGCCCCTGCATACACTAGGGAGCTGTTTGAGCTGCTCCCTGACACCACGGAAAGATTAATGCCCAGGGCACCCCCAAAACGCTGCGAGGGCTCCCTTGGGGATGTGTTGTCCCCTCCGCATGGTCCTACTGCATGCTCCAACTCAGCAGCTGCTTGTGGTGTCCTTGTCCTTACATCCTGTCCCGGGTCCCAGAATGCAGTGCCAGGATAGCCAAGCTCTGCTGTCTTGCTGTTGAAAGATTCCCCTGGAGACCCCAAGCTCCTTACCTGCAGTTGAAGTGCAGCCCTGCTCTGCAGAGGACAAACTTGTTAGGGCTCAATCTTGTTTCTAGGTGTGATAATTGATAAATGATTCGTGTTAATTGTAGAAGTTTTGGAGTTTGTATAAACCAGGTTACTTAAGAAAAGAGCATGGACCTAGATAAAGAGAAATATATTATTAAACCCACTCTGTTTAAATCCCCCTGTTTTGAATATTGTGTATACCAGTTTGTAAAAGAAAAAAAAAAAAAAAAAAAAGGTATTCCATAAGTCTGAAAAGTTTTTTTGCAGAATCAGATTTCCTGCCTTTGTGTAATCAATTGCAACCTGAAAGAGTTTGCAGAATCAGATTTCCTGCGTTTGTGTAATCAATCGCAACTATCTGCTAAAGATCAGGCTTCCTACTTCATCTGTTTTTTATCTACCATGACCAGATGGTTCCATGACCAATTGTCCCAAGAGCTGTCCCACGGAAGTTTGGAAGTTTCTTTGACCACCACTGCTTACCTTGCAGAATTACTACAACAAAACAATAACAATTATTGATTACTACAGGGAAGACCATCCTATAAAAAGGGAGCTGCAAACCAAGTTGGGTGGAAGCGTGGAGTGGGTGGTGACCCCTCACATTTTCTCCAGCGCGCTGCTTGCTCTGTCTATATAAAATAAAGCAATCTATATTTTGCTGAATATCGAGACTTTGTTTTTCATTTATAACACAGGCAAAGGCCAGAAGTATTCCCTGGAGAAGACTAAGTACCTGATGTAACCCAGAGGTGCTGTGGGCCCTGCAAAGCAGACAGCTACCATCTGCTTCCAGCTCCTACGTGGGGGGGTGATGCGCTGCTCCCTTCCTTGACCAGCAACCTGGAGACCAAGCGGCTTCTCCAGAGGAGGTCACTGAGATTAAGTTCACTGCTCTTCTGGGAGTTCCCAGCAATCTGGGAAGATGGATGGCATGGAGCAGGACCACTGCAGGTCCTGATGCAGGAAAGGGGTGTGGTAGAGGTGCCTAGAAGGTACAGCAGTTTCCATACTGGGAGTATTGGTTGAGATGTCTCACTTCAGGCCTGCTTGCCAGGGTGGGTCTCCAGCTGCACAGGCATCCCAGAGCCCTCTGCTCCCCTACACTCCTCAGCAGCTCTCTACTCTCCAGGCCTGACCAGAATTGGGCTGCACTGGAGCATGACAGCCCCTGCCCAAGCAACCACGCTAGAGCCAACCCCTCCAAGCACTGTGCCCTCTAACATAACATCACTCTCTTCCAGTCTCAGCAGCAGCATCATCTTCACTTGCTGGATGATCCCTGCCATGCCTGCCACAGAGCTGCTACACAGGGGTCTGGGGTCTGCCCTGCATTTCTGCTATCAGGGACCAGGCACCAGCACACTCAGGGGTCCGCATCACTTGCAACTCTGCTGTCATGTGGGAGCAGCACTGCCACATACCCAGCTCCTGGCCCTCAGGCAGCACAGCTAGGCAGCTTATCTGCCTTTGGGATATGGGGGGGACCCCATGGCCAAACTTCAGCTGTTGAAGGTACATCAGGTTTGGTCCCCAGACCCTCTGCCAGCAGCAGCCTTCCCACATAGAGCACCCAGAAGCAGAAGCACGCTGAGCTGAGTGGATAAAGTAGCCTTGGGTGCACAGCTCTCAGCATGTGCAGCGGCAGTTATCCTGCCTGTGCTCCCACATGTCTGCACCACTCCTGGCTCCATCCCCCCAGGCAGTAATCCTGTCACATCCTCGCTGACCCACTGCCACATCCCCAGGATCACTACCCACCACACAGTATATGCATCCCTCTCCAGGGGTGAGGTGGGCATGCAGCCAGCCAAGCACAGACTCCCAGTAGATCTCCTTATTCCATGAAGTGGAGCAAGGAGATATTTACAAGCCCCTTGGAGAGTCCAGAGCTCCAGCTCCAGGCCTGGCTCTGGGAGGGCTGAGGGGCTGCCCTGTGAATTGGTGCAGGGGAGGTGAGGGAGTGATCTCACCAGTTTTCAGCAATCACAGCACGCTGTTGCGTGCTCTGTGCTGACAAAGGCGGTCATATTGCCCAGTAGATGAGAGGAACCTGCATCAAGGGGCAGAGGCCTAGGTGGATGCACAGATCCTGGGGGCTCCCCTAGCCAGGGGACAAGTGCAGCAAAGGGAGGAGGGGCGAGAATCCTTTGGGTTCCCTTTGGGGATGCTAAACATCATGTTAAATAGCACTGATGGAATTTTACTGTGCAAGCACGTGTCTGGAACTGGTCTGGGCACCTGCCTGACTCAGAGATGGGACAAGGCAGACAAGGGTAGGGACATGACTGTAGTGCCAGACAGGGAGAAATCAATGTTATTTGGGGCATAGACCTTCTGCTGGGCACAGCATGGAGCCAGCATTACCCTGCTGTTCTGGCAGCATAGACCCACTGGCAGTGCAGGGCCACGCAGGGTGCAGCGGGCAGCCGAGGCTCCTGGAATCCATATCTTCTTCCTCCTGAAGCTTTCCTGGTTTCATTCCTCCTCTCCTGGGAACTTCTGACACCCACAGACCTTTGTCCATCCCACTGTCTGCACACCCAATACTTTGTGACTGCTCCCAAAATCACTAATTGGCTCGACCAGGCTGGCCTCAATCCCAGAGGAAGCCAGGGAGAGGGGACCTGTCTCCCCAGGTGGATGTTTGGGCGAGGAGGAGGAGAGGAGGAGGAGGAGGAGGAGGAGGAGGAGGAGCAACAGTAGCAGCAGCAGCAGCAGCAGCAGCAGCAGCAGCAGCATCAGCAGCAGCAGCAGCATGGTCGTTGAGTTTTGGAGCTCTCAGACCTACTTCCCAGGGCCACCCATGGCAGAGTATCCTTGTGGTTCCCAGCTCCTCTGGGCAGGAGAGAAGATCCTCCAGCTGTCTGGGGCTGCAGGAGAAGCTGGGCTCCCCCTGCCTCCTCTACCTCCTCTTGCTCCTGAGAATTGCAGCCTTGGGTGTGATGATGTGCCAACATCCTCTTTGACAGTAAGTCCCTGGGAACTATGAAGTTTGTTTAGTTCAGAGGCTGAGCAGGACCTGGGTAGATGTAGCACTACTGTGGATGTAGTGCTATGCCCTCTGAGACGTGGCAGGACCTGGGTATGGGCACACCCCAGAGATAGTGCAGGACAAGGGATGTGTTAAGGGCTGCCCTTGGGTGTGGATGGAGGCTGGGCAGCACAGAGTGGTCAGGGTGATGCACAGGAGGGTGTTCATGGGACATGCAGTGCAGCTGGAGGGCAGTAGCAGCTGGAGGGCAGCAGTATGGCAGCTCTGCTGCAGTCAGACCAGCCACGGGACCACCAGCCTGTACAGAAATGGTGCCACTTGCTTAGGACGGGGCATTCATGCCCAAACACATCCCCGTTTCTCAGGCATGATTCATATCCTGCTGGGAGCCAGAGCAGGATCTGGTGTGATGGATCCCTCACATCCTGCTGCTGGCAGGGGCACTGGGCAGCCTCCTACCTGCCCGGGAATGCTGCTTCATCAGGGATAGGAAGGAGACATGTGACAAGGAAGGTCCCACTTTTGGGATGCTACATTGCCCAAGGAGGATCAGTGCTGCCACATACACTGAGAGCTCCAGTTTTCCCACTTGGCTGGTATGGGGACCAGCATTCAGAAAGCACCTGAGCTAGAAGAAATTTGCCCCAGATGTGGATCTCGAGGGCTGGATCTCTGTTGTGCCTCTTGACCTGAATAGAGGAAGAGAACAGGCAGGTCTATCCATCTACATGCAGACTCTTGTCTGTTGCTCATGCTGGTACAGGAGCAATGTTGGTGAGTACCCAGGGGTTCAGCCTGCTGAGGGCATGCACCCGTGCTCCTGGTGGAGCCTCTCCAGAGGGTAGATCCACACACAGGTAGACCCACACATGAGGTGCTGTGTTAGTGCCCTTCCTGCCCATGCCCGCCCTGGTCCAGCTCAATTCCTGCTGTGGGGGTTGCAGCACCAGGGCACTGAGCTCTTGTGCCACCACAGCCTTGGCTTGTAGGAGTTAAAGCCCAGATAAGTGAATCTATTTCTCTCTACTGACCTTTGGCCCCTGTCCTGCACAGAATCCCCCAAGGATCCTGTGAAGCAAGCACAATCTGTCCCATTCCCTGCCCTGCCACAGGAATCAGTGAGTCTATCCTAGAGCACCACATCCCTGTCACAGGAGCCTGGATCTGCTTCTGCTGCAGTGCCTCTGACACAGCCTGCTCCTACCTGGGCACCTCTTGGCCATGAGTCCACCTTGCCTCTGCCCCAGGAAGGAGGGGAGAAGGAAACACTCTCAGTACGCAGCACTACAGGAGCCCAGGAGCCCAGGGCACTGCACAGCACCCCACAGTGCAGCCACAAGCAGGGCACCATGTCCATGAGGAGCAGAGGGAGCCTGCAGCAGAGGCTGCCATGGAACTAGCATCTGCTCAGGACATGACTCCAGCTTGCAACCTGCTCCCTGGCAGTAGGCCCAGGGGACTAGAGTGCTTGAAAACGGGCAGAGCCTCAATGTCAGCATCTCCAGCAACCACAGGGCTGCCAGCCTGCAAAGAAGAGTGGAACCTCCCTTCCCTGCTGTATGCTGGCATTTCCAAATGGATCTGTGCATGGTCCAGGCTGAGCGCATGGTCCCTGTCCTGCTGCACAGCCATTGCTGCCAGGGCCTGCAGAGACACTCTGTGGCATCTGAACTTCCAACGGAGCTGTGCCCCTGCTTAGATGGCACTGGTAGGCTGCAAAGTTTCCCCTCCAACCTGGCCAGACCTCCAAATATCCCTTGTCTGACTGTCCTTCTTCCAAGGAGTTGTATCCCTCCCACTGTGCTGACCCACAGGATCCTCACCCTGCTTTTCTCTGCACCTTGAGCAGTGGTGAGAAACAGGGTCCCAGGGGTACCTCGGCTCCTGGCCACATCAGAAGCTCTACCTGGAGAGCTGGAGAGAAATATCTTTGTGCTATCAGAACAGAGGGAGGCTCCAGCTCAGCTGCAGCTCTGAGAGCTCATATGAAGCCCTGACTGTGTGTTACACTGAGGCAGGTGGCTTCAGCATTTCCAAAGACAGGACATTCCTGAGAGGTGACCTGACAGCAATCTTCCCTCCTGCCTTTCCAATTTCTTTGTCATGCTGAATGAACACAACTCTTTTTTTTTTTTTTTTTTTTTTTCCTTCCCACCTTTTTGAGACACCTCAAAAGCCCATAGATCAAAGTTTGAGATCTGCTGTGGCAAAGAAATGAAGGATTTGGAAAAAGAACAGGAGTTCAGAAAACATGCCACTCCTCGTCACTTACTCTAAAACCCAGACTCCAGACATCTTCAAATACTGCTCAGCCTGGAGAAGAGAAGGCTCTATGGAAACCTCATTGCAGCCTTCCAGTATGTAGGGGGGCATATAGTGATAGGATAAGGGGGAATGGTTTTAAACTGACAGAGGAGAGATTTTGAAAAGATGTTCTTCCCTGTAAGGATGGTAAAGCACTGGCACGTTGTCCAGAGAAGCTGTGGCTGCTCTATCTCTTTAAGTATTCTGGACAGGGATAGTGGAAGGTGTTCCTGGCCATGGCAGGGGAATGAAATGAAATGAAATGAAATGAAATGAAATGAAATGAAATGAAATGAAATTAAATGAGCTTTCAGGTCCCTTCCAGCCCAAACTATTCTGTGAAACATACCAACCCTCTCAGAGCTTTCCCAGAAGACTGGAGAGGCCATATGCATCCAAGAATCCTCCCTGTCAGTTAGGAGTTATTTTGACCCTAGGCCAAAATAGGCTGGGAGGCAATAAAGGAATTGTTTTCCAGATTGCTCTAAAAAATGGCTTTATTCGCAAGCTCTATGTCAACAGCAAGATGACTCTTCTTGCAGCGATGGGTTTGGGGAAGGTACGCCAAATCACCGGGACTAGAGATCAAAGTGACACTACTGTGCACAAGCAAGGCCAAACAGGCCAGGGTAGAGGTGGCCAAACCCCGTCGACTGTCCAGGTCCTCTCTGCAGCCTTGTGCCAAGGCAGACTGCTTGTCCTGGAGCTGCAACACAGCCTGCATGGAGGAAGACACAGCCAAGTCCAAGTGCAAGGTTCAGCATGGCCGACACTCACAGGCTGGCTGCAGGCAGCCCTGACTAGAGGCACAATTTCTCCTCCAGGACTGAGGAGCTGGGGGCAAATCTGCCTCAGCACTCAGAGGTTGCTCTCTTATGCAGCATGGAAATTGCATCACAGGCACCAGTGCCATACGACTCCAAGAAATCTGAAAGCTGTAATGTTATGGAGCACTGTACATGACCAGACCTGGTATTTGCTAATGAGCCACATCACAAAAGACAGTTGGGTGAGCTGCTCCCAATGGGTCATGTCCTACCAACTGGTGGAGGGCTTGGCTGTGTGTCACACCTCTGGGCTTTCTGCCGCCTGTGGTTGGTGATGGCTGTCCCATACTCCAGGACTACCATGTCCTTACGGATCAAAAGGATGAGGTTTCATCTGCTGCTCTCTGGTGACAGCTCTGTTTGGCTCCACACCTCCTGTCCCTTCTGTCTCATTTACCATGTGATCTATTTCAAGACCAGACTCTGTTCTGAATGTATTTTATCCTTATAGACACTTGATTCTCCCCGGGACAGTCACAAGGAATTAAGAAGACTTGGAAAGATATTCCTTGAGCATGTTCTTCAGGCCTGCTCCTCCCCAGTACAATCCTTCTTGCCTGCAGCTCTATACTGTGTCCTCTTGCACTGCCTGAGTTTTGTGGGCTCACCATGAAGAGATATTTCTTGGCAATACTGCACCTTCTGTGTGCAAAACATTCGATGTTTTCCAGATGTAATAAGTCTCACTAGTTACTGTTCTTTTGCATCATTTTCATAGCAGTTCATAGACTTTTTTCTGCTGCACAGCTGGCTGCACTACCAACAGCCTTTTTCCATTCCCTCCTTGCTTTACACAAGCCCAGATATGAAAGCTGGAGAACAGGAGACCATCTCTGTAGGGAGCAATATTCCCGTGCCAGGGTATTGCTTCTTCTTGTCTTCTTGTCTAGACGGCTTATGTAAGAAACAACCAAACAGCCACCTGGTGGGGAGTCTTCCCTGCCCAGCTCTTGCATGGGACTCCTAATCCTTGCTGCTATGCCTAATATACTGCAGGCAGCTGAGTTGTTGCATTAAAATGCCCTGTCCACACACAGTCAGATTCACAGAGCTTTTCACAGAATCACAGAATACTCTAAGATGGAAGGGACCCAGAAGGATCATCAAGTCCAACTCTTAAGTGAATGGCCCATAGGGGGATCAAACCCACAGCCCTGGAGTTACTAGCACCATGCTCTGACCAACAGAGATTTCTAGTACTCCACTCAGCATTTCACATGTGATCTCCAATTAAGATCACATCACTCTTTGGAGATGGAAGATTAATTTATCCACTGCAAAGCCAGTATGAACAGGTATGCAGCAAAAGCTTCCACCAGCATCCCATGATGCTCTTCTGGCTCCCTGCGAAGTGCTTTCCCACCCTTCCCTTTTTTTTTTTTTTTTTTTTCCTGGAGGTCATTCTCTTAAGTCCCAGCTTCAGTCACTGAACCAGGGTCAACTGCAGCTCCATCACATATGGCAGTTACAAACCAGAAATTTGCTCCTTTTGACTCATTTACAGCTGTCAGGTGCATCCCAATCCAGCTACCTCCTTCCTTCTCCCTCCTTAGTGGTATGATGGCACACAGAGAAATCTTAAAATAACCTTTCAAACAATTCTCCCATTCCTGCATTTTGATGTCCCTTATGCTGTGTTTAGTCCCCCAAGAATCTGCTCTGCCTTCCACCCAAACTGTCCCCACTCCAGCAGCTGTGATGCAGGACACAAAAACCAGCTGTGACAAAGCAAAGCTTCTCCCAATCTCACAGTATTTATGTTTTGTTTTTAACACCCACACACCTTTAACATCCTGCATATCAGCAGGTGGTTGTTACAAGGCTCCTCTTCTCCCAGTACCTGTTAAGATGCTCCTGGCCCCAGGTACACATGTTAAAGTGAACCAGCAGAATAATGAAGGATATCATAAATATCCACCAAGATCATAAAATGGATCAAAGTCTCCATCTGATGTTACAAAAATTCCTCACAATTCTTAAGATGCTCCTACAGAGGACTTCTCAAAACACCCCATGGAAACACAGCAAGTACTGCCAGACTGGTCACTGAGGAAACACCACAGAACACACACTGCAACTGCTAAACTTCCCACCGAAAGCAAAAGAAGCAGGCACCTTGTCCCTCCAATTACTATGTGTGACAGACACCATTGCTACAGGTTCCCTTGATGACCACATCCTATGCCTAGCATTGTGGCTCAGCCTCAGTGGCAGCAAGAGCCTCCAGCTGGTAAAAAACCCATCAGCTACAGCTCAACACCAAGCTGACATAGTGGGCGCCCAGCTGAATGTGCTTCCCTGTGCTGGGCAAAACTTTCATCAACATGCTGCATGCTGTTACTTCTGCTCTTGAATCCTTTGGCCTCCAGTCCTCTCATCTTTCTCCTGCTTTCATGGAAGTGCTTGCTCAAGAGACACTCAGCTTCTATCAGCTACTGGCATCCCAAAAGGATGTCGGGCTTCACCGGTCTGCGTACCTCAAAGCTGGTGCCTGCTCGTTACAATAGCTACAGCCCAGCAGCCCTGACCTCAGCTCTGCCACAAACTTGGGAGAGGGGAGAGCATGGCCAACCACTTATGTGCTCCGATGGCCGTCCTGCCAAGGTGTGTCCCTCAGCACAGGCACACATTCGTCTCTGCCTGGTGCATCTCCAGACCATGAATCCAGCAGACACTTGTGAACACTGCAGAGCCTTGGGTGCAGGGCAGGATGTTTCTCCACAGCAGGGACCACGTGGTATGCCTAAAACCCTTTCCGTGCTATGAAACTGGGCAACACCTTTGCTATCCAAAGGGAAGGCAAGCCTGTCAACAAGCAAAGCCTTTGAAGAACCTCAGGGAGGAGCTGGCAGGTACAAGTTCCAGTCGTGGCACTTGACCCACACTGCCTGCTCTTCACCATGCTGTGAGCTTCTAAGATCCCACAAGCTCTGAGATCTCACAGCCTCTCTTTCAAGGGCTCTCCATTCCTGGCAAGTGATCCCTTCCCTGCACAGCTGATGCAGGAGGCAGGGAGGCTTGGCTTCTGCCCCCCAATTGTCCCATCCTCTGTGTTCTTTCATACTCCTCATTCTCAGTGGATAAATCTGTCAGATGGGAAGCTTTTCTCAGGATTAACTAAGGATAAATTCTTTTCTCCCCCTTGCTATGACACTAGCTGGATTAAGACCTTAACTACATGTGAACAGTGGAGGGAAACCCTCATCATGGCCAGAACCTGAGCCACATAATCAGCAAAGAATTAAATCTCTATGACGTGGGGAAAGGAAGTACTGTCTTAGAGCAAAATATTTTGATTCTGTGGAATATTGGCCAATTACAATATTTTTATTCAAATAGAACATTTATAAGAGCACAGAAATAAATATTTGAGAACACTGTATACCAAAACTTTGAGTAATTCCTGATGCAAAAGTGTTCCCTCATTTTTCATGCAGCTTCCTTATTTAGTGTTTGGAGTTGGGATGACTTCTGGTGGGACTGAGTTGCAGTCACAAGTCTGGTGGCATGTGTCCATGCTGCTTGGAAATGGTGAAGCTCTCCTGGCAAGGGTCACCTCCCAGTTTGAATCAAACAGCTGGCTGTGCTGGAGTGTGAGATGTGCTGTCGACTTCAAAGACCCTGTCAGCAGCAGCTTGGGAAAGGGCCTGAAAAGCTCTTCCTGTGAAGCAGGATGGAAGTTTGTCACCTTCCTATGTCTTTCAGTCCTGTGTGGAGGGCTGCAGAGGGATGTGGAAAAAAATGAGATTCCTTAAATGGCCTTTTCTGCCGTATTAGGGGACATGTTCACTGATGCTAGGGGACACATCCCACTACCATGGCTGCAGAAGCAAGGCAAACTCACCCACAGAGCCCTAGCAGATTTGGTGTCATGCTCCTGAGCTGATGCCCACCCTGGCCTCAAACAGCCCCCAAGTGCTTTGCCTTCTATTTTGCCCCCATTTCTCTCCACCATATGAACAACCTAGCCCAGTTCTTTCAGGCTCATTTTTTTTCTGATTTTGCACCCTTGTTCAGTGATGTAGCCTTGGTGAGTGATCCCAGTCAGGCAGCACTGCTGATACTCACACCTCTTTGGCTGTTTCTTGCTCATTGCCCAGCCCCTGGACAGGGCTGGCCTCTCTTTGGCCTGGCAGTCACTTCTCCAATTAACCTCAGCCCAGAGTCAGACACCTCCTTGCAATTCTGCACTACTGTCATTAATGCTGCTATTTTCCTACATTTCAGCCACTGCCACCTGATGCAACACCAAAACTGACTTTCAACACACCCTGGAGTCTTTATTCATTGGCTTTCACATACCCATTATCCCACATGCCAGAAGGAAACAAGCCTATGTGAGCCTATGGATACTCTGCTCTTCCTTACATTAGGTGAGGTGGGGTTAGGGAAAGAGTTTGGGAGATGCACACAGGCAAAACCACTTTCACAAAACAAAATCCTTCATCTTTCTAAAATATTATGTATTATGCAGATTATGTATTATGCAGATCACCAATGCAGGATTAAGAAGAGGGGCTTACGATGTATTGAACAAGCATGATGACACCACACATCCTCCATATGGATGGAATTATAGGATTGATGAGGACTGGTAAAACCATCATGAGATGATCCAACTGTGCTGATAAAACACTTCCTGAGTGTGTTTCTCATCAAGAAAATAACTAGATTTGGATGGAAGATCTGAGTGACAAGAAATAACTACAGGGTGAAGTTGCTGAAAAAACGACACTGCCTCACAGATTCTTCTTTTTTGGCCTCCCAAGAACTTCCCAGCTTCCTGATTGTCCCATATCAAGCTAGGGACAGTCTCCGGAGCTGTGTACTGACAGAGTGCTGACAGCTTTTTCCTACAGTACTTTTGCTCCTCACACCAGACTGCCCAGCTTCCCACAAACAATGATATTCTAGAGAATATATTACACATCTGTGAAGCTCCCCTCATCCTCTCCCACTCAAGGCAGTCAGCCCTTCATGTTGATACCAGATTCCTCTAAGACAGAAGGGCAGCCCAGGGTTCTGATGCACCTTGCACTTGTTTAGAGCTAAAGCTAAGGGAGATGAATGTCTTCAGAGATGACAAAAGACATTTGATCCATGGTGGCATTCCCAGCACATGCTACAGGAGCAGTTATCCAGTCACCTCTTGAGATGCTTTGATGGGAATGACCAGTAAAGTCCTGCTCTCTCCACAGCACTCCACAAGCATGTTCTGTGCCAGATGTGATACATCTGTTTCATCTCTTCATTGGTATTACAGCACAATCTACTTGGATGTTGCTTCCATGAGGCACCCAAGAGACTCCCATAAGCTTTTCACAGTAAGAGTATGTTTTCGGTTGCTTTCAAGTTGCCAGACTGAAATCACCTGAACTGCCCACATCAGGTGCATATCCATCAGCCTGGGTTAAACAGGCACACTGAATTGGACCAAACCCACAAAGAAACATAGTCCATATATTTCAAATAATGAGACAGGGAAAACTATTTATTAATAAAAAGAATTGTACTAGTTAGTCACCTTGTTAAGAAGCCTGTACACCCTCTTATGTTGGTTGAAGCCACTGAAAACATCATACAGATATAGTACAGAGCAGAAAGCCTCCAGGCTCGGGTCCTTTGCAGCATCCCTGTGGAAAACCATCCAACCTTGACTAAACTATCGATTTCTGACAATGAGTTCATGCCATCCATAACTCTTTCAAGTTTGTGAGGAAAATTCTTGTAAGACACCACCATCGCTCCTTTTCTACCATCTTCTCATAGGCTCTTCTGCCTGTCTTTCCTGCCACGGCGCAGAGTGTTTTCTGCAGTAGGCCTGAGGTGGTGGCATAATGCTGTAACAGCTGTGACATTTTTCTGATGTTATTAAATCATTAATCAAACCTCGGTTCAGGACACTGGGAGCTTGACTGGCAGTGGAGGATCCTCCCTGTGCACCATTCTGCTGCCAATTCACTCCAAGATGTCTCCCTGCTCTCACCTAATCTTACCTTTTCCACTCTTCTGCAAACTCATATTTACAAACTAACTTCTGACAACGAATGTCTCACCGAGAATGGTACCTAGACTGAAATAAGGAATTGAAATCCACATGACTTTCCATTAAAACAAAGATCAAGAGGCTACCTGGCACTACAGAAAAGGTCTCTGAACTGCTATGCCAGTACCTTCCACACGTTTAGCCACTCATTTTTGAACATCTTGCTCTGCATGTCTTGTAAGGACAGATACACAGAGTGTTCATAAAACTACTGTTCCAGAGAAAAAACACAGGATTGAGGCTTCTCAACATAGTAGAAAAAGACACTTCCATGAAGAGAGGTCTAACTTCATGATACTTACATTTAGTCAGCAAATTGCTCTGCTACTTGTTGTGAATGATGGAGAAGCTGGGTAGACATAGCTATGAACACAAGAAACAGGGCTGCCCCAGGTCACACACAGAATAACTCCTTACTAGGAGAATCCAGGAGGAAAACACTTCCTTCTAAATGCTTGACTTCAGGGTTGTTTTCTTGGATTGTATTGAATCGACATGGAGATGCAACTCATGCCCAAGAAAAGGCAGAAGCTTTTGATGTTTTTTTACGCAGCTCTTCTCTGCAGTGAGACTGGCATGCTTTGTCTGAAGGAGAACACCTCATGGAGGCAGCAGCGTATTTCACAGCAGAAATTCCCATTCTGTACAGGGAGAAAACGAGAACTCATCACACAGCAGAGGCAGCATACGGCATGACACGAAAAAATGAACCAAAAAGCTGTGAGGCAACATGATTTCAAGCTCATTAAAGGAAGCTGCTTTGACATTCTTTCTACAAACTTAGGGCAATGGAAAAGAGATCCAAGCCAATCTGGCTACTGGGGCTTGCAACCGCACTCAATCTTCTTAGAAGTACCAAGGTGAACACTCAGTAGAACAGCACTAACCTGGAACTTCAGCAGCTTCTGTCATGTGTAGACAGAGGACCTTGCATCCAAAGGCAATGCCATTTTTTTCTTCCAGAAAAATGAAGGATAAAGGAAGGACCAGTAAACACCTGAGGACTACTGGTGATGTCTCAGATTTATTTTTCACTGCCTGCTTATTTCATGCTTGACACTGAAAACCTCATTTCTACAATGCAAAATTTTACATTTCTTCATGTACATAAGCACAGAATAAAGGTACAATTAACCAACAGGTGTGTGGAAAAGACACACCGATGCACTCATGGCACTTGTCTGGTGCAGAATCTAGTACTTACCACTATAATGACTCCTGCATTAAGTACTGGCTTAGAAGGCTAGCTTGTTAAAAAACAGGGGAGAAAAAGAACAATTGTTGACTCAAAGCCCACACAGGTGTAGAAGCAGTTACCTTCAAATTGCAGAACAATGGCCACATAAATAAGCCCTTCAATGACCTCAGGCTATGGCCTGGAGTCCAGTGGAAAGAGGCTTAACAAAAGCTATGCCAGAGTAAGGACTCAGCAAACACCACACTGCATGGGAACTCACACCACAGCCTAGAAACAAATTCTGAACAGTGTGGAATCAAAAGACTAGTTTTAAAAGGGGACTTGGGGATTATTTCAGAGTAAAAACTCAGCTTTAGGGTTAAAGAATAGCAGTACAGTTTGCACCAAGCTCCACTTGTACAGGCTGGACAAACCATCAACACATGGGTCATTTATAAGGAAAATTATGTGCACCAGAACAAACTGGTGCCTTCTACTGCACCGGAGACTTCAAAAATGAGGGGGTATTGCCTGTGACACCTGAGCAGTCAGACTTGTTTTGCTCATACTGCAAGATGCAGAGATCCTGGGACTGAACAGAAATGGTGCTGGTAGCAGAAGGAGGAAAAAAAAAAAAAAAAAAAAAAAAAGGTTGCCTGTCATAACCAGTATAACTGAAAGATCTAGAACTATTTAAAGAAAGTTTAGGAAGAGAGTTTCCAAGAAAAAATAGCTGCCCCAAAAGAGGATAAATGTGAATTTCCAGTGGGAAGACTTCAATCTGAGAAATTCAGCAGTTTGCAGCAGCGGTACACAGGCCAAACAAGCTTGTTATGTCTCTATCCACGGACAGAGAGGTTCCTGTCAAAGCATAGCTCTGCCATGGCCAAGACAGAACTGTGATGTAATCTAAATGCTGCTTTGCATAATATGAATTAATTTCATTACACCTTGGACCAACGTCTGGCAACTCAGAGAGCCAGCGAATGAAGGTATAAATCTTCCAAGACTTGTGCAAGAGAGACCAAAGAGGCTTGGGAATGTGTAAGAATGAAATTCTCACTTCTCTTTTGTCAAACTGATCACCAGCAAATAGCGAGATGGTAATGAGCAATTTCCTGCCTGAACTGGCCAAATGAAATAGAACTGCAACATACTGGTCTTCTACCAAGGGCCAATGGAAAGGATTGGCATACAGCCAGCCCATCATCAGAACAGGTCAGATCCCATAGGAGCAGCCAGAAGGTGTCCAACTGCTCTGTCCACAGTGCTGCAGTACTCAGATGATGTTATAAACCTTTCCAACACCAGGAAAGAAACATTGGTTCCTCCCTGAAGGTAAGATGATGAGACAAAGTTCCTGGTAGGCACAGAGACACTCATTACCTGAGAGGACAAGGTTGATATGATGCATAAGTTCAGGTTCATGTTCCTCAGGAACGCATTTTTGGGTAATTACCTTGCCCTTATACTGACAGGATTTGTATTGCTATTGAACATCTGCTGCTGATACTGACTACAATGTGACAAAATAAAAGCTGAGCACAACAGATCACGCTACAATCTTTAACAGACTCATTGCTTGTAATATACTTAAGACACCTAAACATAGCTCTCGTTCTCAACAGTAATTTTCCTAATTATTTCATGCCGTTTGATGTCCTGCTGCGCACAGCTTTTCCTGCGCACAGGAGAGATAAGGCCTATAAGAGCCACTGCAGACACGTGCACAGTGATTTTTTTATGCCTTCACGAGAACACACAGAGAAATCCCTGCCAGGAGGAATGACATTACTTGCTGGCCTAAACAGGCCAAACTGAGGATAAACAGAGCTAAATACTGTTCTGCAAAGTGAAGTTCTCAGGCCAAAGCTGCAGACTTATTAACTCAGGCTCACAGACCAGTGGAGATGGGGGAGGCAAACAACTCAAATATGAAACTCAGATTTTAGCCATTTAACCATGAGTAACAGATTTAAATTTAACTTTTCACCACCTATCTTGGATACCACAGTATCATGGAGTGGTTTGGATTGGAAAGGATTTTAAAACTCATCTTGTTATATCCCCTGCCATGGGCAGGTACACCTTCCACTAGGCCAGGTTGATTCAAAAAGCTCTGGCCAACCTGGCCTTGCATACTTTGAGGGATGGAGCAGCCACAGCTTCTCTGGGCACCCTGTGCCATGGTCTCTCCATCCTCCCAGGAAGTTCTTCTTCTTCCCAATAACCCTGTCCTCTGGCAGTGGGAAACCATTCCCCTTTCTCCAAAGCCCCTCTTCAGCTCCCTTGGAGCCTTCTCAGGTAC
The DNA here is from genome assembly GCA_030060385.1 of Muscicapa striata striata. Taxonomy (NCBI): domain Eukaryota; kingdom Metazoa; phylum Chordata; class Aves; order Passeriformes; family Muscicapidae; genus Muscicapa; species Muscicapa striata. The sequence continues at coordinate 82,387 of JAREIS010000113.1, read as the reverse complement.
TGAGAGGCTGCAGTAAGGTCACGCTGGATGCTTCTCTTCCCCAGGCAGAATAATCCCAACTCCCATAGCCTTTTTTTAAATTTATTTTTTTTCTCTGATGAGTTAGATTTTATTGTTGGAAAATAAAGTGCCTTTTTTTTTTTTTTTTTAACAAAACCTTTACCTTTTCACTGTGGTTCCATATAAATAAATTATCAAATAATGTTTATCCTTTTAAAATCTGCAATCTTACATGTTTCATTCTTGCTGGACATTCTTCAAGAAGAAATATGCCACAATAATTTCTTCACAGACTGAATTACTTCAGATTTTGGATATTAAGTTCTGATTCCTATTACCCAAGACACAGCAGACACAGTTATGCTGTTTCAGCGTCCATTTCAGAAGGACAATTGGGGTGTTTTTCCACCGGACAACTCAGGTGCTCAGACAAGTATTCCTGGCGTTCAGGCTGCATTTTTGGGGCATGGTGGGGGCAGGACAGAGGTAGGACAGCCCCTGAGTTCAATCCCTTCACATTTCAAGATGAACCAAAGGCACAGAATAGAAGCAAGACTATTTACAATTTTATATACCCTTTGCATTAATGTTTTTTGGGAAATACAAGCACGTTCAGGAGCTTCTCCTCGGTGATTTCTCAGAGCCTTCACCGGCGCAGCAGGACCGGCACCCGCCGAAATCCGTAAGAGTTCAGCGGCGCCATCCTTCCATCGAGATGCATCTCAGAGCCGCTTCCGACGTTCGGGACCGTCGGGCCTCACCAGCTCCAAGCTGGCACCCAGCAGCCACCGCCAGCTGGTGCTGCCCCGCGCACGCTGCCGGCACCGCGGCGATCGGCACCGCGGCGATCGGCACCGCGGCGATCGGCACCGCGGCGGTCGGCACCGCGGCGGTCGGCACCGCGGCGGTCGGCACCGCGGCGGTCGGCACCGCGGCGGTCGGCACCGCGGCGGTCGGCACCGCGGCGGTCGGCACCGCGGCGGTCGGCACCGCGGCGGTCGGCACCGCGGCGATCGCCCCGCGCCGACTCCGGCGAGTTCGCGCAGGGCCGGATGGGCTTCCAGCTCCCAGGCCCAGCTGCACCACACCCGCTCCCCCGCCCCAAGAGGCCGCAGCGGCTGCTCCCGCTGCGCTGAAGCGCTCGGCTGCTGCCGGAACGGAGCCTGGGGAAAATGGGAGTACCGCAAAGGGTTTCGGAGGGTCCCGGAGCGGCCGCGCGCACCGCACTCACCCACCTCCGCCGCTCCCGAGCGGCCGCGCGCACTCGTCACGCGGCGGCGCAAAGCCCACATTGGCCGCGCCGAGGCACTTGCGTCACGTGCCTCTTCTTGACCAATGGGTGGCAGCCGCGTGTCTCCGCCCCGCGGGGGCAGTTGCGGCGCCGGGTGTGATCCCAGCGCGGCGGAGACAAAGCGGGATCGCGTCGGGCCGGCACGGCACGGCACGGCACGGCACGGCACGGCACGGCACGGCACGGCACGGCACGGCACGGCACCGCACCGCACCGCACCGCACCGCACCGCACCGCACCGCGAGGGGGCGGTGGGGCGCGGCATAACAGTGCAGTGCAGCGCCGGCTGCTCATCCGGTGGGGGCCGTGACTGGCAGGGGGCGGGGAGGGCTCGAGGCGCGCGCAGCCGCTGGTGCATGCGGCGCGGGCCCAGGCCCGATGGCGACCGCTGCCGCCATGTCCCTGGGCAATTACAGCAGCCTGAACCGGGCCCAGCTTACCTTCGAATACCTGCACACCAACTCGTGAGTACCGGTTGGGGTGGGGTGGGCCTGGCCGAAGCCAAGCGGGCCGGTGGGGCTCAGCGGCCCCTGGCCTCGGCGCCTCGTGGTCCCTCCGGGGGCCGGCTGGTTCACCGCGGGCAAGTCCTCGCGTCACGGAGAGCCAGTGCATAGGGACAAGAGGCCCCGGGAGGAACGGAGAGGCCCCTTGAGCAACCAAACCGGCACGACCAGACCTCTGCAGAGCAGTGTGTGCGCTGCCATGCCAGCCACCTGCATCTGCACCCATCTGCAGCATCTGGCTTTGTGTGTGACTGAGAGTTTTGTAGGTTTATTTTTAACAGGATTATGGTACTCTTTTTCCAGTCAGATTTTTGCATGTCATCAGTGAACCTCCCAAAATAACACCTCTTGAGAAGAGGCAAAACCATTATTTGAAATGAATTTCTTCTGAGGGCATGGCTAGAAAGTGAGAAGCACCATCAGGAAGCAGCGCTTAGCAGGGTCAGGCACCCATCAACATCTGCCTGCTGCTTCTAAGCCTTGTAATGCCATGTATAAAGGAGATGAAAGAGCCTGTTCTTGCTGAACTGGAAGAACTCTGTGGAACTACTTGACATTGCTTCATTTTGATCAGCTAGTCGGTCACCGGCATAAGATTGTCTGCTGATGTTCTATGGAAGAGTTGACTTACTGTTATCCATCAACTGAAGAAGAAATAAAGTGCAGGTTTATTTTTTTTTCCCCTTTTCAACATGTGAAGGATCATGGTGGTCTGTAGCAGTCTAAAGATAGCACAGAAGCACTGGCAACTTGGTTTCAAAATATTTTTATCTATTTCTGTTGAGATGAGATACATCTGCAAGAAGAGTTAAGATTAATCTCACATATACCAAGATTATTGCAATCCCTTTATTTTCAGAATCAGGAAAGTAATGGGCTTTGAACAGTGAATTAAACCTAGTAATGGCTCCATGTCACATTTGGGTTTGCTCTCTAGCTTGGCTGGTAGCAGTTGCACATGGAGTGAACAGTCTGGTGCCTGAAGATGGACAATACTGAGTCATGTTGTGGTGCAGTTGTTAATTTGTGAAACTCTCATGTCCAGCTCCAGAAGACAATCGTTTTTATGGATTAGAAGACTGTGCAGATGATGGCAGTGCTCTGTGAGCAGGTTGTGTTTGCCTGCAAAGCTCCAGAACTCTGTCCATCTTCATAAGAAGATAAAGCCTGTGCTGTAGAAAAGACTGAGTTGTTGCTGCTGCTCTCAAGTATATTTAAGCTACTTCATGTCGCCATTGTGCTTACGCTGCTGTCTGCTTGTGTGCTGTGTGTCTACAGTGATACCTGCATTACTGAATTCTTGGGAGGAGCTGGAAGCTAATGCTTGGATAAGCCAAAACCAGAGCTTCTTGTCCATCGTGAACAAAGAGCCTTTTGAGGTTATGGGAATCAGTGCATAAGTCAAATGCTTCCCTAAGAATGGCAATGGGAGTAATGGAAGTCAAAAACAAAGAAAGTGCCAAACTAAACCATAACAAATAACCTTTCCTGCTCCTCTAGTAAAAAAAATGAGAAAAAAAATCAAAAGAGTCAATCCCCAAATCAACCCAAGGCCAGCACAAGGATTTTGATAGAGAAGACTGTTCTTTTGGACTGTTTTCCCTTGCTGAGGAAAACCATTCCATCACAGATAAATTCTAGTTCAATGCTAAGCGTGTTCTCATAGTCAAGGAGGTGGAAATACTTTAAATTGCAGTGAAAGACCAACCATCTTGCTGTTAGGATGCAGAAGAAAACTGTGCCTTTTTAAAAATTTCTTTCTTTCTAAGACCTTTCAGAAAAGTTTCTGTATGTCTAACTCAGAATGCTTGGTCTGAAGTGCTTTATGGGAGACAGTTGATCAAGTCCCTGGGCTTGAGGACTTGCAGCAGATCTTTCCAGTAGTGGCTTAATGCTTACATGTCTGATGGCACATAGAGTTGAGCCTCCAGCATCTACATTAATAGATTCAGTTGCCATATTTTTTTAAAAATAAAAATATCACCGTGCTTTTCCAAGTTCTTTATTTGATGAATAGTTGAGTGGAGACAGACTTTTTAGTAAGTTCTGTAGTTATCAGACAAGATAATGACTTTAACCCAAGACTGTAGATTCAGATGAGATAAAAGGAAGACATTCTTCCCTGTGAGGGTGGGGAGGCCATGGCACAGGTTTCCCAGAGAAGCTGTAGCTGCCTCATCCCTCGAAGTGTCCAAGGCTGCTTTGGATGGGGCTTGGAGCAACCTGGCGTAGTGAAAGGTGTTTCTGCCCATGGCTGGAGGTTGGACTAGATGACCTTTAAAGGTTTTTTTCAACCCTTAACATTTCTATGATAAATTTCTTTTAGATCCTGGAGTGAAAATCAATGTGCAAAAGCACATGAAAATTACATGTGCATAGTTTTATGACTTTCCAGTCACCTGTTGGTTTTCCTTAACAATTAAATTATGTTATATTAAGATACTTCCAGAGTTATTCATTGAGATGATGCCAAAAATATAACAGAGACCAGCCAATCTGTGTCTGCGTATTTTGAGTATTTATAATAAAAAATGAAGGAGTTTGTTAAAAGTTGAGGACCTGAAATTGTCTTCTAGCAGTAGGTAGCCTTTAGCTTGTAACTTGTGTGTTGTTGTGTAACTAGAGCTGTCCTGCTGAATAGCTGAAGTGGAAGAAGATCACTCAAATAAACTTCAAGGTGACTAAATGATAGACTTGAGGAAAATTAGTAATAACACACCAACAATATCTCCCTATACCCCAAATCCCCTCTTGTGCTTTTTGTCTGTTTTGGCCTGGAACAGAATGCGAAGAGAATGGCTATTTTTCCTGATACATGTTCCAAAATAAAACATTTTCCCAGAGGTGTCCTCCTTCAGAGCAAAAGTGAAGTCTTAAGTCTCTCATTAGTTACTAGGTACTTGACTGCAGAGTCTGGAGTCGAGTAGGAGGTTCCTGTAGGACCTGCTCACAGAAGAAGCTTTTCTTCCCTTGGGACATGACTCAAAATGATTCTTTATAGAGGTGTTTGAAGTTGGTCGTATTTTAGAGCCGTTTAACTTGACCTTTTGTCACCTATGTTTCACTAAATTGCCAATGTTGGACTCCCTTGTTCTGTTCCTTTTCAAGCCTCCAGTTCTGCGTGGAGCTGGCTCAAATGGAAGATGCACATTGTGGGATGGTCCAGGCCAGTCTTTGTCTACCCAGATGAGCTGTTGTTGACATTATGGATTTTGATAATACTTTTCTCCCTTCTATATGTTGCTTTGCCCAGTGTATTGCAGTAATAGCTGTAGAAAGGGTGATAAAGTATTGGAATGGTTTGCCTGGGGAGGTGGTGGAGTCATCATCTCCGAATGTATTTAAAAAAAGACTGGATGTGGCACTCATGCCACGGTCTAGTTGAGGTGTTGGGTTGAGTTGGACTTGATGATCTTGGAGATCTCTTCCAACCTTGTGATTCTCTCTCTGTGTGTGATCCTATGTGTGTGATTTGGATGCTCTAATGCAGGTTTTTGTTGCCTCTGATGATGCCTATCTAAAATAAACTCACCATATTTGCAGGTTACATGCAAGCTCTGACAGACTTCATTTTGCCAACAGCTTCTCGTATATTTTTAAAGTTGTGTTGCAAGTAAAATAATCCCAAACTTTTTTGGGGAGGTGTAGAAATGGTCACTGGTTGATCATGATGGATGTGAAGTATTTTAGGTACTTTTAACTGTAAGGCAGGACTATGGGATTTGTTTGCTATAAGTTGATTAAATCAGGCCAAAGCACTTCACGTGACTTTAGTTAGATATTGACAAGCATGTTCAAACTCATAAATTGAATAGAAGACTTTTATAGCTTATATTCATTTCTGTTAGTGATACATTTCTGGAATGAATTTCATTAGCTTGTGGCAAGGTTTCCCTTTGCTTGTGTCAGCACAAGAGGTTGTAGTTTTGGGAGATGGTCAAGATAAGTATGGTGTTGGGCTATGTGGAGATGTTTTGTTTTGCCTTTCTTATAATCTATAGCTGTGTTATCAATTGTTTTGTTCCAACATCTTTCTTTGGAAGTCCTTATTTGTATTTTATTTGCATCTTTTCTTTGAAGTATCCCTAAATTGTGGAGTAAAAGGTGCTCATGAAGCATAGTTCCTAGTGCTAAAGCATCCATTTGCTTATGGGTTACTTCCTAAATAAGGAGGTATGTGGTGTTGACCTGTGGAGCTGAATAGACACTTGTAAACTCAAGAGAACACTTGAAATCTGTAATCATGTTACATATCTGCTCACTCACCTCCCCAGTGGGATGGGGAGGTGAATTGTACAAGGCTATGACCCGTGGGCTGAGGTAAGAGCAGTTCAAAAATTGGAGTGAAGAAACATATGATAATAATAGAAAAAGGAGAGAGAGGAATAAACCCCAAAAGTCAAGTGATGCTCTGTACAGTTGCTCAGCACCCACTGACCCATGCCCAGCCTGTCCGCCAGCAGCGATTGGCCCCTCTTGGCCAGCTCCCCTGGTTTGTAGACTGAGCAGAACATACTGTGGTATGGAATATTCCTCTGGCTGGTTTGGGTCAGCTGTCCTGGCCACGCTCCCCTCCAGCTTCTTGTATAGCTGACTAGCATAGGACACTGAAAAGTCCTTGACTTAGGGTATGCATGGCTTTGCACCAGACATCAATGTGTTATCAACATTATTCTCACACTAAATCCGAAGCACAACTCTGTGCTTCACACCTACTGAGAAGAAAATTAACTCTATCCCTTCTGAAAGTGGGACAGCAGGAAATCCTGTTCAAAGGAGGGAATGCCAAGATTGTGTCTCTGTGGAAGCTTTCTGATTGGGTAGATACCGTTCCCATTGGTCTTGTCTCTGCAGGAGAGTGGAGATGTGTAAATCTCTGTTCCCATGATTTTAGGGATAACTTCGTAGGCTGATGTGTTTTCCTCTGACTGGAGCTGTGTTGATGGGTTCGGTGTGATCACCCTGAAGATGAATATGCAAGTTTGTTTTGTAATTATTAACAGTGTGGACAGCTGTATATTTTATCTGTGGGAAGTACGTATGTATGGGAAGTACTTGGAAGTACTTCTGTTCTTGGAAGGCTGAAAATACGAACAAATATCTTCTCTTTAGTCACCTGTTGGCTTTATGTGAGGGTTTTGTACAAACTGGAACTTGTTGATAAAACTAATTTCTGAGGTCTTGGTCTCATCATTGAACAGCCTAGAGAAGCAACAAGTCCCATCAACTGTTTCTCCACATCTTTGCTGTTAACACTATGGTGGATGTGGCTCGTCTATGTTTGAAATAACTGTTGGATTTTGAAGTTAGGTTGCCAGCTTGGGCATGAAGTGGAGATATGGCATTTATGTCAACAGACAATGTATAAATAATGATTTTTATTAGCTGCACAAGTTTTTCTCACCATTTATATTCTTTCAATGCTGAGGCATGTAACTAATAGCTTTTAAATGGGAGCTACTTATAAGAGGTGGCAGTTAAGAGGCTGGAAACTGAACATGTCTCTTGAGATTGTGCTGAAGCGGTAGCTGGGTTCATGAATTTAGCATTAAGTTGTGAAGGTGGCGTGGTACAGTGGTGTCAGAAGACTTTTTCTCTGGATTAGTTGCAGTTGCACCTGCTGACGTTAGCCAGGATCTGGAAGCTGTTTTCTGTCACAAATAACTTCTGCAATTGGACTGTATGCATGGGGGAGACACACCTTGTTCCTGATGTTGTTCACATCTTGTTGCCCAGAGCAGCTGTGGCTGCCACATCCCCAGAACTGTTCAAGGCCAGGTTGGCTAGGGCTTGGAGCAAGGTGTCCCTACTCATGGCAGGAGGATTGGAATGAAGTAAGCTTTAATGTCCCTTTCGACTCAAACTGTTCTGTGGTTCTATGATAATCCTCATCTGGCCATATTTACTTATAGGCAGTATTTATTGCCATGTAAAGACCTGTCAGTGTGCTGAATAAGGACTTCCATGATCTGTTGACTGGGTCATAGGCTGGTTCATTGGATCATCATGTTCTCTGTTGTGTCTGTATAGCTGTGATGTGTTTTAGACCATAGTGAGCTGCAGTTTGGGGCAGACTGGATGCTGCATGGACCTAGTCTGCTGTCAGCTAGACTGTAGTGTTGTACCCATTTGACTGGATTTGTTTAAAGTGTAGTTGAGATTCTTATTTATTTAAAGGTCTCTCATTTTTTAGGTGTTGGTGTAACTGCTGACTTTTGTGTTTCATTGCAGAACTACCCATGAGTTCTTGTTTGGTGCCCTTGCTGAACTTGTAGATAATGCCAGGTATGTACCTGAGACTGCCTAATTCCCAAGGTAACTTTGGTTAAGATTTAATTCACCTATATATTAATTGATCTTAAGCAATTTTCACTTCTAGTAGACTTTACAAGAAAACAGAAGATATTGCTGCAATTTAGTATGACTATTCCACTTCTTCCTCTTACACTGCCCAATCAAACCCCTAAAAAAATTATTCCTGGAAAGACTCATTTGGAAAGGAAATTGCTAGCAGACACAAGATAGATTTGAAGAAAAAACTAGTCTGCCTTTTTGTGTAAAGAAATTGCTAAAATAAATATTACAGGAGCTTTGACTCTTCTGATAGCTAAATAATCATAGTATCAAACATGACAATGAAAATCAAATCAGAAGTGGGATGCTGAAAAATAGAGCAGTTAACAGCTAAGGGAATTTTGACACTTGAGGAGATACGGTCTTTGGAAATTGCAGTGGGGACTCCCTGCTATAGCAGCCTCCCAAGCCTGCATGCTTTTCTCTTGAGCTGCATGAAGTACATGGAAATATTTTGAGATTGTTTTCTCTCAAATGTGATTTGTCACATTGTACATTTTGTGATGTAAGGAGCAGAACCTGGGGCATTTTTGAGCTGGAAAGCTTCTGTTTAGGGAATCAGCTCTGTGTGTGCATCTGTGTGCGTGCGCGTGCCTGGGAACTGGTGATGTGTTCAGGATTGCTACAAGGTAGCAATTGGCGTGGTTTTTCCTTCACATCTGGCTCCCCTCTGGCTATAGGGAGGTTGTCTTCTTGGAAGAAGGTAGCTGGACTGGGCTGAAGGTACAAAATTGAAATAAAGTAGTTGTGGCATTTGTCAAGTGGGGTTTTGTTACAGCACTACAGGTCCAGCCTCTAGTCAGCAAACCAAGGTTGGTTTGAGAAGAGGGCTGGAGTGCTGTACATGCTGTACCTTCAAACACAGAGGAGGGTGCGGTGTGTGAAGGGCCTCACTTCAGTGATCTTGTAATGACAGTTTCCTGTATTCAAGTAACGAACTTGAATGTATTCGGATGAAGATTTATGTGGAGTTGCTAAACCTTTTGTATGCAGCTTGACAGAAAAACTATAGGTGTTGGTTTTTTTGTACAGGAAGGAGCTCAGAAGTGTGTACTCATTTGATTCCCAGTCCCAGAATTACTTTTGTTAGAATGCCAGTCACCAGACTGTCACCAGAACTGTTCATGTGCCAGCAATGTCTTATGCTGGAGTATAGGTTCAAATAGCCAAAAAGTAGGACGATGTTTTCTGTCAGTGATGACTCTGGGGCCTCTGTGGACTTTGATCGATGCAGCCAGTTATTTTGGAAATGATTGTATATGCCTGGATTTTTAGCTTCATTTCTGTCTAACACTTGAATAATGATTGTGGGTTTATTTCTTTGTAGAGATGCAGATGCCACGAGAATAGACATTTATACTGGTAAGTCACTTCCTAGCATGTCAGCAATAAGTCAGTGGTTAACTTGGATTTAGGCTGCAAGTGTATGTTGTTCTTGATAGAATAAGAGTGAGGGTGCTTATGCCCAGTCCTGGGGTCAGTACTGGGCCTCTCCAGACTAAGAAGACATTGAGGGGCTGGAGCATGTCCAGAAAAGGGCAAGGGAGCTGAAGAAGGGGCTGAAGCGCAAGTCTGATAAGAAGTGGCTAAGGAAGCTAGGGGGGGCTCAACCTGGAGAAAAGGAGGCTTGGGGGAGGCCTTCTTGCTCTGACAACTCCCTGACAGAAGGATGCAGCCAGGTGGGGGTTGGGCTCTTCTCCTGGGTAGCAAGTGACAGGAACAAGAGAAAACAGCCTCAAGTTGTGTCAGGAGAAGTTTAGATTGAGTATCAGGGAAAAATTCTTCACTGGAAGTTGTAGTCAGACACTGGAACAGGCTGCCCAGGGCAGTGGGGGAGCCATTATCTACCCATATTTAAAAAATGTGTATGTCTGGTGTTTAGGGACATGGTTTAATGAACTCAGTTGTGTTACGTTTGTGGTTGGATTTGATGATCTTAAGGGTTGTTTCCAACCTGGATAATTCTATTGTTCTACCATTTCTCCTGTACCATAGTACCTCTTGTCTTTACAAATACCTTGGGGAAGCAATTAAGTCAGCCTTCACCTGGGTCAGGTGAACTGAGTCACTGTTTGTAATGGATGCTAAAAAATTCCACTGACACAGTACAGTTTTGTAGCGCAGAAATGAAGAAGTTCTTAGTCTTTCTGTAATGAAAGTCTAGTCTTTCTTACAGCTTAGCCATATTGCAGGTGTAAAATTTGTTGTGTTACTTTTGTTGTTAACAATGGTCGATCCCGTTTTATGCAACTTTTGCTTATGGGAGCAATGAATAACTTGTCTGTTACAGAGCGACGAGAGGATCTGCGAGGTGGATTCATGCTATGTTTTTTGGATGATGGAACAGGAATGGATTCAAGTAAGTGACAGAAAGTTACACTTGCATTTACAAACTGGGGTTTCATGTTTAAGTTGAATTAACAGCTTAGTTCAATTGAAAATGGAACGTGTTCCATGCCTGAATACATGTTCCTGCCTTTCCACTGGCTCTTTCACACCATATTACATATTAAACCATTTACCTCTTCCATTGCAGATAACTAATCTGGTCAAAAGAAAATTGTTTTGCTGCATTATATAGTTGGGTCAGCCTGGCCTGAAGTTTCCCAGTACAGTGAAGTTGGTCTTGGGGTTGAAAGGAAAAGAGTGGAGCAAGAAGGGGAATAAGTACAAGGTTTGATGGCATAAGACTTTTCCCCATCTGGCTGCCAGGTCATCAGTGTATCTCAGCTCTAACCAGAAGGTGTGCCATGACTGAAATTAAAGGCTCTGCTTTGGAAACAGTTTACTATTGTTTCATCATGGACATTGTGTCTGAGATAATACTGGACAATATAAAATCATAGTAATATGAGAAGAATATAACAAATGTATTTTTGCCTTATAAGTATTGATGTAAATTGGTGTTGTATCTAGCAGGAGAATGCGAAAAGCTTTTCTGCTTTATATTTAGCATCAATGAGCAGCACTGGCAACCCACCTTTGATCTTGAGAACTGATAAATCATCCTGTGAGGAGCTCTGTACAGGGCAGAAAAATTGTGTGAAATTGGGAGGTGAATTTGAAGAAGACAAAAGAAATGGGTAAATAAGCAACAACTAATATTTTTGCACTGATTCCTCAGTATTTTTAAGTTCCTCTTGTGATATTTTCATAGTTTAGTCCTAGCTGGCAACTCAGCCCAACACAGCTGCTTATTCCTCCTCCACTGGGATGGTGGAGAGAATCAGAAGGGTAAAAAGTGAGAAAACCTATGGGTTGAGATAAAAACAGTTCAAAAGGGAAAACAAGCCGTGCGCACAAGGACAGCAAACCAAGGAATTCATTCCTCACTTCCTATGGGCAGGCAAGTTTTCAGGCATCCCCAGGACATCAGGCCTCCATCACGTGAAATGGTAACTTGGGAAGGTGAATGCTCTAAGGCCACATGTGCCCCTCTTCCTCCTACTTTCCCAGCTTTATCTGAGGAGCACTACGCTAAGTTGTATGAGGCTTGAAGCAACCTGCTCTAGGGGAAGGCATCCCTGCCTATGGCAGGGAATGGAATGAGATGGCCCCTTCTACTCCAGACCATTTGGGGATTTGATGATATTGTCTGGAATCTCTTGGGACAGTTGGGATCAGCCATTCCACACTTGTCCCCTCCCAACTCCTTGTGCAGCCTGCTTGCTGGTAGTACAGTTTGAGGAGCAGAAAAGGTCTTGTCGCTGTGTAAGCTGTGCTCAGCACTAATGAAAATACCCCTATATTAGCAACACTCTTCTCTAAAACACAGTCCCATGCAAGTTAGCATGGAGAGATTGAACTCTATCCCAGCCCAATCCTGTACAGATAAGAAGCATTTAATTCAATTTAATTTGTGTTTTGATACACAGATTTGTGACTTCCATAAGGGAATTTGGCTTGAACTCTAGGTACCTTCTGTATATTCTTTGGAATATGATTAAGGATGCTAAACAGGTCTCCCAAGAGTGCTTTTCTGCCACCAGTGTAACTGAAGGAAACAATAAAGCCCCATCCATAAAAAAAAAAAACCTCTGAGATTGAAGTGTGGCCTTCTCATAATCCTTAGAATCCAGGAGAGGAAGTATAACCTTCTCTGCCTGTGTTGAAAACTGTGTGTTTCTCTGGAAGGTGCCAGATGTGTGTTCTAATGCCACAGAATTTCATGGAAGCTTTTATAATGTTATTGCTTCTGTATTGCTGTTTTTGTGACAATATGGGATTTAAGTATTGGCTATTGTCCTGGTTTAAGATCATTAAAGGGAGATGCTCTGAAATAAGTTTTGTCCCCTTAGTTTTAACCAATCCCTTTCCACAGGAAATGAATATGTGTAAATATAAGTGAAAAAATAGCAGTTTAGTAACAAGCAAAACAGCAGCAGGCACAAAATAACAGTAAATAATCGCTAGATACAAAATTGCTGAATCTCATGGCCTCCCTGGGAACAAAGAGAACTCAAAATGGCAGTGACCCCTTTCCCCAAGATGTTGCTTGCCATGGGTCAACTGCGTGTGGGGAGACAAGGGGAAAATGGCTGCAGCCCTCCCTCTTAACTCTGGTAGCAGCAGCTCCACTGGTGTACGTGGCTGACACACTGGCAGCTGGTACTTGGTCAAGGACTGCAACTTGTGGAAGGGCTTCACCTTCCTCTTGGCAGAGGATAGCAAGGCAGCCAGCTAAGGTGGCTCAGACTCTGTGCCTTCTCATATCGGCCAGGTATCGGCAGGACTTTACACTTCCCTTGAACGTCAGATACAATCTTGCTTGCCTACTCTTCCAAATTGTCCAGGTGTCTAAGAAAGCATTCCTTATGTGCCCAATTTACCCCTGTCAACAAAGCTGGTGAGAGTGCAAAAGTACCCCAGTATCCAGATCCTGTATGGAGATGTTGAGCAATGTGGGACACAACATCAATACCCAGGGTCCCTGCTTGTGATGGGCTGCTAGCAGGAATGAAAACCATTGATGATTACTTCTGGGCATGACCCATGAGCCAGCTCCCTACTTGTTTTGCATACCACTTGCCTGGTGTCTGTCTCCCCAGTTTCTCCAGGAGTAGGCTGTGGTAAACTGTGTCCAAGACTTTGTTGAAGTCCAGCCAAACAGCACCCACTGCTCTCTCCATATGGACAGAAAGTGCTGCCTTGTAGAAGGTGACCAAATTAGTCAGGTGTGACTTCCCTCCGTAAATTTCTGCAGACTTAGTTCAGTCACCTGCCTTGTCTGGCTTCTAATACCTTTTGAGAGGGATTTTTCCATTGCTTTTTGAGAGATTGGAGCAAATATATCAGGTCTTGGGTTTTTCAACTGTATTTTTGAAGTTTGGAAGTTCAAAACATCTTGTTTCAATGGAAGCAGTTAATTAAGTAGTAGTGTCTTGGTTGCTTTATTAGATCTTGTATTTTAAAAATACTGTTTATCCAAGGCTCACAATGGTGAGGAACACTGTTTAACTGAAACTCCAACTCCTACTTTAGAGTGTGTACACACTTACGTGTGTGGACAGTGACTCTTGGGGGCCACTTTCAGGGGGGCAGTCTACACAATTCTTAGGAGACAATGTCTCTTTAACCTTGCTTAAGGTTACATCTTTAACCTAAACATTGATATTTCCTCTAAAGTTAACAGATTTTAAAAATGAATTACAGGAGCATGTATCAAAGTGATTTGTCAGTCACTGTCTGTTTTCAGTCATCACCTGGTGGGGGTTGGTGTCCTGTGTTTCTTACAGTGACAAAGGACCTCACAGCTTCTCCCTTGTTCTCCTATGCTCGGGAAAGTTCAACTTGGCTTTAGGCTTATTTCCCCCAGGTAGTGAATTAAATTCTTTAGCTTTAGCATCCATCTTTTGAGGATGCTGTTGAGTCCACTGCAAATACTCCACCTAACGTGAATATAGCAGATGAATTTGTGGAGAAGGCAGGAAGTGTAATTTTCTCTGCTCAGATTGGAACTTTCTTTAGTGCATTTTCAGCTGAAGAACTTTGAGGTAAAAGAGGACTCTGCATCAACAAGCAAATTGAGGTCTGACTTCAGGAACGCTCAGGAACTGAACAGCACCATCCACCAGTTCCTTCATCCCAGCATCCAATGTTTCTTATTAAGAATCTTTTTATATGTGCCCTTGATTTCTTGGGCTTTGAAGATCAACCTGCTATCTTGACCATCTTGAGTTAATTTCTTCAGCTGTTTTTTGTCTTCTTTGTTTTGCATAAATCTCCCTCCCCCATTTTTCTTGCTGGGGAGTTTGGCTTTTTTAAATCTAGTAGCTCTTAAAAACAAAAAACCAAAAATAGTATGACTAAAATAGCCTTAAGTGAAACACCCTCCAGAGCCTATAAAGAGCTGGGAAAAAAAAATGTATCTTGATTTTTTGGGAGGATATAAGTATTAAATCTCTCCTAAAGACAGCCTGGAGAGAGGTGCTACCTCACAGTCCCCTCTGCTCAGCATCACCTTCATCCCTCTGCCCTAAAAGAAGAATCATAATAGGGTGATTTCAGACATCCAGCATTGAGTGATAAACCATCTGGTCACCTTTCCTGAGAGGGGAAATACTTTGGATAATTACTCTTTACCCTTTTTAGGCTTCCTAAAAGGTTATTAAAAATCGTTACTGAAAAATGTTTGTGGAGCAAAAAGGTCCCAATCCTCCTCCTCTTTTTAGAATATCCCATATCTGCTTTCCTTACCAGACTTTAAAAATAACACAGCAATAGTAGTTAGAGTAATAATATCATCATCATCATCGACATCCTTACCCAGATCTCAAATATAAGACATTCCAGTGTTTTCTTTCTTTGGCTAGAAAATACTATAGCAGGAAGAAGGGAAGGCAGAGGTACCTTTATCCTGTCCAAAGCTGTTTCTGGAATAGCTGTGGAGCTCCATTAAGAACAACTGCAGTTGAGGCAGCAAGGTGTTTGCATAGTTGTTCTCCTATATTTGTGTCTTTAAATCTGAATATAATTTCAACTGAAAATGGCATTCTGACACCAGCTCAGTGATGTCATGTCCAACTAATCGTGTTAGTACTCAATGTTTTACTGTAAACCTGGTCAATGCTGATAAGCCTGTGTGAGTTTCCCGCATGCTGAAATCTAGCTTGTCTGTGGGCTCAGCCTCCCCACTCCACCTGGTGGGTTGAGTGAGGACTTGTGCTCCCTTACAGCTTGTGTATGCATTTGTTTTTTAGCCCTCACGGAAAGGCACTTTGTGTTCCTTGTCTCTGGAATTAAACTTAATTTTTCCCAGTAAACTCTCTGGTAAAATGATTACTATCTCTTGGGGGAAGGGAAAGGAATCATTCTGTCCTAGGATGATGTTAAAAGGCTTTATCCCTTGAACAATAGAAAGGCTGAAACTAAAAATCACAGACCCTCTCAGTTGTAAAGTCATTGTGTCCTTTCATTGTGTCTTGTGCTAATGAAATCCTCTGCTAATTGCTGTAGGACCTGCTTGTGTTGACTTTCTCCCCAGCTGTCCTGCTGCCAGGGCTCCAGCAATCTGCTGCCAAAGTTAGCTTGTGTACTAATAGTGCTTTAATTAACCAGAGTGTTCAGTTCAGCACTGTGAAGAAGTAGCAGTGTTTATTCTGAATTCCTGACATTTTTAATAGTCCCTATTTATGCTCTAGTGCCAGTGCTCTCAAGTGTGTGGTGTCGGTGGGGCATGGGGTGCAACAGACCCCCTGCATCCTAGAGTCTTAATTTACGAGAATTGACAGCTGTGATGGAAACAATAGACCATTTTTGTGGATATTTCTTTTTTTTTGCAAAAAGAAACATCTTCATGCAGTTTAGATGGGACAGTGAACTAGACTGAAATTTAAAACTCTTTTTGACAGCATCATGGCACCTGTTCACAGCTTCTGGTAACATCAGTGCCCTCAAGCAGGCGTGTATCTCACAGAGCTCTGGTACAGCTTCAGGATGGAACTTCAGCTTGGGCTTCTGGCCTCTTTTCTGGCCTATTTCCGGTGGTGAAGGAGTTACCTTCCTTGTTTATCTAAAAGAGGGGTGTGTGTGTCTGTACACTGAAATAAGCCTTTTTTGTTTCCTGTCTCTTGTTGCAGATGAAGCGGCCAGTGTTATCCAGTTCGGTAAATCAGCCAAGCGATCACCTGAGTCCACTCAAATTGGGCAGTATGGGAACGGCTTGAAATCGTAGGTACAACAAGAGCCAGCCTCCTGAGATTGGGGAGGTCATAGTCCAGGTGATCGATGTACTTTTTGCTCAGAGGTGTCTAGCCTTTTTGTCAGGGGAAAAAAAAAAAAAAAGAAAGCAGATGAACTCTAAGATACCCTGGTAGACAGAAGCTCTGTCAACATCTGCTGTAGTTTTCCAGTGGCCAGGAAGGCTCCATACAGCTAATGACAGTGGTTTGGCACTATGTTTGCCTAAGGAAATACAGGTCAGAACTTGGGGAAAAGAATGGAAGAGCTGGAAACAAAATGATCAGGTAGTAAAATTTGAGTAAAATAGTGCTGCAACCTCCCAACAGGAAAGTTGTCTGGTGCAAGACAGATGGACTTAAGCCTTTTCTTTTTGTTCTTAAATGAAACAAATACAGGGAGAAGGAGAATGATGGAAGCAATGAGAGGAGGAGGGGGATTAAGTGCAGGGGAGCCCATGCTAGAAAGGAGGAAGAGGTTTTCTGTGTCTTTGGAAAGGTTACAGGGGTTTGTGACTTACTCTGGCTGTTCTGCTTTGTGCTCACCTATGTGGCTTAATTATATGCATCCTCCTGGGAAATCAGTGGGACTCATTAACCTGGGGGGAAAAAGTCAAGGATTAGGGGATCTTGAGACACTGTCGGTTCAGCTGCAGTGCAGGACAGATCCCAGATCCTGACTGGATGCTTCCAGGATAGATCTCTGTCCTTTCTTAACCTTGAGCAAGAGGTGTACTGTATTACATCTGAGAAATGCTGCCTGAAGCCCCAGCATGTGAAAGGTAGGTTGTGGTATTGACTTAAGCCGGTCTGAAGAGAAATATGCTGACATAACACTAATACTTCCTTTGATGCAATATTAATTGTTATCTGTTAAGGTGTTTTGGATGAATTTGGTAATATGATTACTTGGTAGAGAAAATAGAGAAGATGCAAAGACACCATTTGTTATAGGAGAGTGGGGAGGTGGAAGAGACTGTCCCTTGTTGTGACAGCAAGCTGCTAAGCTGTCTTAGCTGGAATGTCAGTAAGGCTTTAATTAGGTTAGGAAATGAATTTTCTGTCTCCAGACTGCTGCACTTGATTCTAGGTACAATGAAATGAGGAATTTGCTTGCTTTCTCACTGACATTTCTGCTCAGAGATTTGAAGGTTATTGTCGCATTCCACCTCAGTGGTCTTTTAATTTTTTTTTTTTAATTTTTGTTTAAACTTTCTACATAATAGGTGTCTGCAATGCTGTGCACCTTTTAATTGCAACTAGTGTTAAATTTTTTGAAACATTGTGAAAATGCCCAGATTGATATTCCTGGGCATTAAATGTTTTGAGAGAAATGGTAGTTGCTGTTTCAGCCTTTCTGCTTAACATGGTTTTGGTGTCTCATAACTGAACATAATGGGAAGAAAGCTCAGTAATGTGGCCTGTGTTCTGAACAATGTGGTACATCAGGTGTAATACACAGTCTGACCTCTGTTTACAGGGGTTCCATGCGGATTGGGAAGGATTTTATCTTGTTCACAAAGAAAGATAACACCATGACTTGCCTCCTCTTGTCGCGGACATTCCATGAGGAAGAAGGCATCGATGAGGTTTGCATGTGCTTCTTGTAATAAACTAATATAGTGAATGTTGCCTCACTTGAACTTGCCCAGCTCTCACAGAAGAGACTGTGTCAGGGCTAGTTATGACTCTGGTAGGATCAGTGTGTGGTTTTCTTTTGGCATTATACTTGTAAGCCTTTTGCAAAGTCAACAGAATTTTTTTCCTTTTGGTTTTAATTCTAATTGAGAAGTCTCCCTAGAGTACAGCAGGTTTGAAGGGCCTGTTTCAGTCACTTAAAGGTGTGCTTATGCTAAGTTCAGGGCATGCCCACACATCTTGCACTTTCCCTTTCCCACAGATTTTGAGTTTGAGATGTGTTTAATTTTAGTGCTCTGATTTGATTTTGTGTGGAGAATTAAAGGTGTTAAAGTTGCTACCCACAGGTCATTAACTGCAGGTGTGTCTCACAGCTATTTTGATTTTTAATAAAAAGTCAGTGTAGTTCTACCTATAAAAGCTTGTATATTTTAATAGATAACTCTGGCATTGTTGTTCCAGGCAAGGTTAATAGTTAAAAGTTTTAAATTTGCACTGGGGTAGTATCTCAGAAAGTCTTCCGTTATGAGGGAGGGATTGAAGGGACAGATCTGTGCAGAGAACCTGGGGAGGGGCAGTGCATGCTGGTAGCCAGCCCATGACTGAAACAGGTTGGGAACAGTAAAGTAATTCTAATTCCCACAGCAGCTCTGGCTACTTTTTGGCTTGACCACAGTTCTGGAATGGGATTTATGTCCTTGATGTGCAACTGCAGTTTATAATTCTATCTGTATCTTTGCTCTAAATGACAGAGAAATCAAAGACTGAGATCACAAAAAGTATGAGTGAGGGATATCTGCATTTAAGAGAGAAATTAAGCCAGAGTGATCTTTTTAGTATTATGGAAGTTGCTACATGGGAAGGGAAAAAAGCCATCGAGTGTGTGAGTAGCCAGTATGCTGTACCTGTGACTTGGGAATGGTTCACTCTGAGACTGGTATTGTAAGAAGGCAGCACAGAGGCTGGCAAAGAGGGTCTGTGAGCATTTGACAGACATGCAAACTACTGAAGAGCTGGAAAGGACTCTCATGGTGACATAGGGAGGGGTCAGGAGGGGTAAGTCACTGGACCATGATCTGCAGGAGGGGCTGACTGGAGTGGGAGAGCCTGAGTCACTCTCAATACAATGGGATTTGCAGGTCATTGTTCCCCTACCCACCTGGAACGCGCGGAGCCGTGAACCTGTGACGGACAACATGGAGAAATTTGCTATTGAGACGGAGCTCATTTACAAGTATTCCCCTTTCAAATCAGAACGGGAAGTGATGGACCAGTTCAATAAGATACGTGGTGAGAAAGGTACATGTGGATGGTGCAGGTCACAAGTGAGGTATTTGGGGTTTGGCTGAGATTCACCTGGTCAACTTGTTACTTCCTCAGGCACACTGGTGATCATCTTTAACCTCAAATTGATGGATAATGGAGAGCCAGAGCTGGATGTGATTTCTGACCCTCAAGATATTCAGATGGCAGAAACACCCCCAGAAGGAACGTAAGTGTGACTGGTGTTAACAGGCTGATCAAATTTGGTGTAGGGTTTGGCTATATGCTGTGTGCATGGAGTTTTTTTTAAACTTCTCTTTTTGTAGTGAATTTGAGAATTTAGAAGATCCGTAGTTTGTTCCTTAGCAGTTTGGGGTTTGTGTGTATCAGCCCATGGGCATTGTGGATGTGTTTAGGGTGATTGCCTGCGCTGGCTGATCTCAGCTTAGCCAAAGCAGCAGACTCAGTGTCCATTAGATACCATAAAAAAAGGAGCCCTAAGTTATATGTTTCATTTTCTTCACCTATCAAAGATGTTTTTGTCAGAATGAGAGCTGGTTGTGAGTCAGTGCTGCTCCCAAACTGCTGCTCAGTTTTGTGATTTTGTGGCAAAACATGAGGTGCTACGTAGCCTCTGGGTGGATAGTGTAGGAGGCAGGTGGGGTGTATCATCACATCTGTCAGGGAGCAGGGAGCAGTCCTCCCTGCAGAGGGGCAAGAAGGATGTGCTCAGAGTGCAGCTGGAGGAGCATGGGGCCCTGTTTAGAGAGAGCAGAGTGTTTGCTGAGTTGGTCACCTGTAGCCTGAAAATGAAAAACTGAGCTGAAATGAGCCAAAAGCTTGATTAATTCCCAGAGCTTCATGGGTACACATAGAAAGCTTTACTTTTTTGATGAGATTACATGCTTCTTCCCTGAAGTGTTTGAATTTTTCATAGGGAGTTTCAGACCCTTTAAAGCATCTTTGTCTATGTATTAGAGTGTTGATACTGAGCAAATTCCTTGGGGGCCTCCAAGGGACCCATCTTTAATGCCTGTGATTTCCACTGATCACTGCCTCTTCCTTCTGATGTTGTGGTACCATGGTGTCAGTGAGTAGTGCAGGTTCTGTGGCAGCGTACTGCTGACTCACTGAAGAGTAGAAAAGCTCTGGTAGGTGGGCACACTTTTAGTGTTAAATATCCAGTTTACAGCTTTGGCCATTATTATCCAGATGTATTCAAACTCCCTCTTCAGGTCGCAGTAACATGTATCAGTGTCTTGTAGCAGTAGTTATGATGTACAGCTCAACAAAGAGTCTGGAGAAGACACAGGTAGAAAAAAATTTAAAGAAAAGCTTTGCTGTGTAGTTTCATGGTAATTCAAATAGAAAGACCTTTTCTTTCACCAGTTTTGCTGAGGGTATCTCTTGGGCATGTTCTGAAGTAGATGGCTCTCTTGCAGCAAGCCAGAGCGCCGCTCCTTCCGTGCCTATGCTGCTGTGCTTTATATTGATCCCAGGATGAGGATCTTCATCAACGGACACAAAGTACAAACCAAACGACTCTCATGCTGCCTCTACAAGCCAAGGTAAGTATTGGATCCAAAATCTGTGGATGTCTGGGACCATTTTGAGTTATAGAAAAGGTGTAGTGTTTTGCTCTCCAGGTGTATCCTGCGTAATTTCATTCCTAACCCTAGCCCTGAAGCCACAGAATCAGACCATAAGAGAATGGCATGTGCTGTTGATATCATGGGAAGAGAGATACATAGTGGAAAATCTAATGCCTTTGAAAACTGCATGAATCATTGCTGCAATTTGGCTCCCTTTCAGCACAAAGAAATTAAGATCCTGATTGTATGAACTGCCATATTCACACAAAACTTTTGGGTAACTGTGTTATTTTATAGAAGGAAATACATATGGTGGGTGTAGGATTACTTCCAAAAAGAAACTAGACTAAGCGCTTTGAAACAGTTGCTTTTATATGTAGTTAATCTAGGTTTGAATAGAGATTGAAAAAAAGCTTTCCCTATATTCCTTTAAAGTTTCCTTAAACAAAAAATGTGACAATGATCTGGGGTGTGCTGTCAGCTGGCTGCACAAAGAAAGGGAAAGGTCACTGGGTAGGGAGAGGAAAGGGAAACCTATATTTAAGTCTGCTTGAGGCAGACTCTCTCTGGGAGCACACAGTTTGCATTCTAGATACCCTGGCATAATTTATTTGAATAAAATAGTAGTGATTTTGTAGAGTATTTGTGGATTTTTTAGTATAGCATTTTGGGCTCACTCTCAGCCTACCAGGTGCTGTTAGCAGCCACAGGCCAGTGTCATGCCACTGACAGACAGTGCCTGAAGAGCTTGGCTGGTTTTTAACTTAGGCTTCTTCAGCTCTTTACATGAGACTGTGTGAAATGGTATCAGAAACCTGACCAAAATAAAAGAATGTTACACCCACTGCTCATGCTGGCCAAGCCAGTTGTTTTTCTGTGGAAGGCAGGGAACTTGCCACTGTAAATCCTGATTTACTGGGGAGAGAATCTCTGGATTTCCAGATTTTTGACTGTTTTAGTTACATGTGAGGGTCTTGTGCTGGTTTCGCTTCTGCTGCAGTACATCAAAAGTACTAGGGAGAGAAACCAGAGGACAACACAGGTTTTTATCTCATCAGAGACAAGCTTCTTGCTAGACTCTTAGACAGGATGCCATCATTGTGGGTGATGCTGCCAGTGTTATGACAATATTAGGTGTCCCAGATCACCCCAGACGTTCATCTATCTCAGTGTCTTCTTTTTCAAGGGGTCAGTAGCTATTCTAAGGAGCCCCAAGCTGATGAGTTAGTGCTGGTGGCAGGTGTATCTCAGATCTGCTTGTGCCACATCCGAGCAGACTTTGTAGATCTGCTTATGGTGATAAGCCAGTACAAATTCCCAAATGCTGTAAAGACATTTATATTTAAAATCCCCATTCCTGCAACAGAGCAGTAAAGACTGCAAGGCCTTCCGGTAGAGCACAGTGTAAATCTTCTCAGAATTCTGGCGATTATTGTGTCTTTACTGGGCCTCTCTGGAGAGTGTCCAGGCTGCTGCCTTCTGACTGGACTTCCCAGTGTCAGCTTTGGGCTCCAGAAGCTGCATGGCCATCAGGACAAACCATCAAAGCCTTCACTATGGGTTCTGAGAGCCAGCACAGCTCTTGGGATAGGTACCACACTGTACCCTGGGCAGGTTGAGGAAACTCAGTCTTTTTCCTAAGGACAGCTCAAATCTGCCCTGGGTAGCTCTTTACAAAGAGAAAACTGGTAAATCGGTCCATTCTGAAAGTGGAGTTACTCTGCTTTTACTGCCATAGGTGTGGGGTTTTTTTACGTTTTTCTCCCTGAACCTGCTAAAAAGTGTTGCTTATGCCTTCATTTTCCCTTTAGAGCTGGAGCCAGAGCTCACCATCCCCATTTATCTACTAGGCTTTGAGTGCTCTGTGTTAATCCCTTGCACTTGTAAAGGCCCTGCTTTGTGTGTGAGTGCACGGAGAAGGGACCTCCATTATGGTGCTCCTTCAGGGTCAGCTGATGTAGCAGTGAATGCACAGCTCTTTAGCATGGCTGTATTTCTGGGCCAGTAGCTTGGGCCAGGTAAGTGTTGAACCTTCCTGGTCAAGCAAAGGGATGGGGAACAGACAGTGGAAGTGCTGCTGCCTTACAGCCTGAGTAACTGATGTGCTTGTGTGGGACATCTGAAGGGCTCTTTTCTTTCAGTGGAGGCTCTCTCCTGCTGTCAGTCAGGTTGCTTTATCTCTGAAGGAAAAGCCTGTACAGTGGCTTGTCTGCAGGTTCCAGTGTTGGTGTTAGTGGACAATGAATGGAAATCTGCTGTGGATTTAGGGTATGTAAGTGGCTTTACTGAAAAAAAGGGTTTGCAGCTGTTGCACTGTTTTTCAGGAATAACAGTGCATCTCCTGAGCAGGACACCTGTTTCCTGTTTGTCACCACCCATGTTTCTGTGGGAAAGGCTTCTCACCTTTCTGGAGCTGATAACATCCTGGTGGCAGGGGCAGGCTGGTTTTGTGCACATCTTTCACCAGCATTTGCAGTTGTGTTACCACATTCCCAGCTTCCCTGGGAATGGCCTGTGTCTCCTGAAGGATTGCTTCCATATCTTCTCTTCTCCAGTACCCGTTGGAGCTTGTTTAGCAATATGGGCTGTGCAGGTAGAAATAGCCAGGTCACATGCAAGGCATGTGTCTTCATGAGGATGCTCCAAGACAGTTGGAATGAGTGTCTTGAAGCTGGTGATGCCTCACAGTGCTATCATCTAGGACACCCACAGTTGCTTGCAGTGCTCCCTACACCAAAGGAGCACTGTTCCTACAGTCCCACCAAGTGCTGCCCTGCCCTCTGAGCTGGGCATGGGGGGATAATCCAGCTTCACTCTGCTTCTCTGTCTTTACTTTCTCCTCAGAAGTCAAGCAGATGTGGGTAAAGTAATGTAGTTATGCCTACATGTTGAAAGCATCCTGGCTTTCAGAGTGTGCTGTCGCCTGGCCCCAGGTAACTTTCATCAACCTTACATAGGTTAGAGATGGTGCCACCAAAATCCTGACTGTAGCTCCTGACATGATGAAATTACCAACTGTGATTTCTCGAAGTCTTAGCACCTGCCTGCTTTTTCCCCAGGGAAGAAATCCTTATAAATAGCAGAAAAAAAGCTTAGCAAAATGTATTTCTGGGGACTGTGCTTGTGGTATTAATTTTCTAGATTTGGGGGCAAGGGATTCCTGTTGGCGAGACTACGTCTGATGTCAGTACTAACATCCATGTGTGCTCATCCACAGAAACAAACTTAAACAAAACTTTTCATCAGTACAAGCTTGTTTCTCACAAATTCTGACAATTTATCAGCCATTTGTGGGGAATTTTGTCTCTCGTATCCAAGTGTGATTCCAGTCAGTTGATTCAGTCAAGTGTTACATCCCACCTGTGTGTTTTTGCCTCTCTGTAAAGGCAGCATTTCTAGTGGCTTTTGCTTTAGCTAAATACTGGAAAATTTTATCCCTTCCATTTGGGATGGGATTTTCCTCTCAGTATGTCCAAAACTTTTTGTCTTAAGGTGATCTGAGTTCCTGCAGGCTCTGCTTATCCTAGGTGTCATCTTTCCTCATGACCTACTTGGAGGTGATACTAATTCATGAGCTTCTGTCTTGCAAGCTCCCATGTCTCACTCTGCATCAGTCAGTGAATTTGGATCTGTATTTGGCATGTTAGGTTACAGGGAAGGTGAAACAAGCTGCTCCATCTCCAGCACAATTTACGAGGTTGTGAAGCACATAGAAGTGTCCTGAAACTTGACATTCTGGTCAAATTGTTGCTCTGCTTTGAGCTAGCCCTGTGTGAGATGGACCTGTCAGACTGCATCTGTGGACAGCTGTTCACAGGAAAGGTTATTAGCTGTGGTGGGAGGGCTTTGAGAAGCTTTCCATATATATTCACTCCTCCTTTCTACTTCTGAAGAAATTGTTTCTCTAAGTCTTGAGATTTGCTACAAGAATATGGATATATTTCACCTTCACTGGTTAATGCAGAAGAAGAGAGGGTATTGTGGTTGCAACTACTACTAAGACATCTCTGACTTTAAAAGATTTTGCCTAGCTTCATCCAAGTATGTCCAGTTCATGATATGTAAACCTTCTCAATTTATTGAATATTTTGGGAGGAGCAGAGTAGCATGTGGGTTCCTTATTCTCTCATGCAGTGATGAAATTTTGGTTTGACCTTACTGCTGAGTTTGCTGATTTATGAATTTTGATCATCGCAGGATGTATAAATACACTTCAAACCGTTTCAAGACCCGTGCAGAGCAAGAGGTGAAGAAAGCAGAGCACGTGGCGAGGATAGGTGAGTCATCAGGGTATGCATGTGCCCTCATTCAGCTGTTGCTAAGGGGAAGACCAAACCTTTGATTGGTGTGACCTGGGATCGCTTTCCCTGGGATCTATGGGATTGCTCAGGATCTGAATTACTGCAGCAACTACTGATGACACAGACTTATGTTCATGTAATGGAAGGAATGTACATTGTTCCCAGAGATCATTTAATCTGAGTAGCAGATGCACAGGATAACCCTTGGAGTCCCAGCAGTTTGCCCCCATTCCAGCAGAAGCCTGGCTGCGCCCTGTCACCCTGCAGTTCTTCTCTCACCTTTAACGTACTATGAGCTTTTGGTTGTGTTTTTCTTCTGCGCGTTTCCTGTTAAGGCAGTTAAAAAAGTAGATTTTTATTCTGTCACTTTAATGTAAAGGGATTGATCTAGGTGTACAAGGGAGCCCTGGTTTGTTTGGTTTTAACCCTTCCAGGCATACCTTTTGTCCATCTGATTTTCCTTTCCTGTTAAAGTCCTGTAATCCTCGGGGAAAACTCAGTTTGTCATTATGGGATATTCAACATACAGAAATCACACAAGCCTATAAATACAACATTTAACTGTATTATAACTGCATTAAATCTCCAGAAATTTAACATGCAAAGCAGTGTCCCTCCCTAACCCTTTATGGAAAAATGCTGTAGTGAAGAAAGGAACTTCAAAGTTCTAAGTGGTTTATATGTGACCTGTATCTTCTGGTAGTTTTTATAAATCAACTACATAAATCACTCGGAGGCATGTGTCCTCTGACCCTGTGTCAGAGCTGCTTTAGGCACCTCTGTGTGTGGGTGCAGGTCAGATGCACAAGGGATGGTGCCACATTCAGCCCGTACAGCATCTCAAAGGGTGGTGTGACTGTGACCCTGCCCCAAAGAAAAGCAGCAGAGTGAAATGCTGTGAATTGCCATGTTCCTTGTTCCTCCTTTAAGAAGTACAGACTGGCAAGATAGACTTGATAAAATGAAGCCTCAGCAGATTTTTTTGTGTGCTTCAATCCTCATAGGTGAATTTATTTTTAGATTGAGTCCCATAGCCAGGGCAGATCTTAAGCACACACTCTCATTGCTTTTCAAGAAAATGCAAAGAGCAGGATTTAGAGAGGCTTCTTCCCTGAAGCAGTCTATGAGGATTTCATGACACTTAAAAGATTGGGTTTAGTGTCTGACTCTGAAAAATAGTGCCCATTTTTCTCCCAGTGTTGAGAACAGGTCCCATTGGAACTAAAATGTCACACATTGCCGTCACCAAACCAGCCTGGTCTGGTGCCTTTGGGTATGCAGGGATCACTGAACCTGCTATGTGCCCAAGAAGACAAATGGCATCCTGGCCTGTGCTAGAAATAGTGTGGCCAGTAGGACCAGGGAAGTGATTCTTCCTCCCCACCTGGTACTCAGCACTGTTGAGGTCTTACCTCAAATAGTATCAGTTCTGGGCCCCTCATTTCAAGAAAGACATTGAAGTGTTAAGAGTGAGTCCAGAGAAGGGCAATGGTGCTGGTGAAGGGTCTGGAGTGCATGTCCTATGAGGAGAGCTGGGGTCTTTTAGCTTAGGGAGAAGGAAGCTCAGGTAAAACTATCTGAAATGAGGCTGTAGCCAGCTGATGGTAGGTCTCTGCTCCCAGGCAAGTAGTCACAGGATGAGAAGACATAGCCTGAAGGTGTGCCAGGAGAGGCTTAAGTTGGACATTAGGATTAATTTCTTCACAGAATGGGTCATTAGATATTGGAATGGACTTGCCAGGAAGTTGGTGGAGTCACCATACCTGGGGGTGTTTAAGGAAGGACTGTGGCACTTAGTGCTGTGGTCCAGTTGACATAGCTAATAGCTATGTGCTGCTCTAGGTAGTTCAGTGACCTGCTTGGCAGTGCCATGGGGACACCATGCCTGTTGTCCCCTGGGAGGATGTGTGCATGGGTTCCAGCTGCTGCGTGCTTACTGTCCTGCATAGGACACGCATCTTTATGCCTTAGGGCCTCAGCCCTCTTACTGTATCAGTCCCTGTCAGCTGCCTCAGTTGTCACTGCATTAGTGGAGCAGGTTTGACCTATATCCTTCTGGGTTACCACTGTGTTCTTTCCACTAGACACAAATATATTTAGCCACCAGCAACTTCCCTACAAGCTCTGATTGAAGTGGACCAAGTGCTTTAAGCAGCCTCCAGCCTCCTGTTGGCTTGATTTAGTCAGGCTGTCTCTTGATGATGGCTAGTCACACAGCACAGTCCTTAGTAAGCAGCTATGAACTCCAGAGCATGCTGCTGTGGGAATGAGGTGAATAAAACTCCAATGGGACACTGTGTAGAAAGGAAAAAGGATTTCTGTTGTACTGGTCTAAGTGAACTGACTGGCTATAGACTCCAGTTTTCTTCTGGCTGGCAACCAAGTGCTGCTTTGTGGAGAGATATTGGTAATACCTAGGTACCAATTGCTAGCCTGTCATCTTCTTGCTTACCTTGTCCTATGTAAATCTTAGGCAAGGTTGCTCCTTCACTGATGTGTTTTCTTGTTTTCGGTGTCTCACAGCTGCAGTTTATCTCCCTGCGAGGAGAACAGGGAGGGGGATGTGTGTGCTGTGTGTGCTTCTGGGTGTGCTGTAACCAGGCTGCTGCACCTCCAGGTGTGGGGGGAGTGCAGGTGTTGTTTGCCTTGGTGTGAGCTATGCCATCCCTCAGCATGCACCTATTGTATTGCCAAATTACAGAATCACAGAATGACTTGTATTGAAAGGGATCTTAAAGCTCATTTTGTCTAAAGTCTCCCTGAAGCCTTCTCCAGGCTGGACATCCCCAGCTCTCCCAGCCTGTCTCCAGAGCAGTGGTGCTCCAGCAGTTGGAGCATCTCTGTGGCCTCCTCTGGACTCTCTCCAGCAGCTCCAGGTCCTTCCTGTGCTGGGCCCCAGGGCTGGAGGCAGCTCTGCAAATGGGGTCTCACCTGGGCGGAGCAGAAGGACAGAATCTGCCACCACCTCTCCCCCCCCCACCCCCCCATGCTGTGGGATCAGCCCAGGGCAGGGGGAGTTTCTGGGAGTCAGTGCAAACAGCTGGGGCACTGCCAGCTCTCACCCACCAGCACCCACAAGTCCTTCTACGCAGGACTGCTCTCAGTCCATTCTCCTTGTGGCAAATGAGGTTTATTGAATAAAGTTTAAGTAATACAAGGGTGGTGTGTGCCTATCATCAGCATTACTGTTTGTCTAAGAGCAAGGCAAAAAGGGGAGTTCCTTTTATGTGGTAACTTTCTTGCATGCCAGGATCACGTGCAGGGTAGGTTCTCTGAATGCTGGGTCCTATTTAATGTGTAGCACAGATTTGCCTTTCTTCCAGGCAAAATTTAGCAGTTATCAGAGATAAAAGCGTTTCTGAGAGTAGTCCTTTCCGTTAATCTCTGCAAGAAAATTACCTCTTTTGAACTGCTTTTCAAGCCTAAACTTAGTCCTGGTTTTGTGCGATTCTTTCTCTGAATCACATTACTAGGCAGAGCAGGCAGGGCCACAGGCATCCTTATACTTTCCAGTTCCTTGTTGACTTCCTCCTGGATCCTTCCTTCAAACGTGCTTTTGCACAGTTTATCCTTGCTATTGTGCCAGTGCTGACTGTGATCTCTGAGTATGTTTAAGATGTCATGTCTGTGGGACCCTCTCATGTAAGATTTGGTTTTTGTACATTTCTGTGTACCCTTGTACACATCAATGCAGCAAAGGCTCTCTGGAATTGCTCTCCTTGGGTGAATGTCTAAAGATATCTGTTTGTACCAATTGGCTGACATCATCCTTGTCTCTGTATGTTTCAGCGGAAGAGAAGGCTCGTGAGGCAGAGAGCAAAGCCCGTGCCCTTGAGCTACGCCTCGGTGGGGATCTCACGCGGGAGTCCAGGGTGAGCCTTGTGCTTTTGGCAGCATGTTGTGTTTTGGGCACCAGAGGATGGTTTGGAGCACTGGTGGTGGAGTGATGCTGACTTGGCAGCATGCCATGTGCTGGTTAAGCAGGTGATGGCTCCAGTCAGCAGCGAACAGCATTTGCGCATCTCCATGGCCTCATCACCACTGGATGTGTTTCATCATCTTCACATGGTGTTCAGCCCAAGTGAGAATGTGCTGGCATTCCCCTGCCTACACCCCGGATATATCCTGCATGGGAAGGTGACCTCCAGACTCCAGGTCCTGTTTGCTGACAGCCTCTGTGGAAGTGGCCCAGTGAACAGAACTAGAGCTGCGTACTGTTTGGCTGTTCCCTGCTGCCTGGGCAGCTGTCTCTGAGGCATTTGGGCAGGGGCTTTTGGAGAGGGTCTCTTTGCTTCCTTCCAGTGGGACTGTGGGTTTGAGAGGGACAAGGCTGAGCCCTGGTGGCAGGAGTTGGGAGGAAGGCTGGCGGGGACCCCAGGAAGGTCAGCAAGTAACACCAGTTAAAATCACTGAACTTCCTATTAGTATGTCATGGAAACAGCAGTATCCAAGTGACCTGGATGTTTCTTTGTGCTCCATTGCCACTGGTTTCAATTTCTTTAATCCTGTTTTGCATGTAGACATTTTCTCCAAGCAACTGTGTAGCTGCTTAAACAAACTAGCATAAATACGCCCTACATTGGAGTCACACTGGTTGTCACCGTTTACATTTACATTTAAAACATTTCTCAGATCTTTGTGAAAGAGCAGTAAATCATAAATTGAGTGAATTTGATGAATTTCCCAGCTTGACTATGCATTGCTTGTTTACAGGTGACACTGCGTCAGGTCCAGAACTCGGCCATCACCATGCGGCGGGAGGCTGACGTCAAGAAAAGGATTAAGGATGCAAAGCAGCGGTGAGTGCAGCGGCTTCCAAACTCTAGTACCCAGGCTGTTTGCTCCAGGTGCTCATATATCTCTCCTGCTTTGCGTGTGTGTTCAGTTCAGCTCAAAGCTTAAATATCCATGGGCATCTTCTATGCCTTGGCTGTTAAACCAAGCAGCTGGGACACTATGCTGGTTACCTCTGCTATTCCCCTCTTACCTGCTGAAAGACCCATGGGTCTCTAGATTGGGTTGTTTGCTGTAGGTGTTTACCTGGTTTTCACATAGTTTTTTTTCACTCTTTTGCTTTTTCACCTGCAGATAAGATTCAGGCTGATGAACAAGTGTTCACAAGTTACAGTGAAACAGTTTTAGGAATTTTAGGGATGTTTTTTAAAAACAGGCTGAGTTTTGGTGTAGTCACTGCTGTGAAATCCCAAGGAATTCTTCTAGTTTAGCTCTGGTGGCAATTAACTTTGGTTTTTGATGTACTCACGGGAATATTTTACACTTCATATATGTTTGTTTTGCATTCTTTAAATTGTAATGGTTTTGAAATCAAAACTAGTAAGAGACTGAGTCAGAAGTACAATTTAATAGGAAAAAGCAGGAAAAAAATAAATTACATGCAAAAGAAAAACTACTGACAGAGTCAGAATACAACCTGACACCCTGCTAGTTAGGGTGGTGGTAGCAGTCTGGAGGAAGTGCTCTTCCCAAAGCAGTGATCCTGTAGAAATCCTGGCAGTAATCCTGGTAGCTCTTGTCTTCTGGAAACCAGTGGGTAAGGGCTGCTTTGGTGTTCCAAATCTCAGTTTTTATCTAGGTAGGAAAGGCTTAGCTGCTCCCCCTGGGTGAAGCATCTCCCAATGGGATGATGTAATTTTATCAGTCATGCACTAGGACTCAATGGCCCATTAACAGAAGATCTATTCCTGGAGGAAGGGTGGGTCGTGGGAAAGATGAAGAGCATTGCCCCACCTGGTTTTAACAGGTGGCCCATTAGCAGAGGTTATCTCCAAAAGAGAAAAGAATCACTGCCCCACCTGGTTTCAGCAGATGGTGATAGAATACATACCTTTGGGCATATCTTTACATTGTAACTGAGGACACAAATGAAGTGAAAACCAGTAACAAATGCACTTAAAACAAATGCTGAGCCTGAGGAAGTTGGGGATTTGGATACAGCATGTTTCCATTCCCACCCATCTGAGTGCCTGCATGCTCATTTACATGGCTGCCTAGCTCAGGACTATTGCGGACTAGTTGCTGGAGATAGATCTAATTAATCTTAAGATACCAGAATGAAATAAATAAATACAGCTTTAAATTAAAGTGCTAGAGCTAGGATCTGAATGATACAGAAGCTTGTGAGAGAAGCTGTTTCCTTCAGCCTCCACACATTTTTCTGTCTACACCTTTGTCCTGGTTTCGAGGACAGGTGTCTGCTAAGAAAGGCTGGAGTCTGTCTTTGAAATGGAAATGTAAACCCCCTCCCTCCAAATTACTATAATTTTGAAATTAACAGCTCTCAGGCAAAGATAGGGAAATAGGAATAACAGTTCTTTACTAGGAAAATTAAAGTAGAAATACAGTATTACAAAGAACAAACCCAAAACACTGATAGAGTCAAAATACAACCTGACACCCCATCAGACAGAGCGTTGGTAGCAGTCTAATTAAATAGTGGCTGCATCCTCCTGCAGTGGCAGATGTGGTCCAGTTGAAGCTGTAGTCCTCTAGAAGGTGCAGTTTTACTCTGGAATCCAGTGGAGAAACACTACTTTGTGTTCTAAATCTCAGTTTTTATCTAGGAAGGAAAGGCTTGGCTCCTCCCCCTGGCTGGAGCATCTCCCAATGGGATGATGTAATTTTATCAGTCATGCAGTGGGACTCAATGTCCCATTAACATAAGATATCTTCCTGGAGGAAGGATGGGTTGTGGAAAAGATAAAGATGACTGCCCCACCTGGTTTTAACAGACAGCTCATTAGCAGAGCTAATCTCCTACAGAGATAAGGATCACTGCCCCACCTGGTTTCAATAGATGGTGATAGAACACGTACTTTTGGTCACATCCTATATTGCAACCTAAGACAACCTTGTTCTTTAATTCTTGGGTTTGGTGACATTAGTGTGCAGTGGAGAATTTTGTGAATAGTCTTCTGCTCTTCCTGCCCATAGGCAAAATACTTCTTCCTGTTACTAAGCTGACCAGCAAAAAAAAGTGCGCTGGGCAGGTATGTGGCATTCCCTCTATCCGTGCATTCATAACTTGTGATCAGAAGCAGTTCAGAGGATCGTGCTTTTTCACAGCAATATACTTCATTCAGAAAACAAAAAATTCTGAAAGATGTGTATAATAGGATAGCTTGGAGCTAACAAGCTGTACTAACCAATCCCTGTTGTCTTTTGGAAAATCCTTAAGTTACAGAGGATGTCCTAGGACAATTTTCTGCTGTTTCCCTGATGCTGGGTGCATCAATGAAAGTGCTTTCTGGTTTCCAAAGGCTGTGTAAGATCAGGTTGGATCTGAATCCAGACAATAGGACAGGTACTAAATTTCTAGTAATGAAATCCCTGGCTTTTGACCCACCACTTTGCTCTTATGGTTTCCATGATAATTTTACTTCCTGTCCTCTCTGATAAGAATGAGTAGATGTCCTTCTTGTTTTGTAGGTGAGTACGTGCTATTACTTGAAGTGTAAGGCTCTACATTCTTTTCTAGAAGTTAGAAAAAGAAAATGAATCCCTGAGATGGATATTTTGCCACACTTGCTCATGCTCTTGAATCACAGTTGTCTGCGTCAAGGGATGAGACCACAGGGTCACATTCCAGCCCAGCAGGTAGCAGTGTTCAAACCCCTCTTGGCAAAGGTTTAGATTTAAAATTACTGAAAGCATCTATTTCAGGTGTTTTCCTAGGAATGTACAACAGCCACCTGTTTTAAATTAATGTGTGTCACAGGGTACCATTGCATCTGCATGAGGGAGGATGGCCTTAAACAAAAAATGACTATGAATTTAATTTATTTTTGGGATTTATTTTGCAAAGTTTCACTGTTAGGACAGACTCAGATCTCATATCTGCAGGTGATCATTGTGTAGGGTTCATGCGTGCATGGATCAGGTCTTCCTAATATTTGATACTAGTAGACAGTCAACAGAATATTTTAAAGAGTTCCATTATCTTCAGCTAACCATTTAAGCAGAAGTCAAATTCCTCACTAAGATAAAATACATAACTGCAAAGGACTTGATGGGGGCAGGTGGGTGATATAAAGGAGGTCAAAATTGAGAGGGCTGGGCAGGACCACTACTGCCTTGCAGTAGTTAATGGTTTGGACCTTGCATTTCAGGATACCTTCATCCTGAAGCTGAGGATCTTTCTTATGAAAAATCATCAGCATGGATATCAGGGAAGCTGTGGAACCTGATTAATTTAGTATGTGGAAGAGCAGGACTTCTGTTTGTGAGACACAGGGATTTTGTTTGATGTATAGCACAAAGAGATCAAAATCTCAAGGCTTTTGACCTTAATGAATAGAATTATTGGTAACCAAAGATTCAGATTGAGAAATCCTGTGGGCTCACAAACGTACTCAAGGCCAACTTTTGTTGGAGTCATCTGCTGCATAGATAAGGGAGAAATCATTCAAATTGATATCCTGACATTCCCAAAAATAAAGCTCTGCCTGGGCTGTGTGTTGCATCTTCCAGGTTTCCAACTTAAGGAGCAGCTTTATGAAATTTGGAATTAGGAGAACATCTAGAATTGGAATATCAAGACTATAGTTTCGTACTGAAATCTGAATTTCCATGATTTATCTAGAAAGGGATATATAGCTGGAAAATACAAATCAAAATAGCATGGGAAAGGACCAGTCTGGTCCTTTCTGAATCCGTTCTGAAGAAGAAAACATATTAAATGAATAATTAAATTATCTGTCCAGCCTAAATTAGTATCTGTATTGCAAAGCTTTTGTATTTTGTTCATATTCGGTTGTAATGTTCTATCAACAAATATTTTGTATTTTTCCGAAGTAGCTGTTTATAGGATTACTTTAGTGCTCAAGGGTGCTGGATTTCCATACCCTCTCTAACACCAGCAAATAATGCATGTTATTTTCAGCATCTCTTGAGATTCTGTTTCATTCCCTACAGGGCACTGAAGGAGCCCAAGGAGTTGAATTTTATCTTCGGGGTGAACATTGAGCAACGTGACCTGGACGGCATGTTCATTTATAACTGCAGTCGGCTGATCAAGATGTATGAGAAGGTGGGCCCACAGCTGGAGGGTGGCATGTGAGTCCTGCAGATTTTTCTGCAATCTTTTTTGCTTAAACCTGGCACATTTCTACATCTGATTTAGGCTGTGCAATAACTGTGTTCTGCATTAATCCTTCATGAGCCTGAGGCTTGCTGATTTTGTCAGCCTTCAGTTTGCATTCTGACAAATAAATTCTATTTAATACTGTCTAGTATTTTCCCGGTTTCTTGACAGAGAGTTCCCTACACAAATTTTAGTCATCCCTGCAGCAGTATGAGGTGCTTGGCATTTGGTGCTGATGCGTGTTGGTAATAATAGTGCCCCATTCTAGAGACAGGCAAAATAGGTCTTGACAGCAAATACAAATATTTGAGCCTATCTTACATTTTGCATGATGGTTCAGGTTGCCAGCCTGTCAGTTTAATATTTGTGACTCTGTGTCCCTCTTCCAGGGCATGTGGAGGAGTGGTAGGTGTTGTGGATGTGCCCTATTTGGTTCTGGAGCCAACCCATAATAAACAAGACTTTGCTGATGCCAAGGAGTATCGACACTTGCTGAAGGCCATGGGAGAACATTTGGCTCAATATTGGAAGGATGTTGCAATAGGTAATGAAACTTCGCGATTACCAGGGTCTGGAAGGAGAAATTTGGGTGGCTGGAGGCCAGCTAAGAGAACAGACAGTGATTTTGTAGTAATGGGTCTGTATTGAGCAGGATGTGGTTTATTTTCCAGCCCAGAGAGGTATCATCAAGTTCTGGGATGAGTTTGGCTATTTATCAGCAAACTGGAACCAGCCTCCGTCTAGTGAACTGCGCTACAAGCGCAGGAGAGCCATGGAGATCCCCACCACAATTCAGTGCGGTGCGTCTGATCCAGCTGCTTCTCCTTGGGGAAGGGGGGGGGACACTCCTGGCTGCAGATGGGGACAGTTAAATGCTTAGGAGATGCTTTGGGATGGGCTGTCATTCGCCTCCTAGGGCCCGTCTCCTCTGCAGTTTGCCTTTGTCCGCACTCAGTGGTACTCTGTGACATCCTGGCATAAAGCTCCTTTCCTGCACAGTTCACTAACTGATCTTCAGGTGCCCTGACAGAGCAGGGTGGCTATGGCCAGTAGCAGTGTTTGAGAGCAGGCTTAAAAATGTCGTATGAACTGGAACTCACCAAAGGTACCCATACCAGCACCAGAAAAAGATCTGAAACATCCTCACAGGCAATGGGAAGTGGCCAAGTAATTTGTACCCTGATGCACTGGCCTGCACTGTATCAGCACAGTGGAAACATTTTACCTTGGAATTTAGTGGAAGTTCTCTTCTGCGCACCTCTAACAGCTCTGGCTAAGCTGTTGTTAGAGTAACAGGAAGTTCAACATCATCACTTTGTCACCTGGTGGAGGGACACCAAGCTCCCTTATTTTCTCCCTGGGACTTGAGGATATGGTTGTAGGAAGGAATGTTAACGCCATTCTCGTGGAATTTTTTTTTAGGCTCTTTTGCCTTGATGGTTGTCTCAGTCTTTTCAAGGTTCTTCTGAAGGAGGAGGGGCTTTACTGTCCTTTTTGTCTTCCCTTGTTGATATCCTGATTTAAGGATGCTTGGATTTTCTTGGCAGAACTTGGTTTTGTGAAACTGTTGGTTTCCTGGTAGGCCAGCAATACTCTGGAAGACAAATTTGCGTTCCTGGTTCATAAAAATGGAATAGTTTTTGGGGTTTTTTGTTTGGTTTTTTTTGTAGTGGATAAGTTTCTGATTTATGTTGCTTTGATATCTTTAAGAGACAGCCTGATTGCTGGGCTGAGTTGTGATGTCAGGACTGGCTGTTCAGTTTGTATGTGTCATTGTTGCAGCAGGAGTGGGAGGTCCTCTGGTGTTGGTTGATGCCAGGCTTCATTGCATTCTTGTTAGGGTTGTCTTTGAGGGTTTCATTCAAGTGTTTGGGAGCTCAGGGAAAGAATTTACTCAATATATTCTGTGACTGTCTCACAGGTCTTTTTGGCCACTAGTCTTACTGTTGCTGGATACACTTTGGTGCAGTCCTTGGGCAATAATTGGGCTATGGGAAAAAAGAATGTATCTCAGCCTATGTGCTTCTGACTTGCAAAAGTGTCTGTCTAACAGATGTCTGTCTGAAGTGGCGGACTCTCCCGTTCCAGCTGAGCTCAGTGGAGAAGAACTATCCTGACAGTTGGGTGTGTTCCATGAACCCTGATCCTGGACAAGACAGGTAAGAAGCAGTTCATATTTAAGACTTTTCTGCAGTGTGCCTTATCTGCACATTTGTAGCTTTTTTCTGGTCGTCTGTTATTTTAAAACAGTTGGAAGGATTCTGTACCTTTAAACTGTGCTCACAGTCTGTGGAAAGACAGCAATGGCAACTGTATAGGGAGCTGAATGCTGGGCGGGCATTTGCGATGTGCAAATTGCAAAGGACATCCTCAGCAAGTGACAGGTGACACCAAACTGGGAGGAGCAGGTAAAAAACCAGGCACAGATCCATCCAGGGGGACCTGCAGGTTGGACAAATGAGCCAGCAGAGACCTATCCTGACATTCAATCAAGAGAATGCGAAGTCCTGTCCTTGAGGAGGACAGCCCCAGCAGTGGTGTGTGCTGTCCATCCCAGAGCGTAGCAGGCTCAGAGCCTCAAATGTATGCAAGCATCTAAAGGCAGGCTGCAAAGAGGATGGAGCCTGGCTCTTCCCAGTGGTGCCCAGTGGCAGGATCAGACACTGTGGGCCCAAACTGGAATGCTGGAGGGTCCCTCTGCACATCAGAAACACTTTTTTTCCCTGTGAGGGTGACCAAATCCTGGCCTAGGTTGCTCAGGGGGATTGTGCAGTCTCCATCCTTGGAAATATTCCAGGATGTGGTCCTGGGTGATAGGTAGCTCTGCCTCAGCAGGGTGGAACCAGATAGACCCCAGAGATGCCTCTAGCCTATCAACTAGTGAGTGATATGGTGAAATAGATCCTTGGTGGATTTCCTGCACTGGCGCGAGAAATACTGTTGTAGGTTTAGATTATATTAATTTTGCCATGGGCAGAATAGATGGCAGTTGAGGAACTGTCATGGTGCAGGCTGGGAGTTAGGTGAGTTCAAGGGCGGCTTTGCAGTTGTCTTTATTGTTCCTATTGCTCCCACCCATCAGACACCAAACTGCAGCGATTCCACTTGGTTGGGTGAGCCCAGGAGGGACATTTTGCATGCTTGAGGGAACAGCACAATGGTTCACTTTCACGTGTTACAGTTCCAAAATGTAGGTAGAATCTAGTCAGTTGTTTGAGTGAAGAAAATGATTGCTCTAGGCTGCTTCTCTGTGGAGAGCAGTGCTACTGGAAGCCAGTTTTTGTCTGTATTGTGCAAGGAAGGGAAGCTGCTCCACTGTAACTCAAGGTCCCTTGGCTCAGGGCTTAAAGACAAAGGGGATGAATCCAGGCAGTAGCTTTTGATTGGAATAAAAAATTTAACATCAGTGACCAAGAATTTTGCAGAATATTGATGCTATTTCGAAGTATTGACTTTCTGTCTTCTTCATTTTGGTACCACCCAGTGGAAAAATACCTGTGCTCACTTCCTTGTTCGCTCCATGTGTATGTAGAGCTCCTACTGTAGAACTCTGAGGAGTGTGGCAGTGCTGAGGGTGTTCCTGGACAAAATGCTGGAGCAGGGCTGAGCCTGAAACCTTAGAAGGGGCTGCCACCTGGGCTGCTCCCCAGCCCTTCAGGTGGAAGCAGTAGTGATGCTAGGAAGATATTGCTTGTAGACACACACGAACACAGACAGATTGTGTATGTACACAAATTCAGCCTCACAGATAGCACAGGTGGGTATGTGCAGCCCTCCTACAGACTGCACCAGCAGCTTCATCCTTTTCCCTCTTGGCTCATCAGGATTAAGGGCCACTAGTGGAAATACTCATGTCCATATCTGGCCTCCAGATCCCGTGCCTCTGGTTACTTGCACTGGGATAGATGGGCCCTGAGGCCTGCACTCCCAGGGGGTGAGGTGTACAGGCCTCTTTCTGTGGTTATACATAGCACACACACACTACAGACCTCCCAGTGTCTCACACTGGGCATCTCTCTGTCTTGATTGGATCGGGATCCTTGCTCTTCCCAGGTGCTTTCTGCCTAGAGACACCCACAGCTCCACCTACACCCCTATACCCATCTCCATCAGCTGGGCAGGACTCACCTGTGCCTCCAGTAATCAGCTCCTGCAGGTCACCCTTAGATGTCCCTTTCCCTGCTCCCAGGTAACCCCCTGGTTGGCTTCTCTGGCCTGATGTTCCTGTGGCTCATGTTCATTCACTTGCCTGTAGTCACAGCAGCTGGTGGCACTCAGGCACATGGGTCACTGTTACCAGTGGTCCCGCTCCAGCTGCTGGGACATGCAGCCCCAGGTGTGCACACGGAACAGAGGCCCTCACATAGGAAGGAGGGAGATGTGGAGGTTAGTACACAGAGGTGTACTGACCAGCCAAAGGTGTGTGTACAACTGGCCCTTGTTATAGTCTATTTTTCCCATGCTTGTTCTTTCCAAATAATCTCAGTCCTTTCCTTTATCTACTTTTTGTTCCTCCTGTTGGTCCAAAAGATGTTTCAGAGAGCTGCCTCCATTGACCAGGCATGAGGGCTGAGGTGGCCGTAGGACAGTCCTGCCAGGACCCCAAATGGGGTTTTTGTTCCTCTGAACAGATTTGCATTCCACAATTCCCAAGAAGCCCAATTCACATCCCCTGAGCTGCCTTTAGGCCTCTGGGCTTGTGGAAATGGACCCTAGATGGGCTGGTAGCTTCTGGGATGGCAGCTCCTGGGATGGCCTGAGGGTAGCCATGGAGGGGTGTTACTCAGGTCCCCTCACCTACCATTTTATTTGTGCACTTCTGTCTGCAGAAGGGGTCTTTATGGTATCACCTACCAGGAACTTGATTTATTGATGAAAGAATTTAAATTTTTTATTTGCAATACTTTGAAAATTGGGGATGTGTGAGGATGGGTGGCTGCATTTCACAAGAGAACGTGCTGAGGTGTTGTTTGGAGTGAGTGCGAGTGCCTTCGCAGTGCATGCTGTGCCATCCTACATCCCCCATGCAAGAAGCTGGGAAAGAGCAGGTGGTGCACCTGGCATGGGTTAGCCAAACTTTTGGTCATTTTAGCTTCAAAAGGGATCTCAGGAGTCTTACTCTGGGAGAATAACTCTAGGACATTTTTTGATTAAGTAGGCTTACACGTGCTTTCCAGCAGCCAGTGCAGTTGTGTCCTTTACATGAAGCAGAAGTTGCTCCAGCATATCCTGGCTTTTGGCTGGGGCCAATTCCAAGCGCTGCATTGTTGGTCCTTGTGCAGGCTTTGGACACCTTCACATCTGTGTCCTGACCATTCCAGGTATTTGTAATGTCTGAAGTATGACAGGATTTGAGAAGCACATGAGTTGTGTCCTCAAGCTTGTGTACTGTGAGGGTCTGTGTAGGGTCTCATCCAGCCAAATAGGAAATGAAGCAATGTCAGAGCAATGTCAGGTCTTGAGACTCTCCTGGCATCAGAGATCGTATGGTAGTTTTGGCTGCCTCAGCACAGTGTCCACTGTTGGCGCTGAGCTGTTCCCCACCCTTCTGGTTTGTCCACCTTCAATGACTGCTCTGGCATGGTGTTCCAGATCATGGGAGCTGAATGCCCTTCTCAGTCTCTGTCATGGGAAGCAGTCACTCCAGTGCCAGTGTCTGTGTTGCAGTCAGCACCAGGTGCCACCATCTCTCACTTTGTTACAGAGAAGGCAGCGTCCCTGTTTCATTTTGTGAAATAGCGTCAGGCTTGCTTGCCTCTGTTCTGCTATCTGATATCCAGTGGGATCCTAAATGTCGTTTCAATGGGTGGCTAAGGCACCAACTGAAGATGATTGCGTGTCTCAAAGCTCCTTGACCACTACCAGAGTCTTGGTTTTAATCCATTCTGACTACCAGGATAATTCCTTTGTTCTGATTTGCTGCCTCCAGTGATGCAATCTCTGGGTTTGGATGCCATGAGTAGTATGAATTTCTCTTGTTGCAGAACTCAAGGTGCTCTCATTCTTTACGGTGCTGTAAGACGCAGTTTGGCAATGCTTCCAGCCTTGCCATGGGCTGAAAGACATATTTCTGTGCTGGGAAACCTGTGTATGGTGCCATTTGTTCAACTTAATCTTTGAGAGCTGCAGATTTTGTGTCAGGCAGTCATTTTGCAGTAGTGACACACACTTTCAAGGAAACCAAGGAGGTAACCACTCTATGGAAAACAGTGCAGCAGTGCTTCACGTGGGAAAAGGCTGATGGAGGAACTGCTACTTGTGCTCCTTCTCACTCACAAAGCTGATCAGTGTG
Source organism: Muscicapa striata striata (assembly GCA_030060385.1). Lineage (NCBI taxonomy): Eukaryota > Metazoa > Chordata > Aves > Passeriformes > Muscicapidae > Muscicapa > Muscicapa striata. Next base: position 41,876 of record JAREIS010000113.1, on the reverse strand, counting down.
TGTCTGGTAGATAGAGATCTTGATAAAATGATATCTCCTCAGCTTTTTGGAGCTCTGAGTGTTCTACAGTGAGAGCTGGGTTCTCCCTTTACTAATAAGACTCACATCTGCAGTTTACCAGCTTGACTCCAGTGCAGTGAGATCTGCTGGACCTCTTGTGTTGTAAAAAGGCTGTCTGCTGCTTTCCTAGCTCAAACCATTCTTCCATGACTTTACCCTAGTCGGGGTGATATGGTCTGTCTTTCCATGACTCTGTTTGGTGATAGGAGATGAGCCTGGGCTCAGTCCCCTCTTCCTCCTCTGGCAATGCTCCCAAGGGCCAGCTGCTCAGCCAGCGCTTCGAAGGTGATGCCAGTCCACTTGAGAGAGTATTTCCTATCTCTGTTTTCCTTCTCTCTCAAGGACTCTTCCAGGATTCTGCACCTGAGAGGACCTGGGAGTGTTAACATACTCATCACTGTTGTAGGTCATAGGCTGAACAGGATATTGCAAAGGTCACTGCCTGGCCTTGAGTGGCAAGGCAGAAGGCATCTGAGACTGGAAGGCTTGTGGTAAGGTCTTAGTCACGGGTTTCTGGTACTATGTTTTCCTTTCTGAAGGGAAAAAAGTCTGTAGAAAGAAGAACTGATATGAAGGAAAATTGCTGAAAAAGTCTGGAGTACAGATGCAGTACAGAAGCTATCACAACTGTCACAGTTCCTGGGCTCTGAATTGGTGAATCCCAGCATAAATGCCCTTTTATTAACAACTGTGCTTTTGATCCTTAATTCTTATCTGTTTTCCAAGATGAAGACTTTTGATGGCTGCTTTTGAGATTGTGGGTACTGCAGAAAGGTAAATGGCTTTCTTGCTGCATCTGGAATAGGATGTTGGGATAATCCTGCATGAGACAATACAGGTTCTGCTGTCCTTGCTAAGGTTTTCTTGCATTCCCTCCATGCTAGATGTGAGGCTGCAGAGCAGAAGCAGAAGGTACCACTGGGAACTCTAAAAAAAGACTTGAAATCAAATGAGGAAAAGCAGAAACAACTGACAGAGAAAATCCGCCAGCAGCAGAAAAAGCTGGAAGCTCTGCAGGTGAGTCTGGAGGTGTCCAGCTAAGCAGAGCAGGTGTGATGGACCTCCCTGTGCAAAGAGCTGCTGCTGAGTCTGAAACCATCTATGCTCCTTCATGGAGCTGGGGCTGTTCTAATAACAGAAATTGACCATCTCAGCTTGCATTTCATTTTCTGTTGGGAAAATGGGCATGACAGCTGAAGGGATGTCTCTTGAAGGATACAAACCACACCATATAATTATTTGTTTTAGCCTAGAAAACTGCTTGGATGGTTTCAGGCAGCCTCTAGCAGCTTGTAAGCATGATCTTTTTTTTTTTTTTTCTTTTTCAGAAAACCACTCCAATTCGATCTCCGGCTGACTTAAAGAAACTGCCTCTGGAAGTGACCACATGGCCTTCAAGGGAGGTAAATGGGATTCTGCTGTAGGCTTTTACTTTTTTGTGCTTGCTTAGCTGTTCTGAATAGCAGTTCCCCACTCTTCTACCCTTCTTCTTGTAACCTCCTTTGTTTCAGCACACCCAAGCTCAGCGCCCACGATCTCCTCCTTTGCCTGATATAATCAAGAATGCTCCCAGCAGACCACCAGGATCTTCACCTCCTCCCAAGCCCTGCAGTCAGCTGAAAAAGACCTCTTCAGATCGTTCAAATACCAGCTCTGCCAAGCTAGCCAGCATGCCCTTCCAGGAGGAGGCCAGCACTTCCAGGACACACCATCGCACTGTTACAGCTGGGAAGTCTAACAGCACTTTAAAAACTCTTGCCAAACCAGGTACAAGCATGAAGTCCCTCTCTGGCCTGCAGAGCCCCAAAAGCCCACGTGAGACACCCAATCCAAAAGCTGCCAAAGTACCAGCAGTAAGGAAATCTGCCTCTGGCAGATGTTTACAGGTAAGAATCAATGGGATGAAACCCCTCAGCTCCTCACCCACTGTCCTGCTCAGCCTGTCTGCTCTGTCTTGTGGTATATGCACTGTGGAGGCTGCACAGGACAAGAGAACTTTTACTTTACTCTTGGGTTAGGGTGCCATTTACACCCCTTGAGAAGACTGGTCTCATCTCTTTCCTGTTACACCAGATTGTTTCCCTAGGGAGAAAAAAGTCTGTGAAGTGGTGTGGTGAGCATTTGCATGATGATGTAGCACCTGTAAAACCTTCCAGAGCAGCTAATTAACTATCAAATTAAATACTGGGTGTTGGGCTTATTTTTTTAATTTTTAACTTAACTGCAAGAAGGTTTTGGTTGGATGCAGGCTGGAATTAATAGCTAGAGCTTGTTTGCTTCTTTCAGGCCTCCAGCACACGGAAGAGGGCCTTGGACATCCCAGAGGATGGGTCTGAGGAGGAGGGGGGGCCCAAAAAGGAGAGAACAAAACGAGGAAAATTTTTGGCAGTGAAAGAAGAGAAGGATTCCAATGAGGTGGTGGTGGAGGTGAGTGTGTGCTGGTTTTCCCAGCAGAAGGTATTTGTCAGATGTTTCTAATCTTGATAGGAGGCCACTAACGTGAGCTCTCTCTGCTCCCAGCTCACAGACAGTGCTGGAGAGGAAGAGTTGTTGGAACTGAAGAAAGCACAGAAAGGTGAGAAATGAGCCCTTGGGCTGCCACCAGTATCTGACATAGAAAAGAGCTGTCGCACCAGTTAAACATGTGATTTCATTAATGAGATTTTAAAATAAGAAATAGTGTAAATTTGAATTCCAAACCCCAAGATTATTCTAACTTGCATGAAACATTTTGGCTGGGAGCCCTTTGATTAGACCAGAGGCAACTGTGGCGTGGAAAAGTCTGTGATCAATGGCTGTGTCACATTGACAGGAGTGGAACTAGACTGCAGGGTATAGTTGATGGCATGTCCATCCTTCCTGAGTGGATCACACAGTCATGCCAGCTGGAAAATGCTCAGGACTGTATGCTGCACTGCTGTGAAAGAAGAGGGGCTGGGAAACTCCAGGAAAGGTGACAGCAGGGGTGCTACTGCATCATCTGCCAGAGCAGGGCATCTTTTCAGCATGCTTCCAGAGAGCTGTCTGTAAAGTGGCCCACTAGGTACATGTGGCAAATTGTCCTAGAGCCCATCGTGAGACTGTAAGGCCCATGTCTTGGAGTACAAGAGAAACCTTCCATCTGGAATTGTCAACTCATTTCCATGCATTTTACGTTTCTCAGCAGGAGCTGACTTGTGTGCTCATTGTGTTTTCATGGTGTCTGTACTGTTTGAGGGCGTTGTCACAGGTTCAAGCATGCTCCCTGCTGAGGTGCCTGAACCTCTAGAGCTTCTGTAGAATGTGCTTTCCAGCAGCTGAATGTTTGCAAACACCCTTGCTTCCCCCTCACAGATAAGGGGCTGCACGTGGAGGTGCGTGTGAACAAGGAATGGTTCACAGGCCGTGTAACGGCTGTGGAAAGGGTCAGGCACACAATCCGGTGGAAGGTGAAGTTCGATTATGTCCCTACAGACACCACACCAAGGGATCGCTGGTAACTATCTCAAGCTACTGGATTTTGGAGGCTTGTTTTGGTTTTGGGAGGAAGGGCCTATTTTATTGCCATATTATATTATATTATATTATATTATATTATATTATATTATATTATATTATATTATATTATATTATATTATATTATATTATATTATATTATATTATATTATATTATATTATATTATATTATATTATATTATATTATATTATATTATATTATATTATATTATATTATATTATATATTATATTATATATTATATTATATTATATTATATTATATTATATTATATTATATTATATTATATTATATTATATTATATTATATTATATTATATTATATTATATTATATTATATTATATTATATTATATTATATTATATTATACTATATTATACTATATTACATTATTGCCAGATGCTGAAGACAAATATGCTGCTGTCATGTCAGATAACATATGAGGTCAGGACTGTCCAGGGCTTCATAAAGAATGGGCATGACAGACTCCCATCAGTCTGTCACTGCTGCCTGCCCTGGAGGCAGCTGTTGTGTATATAGAGCTCTTTGTGACGCTTGGGTACAGGTTCTGATGAAATTGTGTTTCAGGTATGTCCAGTCTAGAAAAAGATTCCTGATATTGCCCTTTAATACTTTTTCTCAGGGTTGAGAAGGGCAGTGAGGATGTGAGGCTTATGAAGCCTCCCTCTCCTGAGTACCAGGCTCCAGACACACAGCAGGAAGAGGAGGTGGTCATGGCTGAACCTTCTACCTCAGATTGCATCAGAATTGAGCCTGACACCACTGGTCCCAGCAGCAGCCAAGAAACAGTTGACTTGCTAGTCCAGATCCTTCGGTGGGTTCACCACAGACCTTGTGAGCTCTGCAGTCTGATTGCTTCAGTCTGGTAAACTCCCAACTCTGGCTTTGTGTTTTGTTTTCCTGCACAGGAATTGTTTGCGATACTTCTTGCCTCCCAATTTTCCAATCTCCAAGAATGAGCTGAGCTCCATGAGCTCAGAGGGGTTGTTGGCATTTCCCTTGGTGAGTTCAGTACTTCTAGAAAAGTAAGTTTCTGTCTTTCCCCACACATACTCCATTCTTATGGCAAATGTGCGTCTTACTAATGCAGGAGTGCAGTCTTGAAAAGATAATTTCCATCCTTGGCAGACTAACATAGCTGAGGAAAAGAATGAGACCTTGGAGAGATGCCTTGAATCTTTTAACAGTTGTCTGAGGATTTTTCTGATTATCATGCATCTGTGCATCTGTGTGGGAATACTGTTGGCTGCAACTATCATAAATTCTTAATCATTGCTGTTAAACTTCTAAAAAAGAGAGACCAGGTTAGAGGTTCGTAGAAGCAGGAGATAGACGTATCTCTTGTTTTGCTCTCAGCCTTATAACTTATCTGGAGACAATCTTAAAAATTATAAATAATAAATAATTACCCCCAGATTCACAGAATATTCTGCATTGGAAGGAAGCCAAGGATCATTGAGTCCAACTCTTCGAGTCTAACTCACGTTAGTGTGGATTCAGTCCTTTTATAGGCCATTTACTTGAGTGTGAGAGAACATGGAAGCCAACCCCTTCCCACTATCCCAGGAGAGCAGGTTTACTGCCAGTGAGTCAGCTGCACACCTTAAGACTTTTGACCTCTGTTTATTTGAGCACAGGACAAGTGGGACTGAGCTTCCACCAGCAGCCTGGTACTGGGAGGACCAGTGCTGGCTGGAATGCAGGACAAGGGAACTGGCCTCTCTGACTTTTCTTTTTTTTTTTTTTTAATGCCTGCATCATACCTGTGGGTTCAGGCTTTTTAAACTACACTGCACCTTTAATCTGCATTCAGGCAGCTTTGGGGGCAGTTCTGGTATTGGATGAATATGAAAAGCTGTGTGAATTTCATGCTGCTGGTGTAGGCAAATCAGATGTAAATATGAGCGTGGGCAGGGCGTGCAGAGGCAGGATTTGATCATGGGGGCCAGAAGATCCAAACTTCTGAAGCCTGTGAGTGCTCATGTTTTTGTGATGCTTGATGCTTTCTCTCTTAAGTGACAACTGTTGGGTTTTGTCTACTGCAGAAAGAATATTTTAAGCAGTATGAGGTGGGTCTGCAAAACCTGTGCAATTCCTATCAGACACGTGCCGATGCCCGGGCCAAAGCCTGCGAGGAAAACCTGCGGAACTCAGAGAGGAAGCTGAGGGAGACAGAGGAAAAACTGCAGAAGTTGAGGACTAATATCATGGCCCTTTTGCAGAAAGTGCAGGAGGTGGGTGAGGAGGAGTAACAAACCCTGAGCTGCCTCTGTAGCCACCTGGCTCTTCCCCACCAGGCATTAAAAGTGTTTCAGTCCAGAACCTCATTGGGCTCCAGCTTCCTCAGCTGGGAACAGCTTGGGCTGTCACTGCCCACCCCTGGGATGCAGGCCTGGGAGTCCTGATGTGTGTTAATTCTCACTGAGTGATTCCTAGTGGTGTGTATATAATGCAAAGCTTCTGTTTGTTCTCTGCTGTGAGGCTGCTTGAGAATTTCCCCAGGCTTAGGCAGTGCCCAGCAGGGCATTTTTGTCCCATTCTTGGGCAGATTCTGAACTCCACATCTAGAAATGCAAACCTTTAAACAAACAATATAAAAAAATCTTGTGGTAAAATTGATATATTAGTTATACTATTAAATTAAAATAGAAAATATATAATTAAAACATTTAAATAAATAAACTAACTTTAGATTAAAAAACTACTTTAATAAAATCAGGATTAACCTGGAAAGGCTAGGCTACTGAAAACATCTGGAAGCAGTTGCTCTCTGTTAGAAAATCTAAAAGAACCCTAATGAAACCTGCCTCGACTGAAATCAGTACAGCAAATCCATCTCTTGAGTGCGTTCTTTGAGCATCAGGTGCTGATGGGTTTCCAGTGTTTTCTTTCAGATGCTGACAGGGAAATCTAGGGGTGCTGTCACTGCAGCTGTCAGCAGCTGGAGGGTGCTGGAGGTTGGGGCATAGAGACTGAGCAGGCCAGATGTAACAGATGATTCTAAGCTGCTCTATCTCCTCTTTCCTTGCACTGTTCTTCACGATTCACTTCTCACTGGTATTCCTTGTTGCTTTGGTTTCAGGACATTGATATTAATACAGATGATGAACTGGATGCATATATTGAGGACTTGATCATGAAAGGAGACTGAGCAGCTCCAGTACAAGTCCTGGAGAGGTGCAGAAGAGCTGGCTGCTGCAAAGGGTGATGTGGATCTCTGTGCAAGTGGTCTGGGGCAGCTGATGAGGAGAGAGTTTTTTAGACAGTGCTCATGTTGGTGTACAACTTGTTCCTGTGACTGTACGTGAGAAACATTCCTGCTGTTGGCAGGAAAATTTTTAACTTTGTAGTTCTCTGAATCTCTTCCTTTTGTTTATAAATATTTATTTTTAAAAGAAATGGGAACTGTGCCTGATAAGATGAGTGCTTTTAGTTATGTAGAAGTGTGACTACCCCTTTTGCAACTTGAGTTGCAAAACCTAGGAGCTCGGAGCACCGTGCTTGGCTTACTGGTTCTCCAGTAAGAACCTGTTAGCAATTAAAAAATAAGCCTTGAGTTGTCACAGAGGGGCTTCGGATTTTTGTGTGGAAGATACTGAAGTTGGACTAGAGAAAGCCAAGCCATGAATTGGAGCTACAGAAAGGAGATGTCCATGTATGAGTGTGAGCAGAAGGGATGGAACCTCGGTGGAACTCAGAAATTTGGCACTGGCACCTTCAGTGAGCTTCCTGAACAGCAGGTCGCTGCAAGTAGGTGTAACTGCCACCATGGTAACAGCTAAGAGGGTGAGGGTCCTTCTGGAAAAGGATCACCTCCTAGACTGCTCACAGTGGGCTGTGAACATCAGAGGAAGAATGCTGGAGTTCCGGTTCTTTGCTTGCAGTCACTTTATCACTCAGTTCCGCTGCTGTTTCTTTGAGACATAATTACAGCATCAGAAGAACTCCTTGACCGCCTGACAATAAAGTGACGCCTGTTCTATTGTCACCCCCTCAGGTTTGTGTTGATTTGATCAATTTGCTCTACTAGGTAATTTTATTATTAGAGTTTTCTAATTATTAAAGAGAGGCTATTTGGAGCCTTCAGAGCTCTACACCACTGATAGGCATCTGGCCCTATGTCTGCAGCAAGGAAAACACCTGTCCCTTAATCCTTCAGCTGCAGTCAGCTCCTGGTAGGCCACTTGCAGACAGGGGGACTTGGTCAGAGTTTGTCAGCTGGCCAGCAGCTTCTTGGGCCTGCTAGGACAAAATATCTGTGGACTCATGCTCAGAAACTGGAGTCCCTTGCAGGCCAGATGGTTGGAGAAACATGGTGTGAGCAAGAGGTACCTACTGTCCGGGAGATCAGGTGGAGTGGACCCTTGGGGGTTGACATCTGGATGTGTAATAGATGTTTTGCAGAAAACTCTTCCAAATTAAATAGCTGTTGCACAGGAAATCTTTGGCACTGATTGTTTATAGTCCTGAAGAACTCCCAAGTTTCTATTCATCACAGAAGAGAGGGAAGGCTTTTGCTTATTACCTGAATTCTAGGTGCTTGTCACAGCACACGGTGAGACTGGCTGCTTCCATCCAGAATCTGGGCCTGACATCCCAAAATAAGTGAAGGTAAGGAGTATTCCCCATCCTCATACACCTTTCTGCATAGAGGGGCAGCATTCCTTGAACAAAGGAGCAAGCTCCACTGGTCTCCATTTCCTCACACATACTGGAGGTTTGTTAGTTGTGATGATGCGCTGCAGTTTCTGATGAGAATAATCTGGAGAAGATGCATTTTTTATTAAGGTGAAAGACAAAAGTCTTCATCCTTCCCAGGAGCCAGCAGACATTGTAGAGAAGGAGATTTTGTAATATTGCTGTTCAGAGCTGCTAATACACACAGGCTATAATTTCTGACACCCAGAGAGCACCAGTATGGTGCTAACAGCTCTTGCACAGTTCTTGAGCTTCCTGGCACAGTTTGATTTCCTACTTTGCTCATGTTAGGAAAGTGCAGTTGTTTTGAGGAATTTCTGTTCTGTGGCATTTCTCAGTTCCAGTTTTAACTCTAGTTTTTTAATGCATTTAATTTTTTCATCTTCTACCAAGGTTTTTTGCTAGGAAAAGCAAGCCAAGAACTTTTAAGTGCCAATAAAACAAGTTTTTCATTCTCAAACCTTTTCAGGCAATCCTCTGCAGCTGCTTTTTTCTTTTTCTTGGTTTTGTTTCTGTAAATTTGTTAAGCAAATCTGGGTGTAACATCAGGTTTTAGTCACACCTCTAAAACCCATAGGCTCAGAAAACCTCCTGAAGGGATCCGAACTGCTGGCTTCAAGTGGGGTATACTCCAGAGTTTTATCAGATGGTTCAGGACATTTTCCTGTTGAGCACTTGTCAGGGTCCACACTATGTGCGGAGGCCTGAGAGGTTCTTTTTTAGGGATCTCAGAGTGCAAAAGACACAGCAGGGGACAAAACCAGTTTACTTTTGCAGAAATGCACTTTATTGGTGCCAAACCAAAATGCGATAGGGGGGAACAGGAAAAGAGAGAAAGAGAGAGAAAGAGGGGTTCAGGATTATAGATACCAATGGTCAGACGAATCCTCATGGAAACCAGCCAATAGATGTCTGTCGTCCGGGGAGATCTCAGGGGGGTCTTCGGTCCAGGGGTGTCTTTATAGTCCTTTCCAAAGTGAGTGGCTTCTGGCCAAAAGGTGGGAAGATTTATGGACTATTGTTTATGAAGATTGGTGCTTCGTGGAGACAGGTGGGATCGGGGGGGTTCCAGTAGTAGCCTGCTGAGAGCAGAGCATGACGTAATTATCAGGGTCATCACAACCGTGCTAGTGGTTCCATTGTTTCTTCCATCTGTGAGTAAACACAGTTTCACGTCCCATGACCAGTTGCCATGAGAACCCATCCTGCTCACCTGCAAACAGTCCTTTGGCGAGCATCCACCTAGGCCAGGCCAGAACTCTGAACTGCGGTTTGGGGGTCTTCTTAGGCTTCAGATGAGGGTCGTTGGGCAAAAACAAATGAGAGGCTTTAGACAGACTCTCACAGCACTTAAAATCAGGGATGGAGATTGCCCCACAGCTGTGCACCACACACCTCTCCCGTAGGTGTTCTTTCCTGCTATCACACAGGAATGTCCCTGTCACATCTTGATGGTTGTTCCAACTGCCATCAAGAACCTGTCCCTTGCCTGTAGCCCTGTCATGACACCTCCATCCTGAAGTTAAGCCTCTTGATGCCTCAGGTGGTCCCTTAAGTCTTCCTCTTCACTTTCAGCGTTTTCTTAGAGCAGAAATGCTAAGAAGGACATGAGTTTCATTTTGCCCAACATTTCCCTCCCCCTCTCTATGGCCAGATTAATCCTTTCTTTATGCATTCCAGTTTTGAAATTCTGCCAAGTGCTGTCAGCTGGGTGCTCCATGCTGGCTCATTTCTGCTGGTGAGGCTGCATTTTTCCTTCAAGCTCTCTGCCACGTTCCCTTTGCATGTGCTTCTGAGAACAGCAGGAACAGCAGATGACTGATGTTCTTGCGTGCAGGAAAGCAAAGACAGTGTGGCAGCAAGGGTCACTCTGGGAGAAACCAAGTGTGTCTGGGAAATTAGTCAATTCTTGATGATTGCTGTGTACTTAAAATGCTGTGGAAATGGAAGGGATGTCCTGCATGCAGAGCTCTGCAGAGGTGTAAGGTAACACTGATCTAATTTGGATGGAGAATGCTGAGGGGTGTGTGCATGCAGTTTTGGAGGTGTTCATAGTCCCTAAAAGTTCCTCAGTGCCCAGAGTTGCTTCTCAGCAAGGAAATGAGGACTGTGTAGTTCCTGTCTGTTTGGAGCACTACTTGACACACATTTTGTCAAACAGAGCTCTCACCATGTCTTGGTTTCAAACACAGGTGTCTGCTTAGGAAGGCAAGGAACATCCCTTGGAATGGAGACTATCACCTGCTTCCCTCTGAATTATTATAACTTTGAAATTAAGTGGCTTTCAGGCAAAGATATGGGGAAAAGAATAGCAGTTCTTTACTAGTGAGTATAACAAGGCAAACAAACATCATCCATGGCATTCCCAGCAAACAGACCCCCAGTCCCAGCCTCTCTCGGCCGCAGGCACTTTCCCCTTGGCGCAGTTCCGGGCACGGCCAGCAGGGGCGCTGGTGGCTCGCGGCCGGGACGGCGGGTGCGATGATTCCCCCGTGGCTGCAGGGGGCGCTGTGGAGCGGGCCCAGTCGCCTCTCTCACGTTGTAATGGGGGGCATGCCGGTGGAAGGGATGCTCCACAAACCGGGTTTGCTCCACAAACCCTCAGAGGCAGCCGATCCTTCTGCCCCAGCAGGAACCTCAGATGCGGCAAGCTGAAATGGCAGGAACGAGCAAGAGGCAGCAGAAACTCCACAGCTCTAGCAGGAGCCATGAGGTGTCCTGGCAGGCAGGGAGTGTGGGGATACAGTCTTGCAAAAAAAGCCCCGGAGCAGTAGCGGAGGCGTGGTGGGGGCTGGGCAGCAGCAGCCCGGCTCCTGAACAGGGCAGGGAGAGGCTCCCTTGGAGGAAGAAGGAGCTCAGGGATCCCTGGGCTTTTCCCCTGAGGCACCCGAGCAGATGGTGAAATGTCCCCTTTTTTAGTGAGGAAGGGTGCTAATGAGGTCCCAGTGCAACAGCTGCTCTTACGAGCAGAGCTCCAGTTGCGGTAGGAGGCATCAGGAGACAGAACCTGCAGTGGTGGCGAATTCTTCCCACAGCGACCGCAGTCTCCTTCCCTTCTGAAAACTCAGGAGGTAAAAGATCTACAAAGGAGCTGTGCCCAATCCTGTTTACCCCAGCCCAATTCTCTCAGTATCTGTACCTCTCCAAGAGAAACTCTCAGGTAAGAGAAGTGCAGCCAGGTGCCGTCCTCCCCTGAGCTTAGCAACTTTTGTCTCTCTGAAGTACCGATCGTTATATTTTCTTGGCGACAGATGGGATGAAATTCCATGAGAGAAAGAAACAAAAGGAAAAAATACTAAACCCAGACACTCTCCCATTAAAGGCGCAAGCAGTTGCCATCACACACAGCAGTTCCTGTGAGTACCTGTCTCCGTTTTGAGACAAAGTCTAGGAGAAAAATGCTCTAAAATGAGTGTTTTTGTCTAAAGAGAGAGGGCTTCAATAACTCCCCTTTCTTCTGCCAATGAGAGAAATGGATACCAGGGGATGAAAGTGAAAAGAAAATAAATTTATTAACGAAAGGAAAAATAATGAGTGCCCACAAAGCGCAGAAAAAAAAAGAAAAAAAAATTTTAACCTTACTCCACACCCCCACCTCGCTGCGTCACCAAGAGGCAAAGATGGCAACCGCCCATCTTTGTCTTATGGGGATGGGAGGAGAAGAGTTCACAGGAGGTGGGAACCTGATGGATATCTGGTGTGGGTCTTCTCCTTGTAGCAGCCAAAGTTGGTGGATTTACATGTCCTTTCTCATGTTGGTTCAGCTTCTCCGAGGTCTCGGGTTCGGGGCCATCCCGCGCCGACTCCCCGGTCGAAGAAAAAAAAAAGCCAAAACAGTTCAAGTAAAAAGAAACAAATCGCCAAGAGGATTGATTCCCGGTACAACCTCCAAGCTACGGGAAGAGAAGGGGAAAAAAACTTTTTGCTTCATGCTAGCGAAAAAAAAGCAACAGTTCAACAGAGGGAACAATGTAGCATCCTGGTCCACACTGCCCGGAGCATGCAGAGAGCCAGAGCTTGAACAGAGCCCACGCAGGAGCCCAAGGCTCCCCGCTCCACCCCACAGGTGCATCTTAAAGCTACAGTACTCATTTTCTGGGCATGAAGCAGACAATTAGGGAATAAAGCATCATCACCCCAAGACAGTGTGAAATTCCTCAAAAGATAAGACATGTTGGAGGAAGGAGCAAGGCTCCGGGTGGAAAGAAAGTTGGCCAGAGTTAGAGAAAAGCAGCTTCTTGCACATGAGCAAAAGGAAACAACCCTTTTCCAGAGCTGTGTGTGGAGAGGTGGAGAATGGCAGCACTAAGACTGCCTCCGCAGTGTGCTTGGGTTATAGGTGAGAGCTGGGTCTTCTGGGTGCAGAAGAGTGCAGAAAAGTTCTTTGTGAAAAGCCTTTCTTCAGCTACAAGAAGCTTTTCTTGTCCATCAGCATCTGATTTCTTTGCAGGCCTTGGTGAGGGAGTAACTCATCCACAAAGGATCATGTTTCCCCTGCAGAAGCTTTGTGTGGCCTGGCAGCAACCAGCCAGTGTCAGCGTGGGGGAAGCTCCACAACTTGAACAACATCTGCTTCGTAAGTTTTGTCCTGCAGCATTTAATAGACACTCTGCCACTGGCTGGTGCCACTTGCTCTCTCCTCGGGGCAGAGCTGGTCCTATCAGTCCTTGCTCAGTCAGTTCTGAGGGATGGAAAAACAACAGTGATTCCAGGAAGATAGGTTTCAGTTTTTCTCTAGAAGATGCCTTTCCGTGTTGTGTTCAGAAAAGGTGCGGTAGAGCATAGAAAGCACATTATCTGATTTCATAAACTCATGGAATTCCAGTTCGGAAGGGACCTCAAGGATCCAGAATCAACCTTTCCTGGCAAAAACACAGTCAAGACAAGATTGGCCCAGCACCCAGTTCCAGCTGAATCTCAATAAGTGTCCAACGTTGAGAAATCCACTGTTGCATATAGGCAAAGCCTTACAAAAGAATGGTCTTGTAAAATCATGGTCCAGGCCTTGTTACTTCAGCTAAGTTCCCATGAGAAAGGAATGGTAACAGAATCAGCTTGCATATCCATCTCTTGGGGCAAAACAATTTGTGCCTGTGAAGGTAAAGATTCTGCCCATGTGAAATGTCTTCTTCCCAGGGATAAAAATGTAAACATCTGTAAAGAGGAAAGCCATTAGCACATACGCACATGAACAGCTACGGCTACCAATGAACTGAGTGGAGAAAGGTTACTGACCAACTGGAATTAAACATGGTGCCTTCTGATAACCATAAGCTGTGTGCAATAACAATTCGGCTTTTGCCACTTTTTGTCTTTGTCCGTTGCCACAGCAATAACCCACTACTTCCCTGGGGTGATTATTCCAATGGCTGGTTGTTCTCATTGTGGAGAATTTTCTTCTGCGCCCAGTTGGAACCTCCCCAGGAGTAACTTGCATGCATAAACGTGACATGCTCAAAGTTTCAGGTAAGGTCATTCCTAGTTTGCTGTGACTGATGAAGTGCATTTGAAAGGGTGTTGTCATTTGGATTTCCTGCTGTTGCCAGAAAGATGGTAAAATGGAGGACATGGGCATCCTGGATCCTCAGCATTGCTTCGCACCTCATTTCTGTATTGCACTGCCACTGTGCTAAGTGACATGGTTGGTCAACAGTGAATGATGAGGAGGGGGGAAAAAACCCATACCAAACCACCCCTGGAAAGCCACATCAGGTGGCACCATACAAAATCAATCAGAAACTGGTGTGGGATTCAATTAAAAGCTGGAATTTTATGGAGGGGAGAAAAATCGTTCCTTGTTTGTCAAACCCTTGATTTTTTGGCTGGCAATCTAGTTCTGGGATGCTGTAAGCCTTGCTGCAATGATAGGTGTTCATTCTCACAAAGGCACTGACACACCAGACTGGAGAGCACAGAGATGTGTCGGTGCCTTTTCTGCCCAGGGGAGGTAAAGGCCAGGCCCTTTCTGCCCCCACACTTTTTGTGTGGGAACAATCCTTAAACGTGTTCAAATTTTGGAGGTGGTATTCAAATTTGGGAGGTGGGCTCACAAAGGAGGATGACAGTGCCTTCCCTTCCTGGGGGAGGAAAATATCCATGCCAAGAGTTGCTGAGGGGGATTATGGGCTGCCCAGGGGAGGGAAAGGTCATTGACAACTTTCTGCAGTGCTCCAGTCTCCCCAGTGCTCTCAGGGTCCTCCCCAGGACTCCCAGTGCCCCTTCCATTGCTCCCTGTCTCCTGTACTGCTCCCAGTGACCCCTCCAATGCTCCCAAGTGTGCCTCACTGCTCTCCAGTGCCCTCCCAGTGTTCCCCAGTCTCTCCGCTTGGATGGTGGCACCTCACTGGGCAGTGACATCAAAGCACCCATGGGTGATCATTGCTCCCCAGGCTCTTCTCCCTCTTGGTTCTGTATCACCTGTGCCAGGAAATGTACTCTGGATATCTCCCAGATGTCTGGATTCTCCTCAGGTACTGGGGGAGGGTGGGGAGCATGGGGGCTGGCACAGGTCCCCCGTGAGGACCAGGGCTTGTGTACCTGTTCCTCCTGAAAAGCAGGTACCTGGCAAACATTGCACCCACTGTGGTCTATCTGCTGCCGGGTCCCACCCTGAGCAGGAGACAGGAGGCAAACGCACCTCCTCACCTTCCTGAAGAGCCCATGCCCCTCCCCCAAGGCCCCTGTCCCCATCCCAGTCCCTGTGGTCCCAGCACAGTCCCAGTCGTCAGACAGCTTCATCACCAGGCCTAGGTCACTCAGTCCAGGTGGGAACAGAGGTATTTATTTATTTTGTATCCACAGGTGGACCTCAACAGGTGAGCAGCCTCCCATCCGCATCCCTGGCAGCCACTGCTGCAGCCACAGCTTCAGCTTTGACCCTTTACGTGCTGGACCAGCACTTGGAGCTGAGGTGAGAGGAGAGAGAGAGGTATCCAATCAAGCAAGCAGGCAGAAGGCACAGAATTTCTGCAGGATTGGCTCAGGCCACCTGGGATCAGATCATGTCAAGGCATCCATGGAGATGTGCTGGTGATTGATTTCCCAGCCCATGAGAAGGTCCCTGGTGCAGCTGAGGCAAAGCCAGGTTGGGTTCAGGCCTTGGATGTACCATACAGGTGTCCCTACTCAGGACAAGGTGTTATAGGGTAGGACTCTGCCAGTGAAGGACATGCTCCCAGGTTTGGGGAGGGGACAGCATGCCATCAAGGTCCCTCTGTCTTCAACAAGGACTTTTCTGTCCCACATGGGAAGCCTGCTGGATGTCTCACTGGGTGTCAGGGGAGTGTCAAGCAGCCCAAAGGTGGCCTTCAGATCCTGCTCCTGTCCCTTGAAGCTACCTCAGCAGTGGGGAAATCCATCCCTTTGGAGTTACCTGCAGAACTGCCTCTTCTGCCCCTGCCGCCGCCGGTTGTTCTCAGCCAAGAACATGAAGATGTTCCTCTGTGTCTGATGTGGCTCCAGCCCACAGAGCACCTGGATGGCTCGTGGGGAAAGGTGTCTGCAACAACAGGGAATCCTCATTCCTGAGCTACCATCTGCCTCTCCCTTCTCCCCACCCTGTACCCACACAGTCCCACATCCACCCCCTTGGTCCCTCATTCACCTGGTCCCAGGCTGGAATCTCTCTGACATTTTCTCTGGGGGGAGGGGGGTTCCAGCCCTCCCCCACCTCACAGTGACCCCCTTTCTTGGGGGCTGGGATGGACCATGGGGAGCCCAAGCACCTCCAATGCCGAGTACCTGTCAAGGAGAGGACACTCTCAGCAAACCAGACGTGTCACTTCCCAGAGGACCCCTGGAAATGTGGGAGCCAGGAGACTTGGCACCTCACCATGGCTGACAGCTGCTCATGCCCCCCAGAGCTCTCCTTTGGGAGACATGTAGGTAAATCCCTGACTTGTACCTGGGTGTCCCCAAACTGGACCCCAGGGACACCCATCTCCTCGAGTCGTAAGAGTCCCCTTGAAGCCCCAGGACACCCTATCCACATCTGAGATCCCTCTCTCAATCTGGGTCCCCAGGGACTCCCATCTTCTGGGGTCCTATGAGTCCTCCCAGTCCCCAGGGACTACCCCCAGACTAGCCCAGAGGGGCCCAAAAGCCCCCTGGGACACCCTAAGCCCTCTAGAAACATCCAGCCCCTCTCCAAGGGACTTGTCCCATGCCTCCTTAGTCCTTCATTGTCCCCCCTAACCTCCAATTCCATCCCCTGTGCCTCTGACCCAGGGAGGTTCTATGGGCAACCAGGGTGACCTGACAAAGCAGTTCTCTTCCCCTACCTGTGGCATCTGCTGGTCCTTCCCAGCAGCCCAGGCTTCCCATGCTGCCCATTCCACCTTCTTTTCTCTCCAGTGTGAATTCCCATGTTCCCATTCCGCAGACAACTGGCAGACCTTCTGGAGATGTCAGGCATGATTAGCCTCAGCTTTTGAGAGGCTTCCTTCAGGTCTGATCCATCTGGGACATACCTGCAGTGCTCTCTGGCAGTCCTCAGAAGCCAGGAGTGTGATGTCAGGCTTGGCTGAAGGAGCTAACTCCTTCCCACCTACCTCCCTCATCCTCAGAGAGCTGGGTGGGCATTGGGTGAGCACACTGCAGAAATATCAGCAGCCATCAGCATGAGCGTGTGGCAGATAGGGAACCTGTTTCCCTTGGGGCCAAAACTCCACAGGTATTCAGGAGAAGTGGACCGCTAAGGCGGCTCCTGTGGACCTTCCTGAGTTGCTACACAGTCCAAGTGTCTGAGGAGGATTTCACCCAGGGTGCAAGGATCCCTCCAATCTGATCCCACAAGTGTTTCACCTGGCAGGTGGCTTTGGCCCTGGCGCTTGCTGCCTCATGCCTAGCCTCTGGTATGGCAGTACAGGGAGGGAAAACTTTCCAGGATGTTCTTTTTCTTCTGGAAAAAGAGGAAGCTCTTGGGAGCAGCCTGTGAGGTTGTGTGGTAACAGGATGTGATTACCCCATGTACGTCAGAGCAGCAGGAACCCCTTCCATACCTGTTTTGACCCAGTGTTTCTCTGCAGCCTTTGTAGGCTGGGTGGAAAAATCCTCAGACGCAGCGAGCTGAAACCTAGAATCACAGAATGAAAACATCCTGAATTTGAAGGGACCCACAAGAATAAATATGGCCAACTCCAGAAGCAAATGATGCCACAGGCTTGAGGAATGGCAGACGCCACAATCTGCAGGCAATGAAGGAACCAGACAATCATCAAGGAAATGCACTCACCTGGGGAACATGTGGACCTGCGCAACCTGCACTCCCTGAACAGTGGCCACTCCATTGTTGACACCAGAACCCAGCACATTCAGCCTCTGCTGAGTGATAGGGAGGTGTCAGATTTCCATGGAGGAAGCAGACCTGTCTTCTGCTCCTATAGGATAGAAGCCACTTCTCCAAACTCCTCTTCCCAAACCTCATTCATGAACATCATGGAATCAGTGAATCAATAAGATTGGAAGAACCCTCGGAGTTCTTTCAACAAGTCCAACCATGGCCATACCCACATGCCTCTTAAATCCCTCCAGGGATGATGAGGCTACCACTGCCTGTGCCAAGGGTGGACAACCTCTTACATGAAGAAATTTTCCCTAAAATCCCACCTAAACCTCTCCTGGTGCAATTTGTCTTTTGTTTTGTGAGAGCAGGCCTACCCCCACCTGGCTTCACCCTCCTTTCATATAGATGCAGAGAGCAAGAAGGTCCCCCCTGAGTCTCCTTTTCCTCAGGCTCAGCCCCCACAGCTACTCCTCATAAGACTTGTGCTTCAGACCCTTTCCCAGCCTCTCTGGCCTTCTCTGGGCATGCTCCAGCACTCCAATGTCCCCAGATTTGAGCTCACCGTGAGCAGCAGAGCCACCCAGGTGTCCTGACTCTCCAGTCCTGCAATGCAGCTGCAGTGGAACTGCATGCACAGGACATTGTCCTGGCAGGACAGGATGCCAATATTCTCAAAGATGAAGACAGGGCGCTGCCTGTCCCTCAGCTGGAAGGAGTACAAAAGAATGGTCTCTTCCACACAGCCCCTCACCACGTCGGGTGGGAGGGAATTGGTCTGGGACAGCCACCAGTAATCCAGTGGCATGATCTCGATGTCACCTGCAAAGAGGAGCGCATTTTCACTACCACAGCTGAGCAAATGTTCACATGAGATTAATGGCAAAATGCCAGACAGGTTTGGGGGTCAACCCAATTCTGTCCTCCAACTTTGGAGGTGATTCCCCCCTCCCTAAAAGAGCAGAGGGCACACAGTCCCCCCAAATGTGGACCTGGATCCCTTCTCACCAGGTATCATCACTGTTGGGAACACCAGCTCCTGTAGACAGGACGTGTCCATGTCCAGCTGGAACACAGGTCTTCGAACCACATATTGCTCTTCTTTGCCATTGATTTGCTCATGGACCACAGCAAAGGTCCCAAGACCTGGGACAAGAACACCCTGCCCAGGAAGAAGACAAAACACTTGAGACAGCTGTTACCCAAACCCTTGAAACCAGGGATTAAACTCAAGGTGTCTTTACTCTAACTGGTTAAAAGGAGAAATCTCCACCAGCTATTCTCAAGAGATGAAAAATCACACAAAAGGCAGAAATACAGAAAATTAAAGAAACTTTGGCAAAGGAATAAATACACGAACAAATTCAACATAAAACCACTTATCATCCCATTACTTAGTATTTATTTAGCATTTACCAAAAAGGTTCCATGAAAAGAGAATTAGGAGAGACAGAGAGAGACAAAGACAGAAAAGGTACAGCAAAACACCCATATAGCTACCAGCTCCTGGGTTCCCCCCCGGAGTCCCAGGCAAGGCAGGTTCCACATGCTGGCTACCTTGTGGTCAGCCTGTTTGAAGCTCTTAGGCCTTTGTGGGCCCGTGCCCCAGGTGGGACTGCTGGTCACTTGCCAATCAGAGGGCAGGTTAGCACCAATCCCTAGGAGCTGTCACTGACAGCCTGGCTGGGCACTGGGGGTGGGACTGGGCACAGCTTCACCTTCACAAAGCCTGGCCTGCTCCTCCCACTATACACAGACTGGCATTACAAGTGCAAGACATCTTGAGACGTTGTTCTAATCCAGTCTCTCACAAAAGGAAATGTGAAAATTGTGGGGAAAAGTAATGTTCTCAATGTTTTTACTTTCCCTTTTCAAAATATTCACAAAAATTCCTCAGCTAAAGAAGATCCCAAGCAATTCCAGCCCAGGGAAAGATTCCCTGGGATGATCTTTGGTATGGACCCAGCAGGATCCTGTATCTCTCTGCTAGGTCTCTTTACCCTTGGCAGATCAGGGAACACTTAGAGGAGTTTTGCAGTGGTGCCATAATGCTCAGGAAGAGGGACCACAGGGGTCCAGGACACCAGCCAACCTTGTCCAGCTTCATCTGTCCTAGAATGTAGGCAGACACAACATCCCAGATGGCCACCACCTCTGGAAAGTACCAGAAAGAAGTGTCAGGTTGCATTCATGGCATTTCATGGAGCTCTTGGAGTGATAGGGCTGGCAAAGGGCCTGGACTGGACTGTGCCCCTGGTCCTGGCACCTTCTACTCCCCAGCCAGGGCTGGGGCAAACCTGAGGGTGTGAAAAGGGCTCAGAACCAGGGCTATGGTCATCTAACCCCCAAGAGGAGACGGCAACCCAAAATCCAGCTGGCTCCTGAGAGCCCAGTAGGAGCTGTCAGACTTCCCATAAGAGTCAGAACCTTGAGAGAGGTTCCCAGAGAGCTTCCACAGCTCAGAAGCTGGCCCTGGTAGAGGGACATGCTATACCCATGAGACTTTCAGAGCAGCCCCAGCCCTGTCCAACCCTCCTTCTGGCCCCTGGGGGGCTCCCAAAACCCTCACCTTTGATGGAGAGCTGCAGGAGTGTGGGGAACAAGCAACTCTGCTTCCTGCTGATGCTGATGGTGTAGCACCCCTCCATCTTGCTCCCCAAATTCCTCTCCAATCAGGTCCTGCCCGTCCCTGATTGCACTCCCATAAAAGCCCCCACACCCACCAGAACAATCCCCCAACCCTGCTCGAGGCTACAGGCAACCCCCAGTTGTCACCATGGGGGTCACCCAGTGATGGGTGGGTGCCTTGTGATGTCAATGGCAGCTGGAGAGGTGCATTGTGATGTCACCTGAAAGATGGCACCTTGGAGATCGGGAAGGGGGCTGTGGAAGGGGGGTTGTGGAAGGAAGAGCTTGTCCTGGCCCAACACAGATGTCGCCAGGTGACAAGATGTGTCACTGCTGCTCTGTTGGGCTGAGTTCCTAGAGAAAATCATAGCTAATAACTGAAATAAACATATAAAATAAAATTTCCTTAATATTATCTAATAAAAACAATGAAGAATCCATTTACTGGGATTTTTTTTTTTTTTTTTTTTTTTTTATGAAATGTGATGGATTAAGAGTTTTTATCCTGGCTCCACACTTTCAGGGGTCCTCTGGGAAGTGGCACCTGTGGTTTGGACCCTTCCCTTCCTCCCTGCCTTCCTTCCTGGGCAGCCACACGTCATGCCCCTTGTGCCGCGTCTGCAGGTGTCATGCTCGGTGCTTGGGATGCCAAGAGAGGTGTGCACAGTGTCCTGTCCTGTGCCTTCCCGTCCTGGTGGGTGCTGGGTAGACCTGTCACCCTCAGCCGGCCTTTCCATCTGGCCGCTGATTGCAGGGTAGACTCATTGCTCTCAGCCAGCCTTGGACACAAACCTTGGCCCTTTTCCCTGAAAACTTAAACTCATCCCCCTTCAGCTTCCTGATGCCATTTTGGAGGAGACATTTGGCACTCCAAAGGCAGCCATAGTTCTATGTGTGGCAGCTTTGGTCTGGGACAAATCCTGTGCTGTTTGGAATTTTACCAGGCAGAAGCCCAGTCACAGGAACAGGGAGCTGCACACAAATGCTTGCCCTTTTCCATGAGACACAAAACTCAACACCCCAGCCTTCTGAGGTCATTTTGGAGGAAGTGTTTGGCACTCTAAGTGCTGGCAGCTTTGGTCTGGGAGAAATCCTGTGCTGTTTGGAATTTTAGCAGGCAGAAGCCCACTCCTAGCTACAGGCTCCTGGACATGAAGGGTAGCCCTTTTCCCTGTAAAACAAAACTCAGTCCCCCAGTTTCCTGATATCAGTTTGGAGGGGGCATTTGACTCTCCACAGGTAGCGAGGGTTCTAAGTTGTGGCAGCTTGGTTCTGGGAGAAATCCTGCTCTGTTTTGAAGGACCAGTCGTTACACGACTTAAAGCTACCTACTTACAAGCGTATCCACTCCACTGCTACACCTATTTCCTGGCCACCTTGAAATGACTGAGCAGTCTTACTGTTGACAGCACTCCTCAGAGCTATATGACCACCATCCCTACCCTTCTGAAGTTGAGGAACCTCATTTAAAAGTAGTATCAGCAATACCAGTTTACCTAAAAACCATTTGGTAAACCAACAAATTCCAAGCAAGCACTGGTAAGAAATTTGAAGACTTTTGCATATTTTTACAGCGGGCTTTTTGTTATGCAGCTGTGCACTGTCTCCCTGAGGCTACCGGGGTGGAAGTTGCTCCCGAACACAGCTAGCCTCCTGATTTAGTGTCCTTTTCGTCTCCTTCCCAGGACGGGCGGGAAAACACCTCGGAGGAGCGCAGCGATGGGCAGGAGCGGCCGGCACCGACCGGAGAGCGCTCCCCACGCCCGACGGTCCGCGCAGCTCCCCAGACCCCTGGTTCGCCGGAATCGGCCACGTGTGGCGCCCTCGGCAAAGGCGGCCACCCCTCATCCGCCTGGCAACGCCGCCCTCGGCTCCTTTCTCTCACCACCGGCACGGGCATTGCTAGCAGCCCCTTGCTGCGGCTGCCGCTGGCCGCACGCCTGGCTGTGCACTGCCTGGCTGGCCCCGCCGCTCCGCGGGGTCACACAGCACCCGCCGAGCCGCTTCCGAGAGCGGCCACCGACCGACTGGAAGCAGAAGCGCCCGGCGCCGCCCCACTCTTCTTCCCGCCCGGGGCTGCTCTCTTCGCGCTATTACGGCTCGCCCCGCCCCCCCCGTGGCATGCCGCGCAACGCGAGAGCTCCGCGCCGCATGGCACACGTGCGGCCAGGCCCTGCAGAGATCCGGGCGGAGCGGGAACGTGTGCGGCCGGGCCCCTCCGAGCTCCGCGCGGAGCGGGGGCCGGGCCCTGCCGAGACCCGGGCGGAGCCGGGCCGCGGCCCCGCCAGAAGAGCTGCGGGGGCGGCGGGCTCCTGGTGAGAGTGAGCGGGTGGTGGGCGCGGACGCCCGTAAACGCGCAGCTCAGGGTGAGCGGAAGACAAGATGGGCAGATGGAGGCGGCAGCAGCGCCCTGCGTAAAAAGCCTGATGGTCCCGCGGCCCCCTCTCCGCACCCCCTCGGCTGCTGCCGAGAGGAACCACTTTACACCTCCCCGAGGGCTGAGGGTTGCTGCTGTCAGAAAAATTAATCCATGATGCCACAGGTTTCTGTCCAAGAAGGAGACAGATTATGTCCTGTAACTTTACTCCAATAGAGGAAGACATCATGGGGCATTTCCAATGGGGTCTCTTAAACGGTTGGTTGATGCAGCTCCCTTTTTATCTTAAATTCTTGCTGTGTCACCCTCTTCCTTTACCCCCACTGGATGAGGTAATTGGAAGATACAAACTTCCCTTATCACCTACTCTACGCCCCACTCTAATATGCACTCCCACTTTTGTTATATGCAAGAAAGAAAAATAGGCTCTTCCTACTTCTATTAAGTCCCTCTTCCTCTGGATTCAGGAATTTTACACTGCCTTGGATGAGCAACTGTCTGTCGATTAGTAACAGTTTCTAGAACTGAGTCTCTTCTGTTACTTCGCTACCTTTGGGTTCCTGGCTTTGTATACTAGGAGAGACACATTGTCTCTTTCTAAAGACACATTCATCTTACTCCTTTCTCCTCCACACATTCTTGGTGGTGGGGTGGCTCCCACTGGCACCGCACCCCACACATGAGGCCTACACACACATACACATACCCCATACCTCAGTACGCGTGCCCTCGCGGTCTGGTGCGCTGCCCTGCAAAAGCTCTCCGTGCGGAGGTCGGGCCGAGCCCAGGCACCTGGGCTGCCTCTGAAGGACGGCGTGCAAGGCGGCGTCTCCCCTTGCAGGGGGAGACGGTTGGGGGTGCAGGTCCCCCCGCCTTTTTGCCGACCTTAGGAGCATTTCGTGGGGTTTTTTTTTTCCCCTCCTCCTCCATTCTGTGTGTGCTCGTACGGTCGAAGCGGGGCGCGCGCCCGCGCGTCCCTGCCGAAACAAAGGGGCTGCTTCACGCGAGCGGTCCCGGCCCCTCCGCGCGCGCGGGGTCGGTGCCAAAAGCCAGACAACTCTTAGCGGTGGATCACTCGGCTCGTGCGTCGATGAAGAACGCAGCTAGCTGCGAGAATTAATGTGAATTGCAGGACACATTGATCATCGACACTTCGAACGCACTTGCGGCCCCGGGTTCCTCCCGGGGCTACGCCTGTCTGAGCATCACTTGACGATCAATCGCCGTCCGGGGGCCGCCCCTGGCAGCGCAGCTGGGGTTGCCTCACAGGTCCGTTGCCCGCGGTCGGCGGCGGCGGCGGTGGCCCAGCCGGTGGCCGGAGGGGAAGGCCCGGTGGGGTGTTTGGCGAGGGAAGCGTTTCCCTCGGCGGCCTCGACCCTCTCACCTGTGGTGTCCCGAAAGGCTTTGTCGTCCTCGTTGCCGTGCAGGACCTTCGTCCCCCTAAATGCAGTCAGGGAGCACTCTAGCTCCCCGCTCCCAGAATGAGCTGCTGGGGTGGAGCTCATCCTTGCCGGGGCCGTGCCGCGCAGTGCATTGTGGCGGCGGCTGGGTAGAGCGAGAGACGGCGTCGAAGATGCTGCCGTGGGACGAGAGAGAGAGAGAGAGGGCGAGAGGGAGGCAAAGAACAGGCCTCACCCCTGGGCTCCACCTCGTGTGGGCGACTGTCTGTGGGTGGGTACTGCGCCGGTACCGTGCCGTGCTGCCTCCCGTACACGAGGTGTGAGCGCCGGGGACGGGGGTGACCCCCTCCTCCTTCCCCCGACCCCCCTCTGTTGTCATCCCTGGGGCGTCAGTGAGGCCACCGCGTGCCGCCCTGCCTGCTGGTTCCCCGTCGGGGCCGTCTCTGCCGCACTCCTCTTCGGTTCTTGTCTCCGAGATGGGAGTCTCCGTCTCCGTTGTCTCTCTCTTTCTCCCTTGGCGCGCAGGCACGAGGAGGGGTGTAGGGGGAGGGATGCGGAGCGAAAACCGGCCGTCTGGGCCGTCCGCCGGCGCGCTGCTTCGGGACCGCGCGCGGGTCGGGGCTGCGCGGCGGCGCAGCTTTGGGCTTGTGACCTCAGATCAGATGTGGCGACCTGCTGAATTTAAGCATATTAGTCAGCAGAGGAAAAGAAACTAACGAGGATTCCCTCAGTAACGGCGAGTGAAGAGGGAAAAGCCCAGCGCCGAATCCCCGCCCCGCGGTGGGGCGCGGGACATGTGGCGTACAGAAGCCCCCCTCCCCGGCGGCGCTCTCGGGGGACCCAAGTCCTTGTGATCGAGGCCGCAGCCCGCAGACAGTGTGAGGCTGGTAGCGGCCCCCGGTGCGCCAGGCCCGGGGCTTCTTGGAGTCGGGTTGCTTGGGAATGCAGTCCATAGCCGGTGGTAAACTCCATCTAAGGCTAAATACCGGCACGAGACTGATAGCCAACAAGTACCGTAAGGGAAAGTTGAAAAGAACTTTGAAGAGAGAGTTCAAGAGGGCGTGAAACTATTAAAAGGTAAACAGGTGGGGCCTGTGCAGTCTGCCTGGAGGATTCAACCCGGCGAGTTGCGGTTGGCCGGTGCGCGTTTGGCGGATCCTTGCCTCCGTCTCCCCTCCATGAGGGCGGGCCGGGGCAGGGACCACCACAGGGCCGGCCACTGGCCCTGGCTGGGCACATTTTCTCCCCGGCAGTGCGCTGTGTCTGGCTCCGGGTCGGCTGGGAAGGCCTCCGGCGGGCAGGTGGCCCAGCGTTGCGCGAGCGGCGGCGGGTGTTAGAGCCCCTGGGCAGCAGGTCTCGCCGAATCCCGGGGCTGAGGGAGAGGACCGCTGCCGCACCCTCCTCCCCTCCCATCGGCAGCATCGTGGCGGGGGGCGTCGCTCCTTTAGGGGGGTGGCGTCCTCGCAGCATGGCATTTCGTGTGGGGGTGCGGGGGCCGGGCCCCCTGCACCGCTGTCAACCGGGGCGGACTGTCCTCAGTGCGCGCCGACCGCGCGGCACCGCCGGGCCGGGTTCACGGGCCGCGCTCGGGCTCCTCGGGTCCGCGGCGATGTCGATTACCCACCCAACCCGTCTTGAAACAAGGACCAAGGAGTCTAGCACGTGCGCGAGTCAGGGGCCTCTGTCGAAAGACCACGGAGCAATGAAGGTGATGGCCAGCGTGCGTCAGCTGAGGTGGGATCCCGGGGCACGTGTCGTGCCTGGCAGCCCCGGGCGCACCACCGGCCCGTCTCGCCAGGCGCCCCCTCACGGGGCCGGGGAGGTGGAGCGTGAGCATCTGTGCTAGGACCCGAAAGATGGTGAACTATGGCTGGGCAGGGCGAAGCCAGAGGAAACTCTGGTGGAGGTCCGTAGGGGTCCTGACGTGCAAATCAGTCATCCGACCCGGGTCTAGGGGCGAAAGACTAATCGAACCATCTAGTAGCTGGTTCCCTCCGAAGTTTCCCTCAGGATAGCTGGCACTTGGCAATGGGCAGTTTTACCCGGTAAAGTGAATGATTAGAGGTCTTGGGGACGAAACGATCTCAACCTATTCTCAAACTTTCAATGGGTAAGGGGGCCGGCTCGCTGGCGTGAAGCCCTGCCATGAAATGCGAGTGCTCAGTGGGCCTCTTTTGGTAAGCAGAACTGGCGCTGCGGGATGAACCGAACACCGGGTTAAGGCGCCCGATGCTGACGCTTATCAGAGCCCAGAAAAGGTGTTGGTTGATCTAGACAGCAGGACGGTGGCCATGGAAGTCGGAATCCGCTAAGGAGTGTGTAGCAACTCATCTGCTGAATCAACTAGCCCTGAAAATGGACGGCGCTGGAGCGTCGGGCCCATACCCCGCCGTCGCTGGCAGTGCGATGCCCGCGGGGGCTAGGCCGCGACGAGTAGGAGGGCCGCTGTGGTGAGCCTCGAAGCCTGGGGTGTGGGCCCTGGTGGAGCTGCCGCAGGTGCAGATCTTGGTGGTAGTAGCAAATATTCAAACGAGAGCTTTGAAGGCCGAAGTGGAGCAGGGTTCCATGTAAACAGCAGTTGAACATGGGTCTGTCGGTCCTAAGCGATAGGTGAGCGCCGTTCCGAAAGGGCGGGCGATGGCCTCCGTTGCCCTCAGCCGATCGAAAGGGAGTCGGGTTCAGATCCTCAAATCTGGAGTGTCGGAGACGGGCACCGTGAGGCGCCCAGTGCGGTGACGCAACCGATCCTGGAGAAGCCGGTGGGAGCCCCAGAGAGAGTTCTCTTTTCTTTGTGAAGTGCCGGGCGCCCTGGAATGGGTTCGCCCTGAGAGAGGGGCCCGCGCCTTGGAAAGCATTGGGGTCTGGCGGTGTCCGGTGAGCTCTCGCTGGCCCGTGAAAATCCGGGGGAGAGGGTGTAAG